>OX276452.1:40212882-41704132 GCA_946251905.1 Cryptocephalus moraei
AAAGTCAATGTCGCACTCTGCACTCTGTCTTACTATATAATTATCTAAATCGACTGATATCATCGTCAAACACGAATGCTTAAATACGCTCGATAAACCAAGGAATCCTCCAGTCGAAATCAAACCATAACCGACGATGGTGGACAAGTTATCTACCGGGCTACGCGACCTACTCAACGGCATCGTCTCCAACAGGATCGAGGACTACGTCCTGGAGACGGAGGAGAGCCAATTGAAGGGCGACAACTTCCTCGGCGAGATCGCGTTCCTCGCCCTCAGGAACAAGGAGACCGGCGACCGATTACACTTCGTCGTCAAGCGTTTCCTGGAGGCGATGAAGGGGAACGCACAGCTGAGCAAAGTGTACAGAAACGAGATCTGTTTCTACGAGAAGATCTGGCCGGCGCTCGACGAGTACCAGCAGGCCCACGCCGTCGGCTTCGACAAGATCGCCAAGTACTATGGCCACGCCGACAAGTCCATTGGCGATGAGCTGGTGCTGGAGGACCTGAGGAAGAGGCAGTTCAGACTGTACGACAAGACGATCCCACTGGACGATAAGCATATCAGGTTGATCTTCGAGAATTACGCAGTCTTCCACGCCATCTCCTTCGCTTTCCGGGAGCGGCAACCCGAGGACTTCCTGGAGTTGACGAGGGGAGTGCCCACCGTAGAGGAAAGGTTGCCTCCTGAGAGCGGTATCGAACACCTGTTTAAATTGCACCTGGAGAGTGCCAGGAACTTATTCGTTGGAGATGAGGGAGTCACCAGGGCGATAAATAAGCACTACGTTGATCCGATGAAGTACTACGTAAAAGAGACGAGTTATGTGGGGGACACCCCCGTTGTGGCACACGGGGACTGTTGGAGTAATAACATCATGTTTAAATATAACGTAAGTAAACGATAGTTGGCAATTATAAGGGATATTTTTATCTTCAAAACTGCTGTTCTGGACAGACTATTATTATTCTTGCTTGTATTATGTTCGAGAGTAGCTGATATTTCTCCCATCTCATTATATGGCCTAAATATAGTAGTTTCCGTTTTTTGTTCTTTATGATTACTTCCTTATCTTTTTACATTTGTGTCAACACTTTCTCGTTCATTATAGTCTTTCCGCCCAAGAAATTTTTAATATCCTGCGGTATACCCACATTTCAAAGGCTTCCACATTTTTTAATGTCTTTTTGTCATTGTCCACGTCTTCATCCTATAATAAATTATTGATCGTATTCAACTTTTCATCAGTCTGAATTTGAGTCCTAGGCTTACCCTAGCTGTCCTAGGCTATATCCTTACTGCAAAATAATTTCCTTATTCTCTTGAATCCACTCTTGGCCTTTCCAATCATTATTTTTATTTCTTCGGAATTATCGTTTTGTTCATTGATAACAGTAATACTAAGTAGTTTTTTCCCTCTTTCAACTTTCTGATTTCGTATATAAAGATTACCTATGTGTTGTTTTATTTTTGTGATTAACATGAATTTTATTTTGTTATTATTTTGTGACAAACCATAGTCTTCACTGACACCTGTTGCCTTATTGACAAGGCTCTGGTTAGCTATAATAGTTAGTAAATGGAAGGCGGCAATTTTGACAAAAATCGCAAGGAAAGCGTCCATTTTTTTAGACTAAAATAGATTGGATAAAAGTCACAGGGCCGATTAAAGGGATTATCGAAGGACTACAGCTGAGTTTCAATTGGTTAGCTCCGATAGTGGCTATGTTATTGGGATTGTGAAAAAAATAAAACCCATTTTGGAGAAATGAATACTAAGGAAAGTTTAAAGGTTGAACACGAACGATTTTTTCAAAAAATTGTCATGTTTTAATCATTTATACCTCGTAAACTACAGACATAACCTAAATTTTATTTTTACGTTTTTCATCAGCAACCTTCCTTCTATCGTTTGATACAAGTATTTTAAAAATCAAAATCGATTAACATTCCAACCTTTCAAAAATGTACACCACCGAAACACATTTTAGGACAAAATCTTTTTTTAACTTTCCATACGCAACTCACCCTGAATACATTTTTTTAAATTCTAGGACGAAGGTGAACTAGTCGACTTAAGATTTCTTGATTTCCAACTAATGACCGTCTCATCCCCCGTCCTCGACCTCTCCTACGCTTTGTACTCCGGAGCTTCGAAGGAAACTCTGGATAACTTGGACGATTACCTGGAGTTGTACCACGAGAAGTTCACCGAGACCCTGGAGAAGTTACAGTGCGAACCTAAGAGGAGTTATACTCTGGAGACATTGCGGGAAGAGTGGAGGAGGTACTGCACGTTCGGGTTCTACATGGGGTTGTTGCTGTGGAGGATGAAGCTGGTCGACAAGAATGACATTCCTAAGTTTGATGGTAAATTAAATAGGGATTTGCCTCTCGTAGCGAAAGATAAGGTCGACCTGTACCAAAAGATGATCAAGGGTTTGGTCACTCATATGTATGAGAATGGTTTCCTGTGATGTACAATTTGAACTTCCTTTCATTACAGAATGCACTTATATGTATTAATACATTTATATCACATCATTTAATAAATTATTATGTAGTAATTGCCATAGTCCGTTGTCGCCATTCAAAATCACACCTACATAAATCGTCAGTCGGTGAGTATTTTGTGTAAGTCACAATGGCTCAGAATTTTACCTTTACCAATACCGTTTAGTTTCGGGACATTAAAGAATGTTTTTTAAATATAAAAATAATTTTCTAAAATAATTTTTTTGAGCTAATTGGTGTAATACGGTTCACATTACATGGATCACCAAAAAATCTAAATTACTCAATTTTAAAACCTATAAGTTCTTCATCCAAAACGAAGGCTAAAGAAGAAGAAACTATCGAAATATCGGACAAGCAAACTTAATAGCTGCCTTAGAAATACCACCTGGAATAGCCACTTAATGAAGATGAGGGTATACCAACCTTAACTTTTGTAGACACAAAGAAACCAATCAGAAAATTACTAATGTAGCAGTGAAAATATATTATGAACTATAAGAGAGTAAAATAATAAACCTTGCGGTAGAAGAGCAGTTCACAAAGACCAGTGGAGCAGAGAACAATAAGCAAATATCTAAAATAATAAACCATGTAGTGGAAGGGCAACAGGACAACAATGGCAAGACAATTTGCCAGTGAGCAATAACGGAAACCAAACAAGAGGCGAGATAATATGAAGATTGTTAACCACTAGAATTGAAACAATTGAAATTACTCACGTTGTACTTAAACAAAAAATTGTTACTCCAGCAATCTCCGTGAATGAGATCTTTTAATCTCCCACGTACGTCCCGACCTTCCCTAGAATCTCCATGCTCCTCCCTAAGTATTTCCCGACTGCCTACTTCGCGCTCCCCTCCTCGAGCACATCGTACGCGCCTTTCAGGCGTATCTCTATCAGGTTCTTGAAACCCTCCAGCTTCTCCTTGTCCTTCGCCCAGTCGATCGGCGGGGTCAGACCCTTCGTCAGCTCCAGGAACTCCTCCGGGTGCCGTTCCCTGAAGGCGAAGGAGATCGCGTGGAAGAGCGCGTAAATTTCGAAGATCAGCCGAGAGTGTTGCACGTCGAGTGGTTGCGTCTTGTCGTACATTTTGAACTGCTTCTGCCTGAGGTCTTCCAGGACGAGTTTCTGATTCCCGTCGACATCGTACGACCCGAAGAATTTCGTGATTTTGTCGAACCCGACTGAGCTAGCCTTCTGGAATTCGTTAAAGATTGGCCATATCTTCTCGTAGAAACGTATCTCATTAGTATAGATGTTCTTCATGAATTCCATAATTTTTGGGACCTCCATGTTTTATGATGTAGTGGGTCCGAATGCCGTCCTTCTTCCTTTTAAGAGACAAGAAGGCGATCTCTCCTTAGAAGTTGTCTCCCTTCGGCGGGCTCTCCTCCAGTTCTATGGTATAGTCGTTTATTTTTTCGCCAACGATATTGTTTAAAAAATCGCGTATGGCGGGGCTTACTTTACTGGAAGACATGTTGACCTACGGTGAATTAGAAGTAAGGGAAAACTCTAGCCATCTGCGTGTTTTTAATACCTCTGGATTGTTATCGGATATAGATAAATATTTTAATGGCAGTGATATCTTTTCATTGAAACACTTTTACATATCATCGCTCCGTGTTTACATTTGTACTCGCTCAACTGGTGTGACTCATGCGCGTTAATGCTTGTTTTTCGTGAAACAATATCCTTGAATATAAAACAATTAACAACATAATATTATGTAATTACTATATGTGTAGCTACTTTACTATAACGGAATTTCATGAATATAATTTCAAGTCATTTTTCTAAGAACATTTTCGTGATATCTTCCCATTCTAATCATTGAAATGTCATTTAAAAAGTAACCGGATTGTTCTTACAAAAAAATTCGAAATACCAGAATCAAGACACGACAAAGAGTAAGCAGTAAGTATTTCCCCGTATACGTTCTTTGGTTAAATTGACATTAAGTATATAAAAATCTTGAAAGATGTAGAATTCATTTATTTAGAATTATTTAAAAAATATTTTTGTCACCAAAAAAGTTTGATTTGTTGTATTTCATTGGTAGATAAATATTATAAAAAATGTTTTTTATCAGAAGTATACTCTAGATCTAGATTGTACTCGATAAGTAGAGAAAATAAATAAAGGTAATTGGCGAAATGTTCTATTCTTCAGTTTTTTTTATATATAAAGGATCGATAATATGCGATTGTAAGTGAAAGAAAATGTCACTGGTACATTATACTTTTATGTAAACGAAATAAGCATTGATGACGTTTTTTTTTTTTTGGTAATAGACGTATTAATTAGTAGTAAATTTACTCTTAAGGTAAGGTATCCAAAAATAAACATTTTTTTATTCATCGATTTGTTTGATATTTCTTCTATCAAAATACCGCAAATCTGTGTTTATACAATTAGTAGTAGTATTGGGTTATTCGAGTTAATTTGACATTAGTGTCCCATAGGCGTGGCCGAGACCAACATGTTACCTTTTTTATCAAAAATATTCATGAAAAAAACATAATGGATGAAAGGATAAACACAAAATAAATGGAAATAATTAACTATTTCTAGTTAACTCGCTAACTAAAAAAGAATATACCTGAAATTCCTTAATAAGCCAAACTTAGTTAGGTAAAAATTTTTTTGTTTTTAAAAAAGTCTAATTTTCACAAATTCAAATCTCTGAAACTACACACATAATAAAAAGGGATTTAATTTACTTTTTCTTTTCATTAAGTCGCCGTCTATCCTGTGATGTCAGAATTTCTTTAAAAAAAATGATGTATTTGAAAAATTTATATTTAAAAAAATTCGCATCTCGAAAACGACATGTGATACCAAGAAATTTAATTCGATTTCTCTATTTAAGAAGTTATCCTCTATCGTTTGATACCAGAATTGTATTAAAAGATGGACAAAGTGAATATTCTTTAAAAATTAAAATTCTTGAAATTGAATCTATTGATGTTTTTCTCAAAAAATCGTACCTCGGAAAACTTCAGAAAAAGAACTAAAAATATTATTGCATCTTGTGAAATGATTTACATTACACAACGAAAATTACTTTTGGAAAACCTGATACTTCAAGAAATTTAAAAAAATTTCAATCCAAATTTGCAATCGAGGTTATCATCTAATCATCCAAGCATCTCTCGCCCCTCTCAAAACATCCTCTTTCCCTCTCCTTCTCTAGCCGGCGAGTGTGATGACTCGCAGAAAGTCTAGTCAGTTAAGCTCTCTGTCTACTGTATAATGATCTTAATCGACTGATACCATCGTCAAACCGGAACGCTTAAATACGCTCGATAAACCAACGAATCCTCCAGTCAAAACCAAAACAAAACCGAAGATGGACAAGTTATCTCCCGGGTTGCGCGACCTACTCAACCGCGTCGTCTCCGACAGGATCGAGGACTTCGTCCTTGAGACGGAGGAGAGCCAGCTGAAGGGCGACAACTTCCTCGGCGAGATCGCGTTCCTCTCCCTCAAGAACAAGGAGACCGGCGACCAATTGTACTTCGTCGTCAAGCGCTTCCTGGAGGCGATGAAGGCGAACCAACTGCTGAGCAAGTTGTACAGAAACGAGATCTGCTTCTACGAGAAGATCTGGCCGGCGCTCGACGAGTACCAGCGGGCGCACGCCGTCGGCTTCGACAAGATCGCCAAGTACTACGGCCACGCAGACAAGTCCCTTGGCGATGAGCTGGTGCTGGAGGACCTGAGGAAGAGGCAGTTCAGACTGTACGACAAGACGATCCCACTGGACGATAAGCATATCAGGTTTATCTTCGAGAATTACGCAGTCTTCCACGCCATCTCCTTCGCTTTCCGAGAGCAGCAGCCCGAGGAGTTCCTGGAGTTGACGAGGGGAGTGCCCACCGTAGAGGAAAGGTTGCCTCCTGAGAGTGGTATCGCAAGCATGATGAAGTTGCACCTGGAGTTTGTCAGAAACTTATTCGTAGGAGATGAGGGAGTCATCGAGGCGATAAATAAGCACTACGCGGATCCGATGAAGCACTTCGTAAAAGAGACGCGTTATGTGGGGGACACTCCCGTTGTGACACACGGGGACTGTTGGAGTAATAACATCATGTTTAAATATAACGTAAGTAAACCAAAGTTGGCAATTATAAGGGATATTTTTACTTTCAAAACTGCTGCTCATAACAGACAATTATTATTGTTGCAATTGCACCAATTACGTAGATTTTTCAGCTATGAATATCTTCTTCTATCTTCTATCGAACGATTTCCGTTTATTCTTCCCTGCATTATGTTCTAGAGTAGCTGATATTTCTCTCCTCTCATTATATGGCCTAAATATGGTTGTGTCTGTTTTTTGTTGTCTATGATTACTTCCTTGTCTTTTTACATTCGTGTCAACACTTCCTCGTTCATTAGACTAAAAAAGGATGAATAAAACGCACACGGCCGATTAGAGGGATTATTGAAGGACTACAGCTGAGTTTCAATTGGTAGCACCGATAGTTGTTATGTTATCGGGATTGTGAGGAAAGTAAAACCTATTTTTGGAAAATACATACTAAGGAAACTGCAGATTTTACAGATCAAACTTTTCTTTGCTTTCAGTCAGTCTTCCTCTATCAATTGGTAATGGAATCTTTAAGATCGAACATGACTGATTTTTCCAAACAATAATTATTGTAATGTAACGCGAAATGTAAACAGCAGAGTGAAATGTGTTTACCCTTATCGGTCGGCGGCTTTCCTCAAAGGAACGCGCGCGCGGCTACGCTTATTAAGCGCAGCGGCGAGCAATAAAAACATCTTATTAAAGAAGAAACCTCCCGACCTCTCTAGATCTTTCTACATAAAAAAGAACGTTCGAGCTAATTGTAGAATTATCGAGAATACAATTGAGAAATGTATATAAGCGAGCTTGCGGTCGGAGAGGAAGATTAGATTAAAGACGTGAAGCCGTAAACGAGTAAATAATGCGAAATAGCGAAAGCGAGAGCGTATAAATAAATTAATAATTAAGAGTGTGATGTAAATTAAGTAATTAGTAATAGTCTAAGATAAATTAAGTAGTGTGTAATGTTAATGTAAATGTAATGTTAATGTAATAATGTGTAATTACAGTAATGTTTCAATAATTCATACTTTGAAAATGACAACCATTGCATAAATTTTATTTTTTACGTCTTTCATCAGGAAACTTACCTCTACCATTTGATGCAAGTATTTTAAAAATCAAAATCGATTAACCCTCAACATTTCAAAAATCTACACCACCGAAACTACACATTTTAGGACAAAACCTTATTTTAATTTTCCCATATGCAACTTACCGAATTATCTTCAATTCTAGGACGTAGGTGAAGTCGTCGACTTGAGGTTCCTCGATTTCCAACTGATGACCGTCTCATCTCCCGCCCACGACCTCTCCTACGCCTTGTACTCCGGAGCCTCCAAGGAAACTCTGGACAAGCTGGACGATTACCTGAAGTTGTACCACGAGAAGTTCACCGAGACGCTGGAGAAGTTGGAGTGCAAACCTAAGAGGAGTTATACTCTGGAAACATTAAGGGAAGAGTGGAGGAAGTACTGTACCTACGGGTTCTACTTGGGGTTGCAGCTGTGGAGGATGAAGCTGGTCGACAAGAATAATATTCCTAAGTTTAGTGGTACATTAAATAGGGATTTGCCTCCCATAGCGAAAGATAAGGTCGACCTGTACCATAAGATGATCAAGGGTTTGGTCACTCATATGTATGAGAATGGTTTCCTGTGATGTACAATTTGAACTTCCTTTCATTACATAATGCGCTTATATATATTTAATACATTTATATCACATCATTTAATAAATTATTATGTGGTAATTGCCATAGCTTTCATTGTTCCTTTTCAAAAGCACACCTACATTAATTATCAATTAATTTAGTCAGTCGGTGTGTATGTTGTGTAACTCACAATGGCCCACAACTATCATACCTTTTGGTTTCGGGACGCAAAAGAATGTTTTTGCTTCAAATTTAAAACACCTAAGTATTCCCAGCTAACAATTTAGATGTTATTGAGCAAAGTCAAACTTACCTATTTATGTAAAATTAGGTGAGATCATTCAAGGTAAGTGACGTGAAAATTTGGTTAAAAAGACTTATAATAGGTCACAATATTATGTTAAGTAGTAGCAGACCAACAGGTCGCACAACCTAATTACCAAATAGGTAGAACGGGGCGCGTGATACTACGTAACTCATATTACTTAATAGGTTTAAGTCTAGTTGCTGGTAGCATATTGGTGGAATAAAGGCGACACCATGTTTGAATTGATCTTTTGAACATTTTGTCATTTTGACAATTGACAATTGAAAGTTTGAGTTGTTGTATTGCATTGATCGATAAGTATAAAGTGCTCTTCACAGAAGATTTAGCCGAAAACGTTACAAACCTTTTTATACATATTCAATTGCACAATAAATTTTCAAAGTTTAAAAATAATTCTGGGAACGAATGCCGAGAATAATACAAAAAACCAAAAATCGACAAGTATAAAGTATCATTCGCAGAAGATTTATCCAAAAACGTTATAAAACTTTTTTATACATATTTAATAGTAGAATAAATATTCAAATTTAAAAAAAAAATCGTGGAATGGATTTCGAAAAAAATTGAAAAAACCGAAAATTGACAAGTATAAAGTGCCCTTCACAGAACATTTAGCCAAAAACGCTGGAAAACCTTTTATACATATTTAATGGGACAATAAATATTCAAAGTTTAAAAAATATTCTTTGAGTGAATTTCGAGAAAAATTAAAAAAACCGAAAAATGACAAGAGTAAACTACCAATCTACCCTGGCCTATTTTAATGAAAAGCTTAGTTTCACGTCCTGGTATGATACAAAGTCTAAATACATAGTTTTGATCCTTTGTGGTTTTTAGTTTTTGAGAAAATTCTACCACAGACATACATACATACACACACATATACATACATACACACATACAGACGGTTTTCCAAAAACATGATTTTTTGGACTCAGGAGACCTTAAAACGTTCAAAAATGCTGATAATTCAATTTCGAAAAATCGACCCGATTACAATACTCTCTCATATGTGAGTACCTCATATGAGAAAGTAAAAGAAGGAAATAGTTTCTACTTAATTTTAATTTCTACTTAACTAGTTAAATATAAAAGAATATATCAAAAATCGCTCACAGAGTCAAACTTACAATTAGAAAAAATTGCTGTAAAAAATTAAAAATTATTCTGTTTTTGAAAAATTCATAGATCGAAAACTACATGTTATACGAAGAAATTTTATTGGATTTCTCTTTTCAGGAAGTCTTCCTCTATCTTTTGTTATCAGAATTGTTTAAATTATGGACAGAGTTGATATTTTTGAAAAATTTAAATTTTTGAAATTAAAACGTCGTTCTTAATCATTTAGTTCGTGTCATTTTAACATCGAACAAGGTTAATGTTCTTTTAAAAAAATCGTACCTCGGAAAACAAAATAAATAAAAATATTATTACACTTCGTATAATTATTTAAATAATGAAAATTACTTCTGGACAAACCGAAACTGAAATTTAAAAAGGTTACAATCCAAATTTGCAATCGCAGTTATCGTCTAATCATTCAAGCATCATTTCTTCACCTCTCTCTCACAACATACTCCTTCTATCTCCTTTTCTCGCCAGTGCATCTGATGAGTCGCAGAAAGTCAGTCGAAAGATCGACTGATATCGACTGAAAAAAAAACCGACGATGTTGGACCAGTTTACCAGTTATCTACCGGGCTGCGCGACCTACTCAACTACGTCGTCTCTGACAGGATTTAAGGGTTTGGTCACTCATATGTATGAGAATGGTTTCCTGTGATGTACAATTTGATCTTCCTTTCATTACAGAATGCTAAATGATGTGATATATATGTATTAAATAGTATATATATATACTATTTAATACATATATATCACATCATTTAATAAATTATTATGTGGTAATTGCCATAGCTTTCATTGTCCCCTTTCAAAAGCACACCTACGTAAACCAACAATTAATCTCGTCACTCGGTGTGTATTTTGCGTAAATCACAATGGCCCAGAATTATCATACCGTTTAGTTTCGAGATATAAAATTTAAATAATTGTATAAAATATTATTTTTGAGCTAATTGGTTTAATATGGTTCATAACGTGGTCACCAAAAGGTCGAAGTTACTCAACTTAAACACCTATAAGTTATTCATTCAAATAGGTTTTTAATAGTACAACCTCACATTTATTGTGTATTTCATTCTGGTTGAAGTCAAACAAAGTTTGTATTGTAACGAAACGGCTTTCCGCAAGATAAACACGCCTGGAGCTACCCAAATTGCGATCCCGAGAAGGACGGTTCGAAGCCGACGAGAAGAGTCGAGAAGGTTCGACGCGATAACAAGTTCCACGAATTCGAGAATCATCTCCCGAAACGACGGGAAGGTTCTCGAAAGCCATTTGCTAGATATAAAAGGAATGCCGGACCCAAGGCGAGGCAGTTGAAATATCGGTGTGTAAACATTCGGGCGATAGACCGCGCGCGTTAAATAAATAAACATCTGTGTGCGAATATAAATTAAGTGAAGGGATTGTTAACGTTAAGTTTATAAGTGTCGTGTAAGAAAGAAATTTATTAGTACAAATCGCGTAGTGTTTAGTTTTAGTAAATAGTAAAAACGTTACAGTATTTTTTAAATCAGAAAGAGTGGGAAATAAAGTAGATACAGTAAGATAAGTAAAAAGTAGAGAACAATAAGCAAATATCTAAAGTAATAAACCATATAGTAGAAGAGCAATTGGACAATAATGCCAAGACAATTTGACAGTCAGCAATAAAGGAAACTTAATAAGTGGGGAGATAATATGAAAATTAATTGTTAACGACTAGAATTGAAGTTTTTAAAACATCTGTATTTTTAACGGATATAGATAAATATTTTAAGAGCAGTGGGGCAGTGGTATCTTCTCATTGCAATACTCTTTTAGGTAAAATCGCTCCACGTATACATTTGTAACCTGCACCTTAGAAGAAGATGAAGATACAAACGAAGTGCCGCCGCCGTAAAAAAAAATTGCGGTCCAATGGACCCTCTAGTTCTTTATCTGTACATATCCATACATTCACATATATGATTTCACTTGGGCAACTGAACACCTGCATTTTAAAAATACCAGGACGTTTCTGAATAAGCAAAAAGATAGTCCCATGGTTTTGTATAGAGACAACGGGCTCTTTTCGAATGTCCTCTGTAAATTCAGATTTTATTGAGTGTTCCGATTGCTACTGGTTAGAGTATACTCGATCAGCTGGCGTGACTCATGCGTCCCGATGCTTATTTTTCGTGATAATAATTAAACAACATCCTTGAATATAAAACAAGTTGGAAATGTATTATGTAATAACGATGCATATACCTATATTTGTATAACGGCATTTCATGAATATAATATCAACTGATTTTTCTAAGAATATCTTCGTGATATCTTTCTGGAATCTTGAAAACGAGACATATAATCACAAGTACATATTGTGAATATTATAATCGAAAAAATATGATTTGGATATATTAAAAGAAATCATTAATTCAAACAAATCAACAAAAACTGAACAATGGAGGAAAATTAGACAAGTAAATAAAATTTATATTTAAAAATTTTTTTCACCAAAAAAGTTTGATTTTGTTTATCAGAATATCAGAATTATACTCTAATTTAGATAGTACTTTGATAAGTAGAGAAATTAAATGACAGTAACCACTTCACGCTGTTTCCCCAAAGCGCCAAAAAAAGTACATGATAACAATTTAAAAATATATATACAGGGTGGTCGTGATATAACCTTACAAAAAAATTCTGGGTCATTAGGAGGATCCAACAATTCCGAAAAACCCATATTTGGTAGGTCCAAAATGATGAAGAAAAATTAACCTCTATTCACACTGATTTGACGTCACTGATGACCGCAGAAATAAATACATACATATTTAACCAAGATTTAATTGTTATGTTACCTAGTTACAATAAATTGATAATTTGATTTCAAATTTGATAGACGTTTTCTTTTGCCAGTGATTTACTTGTCAGTTGTCATTTATATGTCATCGCCATTTTTGTTTTCAATGTATTTTGTCTCTTATAATCATTTTTGTACAAGAAGTCTATAAAACCAGTCTTTTTCAAGACTTCACTTTGCAGTTTGTAAGTACCTAAATAGCAAATTTCATGGGTCAAGACACTAAACGGATAATCATGATTGTGAATGAAATGTCATTCAGTTTACTAGTTGGTACAGGTACCGATTATCGTTACTAGACAACCAAAATCACCTTTTTTATCCTGATTAACTCATTGGCGTACAGCAAATTTTGAACAAATTTTCAATTGTTTATCTCGAAAATGAAGAGACTTTTACTAGATATTTTTTTTGTATACAAGTTCTACTCATCGTCACCTATTACCGTTTTTTTTTGTAAGGTTATATCACGACCACCCTGTATATATACATATCAATGAGAAACTTATCTTCAAGGCGACTCATTAATGAGGTGCTGTGAAAATTTACCATCCTATTTTTAAATGGATTACAGTATTTTTTAGCAAGTATTTTATCTATCGCACTACGTTTACGTGCCACTATCACAATTAAATTGGAATGAGATAAAATAACACATGATTTGCGAAATTTAATATTCTTCATCTTTGTTCTATAAACGATCGATAATAGTCGATTGTTAGTAAAAGAAAATGTCACTGGTAAAAAAAATGAGCATCATCATTGATGACGTATCTTTTTTGCGGATAAAGGTATTAATTAGTAGCACAGACAATTCATTCTTACGGTAAATTGTCCAATAATAAACTTATTATTATTTATTCATCGATTTGTTTGCAATTTCTTGTACGAAAATACCGCAAACCTCTCTTTATAAAATTATCAGTATTGGGTTATTCGAGTAAATTTGACATTAGTGGCTCACGGGCGTGCCGGGGCCAAATTGCGACTTTTTGTTATCAAAAATTCTCAATCATCATCTTCAGAAAAAAAAAAAGAAAAAAAAAGAAGGATAAAGACAAAAAATAAGGGAATTAAAAGGAAATAGTTAAGTATTTCTAGTTAACTAGTTACGTATAAATGAATATATCAAAAATTGCTTACTAATAGTCCAGTAAATGGAAGCCGATAAACTCCCAAACCTGGGATAAATTCTGCAAAAGGATGAAACTGGGGGCAATTGTAGGTCTCAACTGGGTCTTTCGAAATACGGAAAGTTGTAGATTCTCCGGGTCCCGGAACATGGTAAAAAATGGTCCTCAAGTTCCAAAAATCCGTTTTCAGCCAATATCTCCGAGAATATGGTATTTAGAGAATTTTTGTTTAGATAAAAAAGGAAGATCAGTTCATTAGCTACAAAAATGGTCCTTATGACTTTTTCCGAAAACTCGACAGTTTTCGAGATACCGGCTCCGAAACAGCCGATAACAGCCCTTTACTTGTTGCTCCTGCTCTGAATCCAGGAGAGCAAATTCGAGAAATCGAGACATAAGCGGGCGGACAAATTGTCCAATAACTCGAATAAAAATGGATATTTTTCGATGATTCAAAATTCACGTTAAAGAGAAAACCCATAGCTATGGTATCCTGGGTCTCGGGCCTCATTTTTATTTTTCTTGAATGTTGGAAACCCAAGCTAAATTTTTTCTTCTTCGATATTTGTCGACTTTTAGAAAATTCATCCATATTTTAATAAATAATAGTAATTTAATCGGGTCTTTCTTGATAATGGGCCTCCAAAACCTATCGAAGGAGCCCATAAAGGTTTCATTTTCTTTCTTTTGCATCCCAATAAAAAGTAACTTTGAATATGTTGATTCTTTGACATTTCCGGAGTTTTGAAAGTCGGTTGGCAAGAATGTTGAAGTTGGCACCAAAACGAAGAAACCATTGGAAAGGGGGCATTTCGAGCATTCCAGTAATGTGCATTGCGAACCGATACGATGATTCATAATTTTTTAATACCCGATTGATGCCACAAATGTCAAAAAATCAACATATTCAAAGTTACTTTTTATTGGGATGCAAAAGAAAGAAAATGAAACAACCTTTATGGGCTCATTCTATAGGTTTTGGAGACCCATTATCAAGAAAGACCCGTCTAAATTACTATTATTCATTAAAATATGGATGAATTTTCTAAAAGTCGAGAAATATCGAAGAAGAAAAAATTTAGCCTGGGTTTACAATATTCAAAAAAAAAACGATGCCCGAGACCCAGTATACCATAGCTATGGGTTTTCTCTTTCATGTGAATTTTGAATTATCAAAAAATATCCATTTCTACTCGAGTTATTGGACAATTTGTCCGCCCGCTTATGTCTCCATTTCTCGAATTTGCTCTCCTTGATTCAGGACAGGTGCAACAAGTAATGGGCTCGTTTTGGGGCCGTTATCTCGAAAACTGTCGAGTTTTCGGAAAAAGTCATAAGGACAATTTTTGTAGCTGATGAACTGATCTTGCTTTTATATCTAAACAAAAATTTTCTAAATGCCATATTCTCGGAGATATTGGCTGAAACGGATTTTTGGAACTTGAGGACCATTTTTTACCATGTTCCGGGACCCGGAGAATCTATAACTTTCCGTATTTCGAAAGACCCAGTTGATACCTACTATTGCCCCCGGTTTCATCCCTTTGCAGAATTTAACCTAGGTTTTTTCCTTCATTTACTGGACTATAAGTCAAACTTACAATTAGTAAAAATTGCTGTTGAAAATTAAAAATTATTCTGTTTTTGAAAAATTCAAATTTTCAAAAATTCAAAGCACTGAAACTATACATAATACCAATAAATTTAATTTACTTTTTGTGTTTAGGAAGTCGTCGTCTATCCTTTGATGCCACAATTTCTTTAAAAAAACGGACAAAATTGATGTTTTAGAAAAATTCGTATATCGAAAACTACATGCAATACGAAGAAATTTAATTTGATTCCTCTTTTTAAGAAGTCGTCCTCTATCGTGTAATACCAGAATTGTTTAAATGATGGACAAAGTTGATATTTATGAATAATTCAAATTTTGCAATTTGAATCTCGCAATCTATATTTTTAATGACAAAATTTAACTTTACTTTTCTCATCAGAACGTCGTTCTTAATCATTTAGTTCGTGTTATTTTAAAATCGAACAAGGTTAATGTTTTTTTCAAAAAATCGTACCTCGGGAACAAAATAAAGAAAAATATTATTACATTTTGTATAACTATTTACATAACGAAAATTATTTCTGGACAAACAGAAACTTAAAAAAATAATAAGGTTACAATCAAAATTTGCAATCACAGTTATCATCTAATCATCCAACCATCATTACTTCTCGTCTCTCTCGAAACATCCTCTTTCCCTCTCCTTCTCTAGCCAGTGCGTGTGATGACTCGCAGAAAGTCAGTGTCGCACTCTGTCTACTATATAACTATCTTAATCGACTGATATCATCGTCAAACCGGAACGCTTAAATACGCTCGATAAACCAACGAATATTCCAGTCGAAATCAAAACCAAACCGACGATGGTGGACAAATTATCTACAGACCTGCGCGACCTACTCAACCGCGTCGTCTCCGACAAGATCGAGGATTACGTCCTGGAGACGGAGGAGAGCCAGCTGAAGGGTGACAACTTCCTCGGCGAGATCGCGTTCTTCTCCCTGAGGAACAAGGAGACCGGCGACCGGTTGCACTTCGTCGTCAAGCGCGCTCTGGACACGATAAAGGGAAGCGAAAGGCTGACCAGGGTGTACAGAAACGAGATCTGCTTCTACGAGAAGATCTGGCCGGCGCTCGACGAGTACCAGCGGGCCCACGCCGTCGGCTTCGACAAGCTCGCCAAGTACTACGGCCACGCCGACAAGTCCATTGGCGATGAGCTGGTGCTGGAAGACCTGAGGAAGAGGCAGTTCAGACTGTACGACAAGACGACCCCACTGGACGATAAACATGTCAGGTTGATCTTCGAGAATTACGCAGTCTTCCACGCCATCTCCTTCGCTTTCCGGGAGCGGCAGCCCGAGGAGTTCCTGGAGTTGACGAGGGGAGCGCCCACCTTAGAGGATAGGTTGCCGCCTGGGGATGGTATCAAGGACATTTTGAAATTGCACCTGGAGTTTCTCAGGAGCTTATTCGTAGGAGATGAGGGAGTCACCAGGGCGATAAATAAGCACTACGTGGATCCGATAAAGCACTTCGTAAAAGATACGAGTTATGTGGGGGACACTCCCGTTGTGGCACACGGGGACTGTTGGAGTAACAACATCATGTTTAAATATAACGTAAGTAAACGAAAGTTGGCAATCATTAGGGCTATTTTTATCTTCAAAACTGCTGCTCTGAATAGATTATTATACTATCTTCTTTTTCCTATCGAACGTTTTCCGGTTATTCTTCCCTGCTTTATGTTCTAGAGTAGCTGATATTTCTCCCCTCTCATTGTATGGCCTAAATATAGTAGTTTCCATTTTTTGTTGTTTATGATTACTTTCTCGTCTTTTTACATTTGTTTCAACACTTCCTTGTTCGTTATTCTTTCCGTCTAAGAAATTTTTAATATTCTGCGGTATTTCAAGGGTCGTTCTTCCTATAATAAAGTATTGGTAGTGTGTAACATTTCATCAGTCTGGCTTTAAGTCTTAGGCTTATATCCTTATACTGCAAAATAATTTCCTAATTCTCATGAATACTCATATCTCAGGAAAGACTTAACTTTTCTTTGCTTTCAATCAGTCGTCCTCTATCATCTCGTAATGGAATTTTAAAGGTCAAACATGACTGATTTAAAAAAAAATAAAATGTAATGTTTCAATAATAATTCATACCTCGAAAACTACAAATTTTATTTTTACGTTTTTCATCAGGAACCTTACCTCTATAATTTTATGTAAGTATTTTAAGAATTAAAATCGATTAACCTTCAACAATTCAAAAATCTACACTACCGAAACTACACATTTTAGTACAAAGTCTTATTTTAACTTTCCATACACAACTCACCCTGATTACATTTTTTTTTTAAATTCTAGGACGAAGGTGAAGTCGTCGACTTGAGGTTGCTTGATTTCCAACTGATGACCGTCTCATCCCCCGTCCACGACCTCTCCTACGCCTTGTACTCCGGAGCCTCCAAGGAAACTCTGGATAAGCTGGACGATTACCTGAAGTTGTACCACGAGAAGTTCATCGACACGCTGGAGAAGTTAGAGTGCAAACCTAAGAGGAGTTATACTCTGGAAACATTAAGGGAAGAGTGGAGGAAGTACTGTACTTTCGGGTTCTACATGGGGTTGCTGCTGTGGAGGGTGAAGCTGGTCGACAAGAATAACATTCCTAAGATTAGTGATAACGTCATTAGGCAATTGCCTGTCGTAGCGGAAGATAAGGTCGACCTGTATCATAAGATGATCAATGGTTTGGTCACTCATATGTATGAGAATGGTTTTCTGTGATGTACAATTTGACCTTTCTTTCATTATAAAATGTGCTGATATATATTTAATACATTTATATCACATCATTTAATAAATTATTATTAGTGGTAATTGCCATGGCTTTCATTGTCCCCTTTCAAAAGCATGCCTAGGTAAATTTAGTCAGTCTGTGTGTATTTTGTTTCACAATTACCCAGAACTATCATACCTTTTAGTTTCGGGGCGTAAAAGAATGATTTTGCTTCAAATTTAAAATACTTAAGTATTCCCAGCCAACAATTCAAACGTTGTTCAGTAAAGTCAAAGTTAATTTTACCTATTTATGTAAAATTAGGTGAGGTTGTTCAAGCTAACCAAATAAGTGACGTGAAAATTTGCTTAAAAAAGACTCATGATAGACTCAAAATGACTCACAAACACCACTTAATAGATTACATAAGTCCAAGTTTCCTGTTTCACTGGTCAATTTACACCAAAAAAGTAATTTCTCTCGCCTAATTGATGAAATATGGTATGTTACATGGTAACCCAGAGGTTAGAATTACTCAATTTTAACACCTACAAGTTATTTATCCAAATAGGTGCTTTTTAATAGTATAATCTTACATTTATCGTGTATTTCATCCCAGTTGAGGTCAAATAACTTTTGTAATTTTTAAATCAGAAAAAGTGGGAAATTTTCAAATTTTCCCCTCCTTATTCTTACATCAATTTACTAATCCTAGTCAATCTTAAAGTCTCATGCACCCAAAGAGACAAAGTGTTTAAATAATTTGTTATTAGGAATAGATAGAGATATGTACGTCTCGAGTAACTGGTTTTCGTACTAAACATAAAACTGTGTAATATGTGTGAAAGGGAATAGTTACTTTGGTGATACAATACTCAATACACTACATATTGCTAATTAAGCTTAACTTACTAACATTTATTTCACTTAACTAACTACTTCTTGATGAGAACGAATTACAGGAGTGGTCCACTCTTTCTGATTTGAAAAGAAAAAAATTGAGGTTAAAAAAATAATATTTATTCATAATATCTAATTATTGTAAGTTTAGCACATGAAGTCAGCTAAATTATTCTTATTTTTTGCTCGAATTTGAAAGGTGTAGTAGCTATAAACAATTACTCGTAACTCTATGAATATTAGACTGTGTTCTTTAGGGTAGTGGTAAAATTAAAACGATAGCAATTACAACACAACATTTTACTAAATAATTTAAAATAAATAAAACAACACTGTACATGAAGAATTCAAACAGTACTTCACAGAAAACCATTCTCATACATATGAGCGACCAAACTCTTGATCGACTCATTATACTGGTTAACCATATCTTTCGCCACTGGGGGCATCACAAGTTTCTCGTCAGCCCCAAACTTAGGTATATTATTTTTGTCGACCAACTTCATCCTCCACAGCATCAACCCCAAGTAGAACCCGAAGGTGCAGTACTTCCCCCAGTCCTCCTTCAAAGTTTCCAGAGTGTAAGTCCTCTCCGGTTTGCACTCTAACTTCTCCAGCGTCTCGGTGAACTTCTCGTGGTACAACTTCAGGTAATCGTCCAGCTTATCCAGAGTTTCCTTGGAGGCTCCGGAGTACAAGGCGTAGGAGAGGTCGTGGACGGGAGTCGATGGGACCACTAGTTGAAAGTCGATGAGCCTCAAGTCGACGACGTCGCCTTCGTCCTGGAATCGGAAAGATTTGTTCAAGGAAAATTGAGGGGCCTGTGCGTAATCGTAGAAGTGCGGAGTGCAGAAGAACCAGTAAGGAGCTTGAAGAGCTTACAAAGATGGAGACATAGTCCAGGAGATTAATGTGGCAGGCTGAGATTGGCGGGACACATCTACCGTGAGCATGATACTATAGTAAATCCACTGAGAAGAAAACACCCACGAAACGAGAATAGGTAGTAAAGTTAGACAACACCTAATACACGTCATTTGCTATTGGTGGAAAAGTCATAAAACTTTTGGCGGGAATTGTTGATGTACAGAGTCTGTTCAGTAAAATTAAAAAGTTTAGTTGTCTGATCTATGGTTGTCTGTTTACAAGCGTTCAGGTAAGTCGTTGACGGTGATAGTGGACTTTTAGTTGATGGTTTATTTTAACGTATCGCTATTGTTATTCAGGTTTTTGATATAAATTTGTATAAACATATTTCTGTGATCTATTGCAATTATGGAAAGACACCTTCCCTGCTCGCCTCCCAAAAAGAGACCTGAAACATACTTAAGCTGCGGGGAGAAAACCATTATTTTAAATGTATACAGAAAAGAAAGAAATAAACATCCTTAATAAAAGATAAATTATAGTCAAGGCGATCATTCTTAATGCGACCTGTACTTATTCGCTAGCTGGTCGCGCGCTTTGAATTTCGACGTTTGTGTTTCATGGAAGTTTTCTTCTCAATGGATTTACTATAGAATGGGAAACCAACCCAACGGAAAAGAAACCTATACGTGGCGAGGCGACATAAAATCAGATCTGGAAACCATGGGCATAAGAGTCGATCTAGCAGTTATGTCAGATCGGAAAGAGTGGAGGAGACTTGTTCAGTCAGCCAAAACCCAACCAGGATTGTAGCAGAGCTACAGGAGTAAGTAAGTAAATAAGTGATATTTACAAATGCAAATATTTTACTTACGTTATATTTAAACATGATGTTATTACTCCAACAGTCCCCATGTGTCAAAACGGGAGCGTCCCCCGCATAACTCGTCTCTGTTACAAACTTCTTTAACGGATCTTCGTAGTGCTTATCTATCGCTTTGCTAATCCTCTCGTCTCCTTCGAATAACTCCTTGACAACTTCCAGGTGCAACTTCAGTAGGGTACTGAAATCGGGAGGCAGCATCTTCCCCATCCCGGACAGGCCATCCGTCAGCTCCGAGAACTCTTCCTGGTGCAGCTCCCGGAAAGCGAAGGAGATGGCGTGGAACACCGCGTAATTCTCGAAGATCAACCTGATATGCTTATCGTCCAGTGGGATCGTCTTATCGTACAGTCTGAACTGTCTCTTCCTCAGGTCCTCCAGCACCAGCTCATCGCCAAGGCTCTTGTCTGCGTGGCCGTAGTACTCGGGGATCTTGTCGAAGCCGACGGCGTAGACCCGCTGGTACTCGTCGAGCGCCGGCCAGATCTTCTCGTAGAAGCGGATCTCGTTCCTGTACACCTTGCTCAGCTGTTCGAGCCCCTTTACCGCCTCCAGGGCGCGCTTGACGACGAAGTGCGACCGGTCGCCTGTCTCCTTGTTCCTGAGGGAGAGGAACGCGATCTCGCCGAGGAAGTTGTCGCCCTTCAGTTGGCTCTCCTCCGTCTCCAGGACGAAGTCCTCGATCCTGTCGGAGACGACGCGGTTGAGTAGGTCGCGCAGCCCGGTAGATAACGTGTCCAACATATTCGGTTCGGTTTTGATTTAGACTGGATGATTGGTCGTTTTCTCGAAGCTATTTAAACGTTTCTTGACGATGTTCGTATCAACCGATCAAGATAATTGCAGTGAGCATAGTGCGAATTAATTAAATTTTTTGCGAGTCATCAAATGCGCCGTTGATTAGAGATAGTGAGGAACGAGAAATCAGACAAACTGCGTAATAATGCTTCAATGATTTGAAGGTTCAACTACAATAAAATTGTAATTTTAAGTTTAATTATTTCAGGTTCCTGTGTGGAGTAATTTTCGTTGTACATACAATAATAACGATAATCAAATATAACCACAGAATGTAAGTAGGTATAGTTTAAATTTGTTATTCGAGAAATTAATTTTCGAAACTCGGGATTTGCCAAAATATTTTATTCCCATTTTGAAAATTACGTCACCTAACAATTGAGTATGACTCAATATCGATATCGATATCAATATCAATGTTTAAAAATTTGAATTTTCTAAAACAATAGGTGTTTTTGGCTATGCTCAGGTCAAGAGCTTGTGGTTTCAACTGGTCAGTTATAGTTTTCGGTTAAATGACGAATGGCGAAAACAGATCAGTCATCAGTTAACCTAACTGTCAAGAAATGGAAGCAGAACAGGTTTGTATTTCAATTGGTTTGTTAGAAAATTCAGATGATGTGTGTAAAGAAGTTGTTAACTCCTTGCATAAAATGAGAATTTTATGGCTCGGCTATCCTGTGTCTTCTCCAGATTTTCTAGTGCCCCCAATATTTTCTGAAGAGAAAAGTTAAGATAGAATTTGTTCATACAATGTGTAGTTTCCGAGATATTGAAATGTTGATTTATCTAGAAATGTCAACTTCATTACATTCTGAAAGAATCTATTAGATTAGACTAATGTGATAACTGCGATATCTCAATAATAAAAGTAACGGGAATGTTTATAAAATTACATATTATGTGTTTTTATGTAGATACCTAATCGAAATATTTTTTTTCAGATGTTTGTTGTTGGAGAAAAGGTAGAAAATAAATTTTGGACAGTTTTAGATGTTTCTCCTTCAATTAATTTCTACGTAAGTTTTCATCGACATTTTTCTAATTTTAATTACAGTAGGAAGCTACTCCATATTCCTACAAAACAGTTCTATCTGTGAAGTGTCGATAAAATGATCAAAAATCCTATTCTTATCCACTTTGGTCATTGTTTAAATGAGTATTACTCAATTCTCAAGCTAATGAGTTGTCCTGGGTTATTTAAGTAACGTGAGTTATAAATAAACGTTGGGAATTTAAAAATATATCTTTTGAAAATAGTGAGGATTAAAATAGAAATTTTGTCTCAGATGTAACCTTAAATTAAGGTTAAGTTCGAAATAATGACGATTAGAAGTTAAAAAGCTATACATTTAAAGGCCCTATTCCTGAACTAATCTGGAAAGGCTTTTTGCTAATCGGCATGAATATTTTTGTGATAAATTTATTTATTGTTAACGTTACTCACTTAATTTTTGGACACATGTTGCTAGTCATCTTGACTATCCAAGAAAGGTGATTGTGCACCTAACCAGATGATTTACTAATTTCAAAACATGACACTATATTATAATTAATGAAGATTGAAATCGAAGGGAGATTAGATTAAGTTAGGTGACAAATGATTATTAAAATTTAAAGGATTGTATATTTAATGCCCCTATTGATCAATGGCGATATGGATAATATGAAGCATATAGAGATGTTCATGCCAATTGACATACATACATGTTTTTAAAAATTTTCACTGTTGACTTTTAACGCCACTACATATATTAGTTTCTATTTGACTACTGACTAACGTTTGATGAACTAAATGAGGATATTTTTTGTTGTTTGAAAGGGCCATTTTCACTGTGTTAACCGGTTAGAATTTTGGTCTGGTGCTAATAATGTTTAAATATTGTTAAAGTTCGAAATTGTAATTTTTGAAAAAGTCGGTACGTAGGTACATTTTTTCCAAAATCCAAAAATTTCCAATAGACCGATTGATACTTAACAACGGGGCTTTAAGGCCTTCTGTGGTCTTCCGAGCTTTGCGCCAAAATTCAAAATGTTATGTGTATAGTCTTTCCATAGTCAGTTTGCAACGGCTCTGTTGTCATATTGATCACAGAGATATATTTAACAATTATAACAACTAATTTTTGGTATTCCTATGTTAGCAATTATATTGGAATTGTATCCTAGTATTAAAATCCATAATACAAACGGTATTATTCAGAGTTTCCGAACAACAAATACCAACATTAGCTAAACATACAACGGCAAATTATCGTCAACCTTGCGAGATAAATGTATTTATTCACATTTTGGCAACAACGCGAAATATGGGGTACTGTCGTAATTCCATCTCTTTCTCTCATGCAGGTGCCGCATGTATCTCTTTCTCTTCTCTCCGCGTACGTTTCATTTCGTTCCCTTCCACGTTGGGTCAGTGAAGTGCATAACGGTATTGTTTAATCCTTATATTGAAATAAATTTATGTAGACCTTTTGATGTACCACCGCAATCGGTTGTCGAAACTCCCGTTTTCGATCTGTCGGCTGTGCAACAACCGAATTTAGAAGAAAACAAGGCACAAATTTGGGAATTTACAAATAAAGATTTACCTGTAGAAACTCAAAGAGTCATTTTAAATATTTATATCTGTTTAAAAAGTGAAAAATTGTATAAAACACTACACGATGTTGTTAAGCGTATTAGTCAATTGACAAATATTCAAATCTTCACGATTTATGATATTATTAAACGAGGCGATATTGTTTTAGAGAAAAATATCAGTTTATTTACACGAAACGTGATTTGACACCCACGACGTGGTTCAGCAAGTTTGGGCAGACGATTCCAAAAATTGTGCCTTGAAAACTCCGTGTTCGAGGGGGAAACGACTATTTATTTTACACGCGGGGAATGAAAACGGCTTTGTTCAAAGGGTGTTACTTCTTTCGGCGAAAAATATCAAGCAAAGTTTTGCAGATTATCATGAAGATATGTCATCATCTTTATTTGAGACTTGTTTTGCCAAACAACTTATACCGAACATACCATCAAATTCGGTAATAGTAATGGACAACGCGCCGCGCCGAATCATTCCCGAAGAATTAATAAATCGCCGACTTCAAAATCCAAGAAAGAGGAAATTTTGCAATTTCTACATACCAATAATATTGATATCCCTGCTACAGCTAAGACAAAGGCTCATTTAATTAAAATCGTCAAAGAACATCATTTCACTCCTCAATATTTCATTGATTCATTAGCAGAAACGAGTGGCCTTATTGTTCTTATCATTACATTTTTAATCCAATAGAAATGGTTTGGTCTTCAGTGAAGAAGCGGGGCAATTCTTCTCCAACGCTCTCAAACATCGTGTTACAGAATATACGAGACGTGTGTAATGACGTTTCTAATACCGAGATATGGAAGAATTGTGTCCATAACGTCATTTTTATAGAGTATAGAGCATCGATATCATATTACACCATCCGTTAATCCGCTAATTATTAATATAAACGGTATGGACGATTCCTCCTCGGATAATTGAGATTCAGAGCATTAACTCATGATCTCCTTAGATTCATTTAATTACTTTTCTATTTCTGATCCCAGTCTGATTCCGAACAATCCCGTCCCTATCCATATCCTGGCAAAGAGTACTCATACCTCCTCGTTGGTCTTTGCTGGATGATGAAAGCTATGGAAAATTAATAAATTTATCATAAATTTCATTGTCTACGGAAGTATATTAGAATTATTACTAATTTCTCTAAAGAAATTTTAAACGGCACGCCTATGGAGTCGGTCTCTTTGTCGCAGGTGCAGTCCGAAGATTTCTCGTTGCAAACTGACTATGGAAAGACTGTATGTCGACAAAAACGGTGTTATGGGCTTGCTGCTGCCACCAAAATGTTATGGGCGCTCACGTCGCGTCCGAGTTTTTGTAAAATGAATTTTAAACAATTGTTTAATTTTAACTCGTTGTATTTTATAAAGTTATTATTACAACTGAACGATTGTGAGTGTTTGACGGAATCGAATAGAATAGAATGACGGAAATGCCGTCTTCTTAAAACTACGTGTAGGTACAAAAATATGGTGGTGGTGGGAGTATCCCTCTATTATCCGGGACCACCCGTAATCCGACCTTCGGCACTCTTTGATAATAATAACCATCGGAATCTTATCATAAAAGTTTAGGTTCAAATATGTACAATTTAAGTGGAAGTATGATAACAACTATTGTAAAGGAAATTGGTAATAAAGGTTATGGGGTTGTTTACTAACTACTAATGACTGAGGGTACATTACGAGGGAAGATTAAATTAACAAAAGAGGAATATCTTCAAAGGGACCGATGGTTTTTAGGGTTTACAATATAACCAAAGTATGAATTTAAGTATTTAAGTGGAAATAGTAATATTAAAGGAATAAAGTATAATTAGAAGTAGGTACCGAATGATTGGATTACAACACCTCCCCCCTTGAGGAGAGATTTTATAATAATTAAATTGAATTATTAGAAAATCTCTTTGAAAAATTTAAATAAAATCCTAATACAATATATATCTAAAAATGATAAGATGAAGGCGAGGAAAATTTTTACCAAAATAACATATATAGTAATGTATAATAAATACCTAGTATAATACCTAAAGAATAGCATAAAAATTATTATAATGAGATTATAATTTAAACATACTTTTAAGCTTAACAATCGTTTACAAGAAATATCAAGACATATATCATACGATGCGTTTTCATGTATCTTATACTTAATGTAATTACTTAGAAAACCACTTTTAATAGATAATTACTCATTTGTTTAATTGTCGCCTAGTTTGCGGGATGTATTTAATTGTGCTGCGCTGTTGTTCAACGGCAGCGCTTTCCTGTTCGATATTTTCCGTCGAACTGGAATTTTCGCGATTTTGACGAGAGGTATATTGGGCAATGTAACTTCCTCTACGTGAGGATGGTTGAACAGTTTGGTTTACCCTTATACAAACGTTGGGTATACCACAGCAAGAAGAGATTCGTGAAAACCTCTTGTACATTTTATATATTAAAAATATCACGACAATGATTGCTATAATGTATGCTAATACCGATGAAGAAAATGTATAATTTGATGTTACATTATTTTTTTGTATGTCGTCTGCTAATTTTTCTATGTCGTCTAATTTATGGCTAGCAATATCTAATTCGGGAATGTGTTTTGCTAGTGTTTTGTAATTTTCGTTAATTAATAATTCGGTTAAGTTTAAGTTTTTCTCTTTAACATTACCACAACATTCATCGTCGATGTTAAACGGGGGCACAAATTCACTAAAAATTTCGGATTGAAGCACATTACCGTGAGGCACAAGCATTGATGAAGGGCTGTAAGCTTTACATCGTTTACCTATTGTGACACTACCATAGTTTCGTAATATAACGTCTTCGGGTTTATTTGAATTTTGACAGGAAATAGTTAAACTTTCAGGATGCGGTGTTGAGAAGAGCCAGGTGTTGCTGGTAATTAATTGAATAAATACACATCTTTTTGAATTCATAACTCTCTTATCGCAAACATCAGGTATCATTTTCTTTACTTGCAAAAGTTCTACTTCACAATTTCTAACTAAATGAGCTAAGGAAACAGGTTTTCTTGTTTGCATATAATTTTATCTTCGGTGATTTTTATAAATTTTAAATAGTCTAATTCCGAAAATGTAATAAATTGCTGTTTGGTTTCATCTATAGCTATGTATTTCGAACTTGGCTGGATGAATATAAATTCATTTGTAGTGAACAATTTCGGGAATGGTGTTACTTTATACAGTTATGTATTATAATAATTTTAATTACTAAGAAAATGTTCTAATCATAAAATTGTTTTAACCTATTTGCATGAATGGTTTGCTTTTTGTTGCCTTTTCGTATTGTATAATTTACGTCAGAATTTTTGTTTATTATGGTATACGGGCCTATCCACAAGGAAGATAGTTTTTTACTTCTACCTCGTCGAACAGATTCGTCGTAAAGTAGTACTTTGTCACCTATTTCAAAGTTTCTAATGAAATTGGATTTATCATAGTTTTGTTTCGTCTTGCTTTTATAATTAATAAGGTTTTCTTTGGCTATTAGTCTTGAATGTTGCAATTTTAACTTTAGATTGGCTACGAAATCGTCGTAAGAATAGTACGGTTTTATGTGAGTAGGCGGATTGATTGAAGATGGTAAATTGGGTGAATAACCAAAAAGAAGTTCAAATGGTGAGTATTGTGTTGCAGTATGTGGAGTAGTGTTATAGGTGAAGGTTGCGTAAGGAATCCAATTATCCCAGTCTGTTTGAGTGTTTTCAATAAAATGTCTTAAATATTCTTCCAGAACTCTGTGGGATCGTTCCAAAGCTCCGTTAGATTGTGGGTGGTAACTAGTGGTATGAATTTTTTTTATTTTCAAGAGTTTACAGGTATTTTTAAAAATTTGACTTAGGAAGTTTGTACCTTGATCAGTAACTATTGTTTCAGGTAAGCCGTATTGACAGATTACGTTTGTTACGAAATGATGTGCAACTGTTGTTGCTTCTTGGTTTTTTAAGGGGACGTTGATGATGTATTTTGATAAATCATCTTGAAAAGTTAAAATATATTTGTTGCCTGATTCTGTTTCTGGTAATGGACCTACTATGTCTAGAAAACATTTTTCAAAAGGTTGGGAAGCTGTGCTAGTGATTACAAGGGGCATTTTTGTTTTACGCGATAATTTATTTTTTTGACAAGATTCGCATTCTTTTATAAATTTTTTTATGTCTTTTTTCATGTTTTTCCAAATATATAGTTGTGATATTCTTTTATGAGTTCGGGACACACCTTGGTGACCACCTAAAGGACTGTTGTGAAATTCATGTAATATGGTAATCCTTTCGGAATCTGTTGGATTTATTAGAGTATTATCGAATATTGTGATTTCAATATCTGAATTTCGGAAAATGTACCTTAACATGGGATGTATTATTTCCCATTTTATAGGAGGATGATAGTGGTATTTAAGAAAAGACAGTTTAGTATTACTATGACTTACAAGATTTTTTAATTGGAGTAAGCAATCCCATATATTTTCATAATTGACTTCATCAAATATGTTTTCACTATCTATTAATAAAAATATATTATATTTATCCGTTTTATATTGCTGCACTGATGGTACTGTGAATTTCGTGTCGGAGTTAAAATTTTCTAAGAGTTCTTTTATTTGTTTATTGTGTTGAAATATTTCTAAATGTTTTTGTTTAAAATTATTTGGAAGGAAAAAAACTAGGGGGTGTAAATTATTTGTTTGGAATAGACATGTATTTTTATCTTTGATTTTTGAATTAATGATAATATTAGTTTGCAAATAGTTTTGAAATTCTGTGTAATTAGTAATAAGGTTAGTATTTACTAAATTAATTACTCTGCTCAGTGAATCAGCGTTTGTATTCATTTTACCTGCTTTATAAATTACTTCGTAGTCATATTCCTCCAGTTTTAAACGAAATCTAGTTAGTCGTGAGCCAGGATCGTTAATATTAAAAATGTAAAGTAGAGGTTTGTGGTCTGTTATAATTTTGAATTTAGTGCCAAATACATAGGGTCTAAAGTGTTTAACAGCCCAAACTATAGCTGCTAATTCTTTTTCTGTTGTTGAGTAACGTTGTTCCGCTTTATTTAAAGTACGGCTTGCGAATGCTATTGGTTTATCGTTATTAACTATTCCTTGTGACAGAATTGCGGCAATTGCATAATTACTCGCATCGGTTGTTATGATAAATTCTTTTGAGAAATCGGGATATTGGAGAATAGGTGGAGAAATAATATTTTCTTTCAGAGTTTGAAAGGAATTTTTGCACTTGTTGTCCCATTTAAATTCTACGTCTTTTTTCAATAAGGCAGTTAATGGTTTCGCAATTTTGGCAAAATTGTTAATAAATTTTCTGTAATACCCTACTAAACCTAAAAATGATTTTATATCTTTGGGATTTTTGGGTTCGGGAAATTTGGACACACATTCAACCTTTGCAGGATCAGGTTTAATGCCATTTTCGGTAATAATGTGACCTAGGTATAAGCATTCTTTGCGTAAAAATTTACATTTGGAAG
The DNA here is from genome assembly GCA_946251905.1 of Cryptocephalus moraei. Taxonomy (NCBI): domain Eukaryota; kingdom Metazoa; phylum Arthropoda; class Insecta; order Coleoptera; family Chrysomelidae; genus Cryptocephalus; species Cryptocephalus moraei. The sequence continues at coordinate 40,242,462 of OX276452.1, forward strand.
GTTGAAGTTTTAAGTTATGTTCTCGTAGTCTTTGAAATACTTCTAATAATCTTTCATTATGTTCTTTTAAGTTGTATCCGTATATTACAACGTCATCTAAATAAATAAAACATTTCATTCCATTTAAGCCACTTAAAACAGTATTCATTAACCTTTGGAAGGTTGCTGGTGCTCCTTTTAAACCAAAAGGCATTCTATTGAAGACATAATGTCCTGTTGAAGTGCTGAAGGCAGTTTTTTGTTTATCTAGTTCGTCCATTGGGACTTGGTGGAACCCGTTAGCTAGATCTAGAGTAGTGAAGTAATTTGATTTTCCTAATTGATCGAGTATATCTGTTATGTTGGGCAAGGGAAATGCGTCACCTACGGTTATTTCGTTTAATTTTCTAAAGTCTACGACAACTCTATATTTAGGTGCTCCAGTAATGTCAGGTTTTTTTGGTACAACTAGGAGGGGACTGTTCCATGGACTAGTAGAGTGTGATATTATATCGTCTCGTAACATTTGTTCTGTATGTTCGGTGATAATTTCGCGATGCGTAAATGGTAATCGATAAGGTTTAATATTAATTGGTCCTTTTGTTGGATCCGTTGGTATTTTGTGTTTTACTGTGCTAGAACAAGGTATTTTGTCACCTTCAAGATAAAAAATGTCACTAAAATCCTTACAAATATCTAATAATGAATTTATTTCTTCAACATTAAGATTTTCTATTTCAATTAAATCTTTCAGTTTTTTAAAGCGATCGACGTAATTAATATTTTCGGTTTCTTGATTTTGTTCGACATGTGAATGAAATGGTTCAACGTTAATTCGGGGTAAAGAAATTGTTACTGATTCGTTTGAGATATTTAGAATACTTGCTAAACATTTATAATTTTTTACTGTACTAATAGCTGAGCCTAAATATACATTACTACAAATTTCTTTAGATTCTATTATACATTCTGTGTCGGAAATGTTTGTTGTAACCGGAATTATTTTTTCACATCTCGCTGGGATAGTTATGAATGTATTTGAGGGTAGAATTTTAAAATAATTGTCTTGAAACTTAAGATTTTGTTTTTCGTAATCGATAATGGCTTTGTATTTTTGGAGAAAATCACGTCCTAGTAGACCATCTTGTTTGATTGGGATATTATCTGGAATGATGTGAAATGGGTGTATTATTTCATTTTTATCTTGTAAGGAAATGCGTATTTGACAAGCGCCTAAAGTGAGAACGGGTTGTTCGCTAATGCCACGTAATTCAATCTTGCAATTGTTTTCTATATGAAAATCTTTCTGTAGTTTAGAATATTTTAAAAGAGAAACATCTGCGCCAGTGTCTAATAACAGTAGCATTGACATATTCACTACCTGGGGAGAATTCATTTTAATAATGTCTAATTGTTGGTGATTGTTGGAAAGGAAAATAGTTTTACAGTTTGTTTCTACATAGGTTTTTTCGCTAGTATTCGTGTTTATTAAAGATTGCTTTAATTTGTCTGTTTCTGAGGGGACTTGATTTGAATGATTTGAACAGCTGGGTTTAATGACTTTTACATTAATTAGAGAGGTCTTGGTCGGCTGTTCGCGATCAAAACCTTCTATTCGTTTCCCGGAGGATTTTGAAGATTTGCGCTGGTTGGTGGTACAAAATTATTCGAAGTTACATTTGGGATTTGGGAATTAATGGTGTGTATTTCTTGTTGTGGTATCGAAGGGTTATTTTGGAAATTACGTTGGTTTTGGAAATTAGATCTTCTGGGAAAATTCTGTTGAAAGTTTTGATTAAATGGAGTAAAATTTCCTGTATTTCTTTGAGATGAATAATTTTGGAAATTTTGGTAGTTACGATTGGGATAGTTAGGTTGTGTTTGATTTTGGAAGTTTGCATTATTATTTTGATTAAAGTTTGAATTTTGGTTAGGATTGTGCATGTTTGTAGGCTGAAAATTAGATCTATTATAATTTTGTCGATTAAAATTTTGCGTAGAAAACTGGTTTTGGTTAATAATCCTGTTGGGATTCATTTGATTTTGTTCATGTCTCAAGAGTAATCTACAGTTTGAAGTAACATGATTATTTTTATGACAGTAGAGGCAAAAGAGATGAGGTGTATTATTAAATTGGGGAAATCGTTGGGTTTGTGCAAAATTAATGTTTCTCGAGCTAGTTTGGATATTTCTGGGATTTTGTTCAAGTTCCATTTCTATTGCCAGTGATATTGCTTTGTCAATATCTGTGGTACATTCAGCTATCACACGAAGTTGAATTTTTTCGTTAAGTAAACCTTTCCTGAAATTATTAACTAAGGATGAAGATAGTGTATCAGTTAACATTTTAGCCTGTTCTGTTTCATAATTTGAATTACAAGTTTCTTTATATTTATTAAATAATTCTTTTAATCTATTACCGTAATCTTTTGCGTTTTCACCGAATTTTTGCCTGATGTTCATGATTTGAGTTAGAAAATGAGGAGGTGGAGTTTTGTCTGTAAATTGTTCAATTAAGAAATCTTTTATTCCATTCCAATCGTCAAAAGTTTGGAGCTGAGTAGCTTCCTGAGCTTTTCCTTTAAGCTTGGTACCAAAAATTAATTTTGTTAGATTGTCCTTCTGTGCAGGATCAACCATCTCCATCATTGTGTCACAATTTTTTAAAAAAAATTGAAGGGAATTATAATCTCCTTGACCGTCGAATGAATCGATTTGTCGTATAGCCTGAAAGGCATCTATTCCATTATTTGCTTCTGTCATTCTAAAAAATATGACTTAATATTCTAAAGATTTTACTTTGAAATTTAAAAGCTTTACGAATTTGTTTAAAATTTTCTGTATTGTATATTATTATTTAGATATTATTTACTTCGTTAATTAAGGGAATAGTGTCACCATACGGAAAACGAGGAAAAGACTTACAGTTTCATCGTCACTATCACTTTTCCGCTGCCGAAGCTCGACCGTCTGGAACGGGAATACGGAAGTTGAAATGCTGGCGATGATTCGTGTCCTCCTCTCCTCTGGGGTCCACTGCGTCTTGGCGCTCCTTTAAACCGCCTCAGAGATCCTGGTTCTTGCTGCGTACTTGGCGCTCCTTCAAAAACTTCGGGTCGTAGTCTCGTAGTGGTGATACTATTGTTGGGGTAGTTGGAGTGCTCCTGGATCTCGATGATCTGCGTCTCGACGCTCCTCCAAGTAACCGTCGGCTTTACCGCTGCCACCAAAATGTTATGGGCTTGCTGCTGCCACCAAAATGTTATGGGCGCTCACGTCGCGTCCGAGTTTTTGTAAAATGAATTTTAAACAATTGTTTAATTTTAACTCGTTGTATTTTATAAAGTTATTATTACAACTGAACGATTGTGAGTGTTTGACGGAATCGAATAGAATAGAATGACGGAAATGCCGTCTTCTTAAAACTACGTGTAGGTACAAAAATATGGTGGTGGTGGGAGTATCCCTCTATTATCCGGGACCACCCGTAATCCGACCTTCGGCACTCTTTGATAATAATAACCATCGGAATCTTATCATAAAAGTTTAGGTTCAAATATGTACAATTTAAGTGGAAGTATGATAACAACTATTGTAAAGGAAATTGGTAATAAAGGTTATGGGGTTGTTTACTAACTACTAATGACTGAGGGTACATTACGAGGGAAGATTAAATTAACAAAAGAGGAATATCTTCAAAGGGACCGATGGTTTTTAGGGTTTACAATATAACCAAAGTATGAATTTAAGTATTTAAGTGGAAATAGTAATATTAAAGGAATAAAGTATAATTAGAAGTAGGTACCGAATGATTGGATTACAACAACGGGAAAAACCCTACGATTTTTATCAAAAATCGTACCAAATACAACATTGATTCAAATGAAGATCCAAATCCAAATCTAATCAATTAAAAATCCAATCCCCAATATAAATAATTATCAACAGAATCCAAACCTAATTCGCTTATGATGAGGGAAAACTTTCATGGGAGATTCCCTGAAACGAGGTTATCTGAAATTGAAAATATTTTTGTCGATGAAAATTCAAAAAATCCAACTTTTTGGAAAATCGTAGTGAGGAACGATATTCATTGGTTCACTGGGTCATCCAGTCAAAATCGGCAATCTCAAAAACCATTCGTTTTCGTGATATTCTTTTCTAAAAAATATCTGTGGAAAAAGTAGGCTAAAATTCACGGCAAATTTTGTCGGGCAAAGGTCGAGCGTAAGACGGCGGCCGACAAAACGATAAGAATGTTGTAAAGGTGTTCGGTAAACACGGTTATCTACTGATAATAACTGATATCGTATTACATTAAACAGATAAGTAAGTCATCACTAGAAAAAACCCGTTTGTTTTAATCCGTTGATGGAAATTTACAATAACAGTAGATTGATTGGGTGTGTGTGTGTAAATGGCAACGAAATTTGTTTAAAATTAGACGCCCTTGAGCTTATGCAATTAATAAACGAGATATGAGATTTATACGGAAGTGGTACACATGCGCAGTAGCTGTACAGAATTGGCCAGTTTCCGAAACTGTGGCGCGAACCGCGAACTTGACTTACTGGCACGTGGCACGTACTAATGAAAATAATTTTGTTTGGATTACTTTAAAAAGGTTTGTTCTCAACCACTCAGAGTGCTCCGCACCCATTCTCCAAGTCGAAGACGAGGAGTGAACGATCATCGATGACGTAACGCGAACGAAAAAATCGAAAGCGAAACGTCCGCCTCACGCTCAGGACACGGAACTTCAACTCATCCTCATGGTTGAGACTACTCTACTGTTGGGTAGAGAGTATGGGAAGATATACTACAGAAATGATCCTGTGAAGTATGATCTTAAATTTGATTTTCCAATGTGGTTGCTTTTCAAGGCTACCTAAGGGGTGAGTAGTGGTGGTTCGTATGTGTCGTCCTCTAACAGAAACAGTGCGAAGTTTCTACGCTCCAATGTAGGGATAGCGTATGGGACACACATAGCGTTAGACTGCAACCTGAAATGCCTAAGTAATGCTGGAATTTGATTACAGGGACTGGAATATCGAAATATCTTATCATTTCCACGATGTGCCTTTCCTGAAAAACTAGCCACCTACGACCTTTTGACATGACCACATACTTACCAGAACCTAAACTAGAATTTTTTTATAATATCGTAACGTCCCAAAACATTGATAACACTCATTTATCTATCAATAAACTAAACTCTCGCCTCAACGCCTCATTTCGTGTGACACCTGAATTTTGAAATTCAAAAAGACTCACGAACTCAAAATTCGTAAATCAACCCATTTTGCCAAAAAAGTAATTGTACTTTTCTTCACCAAAAACGTAGTTTCAAAGAACTCCTACAAGATTTTGAAATGGAATTTTTGGAAAAATTTAAAACTCAATTTCAATTTCAAAACCCTCATACTCTTCATGAGGAGAAGGTTTTTGTTTCTGGCATCATAAAATCATCCGCTTTCGATTGACAGCTCAATTTCGAAAGCCTCGCGTGCTTAAAATTCCTCACAAAACGGGGGAAAATGTGGCATAGCAGTACAAATCTTGCTATTAGGATAACAGAACGTGCAAAAAGGTGTACAAGAGGCGAAAGTAACAAATTAACAAAATGGGTGCTTACCAAGGCAACACTACCTCTACCTGTACTTGATAAATTAAAAATGTTGCGCTCTTATAGTACCTTGGGCATCTTAAGTTTTCACTTCTGTAAAGCTCTAATTTCTTATTTCAAAACCGCGGCTTCCCGAAATTTCGTAGAGGGAAAGTGGAGCGGTTATATGTTAGGTATCTGTTTATGTTGAAATAATGTTTCAGTGAAAATAATTGCAATGGAAATCAATGTAAATACGTTAACTCATTTTCTCTCGCCTCTAAATTCCTCTACAAGACTCAGGAACTCAAAAATAGTAAATCTGCAAATTTTTTGAAAATAGTGTATGGAGAATACCAGACGTACATTTTAAAATTTCAGTATTGAACTGGCAAAGGAAGTAATTTTTGGTTGTTTCAGCTTGCTGGACCTAAAAGTTTTTGAAATATTGGGATTTTTGGAAAAATTAAAACATAATTTCTAAATATATCTCGCAAGCTAAACCCTTTACAATGAAAAGGTTCCCACTTCTCTCATTAGAAAATAATCCCGTTTCACTTCACTTCGGTAAAATCCTCATGAGAACTCGAGAATCAAAGTGCAACGACTACAAGTGAACCTTCAAATCTCGCTATTAGGATAACAGAATATTCTAAGAGGTGTACGAGTGGCGAGAACGGCCTCTTGCAGGTTACATGCACACAGGGGTATCGTCACTACTAACATCAATTTTATTAATCTAATAGAATGATTGGAATAATATTCGGTCAATGATATTTAAATTCGCTCCTTACGCCAGCGCTGTAATCTTCTTTCTCGAATTTGAGTCCAATTTATGAATTATAAGTGAAATCTCGGTTAAAGGGTACTGCATTATTTAGTAAATTCTTCATTTATCGTACAGGAAACTCGTTTTACACTAATGAAAAAGTTAATTCGTCACCTGCGCTTTCGCCAAATTGAACAATTCCCGGCGATGTACCCGGAGAGCAGAAATTCGAGGTATGTACGCGGCTCATGGAATGTAGCGCTATCTGATAGGAATGTTACCAAACTGCAGCACTCAAATTGAGTTTGTACAGTTAACTGCAAAGTTAGTCGACAACGCGGAATTTCTGTAAACATTCATTAGGTAATAACACTTTCAATCAATATATTTATATTATCAAACAAGTTTCCAGCTATTAACTCAATAATATTTGTCCTATTTTTATTAATTCAACCCTTACTTTTGGAATATTGGCTTATTCTGAACAATATCTGGGAACGCAAACGATGACCATACCGAGTTTTCAGTTTTTAGCTAATCAGAAACTATTACATACCCTTTTCCACCCTCTCGAGCAGTACCTCAGAATAAATTTCATTCCAATCGTTAATCCAACACAAACGAAAATTCGTAAAATTACATACTTTTGAAAACTTATCCGGAATCGAACCAATGAACGTCCAAATAACGGGGGAAGTTCTTTAATTCCCGGATATACTTGCTGCAATTGTTGCCAGCGCCTTCGCCAAAATGAATAATTCACGGCAATGTATCAGGAGAGCAGAACAGTGAGGAGGTGTAACAGAGCACTGATGGCTTAATAGCATTTAACAGGCAGCTCGGCAAGAAACGTATTGGTGGTTGCCAACGCACCAGAGCGGAAGGGGCAACCAATTTTTACCTAAAATAACCAAACGAACTTTTGGGGGAAATAATAAAACAGGTACGTTTTATAAAATCATTTTCTATAACCATCATGAATATATAAAAATACATTTTTGAAACAAAAATTGTACAAATAGTTCAAAAAATTTCAAAGAAATTTCAAAACTTCGACACTCTTGGTACGTTGTGACTTCAACATTACTTACATCGAAACAGTCAGGTTTGCTTCCCTAACAAAAAATGTCTTAAAATTATATATAATTTCAAATATTTCTATTACATGCATAAAAGAAGGTATTCCGAACCATTTCACAGCACCTTTTAAGTATAATCTTGGAATTACAAAATTTTCTTACACTAGATAGGTAAAACAAGTGACAATCCATATTGGTCACTTCGATCACAGTACAACTTAACTATGATTCACGAATGGAATCAAAAGAAGAAAAATACACCACTTTTACCCACATAAACCTAAAAAAACAAGACACAAATGTGACCTTAAAATATTCTATTATTATTTACATAGTGGCAAAACAGTGCACTTAAACAACATCCCCTGTAAATATTAGGGCAAAGAAACAATTTAAAAACATGAAAATGACAATCTCATCATTAACCCTTACTATATGGTATCCAGAACAGCAATTTCAACTGCATTTTATACATTACGTCATAATTAGTACGTAGTCATAGTACGACTCATATTTAAAACTCATTGGGGAATGAGTCCAGTGTCAATTTTGTATTTAGTGGATTTAGAAAATATTTGACACTTTAGGTATTCCATATTAACATCTATCGTCCTTCCCAAACAATAAGACCTTCCTCGAAAGTAAACCCTGAGCATAATTCATGTATTGTATGGCATTGTACATGTACAATGTACATGTTACATGCATGGCATCTTGTGTATTAAATATTTGATTACACACATAAACAGAGCAGTGTCTTTTTCTTTTATTCTTGGTACACTTCCAGACTTCAATAGTGACTAGTGTAATAATAAGGATGATCTGCCTTTTGAAATGAGAGCAAAGTGTACAAAATATTAATCACTCAAATTGGATATCATCATGACAAAAATGATTTCACAAATTTTGGTGGTACATTAATTCTTTGCAGGAGTGTATATGTTAATACAAATCCAGTCTTATTTTCTGGAAAATACGGTATCAGTAACTTAAAACCCATTTTCAATTGCCTTTACCAATTACTCGTAAATTGTATTGATTCTGTAAATAGCTGTACAGGTGTATTATTAATGGTGCATTCCTCTCAGATGCCTGTAGACTATTGGAGGAACCCCAGAATAATAATAAAAACTGGTAAGTGACAAGATCATTATAATCAAATTAGCCAATTAATATGTCGAATTAATACAATGATAATGGTTTAATTAACAATCGCCAGCAGCTAAATTATGAATAATTATTATCCAATTAAAAGGTTTCAACTGTTCTTTAAGATTTTGATAAAACAATTTTCTGTTAATCATTAACTAATTATTTTCATTATATGCATTGAATGTTCTTGTGTCCAATGTGGTTTGTATGGGTATATTAATAAATGAGATCCCTATATATTATAGTGAAGCTGCTTGGTTTTCATTGTATATAATCCTAATTAGGGTTAATGTTCAAGATATTGTTAATTTCACTTTGCAGTTTTATGTTGATAACCTCATGAAAAATTGAATAACTATCCTCCAATAACAACTTTTTGAATCATTCTTCTGGGGTTTCTCTTACGTTTCCCTATACAGACCCGAAAGAAAACGCAACAATAATAATATACCTACAAGATTGATTAGCAACAACGAAAGGTCCTTATATGATGACCCGCCCAAACGAAAATAACAAAACAGTTTTATTAGGGCGAAAGATCACACCAGAAGCAATCGCACGTACAGTCACTTCGGCGTGCTATCGCTCTCCATCATGTTGAGGTTCGGCTCGGACTCTGACCTCTTCAACGTCTCGTCGAGCCCCTCGCCGCAGCAGGAGCCCCCGTCGTCCTCGCCGCTCTTGATGTTCGGGAAGCTCCTCGTCACGTCCTCGAAGATGAACGTCTCGATCCGAATGTCGTCGCCGTCGACCTTCAGCAGCTCGTCATTGAGGCTCGCGTTCTTCAGGTCGACGTTGCTGTTCTCGAAGATCGCCGACGGCGGGAAATAGTTGGTCTGGTTGGCGAGCAGCGCGGCCAGCGTCCTACCATTGGGGATGCCCGTATGGTCGGCCTGCGGTCGCAGAGGGCTAGTCGCGGTATCGATCCTGCTCCTGCCCAGCAGAGGGCTGCTGCTGCTGCAACGGTTGCTACTCGGCGAGCTCAGCGTCGCCTTCTCCTGCTTGTGCTGAGTAATCAGGTCGCAGGCCATACCGACAATGACCAGTCGGTTCAACACCTTCAAAGCGGAGACGAACAGGTACGCCACGAAGCAGATCAAGATCGACGGGAAATCGTTGACTGTGATCGACGAGATCAACACCCTGATCACCACCACGCCGAGCGGCAGTGGGATGAACCCCATGCGCCTCGCGACCAGATCGGAGTGATCCGAGAACGCGAACCTCTGCCTTGTCTGCGCCACGTCGTACGCCAGACTGGTCGTGTAATCCCTGTACACATCCAACTGTAGCTCGTTGAATCTAGTTATGAAAGCGTGCTTTATCCAATCGACGAACATCTCGGCGACCAGCACCGCTATGCAGTCGGGCAGCATGATCCAGAAGTGATCGGTCTTCCAGCTATACTCGCGCATCGTCTGGAGGATCACAATGAAGAGCAGGGTTATGAGATGGAAGCGCTCGCGGACATCGCTGCACGTCACCTGGAACAGGTTGTTCTTGTCGAACTTCTTGAAGACGCTGCCTTTCAGCTCCACGAACTAAGATCGAGAATAACAAGTCAAAAACGGGTGTGATCTTAAACACTGGCTCAAGTGCTTTATAAGATTCAATTCTGAATTAGATCAAATGTTCCATCACATCCCACTAAACATGATAACTCACGAAAATTCTCAACAAACTTACATTTTCCTGTTTTTGAAAATTTACGAGTATAAGATATTAATTAAATCGCTATGAAGCAAGTTACTTGGGCTAGTTAACTAATTGTAATATACATAACACTTACTTCATTAAGATTAAAAATGATGACAGTTTAAAAACCTACATCCTTAAATTTGCAGGAAGCTAAGGCACGGATATGTTTAACATATCTACCTTAATAAATGTTCACACTTTAGGTTGCAAATGACTTATTTCAAAAAGCTTAATAGTCGCAACTTGATAGAAATTTCTAACTAACTGTGAAGCTTGCACTTTCAATTGTAAGTTAATAGAAAATGTTCTGCTAACTGTTGATGCTTAGTAAGATGGGCGGTTTAATAATTTAAGTAAGTATTATTACCACATTGATTTCAATTTTTCTTCATTGCACTTAATAATCTACATTTGCAGTTACAGAAAATGTAGAGTTCAAATTATTCAATTTAATTTGCGTCAATAATTAAGAAAATTTCAACAAACCTACATTATTCGACATCATGATGGTCATCAGCGCCTTGTTTCTTGAATTGATCGCTACATTTAATGTCGTCGCTTGAAATAACACCAATATGCTATGTAGTACTAGAGAGATGGTTAAGGAACAAATACCTATAAATGCATTGATGTCAAAAGTAAACTGACAGTTTTGATAAGATGAAAGATGTAGTGAAAATATCTTTACAACTATTCTGTTTTAAACAACTGTTTTTCAAAGGATACTGACATAAACGATGGCGAATATCAGATGGGGCACCGTCCCGAGGTGCTCCCTCTTCCTACCCCTAGGTTCCGTGGCTGTCCACAGCAGGGCGTCTATTGCGTCCTGTCCGAATGCTGAGAACAGCCTATCGCCTATCTCTAACATATTAAAGAATATGTACAGTTTTATGACAGATTGACTCTTAATTAGGTGGTACAACATGTTCGTGTCCACATACAACAGAGCTATGGTACAAGTAAAAAGTATGACGGCCTTCAGTAGATCGCACACCTCGCCTCCAGTCAGAACGGTCTTTAACTTTGGGTCACTCCATCTAAAATAAATGAAAATACTGATTAATCAATTGTAATTGCTGTTATTGTTTCAATTACATATCTCATTACTCCACATTACGGTCTTAAACAGATTAATTACAAATAGTTAGTAAAAATGAATAAAACCTATTTATGAATTCAGTTCAATGATAACTTTTATCAAAGTGTAACCTGTTGCATAATAATTTACTTTTTTGTGAGTTACATAATGGATGCCGATAAAAATGTTATAAAGAGACTGTATTGCTGGAACTTATTTGAGATGCCAATTCATGTACTTATACTCCTCAAGTCTTCCTATAAGTGTTATTAAATATAATAAGTAAACCTTCAAGTCAAGTCTTATTTTTGAATCAAATAGTCATAAACTTTCTTTCATTAGTGTTCATTTATAGACAGTTATTACCTAACAAAGTGCGAATTTCTATTGGATTCAATAGCCATAAAGTAGGGTAATCTACGTCATAAACTTTGTTGTATTAGTGTTAATTTATAGATAGTAACAAAGTATGAATTCTGTCTAACTCATGATCCAACTTAATAAGGATTTCATTGACTTTATCACCTACAAGATATAAGGTTTATTCCTAGCAGCAAAAACATGTCATTTCTAGTGGCTCATTTATGGGCTACAAAAGAACATATAAAAAATACAGTAGCATTATTGGCATCACCTTCGTTACTGTCTCTTTATATTGCATGTATTACTATCCATTAACGGATTTCTACCTTACCCAAGGCACCTCGCAGCGGACCTGGTAACGAGCGCATAGAGCGCGAGTACCACCCGGATCGGCAGGAACGTGTAGACGAACAGGAACGAGTCCGTGCACTGCATGAAGCCGTACCTCATGAACTTCTCGACCTCCTTCGGGATCTTCATGAACGAGTAGATCTTGTCCCGCCTCGCCGAGAATCTCTCCTCGGCGTACTCGAGCTGGTAGTCGCGGGTCAGCTCGAGACGGAGGAAAGACATCAGGCTCGGCATCTCGCCTACATGGAAAATGAAACTGTATATCAATACGTTCAGTCCGGTGACCATGGTTAGATCGAGAAAATCAGAGTAGTTCGATAGTATGAAATCGGTGATCGTCTGGTTCGATCCAGGCATTGTAGATTGGTTTATACGTTGGAGGAAAATAACTTGGGCTGTCATCGTGAGTGAAGTTTTAACGATTAGGAACAATCATATTATTACTGTCAGTACATTTAGTATGTAACCAGTAACGACAAGATTATATGTAAAAATTATTAGTTCTCCAGGTTACAAGGGTGACACCCTGTATAGACAGGTTTAATTAACCTTTAAAATTTTAATCAAAAAGTAACTACATTTATTGGTAATTTTCAAATCGAATTTGATAGGGTTTTAAAACATAAATCAATAAAGATTAGTGTATTCAAATTTGGATCTTAAATATCTTCTTTTTATTGCTGTAGTATACATTTCATTTCTATTTTGCACATTTATCTAATCTATGGTAATAATGGACTGATATTCAGATTGCAATAAGAATCCATTAAATAGAAGTTTATCACTCCACACTTGTAATGCAATATAAAGTCTATATGATCAGTCCTTCTAATCTTTGAACTTTACAGTAAATCCTTTAAAGAGTTCAGAGCAATAATAGAGGATTTTTATGGAGGACAAACTTTTGCTCATTCAACAAGTAATTTTTTATTTATTTATGGTCAATGTGATTAGAAAAAGGGATAGTAGATAATGTAATTTAGTCAGCTACAAAAGAACTGCAGGAAAAGCATGTAGATAGAATGACCATTATTTTATGAAACACTATACATTGTTTAAAGTACTTAACTGATAAGAACCATAGTTTACATTTTTATCACTAATGTATCCAAAAACATTCATACTAATGAATTCACCTATTACAGTTGTACGATAATTATCCTTTAAAATTCAACTTACAGAGTAGGATTAGGAACCAGACTTGATGATGGAGAGGTGACTAACAAACACCTCATGAAAAATTAAGGTTTGTTTACATAATACCACGGCCTTGCTTTTGTTACAAATAATGGATGCTTTAAACCTGGACTGTACAAACATATTATCGGATATGAAGGGGTTTTGTATATTTCCACCTTTCCTTATCAATTTGTTAGTATGATAATAAAAGTCCAGGGGTCGAGAGGTTTAGGTGGTTTCTTATTGAACAATTTTTAACTAGTACTTTCTTCAATTTTGTCTTCTACTTCACGACTAGAAGAACACCACGGAGAAACGGCAAAGGAAGTAAATATTTACATTCTAAATATTCTATGTGAAACGAATGGGTAATAATTTCCTCCAACACACGTTAATAAACGTCCAGCACTGAGTCAAGTGGACGATTGCACCTTTTGTAAGGCAATTGTCGTCGTTAAAAAGATTTATAATCCCCCTTAATCTAACTTAGTCCTAGGTTAACATGCACTTAACCTTTCTTTTTGTCGTTCTCCTGGTTCGTTAGCTCATTCCTTAGCAGCTCGTCGATATTGCTCTCGGAGCTGTACGGCGGCTTGGCTTGCGTCCGGAAACGTATCTTCCTCTCTTGATGAGCTTTTGAATCCTCGTCCGACGACATAATTACTACTCATAGGATGATAATATATACGACTCGTCCATCGTGAAAAACACTTGTATAACTCAGTAGTCTAGAGCAACGGTCACATTTTCGATATCGCGTTGATGTCAGCGGTTCTGTTGAGATAAAAACTGGAATTTTTTCGATAGTATTCGAAATGGGGCGCACAGGAAAAGGTTGATTACGAATTTTGACGTTTCATTGTTTCTCTGACAAACGAACAGATAATTGAACTAAAGCCGGTCTGCAACCGAGCTATTCGAACTCGAGGCGTTCGAGCTACTAATCACAGAACATAGAAAAAGAAAGGAAAAAAATCGTGAAAATTCATTGATTACTGTAATAAAACATAATTAACGCCTCAACTCCTACTCTTTCGATTAGTTGAAAGTTTTAAACCGAACAAAGAGTGTGTGCTTCCTGAAACTAACAATTCGGTCGGATGTCTCGATGATCCTTCCGTTTTGTGCTTTTGAGGTTAGGGCACATCGCACATCTTTAGGTTCATAACAATTTCTCTTAACATATACTGCTACGAAGACAACTCTTAACGCTCCGGCGATGTAAGTGCCGGTTTTTTATCTCGTCGCCGAATAGTACCTTAGAATCTCCCAACCTCGATTACATAACCTTCCCGTGCCTTTCTCGCATGGAAAACCCTGAAAATGGAGAGGAAAATGATGTACGCCTTCCGCGGTTGGATCGCTTTCGTTGCCTTCATGGACCTAGGAACGTCGGTGAGAAGTTATATAGAGAAGAGGTCATTCCTGAGTAAAACCATATCGGATCTGACTGAGTATGTTGATGGTAAAGTTCTCGGGGTGGCAGAGACGATGTGATTGGTTTACATTTAGGCATTTTTAGAGGAATATACCGCGTCCAGGCTGCTGGGGATGTACTCGATACTGAAGGCTCTGGCATTGATACACTGCACATTGTTTATACACTACAAACCGTGAGTATTGGAACCTCCCAGATTTGTCATACTCGTCATTGAACTTGAAAAGTTATTCATAAGTTTACTAAAAACTTGTTCAACCTGTGAAATACATAGGAAATCTTGTGAAACACTATAAAACTTTTAGGAACCCTCTTAGCATATTTTGACTTCTTTGTTAGCTATTAAGTTTTGTTTTAGTGTTGTTAGTATGGGAATATGTTCCCTCGCCTTAACTATCGTGCTGTACTTCACCGAAACGATCTACTTCAGAACATCTACCTTGAACTTCTATGTAGTCTTTCCATGCATTCTAAATGGTAATAACTTATTCTAACTGTTACTTAATAATTTATTTACTTTTTTAGCTGTCACTTTAGGTGGATTGGTGTACCTACCTTACCATCTCAAGATATGGGACAGACAACTCGACGATGACGAAGGTTCTATTAATTTCAATGCTCTGAAACGTAAAAGGAACAAAAGAAATAATTGATGAGGAGGAAAGATGTGATCATGCATTTCTGGAAGTGGTCCAAACAGTTCCGTACTAAATACTTCATAGTTTTCCAATGCCAAATAATTAGAGTAGAGTAACTAAATTATGAACTATTAATGGTTTCGAAACATATCACTCTTAGTTACTGCCAGTTTTATAATGAAGTTGATGAATTAATCATGGAACAGGCACTTGGTAATTTAAACATTTTAACACATTGCACCTCGGTAGGGTTCTAGCTGTTCACTACTTGAGTTAGGACGGAATGTTTACATATATTTAATTACGGATATCTGCTTTTCTAGTCAGTGCTAGTCAATTTTTTGCTCGATCTGAAAATGCTCAAACCACTCTATTGTTGATGAGGTTACTGTTAATAAACAATTTTCAAAAAGCGTTAAACAGGCTTTAATTGCTGCAGCTAACTTGCCTGGCATGTTTTAACTTTCTAAGACCTTCTAAAAGCAAGCATTAATTGTGACAAGTTTCAAGTTACAAGAAACGGTAGTGACATGGATCAAATAAGATATTTTGTTCTTAAACTCGTCCCACACATATCAGAAAAGCCAAAAGTCACAAAAAAACATGGATATATTCTGGAAATAAATAAGTCAAAATTCAACATATTTATATAAAAAACATACATTATGTCCTTTAATATCGCAGCTCAACTCAACGGCTTATTTCTTTTTTGGCGCACTCTTGGAGTAGAAAGCATCTAAAAATAACGCAACGAACACAATCACGGTCCCAACCCATTGCCTTGAGGAGAGGGCGTTGCCGAACAGTACCACGGAGCCCAGTACGGTAAAGAACTTCCTCGTCGTTGTCACAACGGATACCACCAGAGGACCAAACTCGGAGACCTAAAAATCGATTTCATTACAGGAAAAGTAGCGAGTGAAGTTACATCCATTACCATGGAATACAAGAATAACTGTCCGACGGATGATGTCAGACCTAAGACTAATAGATTGTTAAGTACGTAGGGATGACGGGTAGCGAACTCGTAAAACTTGAGATACTCCCCCGTTAGTAAGATCGTTACGGCCAGGAAGAAGGTGCACCACGCGTTCGCTATTTGCATCATTTGCAGACCGGTCGGTTTAGATTCTGCCCTGATTCTATCCTGAAAACAGGAAAAAATGTTTAAAACGCTTCAGCAAGTAGTCAGTAAATTGAAGTTTCACCTGGATGGCCCCAGTGAGTCCATCCATAGTCAAAGACAAAAACAGTAGCAGCTCCCCGACGCCGACGGACCCCTCCTGGACTTCCCCGCCCGCCTTATCCTTCAACATGAACAACACTATCCCGAACACTATCATGAACACGAACACATACTTCCTCAGGGCGTAACTCTTCTTCCCCAATAGCACGCCGAGCACCATCACCGGTATCGGCTTGGCCGACTTGCCGATGACCTGAGTCGGGTACGAGACCCACTGGAGGGCCATGTTCGAGCACACCATCGCCAGCAGGTAAGTCAGCGACATGCTCGCATAGTAAAGCCTGTGCGTCTTGTCCTCGCCCTGCGGCCATATGGCGGACGCTATCCTGGCGACCAGGAAATTGATCACGCACTGCACGAAGACCAACGTCAGCGCGTAGACGTACTTCTCGGTCTTGACGACGGTCTCGCCGGTCTCCTCGTTCACTTCTTCGCGGCTGTACTTGCCCCTGGTGATCTTCTCCTGGAAGATGCCGAAGTAGAAGTAGGAGAAGAAGATACCGGCGGCGTATAGCAGGAAGCGTTGTTTTTGCATCGTTGGAAAGGAAATTACCTACTTATTTGCTACACTTAAAAGTTAATATTATTATTATTGTCTACAAGCTGTTTTGGTTGTCATTTGTATAAAAGTGAGGTTAGGGTTCGCGACCGCCAATCGACCCGCCAATAGCCAGCGACGTGGGTAACACGTGGACATAGTTCGACTAATCGGCGAGCTCTTCCTGCTCTTCGTTGATTGGTCCGAGTGAAATATGGGAAATTTAAAACTTAATCCGGGGATTAACGTAAATAATTATACGTAAACATACTAGTAATTAATTAATAAGCAATTGTTAGGATGTTTTATTTCAATCGTGCATTTATAATCTAAACTTAAAAAAGTCAGGCGATATATAATTCATTCTGTACTTATATGTAGATAGTGGTGAAGGTGAAACATAAGTTCTAAAAGTAGATTTAGGGCTAGTACTTTTGCTTCCGATTGAACATGGGATTAAGTTAATTCCCGATTAAAACAGCCAGACAACTGAATCGCATTTGTAAGTGGGCTTACTTTTCCGTACTCCGACGTTTATTCAGAGGCAAAAATACCATCCCTTAGGCTAATAAGCATGGCGTTTGAATGTAAAATTTCCTAAGTCCATGTGATATATAAGTCATCTCTTAAGGTATGAGAGCAGAAAGTAACTCCTGGGAGCCAAATCAGGCGAATACATATCGAAGCGTAGGTTATGGGTTTTGCAGCAACAACAGTAGCACATGGGTGGATAAGAAAGGAGAAAGAGAACTTTGTTTTGGGCAGAGGTGGATCTTTTGTCTTAATAGCACCCTTCAATTGACCCAGTACTGCAAAGTAATACTTCCCAGTGATGGTCCTGTCTTGTTCTAGTCTAGTCTATAACTTCGTAACAAGTCATCTGCTGGACAATACTTTGTCGTTCCAATTTAAGATAGAACCTTCAGTTTCTTTAATGTAAATGCAATTTTTGAATCAAAAGTCCACTTCGAATTATTCCTTTTACTTCTTCTTGTGTGATTTTGTTGTTGTCTATAAAGCGTACTCAAGCGAAAGCCCCACTTTAAAATTCATACTGCGTTTGATGTTAGCATGGAAATTGCTCATTTGTTCTTCGAAGAAAGTAATTGTTTGTGGAATTGAAAAGAGTTCACTCCGTTACTCCATAAGGAATCGAACTATGATCGAGTCTTGATCTGGTAGGAAGAACACATTAGCAAAAGGAGAGCGATTCGGCAAGATAAAAGTGCCAAAGTGTCTAAAAGGTTTGAATGCAAATTTTCACTAAATAATTTAAAATCCGCCTTGATATCTAGCTGCTATCAGTCAAATTTTTAAAATCGAACCAGATTTCATGCAGTGAATAACAATATTTCGATACGATTCCCATTAACTCATAAATCGAAATGAAGAGCACATTAAAATGTCGGCCGTACATCCGTCCGCATTCCGCCTCTAACCTCCCCTGAATACTAAACCGTTTGCCCCACATCGGCCACCTCCAATCGCCACAGTGCAAAACGACACAATGTGGGACATCTCGCCTGGGCGATAAAACATATTTTTTTCTCAAATTTATTCCCTCACTTGTCGCGATGGGGTACGCTCCTCCGCCACAATTAGCGCTATTTATCGCGTGTGCGTTACTATTATTGGTCCGGTGCGATGAAGTTGAGAAAGTTTTTAAAGTTTCCGGGTTGGACTCGTACCTGGAGGCCTACAGGCGTACGAGGGGAGAGGACGGGGACGAGCCGACAAGGAAGAGCGACAGGGAGTTCCAGGAGCCTGGGCCGTACTATCCACAGGGATACCAGGATTATAACAACAATCAGCTGCAGGGGAACTACGGACCTCCCCTACAACCACAGTAAGTACCAATAAATTAGTATGTCATAGCAACAATGATTACCTGGTCCTCTGCAAACAGCAAGGTGTACCTACAGCGTCTTTATAAATTTCGAAAAGGGTGGTTGAGATACCTACAACAGCCTTACTTTAATCCCTTTGATAGTTTGATACCCTAAACGACGAATATATCCAATTTCCCATTTTTACTACGCCAGATGAGTTGTAGTATAGTAGGTCTCGTTTATTTCAGAGTCATGTAATACCTCGAACGATTTATTTATTGGGATGCTGTATGCTTTTTCTAAGTCTATGAAAATTAGGTGGGCTGTCATGTTTCTTGCCGTTCTCTTTTCCACTAGTTGTTGCAATACCAAAGTGTTATCCAAACAGGATCGACCTGTGGGAAATCTGCTTTGTTTCTCTATGTCCCTAAATTGACTTTCTATTCTATCCTTCAAGACTCTGCCATACAGTCTACCTATAAAACATACCTATTGCTTTGTGGCAATTTTCCATCATTCCAGATTACATTTTCATTCAGTGATTCATAATTTACCTAATTACTAATGCAATACTACCTAAATGCAATTATTCTAGATGAACTCCTCTAAATCTACTTCTGGAATTTGTAAGATCTGGATTTGTAAATTCTTTTGGACATTCTAGATTGTTACATTTAGAACCTTATATATTTGTAAATTCGATTTTAGCATTTGTAAGCATTTTAACTTTTGTATTGAACGTTTAACTTGCTTCTTGTACTTTCAAATTTGTTTTGGGCTCTTTTTCTATTCTACCCTTCAAAACTCTGCCATACAGTCTATCTATAGAACATACCTATTGCTTTGTGGCAATTTTCCATCATTCCAGATTACATTTTCATTCAGTGATTCATAATTTACCTAATTACTAATGCAATACTACCTAATGCAATTATTCTAGATGAACTCCTCTAAATCTACTTCTGGAATTTGTAAGATCTGGATTTGTAAACTCTTTTAGACATTCTAGATTGTTACATTTAGAACCTTACATATTTGTAAATTCAATTTTAGCATTTTAGCATTTTAACTTTTGTATTGAACGTTTAACTTGCTTCTTGTACTTTCAAATTCGTTTGGGCTCTTTTTCTTTCGACAGACTCATTAGGATTTAACTTTTATGAAATTCGTCTAGATGTAATCTTAGGATTTTACAAATCCATATTTATTTGTGACTCTTTTAGAATACAGATATCATTTTTATTTTTTTATTTCAGTCTTGCCCACGAGACGAGACTTTGAAAAATCTCGTCTTGTCTCGCAAAAAAAGTGGATAGTCTCGTCTCGAGTCTCGTCTGGCAATAAAAGTCTCGTCTCGTCTCATGTCTCGCGCGAGATTCTCGCAAAAGTCTCGCAAATTTCTCGCAAAATCTCGCGAGCTTATCAAATTTGCTTTTTTGACAAGAACTAAAATAAACTAGTTATTATAGGTCGATTATAACATGAGAAGTCGGGTGAAAAATAGGAGATGATCTTCAAAGGTCAGTGAATATAAAATAAATTGTCGTAGAGATATAAAAAAAACTAATACTAATCATAAAGCTTAACAAAAAATTCCTGTCAACAGGGATAAGATGTCAAACTTTTTTCACGTTACAGAAAAAAAACCTATTTTATTCAATATAAAAATGTGAATATTTGTATTCCCGAGGTAAGTCTTCAACTCTAGTATAATAGTCGTACACGTGGCAATATCTCGGAGAGCTCAAGAAGATAAACATTGCGTAAAGTTATGGTAAACACAGGCTGCTCGCTATTATGCGGCTTTAAAAAACATGTTTCAATAACATTCGCGACAATTATAATAAATAATTCATATTTGCCATTTTTATTTGCGATACTTAGAGACTTTGGCGAGACTCTCGTGTGAGATTTGAGACGAGACTTTTTGAAAATCTCGTCTTGTCTCGCAAGGAAAATTTTAAGTATCCAGTCTCGTCTCGAAAACGAGACTAGACGAGACTCTCGCAAACGAGAATATCGGAGGCATCACTATTTAATTTATTCCTTTGGAGATAAGTAAGGCAACTTTATCTCTTTTAAAATAGTTTTTTTTAACGTTAATATCATTAAATTTCCTTTTGACTCTTCTTTAATCTTCAGACAATTTATCAA
Source organism: Cryptocephalus moraei (assembly GCA_946251905.1). Classification (NCBI taxonomy): domain Eukaryota; kingdom Metazoa; phylum Arthropoda; class Insecta; order Coleoptera; family Chrysomelidae; genus Cryptocephalus; species Cryptocephalus moraei. The sequence goes on from OX276452.1 coordinate 40,263,561, forward strand.
TTAACCCCAATAGCTCTAGATTCTACATTACTATATTAATTGACTAAAATTTGTTTCGAATTCTCCCTCTTTTACATAGAATTCAGTCATGTTTTAGAGCATCCAGTGTGTTTCTGGGTTCTATAAAATTTGCTCGTATTGTTTACAGCACTTCCAGAAGGTTCTAGGTACTTGAAACTCACATTTTCTTTATCTTCAATTTTGATGCATCAAATTAGTTACATTTCTCAAAGCTTGTCAAGAAATGTAATTCCTCTGGGATCTATATGCCTCTAGAGATTTCATTAGGTAATTAATCTACATTTGGTTCAAAAGTGCTTACGACTGCTTCCTTTTTTGCTTGGATAAACTCTTCTAGATTTGACTTCTATGATGTTCTAGATTCACAACCAAATTTTGAAACATTTTAATTTTCTTCTAATTTCCAGGTACGGTCCCCCGAAACAGCCCCTCTACGGCCCCCCGAACCCTCCACCCCTCTACGGCCCTCCCGCCCCACATCCTCCTCCTCCTCCACCACCTCCCCCACCTGCGCCCCCCGTCTACGGTCCCCCTCCCATCTACTCCAACCCATCCCACGTGCAGGTATTCTACGGGGTGCCCCACGCCCTTGGGACCATCTGGGATAAACTGAAATTCAAGCTGGACCTGTTCACCATAGGGAAGATCCTGTTGAAGCTGGTGTTGTTCAAGAAACTGGTCAGTTTCATAGGTATAATCTTCCTGTTGCTGTTCATCCCTTGGTTGAAGAATAAGGATAACCCCTCGGGCGAAGCAGAGGGATATCTGAGGAGAGATATGAAAGGTAAGGAGATGAAGGTGAGACGGTTTGGGGGTGGGTTTCAGGGAATGACCAATGACTGAAGGGCAAGTAATATTTCTAATCTCTTTAGATCTTAGTAGTTTTGCAAGAATTTGGAAGGTTTTGGCGTTATACTTCATTCAAAATTTCATACTTCATTCAAAAATTTTAAATGGGACTGTTAATACTGTAGCGCGAAATGTATTTACTCTTATCGGACGGCAGCTTACCTCAAAGGAACGCCGCTACGCTTAATTGAGCAATAAAAAAAACCGTCCCGGCAACATCCTATTCAGGAAGAATGATTTATGACCTTCTAGAGGTTTCTAGGTAAACATTATTTGAGAAAGGGATGACCTGGGATCATCGCGAATACAATGAGTATGTATATAAGCGGGCTTGCGGTCGGAGAGATTAGCTTAGACGTGAAGCCGCGAGTGAATAAACAAGGCGAGAAACGGACAAGTGATATAAATTAATTAGTTAGGAAGTAGTTAAGATAAATTAAGTAGTGTGTAGTGTATATTTAGGACAGTGTAAATAAATTAGAAATAACCGTTACAATACTTTAAGTTCCAATGATTAAGAAAAGTAGCAGGCATAAAACTGTAATTTATACGAAATAGTAATTGAATTTGGCTTTGTGTATCGTGCTATACAACAAAGAAAATTTACATCTCTCGATGTATCTTTCCATAGCTTCAAATCTGAGAGAAAATTGGACCTTACAAGTCTTGAATAGAAGCAAAGGCAAAGTTGTAAATTTTTCATCCCAAGTAATTTGTATTCGGTAAATCGTATTAAAATTCAACAAACATTAAGTACTTACCGAATTAGATATCTGCAGTATCTGTAAATTTTAAGTAAAAGTGATTTATCATCATTTGCTGAAAATGTTGTGTTTTCAGGTGGAGAAACGCTGGATGAGATCACAACGTTTGTTATGGACGCTATTGGCAATTTTTCCCGAAAGGAAAAGTCGTTAAATGAGTGTGATAATCTGTATTGTAAAACACAGAAAGTTTTAAGAAAAATCGACAAGAAACCCCTATACAAGAAGTAAGTAAAACGATCCAAGTATTCAACTCAGTAATTAATTAATCACGTAATTATGAAAATCGAGCAATTAATTTAATATTTATTATTAGTCTACTCTACGTTCTGGTGTTATTTAATTTCACTACAAACTCCTTTTAATTTGTGACATTAATTTATCCTTCCATTCTTGTAATGACCTCAAATTAATTAGATTGAATCATTGCAGTGATACAAATTGTTTTGAATGCGTTGATAATAATTCATAATTATCGTGATTTTCGTGGAACGGGACTTTACAGTCTGTTATTTACCCACTGAAAAAAAATTACAAACAATAAACTTGAAAATTTAATCTGTCTTTATCGTTTCACAAATATTTTATTTAACCGAATTGGGGTCATGTAAAGTGGGAAATTTTGTCGTTAATTTAAATTTTTAATTAATGCAATTTATTTATTATTGTTGATTACGTTTTGTTTTGTTCCAGATTGGCGAAATTATATTCTAAAGAGCTGCAGTGACATGCCAGGAAATTTATTTATTGTAATATTTATTTTAGACACGTAATTTATTTATGAGTAAAGACATGCATGCATTCTTGAATATGTCTACATATTTTCTTATTATTAGCATACACAGAAAAGACTAATGTGGTTGGAGAAACCTGTCGATTTATAACAATAATGAATATTTAATGCATCCGGTGAATATATACCACAACACGTTATGCTAAATGTAAATAAATAAACAATTATCACAACTATAGTTAGGTGAACTGCTATAGGGTTGTACCATTTAGAAAAATGTTTAATCAAAATTGGTATTGTAGAAGAAAATTCGGTGTATCAAATAGTAAGAAGGTCGTTAAAAAATTTAACGATTTTTTAGATAAACTTTGCAGTTTTCTCAACAAACACCAACGCCATCTCTGCTTGAATTTCTCACATGGGGTTGTATCGATCCGCATGCACCCCAATCTGCAACCCTAATTATTTAAATAATTACTCACTTTTACCTAGCCTCACTCACAGAAATACGTTCCTACACTAGAAATCATTAATATCACATAGGAAAAAGTACCTTAACTGAAATTTGTAGTTATATTTCACCCTTACTTGCTTGAGAGGGATGAGAACAAATACACTTTCGTCCATAGTATCGTCGGGGAGGTACGGAGCATTTCAGGATAATACACCCAACTGAAAGTGAGTAACTCACGATTATGATTTCTTATACCAAACAAATACCATGCGTATAATTTATACTTACCTGTAAGTGCGGCTTTAACCTCCCTTTTTGTCAAACAAACTTTAAAAAAAGTGTGTTGAAATATTTGTTTTTTTTTCATGGTGGCGATTTCTGTGGGATTTTCAGAAAATTTTGGAAATTTTTAATTGGGTATTTACAATATGTTTTAAATTAAACGAAATGTATCTAAATTCATAGGGACGAACCCTCACACAAATTTTATAATCTTAAAAAATCGTGTAATAGACCCAGTACTAAGTATTTCAGGGTATAAAAAGCAGTAAAAGCAGGACCAGCGAAACGGCCGCTCATTGGTCGTGACGTCACTTGGCGTGTAAACACGGGTCCGTTCTGCAGTCCACAAATATATTTTTTGAAACCTAACCTAGGTAATCTGTGTTTTCGAGTATTTTGGACTTTCTTGTTGTTTCCGCTGGAGTGTAGGAGTTAAATTGCGAGCAAATCTAGTAATTTGTATTATTCGCGTCGTAAAATAGTGTTTTTTGATTAGTTATGGCCGCCGTAGGATTTGTCAAAGCTTCCAGGAACAATTTACCATCTGTGGATATGTTTATGGTAATGGATTACATAAAAAAGGAGCAATGTTTTAATTCAGCTGAAATTAGAGGTGTAAAAGCAGCAATGTAAGTATATATGTGCAAAATATGCATTCAGTAAAAGACAATGTGACCATTGTTATAAATAAATTATAAGAACCGTTTAGAACAAAGCCAAATCTATATCATGCTGGTTGGCGTTTAAGATTATAATTATTGTTGCCAACAATAAAAATTAACACAGCTATTGATAGTAGCTTCAGCTACTAAACGTTTTCGTTCTCTCTTCATAGGCAAAGAACGTGGGAGAACGTTAGTCCCAGTTCTTTTCCGAGCTCGTTGGCACTCAAAAATATGTGGAACTACGTCCCGTTTCATTATTATTTTTCCGCCCATCAGTTTAAAATGTACATAATTTTCCATGTCTTCTTCCAACTAAATAAAAAACAAATTATTACTTTTGTATAAGATAACATAACATAACTTTACTTTTAACTTACTTTAAAATGGTCTTCATAACAGAAAAATTCACTTTTGGATTTGGGCATATCACATCTTCCTGCTAAAAATCACAGTTTCTTACGTCCATAATCTCGAGGTACACGAACAAATATTTTGTTTGGTGTACTTACAGATGTGCTTGTACAACAGGGTACAAAAGAGCACTTGTTGTGAGGTCCGTACATAGCCATTTATTTACCTTGTAGTCCTTCAAAAACTTGAAAAGGCTGTCCTAAACTGCTTTTATGCAAGCTTTTGTTTGTAGCCACGTAAATAAAAGCACAGATTACCCCAGGTTAAAGAAATTACAATAGGACTGAAATAGGTTAAAACAATGTTTACACGACATGTGACGTCAGAGGGCTATAACCTTCAGAAAGCTAGTTTTGGCGCCAGTTCCTAGCGTTTGAATTTCAAATGACTTTTTTGCTTGAATGTGTTTGATTTATTTTTTTTTAATATGAATCCAAGATTTATAGGCATATAATCTCTCATTTAGCAAATTTTCAAAAAACGTGAAAATACCCAATTGAGGCATATTATTTTTGAATTCTGTGGGATTTCCAAGCTTTTTTAAGAAACCTTGCGATACTCTTGTCTAATTACATAGAATCATTGATTCATAAGTAATTAAGTCTTTAAAATTTTAGAAGAATTCAAACTCTAGAGCTTTTTATCAGTAACTTTGGTCCGTAGGAATTCATCAAGTAAAGGGTTTTTGGGGACGACCGAAATCACTTCATCAATTAGAGAAAAGTCCTAGAATGAATTAATTAAAATATATCCCAATTTAACTTCGAATGAAAAATCGTACTACTCAACAATGTGCTATCAGCAACAAATTGAACACCTTTTATTTACATAAACATTTTTATTTCCGCCTGAGTTGTTAAAAGTTAATGATTTCAGTTTTCGCATATAGCAGCAATAAATCGTATTTGTTGTGAATATTACCGGAAGTACAAAAATGATAATGTACGCTGAATACAACCAAGAAACCTTTCCGTCACAAAGAAATAACGACCGACAATAAAATAATTCCTTTATTGTAATTTTGGCACTTCGAAGTTCTCAAAGCTCATCCTCCCGACGATAACGAGCAGTATTCCTGATGGATTTCGTTTGTAAGAGGGCCTTTGTATTTGACGGTTTCGTGGATTCGTTCCAAGTTGTATCGAGTTCGTGCCTTGTGGTTTACACATCCAGGTCTACCGCTCGTTATGTTCGCCGTTTGGTGTGAACTTTGAAGTTGACACACTTGCTTTACGTTAGAGCAGTGTCATTTGGTCAGATTGTAGTTTGTTCAACCTTAGTGGGGACGAAGTAGACGGAGGTGTCTAGCTCGTCGAGAATTTTATCGCGGCCTGTCACTTTTGGAAATGGAGCCAGTTTTTGGGAAATTAATTCACTACTGCTTGTTAGTGATTAACTAATTGGGGTATGAAACGACGATACTTTTATGTCCTTTGGTACAGCCTATCGTAAGCTAAGTAGAGTTGGTGGTAAGATCAATTTTCCATTATAGACTTTACTGCTGAATAAGTTGGGAACGCTTTCAGCTGTGAATAAGCACTAAAAATGTTATTACCGCTCTCGAGTAATTTTAATGTTCCCTTCGCTTCATATCCATAATCATAAAGTAAACCATGAAGTTTGGTATAGAGTTCCTACCTTCGATTTTCCTTTCTTGTTGATTTGGTAAAAATGAAATATCCTCACGGTAGAAAACAAAGAGTAGGCCTGAACGGCAAGCAAATAATAAGAGGTCACAAATATCCTGGAGGTGAACAGGTCTTTATTTCGAAGTACATTACGAATGCAATATATATGAGCGTCTGTAAAACTTGAAGTGGATGTTAAATATTAACGGCGCTTTCCATTTCGGAAGAGCAGAATTATTGAAGTAGTCGATGGCCAGGGGATTTTTTTATTGTGCCACCCACGTTTATTTTTAGACTTTTATTAAAAATTTTACGACTCTCACGAACTTCAAATAAGCATTATATTTCCCGAAGACGAATGGAAATTGAAGTGAAATGAACCCTTCTTAATTGTGTCATCGATTTATTAACCATATCTAACGATAAAGCGAGCAAAACAAGATTAAACAACCTAGTTACCATCCGAGTCTGTGAAAACCGAGCTTGGGTTTTACCATGTCAAGACATGTCAAGAATAAGAAAGGAAAAAAATTTAATTCAATATAAACAATATACATGAGATGTGCGATTTCTGCGTCGGCGGTTTATAAATAAACATTTGTTATAAAAGAGGGGACGAGGCGAGATTTACGTTCAGTCGCTCGAGAAGCGTCCGGTCAAGCGTTGAGTTCAGCCGAAGAAGCAGAAGTCGAAGAGGGAAATGAAGATTCTCGTGGGGTTAGTCGTGGTCCTCTTCCTGGGGATGGAAGGGGTCGCCGGGAGGTCGTGGAGGGTCAGGAGGAACGCCAAGAATGAGTGTAAGAACGTATTGTAACAAATTATATTTAATATAACTTAAATTAATGAAATTATAGAAAATTATGTTTTTGTAAACTTTTAAATTGTTTGTTGAGTTGTCAAAGGTGAAATTGCTACAAAACCTTTCTCAAAAGCGACAGAAATCTTTTAAATTCTTAGCCATGTTTTATTTCCATTATATCAGACACAGTTTTCTCATTAAGACGATGAAGTGGTACCTAACTAAAATCTGTAAAGTTTCAAGGGAGTTGTATGAAAGTTACCAAAATTCTAACTAACTAACAAACACAAGAAGTACAAATATCACTATTGGACTAGATACTTTAGAAAAGGGAGTTAACGCTTTTTTCGAATCGTAGTACTTAAATTCAGAAATAATTTTAACTGATTATCCAGATTTCTAAATGTCTTTATTCGGCAATATAGGACCCCAGAGTTGTTTAAATCCGAAGTTAACTTCCATAACTTTACTTAACCGCGTTTTAAGTAGAATTTTTATATCTCGAAATAACAGATTTAAAAAATACTTTTTTAAATAAATAATATAACTAAGACCATTAAATATTTCAAAATTGAAACAGTCAAAAAATGCTGAGCCGGTCCTGGTGACCAGGATTCAACTAAATTTATGTCGGAAAAATAGTTACACCTTATTGAAGAAAATACTAATTACATTTCACTATACCATAAGTGTTAAAGTAATGTTAAAAGAAACCATCTAACCTTTATACATCTCAAAATGTCTTACCTTTAAATGTCTTTAAATTTGGAAAGTCAAAAAAATGTTGAGCAGTTTCTAGTGTTCAGAATTTAATGAGATTTACATTTATTTAGCTGAAAATTTTTACAGTTGAATCTGAAACAAATTCTGAGCTGATTTAAGATACTAAAATCTCTCTGCTAATGAGTGGTTTTTGTACACTTTTTAATTATATTTAAGTTACTAGTGGAACATTATAGTATTAACTATTGAAATTTAGAAATTTGTTTATAAATGAAACACGTCTTTTTTGAATGGCTTTACATGTATTCAAACAATTATACTTATATCGTGCTATTAAATTATTAAATTAAAGAGGCGCGTCCGCCAAAATTTTAATTACCTTAAATATTCAACGAATTTTCGTTATATTTGGGGTAAAGTAATATTACTCGTTGGCTCATTGTACAACTATTAATTTAAATCCAAATATATAATTGGCATCAGCTTTATAAACCACGAACTAAAAAGTATTTTAAAAATGAATCACCTACCATTGCTATTAGTACCTGTTATCGCTTAGTTGTTTTATTAATTTTAAATTCTTGTTACTTATTACTTCGGGCCTATATCATCAACTAATTACATACATAAATACATTTTTAATGTCGTTTTATCGGCGTTATCGTCATCGATGTTATCGCTTACTTGTCTTAACTTTCACTGTTGTTTAGTAATAAACTATTTAACGAGTAGAAATCCATTGTCACTAACCATTCTGGTAACACAAAAAACGTATTATCAATCATTAAGAGAAATCAGCACCTTCAATAGGAAGATTGCGCTGTTAACTCGAGCTTTTGTTGCATTTTATTAGTGCAACGAACTTTAAACAAACAAACATGTTACTTTCAGGACCCCAAGATTGAATACAAAAAAAGAGATTTTAAAAACAGGTTATAAATAGATTATTAGACGTGATTGTTACGGTGTTTATTTATTATTCGTTAGGTTTTAAATACATAAAAATTTAACGATGGGAACGTTAAGTTTAAATAGCTGAGTTGTTTAAATGGAAAAAAAATTGTTGGATAGGATGTTGCCAATTGAGATTTAATAGAAAGAGTTAAAACAAGACTTAAAAATGTTTAATCCAATTATACCTCTAATTATTGTCCTAATAACACAATAAAACACTCCATTAAGCCTATAAGGTAGACATATTCTTTATTCTTGATTCAATAGTGTTCTAATTTAAATACTAATCAAATATGTACAAGTATTAATCAAAATTTCATAATTTCCTTTAAATTTTCATATCAAACCATTCATATTCGTTTTAATTATCTTAGATAAAATGTGTATCCCGGAGGACCTACTCGAATCCTGCAAAGAAATGGCCGCTGAGCAAACGAAGAGTCCTGCGAAGATAATTTGTATTCCAGCCAGGGACAGGTAAGATATATTGGTAATAACAGTCAGATATTTAAATTAACAAACAATAGATCGGCCTAGGAAATAATTGCCAGCTTAATCACCGTATAGTAATTAAAATTATCGGACAGGGCCGCGTATGGAGCGTATGAAATATGTTGTGATAAAAAATATTTGCGTTGATTGGTTTAATAGCGGAAAGAGATTAATTTTTTGGTCGTTCATCATTTCCGTAATAAATTTTACGATATCAATTTTATTCCTAAGGATCGAATGTATCGATAAGATCAAAGCACGCGAGGCAGACTTTGGTACTTTGGACCCTGAGGACATGTACGTGGCCGCCAAAGTTCCGGAGGAAGATTTCGCAGTGTTCGAGGAGATCAGGACGAGGGAAGAACCTGACGGTACGTAAAATCTAAGAAAATTAATGGAAACTCTATCTAATGATTTGTTGGAGTTGCAATTTATGTCCCTTTTAAAGGTACGACGTTCTGTTAAGCCCCATGGAAACTTCAATATTTACGAAACTCGGTACAATAATTTAGTGGAGTTTCATTGAAGGAGTGTTAGGGTTTCAACTTCACCCCCTTTAGCGTTTCAAAGATATGGCATTCTGCTGAAGTGTATTGAAATTTTCAAAAAGATGCTAATTCGGTTTAAAAATGTTTAGAAAATTAAAGGAAACTCAAAATTTCTTAAATTTCACCATAACAGTTTACTGAAGTCTTCGTTAAAAACTGACAAAGCTTAGTCAAATTAGTCAAATCTCATACTTTAATAAAAGTAGTCTAGTAGGTTATTGGTTCACAGATTCACATTAATATCTTGTAGTGTTTCAGAGATATGACGTTATACTTTGGTCTATAGACGTTTTAAAAACCGTACTGATTGAGTATAAACGTTAAGAAATTTCATGGAAACTTCAGTTTTATTGAAACTTGTCAAATCGGCTACTTAAAAATTTGTGAAAATCAGCAAAACTTAACTTGTTACAAAACACTACGACAGTCGAATAAAGTTTTAGTGAAAATTTAATGAAATGTTATTCTTTGAAGTTTCAAAGTTGCAACTTATGTTCTTTTATTGTAGACCTAACCACATTTATCTAACTAGCACTCATTATTTGGAAAGTTATGGTATAGATTTCACAGACAGTAAATGTATTGCTAAAGAACCAATAGATACTAAGATCTTGAGTTATTTAGTTTTTACGTGTTTCAAATCTGACAACATAGCGCTAATAAGTAATTTTAAAATTTGTAGTAGAATTTCATTAGAACTCAAATTTTGGCAGAACTCAGCACTATAGATAGTTATAATGACACTTAACCTTAGTTTCAGATATATATGCAATCATCCAACAACACAACATATTTAAAAATTGGTAGAAACTTCCCTAAAACTTCAATTCTGGTAACACTTTCCGTAACAACTCGCCGGAGTTTCATTAAAAGATTTACAAAGGTTTCTCATAATTGAAATGCAGCTTCGTTAAAGATTTCTACAAATTTATTACCATGGGACCGGTTCAGTTGTCCGTTGAAGAATTCCATCTGTTCCTATACTGGAACTATAATTTATACTGGTTTGTTATGCAATACGTCCAATATAAAGTTTCAAGGGACACGTAACCCAAGATTCAAGCTTGAATAATGGCCGAAAAAGTTAATAACATATTCCTGTCAGGTAATAAATTTCATAAACATTGCTGTTGTCACGAGCCTCGCATAGCGAGTCGAAGTAAAATTTTTAAAGGATAGGTCGTTATATCCAATTGTTAGTGTTTAATAATTCCATTGTTTCACTTTCTAAAAAAACGTTAAACACTTATACTACCTTCAAACCTTGATAAAAAATTCTCGTTTTCTCTTCTGTTTCACGATTTTTCCTTTGCAGCCGAGTTCAGGTACGAAGCAGTGGCAGTGATCCATAAGGACCTGGACATCAACGGCATCCAGGGCTTGAAAGGCCTGAACTCCTGCCACACGGGCGTCGGTAGGAACGTCGGCTACAAGATCCCTCTAACCAAACTGAAGAAAATGGGGATCATCGGGAACCTCGCCGATCCAGAACTTTCCCCGAGGGAGAACGAACTGAAGGCGTTCTCCACTCTGTTCAGCAAGGCCTGCATCGTCGGGAAGTGGTCCGCGGATCCCAAGATCAATCTCGAATGGAGTAAGTCTGGAATGTAGACTCAGAGAACTTCCAAAAATAAGAAAGAGAGCAAACTTTTAATGTAATTATATACTTGTTTCCAGAGAAAAAATATTCGAACCTCTGCGCCCTCTGCGAACATCCAGATGTGTGTGATTACCCGGATAACTATTCTGGATATGACGGCGCGCTGAGGTGCTTGGCACACCACGGTGGACAGGTCGCCTGGACCAAGGTGATCTTCGTGAGGAAATTCTTTGGAGTGAGTATCAATCCCGAGCAAAAATTAACGCTTCGCTCCATCGTGATTATCCGAAACTTATTCCTGAGGTTCCAAAGAGCTGGACACCTTAAAATCTGGAAAATTGAAACTTCCTGATAGCAGTAAATAGAAATGGGATCTAGTGGTCTTCTTTCTTCTTTGTCAGCCGTTACTCGTCCACTCCTGAACATAGGCCTTTCCTAGCTCCTTCCACTGATCTCTGTCCTGAGCTTTCTGGTACCAATTTACACATGCTATAGTCCTTATATCGTCTGCCCACCGTAGTGGAGGTATGCCTCTACTCCGTTTCGTTTTCCTTGGTCTCCACTGCACTATTTTTGGTGTCCATCTGTCTTGCTTCTAGTGGTTCTAGTGGTCTTGCTTCTTGATCTAGTAGTCATCACTCCGAAAATCTTTTCAGCTTCCCGTGGGAATCAGCCCGGCCCGCTCGACGAACGAGAACCCGGACGACTTCGCCTACCTCTGCCCGGACGGCAGCAAGGTCCCCGTGACCGGCACGCCCTGCAGGTGGGCGGCGAGACCTTGGCAGGGCTACATGACGAACGCGGACATGGTCAAGTCCGTCGACGAGCTGCGCAAGAAGATCGAGAACCTGAGCAGCGTCGGCACGCAGCATCACTCCAAGTGGCTCGAGAAGGTGCTCGAGCTGAACGACAAGACGGTGCCGAAGCCCAACAAGGTCATCTCGCCCGGGGACTACCTGGACAAGGCGAACTACAGCGACGTCATCGAGAGGGACTACGGGCCGCCGTTCAAGGCGGTCAGGTTCTGCGTCACGTCGGCCGACGAGGAGGACAAGTGCAGGGCCTTCGGGAAGGCTGCGTTCTCCAGGGACGTCAGGCCGAGGTTCGACTGCGTCAGAGAGAAGAGCGTCTACGACTGCATGAAGGTTATCAGGGATAACGGAGCTGATATCATAACGTTGGACGGTAAGAGGGAGTGAATGTCTCCAATGCGGAATTTCACAGCCAAAAATCTCCAAGTGATTCTCTTAGTTCAATTAAGTGGCCCTTATTACGTTCCAAGTGATAGAGATTGGCTTCATGATTGGCAAATTTAAGACTGGTTCCTTCGTAATGGTTGTGGTTTTCAGTATATACGTTTCTGAAATAATGACATTTCTCAAAAGTTAATTCGTGTGTATTTTTAATATTCTGATGAAAGCAGGCTTCCCAAAGGGAAAAGTTAAGATTGGTTTAATCTTAAAATGTGTAATTTCAGAAATATGAATTTGAAAAATTAACTTGGTCAGATTGTGAAAGCTCCTGTACCACACAAAAGAGGCTTTCTAAAGGCAACAGTAAAAATCACTAATGTTTCTAAGAGATGTAATTGTAGAGATTGATCTTTACTAACTCCCAACTTCACACCTCAAATTATAAGAACCTTCACTGAACCCGCCCCTCAATCCAACTCTCCCTCGCTCATGTGGTTAATTTCCGTCATTGTCCAATTTCAGCCGCCCTGTCCGATCTGGCCCAGAAAGAGTACAACCTGAAACCCGTCATAGCCGAGCAGTACGGCTCCCTGGGCGACTCCTACTACGTCGTGGCGGTCGTGAAGAAGGACTCCTCGTACCAGAAACTGGCGGACCTGAGAGGCTCCAAGTCCTGCCACACCGGCATCGAAAACACCGACGGTTACGTCGCTCCCTTGTACCAACTCCTCAAGCAGGGACTCATCGATAAGGCGAAGTGTCCCTACGCGAAGGAAATCGCGGAGTTCTTCAGCGGAGGGAGTTGCGTGCCAGGAGCTAAGAGTTCGAGGTGAGGAGAAGTATGTTTTCTGAGGTGTCTCAAGAGGTTTGGAGAAGTCTCCAAGTAGCTTGAGGTATCCTGAGATTAAAATGAGGAGGTTCAAACTGTCTTGGAAAGTACCTGCCGCAGATTCCTTAGAAAAATGTTTTATATTTAAAAAAGCGAAGGGATTTTAGTCGGTTTAAACTGGAATGACGTTTATTTCAGCTTTGTCTTGAATGCTTCTGAAACTGGTTGAAGAAGCAAAGTTAAGACAAACTACATTAGAGTTGTCTAAGAGAAAAGTACTTGTGGAAAATATCAAATTGTCTAGAAGATACCATAAAGTACCATCGTCTATATAAAAACAACTTAATATTCTTACAGATTAAAACTCGAGATTTTACTATGTAGAAGATATACGAATACTACTAGAAAATATTTAAATAGTATTTCGAATAGTTTCACAAGCTTTTATCTGGAAGAAAGGTATTTTGGCGCATTTTAGAAAGTTTCCTAAATTTCTTAAGAAACTATCTCAGAAGGTACCCACATAGAGCGATAGTAACAGTCTTATCTTAGTGTTTACCTTACGAAGTCTATCTCGAAAATCACCTTATACTTTTAGAGAGGAACTTAAAATAACTTTAATACTGTCTTAGTGCGTTTAGTTATTCGACGGGATTCTTAAACACCTCAACAGATTATCTCAAATTATTTTAAAATATGTTCTGAGATAGTGTATTACCAGAAAATAATTAGATAGTTATATATATCCGAAAGCACAACAAGTAGATGTCCTTACAGATCGTTTAAAATGGGCTTAGAACATATTTTAAGACAGTAATACATGTAGGTATCTCAAAAAATATCAGATAGGTTTGAAACTTTAGATGTTATAAAAGATATCTTACTGCATCTGACAGTATGAAAGCAACTTGACAGATCTTAGAAAGTTTCTTAAACTCCTTTCAGATAATCTCAAACTGCAAAAAAATAATCAGATATTTATATCTCAAAAGTTAAAGTTATAAATGATCTTATTATTTCTCAAGTGTTTCATGTCTTTTGCTTAAACAGTATACAATATGAATACATTTAAATATATCTCAGAAAGTTTCTATAACTCTCTTGGAATATCCTGTAATAAGAAGGTATCTTGATATATCTACTAAGAAGGTATCTTAAGGTTCCCCCAGATTACTTGAAGCTGTCTTAAGACAGTTCATGTCAAGAAAGCGTTAAGTATATATCGCAAACTTAAAAATTTTAAGGAAAACTTCCAAGTGTTACAACAAATCGACCCTGGAGTTCAATGCCCCCATCGAAAATAAATTACAAGTCTGACACGTTTTAATCTCCAAAGGCCAGGTTCTCCAGTTCGTGAATAAATCTTTAATGTTCCGCAAAAATCAAGTCCCGGAGCTCCTACCTACCTAGTAAGGGTGGCGGAACATGTAAAGCTTTCTGTGTAACAGCATTATCAGAGGGCACAAAGGGAGTTTGTTACTTACACACACCGTACGTAGACTACAAGGATAACACGATTCCATGATGAAAATCGTAAACGTAGGTACGTGATGTCGGGCATGTGTTTAACGATTCCCACTGGGGAAAATAAAGGCGTTTAATTAAATCCCGGCGGGTAATATTATTATCCTTACGGAGGAGTTATAGGGTGTTTTGCCTGTCTAAAGAAATTTATGTTGGAAATATAACGCACGTAATAATATAAGTTTTTTTCTTCTGAAGGTGGTTCGTAATTTATGTACCTTTCCACACCCCCTTTTTTTAAACGCTCACTTCTTATTATTGTTGTATTATACAGTACTTTGGACTTTAAAACCAGTAGTATATTCTATACGAGGAAATTTTATAATCTCCCTAATACTGGATTAATCCAGGTTTTCTTGAGCTACTCTTATTATAGATTGATTACTCAATATTTTTATATCTGGATTTTGACAGGTACTTTCCAGATTTGAGACACCAAAAATAATTCCTATCTTCGTACATAAATTATCTTATATTTTTGATACTGTTCAGGTCTCCGTTAGGCGGCGACGTCTCAGAGAAACTCTGCAGCCTTTGTAAGGGCGACGCCGATAAGAAGGACGCTTCGAGTAAATGCAATTTCGACGCCAGCGAGTCTTACAACGGTTACACGGGAGCTTTCAGGTGTTTGGTCGAATCAGGCGACGTCGCTTTCGTTAAACACGACACCGTCATCAGCAATACAGGTAAATAGAAGGAATTACACTTCAGTCAGAGAAATTTTAGTCTAGCTAGACGAATTTGAGATTAGTTTAGAATTGTTTTGGAAGTTTTGCCAACGTTCTGCTATAGAATATCCATTGAATGTTCCCACGTGGCACGTTGGGCATTCAAATATCTCTTCTATCTTCCCTGATTCAAGGATTAGTTCAAAATGATCCAAGATTGTGTAGTAAGATGAACAGACTGGATACACCATATAGTTGCATAGAAAATTCTCCAAAATACCTTATCTGAACATTTCGAACCTTATAGGTTGTAAGTCACAACTGCTGAATTGTGGACTAAGTATCTACTGCAGAATTAGGAGTATTCTGGATCTCTTGGGAAATCAGGAAAGTGTCCAAGAGGAAGACCTCTTGGACTTCCTGAGAGACATATTATATCAATGAGTTTAAAACTCCCTACAATAATGTCAGAAGCATTCTTCGTCCCTTTGTAAAAACACAACGAACCATAGAATTGTCTAAGAACACCACCTTGGACCTTCCAGTTCCTCTGTAAAACATAAGAGAATTGAGATTCAAAATTCTACGAATTTGAGATTAATTTAGAACTGTTTTGAAAGTTTTTCTAATGTTCTGCTATAGAATATCCATTGGATGTTCCCAAAAGGCACGTTGGGCATTCAAAATCCTCTTCTATCTTCCCTGATCCAAGAATTAGTTCAAAATGATCCAAGATTGTGTAGTAAGATGAACAGACTGGATACACCATATAGTTGCATAGAAAATTCTCCAAAAATACCTTATCTGAACATTTCGAACCTTATAGGTTGTAAGTCACAACTGCTGAATTATGGACTAAGTATCTAATGCAGAATTAGGAGCATTCTGGATCTCTTAGGAAATCAGGAAAGTGTCCAAGAGGAAGACCTCTTGGACTTCCTGAGAGACATATTATATCAATGAGTTTAAAACTCCCTACAATAATGTCAAAAGCATTGTTCGTCCCTTTGTAAAAACACAACGAACCTTAGAATTGTCTAAGAACACCACCTTGGAACCTTCCAGTTCCTCTGTAAAACATAAGAGATTAGGGATTCAAAATCCTACGAATTTGAGATTAATTTAGAACTGTTTTGAAAGTTTTTCTAATGTTCTGCTATAGAATATCCATTGGATGTTCCCACAAGGCACGTTGGGCATTCAAAATTCTCTTCTATCTTCCCTGATCCAAGGATTAGTTCAAAATGATCCAAGATTGTGTAGTAAGATGAACAGTCTGGATACACCATATAGTTGCATAGAAAATTCTCCAAAATACTTTATCTGAACATTTCGAACCTTATAGGTTGTAAGTCACAACTGCTGAATTGTGGACTAAGTATCTACTGCAGAATTAGGAGTATTCTGGATCTCTTGGGAAATCAGGAAAGTGTCCAAGAGGAAGACCTCTTGGACTTCCTGAGAGACATATTATATCAATGAGTTTAAAACTCCCTACAATAATGTCAGAAGCATTCTTCGTCCCTTTGTAAAAACACAACGAACCTTAGAATTGTCTAAGAACACCACCTTGGAACCTTCCAGTTCCTCTGTAAAACATAAGAGATTAGGGATTCAAAATCCTACGAATTTGAGATTAATTTAGAACTGTTTTGAAAGTTTTGCTATTGTTCTGCTATAGAATATCCATTGAATGTTCCCACAAGGCACGTTGGGCATTTAAAATTCTCTTCTATCTTCCCTGATCCAAGGATTAGTTCAAAATGATCCAAGATTGTGTAGTAAGATGAACAGACTGGATACACCATATAGTTGCATAGAAAATTCTCCAAAAATACCTTATCTGAACATTTCGAACCTTATAGGTTGTAAGTCACAACTGCTGAATTGTGGACTAAGATCTAATGCAGATTTAGGAGTATTCTGGATCTCTTGGGAAATCAGGAAAGTGTACAAGAGGAAGACCTCTTGGACTTCCTGAGAGACATATTATATCAATGAGTTTAAAACTCCCTACAATAATGTCAGAAGCATTCTTCGTCCCTTTGTAAAAACACAACGAACCTTAGAATTGTCTAAGAACACCACCTTGGAACCTTCCAGTTCCTCTGTAAAACATAAGAGATTAGGGATTCAAAATCCTACGAATTTGAGATTAATTTAGAACTGTTTTGAAAGTTTTGCTATTGTTCTGCTATAGAATATCCATTGAATGTTCCCACAAGGCACGTTGGGCATTTAAAATTCTCTTCTATCTTCCCTGATCCAAGGATTAGTTCAAAATGATCCAAGATTGTGTAGTAAGATGAACAGACTGGATACACCATATAGTTGCATAGAAAATTCTCCAAAAATACCTTATCTGAACATTTCGAACCTTATAGGTTGTAAGTCACAACTGCTGAATTGTGGACTAAGATCTAATGCAGATTTAGGAGTATTCTGGATCTCTTGGGAAATCAGGAAAGTGTACAAGAGGAAGACCTCTTGGACTTCCTGAGAGACATATTATATCAACAAGTTTAAAACTCCCTACAATAATGTCAGAAGCATTCTTCGTCCCTTTGTAAAAACACAACGAACCTTAGAATTGTCTAAGAACACCACCTTGGAACCTTCCAGTTCCTCTGTAAAACATAAGAGATTAGGGATTCAAAATCCTACGAATTTGAGATTAATTTAGAACTGTTTTGAAAGTTTTTCTAATGTTCTGCTATAGAATATCCATTGGATGTTCCCAAAAGGCACGTTGGGCATTCAAAATCCTCTTCTATCTTCCCTGATCCAAGGATTAGTTCAAAATGATCCAAGATTGTGTAGTAAGATGAACAGACTGGATACACCATATAGTTGCATAGAAAATTCTCCAAAAATACCTTATCTGAACATTTCGAACCTTATAGGTTGTAAGTCACAACTGCTGAATTGTGGACTAAGTATCTAATGCAGATTTAGGAGTATTCTGGATCTCTTGGGAAATCAGGAAAGTGTCCAAGAGGAAGACCTCTTGGACTTCCTGAGAGACATATTATATCAATGAGTTTAAAACTCCCTACAATAATGTCAGAAGCATTCTTCGTCCCTTTGTAAAAACACAACGAACCTTAGAATTGTCTAAGAACACCACCTTGGAACCTTCCAGTTCCTCTGTAAAACATAAGAGATTAGGGATTCAAAATCCTACGAATTTGAGATTAATTTAGAACTGTTTTGAAAGTTTTGCTATTGTTCTGCTATAGAATATCCATTGAATGTTCCCACAAGGCACGTTGGGCATTTAAAATTCTCTTCTATCTTCCCTGATCCAAGGATTAGTTCAAAATGATCCAAGATTGTGTAGTAAGATGAACAGACTGGATACACCATATAGTTGCATAGAAAATTCTCCAAAAATACCTTATCTGAACATTTCGAACCTTATAGGTTGTAAGTCACAACTGCTGAATTGTGGACTAAGTATCTACTGCAGAATTAGGAGTATTCTGGATCTCTTGGGAAATCAGGAAAGTGTCCAAGAGGAAGACCTCTTGGACTTCCTGAGAGACATATTATATCAATGAGTTTAAAACTCCCTACAATAATGTCAGAAGCATTCTTCGTCCCTTTGTAAAAACACAACGAACCTTAGAATTGTCTAAGAACACCACCTTGGAACCTTCCAGTTCCTCTGTAAAACATAAGAGATTAGGGATTCAAAATCCTACGAATTTGAGATTAATTTAGAACTGTTTTGAAAGTTTTGCTATTGTTCTGCTATAGAATATCCATTGAATGTTCCCACAAGGCACGTTGGGCATTTAAAATTCTCTTCTATCTTCCCTGATCCAAGGATTAGTTCAAAATGATCCAAGATTGTGTAGTAAGATGAACAGACTGGATACACCATATAGTTGCATAGAAAATTCTCCAAAAATACCTTATCTGAACATTTCGAACCTTATAGGTTGTAAGTCACAACTGCTGAATTGTGGACTAAGATCTAATGCAGATTTAGGAGTATTCTGGATCTCTTGGGAAATCAGGAAAGTGTACAAGAGGAAGACCTCTTGGACTTCCTGAGAGACATATTATATCAATGAGTTTAAAACTCCCTACAATAATGTCAGAAGCATTCTTCGTCCCTTTGTAAAAAGACAACGAACCTTAGAATTGTCTAAGAACACCACCTTGGAACCTTCCAGTTCCTCTGTAAAACATAAGAGATTAGGGATTCAAAATCCTACGAATTTGAGATTAATTTAGAACTGTTTTGAAAGTTTTTCTAATGTTCTGCTATAGAATATCCATTGGATGTTCCCAAAAGGCACGTTGGGCATTCAAAATCCTCTTCTATCTTCCCTGATCCAAGGATTAGTTCAAAATGATCCAAGATTGTGTAGTAAGATGAACAGCCTGGATACACCATATAGTCGCATAGAAAATTCTCCAAAATATCTTATGTGAACATTTCGAACCTTATAGGTTGTAAGTCACAACTGTTGAATTGTAGACTAAGTATCTACTGCAGAATAAGGAGCATTATGAATTTCTTGGGAAATCAGAAAAGATCTCTTGGACTTCCCGAGAGATATATTATATCAACGTGTTTAAAACTATCTACAATAATGTCAGAAGCCTTCTTTGTCCCTTGAAAACACCACCTTAGAACCTTCCAATTCCCTTGTAAAACATAAGAGAACTTCTGGATCCTTACAGGGATCGAAACCCAAGATTCTGAGGAACCCACAGCATTCTACGTTCTTTAGGAAACCAGATGGAACCAATCCTTTAGGATTTATAGGTTAATCCAGTGGGTTCCCTCATCATGAACCTGAATTGTTTAACCGTTCCATTTTTGTTCTAGATGGTAAGAATAAGGAACCATGGGCTCTCAACTTGAAATCCGCCGACTACGAGCTCCTCTGTCCTGAGGGTGGACGCGCACCAATCGACCAATACCAGAAGTGCAACCTCGCACACGCTCCCTCCCACATGGTAAGTAGTAATTGCTATTTAATTAACCATAATAATTATTTACTTGGTTTTAGATCGTCACTAGTAACTCCAAATCAAATGCAGACATAGATGAGATAAGGAACGCGTTGATCAGTGCCAGCAGCAAATATGTCGAAAGACCGGATTACTTCAAGATGTTCGGCGCTTTCAATGGCAAGAGGGACCTTTTGTTCCAGGTACGGTATAAATCGGAATTAAATTAGCGATTACCTAGACGTATTATATACTTAATTACTTAAATAACTGACCTAACTAATTACTACGTTTTTCAATTATAGGACACTGCTACGGGTCTGATATCATTAGGAGAATCTGAGATTCAGAAGGATTACTCAAGACTGCTCACCATGACTAATACTTGTAATGAGTCCAACTGAGGTGATTAATTAATCGATTAATGATCGAGTTAATGTTTCTTTTCTAAGTTTGTGGAATTGTAATATTTCACACAATATAGTTTAAAATAAGCTAAAGTGGTTATTTTTGTCTTTACATAACGAAATGCTATTATTAGAAACAACAATAGCGAACATAATTAAAATTTGCATCATCAATATACATGGAATATTCATTCTAACATTATTACGATTAAATTATTTCGTTTTAATTGTATATCAATCCACCCGTTTATTAGAGCTCTCGTAAACGTGTTATATTTTTGGCGCACTCCGCCTATTAATTACGATGATTAATCGAAACATAATTAAGTGGGTGTGATAACGTAACGTATCTGGAGGAACATCTGGTCTGGATGTAACGACTGATAGTAATTTTTAAATCGACAACGGATTATTGTGGAAAGAGATGTTCTCGAAAAAATGTGTAAATGTGAGATTATTGTTCTATTTAATGACTTTAATTTATTAGTCATAATAAGCGTTGTAAAGAATGTATAAAAGTTTTATGGAGACTTGTAACGTAGTTAAGATATTAAACCGGGTTTGTTGAAACTTAGGAGAACACTTAAATTATTTCAGTTTCGAGAAATACAGTTGAATTCAATTTTATTGAGAGCTTAGTTTCTTGTGATGTTTAGTAGTTCGGTTTTCTGGGCGATTATAAAGAGTCAGAGATACTCGTTATGGTTATTTCAAATTTGACAGAAAATTTAACGAAATTCCTTTGGTTTAGTCTGCTGAGTATCATTCAAATCAGAGTTCTGGCAAATTTTCTCATGACTAGTTTTATTAAGTTAGTGCAAAGCTTGCGAGTGATTCCATTTAATTTACTAAATGCAATATGAAGGCATAATGTCATAACTCAGCAACTGAAGTAAGTTAAACTGTTTTAAGGATGTTAATTAAAGCTCACTGGATGATTGCAGGAAATTTCCTCGAGATGAAAATTGCAGTAAACTGTTAACGAATTTTTAAATTCCGTCTTCGTTCTATATGCAAATTTCATGCATTTCTTGTTGCACTTATTGAAGCTAATAAACTCCTCTTGAATATCTAACTTCAAAGTAAACTCCCTGCGAAAATATGCATATATTCTTTAATTCTCTCTTCAATCTCTCAGCATCTCCTCGAATTGATTAAAAATTCACGCCTCAAACGTTCGTTAAAAACTTTACGCCGCCCTAAAGTTCCTCCTATTTCCCTAATTTCCGGTAAAAGTATTTTGATAATCTTCCAATTACGATAAAGGCGGCCGTAAAATTGAGTGAACACATTCCCGGCAGTAACGCGAAAGTATAACGTTGTTGTTCCGTTCCTTCGAATTCAAACGTTAAACTCCCCCTTCGGAATGTTACACGTTAACGTCGCGACGGACGGTTTTATTACGAGGCGTCGAGGAGAGAATTAGAATCTGAGTTGATCGGAGGCGAGATATTTTATTATAAGAGGGAATGTCGTATGCTGCGTGGTAACATGACACGGTTTGTCGATTAACTTTTCCTGAACTCTTCTTACTCCAGTCATCAACGGTAAAATACCGTATTACTGTGGAATTTTGGGAAACAAGGTCGATTTCTTTGAAAGTTGGGATTTAGGTAGTATTTATAACGTTCTCCAAAGTTGAACTTGTGCCGAAGTGTGCTTTTTGCCTAGGGGTGGTGTTGACTCTACGATCAACATAAAAGAGAGCTAAGTAGGGTTGTAGGGATTTAATAGGGATTTAGGGAACATAGTCATCAATTAGGGATCAATAACCATTAATTTAGGGAACTAGAGCAACTTGTTATTAAAAACATCTTAGATGAAAATTCTACTTGCAAATTAAGTAATCAAAAATTAATTAGAGCAACTAAGTCAGTGAAACAATTTAGTGTGCGTGCTAATAAAGTAATCAATTATTAAGTAATTAATAACTATTAAAGAGGGTATTAAAACAACTGAGTAGCTTAGGTGGGCGAAAAAGCGCGGATCAAAGTGATAATTTCAAAATCTTACAACAATAATTAATCCGTAAGCATAACACCAGTCCTCGAAATATGATAATAAACGCGCTCGGTAAGGTCAAGCACACAGCTAGGTCAGGAAAATATATCTAGGACGCCAAAAGATAACAAAAAACTAATGTACCATTTAACCACTGTAATCTGAAGATGTATAAAAGCTTGTGGATTTTTGGTAATAAATACTTGTATGCTCAAAACGACGTGTGTTGTTGGTCTTGATTTACATCACCTCAACCTACAAGCTCTCACGTTACGCCCTGAGAGTTCTACGAGATCTTCAAGATACTACTACTTTTAACTCCAAGATCTTCAAACCCGGAGAGCACGTTACGCCCTCTCTCCAAACCTTCAAGAACTTCAACCCGGACCTGCACGTTACGCTCTCAGGTCCACACCGGAGAGCACGACACGCCCTCTCTCCAAACGACTAGAACTTCAACCCCGGATCTGCACGATACGCCCTCAGATCCAAACCCGGAGAAGTACGTCACGCACTCTCTCCTCTTCTTCAAATTCAAGAACTTCAAGAGATCACGTCACGCCCTGATCTCCAAATATTACTACAGTCTACAGCCTTACAACCTGGAGACAAGATTCATCTCCGCAGCCGCCCACGAGCTACGAGAGAGATCTATACAGTCCACTTACAACAGAGACCACTTCACACTTCGTTCAGGTGGAAACCACCCCCTTCTAAGGGGTAAGAAATTTTTTAATTAAAATAAACCTCGAAATCGATAAAATGACCAATTCTAAGTAACTTCTGATCTATACATCACGATAAACATAAATGTAATGTATCATAGACCATTTCAAATTATGAAATAAAGAAAAAAAACTTCATAGAACAAAAGTTACTTAGAATTGGTCAGTCTATCGATTTCCCGCCTTATTTTCATTAAAAAATTTCTTACCCCTTAGAAGGGGTGGTTTCCACCCCTAGGGAAAAAGCACACTTCGGCACAAGTTCAACTTTGAAGAACGTTATAAATACTACCTGAATCCCAATTTTCAAAGAAATCGACCTTGTTTCCAAAAATTCCACTCGAAAATGGCTGATGACTGGACTATCTCCGTAAAATGAACGAGCGAGTTTAAGATGTTTTCGTTCGGAACACAAGTTCCGGAGTAATTTTGCTTCATCATCAGATTACAAGTCGAAAAGCCTCCATTGCCACTTTAATAAATTAAAATTGACCTCTCCTTCAACTCCTCATTGCCTCCACGAGGCTCTCATCGATATTCGATCAAAGGGGATGAAAAATGAACCACCCCCTCCATCCAATCCCATTAACCTGCCGTCGACACCTGTCTCCTTTCAATGGAACTCCTCCTTTATTTTTTTCCCCTTCATTTCCCCATCCTGTGGGGGGAAGGAACGGTGGGTTGTTGCATTGTCGCTCTGGGTGCAACGTCCTGAGTGCACTTTTCGATGACGTCAATCGTGACCGATTGAAATCGCCACCCTTTCACCCCCGACGGGGTGCCGTCTCCGACGTTGATATAGTTTCGTCATCTCGGGGGGTTGTTCTTATCACACGGTAAACAATTAGGGGATTATTGTTATGAGCGAGGGGGTGGGGGTGGTTTGTCGCCTATACCAAAGTTTACAGATCGAAGCATATTGCAACACTTATTTGATCGGATTTGAAT
The DNA here is from genome assembly GCA_946251905.1 of Cryptocephalus moraei. Lineage (NCBI taxonomy): Eukaryota > Metazoa > Arthropoda > Insecta > Coleoptera > Chrysomelidae > Cryptocephalus > Cryptocephalus moraei. The sequence goes on from OX276452.1 coordinate 40,287,747, forward strand.
GCCGCCTGCTTTATTAGGGGATGAAATACAGGGAGCATTATATATTTACCGGCCGTAGTTAGCGGCTACCAAACTTACCCATGTCTAGGAAATTGAAATGTGAGTTTCATTTGTAGAGTCCTGATCACTCGGAAAATTTCGCACTGCACAATATCTCATTATTTTGAGAAAATTTAATCTTTTGAAACAGACCAAAAGATTGCCGCAATGTTCAAAGCTAATAAGCCACTTACAAATTTAAGTAAATTTATAACTTCACAAGCGTCGTCCCGTTTGAGTGAGTACTTATTTTGACCAATAAGAGGCCTATTAAATGTTACCTGTCATCCCCTACATTTAAGCCCTTTTTCTTAGAACACACTCGTCCAAATTTGTAAGATTACCTAGAATTGATACTCATGCGAGTAATGTTCTGCCACTGCATTACCAACCCTTACCGTGCCCTTACGAGTCTCCACTGTGCGGTTTTATGGTGCTTGTTATAAACTACTCATGCAGAATGTTTAATCCAAACTTCCTTACTGCTCAATCCTTATTTCGATTCGTAGATGTGAAAGTAAAGAACCGTAAAATTAAGGGATGACATTGGAGGGGTTGATATTGTTTATCCCTCGGAGATATTTAATGCAAATTAAGGGTGAATCCGTTCAGGAGTACTATTTCTTTTTATTTGTCTTCTTCCTCCTTCTTCTCCAATTAGGTGAAGTTACTAATAGACAGTTTTATGAAGCAGGTGCAGTTGTAAATAGTAGACTCGTATTGAAATTAATGTTCTATATTTCGACATTATACTGTAATAGTTATAATAATAAGTAATATACAAAGCATCAGACCAGTCAGCTACAATTTCTCAGGAAGCCCCTGAAAAATTCCTTTTAATCCAGAAAGTTATCTGAAGAAAACTTCGGGACAAATTACGAGCCTTCCTAAATATTCAGGAACTAAACTCCCGGAACCCTCCTTTCAATCCCAGCCGGATTTCATTCTTCTGCAAGACATTCCCGGAACTTTCTCGGTCTTCTCATAATATTTAGCTATCATTTAATGGAATGCTCCAGGAAATCTGTCACGATTTCTTCTGAATTCCCCAAAGATTTACCCGAAAACCTTTCAGACGATGTCGTTCTGGTTCCCGCCGCTCTTCTCGCTCAAGGAGTTAGGAATGCTGTGCTTTTTCGGAGCTTTGTTGTTGATCCTGCCGCTGGATGGGGTCACCGGCTCGCACAGGACCTCCATCGGTTTCCTACGGCAGCACCAGATCCTCACCAGGCACGACCTGGATCAAGGAAAATAATAGATGATGACTAATGATCAACGACTGAATAGGTGTGTCCAGACTGGAAAGTTTATAATATGGAAATTAATATAATTAATAAATTATAATATATAGAATTCAATACTCCGGCCTACTTATGTTTAATTGATTTAACAAAGGCAATGGAGTATAGTTAAATGATGTCATAAGAACACTAAAACACATCATAACATCCAAAACACTCTAACACCACAAATTGAAACCCTAACAAACATAAGACAAGTCTTAGCCCACTTATTTTAAATCTAATAATGGACCAACAAATGGAAGCAGTACCTACTAACCCAATGGTACGTATGAATATAGCCTGGTGAGTTATTTAACAACAGGCCACCAAGCACACTAATGTGTTGAACGAGTAGGAGGAATTCTGCTTTGCGCCCAAAATTGCATTGCCTTTCCCTGCAGATTTCCCAATTTTAACACGGTAGAGATCTCACTGACCTGAAACTGTCCGACAGAACCCCGTAGAGCAGCGGGTTGATCACCGTGTTCACCAGCGCGATGATCAGCGCCACGACGAAATGCCTGCTCCTGAGGAAGTAGCCCTTGTCCTCGTTCGACCTCCTGCCGTCGACGTAGATCAGCAGCATGACGATCGTGATCGGCAGCCACATCACCAACACGACGACGACGTTGAAGAACAGTATCCTGACCACCTTGATGTGCTTGTTGAGCCTGATCTCCTCGTGGTGCGACAGCGAGTTCTGCCTGTTGTTGCTCGGCGCGGAAAACGAGGCGGAGAACTTCCTCGGCCACGGCACGAAGATGTCGGAGAGGCTGAGCTCGCTCTGGCGCCTCACCTGAGCCCTCTTGCAGCCCTTGATGTCGACGGCGCTGATCATCACGCACGACGTCGCCCACGTGTTCCTCGTCGAGAGGATCTTCCTGAAGATCCTCTGGTAGTGGTAGACGAGGAGACACATCGGGAGCAGGCAGGCGAACAGCACGACCGGTACTATGAAGAGTACCGAGTACTGGACGGTGTTCGACCTGGGGAAGATCAGGGTGCAGACCGGCTGGCCGCTCTCGGGGATCACCTCGCGGAACCAGAAGGTCAGGGGGACGAAGACGACGATCGTGGAGAGCCAGATGACGAGGGAGAAGGCAGAGGCCTGGACGGGGGTGATCTTGGACCTGTACGGTGGCACGACGATGCAGCGGTGACGGTCCATGCTGATTAGCGCTAGCGTCCAGAGGAGGACGATGCCGGAGACGAACTAGATGGAATGGAAAAGATAAATGAAGAAAACAGAAACATTAGATACATTTTAACTGTCCTTAAGTACCATCTCACCACCAACCATCAAATGATATTTTCTGTAATTAGGTGTTACCAAAGTTTACAGATTTAAGGATACAGCTGGGACATTCCCTTGAATGCCGCCTGCTTTACTAGCAGGCTTACTTACTTGAACGTATGGGACGACCCGACAGGCGAGATCTCCCATCTGCCAGGAAACGACTATCCTGGTATAGGCCACCGCAGGAATGGTCAAGGCGAACAGCAAATCAGCAGCCGCCAGATTCAGCACGAAACAGTTCGTTACTGTTCTCATGTCCGGATATCTGGAACAAATAATACCGTTAATTTACCGAACAAGTAGTAACCGTTAAGTTTACTGAAGATGAACAAACCGCCCTAAAACTATCGAAAAGTAATTAATTGGGTCTCATTAACCTTTAAAAAAAAAAGAAGAAGTTGTGGACCAACCCTGAGCCAATGAAATGCAAAAAATGGGTCAATGGAGTTGCCATAATACGTTTAACTAATTTAATTGAATAAAAATTTGATCCAATATTCCTCAATTTTCCTTCCCCAATTCTGTTGGAAATTTTCCAGCGTCATGCGAAATATTTTCCACCTTCCCGAAGCGCAATAAAATTTCCACAAATACTCCCGGTCCTCCCGAACATCTGGCACCCCTTACAACTATTTCCTCCCCGAGACGTCCCGGGGAACGTCCTCCCCCTAACCCCCCCTCTTCGCACCCCGGACCGGGAATCTAGGTAACCTATTTTTACCTCGTCGCCTTTAAAATTACTATCACGAGTACGAAGGAATCCCCGAAACTTCGCAACTAGGTCAGGATTTCCATCCGGAAATCCTGGCCGTGGGAGGGGTGGGGGATAGTTTGGAGGATTTTTCCGTATGTCCGAAGGTTGGGGGAGCCTTGGAAGTTGACCGGGACGTGCCGGGAGGAAATTGGAAAAGTAAACGGGGGAGTATGGGGTTTAGTGTGCGAAGCAGGATTAGTTCGAATTAACGTCATTGATAGTTGCAGTAGAAATTGGGAGGACTTGTAGAGAACTTGGAGGGGTAGGTAATAACGAAATACGAAGGTTAAATGTATAAAACCTATTTATTGTTCTAACAAAACGAAATGACGTGCTCAAGTTATTCAAAAACCTAACGTTTTGCAAGGGAAACTTACTAAAATAACAGAATAGCAAGAGTAATTGACACTAAATAACCATTAAATCGTCATAATCGGGGTACCGTAATTAAGAAGTAGTTAGAGTAGTTCTGCCCTACGCTTAATTCGTCTTAAAACGGGACTGGGGGAAACACAGGTAAATCGGAGGGGTTGTTCTGTTCGACCCCACCCAGAATTAATGGTTTTTGGGTAATTTCCGCTTTTCCCCCCTATTTATAAAATATGTTTTACATTTAGGTCGTAAAGTTTAAGGGCTCCTTAGCCCCTCCTCAAAGTTAAGTAAAATGTTTGCATCGTTATTAAATTCAACAGAGATTTTTTATCGCTTGTAGAACACACCCTCCAGCCTTAAACTAAGGGTAATTTAATGGACCCCAAGTATACTTTTTTAACGTTGAAATGCATGGCGGCAGTAATTGTATAAATCTACTATAGCAGTATTCAAGAGGTAAAATGAAGTTTATCCTATAGATAAACGTAAGTTAGCGAGCTAGTATAAGGTAAGTATAAAGTATAAGGTAAGCGAGTTAGTTTCTCTGAAATTCAATTTCGACACATCGCACGAAATTTCACTTCCCCTCAAATGCACCGCATACATTATAACCGTTCAATAGAACAGCAGTTTCATCCCCTATTACCGTGATTGCATGCAAACAGTTCGAATCCAAACTTCACGCGAGAGTTACCAGCACCATCAAAGTAAACTTTCGAACGATAGAATCCACCCCCCGCGGGATGCAAATCCGGTCGCGTATAATTCCACCCCCTCATTACCATAAAGCACACGAGACGCGGCGTCGTTACATAACTTAATATAACTGCGTCATTACACAACCTGACCCCGATCGCTGTTGCATATATGAAGGGGGAACGATCCTTAGCGCCCTGTCCTATTTATCGCGCTCGTCGTATCGTATTTATCAATCTGGCCGGAGGGGAAACGGAAAAAAAACAACAAATCTACCCCCTCCTCGCGACCCAGATTCGGACCCGGAAGGGTAAAGGGCGGATGTAACAGCGAAACACATACGTACGCACAGAAAGTACGTGCGAGGCGTACAATGTGTAAAAGAAAACATCGGTTCAACAAGGGGAATACAACAAGTTGGAGAGAAAAACTAGAGGAAATCATCCCCTGTTTTTTTTTATTTAAGTTGTTTTTGGCGAGCTTGTGATTTTAATCTACAAACTTATTATTTTGAACAACCCGTTGACGAACCCCTTTTAAGGGTTGTAGTAATAATAAATTAAAACGAGCTACTAAGAGAATGATCGACATAAACAAAAATGCAGAAGTGCGACGGAGAGTCTCAGAAAGAATAAATAGAAAGATATTGCAAAAGTGCCCCAATACTCTATTAAGCCACATCATCCACTTCATAAGTCAACATTTTCTAATATTTTATTGCTAATTTATTGCTAATTTATTACGCAAACCACGATTTTATTGCTCCACCCCTTAGCGAGAAAAAGGGGCTAATGTGACATAAGACTTAAGCCACATCATCCTGGAACTGGAATTAAATAGTAATAAAGACCCCAGTCTGCATTTAACGGACATACATTTTTTGTTAGAATTTTTCTGATGTTTCGGGGGTGAGTTTATTGCTAAGAGCTGAAGGGGTGCGTCTGCGATTGCGCTACTAGTGGCGATTGTCAGCAATAAATTAGCAATAAAATATGCCACTTGGTTTATGTATATATTTCTTAGGGTTCCAGAGATAGAGGGGTGGATGATGTGGCTTAAGTCTTATGTCACATTAGCCCCTTTTTCTCGCTAAGGGGTGGAGCAAAAAAATCGTGGTTTGCGTAATAAATTAGCACTAAAATATGACGTTTGGTTTATGTCTATATCTCTTACCGTTCCGGAGATACAGGTGTTGAGGTTGTGTCTTGCGTCAGATTATTCCCTATTTCTCGCTAAAGGGTGGAGCAATAAAATCACGATTTGCTTGGAAGATGAGAAATTAAATAGTAATAAATATTCCAGGCTGCATTTAACGGATATACAGTTTTTGTTACAATTTTCCTGATATTTCGGGGGTGAGTTTAATGCTAAGGGTTGAAGGGGTGGGTCTGCGATTGCGCTACTAGTCGCGATCGTCAGTAATAAATTAGCAATAAAATATGCCACTTGGTTTATGTATATATTTCTTAGGGTTCCAGAGATAGAGGGGTGGATGATGTGGCTTAAGTCTTATGTCACATTAGCCCCTTTTTCTCGCTAAGGGGTGGAACAATAAAATCGTGGTTTGCGTAATAAATTAGCAATAAAATATGAGTCTATAGAAAATGCTGACCTATGAAGTGGATGATGTGGCTTAATAGGCATGACAATCAATATTAAAGTCGACTTTAATAAAACAGGGCTTACGCCCGGTTTCATAATGCAGTTAAAGTCCACTTTAACTTAAAGTGGACTTTGACTGTGACGTTAGAAGTAGTAACGCCCGGTTTCATACTGCAGTTAAAGTCCACTTTAACTTAACTTTACAGTCAAACTCAACTTTAAGTTAAAGTGAACTTTAACTTAACTTTAACATTTATCTTTACTTTAAAATAGAGATATTGCAGAGCACGGATCTACATTGCAATGACAAGATAACATAACTACATATCCTTGAAATCTAGTCAGCTACGATGCGAATTTCCAGTACTTAGTACTTTAAAGTTCCTTTTAATGCATGGCAAAGTCGCCTGAAGTACATATAGGGACATTAGGAGCGCCTTAATAGCTGCAATCAATCAATCGTTAATAGGTCATGGAGGAAGTTCTAGAAACAGTAATTTTTTTAGGTGGAAATGAGAAAATAGAATATAGTGACTCGTTCTTTCATCCAACCACATTTTTAATAGAATTTACTTTTTTTAAATTTTTATTAATTTTTTTAATTTATTCTGCATGGTTACATTTTTACCTAACTTTAACTATTATATGCTATTCGATCCGAAGGTAACATAAAGGTAAATATAATGCTTTACCATAGATCTCCATAATTAGAGCGATATTGCAACAGTATTTTATGTCTAACAGTAATGTGGTCGATATTATTTTGACATCTGAGCGTGCGCAGTTATATTTTGTGATAAGGTATACTTTAATAACGTTAATGCTTAACGTTATTTATTAAATAATTATGTAATTAAGTAATTAAGTAATTATTACAATTACAATGTTGTAGTGAATGTCGCCAATATCCATTACAAGCTTGTAGCATGTTGGGACCTACCTAATACTGATGCCCATTGGTCAACTCCCTATAAGGGTTGTAGGAACAATAAGTACAAGAATAGGAAAAAAGTGTAAACCACCCTCCTTGGAACGATTGACTGATACTAGCTGATGTTGAGTAAGCTTGTGGTTGGGTGCAACCTTACTAACATTGATGCCCACAGATCAACTCCCCGGAAGGGTTGTACTAACAATATATTCATAAATAAGGGAGAACTGAAAACAACCTTTCTTGGAAAGCTTGATTGACACTAGCTGGTGTTGAGTAAGCTTGTGGTTTGCTATAAATTTGCTAAACCTCATGCTCAACTGATCAACACCCTGTAAGTGATAATAACTGTAATAAGATAATAATAAGCTGTAACAAAAATATAACGTTACAATAAATGATAATGCTGAAAACTACAATAAACTATAAGCTTTGAATTTGATGCACACTTCTTAAAATTGTTTCCTACAAATTAAATCCACTACTGAAAGATAACAACTTTCAATAAAAATAATGGTAGAATCAATAAAGGAAAATTGATACTAGCTCATGTTAGGTAAGCTTGTAGTTTTTACAAACTTGATACAAACAGCCTGCTGAACCTGCCATGCAACATGATGTCATTTAAACTGATGTACAATATTGTATCACTTCTTTGTCGACATGAAACAAACAAGCTCGTAGTCACTGAACTCATATCGAGAGAAAAATGAGTTCCTTTCAACTACTTTGAACTTCTCAAGCTACCCCCCGCGTTCTACCCTTAAAAAATCACCTTCGCTATATAAAAACATCACCGACACGATTTCCCCATACACTCTTTTACGCCGCGACGCCCAGACAGCCGTTATCGATAACATACACGTCGATAGCTATAAGTCATCGATAACTCCCACGTCTTCCCGTTCCGTGAACTTTTCCGGGGAAATTTTATTTATTAGGCGACTCCGGACGGTTGCCGAAAGTGTTGCCCGGCTATACGAGCAAAACAATCGGGTTAATTAATTCGATACCAGGCTTTATCGACTCTTAAGTAGTACGTTGTTAATCGACACAGGGCGCGTTTCCTGTTTCACCCACGATTGAACAACCACAACGGAGCAACGGGAAATATCTACGATGCTATAAGTCGATATAGGGAGTTGAAAATAGAAACACTTTCGATAACACTCAGTTTGAATATTATCGGTATAGCGATTTTGACAACGAATTGGCAAACTATCGAAAGTATCTGATCGATATCTGGTGAGTTAGAATTCCAAGAAACTACTAAGCCAATAAACCTCTTCTTATCGGAACTACTGTAACAATATACCGCGACAGAGGCGTGCCTTAAAAATTTCGACATTATTGTCGATGTCGAATGCATGCACAAGCTGATATGGTAAGAGCTACGACAGCGCCGTCAATGACGTTCTACCCCTACTCATACTCCGTCGTCGATTGTCGAAAGTCGTCGATACCGAGAAAGGTAGCTACGCGTTTTCTTGGAATTCTAGCTCATCACATTTTGAACAGGCTGTACCATGGTGCAATTTGGTGCTACATCTTACCTGGATTACTGATCTATCGACTTTGAAAACAGTTGGAAAGCTATCGATAATTCGGTGTGAGCCAATTGCGTTCAAGAAAGGATTATAACTTAAGCATCAATGGGGGTTGTTCGACATCAGCGGACGGAGAATGCACTTACTAAATATAGCCAAATATGTTCATGTTAACAATAATTCACAAGTCAATGGTATTACCTCATAATTGAGTAGGTCGAATAAAGAAGTAATTACACTGTAATGATGGATTAAGAGGCCAAAAGATATTCGATTTCATTAAAGGGCATTAAGATTATCCGAATTTAATTTTATTATAATTGGATTTTAAGAGATCAAAGATGTTATTGTATCTTATCTCACGAGATAAGCACTTGGAAACAGAAATGTTTAATTAAAGTCAGAACGAAACGAAACAAGATCTGTAATTAACTTAAGCATTCTCTGAAATTGAATAAACACTGACTTAGGCCATTTAACAATTTCCAAAATCAAACAGAAGTTTCTAGCCGTCTTTTAACACTTTGTCTTACATGTTACTCATTCCTGTAGGTATTTTGAGCGTTTCTAACTATTGCGCGCAATTGGTATATTGGAAATGGGGATTCCTCGTCCAATCGGCCGGTGGGATTAATACTGCTTCCTTATTTTCCTGACTGAGGCGCGCAATTGGCCTACCGCCCGATAATTGATTCTATAACTCATTTTGAGTATTGATGTAAGTTGATAGAAAATTGGAAAGTTATCGGTATTACTGAAGAGAATCGATAGAATGTTGGAGAGTTATCGAAGTTACAATTCATTATCACCGTATTAAGTGTTGACCCATGGGCTCTCGCTTGAGTTATCGATGATACATCAAGTGTACTATCGATTTTTAAAATTCTGTAGTGTATATTGTAGATCGTTAATTTATCGTCGATTACTGAAGATTTATCAATCATTCTCTCATACGTTATTAATTCACTGGTTATCAATTAACTCAAGCGTATTTAACGTAGACTAAACGAAACAAATTGCTACTTCACATCACAGAACCCACACATATGTTTTCTGTAAATATGATTTTAGTGTGGTAGTGGGAATAAATGTCCATCAAAGCTTTTGTTTATTAGAAAAGCATTAAGAGCGTAACGTATCCAAATAAACAATAGTCGAAAAACAACACGGATGTAGATTAAAGTTCGCACGCTCTTAGTGTAATATTCGAGATTGTTTGCTTACGGGAGTTGAAAGAGTTTTCTTCCTTTACGTTTCCAGTGACAAAGTATCACATATCTTGTTCGGTTTAAGATAAGTAAACAACACTGGCAAGTATAAGTGCGTTGTTTAGTTTATTATATAGTCGCAATATTTTGCTTGAATTTGATATTCGGTCCTAAAGTATCTTTTTGGCAGCGAAGAATGTAAAACGTGACAAGCCACTGAAGGCAACTCGAGTTATAAAGATTGTTATATTGTTTGCCGACTTGTGTGGCTCGACATCTAATAATGTTGATTGGATTAAAAACAGGCTTTAATGAATATGAAAGTCATTAGGCGTGTTTCTGAAGTTGATACATTGTAAAAAAAGTGTATTATTTTTTATGTAAATATCTTAAACATCTCCAAAATTTGGATTGCTACCGAATCCCTCTAGATCCAAACATATTTATTAATGGTGCATTTTTCGCCAAATATTTCTGTTTAATTTAAGCAATGAGAATTTTATACCATCACGCCTATGCCATAAATTTAATCTCCCATAACTTTACAAATTTGAAACTTGTTAATGAGCGGAATATTAACGACGGAATAATTATAACACGAGTGTGCAAATGGACGAAGAGTTCTGACTTTGCCCTCTTCACAACCTTACCCGCAACTCCACCCCAACTTCTCAAACAGTCCACATTTGTCTACTCCAGGAATAAACACATTGTTTACGCATACTCTTCTTCCCGGGAAATTTCCGGAGGCTTGATCTCCCCAGGAAATTTTCCACTCCTAATGTTCTCCTTTTGTCGGGGCGGTTTGTTAACCGCCGCCTATCGGATTCCACTTAGAATACAATCCATGTTTCTTTTCAATGGGGCTTGCCTCCCTTATTATTATTATTGTGAGAGGGGCTCTTATTAAATAAAGTAGGTCACAGTGAGGGGAGTGGAGCCATCCTCTCATCGGCTCGCGTTATTAATTTCCAGTAAATAGAAACGAGGGGGGGGACGCGGAATGGCTTTTTCGCGTCGTGACTGTTTTTAGTGTGGGGAAGAGTTGGCGTCTGATGGGGGAGGAAGTGGTATTAAGGAATCAATCTTGGGAGACGCAGAAACGGATAAAGTTTGAAACAAAAACAAATAACTCAAATGTAGGGCGGTATTAAATAAGCATCACGGCAAATGGGACATCGGAAATAAATGGTAATGATAAGTTTGTTTAACGGATAGATGGATTAATAGGGGATTAGGATTATCTCCCATTAATCCTTTAAAAATTGTTTGAGGTTTAAGCGTTCTTAAAGATGGTTAGAGAGATCAATGAAACTTTGAAATATTTTTCACATTTTTAAAGAGTTTGAAATAAAGTCACATTTGGATTTGAGTCCACCAGGATTCAATTCTTGTGAGTTTTAGGATATTCAAATTAGTATTTTATAGATAATTATATATTCAGTAACCTGGAATTCAAACTTCATAACTTAACTAACATTTACCAACACATCAATGAATAATAGGTATAAAGTTATGTGAAGTGTTTGAATTGGTGTCCATTTAAAGGTAATTCTCTGCTTTTAGGAAAATTAACCGTAACAACATGACAACTATGTAGTTATGATAAGTTCAGGTTTGTACCAAAATTATAGTTAAATCAATATTTCTATTCCTATCCCATAATTATCAGTTTACCACCGTTTTCTAAATAATTTAATGGTCTATGAGTTAATCCATCAATTATTAACACACTGTTGTAATCTCACATTTCTCATAATATTGGAGGATGACTAGAGAAGTTACGTTAAGCTTATTTTTGGGGTTAATCTCGAATTGAAATTAGTGCTACAAGTGTATATTTCTAATAATTTTAGAGATATTTCCCCGAATATCAAAAGATGGCAAGATGGCAGATTGCGCTTTGCCAATACTTTTGTATAGAGAACTGTGTGCCGATATGTGAGGTAATTCTTTTGGTCTAAGCAGGGACGTATTGCACGTAATACACTTCGAAATCGTCCTGCTAAGGCTAAATACGTAATTTGTTTTAAAATATAAATACGTTATACACAAATAAAAAGCCGCATTTCTTATACTTTACAAATTTAATGAAAACCGTATGATTCACGTATTGATGTTTAGAGATAATTTAAGATGAGATGTTGAGATAACTAGTAAAGTAATTAGACTAAGGTATAGGATCTATGTACTTGCTAAATTGAAAAAATTATCGCCAAATAATTTAATGACAGTAATGTATGACATTTATTAGTCTAGCTACATATGGGATAATTGCATGGGGGTCTGCTAATAAAGCACATATAAATATGTTAGTATCTATTCAAAATATATAAAGAAATTGGACGAAAATGTCATATATATACAGCTACTTATTATTATAATAAATTAATAATAAATAATGAGCTTAAATTATTGCAAACTAAAAAATGTAAATGTTTATTAAAAAAAGCTATATATTCTTTGGGTATTTCAGAAGAATTATTTACTAGATAAATAAAATAGACCACAACAAAAATAAATAAATAAAATAAAATGTAACAAAATAAAATAAAATTATAACAAATTATAATTATAACAAATTATAACAGAAGAACTTATAGAAGAAGAACAAATAGGTTTCAGAATAGGTAAATCGACAATGGATGGAATATTCACAATACAACAAATCATAGAAAAACACAGAGAATACAACAGAGAAACACATATAAGCTTTATACACTTTGTGAAAGCTTTTGACAATGTAAACAGATGCAAATTATGGAATATTATGAAAGAACGAGGCTATCCAAAACACTTAATAAGAACAATACAAAGTTTATACATTGACAACAAAATTGCAATAGATATAGGCGGAAAGTTAACTAAAAAAATATCAACAAACAAAGGAGTTAGACAAGGCTGCGGTATTTCGCCAACATTATTTAACATTAATATATATAGATGCCATTGTGAAAGAGTGGAAAACAAAGTACCCTAAAGGAATATATCTAGACCAAAACACCACCCTAAACTCTATTTTGATATTGATGACTTAGTACTCCTAGCGGAAACGAAAGACGACCTACAGAGAGAAATATATACTCTGCAAACGACCTGTCAAAAATACCACATGAAAATATCAGCAAGCAAAACGAAAACCATGGCTTTCTTAGGTAAATATCCAGTCAGGACAAAGATAGTCGTAAATGATATAGTATTGGAACAGGTAAAACACTTTAAATATTTAGGCTGCGATATATCTCATGACCGAAGCAAGCACATAGAAGAAAAACTTAATAAATTCACACATATTTGCGGAACTATCAGCAGAACATTAAAGAATAAAACAAGAAGAGATACACAAATAATATTTTACAAGACGATAGCTGTACCAACCCTCTTATACGGCAGTGAAACATAGACAACAACAAAAAAAGAAGAATCTAGAATACAAGCACAAAAAATGAAATTTCTAAGAAGAGTGAAAGGTTGCACAAAACTGGACAGACTAAGAAACAGAGAAATAAGAACAGAATTAAACATCTTTGGTATAAACGAGAAAATAAAGGAAAATAAGAGTAAGTGGAAAGAACACGTAGAACGGATGCACGAAAACAGGATACCAGCCAAAGTAAGATTTTATCAATGCCATGGAAGAAGAGATATCGGAAGGCCGAGAAAAAGATGGGTACCGTAACAGGCAAAGTGCCTAAATACATGAAGTGAAGAAGAAAAAAAAAAGATTTACATGGAGTGTTTTTCAATTATCTTTCACAAAAATAGAAAATTGTCACATGACGTCAGGTTAAATTTAAATTTGGACCGAAGTTATGTGAAGTTTGGATTAGGTTTTGATGGTACTTGGTGGAAAATTTAGATAGATGCTATTTTTTGGATAATTAGATATTACATCGCGAATTTTGCGGTATGGTTTTTCAAATCCGTTGCACTTTTTACGTCATATTAGTATTAGTTTAGTACATTTAGTCGGGATGGAAAATTCTTCAGATCAGGCTCGCTGTGTATAGATAAATTCCAGACAATTTCAGTCACCCTAGGGGGGGGGGGGTCGAATCGATATCAACTTGATTTATTTGTTATTTGCACGTTTCATAACGCCTCATTATGCTAGCGGACCTTTTTCCCATCTCACATTTACGCGCTCCTTTCACCCACCCGGAAGACGTCGCCGACGTCTGCTCGGGACGTCCCGCCCGCTCCCGATATTTACATATTCGTCCCGGAAGCGAAAAGTGAAAGAAGCAGAAACGAGTGGAGAGACGTAAACACGTCCTCGCAGGTGCCGCCCACGCATCCCTCGCTCGCACCCCCTGCGCCCCTATAAATAGAATCCGGGAGTTATTTTCGATCGCGTCGAATAAATTTTCTAGGCCATTTACCCCGAGGAGCGCGGCGCGACCCAGTTAGCGAGCGACCCAGATTCCCACCCCCCACGGGCCCTAAGACACACGGGAAGGTTCGCTATTAGTACGACGGGGGCGATGGGAGTGAGAGTTACCCTAAAAACCGACCCTAAAAGTCACAGAGTCGACGGATATTTGATAATCCCGCAGGGGGCGTTTTGGAACTGGCATGACATCCTCGCCATCGATCACGATTTAACGGAACGTTCGCCATTTTGATCTACAAATTTCGAAATGGTGGTCGAAATCAGTTTTGATTTGAGACGAATTTGGTTGAAGTTGTTACCACCGTGAAGAACCTGGTGGTTTCTTCGAAATTGAGGACTAAATGGACTTGAATTCAACTCGACCGAAACGCGTCGTGTATTGAAAGCATATGAAGCATTTTTCCCATAGTTGGAATTTCAAGACGGAATGTAAGGTTAATGAATTTCATTAGTGATGGAAAGACAAGGTTATTCATATCTTATTAATATGTTCATCAAACCCGAATTCAAATTTATCAACACATGTCAACACATAACAACACAAAAATGTTATATCCAGATAGTAAACAGATCTAAGTTAACTCAATAAATTCTAGTGTGTGTGTGTATTAAAAGCATATGAAGCATTTTTCCCATAGTTGGAATTTCAAGAAGGAATGTAAGTTTAATGAATTTCATTAGTGAAGGGAAGACAGGGTTATTCATATCTCATTAATTTGTCCATAAATCCTGGATCCAAATTAATCAACACATGTCAACACATATTAACACAAAAATATTATATCCAGATAGTAAACAGATCTAAGTGAACTCAATTCTACTGTGAAAAAGTAAAGAATTTAATCAAAGATACATTTTTTAGACGAAGAGTGGGTACTGCTAAAATACTGATAAATTAATATAATAGTTATTCAGTAATAATAAATTATGAGTTTTGGTCAAATCGTTGGTCAAATACATAGTTGCCAATTTGCTTTTGGGTAAGGGGACGTCATTCAAATCTTTTGATGGCACGGCTTTGTATTCTTTTGAATTAGTTGTTGTTTGTTCTGTGCTCTTCTGGCAAATCCAGTGGTGATGATTTTAATTGTAAATAATAAATTTTTGTTAAGCGAACCATGTAATTACTCCAGGCAAGAAAGCGCGCATTCGCCAAAATAAGGGTGCCTTTGAATTTTCGAAACATGTTTAAATACTTGCAACATCAAGCGATTTTTATAAAATTCTGAGTGTGACGTCAAGCTTATCTACACGTCTCATAGATAAGAACTTTTTTTTATTACACTAGTAACATATTAACCATTTTGACGTGATAAACGTCTTATAAATCGATGTGCGAACTACACATCCCAGAAAATATTGTAACGTTATTGCGTGGAAGCGAGAGCGAGAACAAGTGACAGAGATCGACCTTCGTTTGGCTTACGACGCATTGTAGTTCATTTAAAATAACTGTAAAAAGTCGGGAAACGCTGGACTTGACGAAACCACTTGTCCCTTATGTATTTCGGGGCGCTGATTTCGAAAATGGGGGTTGGAAGTTGCAGCAATGGTTGGAACACCCATAAAATTGAAAAAAACGCTCCTAAATAGGGGTGTTTTTCGACTGTACTGCGGAATTCCCTTACGAAACTTTCCGCGGACATTTGACCTTGCCTATTCAGTTTCTTTCAGTCGCTGATATTCAAAATCAGAGTCACATCACGCGAAAAGGGGTGTTGCACCCCCCTATGCAAGAAACATCCCTCCCAAAGGGTGGGTTTTTGATCAAATTGAAAAAGAAAGTGAATAGGCAAGGTCAAATGTCCGCGGGAGGTTTCGTAAGGGAATTCCGGAGTACAGTCAAAAGGTGTGTTTTTTTTCCAATTTTAGGGGTGTTCCAACCATTGCTGCAACTTTCAACCCCCATTCTCGTAACCAGCGCCCCAAAATACATAAAGGACAAGTGGCCTCGTCAAGTCCAGCGTTTTCCGACCTTTTACCGTTATTTTAAATGGACTATTGTACGCACACGTATGTTAGCGTTTGCTTCTGACGCATCTATCTCCCTTCCATTCTGCATGGCGCTCGGGTCCGCGTGAAAGAGAGACAGCGGCAGCACACAGCTTGCCGTTAACGTATTGCCGGCTATTCATAAAGTGAACTGGATATTTCCAGTCAATGCCATTGCTTATTACAATCACAATTGCGGCAATAAGGTAATTGATTCTTGTATTATAAGATTTTGATTAGCCATATAATCTCATATATTTGTTCTTTCACCATTAAAACAAAGTAGTATCGGTCAGCGAGCGCAGTAATAATAGGTTATGTTACAATTTCGACTAAAAAATTATTATAAATGATATAAATGATCGTATAAAAAGTCGACTGCTTTCAATTAGTATTCAGTGACAAAAATTATCCTACGTTGCAATTCATGTCAGGTCATTAATGTTTAACTTCATACATGTCGTAACGATGTGTCTAAAATGACAAGTTGGACCGCAGTGCGAAAAAATCTTCTACAATATAAAACTAGTTAACGCGGGCTTTTTAAAAGCAGCAAATTAATCAATGATAATTTAGTGACAATAATTCATTTTGTGTGACATTTCATAAACGGATGCAATTTTTCATCAATGTTTTCTTATGACGTTATCACGTAAAATTATCGTCCGTAAACCGACTTTACAGACAACCAATTGTTTTTTCCAATTTTTGGTATTATTTTGAAGACATGTTTCGCGAGATGACTTTTCCTTGATCGAACTCCAAGAAACTCCAACTATAACTCATTAAACCGAGCCTTACATTTTCCGCCAATAAATTGACAAAGCGACGCATTGTAACTCTTAAATGCATTCGCTGCTCGATTATTTCCCATTCTTCACATCATTTCATTCCGTTTCCGGACACTTTAAAGATTGGTCGAAACAATTTCCCCTCGTGGAAAATCCCACCCAGCCCGTATACGTTTCGGTTCTCAGCGAGTTCTTATGGTAATGTTATTGTGTATAAGCGTTTATGGCCGTTCAAGTTATTTGTATAGCCCAGGAAACGGCTCTGGAAGCGAAAAACGGGGTCGCCTTTGAATAAATTATGACGTTTTGTTTTCCGGGCGCGAGGGTTGACGTTGCCGTTTATTCTTCGTCGACTATTTATATAATCAGACGGGCGCGGTTACGATTGATAACGGCGGGTTATTTTTAGACGGGAACGTGGAAACTAGAAGGGTATTCGTGAATGGGATAATTACGTCGGAAGTTGATAGTAATCGGAAGGATTTCTCACTATTTTACAAGAGATAACGTTAGCTAATCAATCACTAAAGATCGGCATACCGAAAAGTTCACGATTATGTATATTTATGAGTGAAATTGTAAATTACACCTTATCTAAGTTACCAATTTGTTTGACTCTGAATTATTGAATGTCGAAATTGTACAATTTGTGTATTAGTGCAAATTACTTGTAGAATTTGTTTGAAGACATGAATTACAATTTTAAGAAATGAATCGTCAAAAAAAATTTGTCTTTTTGAAAATGAAGCTTTCCATTAGAGGTTGAGGTGGGATCAGTCAATCAATATCAATCAAAAGACGAGAAAAACGGTGGGCAGTTTCTTTTCCCGTATTTTCTTGTATTAATGGTATATTGGTACTGAAAGAACCATTTTTTGGTTTGTGATAAACTTGGTTTTACAGTCTTTCAGAACATGGAGGTTTAAAATACTTTTACTTAAACTCTTGAAAAGTAAGTGGTACTTACATAACGAACCGTTTCTTTGTTCAGGGTAAATATATGGTTTCACAAATTCCCATACTAGCGACTTCACAAAGTTTTCAACTCCATCTTGAACATTTGAAATTAAACTTTCCATAATTATAATCTAATGTGACTTCATTAATGGATTCAAACTTATGACAGCAAATTTTCCTTTTACGGACCTTGCAAAAGATTTGTTTTTGTTGTAAGGCAAATTCGGATTCACGAACTCTCTCACGAACTTAGTTTCAACCCCCCACTTGAACCCCTGAACTTCAGCTTGTATACTTAGCATTAAACTAACATCCGAAGGCGACTTTTTACCCCGTAAGGAGTTTGTTTGCTTAAATTTCCTCGGCAAATAAATCGTGCCGACGTTCTTCTGGTCCTCGTCATCGTTTTCCGGCAGGTGCGGAAGAAATCCGGTCGTCGAGACTGAACAGAAGCGACGGGAGAGCCGTTAGATTAGACGTTAGTGGGCGAATTTTAATCAGAGAGGTTTATAATTTATAATCGATCGATCGATCGCCTTATTCGTCAGCAGGAAGTCGTGCTTTACCTACAGCGTCGGTCCGTACGCAAATTTCGTGTCGTATTAGGAACATAAACTAATAATGGTGACGATGGAACAAAGACGTAGATATACACCGGAATCGGTAATGGCATTCGTCAAAACCAAGACGTAAATCGAAGTTATTGCATTGCGAATCGAGGATGAGGTCTTTAATGAAACTGCTTAATAAGTGAATTAATTACAGAAGGTGTAACAAGACGAGCATACGCAGATTCTTGGAATAAATACATCAGCAAAATAGAGGATGACGTGCACGGAAGACAAATACTAGCTTATAAAATTATGAAGACTCTTAACCTATCTGAAAGAGATAATTGTCCAATAAACAACATCGGTAAAGAAGAATGGATCGAGCACTACCAACAGCTATGATACAAAGAAAATTTACAAGAATCAAATATACTGTAACGAAACGGCTCGCCGCGATATAAACACGCCGGGAGCTACACAAGTTCGCCGAATTGCGATCCCGAGAAGGACGGGTCGAAGCCGACGGTCGAAGAGCCGAGAAGGTTCGATACGATAACGGGTTGCTGGAAAATCGAATATTCTAGCAATTATCGCGAAAGTTCCAGAAGGCTTATACCTGGTATATAAGGAATGCCGGATCCAAGGAAGTTCAGTTGAAGAATCGGAACGTAAATATTCGGGCGAGAGACCGCAGGCGTTAAATAAATAAACATTTGTGTGTGCGAATATAAATTAAATTAAGGGATTGTTAAGTTAAGTTTATAGGTGTAGTGTAAGAAATAAATTAATCAGTACAAATCGCGTAGTGTTTAGTCTTAGTAAATAGTAAAAACGTTACAATACAATATATCAGGACATAACAGGATTAGATGATACTGATATGTAGTAAGTAGTAACTGATTGAATCTCTGAATAACACAAAAAACAGAAAGGCAACAGTTGTAAATAACTTTAATAAAAAAACTATGGAAATATGTTGTAAAGCTGCGGTAATCTAAACCTCTCAGTCTTTAGAATACACATCACAAAACGTATCTTTCCATAAGTAGTTAGAATGTTGCTTTGACGCTTTGCCTCAATATAAAAATCTTTATTGAATCTTTTAGTTTCGTCAATTTGGTCATTTAAAGCCTGACTCGTGAAGTAATTGAAGATTTATTTGTTCACTGTGAAAAAATAACACTTACCAATAAATTAGAAGACAACGTCCTACATAGCCTGCGTCGTAGTGAGGCGTATTTTCCTCCATTTTCCAAAAATACTCCAATTTTACAGTTATCCCAATCCTCTGGATATGTATATATTTCCTCTTCGGTCGATAACACCGATCGATACACAGGTATTATGTAATTAAACTGAGTTTAAAATTAAATTGAGTTTAATCGCCTTATTTTTTTCGAAAGTTACCCAAAAAGTTCCATAACATTTTTCACCAGCCGATAATATTGACTAAACGAGAGATATTCATAGATTTTCGAATGTCATTATATGTAAGTAGAAACCGACAACATAAACGAGACGATAAAAGCACAAACAGAAGGATATTTTGCGGTAAGTTGATATTTACTCGGTGCGACTGATTAGAGGTCAGGAAAACATCAACTATTTTCAGATTGGGGTAATGTAACGAATTTCTTAGTAGCCTCGTATTTTTCTTTTGTGAGAACGAATCAGACCGTGTCCGGACGGTCTCGTTTTCCTTAGAAAAATTTTAACATAAAATTCATTGCGGAAAGTTCACGGGGACACAGTCGCGATTCAGTGAATACGTATATTAAATTCTTCTCGGTAGAATTAATGCGAATAATAACGAAACGGAAATAATGATAATAACAAAAATAATAAGATGGGATCTCGGATTCTTAACGGTTTTATGGAAAGTTTGTGGGTGTGTACGTCACGTAGAATTATTGAATTGTCATCAAGTCGACTTTTGTATTCGCGTAAATGCTTCTTATGAGGCTGGAAAAATTTAAATGCCCGGAAAATGGAAGGGGCATATCAAAACATAAGGAAATGGTGAATACGCCTTATGGTGTTTTCCGCACGTTATGATAACATAAATACATTGTCCGAAAATTAGAGTGACTTAAAATTATTACATTACCTATATATGCATTCTGTAATAGAAATTAACAGAAAAGTTACAATACAAACCGAGTTAAAATATTAATTGAGTGCAAAATATCATAAGGTAAAACGTTACCATCTTTTGGAGTGACTAATTCGAAGCTTAATGATTTTATTACTTATGATTTTCTGATGTTAAGATTTAACAATTAATTAATTGTTTTAATAAAACCGATTAACACTTTTATTGCATTAAACTCGTTGTTTTGTTAATATTATTAATGCACTGTATTGATTTTTCAGTTCAATAATACAATAAACTGAGGGTATAGGAATTTCAAAAATATGTTTATTGATTTTTTAATACATACGCAACATATATATTATATACTAGCCGTGACCCGGCCACGCTTCGCTGTGGCTCAGTTTGATATAAAATAAATGAACAATTAAGTAAAAATAGGTAATCTAGCGAATATAGATTTACCGAGAAAACACATAATTTATTTCAATACCATGCATTGCATTGCTGTGATTATGTTGTAGAATGTTATGAAAAGGGAAAACATATTGCTTTGCAATTATTTTTTATAACCGATGTAGGTACTCGGCTTCGCCGGGGACGACCCTGTCTCATTCCTTTTTCCACACTCCATGAAAATGGTTTCAATCAGCGTGCGTTATTCGTCTTGATCGAGCAATACGTACTTGGGCTATTTCCAATCTTGCTTCCCTTTGCTCGTCTGTTTCAGACGAACGGGCTCAAGCAATTCGTACTCCTTCGATTTCCAATCTTGCTCCTCTTTGCTCGTCTGTTTCAGATAAGGGGGCTTGGGCATTTCTAATCTATCTTCCTTTTGCTCCTCTGTTTCAGATAAATGGGCTTGAGCATTTCTTAATCTTAGGGTTTCTAGTCTATTTTCCCTTTAGTCGTCTTTTTCAAATAAGCGGGCTTGAGCATTTCTTAAACTAAGGGTTTCTTAGGGGCAAATTCAGAAACGCCACTCACACTCATTTCTACCTACACTCAATTATATCTCAAAATGAGGGTGAGTGCGCCTCCTCAATTTTGGAATTCAGAAACGTGTAAATCAAGTTACTCAAATACATCTCAATTTAAGAATGATTTGAGGGAAGGATGTTTGGCAATATCGCAAGTCGTCGTGTTCGCTGCTGACTGTGTTAGTTCAATTTGGTGTTTTGTGCATATATCATGTGTTTCGTGGCAGCGACTGTCAGGCGCATGTCAGGCGTCACCTAATTTGGAATCACGTTTTGCAAAATCGTTTACGTTGAAACAATGAGCAAAGAGCATTCGAAAAAAGTATGTGTGCAAGGAAAAAGTTCCAATTAAAAGAGTCTCAACCTCTATGCCTGCTATATACCACTGGAAAAATAATATGTCGAATTGTGTCTCCACCAAATCTATACCTCTGTAAGATCTCCAAGTTGGTTAAGTGCTGAAGGGGATTTTTGTAATCTCTGATATAATTTCTGAAACAATTAATTGCCTTATTAAACAAATCATACTTTTCCCTCGGTACGCATTTACATCTTAGGGTGCTACCTACAATTTTATCATAGGTAGGAACTGGTAAATATCTTTCATCCTCAATATATTGTATGAACTCTACAAATTCGTTGAACTCATTAGCCATGATATCCATATTGCTAACACCATCTAACATAAACAGAAATGCACAAAAAACTGTCACTAACGACGCTAATGACCATCTGCACGAAAGTCAAAACTCGTAAAAGTATGGTGTGGAATTATTTTAAGTGGTGAATTTCAACCACTCAAATCTCACTCAATCTAATACTCAATTTAAGGGACATTTCAATTGAGGAAAGTCTATGAATTCCAAATTGAGTGTAGTAAAGATTTTACTTAAAAATTGAGTGTAGGTGTAGGGTGAGTGGCGTTTCTGAATTTGGCCCTTAGTCTATCTTCCCTTTGCCCGTCATTTTCCGAAGCTCGTAGTCTTTTATTTTTTTGCTTTACATATGGATCTGCCAATCGCTTTTCTTTTGGAGGCATAATTCACAGCGAAAGTATAAAATAAATGGGCTTGTTTTCTGTTGTCCAATGTCCAAAGTTCACAAATAACACCACTAACACTCACACACGTTCAGAAATATTTCTACTTTTAACAGAATCATTTTGAGCAATTCGATCCTCAAAGCGCTGTCAAACTGTTCGACATTTAAAAGATACCTTTTCGCCCCGAGATGGCGCCATCTGTCAGTCACTCGTCTGTCAAATAAATATGACATATTGCCTGTCATGCATATACGGCCAATCGAACTGTAGCATTTTATATATTTAAGCTGTTTCGGCCCCCTGGCTCGTTTTCCCAAGGTGTATTAACTTTAAATAGGTTACCTCATTGAACAGCTTCTGGGCGAGGGGGTCGCGCGGGGGAGGCGGAGTTCGTGACGTAGACTGGCGACCCAGGTCTGCGTTTTATTACCTGTGTTTAATCTAACTCTGTGGTTTAATCTATGTTCTGTATTACTCTGACAGTTTGGCGTTTGCCTGGCGTTTTCGTTTGTAATTGACAACAGTTTTGAGTTTTTCAAAGTACATATTTTTTGCATCGCCGGTCACCGTGTGACGTAGATCGGTCTCGTGCTGTTGTGGTAGGTCAGGATCGCTAGAGGCAACCTATTAAAGTTAATACGCCTTGTCTTTTTCGACGCAGAACCATTTCAGGAACCTTCACGGACATGCGCCCGACAACTCACCAAAGTTTCTTGTCAATCGGATGAATGATATTGAAGCTATGCGTAACATAAAAACAAACATACATCCATTTATATATATATATATATGTATAGATTAACAGAATGCTTTTGAGCAATTCGATGCTCAAAGCGCTGACAAACTGTTCGACATTTAAAAGTTACCTTTTCGCCGCGAGATGGCGCCATCTGTCAGTCACTCGGTCTGTCAAATAAAGGTGACATATTGCCTGTCATGTATATATTTTTAAGCCGTTTCGGCCCCCTGGCTCCTTTTTTGACGCGGAACCATTTCAGGAACCTTCAAGGACATGCGCCCTACAACTCACCAAAGTTTCGTTGCAATCGGACGAATGGTATAGGAGCCTATGCGGAACATACACACAAACATCCATTTTTATATATATAGATAAGAATTTTGAAATTTAACCATAAATTGTTTATGAGTCTGTTCTATGTGGCCACATCAACACATGGTTGTTAACGCGCGCTCACACTTTCCTTTTTCGTGTAACTTTTAACAGAGACACTATTAGTTAAAAATTTTGCAATTATGGTCACTTTGATTTAGCATTTTGATTTAATTGATTTAGCAATCAATTATTTTAATTGTAGTTATTTATTAGTGTAGCAAAGTTTGGGCAGATTTACCTTTAAACGTGACATGTTAAAATTACAATAAGGAACTATGACACTTGGTGATATATTGAAATGTTCTAAGAACTGAGTTGAATGTTCCAAGAAGGTAGGATATTGTCAACTTTCAAAAGAATAACATCATCACAAAATTTACGCTCAGTTTGATTAAATATAAGAAATAGTAAGTATCGCTACTTAATCAGTTGGTGAACTGTCTTCAATTTTCATAAAACTTTCAGAAACTCATAAAACCCTTTATACTCGATGTATTGAAACCAGCTACATTTAAATTCAACTTTATACGTTATTAGCTACATCTTAAAATACGAATCAGCTCTTTCTTCCACTAAGTGACGCCCGAGCTTCTGGAAAAGTGCCCGTAACCGTATAATAATTTACCTACAAAGTGTACTTCTGCTCTGTGCGGAAAACATAATTTCCACTAAAATTAACGTGTATCGCGTCGTAAACGTTTCATCCTCGACGCGTCTTTTACGAACTCCCGGGAGCGTATCGAGTGAAATGCGGCGAGGGATAAAAGAGACGCGCAAAAAGCGGAGAAGAAAGCGCGGAAAATCTATTTTCCGCCCACGCGACGCGCCAGACGTTCGGTTCCCCATTAAGCGACGTCTAGGTGGAAGACGTGTTTTCCCAAAGGACGTCTTATCAACGTCAACCGTCAAAGAGCGATTTATTTATTTCTATTTACTCATTTATGTATTTCAGGTAGTTCAAAACATCATTATGGCGATTTGTGATACAAATAAGTGCAGACGAAGCAACGTGAATTATATACTGTAGTGATTGACAAGTAACATTGAAATCAGGGTCATATTAGAAATCCGCAGTAATTAATAACAGTAATAATCAAAACCAGATTAAAGTGCAAACGTAAATAACAATAGTACAGCACGGCGGAATGGAAATAAAACTAATCATAAAATACCAAAGTACATCCCTTGTCCTTATCCCTTATGTTACCCCTATATGTGCATATAGTGTACATCTAAAATGGATTTTGCTTGCGTATGTATTTTTGGATATTTGATATTTGAATACACTTTTTACTTTATGACTTTTCACTTTATTCTTGTCATTTTGCGAATTTTCGAATTTCCTCGAAGTCCACATCAAGAATTGTTTTTAAATTTTGAATATTTATTCCACTTTTGAATGTGCACAATAAAGTTTAATAACATTTTTGCTAAAATCTGTTCTGGAAAGGACTCTATTCCTGTCGTTTTTCGGTTTTACAAAATTTTCTCGAAATTCACCTGAAGAATCGCTTTTAAACATTTTTTGAAATATTGTCGTAAAGGCTGGCCTCATTAAAAAATAATACAATTCCAATACGTACCTACTCCAAGGATTATGTTCCCTAATCTCCAGCTCATCGCCAATAAAAAGAAATCCAAATGCTCCATATGGCCATTTTTTCCAAAAACTGATTTTGGAGCAATAGAAGTAATAATTTTTGAGCTTGAATATTATTGATAGCAGAGACTTACTGACATCCATAATTTGAAAATGCCATTTTCTGAATGGCAAGTTCGGAAAATTTGTAATCGAATTCATTCATTTCGGTAAAATCCAATTTTATTTTCTTCCCAAATAAATCTATCTCTCATGAGATTGAGAAGTAACTCGTTTCGTACGCCCAACCACCCACAGCTTTCAATTTGTAACACTTCAAAACTTAAACTTCTACTCTCTCAAAAACCATAAATTATTGCGCTCACCCCGTACAGGCGACCCACTTATTGTTTTACGACCCTTTTTACACGTCCATTGATTAATCCAGAAGTAATTGAATGAAGGTAGACCCGCCCACCGAGGCTCGAAGGGAGATCAATGCGGTATTGCCGCTTCTCAACCATTTATCCTTAACTAACCACAAACAAAGTGTTGAAATATCAAGTCATTGGGTCTGTCCAGTAGATGTCATAATACAACGTGATCAAGAATGACTGTTTGAGTTGGCAATGCTGAATTTCATTTTTAAATGGTACAACTGGTAATTTGAATTTGCTATGTCAAATTCAAATTTCTGTTATTCTTTTCAAATTTATTTATTTAAAATGGTTTTCACATTACAACACGATATTTTCGTTGGAATGGCGTACTTTCGAAGCGGGATTTATAACCCAATTACTGGTTGGCAGTACTCTCTCGAAGCGACATATCAGCAATTTCAGGAAATGTTTCCGGAGACTTTGGTCACTTTTGCTGTCTTTCAGCAGCATTGTATGCGAGTAGTTGAACGTTATTTAAACACAGGGAGCGTAAGCAAACAAAAATCAACTGGTAGACCTTCTACTCTAAACGAGGAAGTTGTCGAGGATATCAGAACTCGAATGCAAAGAAGTCCTCGCAAATCCTTAAGAAAGCTCTCACTTCAAACAGGTTTGGTCCTTATGCCTCCTATTCAACCAATTTTCATTCTTACCCATAAGACTTCCACATTTTCATGTTGTTCTAATTCACGGTTTTACAGGTTTATCATATGGAAGTTGCTCCACTGTGCTTAAAAAGAAATTAAAGTATCACCCTTACAAAATTTCCATCGTCCAGTCATTAACGCCTCCTGATCACCCGCAGAGAGTTTTATTTTGCAATTGGTTCAATGACATATTAAATAATAATGATATCCTTAACAATACCTTCTTTTCCGACGAAGCCTGGTTTCATCTCAACGGCTATGTGAATAAACAAAATTACAGAATTTGGTCAGGTGAAAATCCTTATGCTATCAGAGAGACAAATTTGCACCCGGTTAAAGTTGGAGTTTGGTTGGCAGTCTCAAGGACGCGGGTGTATGGGCCGATATTTTTTAATTTTACCGTCAATTCGGAGAGATATATCCAACACTTTTTGAGGCCTTTTATAAACCAATTAACAGACGAAGAGCATCAAATTGGATATTTCCAACAAGACTCTGCAAGGGCACATACGGCTCGTGCTACTATGGGATATTTAAGAGAGAATTTCGGCGACAGAGTAATTAGTCAGGGCATATGGCCAAGTAGGTCACCAGATCTCACCCCATTAGATTTTGCGTTATTTGGGCTCTTGAAGGACAATGTCTTTAGGAATATATTGCATACTGAAGAGGAGCTGCAGGAGGCAATAGTTCAGGAAGTGGCAAACATTACCCCCAATATGCTGGTGAATATCTTCGAGAGCCTAAAAAGAAGAGTTATTTTATGTCTGGACCAAAATGGGGGGCATTTTGAGCATTACCTTTAGCCGGTTTAATTAAATCATTGTTCTGTATTTCGAGTTTCATTTTTAAGCGTTAATTTTTATTCACATAACCTACAATCTTATCGCTGATTGTTCTTCTTCTTCTTTTATTTGGCCTTCGCTGCTATGTCGATCCAGCCACTTACATAACGCTGATTGTTTTGTCAAATAAATGAAACAAACTTCCTGGCGAGGGGGTCGCGCAGGGGAGGCGGAGTTCGTGACGTAGACTGGCGACCCAGGTCTGAGTTTTATTACCTGTGTTTAATCTAACTCTGGTTTCATCTATGCTCTGTATTACTCTGACAATTCGGCGTTTGGCTGGCGTTTTCGTTTGTAATTGACAACAGTTTTGAGTTTTTCAAAGTATTTTTTGCATCGCCGGTCACCGTGTGACGTAGATGACGTTGTGGTAGGTCAGGATCGCTTGAGGCAACCTATAAGTTGATACGCCTTGTCTGGTTGTAGCATTGCAAACCCTTAGGCAAAAAAATCCTCCAGGTAGAATTGCCAACTCAAACAGTCATTGTTGATCACCCTGTAGTATATTATTATACTAGTTAAATAAGACGGAGTATTGTCACACGTGAGATTTAAAGCACGACGAGCGAAGCGAGGAGTGCTTTGATAGAACGAGTTGTCGTTTATTAAACGAGTGTAATATACTGTTTTATCTATGTTTTATCTACTTTGCTTTATTAATTCATTAAATTTTGGCTGTTCAAGTTTTCGTATTACTCTAGGGAATTTTGCGTGGGTTGGTTACACTGACGTCACTGACATTGACGTTTCGTATTTGAATTTGAAAATCTAGTAGCCCTAGGACAAATAACTAATCAATAACTACTTACTTACGTGAGCGAAATGGAAGACAAAATTGTAGATTCATGAAATTTTAAAGGTTATGTTACACACGTCTCCGTGACAGCCTGACATACCAACTTAACAAAACTAAATAGTTACCAAAAGTAGTGTAATAATATGAATATTATTACACTACTTTCGGTGTAAGAATGAGATCATTAGTAAGGCAAAGTAGATAAACATATTTTAGTGCCTGCATTCTTTTCGCTAGAACAAGTTTGGGACTTGTTCGTAACTCCTGTGGCAATTAACATTCAATGAAATCAAGGCGAGAATGCAAAATCGTAAGGTAATTCCAAAGATAAATTTCAACTATTTTTAAAGGTTATATGGGCAGTTTTCAACAACACGTTTAAAACTAAAACGGAGAAAAATGTCTTACAGGTTATTTTGGATTGACTGACGCAATAAATAAATCAGAAAAAATATAAACTGTGATCAGATTTGATACTACAACTCTGGGATTTTAGGTAGGTTAGGATTTGGGCTATCAGACGAAATCGATGATGTTAATGTGATTTATAATGCAAAGAGATTGTTTTAAAAGATTTATGGCATTGTTATCAGGTAAATTAAAAATAATTGTTTTGAAATAAATAAAGTAGTTAGTTTGCTTTTAGTTGATATTGTTCAGCATGACAGCCCAAAAAAACAGTTTAAAAGATGAGTGAATTTGAAAATCACACACTACACTACTCTTTAATCAAATTATACTTTAATTTCAACGCTTAAAATCTGGAGTGTCACAAGGCACTGCTTTAGGGCCCTAACGACCTAACATATACATATGACTCTAGGCCAATCAATTAGGGATTTCGCCATGACATCGAATCCTCGAGCAGGAGACCCGGATTTTTAGGTAATATAGGCCAACAGAAATAAAACGTATAGGAAGACTCACGAGACTATGAACATTAGGCATTGTTATTGACAATTAAACGTCAAAAAATGCACTTTTTTGACTATTTTTGTTCTCAATTAAAAACTAAGTTACTTTTGGGTAAAATGGACTCACCATCCTCTAGGGAATTAGAAGGCCTTTAAAATGATTCTAAACCGACCTCCATACCTGCATTTGTTGCTGAGAAAAATGGTATAGAAAGTCGAAATCGACAAATTCTTTGTTTAATAATTGTTGTTGCGAAATTGAACCTGCGGCTTTATTTTGTAAAAGTCGGGGATTATAGTGCTTAATATGTGATAAAAATTTCAGATCGATTCATCAAATAGTTTATTGCAAAATTCAATTTGTTTACATTTTTGCAATTTTTTTGCAATAACCATCTACGCACAATTAAACAATTAAAAAAGTCGCGATTCTAAGATAATGGTGTCTTAGAGAAACATTTTCTCTATCGATATCAATTGTTAAATATGATACAAAGCAATTTTAAGATTGTTTAAAAAATTAAAGAATTTTTTTTTAATTTTGGCACCTTATGTCATAAGCAATATCTCTGGACATTGTTGACGAATTTTGATGTTTCTTCTTTTAATTTGGGATACTGTTCCGAACACATTACGAAGATACAATTTGTTTATTAATTTATTCATTAATTTACCACCTAATTTGTTGAAACAATTTTTTGGAAAAAAAATTCGCGAAAAATTCATATTTTTTAGGTGCGGTTTTCATTGTTAACCATGGAAATGGATTAAACAAAACGTAAATTATAATATTATTAACATATTTTGTTTTATTGTTATATCAAATGGTATGAACGTAGTGTATTTTTTATCATATTGGTATCTAATAATTAATTTCAAATTTATTTTTTTAATGACAGTAATTCATGTATTATACTTAAATAAGTAATTTCTATATTTAACAATGAAAACCGCACTAAAAAAATGGATTTTTCGCGAAAATTTTGTTTCCAAAAAATTGTTTCAACAAATTAGGTGGTAAATTAATGAATAAATTAATAAACAAATCGGATCTTCGTAATGTGCTCAGAATGGTACCCCAAATTAAAAGAAGAAACATCAAAATTCGTCAACAATGTCCAGAGATATTGCTTATGATATAAGGTGTCAAAATTAAAAAAAATGTTTTTCTTCTTTAATTTTTTAAATAATCTTAAAATTGCTTTTTATCATATTCAACAATTAATATCGATAGAGAAAATGTTTCTCTAGGGCACCATGATCTTAAAATCGCGATTTTTTTGTTAGTTGTGCGTAGATGGTTATTGCAAAAAAATTGCAAAAATATAAACAAATTCAATTTTGCAATAAACTATTTGATGAATCGATCTGAAATTTTTACCACATATTAAGCACTATAATGCTCGACTTTTTACAAAATAACAAAGCCGCAGGTTGAATTTCGCAACAACAATTGTTAAACAAAGAATTTGTCGATTTTGACTTTCTATATCATTTTTCTCAGCAACAAATGAAGATATGTAGGTCGGTTTAGAATCATTGTAAAAGTCTTTTAATTCCCTAGAGGATGCTGAGCCCATTTTACCCAAAAGTAACTTAGTTTTTAATTGAGAACAAAAATAGTCAAAAAAGTGCATTTTTTGACGTTTAATTGTTAACAACAATGCCTAATGTTCATAGTCTCGTGGGGTCTTCCTATACGTTTTGTTTCTGTTGGCCTATATTACCTAAAAATCCGGGTCTCCTGCTCGAGGATTCGCTGTCAGAAACAGGGTATTTTTTTGCTTATTTGCTTGGCCTACTCGTAGAGGCATTAGCAGTTCATAACAGTTGAGGGAGTATTCCAAATAACGTCCCAATTAGAAAGTAAAAAAATCTAATAAGAATATAGCAAGTTTGATCTCAGTTACAACAACAGATGGGATATTAAAACTGGTGCTGTCAAACTCCGCCAAAGGAGTTTACAATGTATTTTTTCCTCCCAGCAACGTGCTATTTTATACCGCCGCCCGCGTGATGGATAATTCAATAAAAAGTAACCTTAGATCGGAGTTTAAAGCTCGAGGTGGTTTTTCGCGTGGGTGTCTAGTTTCGGGGCGCTCGGAAAATGCACAATAAAACGTGCGAACGGTAATCACCTCCCGGGAAAGTTTTCCAGGCGCCCCGGTATTAAAATAAACATGGCCCGTCGGCAACATTTTGGGTACTTTGTCAAAATAAAATCGGCGAAATTGTATACGCGTCGGATTGAGACGCGGATCCTGGAGTTTTTTTTTTCGAATTTATCGGCCGCCCGTTTTATGGGTATTTAAACAAAAATACTGATCGTTAAAGCTCACGTTTCGCATCGATGTGCAGCTGGATATTTCAGGGTGATTATCGATTAGGTATTGGCGATTGTTTTCCGTAGTAAAACTGTCTGGGATTGAGACATTGTTTCATTGGCGCTACGTAGTACGGGCAGCGGGACGTAACCGAAAAACATGGCAATGATTGATTTTAGAAAACAGATTTAAAATTGAGGTAGACCAGACGAAAACACAAAGTCTTCGCCAACTAATTTACTAAAACAGAGCGACCGGTTTCGACTTGCTAGAAGTCATCATCAGGCTCACAGTATCAACGTTTTAGGGCTGAAGTTGTACGACAGGTGAGACGTTACAAAATAAAATCAAACGGACAAATACAGTTAAAATGTGGTCCACACTTATCACACGTCGAACAAGAACAATGATTGGATTAAAACATGGAGCAAGCCCTAAAGGGGTAACGTCCTCATCAGTTAAAAGGTTACTACACAATTGTCCTTTCAGGTGTGGGGTAGGACAAACACACCTACTGTCTTTTGGGAATCTGGACAATTGCTATTGTTGCTATTGTGATAGTTTCCAATTTTGTTTCATAGTTACATCCAGGATCCTATACAAAATGCATGTTTGCTATAAAGAGGTGTATTAATAAAATTTTGACGTTTCCGGTATGTCTAGACTGTTTTGATCTAAATAAACGTATGTCAAAAATGCATATTTTGCACATTATTATAACTTCGCCCATATTTTATAGATACAGTATAATTTGGTACATAAGGCATGATTTGCATATACGTCATATGAACAAAAATAATCTAAATATTAAATCAATCCTAAATTATTGAGGGCAATTTTTCTATGGTACCAGGTACAATTAGAAATGAGAGTCGAAAGCATTTGTTTGAATCTATAAACGTAATAAACGAGTGCCATAAAGAATTATCAGTAATCAAAGGAATCTAAGGAATTATTGTCGAAATGCTAAACTCAGTATTGGAAAAAGTGAAGGACTTTAAATTGTTTCAAAAGTTTCTAAAAGCTTAAATAGGGAATTTGCATACAATATTGAGTCAGTTCCGAATATATCTAGAAATGCCTTCATTATTTCCGTTGACGTGGAAATATCCTGTTTGATATTAATACATTTATTAGATGATAGAAAACGTTCTTTTATGATACAAAAATTTGGATAAACATTTGGAGATCAATAATTCTTTATAATATTTACCTGCAATTGAATTATTACTTGAACCACAACAGTTCAAAAATGTATAATAAATTACTTGTAATTAAAAAATTTTTGCTTTCTCAACTGTTTTGCATGTATTGGTGCATATGTTGTAAAAATATTAGCACGTTTTACTGCCTATTACTCGCACATAATCCGAGCTTTATTCACACCTCTGTGATAGGTAGTTTTATAGATTTTTAAATATTTTACATTAAAATCAAAGATTTTAGTAAAACAATCAAGTTCAAAAACATAGATTTCAGTGCACGTCGTTAGAAAGTAGCTTCCTACGTACTACAAATCTAGTTTCTTAACGTTACCAAAAGTAGTTACACAAATATGGACAGAAGAAAGTTTTGAAAAATTTCGCAAAGAAATTGGGAATTTCTAGCGCAGCAAAAGTAATTACCACGGACGACGTAGGCAGTAGAAAATTTGGAAAAGTATTACAAGTTATTAAAATGTTTTAAAATGTTAAGAAAATCTAAATGTTTATATTTAAAATGTTATATTGAAATTTGATTTATAGCGTTGCAACAACCAATTCCACAGTTCGAACGTATTGGATGATTTCAAATAAAACTTAATTTCAAAATTTTCGATTTAAGTGTACAATAGCTTTGTTGACAAGTACTAGGTAATTGACTATGTCATTTAATAAGGAACTAACGCGTGCAAGGTATTTTATTATTTCATATGGTCAAGTGACCTCTAAAGAAATAAAATCCAAAAGTGCTACTAAATTTAGCCCTTCGGTTTTGAGAACGGGGTAAGTTTGTCCACTTTTCGCTTTTTCGGCTATAGCGCAAAAACTATGAATTTTTCGAAGATATGCGCCGTAAGAGTTCTTGTAGAGAATTAAATTTCCTATGAAAATAATATTTTTTGAAATAAAACAATTTATTTTAATGAAATAAATTCAAAAAAATGGAAAAAATTTCAAAAAAAAGTTTTCATTTGAATTTTTGACTATAACTTTTTTCTGAGTGAATTTAGGTATAGGCATTGCTTCAGAGAAAAGAAAGCTTATGAAATTCTCTTTAAAACGGTGGCTTGTAAGACTTTATGTGTTTAATATTGACTGAGATATAAACGTTTGAATTCAGCCATTTTTTCTCTATTTTTTTCTTTTCTTTAATGCGTATTGTTTTATATTTTCACCTGAAAAAAAACATTTAATTTTGTGCAATAATAATTTTATGAAAATAAATTTATCAATAATATTGGATATTATTCTACTAGAACATATTCAAAATATTTAATTTAAATGGTTGGAGGTTTACAATTGCAATAATAAACTACAAATATGAAGGTTTTTTTTAAATTTATTTTTATATAAAGTAAGCATATGCAGTAAATTTTAGAGTTCCTGTTCTATTGAAATATTTTCAAATGCAATGTCTGTTTCTGTATCGATATCAGTAGCTATGTCTTCTTCCGAAATATGTGTAAGATCAACGTTTTCGCAATTAATGCCCACACATTCCTGGCAAAACATTGAGCAGTTTCTCCCCAATTTTCGGCATCTACAGTTTGATTGACAGCCTTTCTTGAATCTACAAGCAATTTGCTCTGGTAAAGTTGTGGGCGCAGGTGGAGCAGAGGAACGGATTAGCATTAAACCATTTTTGGATTTACTTTAAAGATAAATTAAGTATTTATTTCTACGTGTACGTAAACTGACTT
The DNA here is from genome assembly GCA_946251905.1 of Cryptocephalus moraei. NCBI lineage: Eukaryota > Metazoa > Arthropoda > Insecta > Coleoptera > Chrysomelidae > Cryptocephalus > Cryptocephalus moraei. The sequence goes on from OX276452.1 coordinate 40,321,835, forward strand.
TAAATATAAATATATAAGATCATTTTTTATACTAAATCATTGGTACGTAAGTTATTTATTGCATAAAAGTAATTTTTTTCAGGTAAAAATATGAAACAATACACTTTTTAAAGAAAAATTAAAAAATAGAGAAAAAATTGCTGAATTCAAACGTTTATATCTCAGTCAATATTAAACACATAAAGTCGTGTAAGGAACCATTTTAAAGAGCATTTCATAAGCCTTCTTTTCTATGAAGCAATGCCTAATACCTAAATTCACTCAGAAGAAAGTTATAGTCAAAAATTCAAAAACCAACATTTTTTGGAAATTTTTCCATTTTTTAAGTTTGTTTTTGATTTAAAAAAGTATCATTTTCATAGGAAATTTAATTCTCTACAAGAAATCTAACAGCACATATCTTCGAAAAATGCATAGTTTTTGCGCTACAGCCGAAAAAGCGAAAAGTGGATAAACTTACCCCGTTCTCAAAAACGCAGGACTAAATTTAGTAGCACTTTTGCATTTTAGAGGTCAATTGACCATATAAAAAAATAAAATATCTTGCACGCGTTAGTTCCTTTTGCCCTTGTTATTTTCGACATAGTTAACAGCCTATTCAGACGATAAGCAGTTTTACAAATTTTAAATTTTCGATTTCAATACAACTCATATTGACTGTGGGCATGTCCCTGATTATCACAATATTTGTTTCGATATATGATTTTTGATATGAACAAATGATATTTTGAAAATGTTTTAAAAAGGGAATTGGAAGTATACATTTTTGGAAAATAACCAAAATCTGACCTCAACTAAACAGCGCATATCTATGATAACCACAAACTTTGTCATATCGCTACGACAGTTAATTGGCGAAATACGAACTGTTTACATTTCCGAAATATATATATATAGATAGGACGATTTTTTGACAAAAACTAATTGGATCCGATTATCCCAAATTTAGATACAATGCACTCAACCTCACCTCCCTAATTTTGAAACCAACACAAATATTTTTCCCTAATTTTTAAAGAAGGGAAATATGGACTCCAGATTGAGATAACAGACATCTTGGAAGAAGGAATAAAGTAGGTTCCAACTCTGAGATCGATAAACGATATGGCACACTTCAGCGGTTACCCGAACTAAAACCCCCTTCCCCCACCTATCTCCCTTGATCCGGATCGACAAGTTAAAATAGAAATAAGAGAAATCTTCTTACCTGGAGACGCACACGATGATCGAGACGTTCGCCAGAACCGATATTATGAATATGGCCGCGAACACGGCCACCTCTAGCACGACGTAGGCGACCGGCTTATCGTCGAACTCCGAGTAATATGTGAAGAAGTACCTTCCGCCCCAGCCGCTCTCGTTGTCCACCCCGTATACGTACGAGGAGTTCCACGAGTGCTCCATTTTCACCTGCTGGGCGGGAAACTCTGGCGGAGGTCACGGAAATCCGGGAAATCCCCGAGATCTCATCTGGAAAAGCGGAAAATTTAACCCGGTTATTATCCTGAAAAGCCGCGGAACGATTTCGGGATGGTGTAGCTTAATGTTTGTCGTTCTGTACGGTTTACTTTGAAGGTTGATTTAGGGGGAAATTGCGGAAGTTATGATGTTCCCGGATGAGTTTAACTGAGGATTTGAAGGCGTCCTGGTGGATTTAAATCCGTAATGAGTTGACGTGTCAAAGGCACGGGAAGCAGATCAAATGGAAAATTGTAACTGTGTGAAGTTATTAAACGTACTTCAGTGGAGAATGTAGCATTATAGTTTCATAGAAATGTCAATTAAGGGATTTTTTGAACATTTCTTACTGGATGTGTCCGGAATTATAGTTTGGGATATTTTTTGTTACTTTTCAAAACTCGAAGATGTGAGCAGAGAATTGTAAAACAAATTAAAGTCTAAGAAATAAGCAAACTGGATGTAATTAAATTTTTTTATGCATTATTATTTATCATAATTGGGTACTATTATTTTATTTCAAGATCTTCACATAATATACGTCGTATACCACTTGTTATTCCAACATATATCTAACACTGAATTGTTTTTTATTTTGCGATGTAAGCATTTATTAGGTAAAAATAAATTATTACACAATTTGTTGTACCTAATGCACCGTTAATCCCGTATTGCTATTGGGACATCGTCAAGTGTTTTTAAACAATAGCAAGTTAATTCATTGTTTAGACGCAAAAACTAAACAATGTAGAAACGCAACTTTAATTACAACTAAAGACAAGGAAATTCCCCGCAATTATCAGACTATTAAAGTAAAATTATGTTGGGTAATGTTGGACAATAATTATGCAATAATTTACCCAATGACGTGCTAGGTAAATACCGTTTTTTTTTAATATAATTCAGTACAGGTTTGATTTCCATTTATTTCATCTGACTGACTGAATTACATTTAAATAATTAATTCGATGCAACGTCAACATTTGATTATAATTCGATTAAATTCAATATTTGGAATCGAAAATTTTTATTTAATTCTCTATTAACAACCTTCGATATTTCCCTCATATTTCCCAGGAAATCGAATAAATTATGCATGTCGTTTCCTTCGGATTTATTACTGACTCACCATAATGAAAATATTATTGAGGCGTTGTCATTACACGTACGTAAGTATACGTCGAGTTCTCGAGAAAAAAGAATACGCTCTCACACGTTTTTCTCGACTTACGACTTGTGTTAGATAAGAGCGAGAGATGTGCGAAGTGAAGAACAAGCAAATAACGGAGGTTTAAAATTAACTCGCGATGATAAACGGATTCGAGTTTCAGGGGAAGAGAGGGAGGGAGATCAACGATCGAGGTTAGATCTCAAGAGAAAAGCGGATTTAGAGAAAAAAATTAAATGGCGAAGGTTGTGTGAAAATATTCTACTTGGCGATTGAGTCACAGCGACAATAATTAATATTGGAAACGTTGAAAGCGAGGAAGACAGAAACCTTCAACGTTGATGGCAGTGAACGCTGAAAACCCTGTGCAAATTTGTGAAATATCCCATGAAATTCACGAGAAACAATAGGTTTATGGGGAGATCACTCAAATTTGCCGAATCCAAGATGACTTCTTATGCTTACAAAAATTCACGAGAGGAATTATGTCGAATTAACACATCCATACATTGCAGTTTGTTTCGGCACCATAATAAAACTTTCTCTGTATACGAAATTTTCAGGAATATCCATGTTACCCAAAATCTTCTTACTTATTGTAGAAATATCATTAATATATACCATTTCAATTTAAATTCTAAAGGAACATCAAAGCATACCCAAGAGAATAGACACCACTTTTCGTGAATTTTTAAAGAATCTGAAACTTTCTAAGGCATTTTAAAAAATTTTAGAAATGAGATATCTAAAGTCTGGTGCAATCAAGTCTTGTTCAACTCTTAGAAGGGTCAATGGGTCTTCAAATAGACCCCAGGATTAATATACACTTTTTGTGAATTTCTAAAGAACCCAAAACTTTCTAAGGCATTCTAAAAAATTTAGAATAATGATATCTGAAATACAGTGCAACCCAGTCTTGTTTAACTCTTAGAATAGATACGTCAGTATTTGGTTCAGATGAAAATCTTACCCAAATCAAAGTAGCCATATAGTGCTCCAGTGGACTAAAAACTAGATATAATGAGGTATTCAAAGTATAGTTCTTAAGTAATCTTTAATTATCAATGTGCGTAGTTTCATAAAAATGAGGGTGTTGGTGGATGTTTTATGAATTTTTAAACTTTCAAACACACACTTTCCTATTTAAAACTATTTACATTTTCGGAGTATCTATTAATATATACCACTTCCATTTAAATTTCTAAATTCTAAAGAAATATCAAAGCCTGCTATGTAAGAGAATAGACACTTTTCGTGAATTTTTAAAGAATCCGAAACTTTCTAAGGCATTTTAAAAAATTTTAGAAATGAGATATCTAAAGTCTAGTGCAATCAAGTCTTGTTCAACTCTTAGAAGGGTCCATGGGTCTTCAAATAGACCCCAGGATTAATAGACACTTTTTGTGAATTTCTAAAGAACCCAAATCTTTCTAACGCATTTAAAAAAAATAGAATAATGATATATGAAATTCAGTGCAACCAAGTCTTGTTTAACTCTTAGAATAGATACGTCAGTATTTGGTTCAGATGAAAATCTTACCCAAATCAAAGTAGCCATATAGTGCTCCAGTGGACTAAAGACTAGATATAATGAGGTATTCAAAGTATAGTTCTTAAGTAATCTTTAATTATCAATGTGCGTAGTTTCATAAAAATGAGGGTGTTGGTGGAGGTTTTATGAATTTTTAAACTTTCAAACACACACTTTCCTATTTAAAACTATTTACATTTACGGAGTATCTATTAATATATACCACTTCCATTTAAATTTCTAAATTCTAAAGAAATATCAAAGCCTGCTACGTAGGAGAATAGACACTTTTCGTGAATTTTTAAAGAATCCGAAACTTTCTAAGGCATTTTAAAAAATTTTAGAATTGAGATATCTAAAGTCCAGTGCAATCAAGTCTTGTTGAACTCTTAGAAGGGTCCAAGGGTCTTCAAATAGACCCCAGGATGAATAGACACTTTTTTGTGAATTTCTAAAGAACCCAAATCTTTCTAACGCATTTGAAAAAAAATTTGAATAATGATATATGAAATTCAGTGCAACCAAGTCTTGTTTAACTCTTAGAATAGATACGTCAGTATTTGGTTCAGATGAAAATCATACCCAAATCAAAATAGCCATATAGTGCTCCAGTGGACTAAAAACTAGATATAATGAGGTATTCAAAGTATAGTTCTTAAGTAATCTTTAATTATCAATGTGCGTAGTTTCATAAAAATGAGGGTGTTGGTGGAGGTTTTATGAATTTTTAAACTTTCAAACAAACACTTTCCTATTTAGAACTATTTACATTTACGGAGTATCTATTAATATATACCACTTCCATTTTAATTCATAAATTCTAAAGAAATATCAAAGCCTGCTACGTAAGAGAATAGACACTTTTCGTGAATTTTTAAAGAATCCGAAACTTTCTAAGGCATTTTAAAAAATTTTAGAATTGAGATATCTAAAGTCCAGTGCAATCAAGTCTTGTTCAACTCTTAGAAGGGTCCATGGGTCTTCAAATAGACCCCAGGATTAATAGACACTTTTTGTGAATTTCTAAAGAACACAAATCTTTCTAAGGCATTTAAAAAAATTAGAATAATGATATATGAAATTCAGTCTAACCAAGTCTTGTTTAACTCTTAGAATAGATACGTCAGTATTTGGTTCAGATGAAAATCATACCCAAATCAAAGTAGCCATATAGTGCTCCAGTGGACTAAAAACTAGATATAATGAGGTATTCAAAGTATAGTTCTTAAGTAATCTTTAATTATCAATGTGCGTAGTTTCATAAAAATGAGGGTATTGGTGGAGGTTTTATGAATTTTTAAACTTTCAAATACACACCTTCCTATTTAAAACTATTTACATTTACGGAGTATCTATTAATATATACCACTTCCATTTAAATTTCTAAATTCTAAAGAAATATCAAAGCCTGCTACGTAAGAGAATAGACACTTTTCGTGAATTTTTAAAGAATCCGAAACATTCTAAGGCATTTTAAAAAAAATTTAGAAATGGGATATATAAAGTCCAGTGCAATCAAGTCTTGTTCAACTCATAGAAGAGTCCAAGGGTCTTGAAATAGACCCCAGGATGAATAGACACTTTTTGTGAATTTCTAAAGAACCCAAAACTTCCTAAGGCATTTTACAAAATTTTAGAATAATGATACCTGAAATCCAGTGCAACCAAGTCTCTTAGAATAGAATACGTCAGTATTTGGTTCAGATGAAAATCTTACCCAAATCAAAGTGGCCATATAGTGCTCCAATGGACCAAAAACTAGATATAATGAAGTATTTAAAGTATGAAGTTTGTAAGTAATATTTAATGATTAATGTGCGTAGTTTCACAAAAATGAGGGTACTGGTGGAGGTTTTATGAATTTTTAAACTTTTAAACACCCACTTTCCTATTTAAAACTATTTACATTTACTTAGTATCTAAATATTTCAGGGAGTATCAGGAAACCTAATTGTTACAAAGTAGCTATAGCACCCTGGTAAATTACAATCTATATCAAATGTTTCAACATCATTTTTTCACAACATAAGAAGTTCTTAAGTAAATTGTAATGAAAACTTGTGCGCAGTTGAACATTTTATGAATTATTGCACTATTATAAACAAACTTTCCCATTTTAAACCCTTTAAAATTGTCCAATAAACGGCACATCCTACACAAAGAGCTTATTAATCGATTACGTAAACAATAAACCAACGATTCGCTGCACTTAAACACTTCTAAAATTGACACATCTTACAACAAAAACATGTTTTCCGCCTCGTGACGAACCCAAGTGTAATCCTTCCTGTTTTCCGGACTCTTCCCGGATTCCCAGTACGCAGCTTACGTCTCAATCATTCCAGAAAAAATCACATCTATTCAGATATCTATTTAGTTCTAATAGTAAACGAGACTGACGGGAAAAATCTGCGATTCCGCGGCTTCAATTGCAAACAACGATATAAAGGAGCAATTTAAGATGCGAATCAGGCGTAATGAAAATAAACACGAGTCATAGTAAAATAGGGGAAAATGTGGAAATATGAAAATAATGTAATGAATACGCCAGTAAAGTACGCTTGGATAAATAATTGTATTATGAAACAAGGAAAATGACGGAAAAAATGCGCTTAACGCCAAAATGTATTGATTTGGGTTAAACTGGGCTTCAAAATATTTTCGTTTTAATTATAGAAAGTTCTCGGTTAAGGTTGAATTCGGTTTACTTAACCAATTTCGTTAACAGTTTGAACTTGTAAATACAATATAAAACCATAACCTTAACTTTAACTAAACCAATTTTGAATTAACCAGATTTTAACTGAACCAAACGACCATGACTACAACCGAGCCAATCCTAATTTCAGTTACACCGAAACCTCAACCTTAATTTTATTACGATTTACGCACTCCGCACCGTAACAGGTGTATTTATATTAATCTCCATCGATTCCAGTCGGAAATAAATATTTTAGCTTACCTTCTACATGTGCTCGGGGTAATTAGCACGTAAAATATTGGAAAAATAAACGACTAAACCGCTTAAATTGCAATTTAATGAAATTAGAACCGGCGAGACTTTGCTACGAGTTTAACGATTGCAACTTTGAACAATTGTTTTCAACGTTTTAAAACCATTGTTAAAAACGAGCACACGTGTGTTACTTACATGAAGCATCACTATGCTCACAATTCAAGCATCACAACTCAAACTCGTAAAACTCGCGCCACAACTCCCAAAACTCACACTCGCATGAGCGGGGAGACCGATACGTCCGTTCTCGATCGAACAGTACGTTGAACTGACGATAATTAAGGTTCGGAGCGAGAGATAAATCTCTTAACGTAATTGTGCTGATAAGCGGCGATGATTCAAATGTAAACGACACATTTCTTTTGCTACTGAAATGCCCGGGTGTGAAGATAGCCAAAAAACATTCTCGGAGAGATTGTTTATTACTGAACAAATGTATCCGATACGATTTACCACCCTAGCTGTCGTTGGGGGTTGGGGGGAAAATATGTAAGGACCAAATAAGAAGGTGAATTGTGATTTTGACATAGTACCTATATGACTTGTAATCAGAATAGCTATTACGTTCCAAATAACTTAAATGAAAATTAAATCGTCGCTAGTTTAAACTTATTTAAGTAAATTCCCTTCCTTCTTTTCGTATCCAGCAAGCGTCCGTGAAAGGAATTTCCATATAGAAGCGAGTCCTTGCGAAAACATATAAAATCTTTATATATACATAGACATGAATGTTTAAAATATGAGATTCTATTTTTGGTATACGTCAACCTTCGTCAGGTTCTCCAGGATTGTATCCAGATATGGCTAACATCCAGGATTTATACGTCTCTCGAATTTTCCATGTATTTCTAGTAGAGAAATGTGTCTTTTTAAAGTCAACAGGACCTCGGGAAGGATATACCGTATAGTGGAAGAATCACAAACGTAATAATGTAATTTCAAACTTGGAAACTTTGTCAATGGTCGAATTATTGAAGTAATTTCAAATGACTTAAATTTGCTGAGGTAAAATTTACAAATCATAAGGTTATCAATGGGATCATAATTTTATGGGATAGTCCTTCTCGTGGGTATCTTGAGGTTAAACATCAGAAGCTGATAAAGCACGAATTTTAGATTTATACATGTTTTACATCGTAGGCTGATGATTTATGCATTAATCAACATAAGGTGAACATATCGTGACTGTGTCACATATTTAACCATCGTATTAGGCTGATAGATTACTTATTCTCATTAACTGCCAAAATCAGTTAAATTATAGTTTACATCATTATACACCATAGGCTGTAATTTTATAGATTAAAGCTCATGAACTTATAGGCTAAACTATTAACCACCATCACAGGTCACAAATTACAGTTCAAAATGCCACAAGCTCTTAAATCGTTAATAATCGCTTATAGGTCAACGATCATAGCGTTTATAGGTAATAACCAACACAGGCTGACAGGTCATGAGTTACCTACAGTTTTATAGAATGAAACTTACGAACTGACTACCTATCTACAAGTTTTATGGTGATGTAATCACACTAGATACCATTACTGGCCTCTATCGATTAATTTTCTATACACTCATCTTGTTTACGTCGCAATTTTATGTTAATTTCCCCCGTTAATTAAAACTTATCATGATCTGTTGAGACAACGTCGGGGGGAAAACAATACAAACATGTAATTTCATAATTCGTTACAACGAGGAAAACAAAACATGTTTTATCCCGTGATAACCTAGTAAGTTATATGGAGAGATAATTGCTTTCGGGGATTCGTGAAGCAGTAGTAGACACAAAAAACGTAAACGAAATGAAATTATATTACACGATTATGTCTACAAGAGATGAGAAATAAATTAGGGAAGAAAAATTAATTTTGTTATTATTAAAGAGTAGTTAATTATTTATCAGGATTCTAATAATAAATGTAGTGTATTACAATAAGACAATTTTAGGCTTCTCACTTTAGATTCACAGTTTTAACCAAAGAAAAGAGGAAGAGTGATCATTATCTGAGTTTTACACTACCAGTCGAAATAGATTTACATTACATAACAGCGTATTAGAGAGAATCGATAAGATGGTTTATTTTAGTAACTGCGACAGTTCCAAGCGATACTTTTTTTAATTAATAATTTATTTTGGAGTATTTTTAGCTTCTTATAAATTTTCGATAAAATCATTCGTTTTTGAGATAGATTAAAATATAGAAAATATTCAGCTCAAACCATAATAATTTATTTTTGAAATATTTTCCGCTTCTTATAAATTTTCGATAATACTATTCGTTTGTGAGATAGTTTAAAAAATAGAAAATTTGTAACAAATAAGCGAAATGTGTTGCGTTTCTACGTTTGACATAAGTAAAATATTCAGTTCAAGCAATGTTCGTTGTAGTACATTATTCTTTTTTGAAATTTCCTATGAAGCCATGACTAAAGTAACTGCAACATATAAATATGTGATATATGATGCAGTCATATTTTTCTAGATATAAGTAAAATTATATTTTTTAAAATATTTCATTTTTAAATTTTTATTCGATGATTCAGTTCATGTTCTATATTTGGTGTGATTTTACGATAACCTCACTCTAATAAATGTTTGTATTGATTATAATGAATATTTCTCAGCGTGGTTTCATTTCCTTTACTAAAAATGGTACATTTTGCGAAAAAATAGAAAGAAACAAAAATGTTGTTAGGTGAAACAAGGTTTAATGTTCCATTTTCAAAATTGTAAATTTTTACATTGAGCCATAGAACTCTGCTCTTTTCAACCCCTTCGATAAATAGTGGATGGATATATATTTAATATATATAGACTTTTTGAGACAGTTTAGATGGAAGACTCCATTTATTTTTTAACAGGATCAGATTAAAAAAAAATTCTGTCTCTGTCCTTCCTGCGTGTGTGGACCTGTACGTATAAATAAAATATCTCACTCTGTTTTGGAAGACTTTCAACCAACTCTTAAAACTTTATGACGCGCACATAAACAATAAAGGAGTTCTTTTACGACAGGCGGTCATATTATATTATGATTACGCCGACTGTGCGTATATTACAAAAGATCCTCAAAGCGCCTCGCGTAAATATTTTCCTCAAGTCCGAATCATAGACGTTAAATAGGTTAGAGGAGATTCGATTAGGTACCCCGAATTGTGTCAGACTTATCAGAGTAAAACCGTGCGAAGTGCAATCAAAACAGTTCGATATTAATTAGGTTAACTTAGGTTAGGTTAGGTTAGTTTTTATTGTTTGTGTTAAGTTAGGCTAGTTACCGGAGTCGTTACCTGACAACCACTTCCCCTTTGACATTTCAGAGCGTCCCCATTAAACACAATATAGTCCAGTCACTATAGGGTGTTCACCTAGGAAAATGGACATACCCAGTAGATTAACACGTAAAAACTTCTATTTTGGCATCCTAAACCTTTCCTCAAAATTCACATATAATTGGATGGCCGCAAGTTTTAAAATCAGGGGTCAAAAGTCACAAAAATTGATTTTTTCTATATTTTTTGAAAATATCTCGTTTTCTATGGGTTTTTAGCTATTTGTAGTTATTATTAATATTGTACCGAATTAAATTCTCTACAACTTTTGTCTTTAACATTTCTTCATACCTCTAACTGTTTTCGAGATAGAGGGCGGAGAGCGCGCGATCAAAGAATCCTGTGAGGTCATGGTAGTCCCGATCAAAAACTCGTAATATTAAGGTAATAAGTTATTGCTAAATATATAATTATCATTTGTTATTAAATTTTACATTGAATTCAATCCTTCTTTCTAATAATTCTAAAATTGATCATCTCAATAACACTCATAATCTCTTTCTGTAATTGAAAAATTATTAAGGGACATACTTTAATTACATTTTAATTATATTCTCGTTTACACTAATTGCATTTAAAGTAAAAAATAATTAAGTACATCTTGTTTAAAATCCGTAAACTCTTAAATATTAAATCTATCAAATGACACTTTTAACAAAAACATTATATAAAAATTTATTTCTTTTCTTTTTTATTTATTTAGAAAGTCATTACATTGGTAGAAATTAGATTAGAATTAAAATTTAATTTAAGTATTTTCCTTAACAATTTTTTAATTACATGTCCAGGTAAGTGGTATTAAATAAATTGACACTTCATTAAAAATAGACAGTTAACCAAAAAGATGAATTTAATGTAAAAGTTAATAATAAATGCTAATTAAATATTTAGCAATAATTTATAACCTTAATATTATGAGTTTTTGATCGGGACTACCGTGACCTCACATGATTCCCTGATCGCGCGCTCTCCGCCCTCTATCTCAAAAATAGTTAGAGGTATGAAGAAATGTTAAAAACAAAAGTTGTAGAGAATTTAATTCTGTACAATATTGATGATATATACAAATAGCGTAAAACCCATAGAAAACGAGATATTTGCAAAAAATATAGAAAAAATCGATTTTTTTTACTTTTAACCCCCGACTTTAAAACTTGCGGTCTTCCAATTATATGTGAATTTTAAGGAAAGTTTTAGGATGCCAAAATAGAAGTTTTTACGTGTTAATATACTGGGTATATCGATTTTCCGAGATATTCCCCTAATTCAACCTAAGATGACTGGACTAATACACCACCTCTGTGCTAAACTAATTAACAATTAACCATTTCGGCTGATCCCTCCTTCGAACTGTCACAAGGCTTAACGTGATTTTTCCCGCGACCGGTGATTGTCTAATTAATTAACGGCGGCGGCGTGAGCCCCGTTTTATCGCCGTTTTAATTATTAAAGTTACGGGAAACTAATTTTCAGGTAGATTACGTTTAGCAACTATGAGAGCGTGAGACTGCTCCAAAAGAGCGATAATTAAACACGTTTAATTGGGAAACTAATCCCGAAAATAATTAATATAGCGACGGATAGAATCGATAGACCGTCCTGGGCGCCCGGGGTGAAGTTGGTTGTTGCGTAGTGTGTGGCGTTTTAAATTTTAGGACTAGCAGGTCATGAGTTGCTTTTGATCGAAGGAAACTTTATGGAAGTACTTTATACGTTGACAATAAGTCTTTTTGTGTCACCAGTATTATATCGTCAGTAGGTGAATTTGAAATCATGGCAATGTTTTGTGATTGGTGTAGTTTTCGTCAAGACCGTTTAATAAAGATTTCATTTTTAGCTGAAAAGTTAACACTTATTGATTAAGGGTTAAAAACTGAGAAATTGTACATTCAAGAATTTTTTTTACACATATTCAATAAGCCTTTTGAGACCGAAATAAATTTCAAACATAACAGCAATTTAAATTTAGAAAGCTAGACAACTGGAGAAAGCAATTACTGTTTTTCATGCAACGTTAAGAATGGAATTTCGTAAGTCGTCAGAACTCAACAAGTAGGTACTTAAAGTAATAATAAATCTAACAGGAATTTAATATGAACTAAGATACTTCAATAAAGTATGTTTTTATCTTTGAAGTAATTTTTATTGTAACGTCTTCTAATAATCAATACGCTTCATGTTATTTTTAAAAAAGTGTTCGTAAATGTATAATATTACGTTATCTACGCTGAAAAGCAAATTAGAAACGATCGACCCACTTCATCTTTTGAATATTTTATTCCGAAAAATTGAATCCGAATTCTGTAATAAGGAATTCGTTCACACAGTAAGAATCCAGAATTTCTTTTCTTATTATCTCAGGTACAACAAAAGAGTTTTATTTTATTTTCCAACACTTTTAAATACGCGCAAAACCTACAGAAAGGCCGTATATAAAAATAAACCATTCAGGAATAACAATCGACGTATGTAGTTGCCCACATAAAAAGAAATAGGATTTGCTGATAAGAAAATACTGGTGTATGAAAAGCTGTCTTTTAAATGAAAAATTATTATTAAACGAAAAATATTCTTTGTACCTTTTTTGTACTACTAAAATTACCTCAACTTTTATATTTTTATAAGTAATTAAGGGAAACGGCTATAAATAAGACGTCCTTCGAGAAAACTCAAAAGGCTACCCACACATCTAAAACGGGAATATCGGATTACTTACGTCGTTTTCCCGACGACCCTTTCCCTTTCGCCGGTCGGCTTTTCACGATCCTTCGAACTTCGCGCGGAAAACTCGGGAGACTCGGGAAACTGGGGAAAACACGTCCGTACCGTTCCACTGCCGTCGGCGATTGGTTAAATTCGTTTCGCGTGGCGCGTTTCCGGCATAGGAAGTGCGAGGCGCACGCGCTCGACGAGCGGGGGAACGGATTTTGGAAAATTTCTTTTCGGAAAATCGTCCCGTCCCGGAAAACGAGTAGTGGCAAGCGTTTGGAAAATGTGTGTGGAGTGAAATGGCGACGATTCGGTTTATGAAACTGGGGAGGGGAAAGTGATGGTTTTGAAGGGAAATTTCAAAAGGTCGCCGGGAAATGTGAAAATGGAAAAGGGGGGAAATTTGTGAGAATTGCTTTTTTTGCGAATTTGTAAAAAGTGGAGGTGTTTTTAAAACGAAAGGATAAAATTGTATGGTGTTTTCACTTTTGGAATGGGATAGAACAGAATTTTGATACAGAATAGCACAAGACAAATTCAATACATCTACAAACATTGATTTTCCTCATTAACAAAGTGACTTTCTCACTGCAATTACCCCAAAAATTGTTCGGAACGAAGCGCTAATCAATAACACACAACACTTTGCGATGTTTCAGCTTCGTACTATATTTGACAGATATAAGACAATCCTTGTTAGTTCCTCCCTTAGCCATCATCGTCCCTCTCCGAAAACAGAGAAAACAATCCGTAGTCGTCAAGACTCTGTTTTGCCTCCCCGGTCTTCCTCTTACCCGTCGTCCATGTTTCGTACAGCTCAGGCTTGTATCCCACGGGTAACTCTTTCCAATATCTGTAATTCGCTTCTATCTCCTTCCGCTCCTTCTCGGTTGCCACCCTGGTAACAGTCAAGAGAGGAGAATGTTAATCGGGAATTTAAATACGATATAACAACTAAATCTACTAGCAGTTAGCGTGACACATTAAATATCTAGAAGAGAAACATAACTTTTTTTATTGATGACAGCTAGAAAACTAGAGCTGGTTGGTTTTGAATCACAGACCATTAATATAACCAGACCCGTTTGTTTACAAAATAATATATTGCTAAGATCTTAGCACATTCTAAGCGTTTTTTTGCGCTGTTGCATGAATGCAGATGACGAATTCCTTGCTTACGATTTGCGTATACATCCAGCCTACTTCGCCTGTGGTTGGTCAGTTGTACGTAAATCTATAATAATATAGACTTTTGTTATGAGTGGAAACATCGTGTCCTAGTCTTTCACGTGATAGAATTCGTTGTGTACGCGGCTTGTGTGTGTATTTTGATAAAAATAGAAAACATTTAACAATGGTTAATAGGTGCAAGATATGCAACGTTTATAGCGATGCAGGGAAAGCCTCGGGATTGTCTTTTCATAGGTAAATAAAGAGATTTATTAATGACATTTTTTGAGGTTATGTATAATCATATCAGTGGCGTTCTATCAGTGTTATTATTTTAGGTTTCCAGTAGATCCGATTAAAAGAAATATTTGGATTTCTGTTTTGGGACTTAGCGAAAATGATAACATAACAAAATCGTCCTATATTTGCTCAAAACATTTCAATAAAGATGATTTTGTGTCTAAAATAGGTGCAACCGACAATGCTAGATATTTAAAGAGAGATGTTGTTCCATGACCGATGCATCAAGTTTTTAAACCTAAAAGTACTACGAAGTAATTAATTTCTACCCTGTAACTGAGTTTCATAGAAATATCAAATTTATGAATTTGTCAAAATTGGAAGCGTGGCATTTTTTGGTAATTTAAATTTCAATCTTTTTAATGTAAATTTTAACAAAAATATTAAACTGGTTACTGGTGAGAAACAATTATTTCTTAAGATATAGTAATTTTATTAACCATTATTAACCATTTTATTAAACACTAAACAACTTTGAGGAGTTATATCTCAGAAGCTAATGAACAAAATAGCAACGTATTCTGTATAAAAAGTTGCGTCTTTCCGAGTACTTTCCGGCTATGTTTTCAGAATTTCATTTGACAAAAAATTCGCCGAGATAATCAATTTGTTTATAAGCAAAGAAAAACGACACCAACTTTCAACAATGACTGTAACCGTTCTAATAAATATTTTTTAATTCTGACAAAAGTACATGAAAGCTTGTTCCCTCTTATATATTACCGCTAGTTTTATTAAAATCGAATAGTGGAAAAAAATTCAACAGTTTTGAAAATTTTCAATATTTTTGGATTTTTCTGGATTGCAAAATTATTGTGCAAAATCTAATAAATCGATCGAAACGAAATTTACGAGATTATTTTATTACAACTTCAAGATTTTGTACTTGTGATATGGAAGTCCTAACTACATTTTAAAATGCCTAAAATAATAAGTTAAAAAAACACTTTTTTGAGGCGATTTTTGTTGTTTATTACTACTTGGCAAAACCGCTAATAAATTTTTAAATTATAACCTACGCCATTTTGTGTAAAAAGCGATTCTGCAACTTTTTCCTCTCTTCAACTTTCTTCTAAATTCAATACTTAAAAAGTTAGAAGCAAAATAAGTCGGGTAAAACGCGGTTTTTAATTTCTTTTTAAATTGTTTCATTTTTAACAATGTTCCCGACCTCTGCGCTTTGGAGGATAAGTCAATCCTTATTCTAGACATTATTTCCGAAGTATTCATGTAAAAACATTGCAGTTACCTCTTATGTGAATCTAAAGCAAATTTCTGACAGATGGGTCTTGGACTATACTTATTGTATGTATTATTACTGTCATGATGATTTTGATAATTTATGTCCTTCTATACTTCATTTGTCTCTTATTTCGCACCTTTGTTACCTAGCATGTAAAGGGCTTCATTGCCCGTCGATCTAAATAAATATATAAATTATATTCTTAATTTTGTTTCCTTTTTGCCCCTTATTATTGATACGCCTATGGATAGCTATTTTGTACGCTTTCAAAATTCGTCAACGGCGGCCATATTTCCTTCCCCCTTAACACCGCGCCTATCGGCTATGTTGGCATGTAAACAAACATCAGTTTCTAATGGGAACACCGGGTCTAGTTATATTAATGGTCTGTGTTTTGAATCAACGGAAGAATGAAGCAACTAGTCAATAATGAGAGTGTCCTTTCATGAAAATCACTGGGCCAAAGTAACATCAATTGCTTTAAACTGATTGTCACAAGGGAAATATTTAAGCAACGCAGGCATTTAATGGTAAGAAGCACTGAATCAAGAAATTATTGCTTTAAATCAAAACAACCTTTGGACTCATTGCGTCAAAAGAACCATTGAATCAATCTAAAAGTATGGAACCAAACGAAACACTGAACCAGTGTTTGAAAAGCGAGAAAACCATTGATTCATGAGAAGCATTGAAGACAATTGTTGGTAACCGTTTGATCAAACTTGAACAAAGAAAATCGTTGTATTAGATAGAAACCTTCAGTTAAAAGGCTGCAATGGACCGGGACAATTATTTAAATATGAAGCATTGAAACAATTGGGTGGTTAAAAGAAGACTATTGACTGAAAGGGGCATTGAGAAAAATGTAGCAACTTCATGTACGATATGGCATGAATTATTACCTAATAACTTCGTCGTCGTTGCCATATAAGAGCGTACTAGTGGCATCGTAGTAACCATCTACCGTATCGTAACAATTCCTTTTTAATTTCTTTGGGATTGGATCATTGGTCAGTTGTTCGAAACCAGCTGGGTTCAAACCTTCTAGCCTCTCACATTGGAACCTGAAACGATATTTCAAATTATTTTCGATCCTCTGCCTACTTCTGTTTAACTTTAACTTGTGTTAATTCCATTAAAACATAGCTAAAATTTTTAGCTGTAGGGTTAATTCAGAACCAAAATTTATTTAAATATGCTCCGTCAATTTTTAGCCCAATAAAACTATTACGATGTTTGTTTGCAAATAAAAGGGTTTGTATGGAACTGTACGATTTCGATTCTTCACATCGAACTGAGCTGAAAGCTGAAAGTTTTCTTTTCCATACCTACCATGTGGTCAGTCTATGTGAACAAGTTTAACAAAAAATCTTGCCTTCTATCCCGCGGCATGCAGTAATTCTCAAATTCGTCGTGTAAGAGCTCGTCTTTGAATTTGTACACGAAAGCGAGCAATCTTCCTTTACTCCATAAGCCTTGCATTAGCTGCTGCCCCATCGGGAAGGTGATAATGCCTTTGCCGTGGAACTGGCCGTTTTTGAAGTTTCCCCGGTATATGGGCCCTGGAACGTAAGACGGCTTGATATTGAGATTTTGTTAGAGTTATGAAATTTTATTCTATAGCGAGCTTTCCCTCTTACTCCACATCTAACTTCATTTGATCTGATGATGGCGAGAGAGCCAAAACCACTAATCCATTGATTAGATAATTTTTATAATTCTGGAGTTTGATATTCAGTCTAGCATTAAGCTACTAGATCGAACCTCCTCGTAAACTAAGTATTCATTCGCTGCTCAGACGTTTCTTACCGTGCGGATACTTATAGACCCCGTACCCAGAGAAGCCGAGCTGATTGCAGCCCCCCTGGTATTCGCTTCCCGTGCAGAACGTAGCAGACATTATGAAATTCGTGATGGATCCGAATGGCCGCAGCGGTGCATTCCGATATCCTTCGGCGTCCATGCTGATCGCCTTGGACCAGTCGAGCGTCAGCCTTTTCTTTTGTGAGACGTTGGAGCTCGACATCCTGAACTAAAAAAGTATTACACCTACAGGATGTTTTACCAATAAATTAGTGTGTGTGAGTCATTGGGTCTAATGAGGGAAAAAGTTCCTAAATCGAAGAAAGATATTCCCATGAACATCCTTCTATCACTTGAATCAAGAACTGGACGTCTAACAAAATGTTACCGAAAAAGCGACAGAATCTCAACATTTTGCGTTGGCTAAAGTAGCCAAATGCCATTCACCTACTTTACCGATTGTCCTTTGGTACTATTTTGCTACACGTAGCTGAACATAATTTATAGTTGCGAACATAACGGCGATACAAAAGGTTTCACTATGGTAATTGCAGAATATTTACCTTGTGGGGTTCACACAAAATATCAGCAAAAAAAAATATTAAAAAAAATAACTTCACCTTTCACGACTTAAAAAATGACACTAATTGAAAGCTGCATAATTGACACTTTGATACCTAATCAGATCTAAAATACCTCCAGATCTTCGTTGTATTTCTTAAAAGTATCAGGGGGTACATAAGTGATAATTTTATCTGTTATTGATTGGTCGTAAAGTAAACGCTTAGATCTAAGACTTTCACCAATAAAAATTAACATTTTCACTTACAATTTCATTAATTCCTTCAATTACCGTTCATCTTACATCTACCAAAAGCATATTCAGTTATACCTGTATACATTACACGGTTTTCCGATTTTATTAAAAGTTTTGGAGAACAAGACCCAACTTAACAAGTTTCTTTTTAAATCATTTCTTCTTTAACCTCTCAAACCTTTTTAACCATTAGATACAGTTTCATTAGTTTTTGAGTCATTGTATTCCTTGTACCCATTTTCTCTTTAAGAGATTTGAGAGTTCTTACGAGCCCTTAGAGGTCTTCAAAATTTCCATGACTTTGGTCTGTTTCTGGATACGCTCGATATTATTTATGGAAGTCTGATGGATGTAGAGGAGTTTCGTTGATTGGATAAGGTCCCTGAAGCGTTAATAACTGTTCATAAGACGACTAAATCCTTTGGAATAAACAGTGAGGGCAGTATAAGTAATTTATTTTCTTTCAAAAACTTCACTTGTAAAGTTCAATGGGAACTACAAAGTATGAAGCCTTTCTCATAGAAGTTTCAAATGGATTAGGTAGATCAACGTCTTGTTAAAAATTCTTAGAGTTGACAGAACTCCTCACAATTTCCATGAACTCTAAATTTGAAATCCCCGTTTCTAATTCAACACATGCACGAATTTTTCTATTTCGCTACCTATCCTTTCCGTGACAAATATGCCTACCAACCAGAATATCGACTAAACAGAATCGAACACCCTTCCCCAAAATGTCCGCTGGCAACTTCCACCTCAAATGCCTCGTCGGCATCATCCAAGACGTCCTCGACCAACTTTTCATTTTGAGGAAAATCAACTTATGGAAGGAAAAGCGCTCCAACGTGAACCCCACCTACCGTTCTCTGGAGGAAAAATTTTCCGAAGAGGAGGACTTCTCCGGCGGGTCTTCCAACCTGGAGGTATTCTTGAAGAAATTCGACATGATCGAGACGGTCTTCGCAGTCCTGCTGAAAGAGTTGAAGCGCGACGGGAGTTATGGGAGTTTCCGAGACGTCGTCGAGATCTTCCAGGCGGAAAAGCGGGACGAGGAGGAGTTAGTCAGGGAAACCTCTCGAAGGGAGTCGCTGGTGAAAGAGCTGGAGGAGAAGTTGGAGTTGGAGGGGAGTGTGTGTAATGAAAAGATCGAGAACTGTATGAGGGATATCGGGAGAGTGAAGGATGAGATCGAGGTGGGTAATTAAAACGTTTAATCCGGTGTGATTAAATTACTTTTTTCCAGTATTTTAAAGTGGAATCGGATATGAAGACACGTTACGTGACGTCATGGCAGAATTCCAAAATGGAAATTCAGGAGTTGCGGCTATCGGAAGAAAACGAACGTGGAATGAGAGAAAAGGAGGAAATGAGTACTAATATCAACAGGGAGGATAGGGTTCATCAGGAGATAGTTTACTTACACAACGAATTAGTAAAGGTGAGAGATACACAAGAAATTCGTGATAGTAGCCCGACTGTACCTACCTAATTGTACCTAATTGAATCTTCCCTACGATATCTAAGAATTATATTTCAAGGCGAAACCTTCTGAGCACGTCTAACGTTGATTTGATGATCTTCTACACATGTATTAACTATTCAGCAATCTTACCATTTTATAACTTTACAATTTTTATATGAATTCGGTTTTCCTTCAGGATATGACCGAAGTCATTGAAACCTGGAAGACCAAATATAAAGAAGACCTAGTGGAGATCAATCATAGGATTGACATAATCAAAGATCAGCACGACCAGATTTCAGAGTACATGGACAAGCTTCAAAACCTGGTACAATTATTAAACTCTATTGCCTCCTTTACTATTATCTTATTATCTTTTAGTATCTCTCGAGGGGAAAGGAGATAGAGGACTACAAAGAGTACAAAAAGACCCAAGAACTGAAAAGACTGCACAAAGAGAACCAGAATCGGGCTGCCACGAAAATAGAGGCTTGGTGGAGAGGTGTAATGGTCAGAAAGGGTTTCGGCAAGTTTAAGAAGAAGAAAGAGAAGAAGTTAAAGAGGAAAGGGTCAGAGAAAGTACTTATAAAATAGAATTTTGTCCCTCAAAACTTTGGCAACAGCCAATTTACTATCTATATGTTTTTCTTACAAGTCTTAACGTAACTTATTAGTTTAGAGTCGAAGAAATTGTAACTGGAATTAATAATTATTAGTGTTGCTTTAACCAGATGTTTGATTCTCGTTATCGACCAATTACGATAAGATTTCTTTATGCATTGTGTAGATAATGCAATTAACTTCAATATTGTAAGCTCGCAGATTATTAAAATGTAAGCAATGTCGTGGTAGTTATTTATTACGAAATTAATACTGCCTGATGCAGTCGTTTACATTTTCTTTGATAACAAACGTATTAGAGATCTGAAGTATATGTTGAATGCATCGTTTAATTAACTTTCATTTGAAGTAAAAACGAATGAAATTCTTTATAAATTAGCCAAATCATTTGCAAATGACTTGAAAAAGGGCAAAATTGATAATAAGGAAGTAAATAAACTCCATGTTAAACTGTAGGGCCATTTATTGGTATCAGTCTGGTATCTGCCTATAGGCAACCAACAATATTAATAGAAATGGTAAGATCATAACCTCACAATTAAAACCAAACCTAACCCAAAATAAAATGAAATGTAAGTGTGAAATGGTTTGAAATATTGTAGAAAGTTATAAAACAGACGCGATTTCAATCCAAGGGGCACTAGTGAGAGTGAGTGGTAACGTTGGTTAGACAAGTTGGACACGTAAGTAGCAATACATGTAACATGATATATGAACTTGTGAAGTTAGAAACAGGTAACTCACATTTTGTACCAACAGTTTTCAACCCTTCCCAGAAATACGCACTTTAGACGTAATTTACTTACGTCTAAACACTTTAGATCTTTTAGTCGTATACACTTGAGACGTACACCCTCTTGTTGTTACCATAACGTATAAATGCCTTGCCGTCTTTTAGGTTACCATGGCATCATTTGGAACATTCTTCAGATGCTTAACTGCCTCCACGCCTCAAATAAACTTCATACGGACTAGATACCACGCGGAGAAGATCGCGAAGGGTCCGCTCGTACGCAGGCATGGTTACGAGGAAGTAATTTTCCAGAAGGGACTGCTCCCCAGGGACCCGAAAGCGAAACAGCTCCCTATACCTCGATACAACCCTAAGGACGCCTGGAGCGAGAAGAAAGCGCTCTTCGGGCAGAATGACTACATCGATATCTTAGGTATGCTTTGGTTTATTGAGTAACAATATATTAGAGTAGCAAGTCTCGGGAGTACCCTTTGGAAACCAATGGCTGTTCTAGTAGAATAATGATGTAGTACACTTAGTGATTAAGCACATACATCAACCAATACAACATTATATTTTCTTTACTCGTATTTGTTAGGTAATGACAAGTTACATCCAGTCAAGATCCTGTACAACATGCCGAGGTGGTTGAGAGGCGTCGGTGGACATGAATTCCAAGTGATGATAAGAAAGAGGAAGATGTTAGGGAAAACTGTGTACCCACTAGCCAGGCCGACAAAATGGCTCCAACTGTCTAAAAGAATAAATTGGTTGTATAAATACTTAAACAGGAAGACTAGGACTTGGTAATAATGTATTCATTTGTTAGAAATAAATTGATTCTATGGAATCACATTTGAAGTTCCCAAGCTCAGTTTTGAACCATCTATTAGATTTGTAATATGCTTACAGAGTAGAAGGCTACAGTGGTGTTGTTTTTAACCAGAACATTCAAAACGTTATCTAATGCTTGAGAAGCTTTATATATCATTTGTAAGATACCTTAATGTCGAAGTTTATTATTAGAACCCTTAATGAATTATTGCCTCAAGAAATTTGCCGTAAATAACGATCAGGAAGGTTCTGGATTACTTCTGTATTTCTGTAATATTCTTTATATTGGGTGCTGTAGTGGTAACGTCCTAGGAGCATTCTAGATGTACTTTACCTAATCAAGCTATAAGTACTTGCGAACTTGGTAAATTGCAGAAGCTACAGTTGCGAATTTGAAAGATTTTCTGATTACGTGGAGCATGTCCAAAACTTACCAAACTTTTCAAAAAGAATCAAATTTCTTAACAGAAACTTAATATGTATTACAATTCTTCAGAGGACCATTAAGTGAGACAAGATATTTAAATTTCATGTACAATTTTAATAACAAATAAATTAGTTCAATAAAAATATAACAATACCAATAATAAATACAGATTCCAGTTCTTTTTCAATATGTTCTAATGATTCTCCTTTCACGGCGACTGCACAATGCCAATAGGCACCTCTCTTACTCCGGAACTGTTGAAATCCTCCATTGTAGCAAACGAGCTCTTTAGTTCCTCAATCTGGACTGCACTGGAGGTGGACTCTTGCGTTCCCTGCCTGACGATAGTCTTGTTCCTCTTCCCGCTTTCTTCGACCTCGTTGGACTCCTCGTGGAATTCATGACGTCTTTCACTCTGGACTACCGGGATGTTCCTCCCTTCGCTGTTCTGTACTATGAACACTTCCTTCTCGGTTACGCTCGATTTCCTGACGCTCATCGCGGGACTCTGTTTCGATTCGGTGTGAACCCTGTGTTTGAATTCGGTGTTGGCGTTGTTGAACTCCTGTTGGGTCGTAGGTAGATTCCCTTGCTCGAATAGGAAGATCTGTTTTTCGGTCACGCTCGATTTCCTCACGGTCATCGGGTTCGAACTGGACTGTTGGACTCTGCTAGAGTTGTTGCTGTTGAACTCTTCTGTTTTCCTGACAGATTTGTTGTGTTCTTCCCTTTCTCTGTTTGCTCTGTTGGTCATCTCTGATTCTGTGATGGTTGACCTGTTTGAACCGGTCTGGACTCTCTCAGATTCTTCATGATATTTCGTAGATTCGTGATGCTGGCTGACTGAAGACGTATTGGAGTTGTCGGTTTGCTTTTCTTTGTTCAATCCGCCCGTTTGGACTATCGTCACTTCCTTCTCTGTGATGGTGGAGGTGTTAGAACCGGTTTGGACTACGGGAGCCTGTCGTACCCTGTTCGACTGATTGGTTTGAACTACAGTCAAGTCTTCTGTGATGTTTGACCTGTTTAAGCCCGTTTGCGATACAGGAACTTGCCTTTCTCTGTTTGACTCGTTAGTTTTAACAACCGTTACTTCTTCTGTGATGTTCGTTCTATTCAGACCCGTTTGAGTGACAGGAATCTGTTTCTCTCTAATGTTGGTGGTTTCTGATTGTTCATGATGACTCTGCGTAGTAATGGACGAGTTCAACTTATTGCTCTGTACTACGGGAATTGACCTTTCCCTGTTCGATTCGTTCGTTTGAACTACCGTTACCTCCTCTGTGATGTTGGTTCTGTTTAGACCCGTTTGGGTAGTAGGGACTTGTCTCTCTCTAATATTAGTGATTTCTGATTCTTCGTGGTGTCTCTGCGTATTAACAGACGAGTTCAATTTGTTGGTTTGAACTATTGGAACTTGTCTTTCCCTGTTAGATTCGTTTGTTTGAATTATGGTGACCTCTTCTGTGATGTTCGATCTGTTTAAACCTGTTTGGACTAGGGGAACTTGCCTTTCTCTGTTCGACTCGTTAGTTTCAATTACTGTTACCTCTTCTGTAATATTAGTTCTGTTCAGACCCGTTTGGGCGACAGGAATCTGCCTCTCTCTAACGTTCGTGACCTCTGATTCTTCATGGTGTTTTTGCGTACTAACAGATGAGTTGAGTTTGTTTGTTTGGACTGTAGGAACTTGCCTTTCTCTGTTCGACTCATTAGTTTCAATTACTGTCACTTCTTCGGTAATGTTTGATCTGTTTAAACCTGTTTGGACTATGGGAACCTGCCTTTCTCTGTTCGACTGGTTAGTTTGAATAACTGTCACCTCTTCTGTAATGTTAGTTCTGTTTAGTCCCGTTTGGGCGACAGGAATCTGCCTCTCCCTAACGTTCGTGACCTCTGATTCTTCATGGTGTTTTTGCGTACTAAC
The DNA here is from genome assembly GCA_946251905.1 of Cryptocephalus moraei. Taxonomy (NCBI): domain Eukaryota; kingdom Metazoa; phylum Arthropoda; class Insecta; order Coleoptera; family Chrysomelidae; genus Cryptocephalus; species Cryptocephalus moraei. The sequence continues at coordinate 40,346,390 of OX276452.1, forward strand.
AGATGAGTTGAGTTTATTAGTTTGGACTATAGGAACTTGCCTTTCCCTGTTCGACTCATTGGTTTCAATTACTGTCACTTCTTCTGTAATGTTTGATCTGTTTAAACCTGTTTGGACTATGGGAACTTGCCTTTCTCTGTTCGACTGGTTAGTCTGAATAACTGTCACCTCTTCTGTAATGTTGGTTCTGTTCAGACCCGTTTGGGCGACAGGAATCTGCCTCTCTCTAACGTTCGTGACCTCTGATTCTTCGTGGTGTTTTTGCGTACTAACCGATGAGTTGAGTTTGTTTGTTTGAACTATAGGAACTTGCCTTTCTCTGTTTGACTCATTAGTTTCAATTACTGTTACTTCTTCGGTGATGTTTGATCTGTTCAGACCTGTTTGGACTATGGGAACTTGCCTTTCTCTGTTCGACTCGTTAGTTTGCACCACTGTCACCTGTTTTTCCGTGATCCTGGAGTGGTTGGTACCGGTTTGAACGATGGGGATCTGTCTCTCTCTCACGTCGGTCTCTTCTTTGCGAGTCTGAACGACTGTCGAGTTTAGCGCTTCCGTTTGAACTAGAGGAACTGGTCGTTGTTTGTTTACCGCACCGGTTTGGACTATTGTCACCTCCTTCTCTGTCACCTTGGAGCTGTTCAGACCGGTTTGAACAGCTTGGCTTTCCTTGACCGACTCTTCGTGGTGTTTTTGGATGACAGTCGAGGTCATGGCGTCTGTTTGAACTACTGGTACCTGCCTATTGGACGTTTGGACGGTGGACACTTCCTTTTCAGTCACGGTTGATCTGTTTGATCCGGTTTGAACTACTGGTACCTGTCGTTCCTTGATGGATTCCTCGTGGTGTTTCTGTACTAGAGTGGAGCTCGTCGTGCCGGTCTGGACTACCGGGATTTGTCTCTCCCTGTTCGATTCGCTAGTTTCGACTGTTTCGACGATGACTTGTTTTTCCGTCACGCTGGACTTGTTGAGGCCAGTTTGAACCACGGGTACTTGTCGCTCTTTAACGGTTTCCTCGTGGTGTTTCTGTACTAGGGTGGAGCTGGTCGTGCCACTTTGGACTACCGGGATCTGTCTCTCTCTGTTGGATTGGACCGTCGACGACACGTTGGACCTGTTGACACTGGTTTGGGCGCTGCTGACAGACACCTCCTCGGACCTGTTCGACTGCAGCACGGACTCGTTGAACTGTCTCCTGATCGCCTCGAACGGCCTCTCGAGCACGCCCAGCCTTATCAGGTCGTCGACTTGGCCGACTTGCTGTTGGGTCTTCACTTTTGGGGCGCTGACGGTGAGTACTCCGTTCGCAGACATCTTGCTCACCAGATTATTTACATCGCAGTCGGCCGGTATGGTGAACTTCCTCATGAAATGCCTGCTGCCGCGTTCGTTCCCGTTGACGAACTCGTGTTTGCCTTCGATCTCCACTAGGTTTTCGGTCACTTTGATGGTGATCTCCTCGGGTTTGAAGTGGTGCAGGTCGAAATCCGCCTTGAAATTTTCCTTTTCTATCGAGAACGGTGTCGAGTGGTCCTTCACGGGTAACCAGGTCGTCGACAACAGCTCTTGCCTCCATTTCTCCCACAGGGACGACGTGGACCACAAGTTATCGATGGTGGACAGTAGAGACATATCTGTTGGACTATATACGCACTATTCAACTCAACTTTTAACTTTTCCCGTGTGGCTTCTTCGGTTAATTCCGTTGGTTAGACTGAATTGGACCGTCCCGATCCCTTCGGTTTTATAAGCGTGCCGCGTTCTCCCGTGGGAAGCGTTCTAAATCCGTTCAGTTGTTTCATCGGTTGTTGTTGTGACGCGAGGCGTTCTAAAATTACGCTGAGTAATTCGTTAGGAGTTGGAATTTCGTGCAATTTTTTGAGACCATTTTTGGAAGGTTCTCGATACTCCACGCTTAGGTTACCACGCCGATAACCAAAAAATGTCAATTTTTGAAATTCGTTACGCAAATACGTTTCAATTCCTCTAAACGAGTGTAGATAACTTTGTTCCCAGACTGCTTCTTAGTTACCAGGAGTTATCTTTTCGAATTCGAAGCATTTACAATTTTGACATGTAGGGGAAAACGTTTTAAGCATCCATATGAACAAAAAATATTTGAAACATGTTTTGATTGCATTTTAGTAACTCTAATTCCAGTAACTTTTTGTTAGCAGCACCAATAAAAAGTTCAATCATAAGACCAGTGCAAGATATGGATGAAATTTTTAATATGGGTTTAAACGTGAGGTTTAATATTTGGACTTTTAACCTTTGGAAATTACTTGTTGGCTTTCAAGAGTTCCCAGTTTTGAGGTTTTATGGTTTTTAGATGTGATGATTTAGGGTTCAGGAAATCAGTTTGGGGTTAAGGAGAGTAGGATTTATTGTATGGGGTAGACGATTTTAAGGATTTTGGAGCATCAGGTATTTAAAGTCTTGAAGCATTGTAGGTTCAAAGCCTGGAATAGTGAGTTCTTTTTTCAGATTTCGGTACAATGTTGTGAAAGTTGAAGAAGTTTAAAGGATTTCAGTACGGGTTGGATTAGGTTTGTGGTTAATTTTAATTCAGTCTGTTTCAGCAGGTTTGGAGGATTTATAGTTAACTGTGTAAACTGTGAATGGTTTATGTTTGGCTCTTGGATTTATAATCATTTCTTAACTTAGAATAGATACTAGAGTAATGCAGCGCTTTGTTATAGTGCTAGATTAATCCCGAAACATGACAGATGTTCTAGATTAGTAATTCTGTACTACCGTAAATTACATCAATGTATCTTCAGTTTAAGTGACTTTACATAAGTAGATGCTACATTAAATCCATAATAAATTCCGGAACAATCTAAATGTTCCAGAACGATTCTGAGTAATCCGAAATGCTAAATTCGTGTAAATATCACACTATTCAATGTTAAGCGTCCCCGTATCTTATAAAACTATTTTTAAACCATAACAAATATCTCGGTTATTTGTCATCGATGCATCGCGGAATCATACGTAGCCACGTAGCCATACCATCTTATTTATAACCTCCCACGCGTCATGATGTTCCTCATTTAAAAATAATTGAAATGGTGATGTCGTCGAGTTGAAAAAACCGTTAAATCGGGGTAATGATCAGTACTAACGAATTTAACAAGAAGTCAAAGGTGTAGTATTCGCACACGAAATTCTAAAAGGTTCGTCATAAAAGACCGTTTTTAGACGCTTTAGCCAATGCCACTGACGAGAGGTAAGACAATTCATAATCAATAATTTTTTTCTGGTAACTGGATTACTTTTGCAGTGGACATCCAGTGGACATCCATCACATTTTTTCGAAAATTCAAATACGTTAAATGATTATTTACATTTCAAATATTGTACGTATTCGAATTATACAATTAAATGATAAAGGGCTGATAATTAGTATCTACCTATTTGTTTTAAACTGAATGTATTATAATTTTTTTTCTAAATTCATTTGATATTTAATATAATGTTTCTTTTGCTGGCTGAATACTTTATTGGTTCCATTTAGAATCAGGAAGGAATTACAAAAAAAAAACAAGACCATAATATCATAGCCTAATGTCCCTAAAAGTTTTAAAAATGTGCTGATCGAGTTCAAAATTTAAACACAGAACATAAACATTATAGCCTGTATTATATACAATCTAAATTAAATCTTCTAATGCACGTTATATGTTTGTTATTACCTCATGGACTAAGTTTCATGTGCAACTATTAATTAACATAATATTGTTCTAGTTAATTAAGTTAGACGGCCGTGATTAATATTCAAAACTCACTGTAAGTTGATGTCCCGTGTTCGTTATCTTGCGTTCGTGGCGCTATCTAACGTGCCACCCATTGACTCATTTTCAGGTGACGTTTCGCTGTGTTGATTTTGACACGTTTGACATAAAAAAGATAAAAAATCCCAAAAAGGCCGAATATTAAGATAACCCTCGCTCCCAAATAGTATTGTAATGTTAGTTTGTGTTGCGTGAAACTAACTAAAATGGGGCTGACGATTTCCGCGGTGTTCAATAGGCTGTTCAGTAAGAAACCCATGAGGATACTCATGGTGGGGCTGGACGCCGCAGGTAAAACGACCATACTATACAAGCTCAAGCTTGGCGAGATCGTGACGACGATCCCGACGATCGGCTTCAACGTCGAGACGGTCGAGTACAAGAACATCTCGTTCACCGTGTGGGACGTCGGCGGCCAGACGAAGATACGGAAGCTGTGGAGGCACTACTTCGCCAACACGGACGGCCTCATCTTCGTCGTCGACTCGAACGACAGGGAGCGCGTCGAGGAGGCCGAGCAGGAGCTACACAACATGCTCAGCGAGGACGACCTCAGGGATTCGGTGCTGCTCGTGTTCGCCAACAAGCAGGATCTGCCAAACTCGATGTCGACCGCCGAGCTCACCGACAAGCTCAAGTTGAACACGTTGAGGAGCAGGAAGTGGTACATACAGGCGACGTGCGCGACGCAGGGCAACGGGCTGTACGAGGGCCTCGACTGGCTGTCCAATGAGCTCGCTAAGAACTGAGGAGGAGTAAGACAGGGGGAGAGTGTGGGGATTTTAGCCCTCGATTTTCGAAATTGATGTTTATAGATGAGTGGATTGGTCGCCTTACTGGAAACCAACCGAGCTTGGGTTGTTTATGGTTAGGTCAAAAGTTCTAAGGTTTTCATGAGGCACTGAGGCAGTTTTAAGACGTGCAAGTTGCATAAACGTGAGGTTATCAACCACTGTCTTTTGATAGTGGCAATTTGAGGCCACCCATTCCCTCTTTTTGGCTTCCTATCATCACTTATTAGTGCCTCATAAAAATCTCACTGTACATTTACTTTTCGATATTACTCGTAACATATTTACATATTACATGTAACTCAGGGGGGTTTACCCTATATGGTGATTCACTTTCTACTTTCTTCCCCCACTTGTTCTGGCAACAGGACCATTAAATTCCTTAAAATGAATGAAAGAAGTGTTTTAAAACAATCCAACTAATATACTGTATATTAATCATGAATTTAAATTTAACTCTAAAAAAATCGTTAAGACCGCAAGAAATTATAACAAAAATTTTCTATGAATCGTTTTGGGGTGGATTTTACCCTCTAATAATTTTCTTCCACTTCAAACCTTTCACATGGAGATCTGTAAGTCATCATTCAGGCACCTTTTGTGCTCAAATTTTCATACACTTTTTGAAGCTATTGAATGTTTTTACACTATTTATTTACTTTCTATCAAGAAAGAAGAGCTAGCTTACTTTAAGGAGTTAATACACAACTTTGGTTATGGTTTCGAACTACCAGTCACTTTTTATAAAAAAAAGTATTTGTAAATTATGATGATCCTTTGTTTAATTTTCTTAAATATTGTAATCGTGCACTGACACTAGGTAATTTGATTTTTTATGATTGCCATTCTGTAAGGATCCTTATTATCAACATTGAAATATCACACTTTAAATATAAAACGTAAAACCTAACTGATTTTTCAGTTAATATTCATCGCTCATCATAGCAAGGTTTTGACAATCGAGGGTTGAAAAAATTTGGTCTCACATTTGTTTTGGTATAAGACTTGTTCGAAGTGAGTTTTTATTCTTATCATATTTATAATGGGAGAAATAATTTGATTTAACACTTTGTAAGGACTTGTTTGATTTAGTTCATTACCATTTTATCAGCACAATTGTTTTTGGGTTCACATGTCTCATACTACATATTTAATTTTTTGAAATTTGTTAATCTACACGTATTGTCAAGGATGTATACTGTATTATATTATAATAAAGATTTTTATTACAATATTTGTTATCTGTATAAAGGGATTTGTGTGTTGTCTGTGATTGCGATGATCAAATTGTATGTTATCTCACTTTAATAACATAATGTCCAAATTTATCCAACATTATCATTGACTGTAATAAATTTAAACATTGCAATCTAGCCGATTCAACAAAATCTTGTAATTGTGAAAGTTTCTCATTAAAACATATTGATAATATACATAGAAAAAACCACAATAAAGTTTCAAGGTGACTGAAGAATATATATTACAGTGCCTTGAAGCCCTGAAAGAATTTTAAGTAACATTTCCTGTTTCTAAAGCCTTTAGAGAACTCCACAATCTTTCCTGAGGCAATATGTAACACACGAACATATAACGTGGTTCTCTAAAGACTCCCTAAGACCACAATAATGTTTCAACACTGTTATTGCTTGATTCTAGATGTTCCTGAAAGAAATGGAAGTGTTGTGAAGAATGCTCGAGATTATCAACACTAGAACAAAGTTCCCAGGGGCGTTTGAGTTTCTCAAATTACTCCAGAGTATGAAAGAAGTTCTCAGGAGTTTTATACTAGTCTGAAGATTTGTTGAAAGATTAGATTTCTCAAAACGACAGGACGTTCGAAAAGTTCAAAAGAATCTTAAGAAGTTTCTGGAGCTAAAAGCCACGTTACATTCCGGAATGACGAATGGGAAATTAGAAGATATATCGAAGTTGATGTTTATTTTGAATTTTAACCGCCAAAGGTTGTCCTCTCTAGAACTCATAATTCAACCGACAGGCAGCGCCAACCAGATGATTACATCCGTCTTTTTGACAGTTTGCCCATCGCCATTTTGTGTTCCGCGGTTACTTTATTTTTTTGGATAATTTGTGGGTGTTCCTGTACGTTCTACAATGCTGCGGAAATAATCGGTTCGTCTCCTACTCCTGAACTCCTTGAATCACAACCTGAAAACTCGATCGATGCGGTTTAATACCCCCGCGAGCGAAAATCACTAGTAATACTACATAACCTCATTGTTTGGGCCCCAACCCAGTATACAAGGATCGTCTTTGATTGTTGTTAATATGTGAGAGTGCAGCGAGTCGCAAGTATGAAGAAGCAATTCTACAGGGTTAAGCAGCTCGCAGATCAAACCTTCAATAGGTGAGAGAGGGTAGATATGTTGACGCTTTTCTTATTTTGGTCTGAGGGGGCTGGTGTAACGCTTGCAAGCTTTAAGTACTTCTTGACTTGTTAGAAAGTTTTCATGGAATGAAGTAAAGCGTGTACTTCCTTGAGCAGTCAGATCCAATGGATGTAGACAGGTAACTTTTGTTCTTTTTCACAAAATTGTGCGAATTCATATGGGCCCTCCTAAGATTTGACGCTCGGTAGCTAAGGGCAAGGCCTTTTGCTTTGTTCATTTGTGATCTGACTCAATTGAGGAGTTTAATAGGATGCTGAGGAGATTTTTGGGTTCTTATTAAAGTCCAAAAGATTCCCAGGAACAACATTGATGATTGATGTTGATAGCCCATTTCCTTTCATTTCTGTAATTGAGGCGTTAGTAGGGTTTAATTTGTTAATGTTATTGTTACCTTTATGAAGTAATACTTGATAACACTTTATCTGATGTAATGCATGCCATTATTAAATATAACATTCTTATAACAGAAGAATCATTCATATTTAGTTATTGGTAGTGTTGAGAATGGGTTTAATAACAAATTGCGTTGAATTAACAACAACAAATGGAGATGATGAAATTTAACACTTGCACAAAATTATTTTAAATTGATCAATTTTGTGTTGCACACCTTTGAAGCAGTTGTTGTGTTTGCATGCATCCTAACTTCGTGTTAAACTAGGTAGATATGTAATAAACACTGCCACATCTCAATACCTCACTATGTAAATATTTATGAGAGCTGCAGATTGTTTAAGATAAATTATATTGCTAACATGCATCAACAAGGGATCACTCTGAAGGTCAGTCCAATAGAGTAAGATTTCCTTTAAGGATAATTTAAAAGCGCCAGTGATATTTTTATAAATGTTGTTTAGATTTAATGTGTAAATTTCTAAGTATCCAATCTATCTTATTATAATTATTATTTGGTTTGTTTCGAAATATGAGGTTTCTTGAGAATGGATAATGATGATGTGGTGTTTGCGGGACCTCTTATCAGTGTTGATTTGGTTTGATAAAAGATAAGGGAATGATAATTTGGTTATGAATCATAGGTGACTCTTAATACATGTTTATAGGCTGGTTTTAATCTAATACTAATTAATTTAAATTGATTGAGATTCATATTCATGTTCCTAGGACGTTATTCTTACAAAAAGGAAAGTATACCAAATTATCAGTTTGAATTTCCAGTAAATTTCAATAACCATCTTGAAATAAAAGTAACCACTTTCCTACTGATTTCATAATTGTTTCGTTAATGGTTGACTTTAGTAGCGAATTTTGAAAATGCAAAATATTTTAAAACAAAGTAATTGTCATGCGAATCGGCCATTACTCCTCTAATTAACCTATCCAGTTCAAGGCCTAATTAAGTATGTGTCTAATTGTTCTCTTGCCGTGTTATTTTTAGAGGAGAGAAGAGTGAGATTCTGAACCAGGAGGAGCTCCAAATAGCTGATCAAAGGATTGAATACCTTAGGGCGGCTCTCTTGGCCATCAACAAGAAAATCGCTCCCAATGTTCCATCAGGGGATGTTGATAAGTTAGCGGTAAGCAGGAGATACGTCTTTAAAAATTGAAATAGTTTGAGAAAAAATAGATGATTGTAGAAAGTGTAGAAAGCTCCCAGTCTTCTTTATTTTTCGGAAAACTTTAATTAATGTTTCGTGGAACGTTTCCAGAAAATTGTTTAAAATTTGGTTTATTTTTAGAAAAAAACCTTTGAATACCAACTAGGCACCACCTTCCTGGAAGAGAGCAAGCAGCAAAGGGAATGTCAATTGTTCCAGTTGATCTTGAGGGAGTCTGGTACCGTGGAACAATGGTTAGCGAGGGATTACGCGGAGTACGAGCAGAAAGTGGAGGAATTGGTTTACACCCCTTTCCATAATGTGCTAGAGAACGAACTTCCTAATGTTATGAAACTGAAACATAATTTAAGGAAGTACTGCCTGGATAAGGATTCTGCCAGTAATAGATATCATGTAAGTGGTTTTTGTTTTCGGTAAACCTTTTAAAATTTTGCGTGAAGAAATTGTTAGTCAGTTGGAAGCTGCAGAGGAAGTACTACACCTTAAGTTACAATTTAAGAGTAGGAAGTGAAACAACTTTACAATTTTATAGGAGACCAGACCAGGAGAAAAAATGATTTAAATGCAAAGTTGTTTGAAGGCAGAGACATCCTTGTCATAATATTACATTAAAACTTGAGAAATTCGAATCATTCCATTCCTGTGCATTATAAAATACCAGGGAATACCACACCATTTGATTTGCTGTGGTTTATTTTTTAGGCCACGGGTAAGGAAACGGTACGGGAAGACATGGAAGAAGCTGACACAAAAGTGGAACAAAGCAGGGATGCCCTAGCGACGGAAATGTTTAATGTTCTTGCCAAGGAAAATGAGTTCTCCGAGTACATCCTACAGTTCCTGAAGTTGCAGAGGATTTATCACGAAAGTGCCCTTAAGAACCTACAGAACCTTATACCTCAGCTGGAGAAGAAAATTGGTAAGGAGATGAATCTTACTTTATCACACTTTATTTAGTTTTAAATTTTTATACACGAGGTAATAAAATATAATTTTAAAATCACACTAAAAAAACCTTTGCCTCATTGTAAAAAGTTTTACTGTAATTGGAGTTAGCCGTGTAATAAATAAGTATAAATAATTTTATTTTACAATTTGGTAGTCCAATTTTTCAAAATGTGGATTTCTTTTATCAATAATTTTTCAGGTGACAGCCCTGTTCGCAAAGTCTTCGGCACCTCCCTCTACGAGCACCTCCGCATCACCTCCAAACGTATCGCCTTCCCCCTAGAAATATGCATCACAGCCCTCTCTGAAGAAGGCATGTCGGAGGAGGGGCTCTTCCGTGTCGCAGCGAGTACAACTAAAGTCAAGAGACTTAAAGCTTCCATAGACTCCGGCTGTTTCTCCCATCTGATCCCGGAATATAAGGACGTGCACGTCTTAGCCAGTCTACTGAAGTTGTACCTGAGGGAGTTACCAGAGCCCTTGCTCACCTTCCATTTACACAAGGAATGGATAGATGCCGCACAAATGTCAGAGGGGAAAAGGTTGGAGGTAGTCAGGGAGATTATAGGGAAGCTACCATTGGAGAATAGGGATAACCTGGCGTATTTGTTCCAGTTCCTGTCCAAATTGACTAAGTATCCGGAGAATAAAATGACTGCTTCCAATATAGCGATAGTGCTGTCGCCGAATTTGCTATGGAATAAAAATGAAAACTTGAATGTTAACATAGGTAATTCGTTTATTTGATAATTTAAGTACATGTAGAATACTTATGGGCATAGCTCAATGGAGAAATTCAAAGGCAAGTTACTAGAATTACATAGGGTGGTACGTGTAGGAGACATAAAAAAATTTTTGGTAATGTGAAGTGGTAATGAATTAAAATCAAAAATGAACACAAACTTAAAGTTATTTCAAATGGCACTAGTGAAGTTTGTATTAACTAAGTTTCATTGATAACACTTCTCTCTTAGATTTCAATCAATCCAGAAAAAAAATTGTCTTGGTCAAGCAATAATTACAGCCATCATGAAGAATTAAGATTACTGAATAAGTAGTTCGATTATTTGTAGCAGGGTGACTACAGCTGTTTTAAAATTACAAAGTGATATTGTAAGTTTGACTATTATTAAGAATAGTGTCCATTCAAAAAAGTTTAATTATATTTACCTGTGTTTCAAAATTAATCGAATTTGATACATTTGTGCAAATTAGTTATAAATATATTCTGATAATCAATTTTGCATTCATAAAACGGCAATTGATGAACAAACTGTATTTAATACCTTGTTATATTTACAGGTAATTGTGTTACCATCAACGTGGTAGTGGAACTTCTGATAAAAGAGGCCGACGTGTTGTTTCCCGAAGATGCCAGTAAACTCGTTACCTTCGATATATTACATTATGAAGATAACTTCAAGACGAGCAATTCTAACTTGTCATCCAGCATGGACAGTCCCCGTCCCAACCAAAGGAAAAAGAAATCCGCCCCCGTTCCTCCAGTGATTAACCCCAAGTTTACTGAGAAGCCTGTCGAGAGACCTCTGGAAAAACCAGTGCCTGTAGATAAACCCGTCTCCCCCACCCTGACTGAACCTAGGGAAGACAAACCACCAGCCCAGTTGAGCCCGAAGGCAATCCCCAAGCCTCCTGGAGCCATCAAGCCCGAGCAGATCCCCCAGAAACCGCCTGTGATCGCAGCAAAGCCTGAGCCTCGCCTGCAGGTCGTGAAACCCCAGAAGGTCGATAGGATCACGATGACTGACTTTCCTAATAAATTCACCACAACTGCAGTGCACAAGATCAACCTGATTGAAACGAAGAATGAGAAAAACAAACCTAAAGAGAACAACTCCGTGGACGACATACAGATCAGGACTAAACCGACAATGAAGCCTGAGATCCCTGCGAGACCATCCTCGCTGTCGGTCAGACCTACCAATGTGACGACCGATCCTGAAATACTGAAACGTACCCAGTGCTCGGTGTATAACGTTGCCAACAGGCAGCAGCCTAGCATAATTAACATACAGGGTAAGAACGAGGTGTACCAGCCGGGGCATGATACCATGATAACGGAAAAGGAGAAGTTCCTTGGACACAAGCCAGTGGTGGTGACGTCGCAGGAGACTGTCAAGGATAACAGTCTTGGAGGGGTTAATTTTAATTACACCGAGGATGTGGTTAGGAGGCTGTCCGACGACGGGAAAGGGAGTACCAGTGATGCCAGTTTAGGTGAGAACACTATTTATTTCTTTGTATAACATCATACAATATGAAAATTCGAAATTTGTATATGTATTAGTGGTAATCTTAAAATGATATGGAAAGCAGACAAAAGACGCCTATCGACTGTCAGCTTTTAAAACTAAGAAAGAAATAGAACAAGGTGACTATGGTGAATTCAATTGCCATAATTTCGTTACCCTATTTTGAAGTTATGGCTATTAACCTGCCCAGTAGAGGCACAAATTCGTGATAGTACAGTAGGTCAACTTTGTTATTTGAATTCCTTTAATTTTCATTCAATTTTCTGTTCATTTTCCAGGTTCGATAATCCCCATGTCGGACAGCCAGAAGCCGAGGTCGAGCGAGGAGCTCAACGTGAAACACCTAGACTGTGATACTAACAGTAATGATAGCCAGAAATCTAGTCACCTGCACCACCAGCGTGCCCGTTCGGACGGCGGCGTGATCGACATGCAGGGCGGCGACTCGACGAGCGGCAAGACGGCCGCCCAGGGCGGCAATTTCCACTCAAGTCGTAACCTGAGCAAGCCGACGCAGCCGCCGCCCCCTCCTCCCGAGTTGTGATCGACGCCCCCACACGAAGTCCTCGTTTAGGACACTTTGATTACTACGGAGGGAGGTTTTATGGTTTGTCCTTTTCCTTAAAAAAAATCGAGATAGGTTGGTCTGGCGGAAAGAGTCTCTGCATATGGTCATTTTGGATGTTGCCTCATTTCGGTTGCAGAAAGTTTTCCAGAAACAATTATCCGAAAATTGTTCATTGAATGTAAAATTCGCTGATGTTACATTTGCCGAAATTGATAATAAGTAGTATATATTACTTAATCATCATCACCTTTATCTAATATTTTGTGCTTTTTAAGAAATATTGCAGCCTATTGCTTCGGTGAATTGGCTCTGGGGAACTTTCCACATTCAACTTTATTTGGGGTGACATTCCATGAAAAAGATCACCTCTGAAACCTATAGCACTCGAGGATTACCGTAGGATGGAGAATAAAGCAACCCTCCTTTCGCTTCATTTCTGGAAAAGATCGGTAATGGTATTTTTAGAAGGGAGAAATTTTTGTTCTTCCCACTTGTGATCCTGTGGATGTAGTAACGACTGTTTCCGGTTTATTGGAAGAGCATGATTCGAGGAAATCTTTAATCCAAAAAGTGTTGGTTCAATAAATTTTATTAGGAAGTTTCATCTAACTATACTTACAATTTGAATACCTTCCGATTCAAAGATTTTCTGGAATCATTATTATTAAACCTTGAAAACTATGAACACTTTCGTTTTTGTAAAGGATTTTTGCAGCTATTTAATAAGTTCTATTAAACTTTTTTTTCTTTCGGAAGCAAACCTGAAAGGTGTTACAATTCTTCCAAATTTTAGAACCTGTGAAGACTATGGTGCTTTCAAGATTGTTGAGTCTTCTGAACGTTTAGATTTTACAGAATTCCAAAGATATTTTTGATTTTAAAAATATGTATTTTGAATCTTCTAAGATTCTTAAATTTGCACTGCCTTGTTCAGTCGTTAAAAGTGTTTTAAGTTGGAAGTGTTACGTTCGGAAACTTGTTGCAGAAGCAGACACCATTGATTTTTGTTGTAAATGTTGAAATTTGTGTGTGTGTGTGTGTGTGAGTAATGATATTCCACATTGTACTGCATTTAAAGAACAGAACTTGTTATCTATTCCAGACTGAAGGATGTTTCGTTTTTATCTTTCGTGTGGGTATCCTAGACTGCATTTAAGTTACGTTTGCATTTTTTATTATTATTATTACGAATCCGCTTATTATTACTTTATAATACAAACGCCCATTTAATATTACAAAAAAAACACGAATTAAATAATAATAATAATTGCTTTATAGGGCTCAATATTACTACTACCTATTTCTATTACTATTACTACATCTGCTGTTATTATTTTTTATTAATGTAAAAGAGTTTGTTACAAATGTTGAGATATTTATTGATCACCTTGTAGGTTTATAAGTAAAAAAAGTGTATTTGAGGTAAAAAAAAGTTTTTCGAGGATATTTTTTAAATTTGACATCGTTACGCTCTATTTTTCTGTAGTATATGTATACTTTTCTATGATGTGTTTTCAGTGAATAAATTGTATATCTAGTTAAGGCGATTTATTATTATATAAAACAAGGGAGTCCCGAAGGAACTCCGAGAAGTCTCGGAGTGACTGTTCCCTTGGGAGTGTAAAAAGTCAAATTGTGTTAAACTTGAAGAATCCATATATGTTCCGAAGCATTCAAGTCTAATCCCGAACCGTTCGCTATTTTCAAGGTGTCCTACTGAGTCCAGGAACTCCCTGGGAATCACAGGACAGCCTAAATGGGTATCCGAGATACTCGGAAGAGCTTTAGAAAAAAGATTTAGATCCAGGAACGTTTCGATTTCTGCAAGATCCTCCATGGAATCTCCCAAGGATTTTCTGGATTGGATTTAAAGTAAAAATAAGGTAGGTTATTTTGAAATTCTGCAAGAGTGATGCGCTAGGCTTTCAATCTATGGACGCCTTACATTAACATATCTGTCGAGCGGTCCTAAGATTCTTTTTGGGGTCTAGGCAGATGGTTCAGAAAATTCTAAAATTAGCGAACAAGTTTTAATCGAATTCCTTTGGGAATCGATGTAGATGTTGGTTCGACCACAATTTCAAGATATCAAATGTTTTTTTTTTTTATTAGAACAGGAAGTTAGTGAAAGGGTGATTTATCTAAAGGAATTTATTATATATTTTTAGTCACTTCAAAAATAACTAGCGATTTCATCAGTTCATTCTGTTGTATTCCTACTAATATCTCATATTATTTCTTTTATCTCTTCATTTTTTGCGAAAAAACTGTAACAACATAGAAACCCCGAAAACATCGATTGAAAGCGCACGGAAAAGTAGTTCCGACCTTTTCCCACTCGATTTTCTCGCTGAACTCCATGGATTTTTCTCGAGTTTTCTTCTAAACAAAACTTCAAGACAATATAATATTAATCTTCAGGTTATCGTCTTCCTAGCAAATTCGGTTTTAAAGTTACGAAACCGCAAACTTGTCTCCCACTCCTCTAACCCTTTTTTTGCTTCACAGTGACGACGGCTTATCAGTTTTCCACCGGCCGGAGAGTTTTTTAGGGTTTTGTTTTGATAGCTAACGAGTCGACATGGTTTAGTTAGTGCGCAGCAGGCGGTTTGAACGGTGGGTTTAATTTTGATATATTAACTAATTAGTAGCATTTGCAGTAAATAATGTAAGCAAATAGAAATTACTTTTAGTAAGAGTTTAATAACATTATACATCGCAGGTACTTAGTAATATATTGTCATTCTGAGTAACGTAAATTTTGTTTTAAACACTTATTGTCCACAATGTTTCATTATGGAGTATTTTTTACCATTTTAACATCTTTAGACATTTTATTAGCCATTAATAATTGTCTTGTCTTGTCTTTTTGTTAACGTCTCTTTTAGGGTGCCAGGGCTAATAACCATTAATAATTGTTTGCCATAATATACATTTGATAACATATATATTTTGTTCTTGTTTTGTAATATACCGGGTGTCGCTTTAATATCGTGAAACATTTTAAAGGATTTTTTAGTGGGGCTTGGGCACGTTTGCTGTTTCCTGTGGGACTATTCTCAAATGAATTGAAGAAAATGGTTAATTTTACTATTAATGATTATCAAAATAACGATAATTAGGGTTACTTACTTAATATTAGCTAAAATAGTTTATGGATAAACTGTTAGTTTTCAACGAATAACAACAATTTTTATAGCAATTAGGTAACCCTTTTAAACATGTTTACTCTGATTACCTGATTGATGATGTATTGGATGATTGGAGAATATGTTTTTTAAATCTACTTATTAATAAAATAATAATGCGTGTTGGTAACATTATCGTCACTACTGAAAATAAACAATAAGGTAATTAGAGGTTCTAATTTCAATTATGAGACACACTTGTTGTTTAATTTGTTTGGAGGTTATTGATTGAATTTAAATCTTCTGATTTCAATTGAAAAGTACCTAATTTTTGGTTTATTCACTCTTTTTGTATGAGTTGACAATTATAGTCTTTGTATCTAATACATTTTTGTTTTAAATTTACAGTCCTCGGTGAGTGTTTCGTGGTTCCCGTGGAAGAGTCTTGCGGAGGGAAAATGGTGAGTTTTTTAATTGAATTAATAATTATAATTATATGACGCACATATTGATTGTCTTGATTGTTTGGTGCAATTTTTGATTCACCAACTTGCATTCGACGTAATTAATGTTGAGATTGGTGATTGAGATTATAGTAATTGATGCATTTTACATTTTCTAAAAATATGTACCACAAATATTGAGTATATGGCTAACATTTTTAAATTTTTAATTAAATAAGCGGTTGTTGGGGGTAGTGTGAAATAAAACGAAATCCAAATTTTTCAACAGTATATTTTTTTTGTTTTATTATTTTAACGTTTATTTTTGCACTGAGCAGAATTACAAGCTAGCAAATATACGAAACGCGTCCAGTTTGACTGGACTTGGAATCTTTTCAATTGTTTTTCATTTTTTATTTCCCTTTCGACGAATAAAATCTCAAATAAAAAAAATGTTAATAAACAATAATAAAACATCCTTGTGCAACAATTAGAGCATATACACTTAATATATTTTAATATACACGTACGTTATATACGTGGATATTGTACATATATTTTATATTTATTTATATATATTTTAATAAAAAATAGGAAATGGAAAATATAACAAGTGTTTAATTGGTTAATTAAATTTGTTGTTGTTTGTTTGTTTTACATTAGGCTAATTAGCGTTGTTTAATATGTACAAATTGGTTCACCTAAAATTCATTTAGAGTACATTACATTATTAATAATTAATCGTAATTCATATACCAAACACTGAAACAGTACAATCAATTTGTTTTTTATTCTCACATTATGTATATATAATATAAGGAAAAAAGTCTTTTTTTGTAATTTTTTCCCAATTACTTACAATGTATTCGTATAGCAGTCTAGGTTAATGTATAGGATAATATAACCACTAGGATCCTTAATTAATTAATTACATGTTACTTTGGCATGTTTTGAAGTACACTCACCATAGGTGTAATTATATGTCTCCCTCCTGGCGGAAAACTAATTTACTCAATTCTTCTCAAATTAATCAATAATGTTTTTAATTTTCAATTCGGTGGATTCCTTCGAAGTGTATTTTTTATAAAGGTTTTCTGGATACATAGTGGATGTTTTAGGAAACTCTGGAGAGTTTACATGTCCTTTGACAACCTTTAGGAAGTTTTACGGACAGTTTGAACAGCATTTTAGTTTTTTAAAAGTTTCCCAGAAATGTAGAAGATTCTGTAAGCTTCCTAACGGCTTGCTAACATGAGGAGTTGTGTGTACTTTATTGATTGTTGTTGATTGAAGGCGCTTAAGATATTTAACCGAAAAATATCTAAATAGAGCTTCCATATAACTTAAACATTCCTCCAAGGTTTTTAGTGACTGACAGTTTTTAAAAGAACTTAGTAACAAATTAGTACATTTATGAATCGCTTCATTTCAATACATTTCAACTTCTTAATGAGTTACCTACAAATCTAGAAACTTGTAAAACATTCATTATTATAACTCCAACGAATCAACGTTGAAGACACGTCTCGGAATCTCATAAAGAATCTCTAAAGTTGTACATATATTTCAGGAAACTTTCAAAAGACATTGCACTTTCCAGCACCTTTAGGTTTTTTTTAAATTAAAAAAATAATTGTTTAAAAAAGTGACACGAATTTGGTTTCCAGAAAAGTTATTAAAACATTGAAAATGTATATAACATGTTCGAAAGAATCCTTGTACAGGGCTAACCAATAATATTGACGTAATAATAGCATTCAATTCCATTACTTCTCATTTAATAAAATAAAAATAAAATTCCGTAACATTCATTGAATCTCCCAATTCGACACTTACATAACGAATCATATATTACTCTACAGACTTATTCACAGCAATTAAACAATTATATAAAATGAATCAAAAACAATTAAATTCCCCTTTCTCACACCCACACATACACGTCCTTAAAACACGGTTGACCAAAAAACTGTTTACCAGCTAATTATAATTAGCAGGTAGATTATAATTATTTCCTAGTTTTTATTATTGGTTGTCGTAATATGAGACGTTTTGATTAACATAAGTATTTGGAAATCACGAGAGTATTTGTATAAAAAATTATCGTTTAAGAGAGAGACTTCAGGTAAGGTTGTAGGTGAACGAGGACTGTAAATAATGTTAAAAAAGAACTTGGAATTTAGGAGGTGAAGACAGTCTCCAGGATCAAAGGGATTTTTAGGGAGTTTCAGTAGTTTCTATGAAAGTGATAAGGAGTTTCAAGTAGATTTTCCAAATGTTTGTAAATTTGTTTATTTGTAGAGTTTGGCACTTTCGGAAATAGGTGAAATTTTCCAAAAAAGTAATTTAGTAGTTTTATACATATAAAGTAATTTTTGAAATTTAGAGGAAGGGTTGAATTATAGCTTTAAAGTTTAAATTTTCTTCTGACACCTTTTCGGATAAACTTTTTAAAACAATTGACGAGTTCTAAACATGAGCAAGATCATTATTCACGATCTCCATGGAAGGTGGTAGCCATCTTTTACAAACGTGGTTTAAGGAATGAGTTACTATCATTACTCACATCTAAGGTTGTTTTATAACGATTATTCTGGGACATTCTGCAAAAATGGGTTACAATCATTATTCATGACCCTGCCGTTAATAAAACAAACTTTATTTGATCGTTGAAAAGACGAGTTACTTATTGTAACAAAAAGTCACCCTTGAATTTTTCCACGTGGACTTATTAAAAAAAATCCCGCAAAACTCCCCTCTAATTGGCCGAACGAGGGAAAATTTTCCGCCCGTCGACTTTTCCGCCGCGGATCCTCCTTCACGTGTGGTCCGGAAAAGTCGGAAAATTCCACACGTCTCGTGTGTCGGTTCGAATTTTCCGGCTTTTCCCTCTCACGCCCGACCGACGTTTCCCGTCTTCCCGTGGAATTGTCATCAATCGATCGGTGGAATCGTCGGAGTCGCCGGATCGGACGCGGAAAAGCGGAAAATCGTGGGAGATTTATAATGAGCAAATGTTTAGAAAAGGCTGATTTTCGTCTGATAAATACCCAAATTACTAGCGAAAAGGACTTCTTTTTCGCGTTTTATGGCGGAGTGAAAATACACTTCTCTCGGGGTGTAAATCGTCTTTCAATTAGGAGTTTTATAGGAATTTTAAAAGCTTCAAGGGGGTGTTTAAATTTTTTCTGTTTGATCGAAAGCTTCTTAGATTCGAGCATTTTAATTATTATCGTTCTTTGGGCATGGATAACTTCCATAACTCACGATTCGTAACTGTCGTCTCATATGTCTAATTGTCGCTGACGTCCTGTTTTATCACCATCCATCTTTGCAATCATGTAATCGGTATAACTCATGAACAACATCTCAACCGTAACATGTGTCCATTACTTCCATATCTCTTTACTATTAATCTTCTATAGAAATGAGCGATGGCCATAACTCTCGATTCATAATCCATAATGTTTACTTGTCGTCTTTCAGCTTTACTATTATCTATCTTTGAAGGTGGGTAATCAACATAACACTCACTAAATAATATTGCAATGACCTGGGATTTCTGTTTGTTTTTATCTTGCTTTTGTACTGTTCACGTTCACGTGAGTACTATTTTCGTTACGGTTATCGATTTTTAGGTGTGGATAATCGGTATAACACATGAGTAACGTTTCAGTCTTTGATTTATGATTGTTTTAATGTTGTTCCTTTACTATTAACCTTATGAGAAATTGATGTTTTTGTCGTTTACTATGATTGAATTTTGGTCGTGAGTAACCTGCATAACGTTTACCACTAATATTACCACACGATGTTAGCATCGATCTTTTGACGTGAGTAATCGTCATAACTCACTACTGCCAATGTAGGCATCTTCGATTTGCGTCCGTTGTTGCCTTACTTTGCAACATTAGGTACCGTTCTGTAGAAGTGAGTAAATGTTATAATTCGTTAAATTTTCAAAGCTCGGTTTCCTCGTTCTTCCGATATCGGTAATGGCTATAACTCTCGTTTAGTGGTCGTCTTACAGTGTTATTGCCGTCGATCTTTGGACGTGGGTAATCAACGTAACACTCACGACTCAATCACCTTTGCAATAACCTTGCAATCACCTTTGGTTTCCATTCGCTTTTATACTATTGACTTACATCGAAGTGAAATGTCTTCTCACTTTACCATTATCGATTTTTAGACGCTGGTAATCGACATAACACACGACTTACGTTCCATTCGTCTTCGAATTATGTTTGTTTTAATATTGGTTCTGTGCCATAATACTTTCTGCAGGAGTGATCCTTCACTTTTGACTGATTGTTGTTTTTCTCGTTTACTATTATTGAACTTTGAACGTGAGTAATTAGTATTGCATGCTAGACTGGTATATGAGTAATGGCAATGAGCTACGTTTCACGATTCATAATTCAACCACTTTCACATCTTCTAGTTTTGAACGTTGGTTATCGTCATAACTTGAGGCTGTCTTTGCAGCCTTCTTCGATTTTAATCCGTTGCTTTCATTCATTCATGTCTGTACGGTACGGACGTCGGTAATGTCCATAACTCACTACCATCGCTACGACATGAATTTCTGCGTGATTTTTTAATCCATTTATTAAGCGGTGCCGTTTTGTAAACGGGAGGTATAGTCATAACTCATGATTAACTCGATAGCTATATTAGGATGGTTACCTTTATTTATGTGAGTAATTGCTGTAACTCAATCTAACGATCCATCGATAAAGCGCGTCTTGTCTGAAATTCCATCTCACCTTGAAGTTTATATAAGGCGTAAGTGTCCTCAGGGACGTCGTTATATTGATTAAGGACATTAAACGAGGTCCTGTCAAAACTCCTTCCTATCTCTCTTACTTCGTTTGCCTCCTCGAAATTCGTGATAATGGCGCTCGGCCCTCTCTCCTCGAGCAAAAGTTGATATAAACGGGCGTATTGTCTTGTCTCCTGCGGGATAACAGAGTTAATTGGGGGGATCGGGTCAAGTTGGTAGAGGGAAAAAATTCGTTTAGTGTCCCGCGTATTGTGTTGCCTAAATGCGGGATGACCCGGGTGCGTTTCCGGGCAAGCCCGGAGTTTTTCTGGACGGGCCATTAAGGGAAGTTTGCTACGCACAAGGTGTCTGGAATCAGTTCTGTTGTCTAGGGAAGGATATTTCGTGAATGAAAAAATGTGGTTTAGGGTTAATTTTAAACGTTACTAGGAGTCTTTTGGTCACCCTGTGTATTTTGTGGACAGCTTCCATTTGCACTCTCAGGAGGAATGCATAGAAAATGGAAAGGGCTAAACGGGAAGACCCTTGAGTCCCCACGAACGGGGGGACGAAAACCGTTACGACCCCCTTTACGAATTTATTGATAACATCACATTTAATCGAGTTTGTATAAATTGAATATGAATACAATATGAATTAATGTCGTCACAATTATATTTTTTATAAGCAATAAATATGAGATTGATTTTGAGTCTAATTAACTAAATATATACACTCCTTGAAAACAAATGGTCTCGTCAAGGGGGATGTAAAAGTTCCCTTTTTGTAAAATTAAGTTACGTCACAGAGGGAACATCTACAAGGTCTACATACATAAAGAACACCCACATATTATCACCTAAACGAATATTTTTGTCGTTGCCATTTTTTTGTATGTGTGTGTGTATTATCATTTTTATTATTTAAATTTTTGAAAAACTTGGTAATTATCACGAAGGTCACTTTCTTAGAAAATATAAATTTTATTTATTTCTCATCACTCTCGCTTTTTCTCCCCTTTCGCCTCTCTTGTCCTGCTAAGCTAAGTGACATTCTAATCTCTCTCGCTCCCTCTCTTGCTCTCTATATTTTTTTGATTATTTCGACAATTAATTTAATTACATAAGTAATAACGAGGCGTTGTGCGCCCTACTTAGCACAGTCTTCAATTAATGTAATACTTCATTTGACACATTCATACTCTCGCTAATTAGTTTTTTAATTAGAGCTAAAGGGGGTGGTTAATGGTTACCTACTCTAAGTTCGCGTGTTGGATCGTCATTTCTTTTTAAAGTTATTGATATGTTTGGCGTATAGTACTAGTCAATTAGTTTAATTAAAAGTTTTTAATACAATTTAAAGCTTCAAGTTTTTAGGTAAATATTTTTTTCGTAGGGGTGTCTATATACGGAAGCAATTAGATTAATCATTACTCAATAGTGTGATTATTTACCGAACGGTTCATTTGTAATCAGTTTTAAGCGAAGCGCTCAGCGGTATTCAGCTGAAGCTGAGTAGCTTCAAATTTGGCTGGAAATGTAATCCGATACATAAGTGCTACGATCATTTGATCCTGAGCTGCCCTCGGGAAGGTGGGTAACCGACAAAAAGAAGCGTAGAAACGTTAAGTTTGAATGAGTTCTAGCTGAGTTGAGTGAATATGAACGCAGCTGGAAGAGTTGGCAATGTTGTTGGCTTAGTTATGATAATTATAGCTAAGCTGAGTTGTGTAAGCGACAAAAAGAAGCGTAGAAACGTTAAGTTTAAATGAGTTCTAGCTGAGTTGGGTGAATATGAACGCAGCTGGAAGTGTTGGCAATATCGTTGGCTTAGCCATGGAAATTGTAGATGAGCTAGGTTGAGTTAGCGACAAGAAACCTAGCAACGTAAACTTTAAATGAGTTCTAGCTGGGTTGAGTGAATATGAACGCAGCTGGAAGAGTTGGCAATATTGATGGCTTAGTTATGATAATTATAGCTAATCTGAGTTGAGTTAGCGACAAAAAGAAGCCTAGAAACATTCAGTTTAAATGAGTTCTAGCTGAGTTGAGTGAATATAAATGCAGCTGGAAGTATTGACCATGTTGTTGGCGTATTTATGAAAATTATAGCTAAGCTGGGTTGAGTTAGCGACAAAAAGAAGCTTAGCAACGTAACGTTTGGATGAGTTCTAGCTGAGTTGAGTGAATATGAACGCAGCTGGTAGAGTTGGCAATATCGTTGGCTTAGCCATGGGAATTGTAGATAAGCTAGGTTGAGTTAGCGACAAAAAGAAACCTAGCAACGTAAACTTTGAAGGAGTTCTAGCTAAGATGAGTGAATATGAATGCAGCTGGTTGTATTGACAATGCTGTTGGCTTAGTTATGTAAATTATAGCTAAGCCAAGTTGAGTTAGCGACAAAAAGAAGGTTAGCAACGTAACGTTTGAATGAGTTCTAGCTGAGTTGAGTGAATAGATCGCAAGTGTTGGCAACATCGTTGGCTTAGCCATGAGAATTGTAGCTAAAGCTAGGTTGAGTTAGAGACAAAAAGAAACCTAGCAACGTAAACTTTGAATGAGTTCTAGCTGAGATGAGTGAATATGAACGCAGCTGGAAGTGTTGGCAATATCATTGGCTTAACTATGAAGATTATAGCTAAGCTAGGTTGAGCTAGCGACAAAAAGCAACCTAGCAACGTAAACTTTGAATGAGTTCTAGCTGAGTTGAGTGACTATGAACGCAGCTGGAAATGTTGGCAATATCGTTGGCTTAGCCATGGGAATTGTAGATAAGCTAGGTTGAGTTAGCGACAAAAAGCAACCTAGCAACGTAAACTTTGAATTAGTTATAGCTGAGTTGAGTGAATATGAACGCAGCTGGAAGAGTTGGCAATATCGTTGGCTTAGCTATGAGAATTATAGCTGAATATTTTTTAGGTCAATGATGTAAATTACGATTATATTTGCGGAGTTAAAGTAGCGTAGACAGATTGTAGAGAACATGTATAATTTGATTTCGTCTGGTTCCTCGAGGCAGTGTAAACAAAATTTCTGGAGAAATGAGTTAACGTCGCGAAGTGTACAAACGGATCCCGAATGCCCGCGTTTAATATACATCATGAATAATTCACAACTGTATTTTTTTCTTAAACGCTTTTAACAATTCAGAAATTGTACTCTCCCCCCTTCCCCGCCGATTTGCATATCCACACCCGCGTCCCCCCACCCTCGCGCTTCCTATTAATGACTAATTCATCGCCTTCGGATGCCTCCGCCCAATTTTGACGAAATCTTGGATTTAATCGCCTTTCATTAAATTTAAATTTATTTCGTATTAAGTGCCCGATCGGAAAGTTTTCCCGATCGGGCCGAGGGAATTTTCATTAGGGAGTCGCGAAAGCGACCGATAATTCGATCCGAGGGAATAAGTAATCGAGTTACTCGTCGGCGTTTTTCAAAAACGACACGTTTCCAGACTTGTCCCGGGGAAGTCGACCGGTTTCAATTTACAAGCTTCTGAGTTTCCACTCTAAGCTTCAAACAAATAAGGGCAGTTTAGAGTTATTCGCTCGAGAAATCTGGACGTATCGAGCTTTAACCTTGCGAACAGTCGGACAGTTGTAGCGCTTAAAATCGTGAAATGGGGATAATTCGAACACAGGTAGACTTTGAATAAAATCATCGATGCGTAAGAAAATTGGTTCACAAAGAAATAACAAAAATTTTGATATAGGTTGGTAGCCAAAGGCTCTACGATTTACATTTGTAGCTACAATTTCAAAAACCGCCAAATTTTGGTAGCAAACTTTGAATAATCAGATGAAAATATCCCACGTTCTCTATATTTAAATTTATAGTATTTCACCTCTATTCTATCATTGTTACGATAAGTCATTTTTAAGAACACTACACTGTTCTTAACCTAAAATTGAATACTATAGTAAATCCACTGAGAAGAAAACAATCACGAAACGAGAAAAGGTAGTAAAGTTAGACAACACCTAATACACGTCGTTTGCCATTGGTGGAAAAGTCATAAAACTTTTGGCGGGAATTGTTGATGTACAGAGTCGGTTCAGTAAAATTATAAAATTTAGTTGTCTGATCTATGGTTGTATGATTACAAGCGTTCAGGTAAGTCGTTGACGGTGATAGTGGACTTTTAGTTGATGGTTTATTTTAACGTATCGCTATTGTTATTCAGGTTTTTGATATAAATTTGTATAAACATATTTCTGTGATCTATTGCAATTATGGAAAGACACCTTCCTTGCTCGCCTCCCAAAAAGAGATCTGGAACATACTTAAGCTGCGGGAAGAAAACCATTATTTTAAATGTATACAGAAAAGAAAGAAATGAACATCCTTAGTAAAAGATAAATTATAGTCAAGGCGATCATTCTTAATGCGACCCTGTACTTATTCGCTAGCTGGTCGCGCGCTTTGAATTTCGACGTTTGTGTTTCATGGAAGGTTTCTTCTCAGTGGATTTACTATAGGTACCTTATGAATTCATAACCTCAAACTATACATTGGAGGATGCTTTCAATAAAAAGTTGCCAAAATTGCAAAAGAGACTTTATGGCAAATGATACGAAACCAAAGGCAGTTCCACCAATAACAACATAATTGCTGGTTTTAAGGAATCTAAGGATTAGGAATCTAGAAGCTGTTTTGAAAAAATATTCCTGAAAACCAACTACAAGTTGTTCAACCTTTGGTAACAGACGGCTTGATTGATCAACTAAGAAACATGAAGGGGTGGAGCCTTAGAGGCCTGCGTCGCTGTTGGAAAAATGAGATTGCAATCCAAATGAAAATCTGAAAGGAACCTCACAAGACAAAATGCCAAATACCGACACATAGGTACATGACAAATGACAATGAGATTACAATTATGATTGAAACAACATTACAAAAGGAAGGTGTTGAAGATGGAGGAAGAACATGTACTGAAGAAAAAGATGATCAAATAGAGAAACTAGGCAAAAAAGTGGTAGAAGCAACTGTAGAAATTGTAGGAAAAATTAAATACTCGAGATTTTTGTTTATAAGTTTTAAGTTGTTTCTTATAAAATTGGCGTTTGTAAATAAGTAATACCACTAAATAGCGATACCATGGCATGTAATGTTTCTCAAAAAATTAGTACAGTGACTGATTTAGTTTTTAAATGGCCAGAGGCTAAGACTGGATACCTAAGTGAGGCTGAACAAGTCCTAGTAAGAATATTAACCCAAATTATCCCTCGGCATTTATACTTTCTCTTGTCTGGGAGCATTTTGCCAAACTTAATATTGCAAAGGTTCTTTTAGAATTCTCTTATTTATTTTGAGAATTTTACAATATTTTCTTGTTGTTATATTAAACTATACGTTATATTTGATTTCATAACTTATTTTATTTTGCTTAATTTTGATTTTTCTTCTTCGATTAATACACAACGAAATCTGCCATTACCGACACTGCTACTAAACCCATAATTGCCATATGACGTTATCGTTAATCGTTCAAAGCAAGTTGAACATATTTGCTTTTAATTTTTCGAAAAATCGTTCAAACTACGTTCTCAGCATCTGAAATAGCTGCACTCCATTTTATGTTGCTCAGCTCTTGTGTCATTTAACTCTTTGTCAGCCTGTTGGGCGCAACTAATTAAAAATGGTAATGCAATATATCCCTGCTAACTTTCTTGCTCAGCGTCAACTCGAATAAATACCTTTTATTACGACAAGCTGCTCTACGATTTGCTTTAAGGCAGATTTCGCTTAGTTTCAATTGAAAAACGTTTGAAGTTTTTAATCTCATTGAAATTAAGAGAAATTGATTATCGCTACTATCGATTCACAGTTATTAACACAAATTAATAGAAGGATTTTCTATGAACCTAACAAGAAATCCATTTAAATGAGTAAACCGTTTTGATTTCAGGAATTCGATGAAAAGGAATTTCAATGACAAGCGTTAGTAATTCTCTACAAGTCAGTTAGGATGGTGTCGTTGTAATAGTCGTTAAAACCACATTAAATGTGCGTTAAATCGAGACACCAAGGCCTAACTGCTGATTATCTTGTAATAAGTTTCAAATTGGCATTTCTACTGTTTCTGTCAGAAGTTTTTGGAAGATTTAAAATCGTCAACCCTTAGTGTTTCTCATGACTTACAAATTAAGGGAAGTTAGAAATTCCCCAGTTATGTCGGCTTGAAGTTATGGAACTTTTCGTTTTTAGGTTGAATGAAACATTTCGCAAAATCAAATGTACGAACGTGGTATCGATCTCTAGGGAATAACTGTCGAATCGGTTGCTGTAAGTTTAAAGTTTACTCGATGAATATTGAGAAAGTTGCCGGAGTTCGTACGAACTTAATGGAGTTTAAAAATTCGTGGAGTAGAATACCGGAGTTCGGTGTATTCGATTAATTCATTAAATCTACCGTCGATATAATTTTGTTGTTTGACATAAATGCAATTTGGGTAAATTGGTAAACTGCTTCGATTTAAATTAGTAGACGATTTCAATCGGTAAACGTCGTCAGAAACGAATCAAGTCCTTTTTACTGAAACCTGTGATACAATTTAACGTTTCCCTGTGCTCTAATCATTTAAATTTAATCGAAATCCACTCTCATTTCGTCAAACTATCCAATCCTCTATTTCGTATTTCGTGAAATGCAATAAATCCCGTTTCCCAGTTTCCTACTGGATAGGAGTTTCATTATGTTCCAGACATAAACAGTTAAATTTTATTGTGAAAATACACATACACACACAGATAGAAACCTTCCTGTCTTCGAGTATTGGACGCTTTATAGACTTGAGTAGTTTATGGTTTTTCTTCTTATTTTTTGAAACAAAAATGAATTCGAGGGAATCAAAATAAATTTTACCCGAGTCGTAGGTAACAACATTGGCAACAATCGTGAAAACACATTCTGAGGAGTTTTAATGAAGTTAACACAATGAAGTTAACGAGTATTGTGTCTCGAAAAGTAATTTCTGAACTCTCGGGAAAGGCACATAAACTTTAAAAATTTGGAGGAGTGTAGAACAATATAATGCTTTCCAACACTTGACTCGTCTAGGTGGATATTTTAATTTTATTCAAGATAAGTTTGAGGAGATGAAATCAGAATGGGTAATGAATATTTAAAAAGAACAGGGATTCGAAGTTAATATTTTATGGCAACTCAGGGAAATATTTACGCAACCTTTCGCCCTTTACTCTATTTAAAGTTAATCGAGGAGATTTTAAACTCTCAAGTAAGTTTGAAGTACAAGATCTGAAGAGGGTAAACATCAGCAATGATTTCAGGCTGTTTAAGAGAGAAAAGCAAACTTTTCGCGAAGTTTATGTTTTTAGGGAAGGGTAGATATAATTTTTACGGTATTAAACCCTTCAAGGTATTTAAGGAAATGGGAACAGATAAATGATTGTTTTTCTCGAATTCCTTCCCGCTTTTGAGGTGCGTTGTCTAACTTGATTCGTACCTAAACCTTTTAACTAATATTTCATTCGGTCCATCGTGAATATGGGACGAAATCAACTTAGCACGAACTGACTAGCCTAACTGGATTGGCTTTCGGAATTATTTTACTGTTTTCTCTCTTTTTCTCCGACCCGGTTAAAAATCTCGTTATCCCCTTCCCTCCCACTTAATCCCCCAAGACGTCGTATGTGACCGAACTGGCTAAAAACCTCCCCCGGATAGATTAAAAAGGAAAAAATATATACACTAGGAAAGCTAGAGAGGGAGGGAAAGAGCGTATAAAATGCCGAGATGTTGTCCCGATGCGTTTTGAATATTTTATGACATCCCCCAAACTCCCCCGAAGTCGACAATTGGCGCGTGTGTTTTTTCTCTCTCTTTCTCTCGCCTCTTTCTTTCATAAGAGGGCTGTTTCGGAATGCCAGACGTAGGTTCGTCTTTACGGGCGCGTTTGACATGATAAAGAAAATGTAAGGGTGGAAGTGTCGTCGAGAATTATTATTATGGTTATCTCTGGTACGGAGAACATTAAACTTCTCTCTAATTTGACGTGATTTGATTAATTTACACCACTGATCTTTGAGGTTTAACCCTCGAATGTATTTATTGGATTCAAGACGTACTTTGGATGTCCCGAGATGGAAATGATAGAATTGTTATATTCTGTTAAAGTTGTAAGCATTTCTATAATTTAAGGGTGGATTTTTTTGTTTCACTTTTTGGGCTGTTCAAACGTGCCAAAGGGTCTGATCGGGTGTAAACTGCACCGAAACCCATTACCGGCTTATCGGATTACGATAAGAAAGGGATGGTGCACGGACCATAAACAGATAGCAAAGGAATCCGATCGGATAAATGTATATTAAAACCTTACATAAATGTAGTAACAATTAGAGCAAACAAACATTTTAATAAAAAAATATATGGTCAAAAAAAATCGGCATTTTGAGCGCTTTAAAACGATACCTCATTCGATAGAGAGTCTTATTATATTACTAGTATGTAGCGGATACTAATTATTGTACCGGTAAATAAATTTCATTAAACGATATGTTACCCATTTTTTTAAATCAGTATTTAGATATTTAATAAATAAAATCTATTTTATAACGAAAGTATTCTCATACAACATCCAGAATTTATTTCTATTATATCGAGTGTGGTATTAAATTGAAGAGCTCGTAAAGCCGATTTTTCTGAACATATTTTTTTATTAAAATGTTTGTTTGCTCTAGTTGTTACTACATTTATATACGATTTTAGTATAGATTTATCCCATCGGATTCCTTTGCTACCTGTTTATGGTCCGTGCACCATCCCTTTCTTGTCGTAATCCGATAAGCCGGTAATAGGTTTCGGTGCAGTTTACTATCGTCCAAAGGTCGGGCGTTGACGAGTTCCTCCCGCGGTCAGTTCGAAAGTAGGTAAACCTCTCAGCGGACCGACGAGTTCCTCCCCGATGACCATAATTATTATATGAATTCGCTATCCCTTGTTAGGGCAAGGATAAACAATTGAGGTTTAGTAAAACAAACAGGACCGATCACCTGGGTGATGGAAACTGACCAAAACAAAAACAAAACAATTGATTGAATTGAAACAGGCAGAAACATATTGATATTTAAGGAATCTTCTCCAGCCATCTCTTTAATCCCTGGTTTGTAGCTACCTGCCTTAGGGTCACCAAATTTCTGACCGCCGGGAGGAACTCGTCGGCGCCCCATAGGTCTAGCCGGTCTAGCTGGTTAGGATAGTGTAAATTGATCCAGGCCCTTTTAAAAAACAAAAAAATCCTCATGTAGTGCGTCAAAAAGTATACATTGGGTCAAATTTTTAGACCCCTAGATAAGTCTCCAACTTATATCAAAATATGGTTAATATTGGCGACATTTCCGGTTCTTGTAAGGTCTTTAGGTTTGGTGATTGTAGGGTTTTTCATTGCTTAATTAGAGCAAAATTCAAATTTGTAGAGACGTTCGTAATTTATAAAGTGTAGTGTCTTGAAAATAAAATTAGCAGAAATGATAGCAAAAATGTACTTTTATGGAAATAATCAAAATACCAATGGCCAAGAAGAGCCATTGGGAATTTCGTGACGTCCTCGAATACAAATTTTCTTGACGGTTTTAATTAGTTTTTACGATGATAACCAAAATGGCATAAAATGCGTACAAAATTTCTTTTGCCAAATTGTTACAAAAAATGTTTGAAAATCGACAAATGTTGTTTTTTGTAATATTTCTGAAACAATACACTCTACGTGAAAACTCTCTTTAGTAAAATTGTGGCAAATTGCTCTTACAGTATATAATGTAATGAATTTTCGCCAATTTCATTAACTTCATGGCAAAGATGCTAATTAATCGATTAATCTTTACTTCAACATTCTTTTTTTCTTTTGTTCTAGTGACCTCTGGACTGATCACAAGACATGGAGGCTGCCAATGCAGCGAAGGGCGTAGAAGCGACGTCAATCAAGGTTAGTGCAATTTTTTCATTCATTGTTAATAAACAAAGGTTTATTGTAATTTTTTGAAATTTGAACAAATGCCTTATCCAGCGCCCACTTCGACTTGGCTTGGTCCGCTGTAAATTCCATTGCAATTTGTAATCGTGACCGTTCACATTTATTGCAATTATGATTACTATGGCGTGGCATACTACCGCCGGATGAATGAATCGAGGGATAAATTTTAATATACAATAAGGCAAAAACGGATTTACTTTTAATTTATCTCTATGGTTCCACGATAATTAAATGGAATTAGGTGGAATTAATTGGTGTTTTAATGTTATGTAGTGTCGATGAATATTTAAATTAGATTATCAATCCATATCGTTAAAATTAGTTGCAATAGTACTGAATTACAATTAAATTGAAAAACGCTCGGTGGTAAAATTAATTGTTACTCAACTAGAATGTCAAATTTTGAGTGTTTTGTGTTAAAACATAACTAACTCAAAATCAAACATGTTCCACCATTTGGGTATTTTTTTAAGCAAGTGTAATATTGCCTCAACCTTCTTGTTGTTGATTAGATTTCAATAAATCTCCTCTGAAGTCGCCTGGATACTCAAACGTTAAACTTCAAGAATTATTGTTATTATTTCACGTCATTATGTTCGTTTCGTTGTCGATTATTTTGTTTAACATACTATTAGTCTCTTAGGATTCATAGGAAGACATTTTTAGTACTTTTGGTCCACTGTTTTATTTATTTGGTACTGTCTCAGCGTTGTCACTTTTCAAAAATGTTTCCACCATTTTGTCTACTGGCGAATTCTCCCGGAAATCAAAAACTGACAATCGCGTTACTCTTCAATAACATCAAAACGAAAATATGCTCATTAAGAACGTAATTAAAATAACTATTGACTAATTTGAATGATTAACTAACGACCTTGCGTTTATAGACACCCCTAACCTGAACCGAAATCATCCCTTATCGAAACCCAGGACCCTCCCCCCTATAACAACCGGGTGGTCAAAACGCACGCTTTAATATACAATTAACCTAATTACTTTAATTAATTTAAGTCAAATGACAATCCAATCGGCGATTTTCTAAATATCCGATAATTAAGAGACGCCAACTACAGGAGTGTTGGAGGACCCTGTATTGTGAGCAATAAGGATAGTTTACTCTTTTTCAACATACAATTATACAGATAGACACAAAGATACAGAAAAGGGGGTTAGTGGGTACACAGAGGGGAGAAGAGAGGGTTACTGAAAATAATGTAATTATCCGGAAGATTTAAACGTCATAATTTGTTGTTAATGATAACGAATTTTGAATTTCGTTAATTATCTGCAACCCTATACTGCTCCCGTCGCGTCTCCAAAATTTTTCAAAAACATCGCCCTCACGTCCTTTACATACGACCTGTACAATTTTTTTATACACCGAAATATAATTAATATTTTTGATTACTTTTTAGATACGACGAAAAATTTATGAACAATAAATTGATGAGGGCGATATTTTCGTTTTTAGTATAAAAAATCGTAGAAATATTTCCACGCTCTTAAAGGGTTGTACAGCATAAATTAGGTATGAAGAGGGTAGGGGGTGGCTGCGGCGACCAATTGTACCGCAGAGTTTAGTTAATTAGTTAAATTGAATCATGTTAGAAATTGATTTAATGTATCAGTTTCTAAAATTACCAAATTATCGCGGGAAAAACACTTTTTTTAGATTTTCAGCCACATTTGGGAATAACGTTAGTCTAACTGAACCAACTGAAATTTTAGTTAAATATCATTTTAGGCAAATTTGACATTTCTTTTAGTTCACCTTCAAACTGATCTTCAGTTAAATTTTGAAAGAATTTGCACAAAGTTGGTTTTAGGGTTTACCGTAGAGTTTAGTTACTTAGTTAAATTGTATCGTTGAATATCAGTATCAGTTTCTAAAATTACCAAATTATCGCAGGAAAAACATTTCTTTAGATTTTTGACTAATTTTCAGTCACATTTGGGAGTAACGTTAGTCTGACTGAACCAACTGAAATTTTAGTTAAATATCATTTTGGACAAAGTTGATATTTCTTTTAGTTCGCCTTCAAACTGATCTTCAGTTAAATTTTGAAAGAATTTGCAGAAAGTTGGTTTTAGGGTTTACCGCAGAGTTTAGTTACTTAGTTAAATTGCAACGTTGCATATCAGTATCAGTTTCTAAAATTACCAAATTATCTCAGGAGAAACACTTCTTTAGATTTTGACTAATTTTCAGTCACATTTGGGAATAACGTTAGTCTAACTGAACCAACTAAAAGTTTCGTTAAATATCATTTTAGACAAAGTTGACATTTCTTTTAGTTCACCTTCAAACTGATCTTCAGTTAAATTTTGAAAGAATTTGCAGAAAGTTGGTTTTAGGGTTTACCGCAGAGTTTAGTTACTTAGTTAAATTGCAACGTTGCATATCAGTATCTGTTTCTAAAATTACCAAATTATCTCAGGAAAAACACTTCTTTAGATTTTTGACTAATTTTCAGTCACATCTGAGAATAACGTTAGTTTATCTGAACCAGCTGAAATTGTCGTTAGATATAATTTTAAACAAATTTGACACTTCTTTTAGTTTACCTTCAAACTGATCTTCAGTTAAATTTTGAAAGAATTTGCAGAAAGTTGGTTTTAGGGTTTACCGCAGAGTTTAGTTACTTCGTTAAATTGTATCGTTAAACCTCAGTATCAGTTTCTAAAATTACCAAATTATCTCAGAAAAACACTTCTTTAGATTTTCGACTCATTTTCAGTCACATTTGGGAATAACGTTAGTCTAACTGAACCAACTGAAATTTTAGTTAAATATCATTTTGGACAAAGTTGACATTTCTTTTAGTTCGCCGTCAAACTGATCTTCAGTTAAATTTTGAAAGAATTTGTACAAAGTTGGTTTTAGGGTTTACCGCAGGGTTTAGTTACTTAGTTAAATTGTATCGTTGAATATCAGTATCAGTTTCTAAAATTACCAAATTATCTCAGGAAAAACACTTCTTTAGATTTTTGAATAATTTTCAGTCACATCTGAGAATAAAGTTAGTTTATCTGAAGCAGCTGAAATTGTCGTTAGATATAATTTTAAACAAATTTGACACTTCTTTTAGTTCACCTTCAAACTGATCTTCAGTTAAATTTTGAAAGAATTTGCAGAAAGTTGGTTTTAGGGTTTACCGCAGAGTTTAGTTACTTCGTTAAATTGTATCGTTAAACCTCAGTATCAGTTTCTAAAATTACCAAATTATCTCAGAAAAACACTTCTTTAGATTTTCGACTCATTTTCAGTCACATTTGGGAATAACGTTAGTCTAACTGAACCAACTGAAATTTTAGTTAAATATCATTTTGGACAAAGTTGACATTTCTTTTAGT
The DNA here is from genome assembly GCA_946251905.1 of Cryptocephalus moraei. NCBI lineage: Eukaryota > Metazoa > Arthropoda > Insecta > Coleoptera > Chrysomelidae > Cryptocephalus > Cryptocephalus moraei. The sequence continues at coordinate 40,380,439 of OX276452.1, forward strand.
TCGCCGTCAAACTGATCTTCAGTTAAATTTTGAAAGAATTTGTACAAAGTTGGTTTTAGGGTTTACCGCAGGGTTTAGTTACTTAGTTAAATTGTATCGTTGAATATCAGTATCAGTTTCTAAAATTACCAAATTATCTCAGGAAAAACACTTCTTTAGATTTTTGAATAATTTTCAGTCACATCTGAGAATAACGTTAGTTTATCTGAAGCAGCTGAAATTGTCGTTAGATATAATTTTAAACAAATTTGACACTTCTTTTAGTTCACCTTCAAACTGATCTTCAGTTAGATTTTGAAAGAATTTGCACAAAGTTGGTTTTAGGGTTTACCGCAGAGTTTAGTTACTTAGTTAAATTGTATCGTTGAATATCAGTATCAGTTTCTAAAATTACCAAATTATCTCAGGAAAAACACTTCTTTAGATTTTTGACTAATTTTCAGCCACATTTGGGAATAACGTTAGTCTAACTGAGCTAACTGAAATTTTAGTTAAATATCATTTTGGACAAAGGTGACATTTCTTTTAGTTCACCTTCAAACTGATCTTCAGTTAAATTTTGAAAGAATTTGTACAAAGTTGGTTTTAGGGTTTACCGCAGAGTTTAGTTACCTAGTGAAATTATATCGTTGAATATCAGTATCAGTTTCTAAAATTACCAAATTATCTCAGGAAAAACACTTCTCTAGATTTTTGACTAACTTTCAGTCATATCTGGGAATAACGTTAGTCTAACTGAACCAACTGAAATTTTAGCTAAATATCATTTTGGACAAAGTTGACATTTCTTTTAGTTCACCTTCAAACTGATCTTCAGTTAAATTTTGAAAGAATTTGCAGAAAGTTGGTAGTATTTTTTGGACGACTGGACTAATCGAAATGTTCTGAAGTGCGCCCTTATGTAGAGTTTCAAATGAAATGCATGGACCTTTATTTTAGGATTATTAGTTTTTTCAAGTATAATTTGAAATTTAATAAAACCTAAAACGTAATTTTCCTTTAATTAGCAACTTTTTCCAAGAACGTATAATTTTTTTATAGGCATTAGGAAAACTCCTCTATTTTTTGATTTTGCTCGCATTTTCTCCGGTACCTTTGGGTCACCTCAGCCGTTCAACCCCCTCTCCCCCCTCTTTCAAACGTAAACATCCTACCGTTTTAAAAAAATGTCCATTTCTTCCTTTTAAAAAAATTTTGTTCACGGCTCCCAGCCGGCGATGACGATCACAGGTATTATACATCACTGAGGAGGGGTACACCTCGTTTATTTTTTAAATTTTACTTTATTTTAAGAAAACAGCCAGCAAAAGAAAGAGTTCGGATCATGCGCGCTTCTTGTAATTACTTTTTTATATATTAGATATCGACAGTTGTGCCACGTCGGGTCTCATTTTTCATTAAATTTGTTCAAATAAATAACTAGTTTAATTTTGGTTTTGTCGTTTAAAGCTTTGGTAAATGCGAGCAACGCGACATTGAAGAAAAAATGAAGGGGCGCGAGGGGGCGGTCGCTACAAGAATTCAAGAAAAATATTTTTTCAATCAAAGAGGATTGAATGTAGTTTATAATATTTCAATTTATTAGGTTAATGTAAAGTTAAAGTAGCCGATCAAGAAAGAAAATTGGAAAAAACTTACTTTTTTGGAAAATGGTGGAAATGTAAGATTGGCAAGAATCCAATGATGTCGAGTGACTGCCCCCACGCGCTCGATAGAACGAAAGAAAAAAAAAACAAACTGGCCAAAACACTTCGTCCACTACTTTTCGAACATTTATTGTTAATAATAAGAAACATCTAACAAAAATAATATAAAATAAAAATCTGCATAATAATAATAATAAATCTTTAAACTATGCCATTATTAATAATAATAGAAAAAGATACGCTTAATTGGTCACAATTTTCTAGTCCGTTACGAAAACCAAGATTTAAAAAAAATACTGTTACGCCTCCGGATATTTTCTAAAAAGAAATGCAAGCAACGAAAACGCGAATCGGCCCGGGGTAATTGGAATTATTAGTGCGTCCGAACGATCACGGCGATCACATTGGAAGGCGCGTGCGCGGTATGGATGCGTGCGCGCGCACTCATCCCCCTTGCGGAATAGGCGGGAAGTGTCAGAACCGTCCGCGACGCGCACACCTAAGCGGGATCGTCTTGTTCGATCTTCACGTCATTGCTATATGTACAAGAAACACTAGAGAAACGGTAACTGGCAGTGGCGCAGTAGGTTTTTGTTTTTCGGGGGAGGATTTTTGGGGTTGGGGAAGGGTTTAGTCCATTTGGGGGGCAGCTTAGGCGTGTCGCTTCATGTGGAGCGCAAGGTGGTCGGAGCGGCTGAAGCACCGGTCGCAATGGCGGCACTTGAAGGGTTTCGCGCCCGTGTGCTTCCTGTAGTGGCGAGTCAGCTCGTCGGAGCGGGCGAATCGCCACTCGCAGCCCACCCAGGAGCACTTGTAGGGTTTCTCGCCTGAAAAGAAAAACCAACATTAGTGACGACTAGGTAATTCCCCAGGTTCCGACCTGAAAAGCGTTCAATACAACCTAAACGGTGATTTTAATGCGCAACCTGGTGAATGTGTCAGAAGAGTAGATAAACGAAATTTCTTGGCACGATCTGTTTATTTTCTTTATTGGAAGTTCTCTTTAGTACATCCATATCTGAGACAAACTGTTTGGAGAGGTATGGTGGTTGCCTAAGCTCTCAACGCACGGCCTTATAGTCTAGTCAACATCTACCATTTTTGAAAACTTTTTTTGTATATCCTCCGAAAATTATGATCATGGTGTCATTCGATTCGTAATGTCATGTAGAAAGTTTAAGGAAAGGTTCCAAAAGGCGCTCAAAAATATTGCGAAAGTTATAAACAATTAAGTAAAAAAAGTCTGGCTTTTGTTTTTTTATGAAATATCTCGAAAAATATTAAAGATTTTCGAAATATTAAAAGAGATCTGAAAAGATCAGTAAATTTGCTGAAACAAAGTTCCAACTCCCGAATCTGTACCTCCAATAGTTATAATTTTTACAGAGTCCTGAAAATAGAGCCAAAAACGGCTAGTCTGGCTTCTGCGCGCGTTGTTGCCTGACTCTGACATAATAACAAAAAAAATTATTTTATCATATTAAATATGAATATCAAGGAATAAAAAAATTCATGTACTATAGGGATACATCAGTTAACAATAATCCGCGGTTAAAAAAATTTTATCCCAATTTCTCCATGAATTATGCATTTGTTGTTTAACAATTTTTTCTACACTGAATGTTAACATAAAAACCCCGATAATTATTGAACTAAAACCCTAGGATTTTTTTCACTTACTGAAGTTATTCTTAGGCTTACAAATAGATCACATTTGCAAAAATTGTAAAGTTTTGATTTTCCACTTTTTTATTAACAATTGAAAATTAAACAATACGAGAGAGTCAACAAAAAATTATTATTTTTTTAAATATTTTGAATGTTTCGATTTGTATGGGTTTCAAGCTATATAAATATATTTATTTTTTATTTTTTACCACCATTGTTTAAAAAATTGTTATAAACAAATACATTGTTTATGAACAAATCAAATATAATTTTTTTTAAATATATTCATTGATGAAAATCATGATTTTTAAAGAAAAAACGATTATCTAAAAAAATGTATTTGTTGCTAAAAAAATTTTTATTTAGTTTTCAACGAATTTTTAAAATCAACAAAAAAACGCAAAATTCAGAAAATGTTGTTTAAATTTTTTTTTATCTTATATATTATGTTATGGCTGTTTTTATATTCAAACTAAGGATTAAATAATTATGAAAAACATTTTTTACAGCCCTTTGTTTAAGAATCGTTTATAAATAAACGGCTTAGTTTAATATTTTTGAATTTTTTTTACCATTCTATTTAAGGTTAGTTATGATATTTAAATTAAACAAATTTGCTTAAAAAATTTTGTTATAGTGTATAATCGTTTGTTTAATGTTTTCATTATTTAAATAATTAGTTAAGGAATAATTTTGTGTCTAAAAATCATTATAAATGGCTCGTAATGGAATAGGAGAAAATTTTTTTTTCAATGTTAATTTCATTGTTTATTAAGTTAACAATTTGTTATAAAAAGTTTTTGAGTGACAATATTTTTTTCTATTACTACTAAAAATTACAAAAATAACCATATGCAACATATTAAATGTGTTATTGTTTTTTATGAGATTCTAACTTTAGAAATATTTTAATAACACAAGTAGGATGAGTGGACGTGTTTCCCATAATAATGATACAAAATGGATAATGCCTGTTTAATTGAATATGGTATGGTAAAGGTCGGAATTTAGATTTGTATCAATTGAGCCACTTTATATTTTTTTATGACATTTTAATTGTAGAAATATTCAAGTTAAACAACATACATAATACATGCATTTCACAATAACAAGTCAAAATTGATAAGAGCCAGTTAGTTGAGTTTTGTATAACTTGTATGAATTTGTTATGAAATTTTAATTGTAGATATATTCTTTTTAAATAACAAAAGTAGGAAGAATTGACGTGGTTCTTATGAAATAATGATACAATGTGGTAAAATCCGGTTAGTTAATTAAGTAAGGCCTCCTTAATGTCTCAACTCAGTTTTATATAAATTGAGCTATTTTTATTTTTCTTGTCATTTGTAATTGTAGAAATATACAATTTAACTAACACGTAATACGAATGCAATAATAGGACAAAATGGTTAAAAGCTGGTTTTTTATTAACTAAGGTCTTATTGTTATCTCAGTTGAGTTTTATATAAATTGAGTAACTTTGGATTTTTTTGTAATGTAACTTTGTAATAATTATAAAAAGTGGATAAAACTTGGATAATTCATTGAATGACGTCCGATATTTATTTCAATGAAATTTTGCATAAATTGGGTCACTTTCGATTTTTTACAATATTTTCTATGATAAATCCGAGTTAATTGACACATATGATATCACATCATATTATCTAATTCAATTTGTTTGCTGTATTTATAATGTAAATTTGGTAATAACATCATAAAACTACGATTAATCTTACTTATCTAATGTAAAATTTTGAAACTTGCCGAATGAAACATTATTTTAAAACGCCCAGAGAACCTATTTTGCCAATATTAGCCAAATTTTTTTAAAAAATTTGTTATAAGAATTTGTGAAATTATGCATGGGAAATTCAAATGCATTATGGGGAAAATTCATTTTATAATTATCCATTTCAGGTGATATGAAAAGGAACGCACAATATACAAATAATTTGTTTTTAATAAATATGTAATTAACTAATTTAATAAATTTAAATAAAATGTTTTTAACGCTCGCATTAATCACAATTAATGGTATTACATAATAGTTACAAAACTATAATGATAGTTACAAAATGCGTTATCCGTCTTATCCTTTAAAAATAGAAGTAAATCGCTGCAAGTACACAATGCAAATCAGATATAAGATGCTATCAAATGCATAAGACTCCCTAAAAGTCACTAGTTTTCTCTGCAACTTTTATGGTTGTAAGGTGGAATTGCTGCCATTACTTATAATTGTACTCACCTTTTAGTCATTTTATAAGTTATGCTGTTTCGATTTCTTCGAAAGAATACAATTATCAATTTTCAGCCATTTTTGAAATTTGGGTGGTGACTTTTAAGAGGAATGGGTGGTTTTTAAAAAGTACCCCATGTGACAGTTACAAAATATCTACAAATTCCGCCACCGCAAAGAATTCGATACCTCCAGCCTTTTCAAAGATACGCAATGTGACTACACCATTGTTTCGAGCAGAGCTATAAAATCAATTTTGACACTACAAATCAGTTACAAATTATGCCACTATTCCGGTTGTGAGGATATAAAATGGCTACTGCGGCGTAATAGTCTTATCAAAATCTAACCTAATCAAACCTGCCATGACATAACGTAGCATCTTACATGAACTCGTTCTTAGCAATATAACATATCGTAATAATTACATTTCTCTCCCAATTTTCTGCTTTCATGTTACATTCGAAGCAGTCCTTAGAGTTTTGCATATTTGACTCATCTTGTGGTTTCGTTGAAAATATTATGTTTTGCTTGATACTACTCATGCGGAATTATTGCTTTAATTAAATGCAATGACATGGCCTTAGACCTAAAGAAGACACACGACTTGTACATGTATCAAAGAAACTTGCAAGGTTTTAATTTGCAAAACTTAGTCGTATAACGAGGCACTGCATACAATTTACTAGTCAATGGCGACATAACCCAATATTTCTCTATGGGCTATTCATTGACAAATTAACTGATGTCTCAGATATTTAATGAGAGACCTAATTCTTTGGTGTTCTGCGAGGAAACACATCAAGTACACTTTTGAATTTCCTTGTTAGGATGACTTGCAGTAATTTTAACATGATTAATCTACATAGTGACAATGTTAATCGTCCATCCTTTAGCTGACCTAAAAAGTTTAATCCGCAAGTATACAGAGTGAGCTTTGTTTTTGCATTAGGTCTCAGGCAGAATTTTAAGATGAAAATCGTTACGAATCACAGTCGTAAGGCGATACAAGGTGTTCAAATAATGTTTACTTTCTTTTCGATAAAAGCGGCGCTTTTAATGTGAAGTGGATTCCTCCTATCATATGACTTGGTTCATTGACTGTTTTCTTTTCCGGTCTTCTTATCCGTTTTTCTCTTTTCTGTTAATTTTTTTTTTACGTTAACGACTTGCCGGCATTCTCTGCACATGTCCGTGACACTGAGGCTGTTTTTCCTCTATTGTTTGAATGATTGCTTTTCGTTTTATGCTTTCTTTTATGTCTGTATTCCTACGTTTATTTCTTTTGTTTTTCCTGCTCATTTTCAAGAAATCCCATCTCGGTGGCTTACATGTTTTATCTCTGGCGTCTTCAGTCGTGCTTTTGTGGTTGGTACTGGTACTGTTCGTATTATCTCCTTGTACTACTTAAGATTGTTTCGTCGGTTGGATTAGTGTGACTTCTTTCAATTCACAGTCCCCCCGCACATTACTTTATTACCTTTCATTATTTTTTCCTTTTTTCCCGTGCTCATTTCCGTACACATTTGTTGCATTGTTTGGTTCCGCTGATTAAGTATCGTTTGAGTGTTTTCTCGACTATCTCCCACGATTATTACGTCATAATGAATTCTATATACCGTGTATCTTTTATATAACCATCTCATTTTAGGCACGCTTCTCTTGCAAAATTTCAATATCCTCTCCGTACATATTTTGAGCAATAAGGGGCTCGAGCTATCTCTCTGCCTAATTCCTCTTTTGAACCTCTCGAGCAATTTATCTTTGATCCGCTATGACTCTTTCATGGACGCTTTAATCAGTTGATTGGGCTTTTCTGATATTTTTAGTTCGTGCGAACATTTCCGCAACTTCTCTCTTGGAACGGTATGAAACGCAGCGTTCACAGTAAAAGCAGGCAGAAATGGACAATATATTTAAATAAATAGGTGAAAGATACAAAAACATATAATATGTTTAATTGTTTAATAAGGTTATTATAGGTAATTATAGTTTTTGTAAATATGCAAAGTACTAGCATTAACTAATTGTCATTGCTCAAAATATTTCAGCTACCTAAAAATTATGTCTAGTTACGAACTATAAAGAACCAACTTAATTAATTAAGCATGAATGTAGTTTCTCAATATGCATCTAAAAATTACATAATGTTTAAAGTGCAACGAAGCACAATTAATTTTAATTACCTTTAGTTAGGCCAGAAGCCCATAAAATTGAAAAGATATTACCGAGAATTAAAGATGAGATTTGGGCTAATGGTTATTATTGTTATGACAATAAATTAATTATTATCACATAACACATTGAATAGCCAATTTGAAAAAACAACATGTAAGTACTTTTAAGAGGTGTTAGATTAAATTTAAAACTCTTACTGCTTTGCCAAAAGGTTTTTGGTAAAAAGCGTCTTTATCTACAGACAGCTTTGAATACGTCTGGATTCTTGAATGGATTTGGAAGATACTGTTATTTTTGTAATCACGTGGGAGTTTGCGCTGTCAATAATATCACAGACGACGGTCCAAAAGGGAACTAATATTAAAACTAGTGAATAATATGGCCCCTTTCATTATCGTTAGAAATTCCAGTCTCCATGAACGTATTACAAATAACGATTCACAACCACATCTTTAGCACTCATTATAGAGATTCTCAAAGAAACTCATTTATACAGGCTGAGTATATTGCATATCTTGCATATTTTGTGTGAAGTCATTTGCATATTTTTTTCCAAAAACTGCATATAATGCACAAAATACAGAACAAAATGTACCTATCTCCTCCATGACAAATTTCGATGCATATATTATTTGATCATAATGCTATATTGGCTATTAAGTAAATTACCTGGAAAACCCTAATTTGTTTTACCATTTATTTCACAGTTGACAGTTTCCAATCACTTTTGTAAGCTAAGGAGGTACTAAATAAACAATTTTCTTAACATCAGTGTACTCTTATTTAGTGTTTTTCATAGTTCAGTCAGAATCATCACTTTTAAAAGGCATAAAAGGGCATTAGGGGAAAACCAGAGTTTTAGAAAGTTATTTTTTTATTAAAAATGGACTAAGCTACTCCTACTTATATACCTACGAAATCTTTAAAAACGTTCTTGAAAACAATAGTGAATCTTGCGTCTGGCTGAAATGAATGACATTTTATTAGATTTGATTGATTCTTGTGAGAGATCCTCAAATTTTGACTAGTGTAAAAAATTCTCTCTCGAAAAGGAGCTTTTCGACATAGATACAAATATATTTAGATAGGAAGTGAAAAAATTGGCGCGATATTTAAAAATATTTGTCATAATTTAGTTGTGAAAATAATACCATTTGTTGTAACATCATTTTCTTAAACAAATTTTTTTAATTGCATATTTTGAACTGTTATGGCATATAATTGTTATTTTATGCATAACATATTTATGCATATTACACAGTTATCTGTTTCCGTCCTACCGACCGATATACCCAACAGTCCGACCGATTGTGAACGTACCGCCGACCGAATTATATGTAATTGTGAATGTACCCCGACCGATAGTCTTAAACCGACCGAACTATTTGTTATCTGTTACGTAACCGTCCGTAAACTGTGATTTTCACCACCGTCTTCCGCTCGCTCTCGCTCTCTCCTAATGTAAAAGATCGTATTACCGAATATTAGACACTGCACGTTTTCCTATCGTCTCCGTATCTAGCTATTTCTCTTTTATTGTAAAATTGTTAGGATAATTTTCCGTTTTCCCATTTTCCGTATTAAGAGGGTTTTTCATATCTCAGGTTCTAAATATTTGTAAGAGTATTTCTACTTTCCGTTTCCGCATTTTCGATTTGTTAAATAGTTTCGACTCTTCCCGATCTTATTTCTCTCCAACACCTCACATCTCCCATCTCGCATCTCGCACCTTGCAACGTTAACTAATCAACGATACCAAACGGTAGACGGTCTTAATAACTGGGCCCGACTAGCTCACAACCATCAGATTTATTAACCAGCAATATTGGGGATGACCAGGGACTAGAACTAGGCTCGACTACTCCTTGCTCCAGTAATTTATCTAGCTCTTGACTAATATGACTCTGCATAACGGGTGAAACAGGATAATATCGTTGTTTGATAGGAGCCGAATTAGTTTTAATTGAATGTTCTACGAGAGTAGTACACCCATTGCTTGGAAGGCACCTTGAACCAAATTATCCAACTCCCTATACTGTTCCCGGGTTAATTGGGTTTTAGACTTTAAGGCAACTACATCTAAAGACTTGTCCGCGGAGGAATCTGCAGAAAATTTCCAACTACCACTCCTTAAATCCGAGACAATACCCATACGTTAGTTGCGAAAATAATACCATTTGTTGTAATATCATTTTCTTAAACAAATATTTTTAATTGCATATTTTTAACTGTTATAGCATATAATTGTTATTTTATGCATAAATATGTCCATATACTACTGGTACGTTTTCATGCAGTGATAATATTCCCAAACCTCGTTGAGTTCATGGTAGTTACCTAAGTATTCTAGGAATATTGCATAAATAGGCTTTCATGTATTAAGAGAGGTAAGCACTACTTGCTAATTCTCTTGAACTTGATATATTTACAAAATAGGCAGAAAATACATAGTGTCACGGCAGCGCCTATGCAAAGTACCCGAAAAATCGGTACGTTTTACATATACGGAGCTTTTCTATCGAAATGCATGGTGGGAAATTAACAAGAGCAAACGAGAAACTTATAGTAGTTCGTTAGTATGACAGAGAACGATGTTTTGCAACGTTGCCGGCCGAGCAGGCAGTCCAAGTCAACGCGTATCGCGGTCGCGTATCGCTTTACACTTTCGGATGTGTGCGGTACAGTGTGCGGAGCGGATGAATGTGATGTTTCGCTAGCTAGCAACATCGCAAAAGTTCTTTCTCTGTTAAGCCAACGAGAAATATATGGCCTTTCTCTCGCATTGTAACCCAAACTTAAGCTATCGGAAAAATGGAAGTTTTTCGGATTCTTGTGCTCTGCATTTCGGTGAGAATTTCCTATTTCACTGAGCAGTTACTAATTGAATTAAATTCATTAAAATGATCTCAAAAGAAAACAAGTTTATCCAAGAGCGATTTCCCGGAAAAACGGTTACTCATACGCTTTTTGAGGCTACCTCGTTTATCGGTCGTTCCAATGCACGTTGACTCATCTAGGATAATTACATCATTTATTTCTTTTCAATTTCCGACTCACAGGTCTAATTTGCATTCATGCGTTAAGCCCATTAGTTTTGAAACAATCTTAAGTTACCAATTTTAACGATTCCCACGGAGTATGACATTTACGTCAAGCGATAAATAAACCCCCGGGCGAGGTCGGGTGAAAACAGCTTGTTAAATTGGTAAAAAATGAAAAATCGAGAATGTGTCCCGGCGTGTACGCGTCGAATGCGTGGGGCGAAAAGTTAACGTTTCAGGTCAAAGGAAGGTTTTCGCGTTTAGAACGCTCGACTGCTTCGCTCTTACTTATTTTTTCCCATTATGTGACGAGGAAAGGGCGTTTCTGCCTCGGAAAGGACCGGATATACAGGGCGAACGAACTATTCCGTTTAAGGGGAGATAACAGCGGGAACGACTTTTAAATCTCGACGTGGAATTCGAGCGATTCTCGACGTAACTCAAGGATTTATTTTCACGTCAGAATTAATTTGAATAACAATCATGAAGTGCAACCAGCGATGACGGTCGTCCTCTCTTGCGGGCACGCTCGCTGAAATTAGAAGTTAACGTTTTAATTGCTCACGTTACCTGAGTCACGACGAGCGAGAGAGTAATGGAATCCCATAAAAATGTTATGATTGTTGGTACTTATTACACATTCATCCTTGACATTGTTTCCTGTGATTCACGAGGAATTCGAAGAGTTAAGGATCGGCACGGTCTATTGATTTATTATTAATTATTGCACTCGGCGTTTACGAAATAGTCGTATGCGAAATATGATTTGGCCTTTACGTATTAAGAGTAGGCGCTGGCAAATCGTTAATTTTATACAGTAATCAATTAGTTAGGCACATGTTTAAATAGCAGAAAGAGTTGAATCTAATTATCTCTTAAGTCACCTTTAATAACAGGTACTTGGAAAGAATATAGATGAAATAATGCAAAATGAAACAAACTATAATTGATTTCAAATTTTACTCAATAGTTTTCAATTTTATTTGGTATAAATCGTCTTCAAAGGTCAAAAGTTTGAAGTTCATTTGCTACCGCATAAACTTGCAACCAAACTACAACGACTGATACAACATCTATTAAACTTTAAAAACAGTTTTCAGCCTTATTTGATACGATTGCGCCTTAAAGTCCATTTTCTGTGATAAACTCGGGTACATACAATAGCCGCCTCTAGTGTTTACAAACTTCTGACGTCACGTCAATAGAAAAGCAATAAATATTTCGAAAAAACTCAAATTCAAAGGTTGTAATTGTGTTTACTATTTATGTTATAAATCTCGCCTTAAAACTCCAATGACAAGTACTTATTAATATTTTGGATAGGGGTATTTTCACCCCCTTCACCGTCGATAAATGTATAGGGTATTCAGCACAGACCATTAATATAACTAGACCCGGTGTTCCCATTAGAAACTGATGTTTGTTTACATGCTAACATAGCCGGTAGGCGCGGTGTAAAGGGGGATGGAAATATGGCCGCCGTTGACGAATTTTGACAGCGTACAAAATAGCTATCCATAGGCGTATCAATAATAAGGGGCAAAAAGGAAACAAAATTAAGAAAATAATTTATTTATTTATTTAGATCAACGGGCAATGAAGCCCTTTACATGCTAGGTAACAAAGGTGCGAAATAAGAGACAAATGAAGTATAGAAGGACATAGATTATCAAAATCATCATGACAGTAATAATACATACAATAAGTATAGTCCAAGACCCATCTGTCAGAATTTGCTTTAGATTGACATAAGAGGTAACTGCAATGTTTTTACATGAATACCTCGGGAATAATGTCTAGAATAAGGATTGACTTATCCTCCAAAGCGCAGAGGTCGGGAAGATTATTAAAAATGAAACAATTTAAAAAGAAATTAAAAAACGCGGTTTTCCCGACCTGTTTTGCTTCTAACTTTTTAAGTATTGAATTTAGAAGAAAGTCGAACAGAAGAAAAAATTGCAGAATCGCTTTTTACATAAAATGGCGTAGGTTATAAATTCAAAAATTTATTAGCGGTTTTGCCAAATAGTAATAAACAACAAAAAATCGGCCCAAAATAGTGTTTTTTTTAAACTTATTATTTTAGGCACTTTAAAATGTAGTTAGGACTTCCATATCACAGGTACAAAATCTTGAAGTTGTAATAAAAGAATCCCGTAAATTTCGTTTCGATCGGTTTATTAGATTTTGCACAATAATTTTGCAATCCAGAAAAATCGAAGAATATTGAAAATTTTCAAAATTGTTAAAATATTTTTTCCACTATTCGATTTTAATAAAACTAGTGGTCATATATATATATATATATATATATATATATATATATATATATATAAGAGGGAACAAGCTTTCATGTACTTTTGTCAGAATTAAAAAATATTTATTAGAACGGTTACAGTCATTGTTTAAAGTTGGTGTCGTTTTTTTTGCTTATAAACAAATAGATTATCTCGGCGAATTTTTTTGTTAAATGAAATTCTGAAAACATAGCCGGAAGGTACTCGGAAAGACGCTTGTTTTTATACATAATAGTTGCTATTTTGCTCCTTAGCTTCTGAGATATAACTCCTCAAAGTTGTTTAGTGTTTAATAAAATGGTTAATAAAATTACTATTTTTTCTCATACCTTAAGAAATAATTGTTTCTCACCAGTAACCAGGATAATATTTTTGTTGAAATTTACATTAAAAAGATTGAAATTTAAATTTAAAAAAATGTCACGCTTCCAATTTTCACAAATTCATAAATTTGATATTTCTATTAAACACAGTTACAGGGTAGAAATTAATTACTTCGTAGTACTTTTAGGTTCAAAAACTTGATGCATCGGTAATGGAACAGCATCTCTCTTTCAATACCTAGCATTGTCGGTTGCACCTATTTTAGACACAAAATCATCTTCATTGAAATGTTTTGAGCAAATATAGGACGATTTTGTTATGTTATCATTTTCGCTAAGTCCCAAAACAGAAATCCAAATATTTCTTTTAATTGGATCTACTGGAAACCTAAAATAATAACACTGATAGAACGCCACTGAGATGATACATAACCCCAAAAAAAGTCATTAATAAATCTCTTTAGTTACCTATGAAAAGACAATCCCGAGGCTTTCCCTGCATCGCTATAAACGTTGCATATCGTGCACCTATTAACCATTGTGAAATGTTTTCTAATTTTATTAAAATACACACACAAACCGCGTACACAACGAATTCTATCACGCGAAAGACTAGGACGCGATGTTGCCACTCATAACAAAAGTCCATATTATTTTAGATTTACGTACAACTGACCAACCACAGGCGAAGTAGACTGGATGTATACGCAAATCGTAAGCAAAGAATTCGTCATCTGCATTCATGCAACAGCGCAAAAAAACGCTTAGAATGTGCTAAGATCTTGGCAATACGTTGTTTTGTAAACAAACGGGTCTAGTTACATTAATGGTCTGTGGTATTCAGTAATGCTTTTTTAGAAGCAATTACTATCTAATTGTCGATTCAAATTTTTTCAGTATTTCAAATTCAGTACTGGTTTGGTAAAGGTAATTTCTATCTGCAGTATAAATATTATTTCACAATTGTAACGCTAAGTCCTTTGAATTGATTATTGTATTTTTGGAATAGGGGTAGTTTCACACCACTGCAACAGGTGATAAATTTTTGGGGTAAATGATACCTGTTTTATACAGATAGGTAACTGTAATCCGTGAATAAAACCTTAAGAAATCGTTTCTATAACTGTTTTTATTTTTCTAATTTTAGCTGCTGGAACCTATTAACTTCACACGGCTCTATTTTAAAGTAATTTTGATGTATTCTACTCTAGGCGTATTGTTCTTAACAATTAATGACTACCGCAATTCAAGTCAATTACTGTTATTGCTCGTATAAAAATGCATGAATTAGATATTTGATTATCAAAAATTTCAAAAAAAAATTTCATATCAGGTTGAAACTCTTATTGTTTTGAAACTAGGAAAGTGCAAAATCCGATATAACATTCAAATGTAACTATGAGCTTAGCCAACTCCAAAATATAATTTCGTAGAAAATACTTGCTCAGTGATTTTCAAATTTTGGAATAGTTTTAGTTGTGCTATATTGCGCCAATAAAAGAATTTTAAATCAATTAATGAATTTCGAGATATTTCGAACAACACTTTTTTTTTGAAATACTAGACCCAGCCCTTTCCAAATTCGAAGTGATCTTGGTTATCTAAAATAATTTTCGCTCTTGAAATTTTAGAATTTTGGAAATGCAGGCATGTACGTATTAAACTATAAAACTATAAAATTATACATTAAGATTCTTTTGATGAAGTTTTGCACTTTGAAGCTTTTTTCATCTAAATATGGCCCAGTTTTATTTTTAACATAATACTTAAATAACCTCAAATTCACTCGTATCCTGTGTCTGTGTCACTAAATAATTAATTTGAGGTTAATTTAGTTTCATTATGCATAATTTTCGTAACTTGAAGCAAATTAAACACTATCTATAAATTAAAATCAATGTTATTCTATTATTATGTAAGTACTCAGATTATAGAAGTTTATTCTGCTCAAGAATTTTGATAATACATAATTGTTCAATTTGAAATCAATAAAGTTGTGAAGAGAAGCTAAAAATAAAGAAAAATTAAAAAATCTATACATTTTAAAATGAATTCGGTTCACGAGTGAGTATGTTACATGAAAAGTAATCGCCCATCCATCCGGTTGTATAACGGAATTCAGTGAGAGCATTAAACGTTGGATGAAATGGACAAACATTTTATACCCCCAATGAAATTAAAAGAGACGACATGAAACGGACAGAATTTTATGGAATATAAAGCATAATAATGGTTTGTTCATTTTTGCTCTGGTGTGAATTATGGTGAATTCATGTCGAAAATCTTGAAAAGGTTGGAAAATTCGACCAATTTTTTAATAATGTTTTCTGAATCTTCAAATACCAATATCTGCTAACTAAATATTGGAATGATGTGTATGACAATTGGAACATTTGAGTTCGTTCTAATAGAATATGCAGAATTCAAACTTCTCTGAAAATTATCCAAAGTTCGTTTCCACTGTTCCGATAAATTGATAGGTAACTTTCCGAACTGAGTGGAACATTCGCATACAGCTTCAGAGTCAATAAATGGAAAGTCTATAAACTTTCATCCATGAGCTTGCTGTGCGAATTCGCCATAACCTCGCACACCCCACCACGGGCCTCCAAATTACATATTCCCTCCCCTCCGTGAATAACAACAAGGAAAATAAACGTAAGGAGAAGCCGAGCACCGTCCCCGTCCTCGGAAAAAAATTATTTACCATCTGGTCGTCGTCTCTTTTCGATCCCTGGGAATTTTCCCTGAGCGTTTTTCTTCCTCCCCCTCCCACCCTCTCGCTCTGTCTCTCCCTCGCGTAATTACTATTCATGGAAAGAGAGAGCACTTAAAAAGTCAACGACAATTTCGTGAAGTGGGAGGGAGGGAAGGGGGATCGGCCCGCATGTACTCAATTAGCACTTTATGGGCGTCAATTTGGGATAATTAAAAGTAACGCGTGGACCGTTGACCCAGAAAGAATGTACACGTTTATAAATAACTTTAAACCGGAGAGGTTCCCGAGTCCCTTATATCGATGTACAGTCGATTTGAGGGGTTTCCGTTTGATCTGGCGGGACTTCGATGTGCGGCTTTAACCGCGATGAAAGTACGTTTGAGATCGCGCGAAATTTCCTGCCGCAGCGATTTTCCGCCCCTTTCGACGATCGTTCGGATCACATGCGATCCGAACGGCGAACACGAAAAAAACAGATGATAATAAAAGAACGAGCTCGGGGACGACTGCGAAACCTATTAAATCTACGTCAACGACAAACAGACAGACAAATAAACAAACAAACAAACAGACAGACTGGGCAGGAAACAAGCAGAGAAAAAAATTCTGAATATCCGGTAGAGGCTGTCCGCTCGGAGGGCACGCAACGAACGTGGATTCTAATAGTGGAATGCCACAGGGTTCTAATTTCAGTTAAGACAGTTTAATAGAGATCTCTAATTAGAGATATTATAGTAATAGTGGTGAACCTTCACGTTCGCCACTATTACCGTTTATAGGTAATATCAATAGACGTTTTCGTTAATTCTAATTCACCATCTACCAGATGCACGATTCGTGGATCAACTAATTTCGGTAGACGTTTAGTACGTGACATGACAGCGAGTAGCGATGGAAAGCAATAGGCTGAGATCGGAAACAAACCCGAACAAAACAAAACTTACGATCATCGACAGAGAAAACAGAATCTAGTGTTACGTGAAGGGACATTTGATACTTTTTATACCGAGGACGCGAATACTAAATTTAGGCGACGATATGCTGATGCTGCGGAAACAAGGAAAGGACCGAGACCGAGAAACGAGAGCAGTACGCGAAAAGGCGTGAATCGAAATAGTTGTAATTAAAAACGCAGAATAAAATTGTTTAATCAATTGTGCATTTATTGAGGCTTCGTGACATTTTCAGAAGTGGGATTTTCCGCGTGTGAAAATCATTAACTCGGTGACATCCTGTCGCGTATAAAACTGTGGATTAAGTTTCGCGTTACGTGTGTACTGAAAAAAAGTTGACCATGAGTGACAGTGGCGACGAGAGGGTCCTGTACGAAAATTTAGTCGAACAGCATCTCGAGAGGAAGATAAATGCAGCCTTGAAAAGAAGACTCGGTCAAGATCGACCTGATGACGTGGACGACACTCAACTGGACAACGAGAGCTGTAGGGTAAAACCTAAGGCGGAAATCATTCCTGTTTTCGACCCGGATGACGACAAGTCTACCGTACTATCATGGCTACATAAAATTGAACAGCTTGGGGAAATACATAAGTGGACAGAGTACGAGAAAACATGTTACATGCAAATAAAGCTTCGTGGCTCAGCTCGTGAATGGTTTAACAACGTAGAAGATTACAACAAAACCTGGGATGAGTGGAAAGTTGCTTTATCCAGAGCATTTCCCCGTCGAGTTGATTATGCGACCCTTTTGGAAGAACTAGTAGCAAGATGTAAATATAAGGATGAAACAATGACTCATTATTATCATGCTAAGCTTTCACTAACGCAACAGTGTCGACTAGATCAGGAGGCAACGATTTCTTGCATTATTAAAGGCTTGCCGCTTGAATTGCAACCGAATGCACGCGCATTTCAGTGCACCACTCCAGATGAATTGTACTCGGGATTTATGGCTCCGATGGACCATTATCAATCACCTGGTCCTTCCGGTCTTCCATCAACAGCTAGACGAGCTAAGTGCGAGCCTTCTTCGAACTCTGATAGAAACACGAAGCAACACTCTCCTTCTCCAAGATGTTATTATTGTGGGAAACTGGGCCACATCGCCAGAGAGTGTCGCAACAAGCACGTGATGCGTTGTTATCTCTGCAATCGCCCTGGCCATAAAAAGGACGATTGTCGTTTGAAAATGAAACGGGACAAATCTGATGAAACCGAGCGACGAGTCAGACTTATAGACACCGCTCAAATTACCAACGGTTACAAGAAATCGTGCTTTGTAAATGATTACGTCGCAAAGGCATACATAGACACAGGAAGTCAAGTCAACATTATTTCGCAGTCATTTGTTTACAAATCTGGTTTACCTACGATCAGGAAGACGAACGTATTGAAGGGATTCGGCGGCGGGAGGATCCAAACTGAGTTCGAAACGACGTTTGTGCTGAGGATTGATCGTCTTTCTTTGGGCACTACTGCAGTTGTAACTGACGCTGATATGGACAGCGTCGATCTAATCGTGGGACAACCGGTCATAAATCGTGAAGGAGTGATCCTGAGAGTTATCAATAATCAAGTGAGGATAATGGAAGATCTTGTAAACCACCTCGATAGCATCACACTGAACGACGAGGAGGATATCCAGCGTCCACGCCGAATTATGGTCCTGGAGGACGACGTCAACCTGAAACCCCAGACATTCACGTCAGCTAGAGTAAGCATCATCGGGAATGAAGAGGACACTGCCGTAGAGCTCAGCAGCAGATGCCACCCGGTGGGACAGGTCATCGTCGGCATACTTGGAGGGTTGTTTCGAGGCCCGTCGAGCGTGCTACCTCTCTTGAATTTGGGAAGCAAGGAGGTGACTCTTCCACGAGGCCACGTAATAGGACGTTGCGAGAGAAGCGTAGAGCAAGAATCGAGGAAGTGGACAAATTACAGGGTGAGTTTAGAAAATAATAAGAAAGATAATGTCGTAGAGATAAACGAGGTTGACCTGGAAGATTCCCTTTCCCCAAGGGACAAGGGCGAATTACTTAAGATTATTAATAAATGGTCCGTCTGTTTTGCAAGTAATAGTAAAGAGTTGGGTACAGCAACCCGTGGGGAAATGGAGATCTCATTAGTGGAAGGATCAAAACCTGTACGCTACAGACCTTATAAATTGTCTTTTAATGAAAGGGAGGTTGTAAGAAATAAAATTACTGATCTGTTAAAAGCCGGAATAATAAGGGAGTCAGAGTCAGAATTTGCAAGTCCAGTGGTACTCGTTAAGAAAAAGAACGGGGAATTTAGGTTGTGTGTTGACTATAGGGCACTGAACAAAATAACTGTAAAGGAGATATACCCCATGCCAAATATTGAAGAACAATTGAACAGGTTGTCGGATAAAGTTTTCTTTAGCAGTTTGGATTGTAGCCAGGGTTTTCACCAGATCCCTGTGTCAGAAGATTCCATTCCGAAGACTGCTTTTATCACACATGACGGTCATTATGAGTATCTAAAAATGCCGTTTGGGCTAGTGAACGCACCGGCAGTTTTTCAAAGAGTCATTAACAAAGCTCTTGGTGATTTGCGACACGAGCGTGTTTTAGTCTATATGGACGATTTGTTAATACCTTCAACATCTGTGACAGAGGGCCTAGAATTATTGCAGAAGGTGTTTGGGCGTTTACACGAGGCTGGTTTAAAGTTGAATTTGAATAAATGTTCCTTCTTAAAGACAGAAATACAATATTTAGGTCATAGATTAAGTGCAAACGGTATTTCACCAGGTTTACAAAAGACAAACGCCGTGAAAGAATTCAAAACACCCACAAACGTGCATGAGGTTCGACAATTTCTTGGGTTAGCAGGCTATTTCAGAAAATTCATTCAAAATTTCGCGACGATTGCTTTACCGTTAACAAAATTAACTAGAAAGGGGTTTGTTTGGAATTGGGGTGAAGAGCAAGAGAATTCATTTTCTACATTAAAGGAATTGTTGGTGAACGAACCAATTTTAGTACCATTCGACTCCAACAAGAAGACAGAGGTTCATACCGACGCTAGTAGTTTGGGTGTAGGGGGAATCTTAATGCAGGAACACGAAGGGGGTCGTTTAAAACCGGTAGCTTATTTTAGTCGAGTAACTTCATCTGCTGAACAAGTTTATCATAGTTATGAATTGGAGACGCTAGCGGTAGTTGAATCCCTCAAGCGATTTCGAATGTATCTTATCGGTTCACATTTTAAAATTGTAACAGACTGTATAGCAGTACGATATACATTTGTAAAACGCGATCTTTTACCAAGGGTAGCTCGTTGGTGGCTTCAGGTACAAGAATATGATTTTGATATAATACACAAACCTGGCAAATCGATGCGACATGTCGACGCTCTAAGCAGAAATGCAATAGAGGTTATACCTTGCGAAAAACAAGTATGCAGTATTAATACTGAGGATTGGTTTTTGACTGTACAAATGCAGGACGATCAATTGCAAATCATAATAAATCAAATAAAGTGTAGTATGAATTCAGATTTATCACGCGAATATTGTTTTAAGAACGAACGTCTTTACCGGAAAACACCTTCTGGTGATAGATTAGTAGTTCCAAAATCTGCAAAATGGAAAATTATGCAAAAATATCACGATGAAATAGGACATCCGGGACTTACTAAAACCACCAATATTATAAAACAAACTTATTGGTTCGCGGGAATGACGCGTTTTATTCGAAAGTATGTATCATGTTGTTTGGAATGTACGTTTAATAAGGGAAACTATGGAAAAATAGAGGGACAACTTCACCCAATTCCAAAACCTAAAATCCCAATGGATACTGTACATATTGATCACGTAGGACCTTTTCCAAAGAGTAAAGGTGGAAACCAATATCTATTGACAGTAATAGATTCTTTTACAAAGTTTCTCATTGCAAAGCCCTGCAAAACTATGAGCGCGAGAGAGTGTGTTAAAAATCTCCAAGAAATCTTTGGAAGTTATTTTGGATATCCAAAAAGGATAATTTCCGATAATGGCAAAGCGTTTACGGGTCGTCATTTTAAAATGTTCGTCACAGAGAGGCAAATAAAACACGTTCTGACTGCTGTCGCTACACCTAGGGAGAACGGACAGGTGGAGCGATACCATCGTACTTTGTTAGACCGCTTAAGAACATTAGTAGTGAATGAATTCTACTGGGATACCAAATTACCGCAGGTGTTGTGGGAAATGAATAATACTGTAAACGAAAGTACTAAACATGCGCCATACGAATTGATGTTTGGACTTAAAGGTAGAATTCTGAATGATCTTGAACCAAGTACAAGTCAAGAGAACATGCAGGAGAAAAGAATGCAAGCTAGTGAGAATCTTCAGAGAGTAGGTATAAGAATGAAACGGGTATTTGATAGTAAGAGAAAGGCCCCTAGAAAATACAAGAAAGGAGATTTAGTGTTGTGGAAGGGAAGTCCTTCTGGTTATTTACAGGGAATCAGCAAGAAATTAAGTAGAAAGTATTCGGGCCCGTACTTAGTGGTTAAAGTATTTGGTTCAGATCGTTATAAGATAAAAAGTATTAAAGGCATGCGGGGTTATAAAAATTATTGTAGTATTGTTGCTGCTGACTCCTTAAGACCCTATTATAGTACGACTCGGAGGGATAAGAAAGATAAGACGGGTACTAACGGCAAGGTTACTGGTAATGAACGGTGGACAACCTCGCTGATCTGATAGAGTGATTTATTTGTTGAATAAGATTTATGTTTAATGCTGCGGAAAAGTCTGAAATTAATTGCTGCGCCGGAACAGGACGGCGTTACAAATAGCCTGTGGTGAAATTAATTGCTGCGCCGGAACAGGACGGCCTTATAAATAGCCTGTGGTGAAATTAATTGCTGCGCCGGAACAGGACGGCCTTATAAATCGCCTGTGGTGAAATTAATTGCTGCGCCGGAACAGGACGGCCTTATAAATCGTCTGTGGTGAAATTAATTGCTGCGCCGGAACAGAACAGCCTTACAAATAGCCTGTGGTGAAATTAATTGTTGCGCCGGAACAGGACGGCCTTACAAATAGCCTGTGGTGAAATAAATTGCTGCGCCGGAACAGGACGGCCTTATAAATCGCCTGTGATGAAATAAATTGTTGTGTTGGAACAGGACGGCTTGATAAATAGTCGTGGCGAATTGAAATTAAATTACCGGAATTATAAAGTCATACAGGACGCTTCTTTTCAGACTTTTTGGCAGGTTTTCTGACCATAAGATGTGATACCTGAAGATGTTTTGTTTGTTATTAGAATTGCTAAGTGGAAAGCAACGCGAGGACGCGTCGACCAAAAGGAGGGCCGAATGTTACGTGAAGGGACATTTGATACTTTTTATACCGAGGACGCGAATACTAAATTTAGGCGACGATATGCTGATGCTGCGGAAACAAGGAAAGGACCGAGACCGAGAAACGAGAGCAGTACGCGAAAAGGCGTGAATCGAAATAGTTGTAATTAAAAACGCAGAATAAAATTGTTTAATCAATTGTGCATTTATTGAGGCTTCGTGACACTAGCGACGTAATCGGCTTAATGTGAAAGAATTCAAATAATTCATACATCTCGAGTCAATATGTGATCAAGGTGGATGTGTAAGGAAAATCAATACACGCAACGCAATAACAGAGGATGTTACGACGAACCTTGTTAAGACTTGAAAAGTGGACAATTATATCAAGGACACCAAAAGTCGAGACGAAAAAGTCACTTGGCGGACTTTGTGCCGGAAAGGCTGAAACTGTTTTTGAATATGCTCGTTATGCTGATTGTAAAAACGGTCGATAGTTTCTTAGAGTAAGGTGAATACGGAAACATAAAACTATCTTAGGGTTTTTTAAGATGAAGGTATTACAAAAAACCTAACCATATCATTTTCTAATAAATTATTGCAAAAATATTACCAAAAAAATTATTAATTATTAATTTCATCGTTCCCAAAATCCTAAAAAAATTTGGATCGTTACAAAAACAATATGGAGAGTAATTTCATGATCCCCAGTTTGTATTACACAGTTTTCAAGGATAACAGGGCCGAATTTCGTATTGAGTCTTTCTTTAGAAACTTGAAATATAGCTACGACCAAACTCAAATTGATCTGATCTTTCCCAAATTCCCAAAATGTTTTGAATTGTGACAAAAACGATATGGAGAGTTAGTTCATGATGCCAAGTTCGCATTACATAGCACTCAAAGTTACCAGGATCAAATTTTAGTATCGAATCTCGCTTTAAAAATTTGAAATATTCGTAGGACAATACTCGAGTGAATCTCATCTTTCCCAAAATCCCAAAAAATTAGGATCGTTACAAAAACAATATGGAGAGCAAGTTCATGATCCCAAGTTCGTATTATACAGTTTTCAAGGATAACAGGGCCAAATTTCGTATTGAGTCTCTCTTTGGAAATTTGAAATATAGCTACTACCAAACTCAAATTGATCTGATCTTTTCCAAAATCCCAAAATGTTTTGAACCGTAACAAAAACGATATGGAGAGTTAGTTCATGATGCCAAGTTCGCATTACAAAGTTACCAGGATCAAATTTCGTATCGAATCTCGCTTTAAAAATCTGAAATATTGGTAGGGCAATACTCGAACTAATCTCATCTTTCCCAAAATCCCAAAAAATTAGGATCGTTACACAAACAATATGGAGAGTAAATTGATGATCCCAAGTTTGTATTATACAGTTCTCAAGAAAACAGGGCCAAATTTCGTATTGAATCTCTCTTCAGAAATTTGAAATATAGCTACAACCAAACTCAAATTGATCTGATCTTTCCCAAAATCCCAAAATGTTTTGAATAGTAACAAAACCGATATGGAGAGTTAGTTCATGATGCCAATTTCGCATTACATCACTCAAAGTTACCAGAATCAAATTTCGTATCAAATCTCGCTTTAAAAATTTGAAATATTGGCAGGACAATACCCGAATTAATCCCATCTTTCCCAAAATCCCAAAAAATTTAGGATCGTTACAAAAACAATATGGAGAGTAAATTCATGGTCCCAGGTTCGTATTATACAGTTCTCAAAGATAACACCGCCGAATTTCGTATTAAGTCTCTCTTTAGAAATTTGAAATATGGATACGACCAAACTCAAATTGATCTGATCTTTTCCAAAATCCCACAATTTTTTGAATAGTAACAAAAACAATATGGAGAGTTAGTTCATGATGCCAAGTTCGCATTACATAACACTCAGAGTTACCAGGATCAAATGTATCGAATCTCGCTTTAGAAATTTGAAATATTGGTACGGACAATACCCGAATTAATCTCATCTTTCCCAAAATCCCAAAAAATTTAGGATCGTTACAAAAACAATATGGAGAGTAAATTCATGGTCCCAGGTTCGTATTATACAGTTCTCAAAGATAACACCGCCGAATTTCGTATTAAGTCTCTCTTTAGAAATTTGAAATATGGCTACGACCAAACTCAAATTGATCTGATCTTTTCCAAAATCCCACAATTTTTTGAATAGTAACAAAAACAATATGGAGAGTTAGTTCATGATGCCAAGTTCGCATTACATAACACTCAGAGTTACCAGGATCAAATGTATCGAATCTCGCTTTAGAAATTTGAAATATTGGTACGGACAATACCCGAATTAATCTCATCTTTCCCAAAATCCCAAAAAATTTAGGATCGTTACAAAAACAATATGGAGAGTAAGTTCATGATCCCCAGTTTGTATTATACAGTTTTCAAGGATAACAGGGCCGAATTTCGTATTGAGTCTCTCTTTAGAAATTTGAAATATAGCTACGACCAAACTCAAATTGATCTGATCTTTTCCAAAATCCCAAAATGTTTTGAACCGTAACAAAAACAATATGGAGGGTTAGTCCATGATGCCAATTTCGCATCAGATAGCTCTCAAAGTTATCAGGATCAAATGTAGTATCGAATCTCGCTTTAGAAATTTGAAATATTTTTAGGACAATACCCGAATTAATCTCATCTTTCCCAAAATCCCAAAAAATTTTGGATCATTGCAAAAACAATATGTAGAGTAAGTGAATGATCACAAATTCGTATTATACAGTTCTCAAGGATAACAGGGCCGAATTTCGTATTAAGTCTCTCTTTAGAAATTTGAAATAAAGCTAAGACGAAACTGGAAATGATCACATCTTGAACGTTTCCCAATGTAAACTATTTAAATTTTCTTGTCAACACCATCGACAGCGATTGTTTGTTCAGTAGACCGCTTGGATTGAATGTACTATTTATGAGTCATGTCGAGTGTTGTTTAGTAATTAAATAAAATAATTCTACAACTTCCAAATGTTTCGCCGTATTTATAATTAGAATACATATCGATTATTTGAATCCCTTTTTGCAATTTGAAACTTACTCTGCTAATTTGTTAAGTTATGTAAAAACCAGTTTGTTTGAGTAGTAACGTGGTCCTGATCACAATTTACTACAGAGCAGAGACTAATTAAGCATTCCACACTGAAGTGAATCGTGACATAATTCAATATGTCTCTAGTATAAACTATTCATTGACAAATTGACTGTTGCCTTAAATATGTTTACATTTAACGCGAAATGCAATTATGTGGTATTCTGCAAGAGAGCACAAGTATTGCTTTTAACTCCCTTATTAGGATGATGTGCAATAATTTTAACGTGATTAATTTACATGCTGACAATGTTAATGGTATCTACTTTAGTTGACCTAAAAACATTAATACGTAAGTGTACGATTGGTTGAGTCGTATTTCTGCAGCAGGATTGATAAATTTGAAAAAAGAACCAAATTATTCGTAAATCAGTTTTAGTTAAATTGTGTTATCGAGGTGAACGACGAAATGTTAAAATGCTAGTAGTTTCAGGTCAAAAAGGTTATGTTTGAGGAAACAATACAAACTCATGGAAACTTTTCAGTTTTAGGAATATTCAGGAATGATAAAAAACCATTCCATTTTGTTTGAAAATCTCTCTCGTCGGTGGTAGATACAATGAGCTCACTGCAGGAACTTTTCCATTTAAATCCTGCTACAAAGCCCAGCTATATGTGGATATTTACTGCTAATATTATTATTTCCTCTCAAAATTCAATACGTTATCCGATGTATACAGCAAAAAACAGATTTAATGATATCGAGCGCATTCAGAAAACATTTTATTCGAATCGTAAAAAAACATCTTGCAAATATGTCGAAACGGAAAAAAGGTAACTTTTCCATCTCTTCCTCTTTCTTCCTCTCTTCCTCACTCTTTCGCTCTCTCTCTATCCTCTAATTCAATAGCGTCGGGCATTAGAGTCCCTGGAAAGCTGTAAATTACTTTACTGCGCCCTTTTCGAAATCTGACGCCGTATTTATGGCGCTCGCTGAACTTATCCTTCCCGTGTTTAATCATGGAACGGGCTAGAAGGAGAGAGATGGGAAAAGTAGGAAAGTCGGTGGGTACGAGAGGGGAGGGGGGAGGCGGATATAATTTCATTTTTATTATTGGCTCGGAGTTGTTATTTAACGCTTTCGGAGTTTTTAAAATGGGTAATAAAAAGGGGTTTTACTGTCCCGTGGAGGGAGCGGATATTAGCGTTATCATTCGTCGAGACGTGAAGCTGAAGTCTGCTGGAAACTGAATGGGGTTGAGGGAGTATTATTTTTTGTTGCGTTCTGATGTATACTGGTAAAGTTTCAAATTTGTTTTTGCTACATTTCCCTTGTTGTTACTGTTTCAGTTGTTCCTGAGGCATAATAATCACTATTATATCGTCCTTTCATTTTACTCCGAATGTTCCCAATATTTTAAGCACGTCCCTGCATCAGTCTTAACGTTTGTGATGGGAGTACAAATCGGCCCGGGCAAAATAGTGATAAAACCATTGGGTAACACTAGACTCTTCAATTATGGGAGATTCCATGTCAACTGATCAGCGAGTGAATGGGGTGGTTTTTAAATCGCTACCGGAAGTATCTAGTCGTCTTTAGGATATAAAAATACGTCGGATCCTACATTTTCCGCCCCTAATTTTGCGTCATTTTGGATTTGTGACCAATTTTCTGTTTTATCATCTTTTTGCGGGCCATGACAAATTTTCGTTTTTAGCTGCCGATGCGAGAATTTGAGTTTAAAAGAATTCTGAAAATAGTGGGTCGATGTAAAATCTTCCCAGGAATCCATTTCCGGCGTCACAATTAGGATTGGAACATTATTGGATTAGACCATTTTTCGCACCGTTTCAAGCTGGCAGAATAGTTCAAGCTTCCTGTGTAATTACAAAGCCGTGTGCAAAATTTGAAGCTTGTGCGAATTGGTCGAATTTTCAAGATTTTTTTACTGGAAAATTACTTGGCAGAACACTTTTCGGACAGAAAAGGGTTGGCAGAATAGTTCGCATAAGGTTTCTGTGTCATAATGATGTCGTGTGTAAAGTTTGGAGCTTGTGCACATTGGTTGAATTTTCCAGATTTTCCTCTCGGAAAATGGCTTGGCAGAACATTTGTCGCACCATTTTAGACTGGCAGAATGGTATTCGAGGACTTGATTCAACATGACAAACTCGGATTTACCATTTTGGAAGCTGTGCAAATTGGTCAAAACTTTGTCTCCATTTTTCCGTCGAAAAAACCTAGGCAGAACAATTTTCCGACCAGTCAGACTTGGCAGAATAGCTCGATGTGCCTTGTTTTGGTGAAAAGAAGCAGGATGAGCATTTTGGGGTTTGTGCAGATTGGTCAAAATTCTTCTGTTTTTTACAACCGTTTTTCTTAAATAACAATAAATATTCACCAACCTGAGGTGGCAGAAACGCATTTCGTTAATAAAGTGGCATATTCCATGTGAATGAAGTTAAGTGCAGATCGGTCGACTTTTCTAACATCAGCTGTCCTACTATTAGAAGCTATAAAGTCAAGTCAGGAGCATTTATAGTTGGCAAAAATACCTGGATAGGTATTGAATCAGACGGGAGCGTGGGCAGAGACCTACGGTGTTTGGTATGGTGTACTCACCCGTATGCGTTCTTTGGTGCGCCTTGAGGTGGGAGCTCTTCTTGTAGACCTTCTTGCATCCGAGGAAGAGGCACTTGTGTATCCTCCTCTTGGAGTCGGGCGAGTGGTCCAACCTGGCGTGGTGGTGTTTCGCCGTCGCCGTCGTCGTCGTCGGCGACGCCGTCGCCGTCGTCTGCTGTTGCTGCTGGTGCGTCGCGACGCCGCCCGCGTTCCCCCCGACGATCTGCCCCCGCGGCACTACCGAGATGTACCTGGCGAGGCCGCCCGCGGTCGCCCTCACCCTCACTATAGTGTTCCTGGCGGCTTGGGCGGCCGCCGTCGCCGACGTCGTCGAGGAGACGTCGACGTCGTCGCTGGCGCCGCTCTCGTTGCTCGGCCCCGACTCGGGGCTCGAGGGCGGCGTCAGAGCGCCGCCCCCCTGGTGGTGGTGGTGGTGTATCCTCCTGACGAGGCGGAGCCGTTCGAAGTCGATGTCGTCGTCGTCGTCGTCGATGTCGTCGACGTCGACGTCGAGGAGCGGCTCCTGCTTGACGAGGATCGCGCACGAGAGGGCGCCGTCCCACGAGCACGGCGAGCTGCCCGAGCTCAGGGCGTCGTAGTGGGTCTCGGGGAAGTCGTCGAGGACGTTCACCTCGTACCACGAGGTACCGGTCCTGTCGCCCTTGTACGACTTCATCTTCGGCTCGTCCTTGAGGTAGCGCTCCATCTCGTAGCAGGTCTGGAAATGAAGAATTCAGACGTTAATTGAAAGAAGATTCGAATGATTTTAGGAAATATTTTTAAAAAAATTGGCGCACATTTATGTTGAAGAATCACAGGTTCCTTTTACTGATGCGGCTGTAGGTTTAGGGAAACACCGGTAAATGGCAATGATTCAGTATAAAATCTTTAATACAGGAGTCGACCATGTACTGTAGTGACCAGACTTTTTACTATCATTTTTAGTGGTATTATAGCAATTCGGCGCTGAAAAATATGACAATGCTCTTTTGGGCAATGGAGCAATTTGAAGTTCTTTTTTGGCGTTGGACCATATATATAGTTTCATTTGAGGTTTGTATCAGCACCCAACGAAAACTTCAAAAATTTCAGTTAATCAAATGACACTTGTCAATTATCTCGACAATGTCTAGGTGACAGGAGAACTGGTCGACTGGACAAAACCATGCTGTAATGGTTTCCATGGGGTGGTGTAACAAACCTTTTTTGTTAATATTTAGGCAGAGGAGTAGTTTGAAGTTGTATGTTTGAGATTTTAGACACTTGGTGATTTTTGATTCGACTATTTTAGGCAGGAGGTTAATTTAGTGTTAAAATATGTGACAACGTCCTTTTGGACCATATACCTCTTGTAGATCACTTTGTAGTTTTGTGTTTAACGTCGCCGTCTAAAGATCTTTTGACGAATCCCAATTGTGAAGCTAAGGCATTCTAACTCTAAATTTAGCCTCAAATGCATCGTTTTTCCTTCCTGGTTTTAGGTATTGTCAAAAATTGACAACAGTTATCCGACTGGTGTTTCGTCTCAGTTAGCAGATCAAAAGACGTCTTGCTATGGTAAAAATATAACGTCGAAACGTTTTAAACAAATGTTCTACAAAACTGATTTAAACTCCATGCTAACGTTATAAATGTGATCTCATGCGGGTTCAGAACACAAAAATTCCGTATTGGATCACTACGAACGCCGGCGTTCGGAAATTAAATTTATTCGATCGCTCGATATGTATGTAGCATTCTCCCCGTCTTGCGGTTTTCTCCATGGTTTGCTCCTTTTTCCTGCCAGAGTGCAATTCCTGCGCGCCGAGGGTTTTCCGCGCCCGGGAAAAGCATTTTCCTCGCTTTTCCTCTCCGTCTCTCTCATCCCTCCGGTATACCTCGAATACTTCGGAAAATTCTCTCTCTCTCGGTGTGTGTGTGTGTGTGTGTGTGTGTGTGTGTGTGTGTGTGTGTATGTATGTATGTGTGGTGTTGTTGTTATTATGTAACGGATGTTACGACGCGCGAGGCATGCAGGAATGTTAAATGGGCGCTTTGAGATTCGGCAGAGGAAAACGTAATAAAAAGACGCGTGCGGGGGAAACCCCGGGAAAAATTTACTTTGCGATATTTATTCGGGACGTATTATGGACATCTTTGAGATGTTTACGGGGAAGGGAGTTTTTGGTGGGAACGGCGAACTCTCGCAGGGATGAGCACTACTGGAAATGGAAATGATACGAACGGTCGTCCTGTCTGCGTTCGAGTTGTAGCCGTCCGTTACAGAATATTTTATCGTCCCTTTGAAACGCGTGTATTTGCCAAGATGCGGGTAGCGAGCTAGGAAGCATTAGTTTTATTTAAAAACAAGCCATCGAGTGTAAGTACTTGGGCATAAACAATACTAGGTTTCATCAGATGTTCCGATCCACCGAAAATATCGATACTTCATATCGATCCGGATCGTCTCATAAACTAAGGATACAGGGAAGTATTGCTTTGAAAATGATCGATACTCGGAATATCGATACTGTTTCGATCAGAGTTAGTACAAATCAGAGAGAATCCACATAAATGTGGCTCTGTCTAATGCAAACGTCATTAGACTCGTTAGACTAAAACATATCTACTTATGTCACTATGTTACAGTCACTAGATCCCGTGACTGATTTAACTATATGGCGTATTTTTGACTTTGGGATTTTTAATTATAAAAATATTCAAAAACAAAACAACTATTTGTGTACTAGTTGTACATAAATGTACATTGGAATAAAATATATAATTATAAATTAAATAGTCATTTTAATAACAACAAAACAAAAAAAATCACAGGAAACAAAAATAAATAATATAATAAAATAAAATTAAAAATAGTCGCTATAAAGAATACCATATAAATTCCAGTTATCCAAAGTTAATGAATATAAAAATAATAATTTCGATAATCTAACCCCACTTAGTTTGCTCCGACTTTGGATGATATTTCCCCCTTCAGAAAACAGTCATTCAGAAGGAAATGATGTCCCAACAACAGACAAATATTTATTAGTGAACTCCCTTAATATCGGTGAGCAATTAATTGCTATTGTTCCAGTAAAGCAAAGGAGTACAGTAAGACTGTTCACTTGAATGCTCTCAATCCTCTCTCTCTCATTTTACTATTGACACGGAGTTCTAGCTTTGCCTATCTTTAGTGTCGACTGTTGATTCAATCCGGGATTTTCGATATGTAGCTTTAACGGATCGATCCGCTGATATATCGAAAAAAGAAATATCGATACAAAATATCGCGTATCGGAACTCAAAAGATCGATACTCACAAGTATCGATACGTATCGCACATCCCTACGGTGCAAAGTAGTCACGCTGACTACTATAGGCTATTAACTATGTCGAAAATAACGGGTAAAAGGAACTAACGCGTGCAAGGTATTTTATTTTTCCATACGGTCAATTGACCTCTAAAGAAATAAAATCCAAAAGTGCTACTAAATTTAGCCATGCGTTTTTGAGACCGGGGTAAGTTTGTCCACTTTTCGATTTTTCGGCTATAGCGCAAAAACTATGCATTTTTCGAAGATATGTGCTGTAAGATTTCCTGTAGAGAATTAAATTTCCTATGAAAATGATATTTTTTGAAGTGCAAAAAAATTTTTTTAATGAAATAAATTCAAAAATCCAAGTTAAAAAAAATTAAATTTTTTTTTTTGAATTTTTGGCTATAACTTTCGTCTGAGTGAATTTAGGTATAGGCATTGCTTCATAAAAAAGAAAGCTTATGAAATTCTCTTTAAAATGGTGGCTTGTAACACTTTATATATTGAATATTGACTGAGATGTAAACGTTTGAATTCAGCCATTTTTTTCTCTATTTTTTACTTTTTCTTTAAAAAAAGTATTATTTCATATTTTTACCCGAAAAAAAAAAGATTTTAATTCAATACGTAACTTGTGTACGAATAATTTAATATGAAAAACGATCTTATTTATTTATATTTAAAGTCAGTTTACGTACACGTAGAAATAAATACTTAATTCATCTTTAAAGTAATAATTTTAAAACTAGTTTTATATGCAATGCCGTTTAAATTTGTTTTAAATGCACTGAGTTTATTTTTGTTTGTCGGAAATCCATTAGTTCGCAGAATCTACCTCGTTAGAAAATTTCCAGAAGCGACACATTTCGACGTGTGTTTATCTTTATGGCGGGCTGTTTCGTCACAATATATTTTTCCTTCACATTTCGGAGGTTGGGTCACTATACTTCTAGAATTGGCCTAGCACAGTTGAGTTTTAGAGTAAATTCGAAAATGGAAAAGTGTATTTTTGGTTGTAACAAGGATTTGAAAAGTGATACGAGAACTTTAGGAAAAAAGAGTATCGAAAGTGTAAGTGCTACTAGTATTGAAAGAGACGATGGAAAGCATAAATTATTGAGTGATGTTGCAAGTATTCAAGTACATGGAAAATGTTATAAAGCATACATTAGGGAGTCGAACATTAAAGCAGCAAAAAAACGGAAACCAACCAACCTAAATGAGTTGTGATTGGGAAACCAAGTCGTACCAGGGAAGGTGTTACTTTTGATTATGCTGAACTTTGTGTTTTATGTGGCGATCAGGCGGGAAATTCCTATTTAGTAGAGGGGCGAAAAAAAGGGCGTCTTTCTTTAGGTATGTGTATTTAAAAAGTTAAATGTTTTATTGTGTACTAAACTATATACAGAAACTTGCAAAATAAATGCACTCATTTCGTAAAATAAAAATTATATTTTGCAATAATGTAGACCGAAAAGTATTATAACTAAAACCTTAATATTTGTAGTTTATTATTGCAATTGTAAACGTCCAATCATTTAAATTAAATATGTAGAATATGTTCTAGTAGAATAATATTCATTGGTGATAAATTTATGTTCATAAAATTATTATTGCATAAAAATATTTTTTTTTGTTTTTTGAATTTATTTCATTAAAAAAATTTTTTTTTACTTCAAAAAATATCACTTTCATAGGAAATGTAATTCTCTACAAGAAATCTTACGGCATATATCTTCGAAAAATGCATAGTTTTTGCGCTATAGCCGAAAAATCGAAAAGTGGACAAACCTACCCCGTTCTCAAAAACGCATGGCTAAATTTAGTAGAAATTTCTTATTTTATTTCTTTAGAGGTCAATTGACCGTATGAAAAAATAAGATACCTTGCACGCGTTAGTTCCTTATTAAATGACATAGTCAATGGCCTACTAACTGTTAGCGAACTAATGTAACCCAAAATGCAATGCGTGAAGAATTGGTTTAAAAATTTAAGGATTAACTGTATATTTTTCTTAGTTATGTTATGACCTTTCGACTAGTTCAAAATTGTTGAAATGGCGAGTGAAAATTTGAAAATATAGTGGAGTAGTTCGATTTTTTATTTCCAATCAGGAATATTGTTATTTTTGGTACAGCTGTTTCTGAGGTAAGAGGCTGGAGACAAAATTTAAAGCCGTGACATCCAAATATATTATCTCTCTCTCTTTCGCTCAGTGGAGATTCAGATCCCAATCCGCAAATTTACGCCACCTTGGCTGATAATTCCGCGGAAGCGTTTCAGTGAGACAGACATTAAGGCTTTCTGCAGGAAACTGCAACTGATATAATAACGGGGTAGTTTAAACTCATTCCCTCTCTCGCTCGCTTTCTCTCCGTCTGGAAACTTGGGGAGGGACGTAATCCTATAGTGGATGTTTCACTTTTAGTGCGCGATTAATTCCGGTTAAATTTTATCCGCTTATTATAACAGCGAGAGCCGCGCCGGGAATCTAACGTTTCAAAGGATTAATTATGGATGCAAGATGGTCGTTCCTTAAAAAAAAAATGATACAGAGGGTTTATAATTCTTCCCATCCGGGCACTTTATCCTCCTCGTCTTTCCGCCGGGGTGGTTTCCCTCCACCTCGCGCCGCCCCCTCCCCTCCCTCCCGTGTTTATAAATTTTAATATTTTTCTCGAAAACGTCAACGGGAATATACGCGCTTTTTTCCGCACGCGCTCTCCTCCATCACTTTCCCTTCGTCTCGGCGCGCGCTTTCATTTCATTTTTAATTTATGACATGCAGAGTGACTTGCAGACTTTTCCGTTTTTTTTTTGATTTATTTCCCGGGGACGTGCCCCTCTCCCGCAGACCGCGTAAGTATGTAGATCGAGAAGCAAAAAAAAAAGAAGAAGGAGGAGGAAAAAATAAGTCCCGAGGGGAGAGTTCGCGAGATTAACGCATCAAGAGAAAATCTAACGGATACAAACAAGACGCGCTCATTCTGCGCTCTCTTGATTTATCTCTTCTCGGGACTGTCGGGGAGAGAGCGAAGTAGGCCGTGAGAAAAAAATTGCAATCTAGATGTAATTTTGGGTATGCAAATTTTACATGTTTTTACTATCCAGATTCACTTGTACAAATGCGAGGTTGCTACATTATACTGGGTGATCAAGAATGACTGTGGGCAACACTTTTTACAGGATTTTTTACTTGTCTATTTTGCAACACTACAACCGGATATGTTTATTTGACATAACAATCAGCGATAAGATTGTAGGTTATGTGAATAAAAATTAACGCTTAAACAATGAAACTCGAAATACAGAACATTAATTTAATTAAACAGCTAAAGGTAATGCTCAAAATGCCCCCCCCCCCATTTTGGTCCAGACATACAGATATACAGAATACAGATATTCACCAGCATATTGGGGGTAATGTTTGCCACTTCCTGAACTATTGCCTCTTGCAGATCTTCTTTAATATGCAATATGTTCCTAAAGACATTGTCCTTCAAGAGCCCAAATAACGAAAAATCTAATGGAGTGAGATCTGGTGACCTGCTTGGCCAATTGCCCTGACTAATTACTCTATCGCCAAAATTCTCTCTTAAATATCCCATAGTAGCACGAGCCGTATGTGCCCTTGCAGAGTCTTGTTGGAAATATCCAATTTGACGCTCTTCGTCTGTAATTGGTTTACAAAAGGCCTCAAAAGGTGTTAGATATATCTCTCCGAATTGACGGTAAATTAAAAAATATTGGCCCATACACCCGCGTCCTTGAGGCTGCCAACCAAACACCAACTTTAACAGGGTGCAAATGTGTCTCTCTGATGGCATAAGGATTTTCACCTCACCAAATTCTGTAATTTTGTTTATGCACATAGCCGTTGAGATAAAACCAGGCTTCGTCGGAAAAGAAGGTATTGTCAAGCATATCATTATTATTTAATATCATTGAATTAATTGCAAAATAAAACTCTCTGCGGGTGATCTGGAGGGATTAATGACTGGACGATGGAAATTTTGTAAGGGTGGTACTTTAATTTCTTTTTAAGCACAGTGGAGCAACTTCCATATGATAAACCTGTAAACCATTCCAATGAAAATATCGTGTTGTAACGTGACAACCATTTTAAATAAATTAATTTGAAAAGAATACCAAAAATTTGAATGTGAAATAGCAAATGGCATCTATCAATGACGCTGTCAGTGTCACCAACCGGATGTTACTCCAGTTATACCATTTAAAAATGAAATTCAGTATTGCCAACTTAAACAGTCATTCTTGATCACGTTGTACATATATCCCACCAAACCGAAATTTCAACTAACTCAACATTCATAGCTAACTGTATTTCGTGCTCTATTAGACTAGAATATCCATAGCATACCTTCTTTATTGCACCCAAAATTATTTTTGTTGCTCGTGCTGTTTACGAGAGACAGTTGATATTCTAGCTTATTATTACGGGGGAAGAGCTACCCCAGCATGTCATGAACGGCATAGGATATCGATTGAGGCGATTGTTGCTTTGTGGTTATCTTGATCTCACCCCGAAATTTACAAAACTACCCTCTTCAACAGATGCAATTCAAAATCAAACAGTGTATGATCATTATAATGATGATAATACAACATTACAAAATAATGTAATGTAAGAAAATATACAACATATTTTGATGCTTTGTAGTTAGCAGTTATGGATGCAATGCGTTTAGGGGATGCGATCAATCGCATCCCCTAAAACTGCATAACTACCCCCTGAAACGTATATACACTTCCTGTAAAAACGTAGAAAAGTGGATAAAGTGATTCTGTAATACAAACAACGTTTGAGACAGATCAAGTTTCAGCTAGTGTATGTGTTCTACACTGTGTTAAAGTTTAGGAAAATCTATAATGATGATAGTGCGAGTGTACATCTATTTCAGGGGGTAATTGCGCAGTTTTATGGGTACGATCAAGCACCACCATCACTACCACCAAGAAATTACATTCGACTTATTGTCCATTGTATGAGTTTTTCACGGAGTGTAGCAAGTTTTTTATGTTGTTAGTATTTTTGGGGACATGTGTGCCAAATTTGCCACTTTTCCTAAAATCAAAAGGGAAATTTTTTATGTAAACGAAATCCTACGTCCCAAAATTATTTTACGTTACAGGTTACACTCACACTAAATTATATTCACATATCCAGTACCCTATAATAGAGGAATTGCGAAAAATAAATACTTCACCTAAGATACACTCACTGTTAGTAAATGATATTTGCCAAATTTATATTTAATTTCTTAGTTTGAATTAGGTACTGAGTTATATAAAGTCAAACTTAAACACCTAACACAGTTAAGGCCGTAAGAAGTTAACGAAAGTGTTGCAATCGTGCTGATTTTCGGAATTTGAGATATTGGCATTTCTGGACGTTTCGAGGTGCCCTGAGTTCGAAAAAATGTTTTTGGAAACATTTCTGTGTGCGTGGATGTATGGTGTATGTAGTCAACGTTTCCTCAAAAACTCGAAATAGTGGAAAGTTGAAATTTTGTACTTAGGCTAGGTCCCCTGAAAACTCGCGACTACATAAATTTCATCAGAATCAGTTAAGGGCAAAGGACACTTTACTCTTGTCATTTTTAGTTTTTTTTTATTATCTCAAAAACTGGTCCAACGTTTTTTTTAACTTTGTACATTTACTCTACTATCCAATTCTCATTGATTGCCGTTATCGTTATTTTGACTGATCTTCTGCGAAGGACCCTTTACTCTTGTAAATTTTCAGTGTTTCTCAATTTTCTCTGTAATGGCTTTACCGATTCTTACCAAATGTTAAATTTGAACTGACCTAATTCTTGGGTACAACTTTTATTTGAAACATTTGTTTCTAAAACCTACCTAAAGGGCACATTAATAATGTTGCCATGAATATTTGGTCCTGCCATATGAGAGTCTTTTTTTTAACTTTAACAACAGAAACGTTCACGAAATTTTTCCAACACTGTTCAACTCTTCTCTAGCTTTTCTACACCATAGCATGGATATCCATTATACAGTTCGAAGTTTTTAAGTCGTAAACACAAAACGAAAAATCCCCCGACTCCCCTCATATATTTTCCCTTCATTACCTTTCAACAATGAACCGTCTCCATATGCAACCGCCCATTCGGAAAAGTCGAATCCCCCTCCGCAGTGCAAAAACGCTTAAAAACCTCATTCATTACAATTGCGAGCTGAAACCACCAAAAACCTCGACCATCGCTTATGTTCCAACAATCCCATCACTCACGTCCCCTCCCTCCCGCCAAAAAATTCCTGTGACAAATCTCTTCCGACCCACCCCCGCCCTCCACGAAAAACCTTTTTTTCATCCCCCGTTTAATGACATTCGTTGGGAGAAATGGGGGATATTTACCTCCGGGAAAGTATCTGTTATTTCTCCGATGAGCGATAAACGGAGGGGTAATGTTAAGGGGTTGATTACCCGTGTGGATTTTTATGGGGGTTATTGCGGGGAAGGTCGGCGGGGAGGGAAAATAGCATCGAGTTTATTGGAGAATAAAATTGGAGATTGCCGTGGAAGAGGAAATTTTTCACATTTAAACTAAATAAAGTTGGTTAAAGTCCCAGGTTTGCAAGACACTGGGTTTCGATCGTTTAAGGATTAATGGGGTGCGAAGTGGAATGTACAGAATTAAGCATGAGAGGTTGAAGCTAGAAAATAAAGATTTCAAAACCTTAATTGGACGAAAAATGTGTATTCTTTCTCCTTCTAAATCTTGTGCTTACTTTAGTAACAATTTCTATCCAATTTAAAATTTAGAATATGATCGCTACAATACCACAGACAATTCATTCTGTCTGTGACAATACGATGGCTTCGAAAATATTTTTTGAATGATTGAATATTGAATCTACGAACAAACCTGTCTTTGGTAAATTTTTCAGATTGTTTTACCAACGGCATAATTTAAGAAAATGCTTCCATCCAAAAGAGAGATTCAATAAAAAGCACATGGACATCAAATAAAGGTTTTAGATTATTATACCCTTATTAAACTCGCACATGATAACAATCTTTGTATTACCCACCAGACATTTCACTGCTACCACTACACCTTAATTGAAAGGTACTAACTACCTATTAACGGGCTAGGTGTTCAAGCTGTACCATCGTAAGTTCTAATAAACATTTAAGGTTTAGGGTTAAAACGTTTCTGCTAGAGATTCTGAACTTAGGGTACAGCGCTTTTAATCTAAAGCTACAACACCAAAGTTCAGGCCAGGGATGTGAGTCTGTCAAAAAATTTAAACGGCGAAAACTTTCATTTTAAGCACGCAGTTTACAATTTACTCGATATTAAATACTTTAACTCCCAGCTTAAACTCGCAATTAGTACTTGTGTATATGCGCCTGTCTGTCGTGAAGTTATTTTTAGTGATTATGCGCGGTTTTTGTTTAATTTACGGACAAGTTAATCCGGAGACATATTGTTTGAAGTTTTTACTTCAGAGAGCGCCAGATGATGGCGATATGTTGATGAAGAGAAAGTTATTTTCGCTCGGAAAAGTTTATTACGTATACACACATAAATATGTATACCAAGGCGAGCGGGAGATAACAGGAGTTGTAACGAAAGCCTGGAAAAGGGACTTGATACGCCCGTTTCCGGGCCTTTAATAAAAGAAAACTTTGTAGGGCACTGTGAATATTTAGAGGGATCGACGAATTAGGATAGAAAAGGTGACCATAAAATGTAAAAGATATCTTTTTTATCGGTTGTTTGATAAAGAAAGCAATAACTTATTATCGCTTTATTCGAAATTTCGGCCAGTGACTTAATACGCTCTTATTTTGATGCGGCGCCATAGGTTAATAAACACTAGAGGCGATTGTTGTATATACCTGAATTCACCATAAGGAATTAAATTCAAAGACATCGTACAAAAAATGTTGAAACCTGTTGTTTATACGATACATCCTGCTAAGTATACCTTCTATGTGTTGTTTTTAAAGAAATCTCGCAGGCTTTTGTTATATTATTGCCTTGGTAACTAGATTTTTCAAATATTGAAAATTGCCAAAGGCATCTAAAAATCTTATTGAGGATCCTCCAGCATTCTTCCCGTAGGACTCTACGACACAACTGTGCCAGATCAAATTAAATCATTTTACCAGTCAAGGCTGCCTAGAAACCCTTGGTTTATTAATCTTAGGTTGCCTTAATAATCCAAATTCCCCAAAATTTATATTTTTCTTTAGGTTTTTCGGATTCTAGAAACCGTAGAAAGTAACCCAGAGATCTTGTGGTTTGCAAAAAAATTTAGAGCCCCAAGAGTTAATTCCATCAGGTGCCCTTAAGGCCCAATAGTACCGAATAAAATTGACAAGTGTTGTATATTGTTAAAATAATCTGCAATATTCTTCAAAGATTTGCTTATATGTATGTATATATATCTGATGTGTAAAACGTAAATTGTAAAAGTGCCCAAGTGGCAGGTCTGACGCTCGGAAGCAAATTCTTGTTGTGGCAGTTTATTAATTCACCAGTTCTGCAACAAAATTTCAAACTCCCACATCTATCATGTATTGCACGTATAAACATCCCCACTAAAATTAAACAAAACAGAGCAATACTGCCGCACACAAGTGAATCTGATGATGGTATTTACTTGGTAAACGATGGCATTTACGAATGTTCACGTATCGGATGAGTTGGTATGCATATTTTTAAATCCGCTCACCACTTATAAATTGTAGTGCAATTTCACAATAATTGGTGATTGATCATTGAAACACTTGTTTCCCCTGAAATCTAAAACTAGTTGTTAGTGTTGTTCTGTTGGCAGTGGTAACTTTCATGGAAATGGCAAAAGCTATACAGTGGAATTGTTTAAGATAACTTATCAAACCCACAACAACATATCCCAACTCGATTGCTTGTTTATTTTTGGTTAACAGTTTACAAAACAACGCAGGAAACGCTATACCCGCATATGGCGAGAACTGACCCTTCAAGGGGGCAGATTTAAAAATAACAATTCTTGTACGCTATTATTATTTAAAAATATTTTACATACTTTGTGTAGATTAAAGTTTTTTAAAAGCGTTAAAAAAATTTCGCTGGTTAATTTTTTGCTCCCGTTTAATCGCCATTCCTAAGGTGTAGGGGGATGAAGAGAGGGGTTGTAATTGTATAGAAAGCGGAAACGAACTTCGGAAATTTTGGCAAAAACGTCGCCAAAGGGGGATCCCGGAACGAAAATCTCTTCCTCACTTCCGCCTGTACTTCCTCAAAAAAAAACTGGGCCAAACGGGGAAACACCCGCCCCCACACTCCCACCCTTGTATTTTTGGGACGCGTCATTGAATTAAAAACTTTCCCGTTTCGACGTCTATTTTCGGGCGCCCGAACTTCAACTCGTTCTCTCTCTTTCTCTACGTTCCTCTCTCTCTCTGTCTCTCTCTCTCGAGCTCATTACTATGGCCATTATGCAAATTGGTAATTTCGCAAAATGCGAAAACTTCGCGTCCCCTCTCGCTCTAATTGTGAGATGGTTTTTCCCGCGACATGCGATTAGCGAGATTACACCACGACAAATCCGATATTAACGGGTTTAACAGTAGGCGATGGTGCCCCGAAAGACCTTAATCTAAAATCCAGAAATATATTTTTTTGAGGCAACCATGTAGCATTCATTATCTTGATTAAAGTTCGTTATTAATTTAAATTCTGTTGAAACTCCGTACAGTACATCCGTTGAAAGTTTACGGAGTCCTGACGACGCGACGTTTCCTTCAATTGTGTTAAAGTGTTTTTGGGTTTTGGGCTTTTGTTCGAATAACAATCGAAACATACTTTGGGATATAGTAATGGTTGATGCCATTATTGAAACTCTGCCAAATAATGGACTACAGTTTCGTTAAAATACAATATTGAAACTTGCCATATTAAAAAAATGGCGAGGTATAACATCGTAAGACTTTCTCATATGGCCGAACAAAATATTCATGACAACATTATCACCGTTTTATAAAATAAATCTAGTGTTGAATATTAACATTTTCTCTTATTAGTAAATATTTGTTTTGGTTGTTTGTTAGATGGGAAAGGTTTCTGAAATAAAAATTATATACATTTAATATGTTAATTCAAGTATAAAGTTTAATAAAAACATTAAAAGCGTTATTAAACAATTTCGAAAAATCGACCCGATTACAATACTCTCTCATATATGAGTACCTCATATGAGAAAGTTAAAACCCAAATTCGACAAGTATAAAGTATCATTCACAGAAGATTTCGTCAAAAACGTTAGAAATCTTTTTTATAGATATTCAATAGTAGAATAAATATATAAAGTTTAAAAAAAATTCGTGGAGTGGATTTCGAAAAAAATTGAAAAAAACCGAAAATTGACAAGTATAAAGTGCCCTTCACAGAAGATTTAGCCAAAATCGTTAGAAAACTTTTTTTATTTCTATTTAATCGAACAATAAATATTCAAAGTTTCAAAAAAATTCTTGAAGCGAATTTCGAGAAAAATTCAAAAAACCGAAAAATAACAAGGGTAAACTACCCTTTTATCCTGGCCGATTTTAATGAAAAGCTTATTTTCACGTCCTGGTATGATACAAAGTCTAAATACAAACTTTTGACCGTTTGTGGTTTTTGGTTTTTGAGAAAATCCTACCACAGACATACACACACATATATACAGACGGTTTTCCAAAAACATGTTTTTTGGACTCAGGGCACCTCAAAACGTTCAGAAATGCTAATAACTCAATTTCGAAAAATCGACCCGATTACAATACTCTCTCATATATGAGTACCTCATATGAGAAAGTAAAAATACTAAGTTGTAGGTTGCTTATGGACTTTTTTTTGGATAAATTTGGTTTTGGTGAAACTTTGCACGGTTATGTACCATGGTTTCATTGAGCTTATTGGCAGTTTTTGACGTTGCAAGTTCTTTTAAAAAATAATAAAAGTTAAAATAATTACTGGATATTTGATTTTGTTAAAACTCCACGCAGTTAATCATCATTGTTTTAAGCTTCTTTTTGCAAAGAAAGAAAATATTTCAAAGCATTTTCACTTACTTTTATTTTGAATCATTGTTTAATCATATTGGTTCTTAATATTTCCTTGAAATTCCAGGCAAGTTGGAAGTTGTTTTATATAATGATATTATTCAAACATAACAAAAACAATTTGCAATACAACAGCATGGCTTTCTACCCAGCATATCTACTGTGACAAACCTATGTGTATTAACAGATACAGCTGCAGAAGCTATATACGACAATAGTCAACTTGATGTCATCTTGACAGATTGTGTGAAGGCATTGGATACGGTTGATCATGGCATTCCTATTGATAGATTAGCTATGTTTGGCTTTTCAGAGGGTGTTTGTAAGTTTATAAAGTCATACCTATACTCAAGAAATCAAAGAGTTAAAGTTGGGAACTGTCTCTCAGACAGCTTCATTGCTTCATCAGGGGTGCCACAGGGAAGTGTACTTCCCTGTTATTTTTAATTTTCATTGACTGCCTCCCAGCATGCGTGAGATCATCTGAGAGTCTACTTTTTGCAGATGATTTCAAAATTTTTGAGCTCTGAAGACTGTCAACAGTTACAGAATGACTTGGATCAGGTAACTCATTGGTTTTCAATTAGTGGAGTGTCAATCAATATAAATAAATGCCAGGTCATTACATTTACGGGTAAAAAGAACTTTATTGACCATAAATATACCATCAACAACTGTATACTGCCCAGAAAAAGTGAGTGTAAGGACTTGGGTGTTATCCTTTAAGCAGATTTAAGATTCAATAAGTATTACGAGACTATTATGAATCGAGCATATAGGGTACTTGGATTTGTCATTAGAAATAGTCGGTTCTTTGGGATAAATACTGTGATAAAATTGTAAGACCACACTTAGAATATGCGGCTGTGACATGGTCACCTCAAGCAGAAACTCATTCCAACGCTATTGAAAAAGTTCAAAAAAGGTTTTTAAGATATCTCCATGTCAAGAAGTACAATGTATATCCATATATGGTTTCATATAAATCAATGTTAGTTGATTTTAATTTTGATACTTTAAGCATTAGAAGAAGCATACAATGTGTTATATTTGTATTCTGTATCGTAAACAATACCAAATACTGTGAGTTATGCTTAATCAATTGGATTAACTTTAGGGTACCTAAGGT
Source organism: Cryptocephalus moraei (assembly GCA_946251905.1). Taxonomy (NCBI): domain Eukaryota; kingdom Metazoa; phylum Arthropoda; class Insecta; order Coleoptera; family Chrysomelidae; genus Cryptocephalus; species Cryptocephalus moraei. The sequence continues at coordinate 40,424,038 of OX276452.1, forward strand.
AGCTGTAAGGATAAGAGACTTGAGACTGTTTTCCACAAGTACCTCGAGTTGCTCATCAATTCAAAACATGCTGAATGAATGTAATCTTTTAGTAGAAAACTGTGATAAAGATTTCTTCAACCCTAATATAAGAGCAGTAAAAGCTTGTTTTAGGCAATTATGTTTAAGCAATTTGCATATGTAGCTGGTCAGTCTGATACCTCACGTTGTTTTAATGTGTCTATGTATGATCTTAGTGTGAGTCTGTTGTGTAAGTTTTCCTTTCATGTTTTAGTTAGTAGGCACTCTTACATTATAACTACTTTCTTGTGCTATGTGGGAGGATAAATAAATAAATAAATAAATTTGTCGCTTTTTTAAAAATAGTTTTAGTGAAATAACACTATATTGAGTTTCGAACGAAACAAGGCATTTTCCATCTTATTTTTCCAAACACACCTCGCGCTGTCCTTTCAGTCATAAACTTCCATTGATTCATTACCGCTTCGATGAAATTATGAGGTAACAAACGGAAACGACAACGTCTTTATCGCTTTTAAAGCAACCAATAACAATGAAATCGCTGATATTTACCAAACAAGCGAGAATAACGAGAAACGTACGTGACTGATTGTCGCCCTGTATAACCATAAACGACTTTTCGTGTCGTTAGCAATAACCGAGGTAAATTTTTAAAAAATGAATATGGAAGTTCACGCAGAGTTATAAAATGCAAACTCCTGGACCAATCAGAGCCGCGAGCGCGCGTAGTAGGTTCCGTTCCGGATCTGCACGGCTAACGTGAATTTATGCTACGTTCGTTTCCATCCTCGGCACAGCTAAAAGTGAATATATTTTAGTGTGTAAAAATAACAATTTCATCGTTTGGAAGAGAAAGAGGGAAAGAGAGGGGAGTGAGACAAATAAAAAGCTCGAGAGTCGCTTTTATTGAATGTAAACAGAGGAAAAAAGGAAATAATAATGGCGTCGCTTGATTGAAACCAATATTTATTCGTATCTCTAAACTGTTCGGGGTAAATAAGGGGACAAACATTGTACAAGGAGTGGAAAAATCATTTTTGGCGCTGCACGTGCGTCTCTGCGTTATTGGAAATTTATTTCGGTGATATTGGAATTTTACGATTTAATTTGTTATCTCAAGAATTGGGACCTTGGCAAGTTTTCGAAAAAAAGGCGAAAACGTCAGTTAACATTTTAAGAATATTCTAAATTGTGTATTTATCAATCTGTATAATTACGAATCCCGATAAGATGCATAGTTCTTAAAATATTAACTCTCGCCATCAATTAAAATTAAAAATAACCAAAATGTCCTGAAAATTCCAAATATTCATCGATTTCATTTAAAATTTGATTTACTATTAATTTTTGATAGTAGAGGTAAGTACTGATACACTGATACATGGGAAATTGACTATTCAGGTGTTCTGAAAGTTGCTTAGACCATTTGAACATATTTGTCTTTTGACATAAGAAGGTGTAAAGCTCGTAATTTGGAGCTTTTAAATAGATCTTAGTTGAAATTCCACCATTTCTGCAGCAATGCTCGGAAAATCTATAAAAATCTGAATGTTGTGAAAGTCGCCAAAGCTGTTGAAATATTATTTTTATTTATGCTCGATATAAGTTGTTCTAGATACATATCTCTACTTTCAAAAGAACATGTGTCTTGTCCTCTTTTATTTTGTCGTATGAGAAGAATTGTAATCGGGTTGATTTTTCGAATTTGAGTTATTGCAATTTCTAGACGTTTTGAAGTTCCCGATGTCTAAAAACTTGTTTTTGAGAAAACATGCGTGTAGTGCCAGAGAGTGTCATTATTGCCAATTGTCACTATAAACCGTATAAAATCTTCAAAAATATTTTCCGTTTTAACGAATCTTATTACAATAGACATTTATAATATAATATTTTGATCTACGATTATCTTCAGTTATTTCGATGATATAAATAGGTTTTGAATTTTTGTTTTTAAAGTTTCAACGCCGCTGGATATCCGGTAGCGTAATAACTCTTTAAATTGCCTTCATTATCACTTTGTAGTAAATTTTCGTTAAGTCGAGCGCGCCCGTAAAATTAGCAAATAATAATCCCTACAGGAATGTTTTAATTGCCTCGATCCTTTCTTAATTTCCTAATGATGAGGGAATTTCTGGGAATTTAGGACAATTTAGACTCTCACCTCCCACCTTGTTTCGATTGTTTAGGGAAAAATCCCTTAGAAAATCTCCCAAAACGCCTTGATTTTCATTACACTTAACTTCTGCACCTTTGTTATCCATTATTCAAAAATAGATCAAAAATTACATTTAACATAATTAGTTGAGCAAGAAAATGCTAACCAATTGTTACTGTCAAAAATTTTTTTGCTGAAGCTGAAGAGGTATATAATATCACTATGTCATATGGCATAAGTCTATTAAACGCTACATACAAATATATGCTCGAATTATAAATAATAGGCTAAAAACAATTACTGAAGCATTACTACCTACTAGAAGCCATTTACGAATGGCTTTCGTAAATGGAAGATCCTGCAACGGCAATATCACCATAGTACGACAATTAATAGAGAACGGGAGGGAATGTAACCTAGAAACCCATATTGCCTTTATTGACTATGAAAAAGCCTTCGATCAGGTAAATAGAACCACTCTTTGGAAAGTTATGGATAGACGAGGTTATCCCAGACACCTAATGGAAGTGATAAGCAGTCTATCTCATAATACAGAAATAATAAACACTGGAAAAGACAGAACAGAGCCAATAACAATGCCAACCCTGTTTAACATATATATCGATGATGACATAGGACAATGGAAACAAGAAACTACCTCTGGAGTTAGGCTGACATCTACTAATAATTGTATATACATGTTTGCAGATGACCAACTACTTTTACGAAAAACAGAAGACGACCTACAAATGGCAATTTACCGCTTAAATGAAATATGTAATTATTATAATCTAAACATATAAAAAAAAGACAGTTATGGCTCTTATTGGAAAACAACCTATACGCTCCAAGATTATACTAAACGAAGTACCCATAGAACAAGTATCACATTTTAACTTTCTAGAGTGTGACATAAGCTGCGAATATGAAAAAGATATAACTAAATACCGAAAGATGTGTGGAACCATACAAAGAACACTGCAAAACAGGACAGGTAAAGAAACAAAATTGAAGTTCTATAAAGTGATTAAGTGATGGCAGAACCAGTATTGACATACAGAATGATATTTTTAAGAAGGACAAAAGGTTGCACAATAAGGGAACACATAAAAAACGAAGAAATAAGGGCCAAATTGGACATATTCACAGTGAAAGGCAGAACATATCAGAACTCATTAAAATGGAGGCAACATATTGAAAGAATGAACGAGGATAGGTTAGTTAAACACGTAGTACACTACAGACCAAAAAGAAGAAACGTGGGTAGGCCCAGAAGAAGATGGCAAACATGAAGACGGAACAGGCTGCAAGCCTAATCCTTGAAGTGCAGAATTGAAGCAGAAGATCTCTGATGAAATGTGAACAATCTTTTGTAACACCACTAACAGTAACTAATGTTTGGAGTACCAAATAGATACAACTACGCTTATTACTCAGCTCTAAATATCGTTAATAATGGCTCAGTGATAAACTCACCAATTAGTGGCTACCTCCAATTACTCTGCTCAATATTAAAGTCTTTGGCACAGTAAATAATTGTCACAGCACAACACGATCTCTCATGAACGATGATATAAGACTAACACGCCTTTTTAAAACTGTAACGTACTCATAATCTTCCCTTTTCCCGTTCTTCGGGACGGGCCAAACACTTGAGTTGTGTTAAGAACGGAATTTAGAGCTTAGCTCATATAAGGCGAACCACGTGTTACAATTTATATATTTTTAGAGTGTTATTTCTTCAGGAGAAGTATAAATAAAAATTTGAAAAGCAGGAAGAATGGAAGTAAAAGAGGTAGAAAGTAATAGATAAATAAAATCAGTCTTACACTTCTTACTTCCTAATCAACTGATAACGTTAAATATTGTTTTTGGTGAATTTTGATGGGCAACATTAAAGTTTTATTGAGGTGTGTTTTCGTTGTTTCTATTTCGTGGATGTGGCTAACTTCGCTCCACCCGTTCTCATCAAACCATTAACATACTTTCTTCCCAACCAAGATTGAAGTTCGCCCTTGGCAATATTCGCAACGAAAAATATTTCTCCTGCGAACCCCTCAAAGTTTCATCGACTTACTTACTGTCCTCCCGTTCCGGAGTGGTCTCTCCGAGCCATTCCAAAGAAACGTGTTATATGTCATCTCCCAACCCGAAACCCTGGAACATTCCTGATTCCGATGTCGAGAACCATCATCCAGGCGATGTCCGAACGAAGGCCGTTCCCGGCAAGTGATCCGCGACGTCTCGCAAAAAAACTCCCCCTGCGTCGCAATTTTCCCGGCTTCCACTATCCGTCAAACGCAATATCCCTCGACTTGACCCCATCGACGGAACTTCCGAGGAGCGAGGAAAGAGAGGGAGAGAGAGAGAGAGAGACCGAACGAAAAAAATAAAATCCCACACGAGAGATTTACGTCTGGGACGTCTCCGGATTCCTCTGGAGAGAGAAAGAGAGGGAGCGTCTCGGGCGCGAGTTTTAAACTAATTTAGGGCGACATTGACGCGCCGATCCCATTTTAGATCCTCTCTTTTCGGAAAAATTCCCTCGTCCCTTCGCCCGGGCGAGAGAGACGGACGCGACGCGAAAAAGGAGGAGGAAAAATTATTCCCGCGGAACGCAATCAGACGTCTCTTGTGGAATTCCCGGCTGCGCTCGAAAAGGAGAGAGGACGTTTTCGGATGTAGAAAGGAGAAAGGGAGAGAGAGATAGAGAGAGGGAGAGGTATGCACAGTGAGGAATTTTGATTTTACACGGGAGGGGTTGTGTTATTAATAACGTGTACGCGCGTGTTGAATTTTGAACGGATATATTTCCATATAAATTAACGTTAGAGAGAGAAAGAGGAGTGTGTTCTTTGGAAGTTATCAACGAGGGTGGTTTCCACGTATGCATTGAAAAATTTTAAGGGACCCGGACGGGAAAGTTATATTACTTTTTGATGGAAACGCGTATAGTGCCACTTATCACCTTGGTGTATATAAAGTTTGCGCAAACTTTTAATTTCATAAATAAGTCAGCGGTTTTACTCAGGAAATTTTCATATCATAATTGCTACCGAGGAGTTGACAGGTTCAAACAACTTTTCATCTTAAACATGTCTCGCCACTTTCTTAAATTGTTTTTCCTGAAATATCCTGAAAATTTCAGTAATCGTCTAAGACTCAAATTAGACCAAATTAGTCGTTTTGACGGGGGATAACCGCAATGTGAATACCTCGAGAATAATGCCTAATTGACTTATCCTCCAAAGCACAGAGGTCGGGAACATTGTGTAAAATGCAACAATTTAAAAAATGGAAAAACGCGTTTTTCCCCGACTTGTTTTGCTTCTAACTTTTTAAGTATTGAATTTAGAAGAAAGTTGAAGAGAGAAAAAAGTTGCAGAATCGCTTTTTACATAATATGGCATAGATTAGAAATTCAAAAATTTAATAGTGGCTTTGCAAAATAGCAAGAAACCGAAAAAATCGACCCAAAAAAGTGGTTTTTTAATTTATTATTTTAGGTACTTTAAAATGTAGTTTAGGGCTTCCATATCACAGGTAGAAAATCTTGAAGTTATAATAGTAGAATCCTGTAAATTTCGTTCCGATCGGTTTATTAAATTTTGCACAATAATTTTTTGCAGTCCAGAAAAATCGAAAAATATTGAAAATTTTCAAAATATAGTTAAATTTTTTTTCCACGATTCGATTTTAACAAGACTGGTTGAGCATATATAAGAGGGAACAAGCTTTCATATGCTTTTTTCAGAATTAAAATTTTTTTATTAGAACGGTCACAGTCATTGTTTAAAGTTTGTGTCAAATTTATAAATTTGTCAAAATTCAGAGTGAGAAATTTTTTTAATGTAAATTTCAATCTTTTTAATGTAAATTTCAACAACAATATTATACTGGTTACTGTGAGAAACAATTATTTCTTAAGATATGACACCAAATAGCAATTTTATTAACCATTTTATTAAACACTAATCAATTTTAAGGAGTTATATCTGAGAAACTAATGAACAAAATAGCAACTTATTATATATATATAAAAAGAAGCGTCTTTCTGAGTACTTTCCGGCAATGTTTTCAGAATTTCATTTAACAAAAAATTCGCCGAGATAATCTATTTATTTATATGCAAAAATAACGACACCAGTTTTAAACAATGACTGTGACCGTTCTAATAAATATTTTTTAATTCTGAAAAAACGACAGGAAAGCTTGTTCCTTCTTATATATGCTTAGCCAGTTTTGCTAGAATTAAATAGTGGAAAAAAAATTGAACAGTTTTGAAAATTTTCAATATTTTTCGATTTTTCCAGTATGCAAAATTATTGTGCAAAATCTAATAAACCGATCGAAACGCAATTTACAATATTCTTTTACTACAACTTCAAGATCTTCTACCTGTGATATGGAAGTCCTAGCTCTATTTTAAAGTGCCTTAAATAATAAATTTAAAAAACCAATTTTTTGGGCCGATTTTTTGTTTGTTTAATGCTATTTTGCAAAACCGCTAATAAATTTTTTAATTTCTAACCTATGCCATCTTATGTAAAAAGCGATTCTGCAACTATTTTCTTTCTTCAAATTTCTTCTAAATTCCATACTTAAAAAGTTAGACCCAAAACAAGTCGGAAAAAACTCGTTTTTTTTTAAATTGTTGCATTTTAAACAATGTTCCTGAAGCAAATTTCTGAGAGATGGGTCTTGGACTAAATACGAAGTTCAGTAATTGACTGTAATGTCAAATCACCTTTCAATCCTCCTGTTTTCTAAATACTGCGGAAATTGGAACAGTTAAGAAATATGAAAACTCAGTAATCGATATATGTACCTATATTGTTATAAAAATAAAGCAAGGTGCATGCATGTAGGTATGTCGTCGATAGGCGAAAACAAAGTCATATTTAGCTACGAAATTTTGCAAGAAAGTTCCTTTCATTACAAACTTTTGCACCTTGAAATTGATTTTTCGAAATCTAATTTTTTAGTTATTAAAATGAAACTAAAGTAACTAAATAAAAACTAAAGATATCCCAAATTAAGTCCTATGTTATGCATTCATGTCAGTGAAAAACTAATTTGAGGTAATTTCGTGTCATTTGCATGATTAATTTTCGTAAGAGACGAAAAATTAACAGTAAACGAGTAAAGCTATGTGTCGTTGTGTATTGTGTGTAGGTAGGATTCTCTTAATTAAATTTATATCCTTATCATGTCTTTATTGTTATTGAAGACGAAGATACATATTTTTCCATTGGTTGAATATCAAATTCTTTGTTATATTTAACATTATATTACGAATATGTATAAATTTTTTGCCATGGACGAGTAATTGTTCATTAAATTTAAACTCTAACTTATACAATTGAATTTTTTGCTGGCGAAGCCGCGACGGGTAACGGTTAGTTATTTTTTAGAGTTAAAGTGCTTTTCAATTCTTTGCATTTTTTATAATTTGTGAAGAATTTCTGAAACCTTCTGAAATTTAATGAAACCATATGTTAAAACTTTCAGTAACTGCTTTCTTAAGTTTGCTTTCTGAAATTTTTGCATCAAATCGGTATGAAGCTGTTCTGAAAAATACGAAGAACTTGGAAAGCATCTCCAAATTATTAGCAGCCGTCTAAATTTTCAAAATTTAGACATTCACGAATTGTTTGAAACCTGAAACGATCTTTAAGTTGTCCGTCAATTGAGATTTTGTTCAGGAAGTTTGAATCGTTCTGAAAATTCAAATTGGCTTAAAATTCTTTAACAGTTTTTCAGACTCCCTTAGAAATTTCTGAAGAGAGAATTAGAAAACCTAAGGCGTCATGAGATATCTCAAAACTTAAATAACCTTGTGTGATTCATATACAAATAACTGCCAACTCTTTTTACAAATTTGTATGTCATTTTCAAGTTCAAATACTCAGTAATGGACTGTAATGTGTCACATCACATTTTAAATTGTTTATTAATTTTGAACGAAAATGTCTGGAGTATGCTGAAAGCCAGCATACTCCAGACTCCATTTTTTTCAAAAAAATTTAAATTCTTCAACAAGTCTTTAAAGTTCTTGTAAAGTGTTTCTGAAATGTACCGTACCAGTTCAAAAATTTTGAAATATCCCGCGGGGCTCATGAATCGTATTTGAGCTGACACCAGCCTTAAGTTGTCTACCAGCTAATTTTTTTCTAAAATATTTTGTCATTAATGACAAATAATAATGACATTAATTGTCATGAAATTTATATCAAGCACTTTTTTTTCGCGATAACGCTGAAATTTTGCGAGAAATTTCAAAAAAAAATCCAAAATCTAAAAGTGAAATACCTGACAACTTTCAGCATTTATCTGAAACTTCAAACGAAGTTTTAAGCAAAATTTTAATTTATTTCATTTTAGGAAAATAAGTTTTGCCTGCTGAAACATTTTTGAAAGGTTTGCAAACCTTTAAAATTTAATTATCAACTAACTCAAAAATTTAAATTGCTCTAAACTGCTCACAATTAATTTTAATAGCATCCATTTAATTATTAACAAAAAAACTTGTTTTTACAAACAGTACCGAAATTGATGACTAAAAGCGAAAGTAGTAATGATCTCATCCCATTCGATAGACATTGTTAAATTAATGAATGACTTGGATACTGAGTCATATACATACATATATACTCTTACTACATCTGCCACTCACTTTACCTACATTTATTAATAATAACAGTGTCGTGTGTGTACGTTAATAGGACGCATTCCATAGATATTGTATATGTGCACGATTGAGTCACGAAAGTCGACCCTAACGATCTTTTTTGTCCTATGTGCACACTCATATCGTACGCGTTTAATTGCATTAAATTCGACATTGTTTCCTCACGTCCCAGTGTATTTAACCTCTCGGCCGCAGCTGGAAAAAATTACATGAAACGTATTAATCATCGAGAGGAGTAATTAGCTGAAGTGTTGTCTATTAATATATAGAAGAAATTTCGGAAATTGTGAAATTGTAATCGTTGGAAATTTATATGAAATTCGAAGAAGTTTGGGGTAGTTCCTGAGGGTTTCCTGAGAGAATTTAAATGGTTTTCGGGATTTGTTTGAGGATTCGTAGAAAACCTAGAGATGATTGAAAAGTTGCAGGTTTCTTTAGATATTCAAAAAATAATTCAATTTCTATTAAAAAGTTACTCAAAGGAGTTAGATATATAATGTATTATTAAATTAAGTTAATGTTTACCTAATAAAATAATTAAACATTTTCCAGGAAAAAATTTGTATTAACTAATGTTTTTCCTACACGAGTAAATTATAGCTATCGTTATGAGACACCATAACAAATAGTAACTATGTATATAGTGGAAGTTGGTAGAAGTAGATGATACCAGATATATAAATTATTTGTGAGAATTTGTATGAATAAAAATACTTACTTTGTACAGTACTAATAATACCCGTTAACCACAAGTTGGATAGATATGTAATTCACATGAACACAAGAAAATATTATGATGAAAATGTTACTTTATTGGGATCCATTTTTTTTCACTGAATTTCTTGCGATATTTACTAAGAAACGTCACTTTTACCTCACTGCACTTATTATTGTAATCATCTTACGAAAATATTAATTTTTTATTTTGAAGTCATAATTCAATATAAACTTGAGAATGACGTTTAAGTTTTCGTCAGTATCAAAAGCACGAAATACATATTCTATCACTGAAAACATCGAAGGGGAGTTCATAAATTATAATGTGACGCATACATGAAGCCACGGGGTATTAAGGGAGTTACTAGGGGATACAGTTACTTTATCGTCAAAATCAGGGGACAAATACCAAGTTTGGTTTGCGTCCAAATACTTTATAAATGAGTTAAAACGTCGCAACGATCTTTGTACCAAGTTTCGTAACTCATAGTAAGATGTGGAGTATTGCGGAATTTTCAAATTTTGTGAGCATAATTCCCACGTGCTTACTTTACTCTTTAGAATGCCTCAAAGAGAATATTCAAAGTGGTTTTAACAACCCACGTGTTAATAGAAGCTGGGGAGTCAGTTTTGCAATTCTAGGCCTCTAATTAAACACAATTAAGTTAAACTAAACTCCAACAAAACGGATCCTTTCGACCGCCAGTCTAAATTTAACCCGACCTCTCACATATTTTGACCCGGACGGGCCGTCGAATATATTTTTTTTTAAATCCAGTCATATTTCAACCTCAGAAGGGGGGCCGTGCCGAAACCTTAAAGCCCCCCCCCCCGAAATATGACCCGTCCACCCCATCCGTTGTCCCATTGTCGTACTGATTGGATTTCCCCTCGGGGTAAAAAACATTTAATTTAATTCCTCCCCGATATATCCCCGCCTGCTTCTCCCGTCGTCCCCCTTCTATCATTAGAGGGATATCCCACAGGATCGCGGGAGGAGGAGGAGGCGGAGGGGGGAGGGAGTGTCCACCCCACGACCTTAATTCACTCTCCGTCTCTCTCTCCAATGGGAAGAATATTAGATTTTTTCCCGTGAAAGGTCCGTAATGTCTGAGCGAGCGAACGAAACTCATTCAAAACTTGGGGAAAAAGAAAAACTTCGAGAAAATAACACGGGAGAGGGGGGAGGCGAGGGAATTCTTGTAGGGATTGATTGTATCAGGATTGGGTTAAAGGCATTTAAGGGGGGAGGCCGATGGTGGAAAGTTTTCTCTCTTGGAAGTGTCTGAATCGATAAACCGGCCGCGATAAAGATTGTCGAGTGTTTGATTTTATGCGAGGAGTTTTCATACTTTTTTTTTGTTTTTTGAATGTTTGAATTATTCAGGGAAGTTTCGATTTATTGTTCCGTCCGTAACTTTCACCTCTTCCCTAATTTGCATGTTACTGACAGGTGGCCTTGCTGAAACTTCACTCTTTTTAGTTCGGAATTTATTCATTTTGAAACTTATATCAGATGCTTCTAAATTGGAATCGGCGTTAGCTACATTTTATATTTTCTTTCAAAACGATGAAACTTAAGGTTGGCTTTTATTGAAATATCTCCAAGACCAAAAACCCCATGGCATGCCAGGCTGAAAGGTAGATTTATGGGTAGGATATATAAGGTTTGTTCCAAGCAGTATTTTTGGTATGGTTCTGGGACGGTTTTGTTACTATTGGAACTGACTTTATGCGCAGGCGTCAACATGCACTATTTCAAAACGGTTCTGGAAGTGTTCTCTGAGCTGTGAGCTTGGAACGACTTTGTAATCGTTTGTGTACTGTGTTGTTATCCTGACGACCATATGGTCCTAGTTGGTTTTTAAAATTAGGGCTGTTTGAATATTGCTCCCATAATCATTTGCCATATCTCTCGAAACCGAAGAACACCTGACCGAAGAATACCTCTTCCTTATATTTTGGAACTGTAGTCTTTAAAATTACATTAGATAAATTCAAACCATATTTGCATGATTATAGAATTTAATTTCGAATGGATCAGTTTCGAATAAATTACTTACCTAAATAATTTTCATTTTTATGCATATATTCATTACTGTCTGATTCTAAATCCTCGTCAGAAAATCGCTTAAACAGCGTTAAACAGTCGCTATCATCATCCATGTTTGAAATCAAATTTGTCGAATAAGTTGCCAATACGCATGTGTAAGCGACCGATCCTAGCGATACTTGGTCTGGGACAAGTACCGAAATTACCGTTCAAGAACGGTTCACGAATCGTTCCAATTTCACTTGGAACATTCAAAGGTAACCGTTCGCGAACAGTAACATACAACTTGGAACGCTTTTTATCTATTGCGCTTGCGTGGGACGGTTCCAGTACGGTTCTTTTGGTACTTGGAACAAACCTATAGTAATATAACACACGATGTGTCAAAAAAATGCATACGAGGTCAACATACAACGTCAAAATTTTAAAATATTTGCAAATAACTTTTTCTCTGTACATTTCTCAAAGATATGTTTTACACAAAAGTTGTTCGCCTCTATAAGGCCAACAAAAAACCTAAATAACATTTTTCTCTCAGACGCGAAATAAAAGTTTTTTATTTTTTTATTTTTTTGACAAAAATAACTTTATTTTGGTACGTTTCTCGACAAATTGTTTTATACAAAAGTTGTTCGCCTCTATAAGAGCAACAAAAAACCTTAGTAACATTTTTCTCTCAGACGCGAAATAAAAGTTTTTTGATTTTTTTTTTAAATAACAAGCTGCCATTTTGAAACTGCTAGACCGATTTGGCCCATTAACGAACTCGACCGAGATATTCGGCCAACTGATTTTTGTTCCAACTTTTGTATCGATACGTTAAACTAGCTGTTAAAAAAATACAAACGTCAAAATTTCTAACTTTTTGCATCTAACTATTTTTATGTACATTTCTCAAAAATATGTTTTATACAAAAGTCATTCGCCTCTGCAAGGGCAACAAAAAACCTAAGTAACATTTTTCTCCCAAACGCGAAATAAAAGTGTTTTGATTTTTTTTTTGAAAAAACTAACTTTTTTTCTGTACATTTCACGAAAAAATGTTTTTTACAAAAGTCGTTCGCTTCTATAAGAGCAACAAAAAACCCAAGTAACATTTTTCTCTCAGACGCGAAATAAAAGTTTTTTAATTTTTTTTTTAAATAACAAGCCGCCATTTTGAAACCGCTAGACCGATTTGGCCCATTAACGAACTCAACCGAGATTTTCGATACCAAATTTCGTTGTGATTCTTTAAAAAATGCGAGCTGTAGCTTGCCGACAAATTTCGTTATATCCGAAAATATTATAAACTTTTAAGAAATGATTAAGTATGAATGCTAGATACCAAAAAACTGAAAACCGCATTTTAATTCCTCTTTTTTCGACTTCGTTAACGAGTGCAATACTAGATATAAATCTACCAAAAAGCATACCCAAAAATACTGCATAACTTTCCACAGCAGTTAGTTACAGCTGTTGTTGTTAACTCTTCTAATTGATTTTACCTGGTGGATTGTCAGATTGGTCATTTACTTCTATGACTCTTAGGTCTTAATTTCGGTCTTCTTCTTGGTCTTCTTTCTTATGAGTTTCATTCTGTGATGACTACTATTGGTCAATTTCTGCCTTTTTTGAGTATGTTTTTATACCATCTGGTTGCGTTTGCTTTGAGTGTATTTTTTGCTTTAGGACATTTTTTTATTCATCGATATGTCTAATTTGAGTTATTAGAATTTCTAGACATTTTTGACCCTGAGTCAAAAAAAACTTGTTTTTGACAAACTTTGTATAAGTGTGTGTTTGTGGTGCGTAAAAATGACAAACGGTTCAAACTTTGAACTTCGATTTTGTCCTACAAAAGGCACTCCAGTAAGCCCAAAATGGAATAAAATAAACTTTTTATTAAAATTGGGCGGTCTATAGATAGTTTACTCTTGTAAGTTTTCGGTTTTGGAGGTTTTCTCAAAATTTGCTACAAGATTTTTTTTTGAAACTTTTAGCACTTATTCCACTGCCGAATGTAGGTATACTATAAAGTGTAAAACATCGCTAACTAAATCGTTTCTAAGGGGAATTTTACCCGTCATTTTTCGAAACTTTCTTGAAATTCACTAAACACTTTTTTTCTGAATTTTGAACATTTTTTCTACTATCGAATATGTGTAATAAAGTTTAATAAAACCTTCCCTCAATCTTCTCTAAAGGGCATTTTACACTGGCCATTTTTCGGTTTTTGGAAAAATTTTCAAATCCACTCCAATATTTTTTTGAAACCTTGGGTATTTATTCTACTGTTAAATGTGTATAATAACGTGTAAATTTTTGGCTTAATCGTGTCTGCTCTTGTCGGATTTTGGTTTCTCGAAATTTTCTCGAAATCTTTGAATATTTATCGAATATTTATAATAAAATAGTCCGATGGACACATCGCCATTTTTACTTTCGTACAGTCCGTTAAAATACTGTGTCCATTTTTCTTCTTCCATTGTTCAGTTTAATTGTCAGTGCTTTATTACTTGGTTATTTTAAGATGTTCATATAACGGTATTGAATTCTGCCTCGGAAAATGAATGTTGTAGTTATTTAAGACAATAAAGTCACTAGTCAACTGGTGAGAGTTTGAAGTTATTGCGATGAGTGCAGAGAAAGTAAATTGAATTTAATATTAGGATTGGTATCCTACAAATATATATTTATTTGTTGATATATATGATAGATCTAGAACTTTTAATGATATGCAGGGGGCTCAAAATTGAGTTCTTTACGAAAGCGCCTTAAGCTACGAAATTTCAAATTCGAATTTTAACAAAACATAGGTGTTTTTGTTAAACAGTGGTTACCCTAAAAACCACTAAAAATTTCGAATTACAGTTTTATCTACATTTAAGACAAAAAGTAAGTTATTTGACTTTTACGGTGCGCCGGACGTCCCAAACACACCTCGCCTGGCAACATCTTTCTATTTTTCCCCGGACCTTTTCCTTACTTCGAATTACTTCTCCCTTCTCCAGGAAATATTCCGGGAGCGTATCCTCCACTACCCGAAAGATCGAAGGAGGCGAGGGAAACTCTTCAAGTGCAATATATCACGACCGAAAGTGGACCTCTTTCTCCCTTCTGTCTCTTTCCCTCTCCCAGGGATCACAAATCGAAATATTTCAAAAGCAAATCTATCGAAAACACCAGGCGGACTGGAACTTTACCTCTCTTCTCGCTCTCGTCCAGATTTTTACTCTCTCCCTCTCGTGCGGACCTCCAGCTTCTGATTTAAAATTTATAGCCGAGAGAAATTCCTTCCCTCTCTCTTCCTCGCCGTCTCGCTCCTCCTCTCTCCCGGATCGTATCTTTCCGGAGTATAAATTGCCGAAAGGGAATTTTTAAACTGCGAAATTCGATCATCTTTACTGCCATTTTCGTATCGGTAGTAGTTTCGAGGAGATAAGATAGGCGAAACTTACGTTTTATATGAGAGGTTGTTTGTTATCCGTCAAAATACAGAATTATGTAAATCGATGTGGGATAAACAGACTGTCGAGTATCAAAATAATAATAACACCGAGACGTGTTGATAAGGTCACGTTTGATTAGAAGGTGATTTTAGGAATTTGAAGTGTACTTCAAATTAAACTTCAAGAAATAGGAGAAGCACAATGGATGTAAAATACCGATTTTTCCGTGACAATGACTCTACATTTGTATCCAAACTTCTTTGGAAAAGTGAATAAGCATTAAATTAAAACAACAAAAATGTTTCAAAACGAACACAATAACTGTAATTTAATAAAAACAGGAATCTTCCAACTTTTGAACATTTTGATGCGAAAATGGGAAGTGTTAAGGGGATTTTTAACTTTTCATGAAGTTTCAAATACTTTCAATAAGGCTAAAAGTGGCCAAAACTTAATATGAAGAAATTCAGGTAATGAATTTCAAAAACCCAACTTTAGATGTTCCAAGCAGCAGCAATTCTGTACTTTCGTAATTTTGAGCCCTGGTTAATCTCCTGACATAAGTTGCACACTAGTAGCTAACAAGTTTGCAGAAAATTCTTTCAATCGAGCAGATCATGGCTCCAAGAAAACCTAAAAGTTCTGTCTTATAACTGGAGGAATTCTGGGGAAAAATTTTTGTGCCATTAGTTAATAGATTTGCTGAGCAAATTTCTCGTACACAACAAAGTTATTTTCCAAACTGGAATACCTCCCAGAAGCAGTAGACTACTATAACTCAACTTTTGATATTTCACAGCTTCAGAAAACTCTAGAATCTAGAGAAGTTTCGTCAATTTCGTATTTCAGGTAATTTTGAGCCCTGATTAAAACGACAGGTTTTACTAAAATTTGATGATCTTAATCGGGCTGACAAGCCACCAAGTAGACCTGAGGGTTCAGTCTTTTAACTGGTGGAGTTCTGGAGAAAAAAGCTTTATAGTGAAAAGTAACAGATTTTGTGAGCCTGCTTTTTACCCAAAACAAGATTATTTTCGAAACTAGAATACCTCGTAGAAGCAGTAGACCTAAAGACATGAGGAAATTTTCAAAATCTTAACATGAGGTTTTCAGGAAGTGCAGGTAGTTCAAAGAACATTTTAGAAAAGTTGTAGGAAATCCGTACCTACTCCAAATAATTTTGAATCATATGGAGACCCTTACAGCAACTTTAGCATTTAGTCTTATGACGGAAGAAGTTATGAAATCAAAAATTATACACTAAATGCTAAGAAGTATGCTGGACATATTTTT
Source organism: Cryptocephalus moraei (assembly GCA_946251905.1). Classification (NCBI taxonomy): domain Eukaryota; kingdom Metazoa; phylum Arthropoda; class Insecta; order Coleoptera; family Chrysomelidae; genus Cryptocephalus; species Cryptocephalus moraei. Next base: position 40,440,399 of record OX276452.1, read on the forward strand.
TATCTAAAACAACAAGCTTTTAAATTTAATTTAATTGAATAAGACCCGTATGTTATGTCCGGAGGAGTTCTGCCACAAAAACTAACAGATCTGCTCAGCGTATTTTTAATTTAAAGCAAATTACTACCAAACCTGGCTCCAAGTCATGTATTTAAGGATTCATTTCAAGGGTGTAATTTTAAGGTGGCACTTTTTATTTAAAGAAATAATGTCTGACAACTAAAGACGTGCTGAAATATAATCTATACCAGGAGGAAATAGAAAGTCTGCACGTAGTTTTCATCCAACACAAAATATATTTACGAAAAACGACGTGTAAGCACATGAAGACCCCCAAGATTCCTGGGTTTATTGGGGCTATTTGAAATTCAGAAGAATATTAATATCTGAAATCTGAACTCTGAAATATTCTTCAGAATTCTTCTGAAATATATATGCCAATTAACTTCAATTCTGATTGAAAACACAGAGGAATCTTGTGAAAAGGAAAAGGATTTTCATATACTTTCTTGGCGTTGAACAGGTATAGGCATTCTGTAGTATTAACAGGATAAGCTTCAATCCAATCAAGAGGAAGAAGCAAGACTAAAAACAGCAGGAGTGCCACAAGGAACATATTAAACCCCTAACACACACTCCGGAATTGTGCCAACCCCAAAACGTAACACCTTGATAGCCTTAACATCGCACCAATAAAACATCTCCTTTACAAAGAAAAGAACCCTCTCTCCCGAACGAACAGGAACGATGCAAATGGAACTGCCAGAACAAATCGACACCTAAACTAACGGAAAGTCAAGAGCGGAGATCGGGAGAGCTACACAGATTTATTTAACGGGAAACCCCTCCCGAATTGAATCCCCTTAACGTCCTCGTATTTCAAAAGGTAACGCAATACCTCTTCGCCTTTCATTCACACATGCACACGGAGATAATTGGTGTGCTCTTCCCGACGCCGACGTTAAAATAAAAAGAGAAACGTACGAAAATACAGTCGATATAGAGGAGGAAGAGAAAGAGAGAGAGAAAGATAAGAGAGCGCGTCCTGTGATTTAGTTTAGAGTTCATGGGTGAATGGCTTTAGTTATTTGCTCGGTTGTTTTCTAACGTTATCATCGTTCGCTATTTATTTCCTTTAACGGGAATCTGTTTTTTTTTACTCTCGGTCTCGTCGAAAAAAAAATCCTTTTGTTGTAAATAACGCTATTCCTGCGATCGTTCCCGTCGCAGATGAGAACTCGCCGTAACGGATGCGGGACGGAATGAAATCCACGTTGAATATGGAATTATCCCGGACTTACCCCTCCCTCAGTAACCATTCGGGGCGATCGATGCGACGCACGTGACCGCAAGATACGGGAAACTTGATCTTAAGTCCTCGGGATAATCTGGATGTTGTCGGGGGATGGATTGCAAATATTATGGGAAAAAGGTATTGGACAGTTTAAAACGATTTGAATAACATCACTTGTTAATGTAGTAGATGTATGAAAGTACTATAGGAAGAACCAAAACAATAGCAATAAGAGACAACGAAGGAAGAGAATTAAGAGAGAAGAACGAGATAATAGGAAGAATAGAATAACCAGTATCTATAGTAAATCCACTGAGAAGAAACATCCACGAAACGAGAAGAGGTAGTAAAGTTAGACAACACCTAATACACGTCGTTTGCTATTGGTAGAAAAGTCATAACACTTTTTGACACGGGAACTGTTGATGTACAGAGTCGGTTCAGTAAAATTGTAAAATTAACAAGTTTAGTTGTCTGACCTATGGTTGTCTGTTTACAAGCGTTCAGGTAAGTCGTTGACGGTGATAGTGAACTTTTAGTTGATGGTTTATTTTAACGTATCGCTATTGTTATTCAGGTTTTTGATATAAATTTGTATAAACATATTTCTGTGATCTATTGCAATCATGGAAAGACACCTTCCCTGCTCGCCTCCCAAAAAGAGACCTGGACCATACTTAAGCTGCGGGGAGAAAACCATTATTTTAAATGTATACAGAAAAGAAAGAAATGAACATCCTTAGTAAAATCTTAGTAAAAGATAAATTATAGTCAAGGCGATCATTCCTAATGCGACCCTGTACTTATTCGCTAGCTGGTCGCGCGCTTTGAATTTCGACGTTTGTGTTTCATGGAAGTTTTCTTCTCGATGGATTTACTATAGTATCTAGTAACTAGGATGATTGTTGAAGCAATTGCCATCTGGGATAAACAATTAGAATAACTTGCAAACTATTTGATCAATCTGGCTGAAATTTAGCACACCTTAAAAACACATTAAATGTCTCATTTTTCATAAGTTATACTAAGGCCCGGTTGTAGATGTTGTAGTTTAACGTAAGTTGTATTGAACCAGCGTTCAACTTTGAACGCTGTTCAATGTTCAATTTGTTGTTCAATCAAACGATGTTCAAGTTGTGTTGGCCAACCTGATTTCATAAGATGGAATCTGTTAAACGATTTTAAATCACGGATCGATAAAAAAATTAGGGTCTTGTGCATAATGAACGTTTCGGTGGGAAACATTTGGTGTTATAACCTATAATATTCTGAAGACTGAACGTGATCGAAGAACGAACGCATCTTTTCAGTGTGTTAAAGTTTATATTTTCTTTGAATTTGTTGTGCCAAAGGTATGTAATGAATAGATATACATATAATTTGTTTTGGTTTGGTACTTTATTTTGGCATTCCAGCAGAATTTCCATTAAAATAATTTATTCAATTTTTTATTTAATTTAATAATTAGGCTGCGGATTTAAATGTTTTAATACACCGTCTATTCAATTTTGCCGTATAAAGTGACGTTTTATATGTTTAAAATTTTGTTTTCGTCATTGTCAAGGTTGCGGCACTGAAGTTGTCATCTGTCAAATTCTCTTTTCAAAATTGGACTTACTCCGCTAAACACCAGTTTATATATGGCAAAATTGAATAAAACGTTGTAATACACTCGCGGATACAATGAACGTTCATTTTATCCGCTTGTATAATAAATAACTATAAATGTTGTGGGGAGCATGTGGTAATTAAGTTCAAATAAAGGTGTTGGTAACTTTGGTGTAGATGATGGAGGCATGCAAAGGCTTAAAAAAAGATCACCTAATTTTACCTCTATTTCTAAGGCTATTTTGGTGTATAACTATGGTCAGACAATATTGCGAAATGAGTGGGCCTGTTTCGCAACGTGTGCGGTCTTCTCGGATGCAAGACACCAATCACAACCTCCATGAAGTCTTCATCGTCTGTTAATTCTTCTAATAACGCGTTCATTTCGGTAAATTATCAGCAAATCATTACCTAACCCAACTTCCAGATAGACATTATATCTAACTGTCAACTGTCAATTTTTTTAACCTTACTTGAACCCTCGTTAAACGCTGGTCATCGTTCCTACAAATTGAACTTGGTTTGAACCCAGGTTTAACAGTGAGTGACTCATCTACAACACAAATTTATAATTGAACTTGGTTCGAAATAGAACCTGCGTTGAACTGCGCATCTACAACCGGCCCTAAATGTTGTTATGTAATAACAAGTTTATTAAAATTTATAAATTAGTGCAGAAATAGGCGGTTTTTGCCAGTATCTCAGGCATTTATTAACCGATTTGAGTTTATAAAACGCCAAATTAAAGATTTTTTAATGGGCTACAACTGTCATCTAAAGTATTTTTCTTATAAATGCGAAGGAAACGTTGTATGAACAAAAACAATTTTTTTTCTAATTTTGACCATTGTTTAAAAATAAACTAAGCAAAATTAGCTAGATTCATCATCTAGTACCCCCCAAGCACCTTTAGGGCCTTAAAATACCCATAAAGTTTTTCCAGCTTTTTTCTATCTACACTGGACTAAGAAGGTTAGAACAAGAAGAAGATGTAATAGATATCACATAATAACAGACTTCTAGATTAATTTCCTCGTTACTCATTCATTAAGCGTCGTTATCCATACGGGATAACGTTTTGAAACTTTCTGCACATCCAGGACATTCATTTTCTCTTATTTCGACCGAAACTAACTTCCGTCATGTCCGTGTCGCTCGATGAACGTACATACACACACAAACATGTATACCTATATCATGTTTGTCGGAAAATCGGCCCGTATGAAGTTTCCCGGCCAATAGATTATAAATAAATCTATCGGTGGCTAATAATAGGTTCTGATTAGATTTTATTGCCGGCTCCCGAGTTTTAAAAATACGTCCGGTCCCGTCTTTTACGAGTTCAGAAAGGTCGGGCCTTTGTTTATTAGTTAACGACTACACCGGCGGGACGATCAAAATTTTTATTTCAATTAAGCTAGTTCGAAATCCTATTTTTCGACTTTGACGCGATAAAACGGAAATTTAACGGGAGTCTCGGTGCAGATTTAATAATTTCGGGCGAGCCGAGGAGAGTTCGGGAAAAGCTGCTGGAAATGCATTAATTCAAAAATAACTTTCTTCTTCATTAGAGAGGATGAATGATTCGAAAACGTAAAATTAACGGTCTGTACGAACACATTGTATACACACGATACACACACTTCTGCTTTCCTCGCACGGTGACGAACCTCTCGAAGAATTCAGGTTAACGCGCGCGCTAAAAGGAATTTGTTTATAACAATATACTCACAATACGTGCGTATGTGTATGTATTCAGCTCTCGTAATTATCGTGTCGGACATAACGAGAGAAAGACAGAAAAGGAAGGATGAGGAGAGGCGATAAGTAGCTGTCGGTGTACGTGGGGATTTAAAACGCATTTTAAGAGCCTGTCAAAATTAATACGTGAGGGGCAACTGCATTTGATTGATTAGATTCGGAACGGTTAGAAAGTTACTTCAATGTGAATGCTTTAGAGATTAAATTTTAGTTTCCACTCTGGGAAACTTTTATAGATTTTTCGGTAAAGTTCATAAAGATTTCCATTACTAAATGGAATCTCGTGTCCTTTTTATGGAAAGTGTGTCGGAGAGATAAAATGCCTATCGAATTACTCTCTAGTCGACGCCTTTTATTAAAAGCTTTAGGGGGAGAATGTTCGAAAAGTGAAGTTTAACAACTCAAATTTCAAAATTATTTTACACTACGACATAACTAACTAAACGAAATATGCGTCGTGAAACGACAATAGTGTCCAACAGAATTACTATGAAATTTGCCTGGAGGTTGTTAATGCTTCAAAAGGATCACCGAAAAACAGTATCTTCAAAAAAGGGTTACAAGTCAAACTTCAAACCTATAATAGTTATTTACAGTGTTGTTAAAAATACTTTTAAAAATGTATTTAAATACAAACGCAAATACTTTTTACAAAATGTATTTACTTGTATTTGAAATACTTCTGTGGACAATGTATTTCAATACAAATGACAAGTATTTCGTTTTTGTATTTAAACAGTATTTAAAGTTGTAAATTATTCTTAATTGCAGCAATGTTAAGCATAACCCCAGGAAGCTTAGAATTCCTATAATTTTCTTCGTGAAATTGTTGAAATTATTCAATTTTTGAAATTTCTATATCAGTTTAAGAAAATGGAATCTAATTTCTAATGGAAACTTCCTAATGAAGTTCTAAAATTTTTGTTTTATTGCCCGAAGTTGTGAAGTTTTCAATTATTTTCAAAATATAAGTTATTTGTATCGAAAAGCCTCAAATACATAGGCTGACTTTTATACACTAAACCTAAGTTTATGGTTTTAACACTTAAAACACTCTCAAAAAGTGTTAGGAATTATTTTCTTTGCTTCACGAAATCGTAAAATTTTTGCAATTTTCCGGAATTTACCAACTACTTTGTAAACAAGTGTTTAGAAATTGAAGTGATACTTCAAAACACAACAGGCTAATGTAAGTTTCAAACTTCTAATAAACAATCCAAAGGCAAAGATGTCGACACATTAGACATTTTACTTTTTAACTGGATCTAACGAAGTAGCTAATTAAAAAACTTCATTAGTTACTTTTCCAACTTCATATATGGCAGTTCAAGTTATTTGTGTTGCATTAGAGTTGTCATAAGTTCTTTAGAAGCTCCTTAACTTCTTTTGAAACAACAGATTAAGTTTAAGATAACTGCGACTTCTTTAAAAATGTCGACAAGCTACTTAGTACCTTAAAAATTGTTTTACAATGTCACAACTTTTTTAGAAACTTTATGAATTGTACACCTTCGTTAAGATAATCGCAACGCCTTTAAAAGTGTCGTTGGATCATTATAACTGTAACAATTAGCTTCAAAATAAGCATGTAAGTATATAAACCAATATGTAAATACAAATGAACAGCCGCCGGAAATATGCTCAAAAAATGTATAAAAATGCGCATTTATAGTTACTGTAACAAAATAAAATAAATGTAAGAGCATTTAAGGAATAATTTAGCAAATAATGGATCTTAACATTGCCCAAAAATGTATTTGAACTACTGTATTTAAAATGTCAGAAGAAATGTATTTTAAATACACAGTAAATACAAATTAAGCTTATGCATTTAACTATGTATTTAAATACATAAAAAGTATTTAAAATACATTTCTAAATACATGTATTTAAATACCTAACAACATTGGTTATTTACATAGAAGCCAGGAGAATCTCATGTAACTGAAGAGGAGCTGAATTGAAATACTCGGCACCCGGGTCGAGTAACAGATTTTACTGACGTGTTTTGTATGAAAATTTTCAAAAAAATGTAAAAAAGACAAAATTTACACATTTTAGATTTTTTTTTACAAATTCCACAAGTCAAGTTTGTCAATGTTGTTGGCAACTATAGTTACACATTAAAAAACATCGAAAAAATATAATTTTACAGTACTAGTCCGGAAAATTCAATTTTCCTGTGCGTAAATAAGCATGAAAATGTTTCCAAGACGATTTCTGGAAAAGGATATTTTATAGTACCGCATTATAAATACAATATAAATATGTAAAACGAAAATGCGTAAAAATGGCGTTAAAATGTTTCCAACATTGGCGGAAAACAGTTCAAAATTTGTCTAAAATAGAGATACTTCGCCACTAATTTCATTACCTCGACGTATATGGTCGCATTTGTAGGATTTTTGAGTGAAATGTATTACTGCAGAACTTAATAAAGTAGTCGATCCACTGCATTCAGAACATGTTGAATAACAGAGTTACAAGCTACCAGTTTAGACTAATATTACCTTTTCGGAATATTTCGCTATAAAATTATAATATTACAAAGTAACGGTCAAAGTTTTAACTAAATCTTCAGACGGTTGGGAATATGTTCAGGTCAGAAACGTCAACACTTGGGCGTTTTTCAGGAATTTTTCCAAGCAAACTATAACTATGGAGTACATTTTTTAGTACAATTTTGGACATTAGTTATATTCCATTCGGAAAATCGAGAGAGTAATAAAATGTCATTATAAATGCAAATCCTCAAAAACTGTAGTACTGGCGAGATATGTATAAACATTGCATTTAGTTATACGTCTCTGTACTGTTCCTAGGAACTATTACATTGAAAAGCACCCGGATCAAATTTCTACCTGCGTTCGGGTCAAGGGATATAATCCGTCTTTATCTTTCTTATGAAGAATTGAATGCTCTTTCTCTATTACTCCAATTCGGTTATTTCGCACTGTTTTCGTTTACTTGAAATCGTCACATCAGAGTCACGCCATGGGGTTTTTTATTTAAAGAAAAAAAGTAATCATAAGCAATATTTGTTTATTTAGAATTTATGGAACCTATATATAAATAATAAATTTATACCGTGAGGTCGAAATGAAACTATAATTAATTCACTTTTACTCAAAGAACTAAACTTTTCCTAATATTATACCTAACACTGGCATATGCCATAAGGGATAGAAATATACATCAATCCAAATTAATTACTTACTAAATTAATATATCAAAAGCACAAAGTATACATAACATCACTTTTGTCCAAGCTTATAAGAAACAAAAAAATTTTAAAACGAGGAACGTGGCACAATTTCACAAATTATACAAAAGAAGTAACTAAATGGCTTAAAATAATAATATATTTATTGGAAATAAACGTTTTTTTACAAGAATAACAAATCTTGTTTAAACAGTTCAAAACGGTTTAAATCTTAAGTTAATAATAATATAGGTAACTATAAGTATACCTAAATCGATTTTCAGAAATCTCATTTTCTCGTACAAGAATCCGTTCAGGTATACAAAAGGTACACGTTCAAAAGAAAAAGGAGTAATCGTGAGGTTTTGGAAAGACGCAATGTTCAGGAATGTTTTCAAGTTGAAATTAATTAATATTCAGAATCATCTGAAGAACTCTCTTCATTGATATCCTGTGCAGTAATGATTAAGGGTTCCACGGCGTTATCAATCATAAAATCTAACTCCCAAAATTTTTCTTCTTCTTTTATAACATGATTTATGACTTTTTGCCAATTTTCAGAGGTGGTTCTGCGAATGGATTCTTCCAGAAGAATTTTAACATCTTTTAATTTAAATGTTTTATTTTCCCGAGCAACATAGCCTTTTACCTGAGCCCATATTAATTCTATGGGATTGAGTTCGCAGTGATAGGGCGGAAGACGAAGCACAGTTATTTGGCGATTTTGTGCCATTTCATCAACTGCATACCTTTTACGAAAGTTGCAGGTCTTTACAATTGATATCAATTCCGATTTGACCATGTCCTCCTTATACGGAATATTTTTTCTTATCAGCCAATTTAAAATTTCAGCCTTCCGCCAAGAAATTACCGGGGATTTATCGACCTGTCTGGAATGATAGCTCGCATTATCCATGACAATTACGGAACCAGGTGGGATGAGATCGAGCATTTGAACGAAGTACTCCTCGAAAACGTCCGCGTTCATGTCTTCATGATAATCTCCCGTCTTCTTCGATTCAAAAAGAAGTAAGCCGCCATCCACAAAGCCACTAGTACTGCCGATGTGGGTAACAATAAGTCGTTTACCTTTTCCAGCCGGTGCTTTTAGTCCTGTTGATAAACCTTCTAAAAAGGCTTGTCGCGGATTCACCACACTTTTGTCCTGCCACACTTTTCCCACGGTATATCCTTGGTTTACCCAGGTTTCATCCAGATAAAAAATAGCCCTTCCTTCTTGTCGAAATTTTTTAATATCTCTGAGGTAGCTTCTTCGCCAGCAAATAATTTCATCGGATTCCCGAAGAGGAGAAGTTTTAATTCGTTTATCCCAACAAATACCTAGTTCCTTCAGAATCGTCCACAACTTGGTCCTTTTCAATGTCATACAGTCTTCTGGCAGTTCATGTAACATTTTATCCAATGTTGGGATTTCACGTTTGAAAAAAAAGGAATGAAGCGTTCGACGAATGAGTCTCTTGCTATCCTCATCAACAAGCATTTGAGGTCTTCCTGGTGCAGATTTTGGAGCCTTCAACTCTCCACTCCTCTCTTCCCTTTTGACGCGATATATCGTTGATTTTCCATATCCCGTCATTTTGTGACACATTTCAACTAGGTCATCTACGCTGGATTTAGGATGTAGATGTTTCAATCCGTTAAATACATTTAAAACAACCACTTTTTCACGACACGATAACGCCTGCTTATTCGGTAACTTACACGGGGTAAAGTTCATAAGACTTGACATATTTAATTCTTGATAGTAAGACTATTAGAATAAGAATAACCGAAATTCAGGTATTTCCCTTTTATACCTCCTTCAACGGAGGGAGAACTTTCGACCCCATTTCCAGGTAATTCTTAATCCTACAGGTAAATCTCTGGTAACAGTTAACTAAGTAGTTTAGTGGAAGAGTAAAGGTGCCTGAACAAATTATTAAGTGTCCACATTAAAAAAGACCCTTTCCAAAATGGTCTCCGAGTTGACGAATTGTCTAAAAGTATTCAATATTTACAAGTAATATCATTCATTGATATATTTCGTTAACGGCACCGATTAAATTGGTAATTATATGAATTCATTCCTTTTAGGTTCAATCCTTAATCACTATATATGTACGATACAACTTCAAGAAATTTTAAAATGGAAACAGTTCGATGGGTGAATTTAATTTATATTTAAAAATCAGGGAAATAAGGATGGTACGCCCTTTGTTACAACACTAACCTCCGATTTTGAGTTATTTATTACTCTCTCCCTATTTCGAATGGAGTATAGTATCGTACGACATAATAAATGAAAGAAAATTAACGTGTAACGAAAAATGTTAAACAAAACTGTTATGCAATTTCATTCTTTTTAATTCTCCTTTTATTAAATCCTTCGCCAGGATTAGGTACCAAAAATCAGAATGTTCGAAAAATGGAATTTCAACAAAATTGAGGAAAATTTTACAGCACGACATAATAAATAAGTAAAAATATGTAAGGAAAAACGGAAAATGCGAAGAAACATTACTGTGATATTTCTTTCGAAATTTATTACATTTATTAGTATGTAGTATGTTGGTATTAGTTCGTATCGTACGACATAATAAAAGGAACAAAATATGTAATTTGTAAGTAGAAATATCAAACAAACTTATTATGAAATGTCCTTCACTCAAATAGAAGTTTAAATGTTGCAGGACTTATCTAACAACAGAATATTCGAAAAATGGAAACTAACAAATTTTTTGAAATTTATTTGCAGTACGACGTACCTAATGAAGAAAACAAGATATGTAACGTAAAACAAAAAAATTTAAACAAAATTACTGTGAAATTTTTCACAATTCGGAGTTTATTAAATGCTTCGTGAGGATTACCAAAAAAACAAAAGATGTACGAAAAATGGATGCCAACAAGTCAAATTTCAAAATCATTAAAGCACGTTTTACAGTATTATTCTTTGTTATTCCTGTATAATTATTTGTAATTTTCGTTGTACATAAGACCTAAACGAAAGATATGAAGAAATGGCGTTAAACCTTTTCACTTTTGGCGGAAAAAGGTTCAAAGTCACTTAAAATTATAGAACCTCCGCCACCAATTCTATAATACTGAAGTGTCCATCTTTTGGGTCACATTTGCAGACATTTTTGAGTGAAATTTCATTTTAGGGACGATTATTTTAAGCTTGTCGATTTAATACAAGCTTTATCAAAATTTGTCGATATTAAGAAGATTAAGTTGAGTTTGTAGATTGGACAGATAAGTTGTTTTTGTCTTTTCGGCATATTTCACTATAAAATTCCAATGTTAAATATAAACTGTCAACGATCTAAATCTAACTAAATGTACCTACATTAAGACAGTTTGATATATGTAACACATTGAGTTGAGACTTTGACCGTTTTTCAGGAAATTTTTGAAATGAACTGTAACTATGGAGGAAGTGTTATTAGACACTTATTATTATTTATTATTTATGTTTTTATATTATATTTTATTATTTATTATTAGGATAATAAAATAAATAACGTCTGTTTCAAACTTTTTTGTGCCTCGAGACGTTTTCATTTATTTTTTTAAGGCACGGCCAGTTTTATTAATATTCGTTCGTTTGTCATAATGGGCGACATATTGCAATTGTGTCGCCACATATAAAGAGCTAAAGGGGAGCGAGGGGAGTACGTGTCCATCGACTTTTGCAACAAAAATATGGCGTCGCCATGGCGACGCATGAACAGAACGAGAAACGTACCGAACGCGCATCATCCGATAAATCGTCGCCCTGCCAACTTCAGATTTAACCGAGCGGACCGGATTGCAAGCACTTATATGCAATTTATATCGTTGCGACCCGCGTTCGTGGCGAAAAATTAACCATAGATATCGATACGCGAGTTGTCGATAATTTGTACCAATCGTCGTTCTATATAGTTACCGTCTTTTTATGTGACAACAGTAAAACTATGCGACATGAAGAGAATTGCAAATTAGCTAGGATCAAATGAAGAGATACTTCTATATAGATATAGATACTTCTAACCCAAACATGACAAGTGATAACAAACTCGGCAAGAAAGGGTGATGTAATGGCCCTTTCTGCATATCACCCTGCAAGGTGTTTGTATAATTTTTTTCGATATTACAGTAAATCTAAAACATTCTTCTATATAGATATAAATATTTCTTATGACAAGTGATAATTCGTTCATCAGAAAAGGGCGATGAAATTGCCCCTGCTGCGTGTCGCCCTACGAGTTGTTCATATATTTTTTTTTCGATATCAAAGTAATCTCGAACATAACTGTTTCCCTAAAAGGAAACCTTCAGTTAATTGCATCAAACAGTAAACGACCACATACTAATACACTCATGATTTATGAGGCCTTATTCACTTCGTACACTTAAAACTAAGTATATTTGCTCGTTCTAAAAGAACCTAACTAATTGTTTGAAGAATTTGAGAATAGTAAAATATCGATTCCTGTAAAGCTACCGATGTTGATCGAAGTATCGATAATGTATTCGGGAATCAATTATTGCAATCGCAAGTAACTAACGGTATTGTTGCATGGAAAAGACGTTGGTAAGATTAACAACCCCGCAAGGTGATGTGTTTAGGCGGGTGTAAAAGGGAGTGATGGATTATGATGGAAGTTATTGCTAACCCCATTACTTATCGTTCATTCTTAACATTTACACCACCCCGACGGAATTTCGTATTATATAAGTGCAATTATCGTATATAGAAATTAAAGTAGGTTTTAAATTTTATCAAAAAACGGTGATATTTTCAACCAGTTAATGTAATAGGGCTCGAAATTCAATAACGTGTTATTGGCTATAATATATACAGACAGTTTCTACAGAGTCGCAGTATGGTATAAACATAAGAGTGAAAGAAAGACCATATATTTCTCGTTGGCTAAACAGAGAAAGAACTTTTGCGACGTCGCTAGCTCGCGAAACATCACAGTCATCGCCACACTCTACCGGATCATTCGCTGTATAGCCTCCGACGGGAATATTTGGAATGGGTTACGGACCGGCCGGCCGGCAACGTTGCAAAACTTCCTTCTCTGTCATACTAACGAACTACTATTAGTTTCTCTTTCGCTCTTGTTGATGTCGGTGCATTTCAATAGAATAGGTCCGTATATACGTTCAATAGTTTGAACATAGTTTCCATGGTGCTCCATTTTTGTTAGAATTGAGGTTAGTGATTAATGTAGAAACTTTAAAGGATAGTGTAACATAACGTTATATTTATTTTGCTACTAATTTAGCACTTTGCTAAATTTTCCAGTGAGAAATTGGGGTTGGGAACCGTTTAACACCACTAGGAGTCCTTTCCAGCTATTTTACTATTTTAACCAAATGTATCCCGGGAATATTTTAGCTTTACGATTACCCAAAAATTAGGGAAGTGTGACTGTATTGTAAGGATACTGTTAAATTTTGACAAAGAGCGCAAAAGCTATTTTGAATCACAAAACCGCGTTCCCTTCTTCGGCTCAACGTACCTTTTAAATTTTGAACAACAGCAGACATTATTTTCTTTTCAATACCGCCGCCTTCGATATCCCTTCCGTCGAATATAATTCATGGAAACGCACATTTTCCCGGTTTTTCCCCGGGATCCAATCCGTCTTCCCATCCCCGCGTCCATCAAATTCGCCCGCACAATTGAAACAACCCCTTCCTTTCTTTTCCCTCCACTCTCTCTCTCTCTCTCTCCCATCTTTTTTTCTTCTCTCGCCGTGCGTTTGTTCGCACCTGAAGATTAATAAATTTTCCCCCTTTTTAAACCCGACCGAGGCGATGTACAGAACGAGGAAGATCAATGGTTTCCACGTCAATTTCCCTCACGTCTCTCTCGCTGTCTCTTTTTCTCCATTATTTTCCCCGAGTTTTCCGTCTCGCTCGCTCGCGAGGAATTAAGCGTTCTTGTCACGGCTGACACGGGAAGTCGTTTGTTTTAGGAGACGAAGGAGAAGAAGAAGCGATAAGTAGCTGTCGATGTACCGGGCGCACAGAAGAACCGTTATCTCGTGTAACGAGCGGTCAGAAAAAAATATCCGTCGAAAGAGGGGCGTAACGGCCCGCTCGAAAGGGAAAGTTCCGTCCGGAAGGTCGCCTCTGGCCGTTTGTTCATGAGATTGCTAAGATGATCGCAAAGAATCATAGGGAAAATCGCAACTTTATGAACTCCCGCTTCCCTAAAAACTGAAATTTAAGACTCGTAATGGGAATTGGGATCCTGTCAAGACACACAAAATACTTTGGGTCCTTAATGTTCCTGACGCCACTCAACTTAACAACTTCAGTTTCTAACCATAACAATTCCATACGAACACAAACTTGTGTTCTATTTTCGTAAAGATTCCATACTGGAATATCACCAATCCCCGCCTCTGCTTTACGATTACGACCCAATATATCGATACGTACATATATAACCTGTCAATGCCCTCGGGTGCTTCATACTTATTATTCAGTGCGCCAGACGTAAACTACATTAAAGTTGAGACGTAGTAATTAACTTATTACACACGAGGCAATTTCGAAACCACCTGTTTTGGGGGGTTTCCCACGGAAATAAGAAACATTTTTATATCATATTAAACTTAACTCAGTTTGAAGAAACTTTTATATGAGTGGGTAGAAAATATTTTTTATACTGAGAAAAATTGAGATTTCGCTGAATCTCAAAATACATTTAAAATTAATTATAGCGATGTGACTGCTTAGTTTCACATTGCTTTTTTTAAATTTTTATGTTCTTTTTAAATTTATTTAAAATAGTCACAAAATATGAATTCAAATAATTGTTTAAAATTATAAATACATATTTTAATCATATACAGATATTTTTCTTTTAATAATTATAACAAGAAAGTTTTTCAAAATGGAAGAGTGAAGTACAGAAATACGCAATTCTTTTTTATAATCTGATTATTACAATATATAACTTTACCGTTTTATTAATTTATATTCTATGTATTATTAGAATGTGATAGATTATAAACAGTACTATCATCATTACTAAGTAATGATTTAAGTGATTGGAAAATGTGGAAAAGTGTGTATGAACTAAAAAAAGAAATTTTTAAGAAAAGAGAACGAAATTCTTAAAATGAAGACACTTTGACAGTCTTCGTGTATTGTTGGTTGTAGTTTATAACAACACTATTTACAAATCATTTATTTCTTAATTATTTCCAGAGATTATTAATAACAAGAAGTGTTCGTCTGTCTTTTGGATCAATTGCATTCCAGGAATTTTCATTAATGCAATGGTTTTCCGGAAATTTTCCGGCTTCCTAATATTCGTACTACACTATATTAATACAAAAATGATACTAATAATACTAAGTAATGATTTAAGTGATTGGAAAATGTGGAAAAGTGTGTATGAACTAAAAAAATAAATTTTTAAGAAAAGAGAACGAAATTCTTAAAATGAAGACACTTTGACAGTCTTCGTGTATTGTTGGTTGTAGTTTATAACAACACTATTTACAAATCATTTATTTCTTAATTATTTCCAGAGATTATTAATAACAAGAAGTGTTCGTCTGTCTTTTGGATCAATTGCATTCCAGGAATTTTCATTAATGCAATGGTTTTCCGGAAATTTTCCGGCTTCCTAATATTCGTACTACACTATATTAATACAAAAATAATACTAATAATACTAAGTAATAATATAAGTGATTGGAAAATGTGGAAAAGTGTGTATGAACTAAAAAAATAAATTTTTAAGAAAAGAGAACGAAATTCTTAAAATGAAGACACTTTGGCAGTCTTCGTGTACTGTTGGTTGTAGTTTATAACAACACTATTTATAAATCATTTATTTCTTAATTATTTCCAGAGATTATTAATAACAAGAAGTGTTCGTCTGTCTTTTGGATCAATTGCATTCGAGGAATTTTCATTAGTGCAATGGTTTTCCGGAAATTTTCCGGCTTCCTAATATTCGTGGTACACTATATTAATACAAAAATGATACTAATAATATAAGTGATTGGAAAATGTGCAAAAGTGTGTATGAACTAAAAAAAGAAATTTTTAAGAAAAGAGAACGAAATTCTTAAAATGAAGACACTTTGAAAGTCTTCGTGTATTGTTGGTTAAGTTTATAACAACACTATTTACAAATCATTTATTTCTTAATTATTTCCAGAGATTATTAATAACAAGAAGTGTTCGTCTGTCTTTTGGTTCAATTGCGTTCCAGGAATTTTCATTAGTGCAATGGTTTTCCGGAAATTTTCCGGCTTCCTAATATTCGTAGTACACTATATTAATACAAAAATGATACTAATAATACTATCATTATTTATTTCTATACTTTCATTATTAACATCATATTCCAAAAATGATACTATCGGTTTGACTATCGTATATCATGTAACATGCATTTTCGTTCCTATTTTTCTATCTATATATAAAATATAGTAGATCTCCCTTTTTTCTGTTGGAAAGAATAAACAGCCTGCACCCTTCTACTCGTCATATGTATATAAATATGTTGTAAATAATTATAACGTGCGTTTGCATATAAGATGACTCATAGCGTAACAGATTTCATGCTGACGGTAAGTTTATGAATTTTCTCCATCCAAAAAGTTTGTCTCATTCGGCCTATATAACTTTCCACTTTAAAAATGTTAAAATTGTTCCTCATCGATAGTTTCAGAGGTGTTCAAGGTGTAGTTAGAGGTAGAGATTTTGGCTTATTTTATTTAGTGCTATGCCTTCCCGATTGATGTATTCCCAACCGCGACACTCCCGCCGAAACATCATGTACGAGACGATATAACGGCGAAGTGTACTTTCGAATATTTTCATCATAAATTCCCATAAAAATCTCGCCTAACGGCGGCCATTACACGCTCCATCATATCGATCGGAAAACTCTCCGGGGGGAGAGAGTCGGTCGGGGAGTTTTGCTAATAAAAAAATTCCCACTCTCCCCCCCCCCTCTCTCACTCTTCCTCCTTCTCCTCCTGCTGCTGCTGCTGCTTCGCCCTCTCCTGGAACGTGACGTTCAACTTCACACTTCCGTACGTTCGATAACACGTCTTTTATATCTAATTCTCGGGGAAAAGCTATTTTCTCTATTTTCTCTTTTATCACGTTTGTTTTGAGAATGGCAATTTTCTTTCAACTAACCCCCAGGACGAGGGAAAGCGACGGGGGGTGCGCTATTTATTAGTCAATTTATAGGTTAATTCGCCGTCGATATAAAACGGAAGGTGTCGGCCGTTATATTACAAATTTTCCGCTTTCTACAGTAATCACGGTGGGGTTCTAAGAAACTAACCGATCTGGAGCGCTCAATTCAATATGACAAATACAGATGTAATGAGGGGTGGACTCCAAAATTTAAAAAGAGTGATTAGTTGAGTTCAAATTAATTAATTAAAAAGGTAATTAATTACCTTGCTACTTGTAAAGTGAATACAGGTTTTAATCAACAATCAAACAACCAACTTCTAAACTTTTTGCACTGTACAGACCATGGAAATTTTTAATTATGGAGCTCATTGCAAATATATGTGTTCCACAGCAACGTGATGATCAGATACAGTTCATCAAATATTTTGGAAAAGTTTAAAGACTATGATTTTCGGGAAAATATTACGGCTTAATTCTTTTTTCCTTGGCGTCGAATGTTCCTCAAGTAAACTTTAGTGTTACTTACCTACAGTACTTAGTATGTGTGAAACCATAATCCACTTATAAGGTATTTATAAGACTTCATGTTAAAATATTTTCTCTTCTTCCAGGTAGGTGTAACTCACAACATGGATTGGAAACAGTGGTGGTGAGTTTTTGAACAGCATTGAAACTAAGTGTTTGGCGCCTTTTGAAACTACGTGACATCTTTAAAATGTCTTTGAATAAAGTCTACTATGTTTTTTTAAACAACTCAATGCTCTCTACCAATTGAACAATTTGTTGTAAAACAATTAATCTAATTATCATTACCCTTACTTTAGAAATGAAAAACAATTCATGTAACGATAATTAATGTAAAGCAACTACCAAATCATTATGTTGATATTTGATAAATGTCATGATTCGTAGTTGATAGCGGTACCTGTAACGATAATACCTGAGTATTTTTTAAATTAAGGGTTGATTGTTACGCGAATTCGCCATAAACTCGACACGACGCCCTCAATTATTCCCAATATTTCAAAAATGTTTTAAACCTGTTAACATCCCCTACCAAAGTTTCTTAAACCTCCCATCCGCCTCTTTTTTCAAAATTTTGTTTTCATTTCTAACAAGGCAGCTATTGGCTGATTTCCGTCGATGAAATTCCCTCCGGTGAAACCTTCGTGTTCTGCGCCCCTGACGGGAATGTTTCGTGACTAAATTTCACTCTCACTTAATCATCCGATGTAATCCAAATGCGATTTAGTGAATCAGACGCATATTATACATGTACATCATACGTACATAAATGGGAAACCTTTCGATTTCTTTCGTCGAATCAGACGGAAAGTTTAAGACGTGACATTATGATTTTATAATCTTAACAAGATTGATTTAATTCAATCATACGGTGATTTTATTCCGGATTTTCCGTAGTGTTAAAACGAACACATTTTCCAATTTTCAGTATCAGCTCTTTCTATTTTCAAGTACTGTTTGGGCTCCATCGACCGTTGATTGAGTAACCGAGTTAGGGTTTGTTCAATTTATTAAGAACAGGAAAAACTGAGGGGATGTTTTTGTAGTTTCTCTGATTTCCCGGGAGGAATGACATTTCTTACCGCTTTGAATTTTTCATTACCTACCGTACCCTCAACCGCACGACTTTATTAATTTTGACGCTATCAATAAGGGAATTGTGTTATCTCCTGGGAAATGGGATACAGGAGGGGGAAAGTTTTTAACTAAATTTGAAAAAAATTCTGTGCTTTACATTTCAATATGGGTTGTTTTCAGATAGTAAGAATGAAAGAAATAGAAGGAAGACAATCTGGGTTTCTAATTTCAGAGCGTTTCCGAATTCTATTATTTTGCACTTACAGGTTGTATCACCTTTGGACTATCATTCACTAAAAAGGAAGTGAATTGAATGAATTTTTGTATTGAAGTTTTTCGAGATGTTTCAGAATATTCCTGGATTTTCCCTTTTTGGACAATTTTGAAGTTAGCAACTTCGTATTAACCTTACCACTCTCTCAACTTTTACTAAATTTAAAACATCTGAAGATCATTTAAAATCCTTGTAAGGTCATTCTAAGCGATTTAATTCGAAACGATCAGGGTATTAGAAATCTTAGTTAATTCTTGAAATCCTACAGGATCGTCAATTTTTTCCTGAAAACTTGTTACTATCTAAGTATCAACCAGAACTCTTCTTGAACTTTGAAATCCTGTAGGATCATTCGAGGTCCTTTAAATCGTCACTGAGTACAAATTAAGACCCTTGTAGATTCCCCAAATCATACCAGAATCGTTATACTTATATTCTTTTAGTCTGTAATGATCAATACATATTCTTGTAGATCCTTCTAAGTAATCTTAGAATATTGTTCTAACATTATTGCTATTTAAACTGACTGAAGATTGTTTAAAATTAGGAGCTTCTGAAAACATCCCAAGGCCCTGTGGATCCTTATATCTACCAGGGTAGTTCTAGGTCTTTATATAAGATCAAAATTTTATCAGTATCACTTAAAACCATTATTGGTAATTGAAATCCTATAGGATAGTTTATATTTTTAAACTGTCTAGTTATTAATCATCATCGTGTCCATATATGCTTGAAATACAAATAAGTAATAATCCTTCTTAATTTCTCTTTGCCCGTATTATTTACGACTGGCGACATCAAACATTCCCCCTGAAACGAGCTCGTCGAGAAGCTACCCCATAAAAGACCCCATTAAAAGGTGCATTCACTGTGCATTGTCTTATTATCATAACGTGTCTCGCCTATCACCAGACAACAAAACAATAACAGGGCCATTACTACCATCGAAGACGTATATGTATAATATATAATGTGTCTGCGTCTGTCGTGTCTCCCTCTGAACTCAAGGGATTTCATCCCTTAAAAACGGGCAGCTAAGGGCGGGATTTATGGCCGGGCGTGAGGATTAAGTTTCACGAAGATTTTCTATATTACCTACACACAGAGGGGTAGGTAGTCACGAGTCACGAGGGTGGATATCGTCGGAATGCGGTAGTTTTATTTATTTACCGATAGGGGCTCGTTTTACGGGTATTACAGGAACGGAAATGATATATTACGTTATAACTGTCACGTCTAACTAATTCACGTCAGACTAGTTTATAAACGCCCTTGGAACTTATCCAGAGGTGCATTCGTTGGATTCGTTTAGATAGTTTGTTACTCGGCTTACCCTAACTATTTTTCCAGCTAATAAACTAATAGGGGTAGTTTGCAATTGACCCGAGTTAAGTGTAAGCTACAAATACCTAATTAATAACTGAGAATTTTTGCTCAAACTCAAAACAGGAATGTCGTTACTATATATACAATTATGGTGTTGGTGATAATTGTTCTTCAATATCTCCCACCTACCTAACTTAATAAGACAACTAACTAAAGTTGAATTGTACTAGAAACATCTTCAATTGCCCTAGCTCTAGCTACCTAGCTTATCGGTAAGGTATATATTCAGCTACGTTTATAGATGAGTTGTAATTATAAGATACTCAGCTTCCGCTAACTAGCCGCGTTTATAATTTATCCCCAGTCGCAGTGTTTAGTTTTACCTGAAAGTTAATTGGCGTAGATTTCACGTGTTACTTTAGCGAGTTGAGTTTGTACTGGAAACAGCTTCAATTGTTCTAGCTCTAGCATACCTAGCTTATCGGTAAGGTATATATTCAGCTACGTTCATAGATAAGTTGTAATTATAAGTTACTCAGCTTCCGCTAACTAGCCGCGTTTATAATTTATCCCCAGTCGCAGTGTTTAGTTTTACCTGAAAGTTAATTTCACGTGTTACTTTAGCGAGCTGCTCAATCCGAGGAAAATATATTTTCAGCCATTTAGCCATTCGGTTAAAACTTGAACGCCGCCGCCAGCTTAACCGTCTGCCTTTAATGGTCGCAATAATTAACATTTTACAAGATGAACGACCTCCGCTCTTAACGATAATATTATTCTAACTCACGTCCTATCCTTGTACGTGGGTAATGACTCTTATTATTCTGTAAGACGTCCACTTGCGTAATGTCCCATTTACCTGAAACAACAGAAAATAACAATCGTTAAATGAGATTTTAAAATTAATGTTACAATAATACTGGGAAAGGGATACAGAATTAAAATTTTACGAGGGAAATTAAGTGGAAAGTGTAACACGGCGCCGTCAGGAATTGTGCGAATCCATCAATTAATTAATTATATGTTTGGATCTATTAGATAATGGAACGTATGAATACATTAACTATTGACCAACGTTGCTGTTATATTTTTTTCTGTCACAAACAACCATTCATTTGTATAATTAACGTCAGCGTGATTCATTCATAAATTTTCATGGCAACCTCACTTGATAAGTTTTAATTGGGTTTCCCGTGATTTATTACTATCGACGTTATTTGTATACAGTTTCGCACAATAACGCTAACTGTGTTTAAAGAATATCCATTCGGAGATAAGTATTGAAGGATGTTTTGATGTGGAAATGGGTACTGGTCAGTTAAGGTATTAACTGCCCATTTTATGTAAGTGTCATTTCCTGTGAAAAATAAATATTTAAAGTTGAAAGAGTTATTAAATGAAAATTAGCAATTCTTATGTTTAGGGATGTTTCCTCTACGTCAAACTGTAGTAAGAAACGTATTTTTTTAAATTTAATAAACTTTGATTATGACAAGTTGAATAAGGTTAAGAAATGTTCGCTGAAACTTTCAGTACCTAGCTTCAGTTATTTAATTTTTTAACCGACAACTTTGGATCCACTTAACTTTTCTAACTCGGCCTCAGTGTTCTTGACGAACGAGTATCGATTTCCAGAATTTTTCCTAATGTTCCGACTACCATCTTGCCTTGTTCACGGCCCAACTTCAAATTCCCGCAACTTCGAAACCACTTAACTGGCGTGGATTTTATCCAGGAAAGCGCCGTTAACAAAAGCGCATTTTATCCGTTGAAAGATCTTCAATTCTCAATTCTCGACCCGTAGAAATAAACATCCATTACGTAAGATGGAAAAAGAATAACGTTACGACGCTCATAAAACGTAATACCTTGGGATACTTTTTTTTATCGAAAAATAGCTGCGACATCTCGCCATAAATAAAGGTTAATTTATGTCCCATCGTAAGTACGTACATAGCCGTATAAGGTGCTTATCGGACCGATTACGATAAGCGATTTTTCTTAATAAAACACTTTAGGGCTCGGAATGCAAAAGCGAATTTAAAATGTAGGAAGTATTTTGTTAATGAGCCAGCACGTGAATTATTACTAAATGCCTGTACGAGAATAGAGGTTCGCAAAAGGTCGAGTTTACGCTTAACTTGAAAGTGGTTTCATGTTTGGCACTTAATCTTTCAATGAATTGTAGAAAATAATTCTTTTGTACTGACATCACCGACAATGTTTTCTTATATGAATCCGTGTTTACTATTTTTCCACGATTATCTAATCGGTATTATAGGGTTTCTGAGAAAAATTCTCGTAAGCCGATATATCTGTATAGATATCGCATTCCCCGTAAACCGATATTACTACATTAGTTCTTATCTTATCCTGAGATACATGTACCTGCAACACGTACAGGTGAATCGTCTTAATTGCTGGCTATTGCGAAATCGCTACGTGTTTGGGAAATTTTCATTAGTGGAAAATTTTAACCATCTATCTATCTATTTTTATCTAAGGACATTTCTGAAGGAATTCAAACATCTACAAGAATCCCGATTAATACTGAAACAGTTTAAACTATCAAAAACGATTTAACTGATGCTGAGACAGTTTCCAAGACCAGCAGAACACGCTATACTGATTCTGTGTGATATAGAGAATCTTCAAGGATCCTAATTCGTATTTAGTATATATTTAAAAAAACCTATAATGATCCTGCAGGATCTTAAGGATCAAGAAAAGTTCTGATTGATGCTTGGGTAATTACAAATACCAGAAAGAAACTATAAGGGTCTTGTAGGATTTCGAGAGTTAACTAGGATTTCTAATACCCTGACAGTTTCGAATTAGAGGACCCAGACGATCTTGTATAATATTATGATCTATAAGGATCCTGTACGAGTTTCTGAAAGTACAAGAAGACCCACAGAATTTTCTACAGGGTCCTCTCAGGGCCTTAGAATATAATAACGATTCTGTATCATTTGGAGGATGTTTAAGATTCCTAATTCAAGTCGCTATGTCGACCTAAAGGAACTCGAATAACCCTGTAGGATTTTAGGGATCTAGAAGGGTACTAATTGATATCGAGACAGTTCCAAGTTAAAAAAAATATAACTAAAAGTAATAGGATTATAAAACTAGAGTTTAGATAGATAGAGATAGAGAGCTCTATCAGAATTTGCAAGTGACTTAAATTGGTTCAAGAATTTTATTCCAGAATTGTTACGTAAAGGTTCCAATGGATGTTAGGAAACAGACGACGTGAAATAGTCTCCAACAAGGTTTAAATTAACATCGACAGTGTAAAGCAACCATAGGAACGTCTAGTGATTTTCAGGAAGTGTGTAGATGTTTTATACCACTTGAAGTAGGTTTAGAAAGTGCTTCAAACGAATCAATGAAGTAACCTGATAGAATTCTAGTAATTTTCAGGGACTGTGATTTATTTTAAACAGTTTAGGATAAGTTAAGTAACGGGAAAACTGCCAAAGAAGCCCACTATTTTAAGGGACATTTATGAAAACGTAAGGAAGTTCCAAACGTTTTTGGTAGACTTATACCCTGGGTAGTTTCAATAAAATTTAATGGGAGAGGTGTATAGGAATCCAGAAACTTTTACATTCGCGTAATAGTCCAGTCATCTTAGGTTGAATTAGGTGAATATCTCGGAAAATCGACATATCCAGTAATTAACACGTAAAACTTCTATTTTGGCATCCTAAAACTTTCCTTAAAATTCACTTATAATTGGATGGCAGCAAGTTTTAAAGTCGGAGGTCAAAATTCACAAAAATCATTTTTTTCTATATTTTTTTCAAATACCTTGTTTTCTATGGGTTTTACGCTATTTGTATTCATTATCAATATTGTACAGAATTAAATTCTCTACAACTTTTGTCTTTAACATTTCTTCATACCTCTTACTGTTTTCGAGATACAGGACGGAGAGCGCGCGATAAGAGAATCATGTGAGGTCATGGTATACCACGACTATAGTCCCGATCAAAAACTCGTAATGGTAAGGTTATAAATTATTGCTAAATATATAATTATCATTTGTTATTAAATTTTACATTAAATTCATATTTTTGGTTACTTATCTATTTTTAATGAAGTGTCAATTTATTTAATACACTTACCTGGCCATGTAATTAAAAAATTGTTGAGGAAAATACTTAAATTATATTTTAATTCTAATCTAATTTATACCAATGTAATGACTTTCTAAATAAATAAAGAAGAAAAGAAATAAATTTTTAATTAATGTTTTTACTAAAAGTGTCATTTGATAGATTTAATATTTAAGAGTTTACGGATTTTAAACAAGATTATACTTAATTATTTTTTACTTCAAATGCAATTAGTGTAAATAAGAATATAATTAAAATGTAATTAAAGTATGTACCTTAATAATTTTTCAATTACAGAAAGAGATTATGAGTGTTATTGAATTAATAAATTTTAGAATTTTTAGAAAGAAAGATTGAATTTATTGTAAAATTTAATAATAAATGATAATTATATATTTAGCAATAATTTATAAGCTTAATGTTACGAATTTTTGATCAGGACTACCATGACCTCACATGATTCTCTGATCGCGCGCTCTCCGCACTCTATCTCGAAAACAGTTAGAGGTATGAAGAAATGTTAAAGACAAAAGTTGTAGAGAATTTAATTCTCTACAATATTGATAATAATTACAAATAGCGTAAAACCCATAGAAAACGAGATATTTGCAAAACATATAGAAAAAAATGATTTTTGTGAATTTTGACCTCCCGACTTTAAAACTTGCGGCCATCCAATTATATGTGAATTTTAAGGAAAGTTTTAGGATGCCAAAATGGAAGTTTTTACGTGTTAATATACTGGATATGTTGATTTTCCGAGATATTCACCTAATTCAACCTAAGATGACTGGACTATTACGCGATTGTAAAAGTTTCTGGATTCCTATACACCTCTCCCATTAAATTTTATTGAAACTACCCTAAACTTAAACTTCCTAGGTGAACACCCTATAATGACTGGACTATAAGGAAAGTTTATGTAACCTAAGAAAATTTAACAGAAGCTAATAACATCTTGAAACTGAAATAAAAACCTGAGGTAGTTCCAAGGGTCACCACGAAATTTAGACTAACTCACCCTAAGTAGACAATTTAATATTGACTCGACTGAGAGAGCTATGAATGACTAACGGCCGCAGAAAAACCCGAAATTAGCCAAAGCGTCTCGAATAGAACGAGCCTTTTGTAGACATTGTAAAGAATTCCGGTGCAGATAGCTCCTCGTGAAATTTAATCCCTTCTCCTGAATAAATTATCCGGCGACGACGTTAGTTTCCATTGAGAACGACGATATTCCACATCACAAAACGTCCCCTCGCGACAAAAGACGTTAGGACCGAGCGGAATATATACTCGTATAATAATAATATCTATACACACGTACACCTATCGGGGGGTGTGTATGGACGGGATCTACCCCCGTTCTCCATTGTAGGTCGGAATGCAAACACACCGAGAATAGTCGTACATTTTCCATGGACAGACATCTTGCAGCAGCAGCAGCGACCATTTGCTCTGAATCGAATTAAACGTCACCAGGCGACAATATGCATTATTAAAACGTGTTATATTACGCGGGCCGGAATGGAGATGTTTCTCGGTCTCCAACCTCTCATTTGCGATGGAATCCGCAAATGGCTCGGAACAGATCGATTATTTCAGTAGTATGACGGGGTCAACTCTTAACTTCAAATGGGGGAAAATTAGACATTGCACACAAGACGCGTTTTCCTCATCAGCCTCCTCTTGGTAAAAACTAACGGGAACTAATCCAAGGGCTAATACCCTTACCGGGCGATGGATTACTGCTGGTTCCAGTTTTTAGTCGGGTTGATGTGTGTTGAGTTGGCTTTGACAAGTTGAAATACAGATGGTGATCAAAATTAAAAGCAAAAACTTGTCACCCATTCTCAGGAATGTAATTCCCATGTTTGTCTCTATTTTTTATCTTCTACCACCATATGAGTATTACAAACGTCACTTCTAGAAGTATTCTTCATCTCATTTAATTTATCATAAAGTACATTGGATTTTCAGTTACAGCAACGTAAGCGTCTCGCGAAATTTGTACTAATCAAAATTACCACACAAACTTTAAGAAGTAAGCTTTTTTGGATTCAGTTACAGCTTTTCAAGATGTGACCTGGACGAAGTATATTTTCTTATTCTGGTGCTCATTGCATTTTTAACTTTGAATTTCGAGGCTTGTGAATCGATAATTCAAGAAAAAATGACTTCTTAAGACAATTAGGTATTTGCCATATATTTTAAATTAAACGAAATATATCTAAATTCATAGGGATGAACCCTCAGACAAATTTTATAATCATAAAAAATCATGTAATAGGCCCATCACCAGGGATTTCAGGTATAAAAAGCAGTAAATGTGCCAAAAGTTAGAGGCCCAGCGAAACGACAGCTCATCGTGACGTCACTCCGCGTGTAAACACGGGTCCGTTCTGCAGTCCACAAATAGACTTTTTCGAGTATTTTGGACTTTATTCTTGTTTCTGCTGGAGTATAGGAGTTAAATTGCGACCAAATCTAGTAATTTGTATTATTCGCGTCGTAAAATAGTGTTTTCACTACATTGTTTACACACGGTGTGACGTCAGAGGGCGTTTTGGCGCGAATTCCTAGCGTTTGAATTTCAAATGACTTTTTTTGCTTGAATGCTTTTAATTATTTTTTTTTAATATTAACCTAAAATTTATAGGCATATAATCTCTCATTTAGCGAGTTTTCAAAAAATGTGAAAATACCTAATTATAAATTAAGTAAATGTAATATGTGGTTCCTCTCGCCAGTCAAATTTCCCTTGGCTGGATCCATTACAGGGCGTGTCACTTCCTTCATTCTTGTTTCTTTAAACTTTTAGTACAAGGATTGTCCATCTCATGTATTTAGAAAACAAATATACCTAAGATCACGTTTTCGAGAAACAACTTTTAACGTAACGTCAAAATTACAGTGCCCATTGGCTGGAATGCGATCACAAGACGCTGTAAATCTCCGTTTTCTTACTGAACTAGCTCCGTGAAAACGTTTTCCTAAACTTGTCGGTTATCCTCGAGGCACTTTTTAGAAAACACAGAAATGACCTCAGTTTTGAGGATTTACCGCGGAATACCTTTGCCGCCACTTCCCCAGTCAACCTATTGTACTTTCGTGTTTGTAAAAAAATTAATAAAGCTCCCATTCACGTTGCGGCGCGCGTAACGAAAAAAAAAAGACTGAAAAGAGGTCGGCTACGACTCTAATATTAAATCGCACGAATGAAGACGAATTCCACAGACGAAAATACTTAAATTATATTTTAATTCTAATCTAATTTATACCAATGTAATGACTTTCTAAATAAATAAAGAAGAAAAGAAATAAATTTTTAATTAATGTTTTTACTAAAAGTGTCATTTGATAGATTTAATATTTAAGAGTTTACGGATTTTAAACAAGATTATACTTAATTATTTTTTACTTCAAATGCAATTAGTGTAAATAAGAATATAATTAAAATGTAATTAAAGTATGTACCTTAATAATTTTTCAATTACAGAAAGAGATTATGAGTGTTATTGAATTAATAAATTTTAGAATTTTTAGAAAGAAAGATTGAATTTATTGTAAAATTTAATAATAAATGATAATTATATATTTAGCAATAATTTATAAGCTTAATGTTACGAATTTTTGATCAGGACTACCATGACCTCACATGATTCTCTGATCGCGCGCTCTCCGCACTCTATCTCGAAAACAGTTAGAGGTATGAAGAAATGTTAAAGACAAAAGTTGTAGAGAATTTAATTCTCTACAATATTGATAATAATTACAAATAGCGTAAAACCCATAGAAAACGAGATATTTGCAAAACATATAGAAAAAAATGATTTTTGTGAATTTTGACCTCCCGACTTTAAAACTTGCGGCCATCCAATTATATGTGAATTTTAAGGAAAGTTTTAGGATGCCAAAATGGAAGTTTTTACGTGTTAATATACTGGATATGTTGATTTTCCGAGATATTCACCTAATTCAACCTAAGATGACTGGACTATTACGCGATTGTAAAAGTTTCTGGATTCCTATACACCTCTCCCATTAAATTTTATTGAAACTACCCTAAACTTAAACTTCCTAGGTGAACACCCTATAATGACTGGACTATAAGGAAAGTTTATGTAACCTAAGAAAATTTAACAGAAGCTAATAACATCTTGAAACTGAAATAAAAACCTGAGGTAGTTCCAAGGGTCACCACGAAATTTAGACTAACTCACCCTAAGTAGACAATTTAATATTGACTCGACTGAGAGAGCTATGAATGACTAACGGCCGCAGAAAAACCCGAAATTAGCCAAAGCGTCTCGAATAGAACGAGCCTTTTGTAGACATTGTAAAGAATTCCGGTGCAGATAGCTCCTCGTGAAATTTAATCCCTTCTCCTGAATAAATTATCCGGCGACGACGTTAGTTTCCATTGAGAACGACGATATTCCACATCACAAAACGTCCCCTCGCGACAAAAGACGTTAGGACCGAGCGGAATATATACTCGTATAATAATAATATCTATACACACGTACACCTATCGGGGGGTGTGTATGGACGGGATCTACCCCCGTTCTCCATTGTAGGTCGGAATGCAAACACACCGAGAATAGTCGTACATTTTCCATGGACAGACATCTTGCAGCAGCAGCAGCGACCATTTGCTCTGAATCGAATTAAACGTCACCAGGCGACAATATGCATTATTAAAACGTGTTATATTACGCGGGCCGGAATGGAGATGTTTCTCGGTCTCCAACCTCTCATTTGCGATGGAATCCGCAAATGGCTCGGAACAGATCGATTATTTCAGTAGTATGACGGGGTCAACTCTTAACTTCAAATGGGGGAAAATTAGACATTGCACACAAGACGCGTTTTCCTCATCAGCCTCCTCTTGGTAAAAACTAACGGGAACTAATCCAAGGGCTAATACCCTTACCGGGCGATGGATTACTGCTGGTTCCAGTTTTTAGTCGGGTTGATGTGTGTTGAGTTGGCTTTGACAAGTTGAAATACAGATGGTGATCAAAATTAAAAGCAAAAACTTGTCACCCATTCTCAGGAATGTAATTCCCATGTTTGTCTCTATTTTTTATCTTCTACCACCATATGAGTATTACAAACGTCACTTCTAGAAGTATTCTTCATCTCATTTAATTTATCATAAAGTACATTGGATTTTCAGTTACAGCAACGTAAGCGTCTCGCGAAATTTGTACTAATCAAAATTACCACACAAACTTTAAGAAGTAAGCTTTTTTGGATTCAGTTACAGCTTTTCAAGATGTGACCTGGACGAAGTATATTTTCTTATTCTGGTGCTCATTGCATTTTTAACTTTGAATTTCGAGGCTTGTGAATCGATAATTCAAGAAAAAATGACTTCTTAAGACAATTAGGTATTTGCCATATATTTTAAATTAAACGAAATATATCTAAATTCATAGGGATGAACCCTCAGACAAATTTTATAATCATAAAAAATCATGTAATAGGCCCATCACCAAGGATTTCAGGTATAAAAAGCAGTAAATGTGCCAAAAGTTAGAGGCCCAGCGAAACGACAGCTCATCGTGACGTCACTCCGCGTGTAAACACGGGTCCGTTCTGCAGTCCACAAATAGACTTTTTCGAGTATTTTGGACTTTATTCTTGTTTCTGCTGGAGTATAGGAGTTAAATTGCGACCAAATCTAGTAATTTGTATTATTCGCGTCGTAAAATAGTGTTTTCACTACATTGTTTACACACGGTGTGACGTCAGAGGGCGTTTTGGCGCGAATTCCTAGCGTTTGAATTTCAAATGACTTTTTTTGCTTGAATGCTTTTAATTATTTTTTTTTAATATTAACCTAAAATTTATAGGCATATAATCTCTCATTTAGCGAGTTTTCAAAAAATGTGAAAATACCTAATTATAAATTAAGTAAATGTAATATGTGGTTCCTCTCGCCAGTCAAATTTCCCTTGGCTGGATCCATTACAGGGCGTGTCACTTCCTTCATTCTTGTTTCTTTAAACTTTTAGTACAAGGATTGTCCATCTCATGTATTTAGAAAACAAATATACCTAAGATCACGTTTTCGAGAAACAACTTTTAACGTAACGTCAAAATTACAGTGCCCATTGGCTGGAATGCGATCACAAGACGCTGTAAATCTCCGTTTTCTTACTGAACTAGCTCCGTGAAAACGTTTTCCTAAACTTGTCGGTTATCCTCGAGGCACTTTTTAGAAAACACAGAAATGACCTCAGTTTTGAGGATTTACCGCGGAATACCTTTGCCGCCACTTCCCCAGTCAACCTATTGTACTTTCGTGTTTGTAAAAAAATTAATAAAGCTCCCATTCACGTTGCGGCGCGCGTAACGAAAAAAAAAAGACTGAAAAGAGGTCGGCTACGACTCTAATATTAAATCGCACGAATGAAGACGAATTCCACGACAGGATTATTAAAATACCTTCACGGCAATAAAGTCCAGACATTTAAATCCCCCCCTAAACGGGAAAAATAACGCGGGACAAACAACCTATTTCTCTCTCTTTCTCCGGGCGAAATCGAATAAAATTAATATTAATCCTCGGGACGTTTAAAGTGTACGGCACCCCAGATTATCCAATGAAACTAACCGCATTTACCTCTCCGGCTCCGGGAATTTAATTCGATTTACGTCTTGTCTGAATCGAAATCGTCAACGACACCCTCCCCTCCCTCCCTTAGACCGTCCCTGTCGGGGAGAGGGTTTAACAACTCAAAATTCTGGGCTAATTAATCAGGGGATACACACCCGGAATATTTAATTAGACGAGCGACAGACGCGAATACCAATTTGGTTAATAAACAAGGGCGAGCCTATTCTGGTTAATTACTTTTTTTATTTTAATTTTTCGTAAAGTACGGCGAAGGGGCTTTGGATTTCTCGATCTGGGAATGTATCTTTAAGTTTTCGTGAGGCGTAATATCAGGAAATTGGAGAAATATTCTTTAAAACCTTCTTTTCGTACTTAAAATTACTAAAATTGTTTTCAGGTAGTTCTACAGATTACCAAAATTTTGTAAAAAGGTTCTTGGGATCCTTTCAAGCATACTTTTTTTAGATACTTCAGTTTCTTCTAAACCTACTTGAAGTGGTATAAAACTTGCTGAAAACCACCAGAACATTTTAAGGTTGCTTTATATCATTGATAGAGTTGGAAATTCCCAAAACTGTATTCAACCGTTTCTGACAGGTAATTTAAACCTTATTGAAGACTATTTCCTGTTGTCATGTTCCTAAAAGCCCTTGGAACATTTTCAGGCTTCAATGGACGTTTCTTTAAATTTTATACGTATTTTAAGTTCATTTGGTTCTTTTCTGTTACTCAGATTTTTTTCCTAAACATAACCTGAGTTGTATTCTTTGGCTCTGAAACCACTGGAACTTTCTGAGTACTTTTAAACTACTGATGTTACGGATTTTGGAAGTATCTTAAATTTCCCAAAACAACTTTCTCGAGACTGCCCCAAGATTGCCTCAGATTATTCTAAATATGTCTACATGCTTCCTGAAAAGGTTTTCTAGGTTGTGCTAAGTATTTTTTTATTTTATAATTTTCCTATACGTTTTCAACCTGTATGGTTATTAAAACCCAGTTCAAAATTATCTTAAGTTGTCTAGGATAGGTTAGTCTAAATTTCCTAATGACATTTAGGACTATCTTAGGTTTGTATTAAAGTTTCAAAAGCTGTTTTGGTTTTTAGGCTCTTTAAAACCATCTTTGGCCGTTTTGGTTAATCAGGCTCTCTCCCGAATTGCATCAGGTCGTTAAACACACTTCCAAATTTAGCTTTGAATTGTCTTTACTAACTATACAAGTTTCTTAGGTTCACATAAACCCCTCTCACATACCGCATTAAGACATATCACGGTCTAGATAATTCAGTTTATTCTAAACCTATTTCAAGTCGTATAAAACTTGCTGAATACCACCAGAACATTTTAAGGTTGCTTTACACTATTGATAGAGATGGAAATTCCCAAAACTGTATGCAACTGGTTGATAATTTAAACCTTCTTGAAGACTATTTCAGGTTGTCATGTTCCTAAAACCCTTGGGGCCTTTTCAGGTTTCTATGAATGTTTCTTTAAATTTTGTACGTATTTTAAGTTCATTTGGGGCTTTTCTGTTACTCATATTTTTTTCTAAACATAACCTGAGTTGTATTCCTTGGCTCTGAAAATCACTGGAACTTTCTCAGGTACCTTTAAACTACTGATGTTACGGATTTTGGAAGTATCTTAAATTGCTCAAAAGAACTTTCTTGAGACTGTCCCAAGATTGTCTCCGATTATGCTTCCTAAAAAGGTTTTCTAGGTTGTGCTAAGTATTTTTTTTATAATTTTCCTATACATTTTCAACCTGTATGGTTATTAAAACCCAGTTCATAATTATCTTAAGTTGTCTAGGATACATTAGTCTAAATTTCCTAATGACATTTGGGACTATCTCAGGTTTGTATTAAAGTTTCAAAAGCTGTTTTGGTTTTTAGGCTCTTTAAAACCATCTTTGGCCGTTTTGGTTAATCAGGCTCTCTCCCGAATTGCATCAGATCGTTTAACACACTTCCAAATTTAGCTTTGAATTGTCTTTACTAACTATACAAGTTTCTTAGGTTCCCATAAACCCCTCTCACGTACCGCATTAAGACATATCACGGTCCAGATAATTCAGTTTATTCTAAACCTACTTCAAGTGGTATAAAACTTGCTGAAAACCACCACAACATTTTAAGGTTGCTTTACACTATTGATAGAGATGGAAATTCCCAAAACTGTATGCAACTGGTTGATAATTTAAACCTTCTTGAAGACTATTTCAGGTTGTCATGTTCCTAAAACCCTTGGGGCCTTTTCAGGTTTCTATGAATGTTTCTTTAAATTTTGTACGTATTTTAAGTTCATTTGGGGCTTTTCTGTTACTCATATTTTTTTCTAAACATAACCTGAGTTGTATTCCTTGGCTCTGAAAACCACTGGAACTTTCTCAGGTACCTTTAAACTACTGATGTTACGGATTTTGGAAGTATCTTAAATTGCTCAAAAGAACTTTCTTGAGACTGCTCCAAGATTGTCTCAGATTATCTAATATATGTCTAAATGTTTCCTGAAAAGGTTTCCTAGGTTGCCCTAAGTGTTTTTTAAATTTTATAATTTTCTTATATATTGGCAACCTATATGGTTATTAAAAACCCGTTCAAAATTATCTCAAGTTGTCTAGAATAGGTTTGTCTAATGACCTTTGGGACTATCTCAGGTTTGTATTATAGCTTCAAAAGCTTTTTTGGTTTCATTGGTAAATCAGGCTGTCTCTTAAATTGTATCAGGTCGTTTAACACACTTCCAAATTTAGCTTTGAATTGTCTTTCTTTTACAGTTTCTTAGGTTCCCATAAACCCCTCTCATATGCCGCATTAAGACTTATCACGGTCTAAGTGGACTAAATACCTTTGGGACTCGCGGTTTCTTTACATGTTCCTTAAAATTGGTCTCAGCTGCCTAAAAATCTTCAAACCTTTCTTAAGTTTTTTTAGTGCTTCTTAAAATTATATACACTTCTTAGACTTTATTTGGAGCATGTCTGATATGTCATGTTCTAATTCCTAATAAGGTTTCCCTAAACGCTCCACAGATTTTTGGAAAAATTGGTCAGATTGTTTAGAACGTTTGAATGTTTATATTTCTTTTAGAACTGTGTCAAATTTACTTAAAAATTCTATATAGTAGTTTGAAAATTTTTAAGGTCTTTTTATGACAATGTAGGTTATCGCATTTTTTGCTGAACCTAATATTTTGGATAATTTATAATTTTACTTCAAACATCCTTAATACATATTATACGCTTTTATTTAGTTATATTGTAACTTAATTCTAAATTATGTGTAATCGATCCATTCTATAATCTCTCAGACAACTTTTCAAATGTAAATTCTCTAACTTCTCTAACCTTCCAACTTCTAAACAATTCATCACCAATTTCCATCCCTTAACGTTTTCGATGGTGACCCAATTCCCTTCTCCTGTCGTCGCTCCATCAGCAATTAACTCCTCCCCTATTTATGTAGGCACATCAAACCATAAGATTACATCACGGCAAAAAACTACCATACAACGCATCCCCGTCCCTCCCTGAAATCGAATAAGCACCATCACAAGTGCCCTTTTATTGTGAACATTATCTTCGGCAGAAAAAAAAAGTGAGCAAAGTGAGGGTTTGGCAACGACAATGAGTGTTATACAGGCGAAAAAGGTGAGAAAGGGTGGAGTTTAAAAGGGTGTGAAATCGTAGGTGTGAATAATGTAATTTTATCTACTGAAGAGAGTGAGATAGAGAGAGAGAAATGTACAAAAGAATCTTTTGTTTAGAGAATAGACGGTGAGAGGGGTGTAAGGGGATGATTCGATTATGTAATTTTTCTTTCTCCGGTATACGATTGGATTGTTTCGACAAATCTCGAGAGGGTTTCGTGCTTGTTTGTTTGTTTGTTATAGGCGTTTGTATAGAAATCGACAAAATAACGTTTCGTAAGAGGGGAACAAACAAAGGAAGCCAGGTCCTTTTGTATCAGTAATTTTAAATTTAATAAAAATTCGGCCGTGGACATCAATAGGTTTTTTTAATTGCATAATCTTTAGAGGTACAACGCCTGGAAAAATAAAAATTCAAATGAAGTATCCCGTTACTTTTAAGGAGGGTATATTCATTTTCTTCTTTCGAAATCTTAACGAGCACGTTTCTAGATCAGATCTGATTAAATTTTCAATTACTGAAATATGTATAGCTTTATGGTGAATCGTAATTTCAACAGATTTTCACTCGATTATTTCGTTTATCTAAAATGTGCAATTAGCCATATTTCACAGTTACTCAAATATCCTAAGCCCGAGTTATTAATACCGTTTCTATAAAAATAAGTATGAATTCATGGTTATATAATTACGGTGCCCCCTTGGATTGTAATAACTAACGTGCTGCACTCACATTCTCTCATTACACCACTTGTTCCATAATTAATTGCATTAATTAAATTCCGTGAATCTCCCAGCCTTCGTCGCAACGTGTACAAAGCGCGGCTAGTTATGAATAAAATGAATCTGTCGACCTTCGTTTAATTAATTTATTTATACCGTCACGGGTCAGTAGTCGGTTTGGAAGTATTAGAGATTAGAGATTTTTATTTTGCGCCGGGTCAATGTATTTTTCTCTCCTCATCTCATAATAACAATAACATTGATAAATAATTAGACGATAAGGAACGGAAGACTTGTCTAACGGCCTAGACTGGAAAAGTGCTGATAATTTGGTTTCGGTGATAAGGTTTGTGATGTGACTAACAAATTGTTAGTTTCAATTTGATCATTGGGTGGATTTGTCTGAAATTGGGAGGCTTTCCGAACATCAAAACGTTTCTTAAATTAGAGTACGCGTCATTTCGCAATCATATTGTACGTTTAAATTAGTTACTTAAGGAGACGAATAGCGTCATGGATCCGCCACTTCTGCACACCTGCCCCGTTTCACATTTTTTGGCAAATTTATCACGGCCCGACCTCTTTCGCATACAAATTACGATAACGCTCTAATCTTATATTCCACCCCACTCCCCTTCCCCCAAAAATTCAATCGACGGGGGTAAATTAAATCGATACACAGAATGTATTTAATCTGATGACATATACAGACACACAGCGCGGCAGCAGGTGAAAGGGGGAGCATTTTGGGGGTGGGATAAAACATGCGCGTCGCCGTTTTCATAATTACTGGAAGGGAGGAAAAATTCAAGAGGAAAATGGTTTTTCCAATTTCGTCGTTAGGGCAACTGTGAAAAGATATAATCGAAAAACATCACCGTGGAGAGAAGAGGCAAGAAAAAATGTAGTGGGGATGTTGTTACGACACCTATTAAAAATGATACTTTTTAAATTTAATGTAACACAAAAATATATTGCATTATACAGATGAAGACATGTTTTTGCATGAAGATTCCTATGAGTTTTGAGTTTATAATTTATAGAATAAAACTGAAATTAAGTCTTTAGTGACAGAAATTCACAGAATGAGAATTCCACGGAACATGGCTTGTCGTAGGTTGGTAAGATATCGCAGTTAAGTCGTGTAAAGAATTATTAATTTAGTTCTATCACATATAAATATCGATAGAAACCTAAGATTTCACGAAAATTAAACACGGTACCTACTAATCGTAATGCACATTAGAGAAGTCTCTAACAAATATTGACCACTTCAGAGAGATAGGTTTAGGTTATGTTTAAGCACAGTAACAGTATCGTGATGTCAGGATTCTGTTAAGACCCTTTAAACTTTCAGGTTTTCTTATAACCATTGAAATATCTTAGAGACATTCTAGGATAGCTCCATTCAATTTTGAATCCCTTGAATAACCTGTAGGATTTCTAAGCAACCCTTGAGATGTAATGGAATTAACTGTAATATTGACTGTATTGTATAACAAATTGGTTTTAATCAACACCCTAACCTCATGTTTTATCTTCCTACTAAGTAACTTAATATATTCCCTAATATATTATATTGAACGTACAATTGAATATACTTTACCTATAACTGATATGATAGATTCTTATTACTATTATGAAAACGTTTAGAGCGCCCAGGATAAACGGAATAATGTTTCGACATTTATCCAATGCCAATTAATTTGTGCTCTAAATTGATTAAAGTTCGGACTTGTGATACGTCAAAAGTTGTGCTTACTCTCCAAGAACAGGTTTACCTCATCCAGTATTATGGGAAAGGCGAATTACCGACTCGAACAGTTATTAGACTAGTGATTAACGTGAAGTCTCCGAACGCAATGGTCGCTATTACGGTACTCGGGATTGTTCCCAGAAATTAGTTTCAGTTAGTTCAAAAAGGGAAGTTTGGCCAAGATTTGGAAAAATTTGCAAACATTTTATCCATCAGTCGCCAACATGTCATGAACGTTTCAAATATATTTTGGAACAGTTGCAGGTGGATAGTACTTGCTAAATGTTACGAATATTACTTTTTACCCCAAACAGCTTTTAATATCTTGTTATGTTATGTCCAAATCGCTTACTAATAACCTCCAGCACCACATTGTATTTAGTCTCTTATAGAAAGTGAAGAGCAGTAATAGTTATTAATTGTTACGATTACTACGGTAATAAATGCCTCCCAAGCGCGTAACTAATGCGTGACTAATACGTTTTACCTGGCATTACAAGAGAGATAAAACCACAACGTGGTGAATAAAAAGAACGAAACCTAGTCTCAAACCTCACATCTCACTGGGGCTGTGACATGTGGTTGACCCAAACTTGTGACTGAAATCGTGCCACTGCCCCTTCGACCGATTTCACAAAGAACGCAATTTATCGTCCTGTTTACACAGGACGCTTAGTTAGAGGAGGGACGAGGATTTTTTCCACGGACATTAAAAATTCCGCTCAGGGAATCCCCGACCCGAAATCGCGAAGAATCGAACGAATCGACTAGCACAACTCTCCGGGACCTGCGAAAAACGAAAATTTACGACGTCCGAAGATAAACTCTCCCTCTCTCTTTTTCTCCCTTCTTCCCCACAGGACAAAGGCGGACCCTCTCCTTCAGGAGAATAACGTCCGAACGGGAAAGTAAACATTTTTCGACACGGAACCAGAAAAATACGAGGAATAGAGCGAGATAGAGAGAGAGAGGGAAAGAATCATATCCCCTGTCGGAAACCTTTTTTTTCCCTGCGACCTCATCGATATTATATGAACGTGATATTGACCCTCAAACAAACTGTGAACAAAATTCAGGACCGGGATAGGGGCGGAATACTAATGCGAGAGGTGACCCCGGGAAATCCCCCCCTCAATTCCCCCCTTTCCCGGTCCCCGACTCGCCCTTTGCGGATTGATCATCCCGATTTTATCCCGTCGCTCGGATACGGGAGTATTTTTTTTATCGATACGTTCAAGAGTCGATCGAGGTATTACCGAAAATTGCCGCATCGTTAAGTGACACAATGTTTAGCTTCCCTAAGTGGGTGGAAAAGAAAAGGGCGAAAACCACAAACGCAGATACTAATTAGCTTGTCTCGACGTGACACCTTCCGAATTGATGGTTGTCGGAGGAAAACATGAAGATGTTTATTTCCATTTCGACGTTGTTCAGATTCTCAGTGTTTCCTGAATTAAACGAATGCCACTCCAAAAAACGTGCTTAATGGACAACGTTTCAGTTACTGTTTTAGACACCACCAGGTCTTCACAAAAATACTAGGTTAGGATACATTTTATACAACGTGATCAAGAATGACTGTTTGAGTTGGCAATACTGAATTTCATTTTTAAATGGTACAACTGGTAATTTAAATTTGCAATTTCAAATTAAAATTTCTGGTATTCTTTTCAAATGTATTTATTTAAAATGGTTTTCACGTTACAACACGAAATTTTCATTGGAATGGCGTACTTTCGAAGCGGGATTTATAACCCAATTACTGGTTGGCAGTACTCTCTCGAAGCGACATACCAGCTATTTCAGGAGTTGTTTCCGGAGACTTTGGTCACTTTTGCTGTCTTTCTGCAACATTGCATGCGAGTAGTTGAACGTTATTTAAACACAGGGAGCGTAAGCAAACAAAAATCAACTGGTAGACCTTCTACTCTAAACGAGGAAGTTGTCGAGGATATCAGAACTCGAACGCAAAGAAGTCCTCGCAAATCCTTAAGAAAGCTCTCCCTTCAAACAGGTTTGGTCCTTATGCCTCCTATTCAACCAATTTTCATTCTTACCCATAAGACTTCCACTTTTCCATGTTGTTCTAATTCACGGTTTTACAGGTTTATCATATGGAAGTTAAACTCCACTTGCTTAAAAAGAAATTAAAGCACCACCCTTACAAAATTTCCATCGTCCAGTCATTAACCCCTCCTAATCACCCGTAGAGAGTTTTATTTTGCAATTGGTTCAATGACATATTAAATAATAATGATATCATTGACAATACCTTCTTTTCCGACGAAGCCTGTTGTCATCTCAACGACTATGTGATTAAACAAAATTACAGAATTTGATCAGGTGAAAATCCTTACGCTATCATTTGCACCAGGTTAAAGTTGGTGTTTGGTTGGCAGTCTCAAGGACGCGTTGTGTATGAGCCAATATTTTTTAATTTTACCCTCAGTTCGGAGAGATATATCCAACACCTTTTGAGGCCTTTTACAAACCAATTAACAGACGAAGGGCGTCAAGTTGGATATTTCCAACAAGACTCTGCAAGGGCACATACGGCTTGTGCTACTATAGGATATTTAAGAGAGAATTTTGGCGACAGAGTAATTAGTCAGGGCATTGGGCCAAGCAGGTCACCAGATCTCACTCCATTAGATTTTTCGTTATTTGGGCTCTTGAAGGACAATGTCTTTAGGAACATATTGCATACTGAAGACGAGCTGCGAGCGGCAATAGTTCAAGAAGTGGCAAACATTACCCCCAATATGCTGGTGAATATCTTCGAGAGCCTAAAAAGAAGAGTTACTTGATGTCTGGACCAAAATCGGGGCCAAGTTGAGCATTACCTTTAGCTGTTTAATTAAATCATTCATTTTTTAAGCGTTAATTTTTATTCACATAACCTACAATCTTATCGCTGATTATTATGTCAAATTTTTGTCAAACAAACATATCTGGTTGTAGCGTTGCAAACCCTTAGGCAAAAAAAATCCTCCAGGTAGGATTGCCAACTCAAACAGTCATTCTTGATCACCCAGTAGTTATACACGCCATAACTCTACACTACAACCTTATAGATATGTAACTATAAAATGTACTTTTATACCATGTATTCTTGCGGAGCCCTGATGATGCCCAAAATAGTGGACGAAACATTTAAATACGATTTTGAAGTGGCTGGATTAATATGGGAAATCCTGAGATTCTGAACAATGCTGCTGACTCTTCCAGAGAACGTCCTGTATATATTTCCATTTCAATCGTTATCGTTGTGATATAATTAAAACCCTTTGTTTGTCTTACTGTTTTTAAGAGATATACCCTAGTCAATAGACTAATTTTAGAAAAATACCCCCAATAACCCAAAAACAAAAGTTCAAAAAGCATGGTTGTTAGATGAAACAATGGGATATTATCGCTGCATTTGAAATTTTGACACAAATCGTAAAACGCCTTTATATTGATATGACGTCAGAGATCAGTCAACACTGACCACAAGGTGAATTTACCCTAGAATTTTAATGCCCAAATAAAGTTAAAAATGTCTAAAGTTTAAAGCACGGATTCAGTAACAAAACGAAAACTTGTATGTTCTCTTGAATTTATCTCATACTTCGAAATCACTTTAGGTCGACTTAAATGCTTTGAAATTCTTGAAATTACTGTGGATTCTGAAATTTGCCAAATGCTATTAATAAATTTGGAAATTGAGGATCCTAGGAATCCTGGAGAAAGCCGCCTAGAAATTTGCTAGAGATATTAAAGAGCATTTGAGTTTCCTTGCACCTATTGGAAGTGGTTTTGACTTGGCATTAAGATTTACAGTTAGATAGCAATTGCCTCTATAAAACTACTCCCGAATACTCCACAAGCTTACCTATCGTCCAAGTGCGTGAAACTACCCCTGTTCCAATATGTTAACATAATAGCATTGGTAGTAATACAGTATTAAATTTTACTTGGGTAATCTTAGAAACGTCGCCCCAAAACTTCATCGCCAACTGATTGTTATTATTATATGAAATAGGGGTAGTTTCAGCTAATTCGACGGTCGGTAAGTGAATGGGGTATTCAGTAATGGTTTTGTAGGAGTAATTGGTACCTAGTCCATAATTTTCACTGTAGAACTTTAATGCTAAGTTGTTTATATAAATGTACCTATTACCATTTTGAAATAAGGGTAGTTTCATCCACTTCGACAAACAGTGAGTGTGTGTGTATGTGGGGTATTTAGTAGTGGTTTTGCAGAGGTAATCTACACCATAAATATCACCTCAAAACTTTAATGCTGTCATTTATATTTATTACTATAGTTTTGGAATAGATATAGTTCCACCCCACTGCAACAGGTGATAAATACACGGGACAGATGATACAGATAATTTTTTACAGATAATTGCCAACCGAGGAACGAAATATTAAGCTATATATTTTTCTATGACAGATTATAGTTTTAATGGTGGAAAGTGGACTTTGGACTTAATAGACTTTGACGAGTATTCGAAATATTAAACTTGTATTGGACCTACTGCAGCGAAATTTAAATTACCTGGTCATAATATATTCGTTAGTAACTTTAGTTATTACTTGCGTTTTCTCAATCAGAAAACCTACGGAATGTCCCATTCACAAAAGACCCCTGTGGTTACTGTTTTAGTCTTGAATATCATAACTTCAAATAAATGGTTGAAATTCTAAATTAAACCGAAATCTCCCATGGCGAATGCTACTAAAGGCATCGAGAAATTTTGAACATTTGAGGTAGAAAATACTTTTTTGGGAAATTTTCAAGACAACCTCAATCAACCTCTCCTAAGTAAATCTCTCTCCTAAGTCAAATACAGAAAGTAGTAGAGATTTGTTATTATTATTGGACTGTAAGGTTGGTGAGCAATTTTCCTTTACCGCTGCACGTAGGAAAATGGGTAATAACAATTTTATCACATCGCAGATAACAATAGTAAAGATAAATGCACTTCGACAAGTAGGTACTCATCGCAGTAAAATCGATAAATCGGCGCACGTTGCCGAAAGTGCCGCGGGGATTTTTCCTCCTAATTTCGACACGAGTCTCCGCTGAACTTTCCTCAGATTTCCAGTCTTCCCCTTGCTCCTGGACGAAGATAAATGGAAGCGGGCCCAATAATTCAAAGTGTTATATTTCCATTAAATTCACCCCCGCGCTCTCCCTTACTTACCGCGTCATGTACGCCGTTCATTAATCAAATCGTATTTTCGGTAATGTACGCATCGGCGTTTCAGGATTACGTATTGTTTAGGGGTTTCGGTAAGTAAAGCGACTTTATCGATACGCTAAAATCGTAGCGTTATCAGCGCGTATTGTTAAAATGGGCACGTATTTATCGGTAATAATGTGCCAATGTATAAAATTGAATTGGTCGTTTTGATAAAATCGTGCATGTGCGGTGGATGTTACGCAACTCGCGAAACGCGCAATTTTTCCAAAGGATTTATGTCGCTCGATGTAACGGAAGCGGTAAACAAAACTGTAAAAAATAATTCACAGGAACAATTAACAATGCGTTATTAAGGTATTGCGAGAGGATGTGTATGAATTAATTTGTTAGTTAAAATTGCCTATTAAAAAATTCAAGGGTGATCTGATATTGTAATTATTGTAATCTGAGATTGTAAAGTTTTGAATTAAAAATCACTCATATAAGCACAAGGAAATACATATATACGATTTTTTAGACGTAAGACATTTTTCCCACGAGTCTCATTTAGGTACAATTTTTTCCCTCAAAAGCGACTCGGTGAATTATCGACCATTAAAACAGTAATTGATGAGCAATTCAACCTAGATTACAATGCACCTTCGTGGCAGAACTGGCTGCTTCCCAATTTTTGAACAACCTAGATTACAATGCACCTTCGTGGCAGAACTGGCTGCTTCCCAATTTTTGAACTGTTCCTGTCATTTAACAAAAGCGTTGACAGATCTGTAGACCAATTTATCACGAGATACATCAAGCAATATAAAATTATGAATCAAACCCTTGGGACCGTTTAGTAAGGATTTGAATCACGGCAAACCTGTTTTCATAAGTATTTATCCAAGAATGGTAGTAGCTTATCCAGCATCTGTTTCGTTAATGCCAAAACCGCCGTGTCTACTTTCATTAAAAATGGCTTTTAAAAGCTAGTACCTACTTTACTGACGCGCTAAGCGACTATTTATTACAGGATGATCTTCTTCTGATATTTCTCCTTGTAAAAGGATTAAAAAGTAAGAAGGCGTCCCCTCCGACCTCCCCAGAAACTAATCTCCTCGTGTTCGAAAGAAAAAGGAAGCGGGAAAGGCGATCCCGTTTTCATTTAACCCTCGGGAAAGGGAAAGAGTGAGAGAAAATGGACGGGAATGCCGTCGTTAACTTGCATAAGGATGTCGTCCACACATACATACAAAGGGAAGAATTTCGAATAATACCTTTTCCTCTCTCCCGCTCTCTCTCTTTTATTCTCTGGTATCATTTAGGTAAAAGGGAGTAGTGGATCGGTTTTCCTTTTGCGTGTGTATCTGATTGGATAAAACGATCCCGAGGAGTGAGAACGGAGAAAGAGGAGAGTATTGGTGGAAGGTGGAAGGAATTTAGTGTTTTATGCTCGAAAGGTCCGGGAATCTGTAGGATAAAAGCTGTTCCGCGGTTTTACCAACGGAAACGAGCCATAAATTGTGATGTCCTTTAGCTTTAGAGTACGTTTTAGTTTTTCCGTTCAAGCTAAGGTAAATACTGTCGTAGGGAGGTTTACGTTGTGTTTTCTAAGAGACTCTAACAGTCAACGTCCCGTACCTTCAATACCGTCTTATGGAACAGGAATTGGTTAAAAAGTATGATGTAACACATTCACAATAAAAAATGTTGATAACCTAAAGATAAGAAGTTTGGTAAGAGGTTTAATAACTCAATTCTGCTGATCGACTTTGCTCGACCAACTTTTGTTCAAAATCTTACAAATTCTGAATTGGGGTGGATTTTAATTAACAAGAGAAGGTTGTCCAAGTTCACACAGTTGGCCATGATGATCAGAAGGAAGAAAAAACTTCTATGTCTTGCCAACCCTTTATATTTTATAGATTTTAATAAATTCTACTTAAATCAGTACATAGCAAAGTGATACTTAATGTTTAAACCCAGCTTAAAATTGTGTGACTTGCACCAGTTGCACTTAAAAAACACTTAGCTAAGGTATGGTGGAAGGTTGGTAACACTTGGAATTATCATGTTTCGTGATTGAATTGTCAAGTGACAACTAGTCAGATCGTGGTTTTGTGGTAACTGATTACTTCTCCATATGTTCGTCGAAACGTTTGCGGTCAAGCAAGCTCTCCAGCTTATTCAGTATCATAACAGGAGCGATTGGATTTTTTTCCTGGACTCTCAAGCTGCTATCTTCAAAATAGTTTCGAAGCATTTCCCCTCCTTTTCAGACCATCATGCTATCACTGTTAAAGAACTCATTCTTGATTTTCGCAAAAGAGGAATAAATGTTCACTGAGCTTGGATCACTGGTCA
This sequence comes from Cryptocephalus moraei, assembly GCA_946251905.1. NCBI lineage: Eukaryota > Metazoa > Arthropoda > Insecta > Coleoptera > Chrysomelidae > Cryptocephalus > Cryptocephalus moraei. The sequence goes on from OX276452.1 coordinate 40,485,062, forward strand.
TTTCAGGCAATGAGACTGCTGACAAACTGGCCAACGTTGGTAGCCACAACGCCACATTTTTCAGACTTCCTTCCTAGAGTTAAACAACATATTTAGTTAACTTGGTCTCAGATTTATTCTGAATGGATAAGGGTGAGAGGAAGATCTTTTGGTAAATCTATTCTCAGTCCATATAAAAAGCCTTGCTTTGTCGACATCGGTAATTGCCCTAGAAGTTCAATATCTGCCTTGTGCAGACTTAGATCTGGACACATTTTATAAAAATCTCATTTATACAAAATCAAAATGGCGGACTCTCCTCTCTGCGGTTGTGGAGAGATACAGGACCGTCAACATATTCTTTTGGCTTGCCCATTGTTGGTTGAGAACAGGTCGCAATTAATTCAACGTATTTCTCATGATCTTCACATCCCACAGCCTCTTTCTGTCTTCGATATCCTCTTTAAAAACCCCTAAAAAACTCATAATCACATTCGTAATTTTCTCTCTTTCTCGCATATGCAAATTTAATCTTTTCCTTAATGCCCTAGCTATCTAATTTAAATCCTTTAAACTGACTCCATTAATTGGAGTCCTTGGCTGAATCGCCCTGGCAGCGGAGGCCAACGAAACTAGAAGAAGAAGAAGAAGAAGAGGTTTTGTGGTTATGTTTGTTAGTTGTTGTTGGTGTTAGTTACTGCAACCTCAAAAATGAGCGAGATTGAGAAGTGCCAATTACACTATCCAAGAAAAGGAACTCCTCCTGAATCTGGTCAACTAATGCCAACTAAACAATCAAGAAATATTTATTTTACGTATTGTATAAGATACTTACAAATCACAAGGATATTCTAAATGTTCCTCAATTTCTTCCAACAACAAAAGTGTGGTTGCTTTCGAGATTCGAAACCTTTTATAGTAGGTAACATCATCAAATGAATAAAAATATTCTTCTCTGATGTAGATTCTACGTGGTATTTCAAATTCTATTACATTAACTGCATTTAATTCAAAAATATCTTCATCATCTTCAAATATTTGCAACATTTCTTTGCTTCTCAAAATAAACAGCACAAAACCGTCAAAACCTCTATAACAAGGTTAAGTCAGAGTTAAACCGAGAATATTCTTGGCTTAGTTAAACCTCATACTAAGGTGAGCTAATGCCCGTTTGCACCAATTCTACTTAAATCAGTACATAGCAAAGTGATACTTAATATTTAAACCCAGCTTAAAATTGTGTGACTTGCACCAGTTGCACTTAAAAAATACTTAGCTAAGGTACGGTGGAAGGTTGGTAGCACTTGGAATTATCATGTTTCGTGATTAAATTGTCAAGTGACAACTAGTCAGATCGTGGTTATGTTTGTTAGTGTTAGTTACTTCAACCTCTAAAATTCTAAAAGTAGCGAGAATAAAAGAATGAAAATAAGTGCCAATTAGGTACACTATTCAAGAAAAGGAACTTCTCCTGAATCTGGTCAACTAATGCCAACTAAACAATTTAGAAATATTTATTTTACATATTGTATAAAATACTTACAAATCACAAGGATAGGTATTCTAAATGTTCATGAATTTCTTCCAACAACAAAAGTGTGATTGCTTTCGAGATTTGAAACATTTTATAATAGGTAACATCATCAAATAAATAAAAATATTCTTCTCTGATGTAGATTGTACGTGGTATTTCAAATTCTATTAAATTAACTGCATTTAATTCAAAAATAGCTTCATCATCTTCAAATATCTGCAACATTTCTTTGCTTCTCAAAATAAACAGCACAAACTCTATACACAACTAGGTTAAGTCTGAGTTAAACCGAGAATATTCTCGGCTTAGTTAAACCTCATACTAAGGTGAGCTTAGTGGTGAAATGTCACCATGTGCAAACCATTTTTTGAATTAAAGTGTCACTTAGGGTTAAGTGTAACTGGTGCAAACGGGCATTAGTGGTGAAATGTCACCATGTGCAAACCATTTTTTGAATTAAAGTGTTACTTAGGGCTAAGTGTAACTGGTGCAAACGGACATAAGAATAGTTATTTAAGTCACAAGAAATGTAAAGACGTTTTACCACTCGAGGCAAGGGTGTACGAGCCAAGGAGAAGCCGAGGCTTGTCACTTGCCGAGGATGTTAACAGTCGATACATTGCGTGTGGCTTATTAGATTTTTCACGCTGCCGTTGAAAATTTCCTCAAAATTCCACAAAAAAATGACATGTATGCTTTAGTTTGAACCTGACATAAGTTGATTGACATAGGTCAAACTTACATATGTCAGTCTGACATATGCGTAACTAGGGATAATTCAATTTGATTTACACTTTTGATTTTCCTAGGAATGTAAACGACAGTATTTACATTCCGTCGTCAAGGAAAAATAATACACGAATGTTATTTGCCATTTTCATGCTACGTATCTATGCATATAAGAGCGATTTACGATAGCGGCAGCGTGAAAAAGTACTTTTTCAAACATATTTTTGAAGTGAAACTTCTTTGCGCACGTTGTATACATTGGGATGGGGTGTTGGTCGAAAAACCGCGTCACGCGTGATAAGTAATCCAAGGACAAAGCCGTGTTGCCAGAATGCGCGTAAAGTGTACCTCTTCCATCACGCCCGCGAACCCTGCCGATCGCCAAATCGTTTACATGTGCTACCAAAGAGGTCAACGTGGCAACACCGCAGAGCGTCGAGACTTTCAGCTGACACCTAACTTAACCTCAAACGGCGAGAAACAATAACTTCGAGCGGCGACAAAACGGTGAGCTGTATTGTTTAATTACGTGACATGGACATAGAGAAAAGTGAGGACGCGTCGTGCCTCACCTCACCTCAGATGAGAACATGGAGGCACCGGGAGAGATGAAAGCCCACGGCGCACGGAGACTGGTCCGCGGCGAATGGGTGGTAATTCTCGAACACAAGACGAACGGGCTCGAGGCGGCGTACATGAGAATCTTTGGAGACCACCGTGAAGGCGGTCGTGGGAGGACTCCAGCAATAGACAGTGCAATAGACAGTAAGACAGCAATAGACAATAGAAGCGGCGAGGCAACAAGCGGCCGCATTGTTGCTCTGAACGTGTCGGGGCAGACGCAGACAACAACGTTCGGATCCAGCCGCAGCGAAGAATCCGGAGTGGAGCAGGCGAGTGCTCGACTTCGACCGTCTTTGGCGATGAAGATGGTGGAAATTATCGACCCCAGCAGCCTGGAGAGCAGTGTGGACACCGCGATGGCTCTCCAAGATTGATCAACTTGGGGGCGATTTACGACTGGACAGATTTAGAGAAGAGAACTCTGTTGCAGTCGCGGTTGGCCGGGACGGGGAATTTCTGGCATCAGCATCTCGACAACTATGATCGACCATGGGCAAAGTGGCGAGCCATGTTAGTGGCGTCGTTCCTTAGGCAGCGACACGGGATGATGACGGAGATGATAAGACGGGAAAAGTTGGCCTGCGAGACAATGACCACGAAGTTACCATGCGAAATGCTGTCTCCTGCATTATTGCTGGATTGCAGGCAGAGCGACGAACGAGTGCTTATGGCGTCTGTAACACTTCCCCGGAGCAGGGCAATCTAAAGCGTTTGATGTTACAACTGCCAGCAGGTGGGAGATCACCTGAGCCGAGACTGTCGGCAGACTCGAGCGGACCGGTGCAAGCGTTGCGGCAGCAAAAGAAAAAAAAATCTTTTACATTTCATTTATATATCCTGTCTGTCGGTGAGACGCGCGCGCGCGCGCGCACGTGTGTGTGTGTGCATATGGCCAAAGAAGTTTCACTTCCACCGTCTGGTCCGACGCAGACTTTTTTTGGATTCTTAAAACATATAGAAGTGCTAATAACTCAAATTCGGAAAACCGACCCGATTACATTAGTTCCCATTTATGTGAGTGTCTCAAATGACAATGTAAAAGTAAACCTATCGTTTACTTTAGGTACTTGAAATGGATTATTTTTGTAACTTTTTGAAAACAAAATTGTACATTTGCAATTCCACTGAAACTTTGTTCAGACATATATCAGTGTATTTAATAAATTTACAATGTCTTGTGAGTCTAATAATCTCTTAATCAAATTTGAGTCAGTTGGTATGACTAATGTGCCATGGACTCTTGTTAATAAATTTTCGAAGAAAATGTTAGACATTTGTACCTACAAAAAAAACTCCATGGAGACCATTATAAGAGTTTATTTCATAAATTCACAAAATTTTGAGTCTATTGCTATTCTTATCAAAATTGAGTTAGTTGGTGTGACTAACGTTAATACTTTTCATGGACGCCAAAGTCATAAATCCACAAAATTTTGTGTCTATTCTTCATCCTCTGATCACAATTGAACCTGGACCTTGACAACATAGATTTCTCTTAATGAATTTCTGAAAAATTAACATCAGATATCTACAGGAAATTCCATAAAAACATTTCGATACTTCCAACTGCAATACAATTTTGCAGGGCAATTTAATTAATGTATTTCTTAAATCCACAAAAGTAACGTTAACGATCCCACGTTAGAGATTTACAACGTGAAACACAACTTAATTAAAGCGTATGTGCACATAAATCAGGAAGTTTCATGAGTCTAGTTACCTGGCAGTTAAAATTAAAAATGAGTCAATGGACTCTGTTGGCAACCTACACTAAAACAAATTCATTAAACACATTAGAGACAAACCAATCGTAACGAAACCTTCATTGCAGTCTATTAGACGTATTAGGAGATTTACAATCAGCTTTTTGTTAAAATGACGAAGAACTTTGGGACATAATTAACTAATCTAAATTAACGACCAAACCGGTTTACGCTCAATGGATTTAGATCGAAATCACTTCACTGAAGATGTTTTTTTGATACTTAAACGTTTACGACCGCCTCGAAAAGAAAGAAAAATATTTACAAGTATGTACAAAACCGACTTAAGTAATCGAGAGATTCTTACTTTTATGGACAGTTAAGCGCACGTGACGTTTATAGGCCGATAAAACTGTCGATATTTTAACGAGGGCGGTTGTAAATAGTTCCTCCCGTACACTTCCAGACGGTCGCAGATTCACCACCTCCGTGCGGATTTAATGAGGGGTCGTAACTTTTGACGACTGCTGGTAGAGGGAGATGTCACGATATCGAAGGGAGGATATCTATATGGGCTCTTTCGCTTCCTCTGCTTCTTCTGTTCTTTCTTATTTTTAATATTCAATATTCGGTGATTTATCGCCTGTAAATTTACCGAAAACGGAAAAAGCACGAGATTGATCGCTCGACGTGGTGAAGAAGGTGTGGAGGTTTGTCATTCGAATTTGATTAAATCCCGACAAGCGCTGCTAATCAAAAAAGTTTAATCGAGAAGACCTAAGAAGGATTAAAACTGCCCCGTCTCGGTCGTATTGACGGCGGGTTGTTTCCTGGACGAGTTCCAAGCTCAAACCGGCCAATCACTTACCGGAATTTACTCACGAGGCTAAAACACGGTGTTTTATTGGCTGGATGCAATGCTTTTAGTTTTTCGTTCCAGTGCCGAATCGATAGCGTGAAACGTCGAAAATGTAGGGTGACTTTTTGAATTTATTTCCAGTCGACTTTCACCTTTTGACAATAAATAAATTAATTCAATTATTAGCATAATAACGACTCGCACTGGTCACGAATTTGATTTTTATCAATTCTTTATTGCATTCGATATTGCAGTATACAGCTGAAGCCTAGCTTAGATATCATATCTGGTGTATAGATATATCTAGTATGGGTTGTAGACATGGAACTTTCCTGATTAGTAAAATATACTCTAATATGACTCGACAGAGTTTCATCTTAATTTGTAGTTGGTAACATTTTGTACGAATTTTTACGAGTTTGAGTCAGATAACGTCAAGATAAATTGACTTATTGCTAACTATAAGGTAGATAGACCCACGGAACTTTGTTGATTTATCAAATAGACTTTAATAAGGTTCTTGATAAAGTTTCGTAGTAATTGGAAGTGGTAGTTTTTTTTTGTGAATTTTACATTAAAAAGCATGCCAAATCAGTCTAGCGTTAATTGCAAAAAGTCTCGACGGAGTTTCATCTTAATTAGGCGCCCGTAATATTTCTCAAAAAAAAAAAATAGCGTCCACAAGACGAATTACCTTCATTTTTAACTATGAAATTGATAGGCTCGACGACTGTCGCCCCATTAGTCGCGGATTTAATTAAAACCCAACACTCCCCCCCCTACTCGCGCTAATTAAAAAATCACAAGACGCGCCGTGTAAGGGGGTTCGGTTCTAGCGACGACGGGGGCGGTACAAAGTGGGGCATCTTTAAGTAACTAGGCTGATAACGCAATTAACAAGTAATACAATTTCGCTTTCAGCTACTTCCCATCCTAACCTTCCCTCCCTCTTTCTCGAACAATTAGAAATATTAATCAGCTAGGATAGGGCGGGCCCTCTACACCTTCTCCCCTCACCGATCCTTATAAATTGCGGGAGATGTTTGTAGAAGAAGCGTGTAATGTCGATGTAAATAGCACGAGATCAAAAATTAGTCCGGAGGTGATAAAAGGTGTGTGTAAGAATTAATTTCGGTTATGTTTGCGTGCGTGTACCTGATTTTGTTTGACGAATTAACGTTGTTAGAAGTCCGAGAGGTCTCGTTAATTTCGATATACGAGAATTCGTGAAGAGTGGAGAAGGAATAAGACAGAGAAAGAGAGAGGAAGGAATAAAAGGGATGGTAATACAAGTAAATGGAGGTAAAATGAGTCAGTGTTGATGATTTGACGAGTCAATTAGTCTTGTACATGACTCACTGATTTAATTAATAAACATTATTAGACACTATTATTAATTATTAGAGTACTATACTATTAGTTACGACAAAACTTGCTCGTAGCTCATTTGGGAGTAGAGATCGATAGATACATCAACATAAGGGTTGTTTGTAACATGTTTTGTCTTCTCCTCTTACCTTGGTACTGCTTAAATGCATTCATTTCAATTGCACTTTGTTGAAAATATTTACAAACTCTAGGAGAAATCCATACTGATCAGATTTTGTGAGTACATCTATAGATTTTGAGTACCCACTTTAATGAGCCTTTTTCAAAATTGCAAACTCAGATCACGCTGACCAATCTATTTAATTTTCGTAAATGATGAATTCAAATATTGACTCACCATTGGTGGCTTCTAACGGTAAACAACATGACCTCTTACCTTGAGAAGGTTTTTAATATAGATCGATGTATTAATTCCCGCGGCACGCGTGTTCGTGAAAGTATTGTAATGGATCTGATTACGCTAATTACTAATTAGGTTATAAAAAATTTGAACGAGGTTTTACTGATACTGGACGTGATAACAACTTTTCCAGTGACGGTAGAGCAATTAATTCAATAGCTACTGTGATTCTATTTAAAATACAAATGGGAAGTTGACAGGAATGTTTTAAAATGTTTCAGAAATAAAACAAGAAACAATAACCACATAATAGCACAGTAGAATTAGATGAAAAAGGCTTAAAATGTATCGTAATTCAGAACAGGTTGGCATGTGGAAAAATGTTTTGTATTGGTCACAAGCAATGGCTCTTTGAAGGGGATCCCATTTTGAAGCGTGGCGTCATTTTTTAAACAATGTTTATTTATGCAAAAATAGGTAAAAATTGCGTTTTTTCGAACTATTTTTAAGGCAATTTTAGACAGAGGATTTAAATTTTTACCATTTATGACTTGTTGAAAAACGGTTAATTTCAGACCAGGTAGATTAAATTTGGTTAATAATTTGTTTAAATAATTACAAAAAAGTCTCAAAATTTTGCAGAAAATATTTGCATTTTTCAAAAATGAACATCTTTCGTTAAGAAATTTTTTGCGTGCATTTCATAACTTTTCAAATATTTTTGAAAAGTGAATTTCTGCAAAAATAATTGTTTATAACAAATTCTTTCAATATGCTGATGAAATAGTATTTGTATTAATTGTTAATAATTTCGCGAGCTACCCCAGATTAAAAATAGAAACGTCCAAATCGGTTCATAATTAGCTGAGATATACCGAATTTTCATCGCAATGTGAATTTGAACTCGCTCGATCAATTTTCCACGTTGCACGCGCTAGTGACGACTCAATACTTGCGTGCCGAACTTACAGTCACTAAAATATTTATTTTCACTAATATAAATTTGTTTTTTTCGATTGACAATGGTAGCATCATAGAGTTCAAGTATCCTGTTAATTCCATTTTTAATTTTAGCTCTTAATAATTATAAATAAACAATTGGCGAATTTTAGAAGAAAAAAAATTATGTTAGATCCTAGTTGAGCTACAGAGACGTTTTTTTTGAAAATATGTGGAAAATTGCCAGCTCTCCAAAAATTAACTTTGCATATAGATTTATTATTTTTTTGCATAAATAATTGCAAAAAACCGATGTAAAAAAATTACACATTTTCCGACGCCATTTTTAAGGTGAAAATTGTGAAAATTGAATACCTTCAATTTCAATATTGAAAATCTAACTCTTGATGAAGAAACAGAGCCCCGAATGAACCCTCTAGGCCGACGAAAAAAGGTTCAAATTGAATTTTACATTTAACACATTTTTTTACAAAAAGTGTTTTTTTTTCATAAAAAAATTAATATTTTTGCACAAAAAGTTTATGGTAAGTTAAGGGTACTAAAGGACACAAAATCTGAAAGTTTCAAGCTTCCACGTGCTTTTTTCACGAAATTAAAAATATTTCAAAATTTGCAAAATTTTGAGACTTTTTTGCAATTATTTAAACAAATTAATAACCAAATTTAATCTACCTCACAAATGGTAAAAATTTAAATCCTCTATCTAAAGTTGCCTTAAAGATAGCTCAAAAAACGCAATTTTTACCTATTTTTGCATAGATAATCATTGTTTAAAAAATGACGCCACGCTTTAAAATGGGATATCCTTCAAAGATATTCCTACCTGAGAACTGGAACAACATATTGATGATCTTGATCCATAAAAAAGGCGACAGAGCAGATTTAGAAAATTACAGGCCTATAAGCTTACTATCCCATCTATATAAGCTTTTCACGAAAATAATAAACAGGCAGGCTTTCGTTCAGGCTATGGAACGAATGACCATCTTTACACATTAAAGATACTCATTGAGAAAAGGCTAGAATACAATAGACCATTGGTGCTCGTGTTTGTCGACTTCCAAAAAGCTTTCGATACCATTGAAATGAATGCAATCCTGAAGGCGCTTAGCCAGTGTCGCATAGACTACAGACATACCCGTCTAATACACAATATTTACAGCAACTCGACCGCGAGCGTAAAAATCCATAACGCGACCAAAAAATTTCCCATACAAAGAGGAGTTAGACAAGGCGATACACTGTCCCCAAAAATATTCAACACTGTTTTAGAATATGCTTTTAAGGCTCTGAATTGGGGAAACAAAGGTGTCAGTATAGATGGGAAGATGCTAAATAATCTAAGATTTGCAGACGATATAGTGCTGATAACAGACAACCTCAAAGAAGCCGGTTTAATGATAAACGAACTGAAGCAGGCAACTGAAAATGTTGGCCTTTACATAAACCAGCAAAAAACAAAAATCATGACAAACCTAGTACTGGGAGGGACTATATTACTAGACAGCAAAGCCATCGAGGAAGTCGACGAATACAAATACCTGGGACACCAAATTAGAATAAATAGAGACAACCAAACAAAGGAATTACAGAGGAGGATTGGTCTTGGATGGGCAGCATATGGAAGATTGAGAGATATTTTGGGTAGTGACGTTCCAATGAGCTTGAAACGGAAAGTATACGATCAGTGCGTGCTGCCAGTAATGACTTATGACGCCGAAACGCTTACCTTGACAAAAGGCACTGTGGAGAAATTGGAAATGGCCCAGAGAAGGATGGAGAGAGCATTGCTGGGTATTGGGATCCAAGATCGTATCAGAAACACCGAAATTCGACGAAGGACTGGGGTACAGGACATAATCCGGCGAATAACAGCTTTAAAGTGGAAATGGGCGGGACATGTTGCGAGATTTAAGGACGACAGGTGGACCATAAGAGTAACAAATTGGAGACCCAGAGAGGATAAAAGAAGCAGGGGTAGACCACCAACAAGATGGAGTGACGATATAAAGATGATTAGAGGACCTGGATGAGAACAGCTCAAGAGAGAACCCAGTGGAGCAGTTTAATGGAGGCCTATGTGCAGCAGTGGACTCAACACCAGGCTGGATGATGATGATGATGATGATGATGATTCTTCGAAGAGCCATTGCTTGCTACCAATACAAAACATTTTTCTACATGCCAACCTATTCTGAATTACGATAAGCATTTCATCTTATTCTATTGGGCTATAAATGAATGTGGTCATGTTAAATCCCGCAAAGTACAAGCAAACTTAATGAGTACTGGCGAAAAACATTGGTAAAATCGGAAAATTCGAGGTATTAGGTATGTAAAAGAAACATTATATATGATGAAAAAAGATGAGAGCATATCTTTTGTAGAAAAAGAAGAGAAATTAATACAAGTTACTACAAGATGATGAAATAACGACAAGTACAATTAATACAATACATGATACCCAAGTTACGATTCAGGTAGTAATTCAAACACATTTTTAATAATAGCCGAGGAGAGTCAAGTCACATACATGCATCTCGCACGGGTGATTGAAAATAAACACTTATTCAAATGTTTCGTTTCCCTCCAAACTTTCTAATTTCTGTAAACTTGCTATAAATACGACAGGAGAAAAGATCCAACTTTTTCCCGCGGCTCTTCCATTCTCTCGCCGTACAGATACATATCAAATAACCGAAACCGTACCCGACTCGAACGTATCTAATTAATTCGCTAATAATTCCGTTAAAACGAGATAAAGCTTATCAGGCTATCGGCTCCGATGTTATTATTATTGAATACGAAAGAATGTACTCCGTCAAGGTTCGCGGCGGCCATTAATTAAAACAAAAATTACATAAATAAAAAAATCCGGGCAAGGTCAATGTCAAGTTTAAATAATTTAATAATGTAACCGACGACGCCGGGAGCAACGGTTCAACTGAATGTAAATAAATCGGCGGGGAAAGTAATTGAAACGATGAAAAGTGGGATTTGTTTAAGGAATTTCTAAATTATCGAAATTCCTGTAATAAAGTAGCTTAAATCTCTGTATAAAATAATTAAACCGTCTTTTGAACGTTTTTGTTTACTCGCTAGCGCTCAAAGTGGCGTTTTTGGGGGGGAAAGGGGGGGTACTAACTCCCTCCCTCCTCTTACCCCCTCGGTTCAAAACTAAATTACTAGGTAACCGCAAACAAGCGCCCGAGGGACTAAAGATTGTGGTCCCGGATAAGACGTTGTATACCGTTATATATAATGGGAGACGGCGCGAAACCCGCAGTAAATGGAATTTTGAATACAGAGCACTTAGTTAATGAGATTTTAAGCTTGTCACATTCCGTTTAAATAAGTCACTTCACCTGAGCCTTCACCTCTCACTCTCTCCTATAGGCACGCACCCGTTCCCTTTTCTCGTTGCGACAATAGTAGTTTTGGAAAATTTGAAACGCTCGCTTCCGGCGGTGAGGGAGGGAATGTAATTTAGAAAATGTAATTACGGCAGACAACAATATAATCGTGTTGTAATAATGTAATAATCTTATACGCAGGAAAATACGTATTAAATGTATAATGAAATAGGCGGAAATTAAATATAAATGGCATATTCGAAGTATTATATTGCCAATAAAAATACATTGATCTTCTTATTTGGCCTTTATGGCAAAATTTTCCAATAAACCACCTTTTTAATGAGGTCCGTTGAGGTGGAGTAGCAATTTCATAAGCCCAAGTTCGGACGAACCTTATAATTTATTGCTAATTTATTCGATAAAAAAAATTATTGCTGCAGCAGTTTGAAAAAAATGGCTACTCCAGCTTAACTGTTAAGCTGGAATGACCATAGCTGAATTTCGCTGGAGCAAACAATGCTGGGAGTGTAATCAAAGCAGTGTATTTAATTGCTCACCCCATCATCCCCCTCAATTCACCCCCGATACATCAAAATTTATATCTTCTCTACGAACCTTTCTATACATTTAATTGCTAAATAATTCCTCTCGATATGAGCATTCATTCCATTCTCCCATAATTCATCCTCGACACTTCGAAATTTATATCTTGAGAAACAATAAAGATGAACCTTATTCCACATTTAGCTGCTAACTTGTCCAACAGATGATTGGTCGATACTTTAGCAACTACCCTCGTTAACCGTCTACACACTTCCACCCCTCAAGTTGCTTGAAAATGTTCAAATAATTTTCTCGTTTAACGATTAAGCGCGTAGAAAAATTATTTGAACGTTTTCAAGTAGGATGAGGGGGTGGGGGTGACTCTAGGTTTGACGAGGGTAGTTGCAAGTATCGACCCGGTCAATTGTTGTACACCAATAATGTAGCAATTAAATATGAAGAAAATTTGACAGCGATATTTCTATCCCTTTCGAGATATAAATTTCGAAGTATCGGGGGTGAATTATGGGGGTGACGCGCATCGGCCGATTATCATATCAAAAGCAATTAAAGCGCAAAAAATTCATAAAGATACTTCCTTTCGTTCACGAGATATAAATGTATGTATCGGGGGTGAAATGGGGGATCAAGGGTAGGTTTCGGTGAGGGACAAATAGACCATTCCGCACCAATTATTTAGCAATTACATCTGCTGTTGTGACCACCCCCTACCTTAATTTGTTTCACCACAATTCAGATATGGCTATTCCAGCTCAAGGATTAAGATGTTGGAATAGATATTGTGTTTTAATTAATAAATTAACAATCATTATGGGCCTTGTCCGAACTTGGGCTTGTGAAATTCCTATTTCGCCTTAACTTAATTCAATCTTGTGATTTTAACAGTCTGTTTTGATTTGTCTATGAAATGAGCCTTAATACAGTCTTTCCAAAGCCCGTTAGTCGAAAGTTACGACCACATCATTTCCCAACACACAAACCGAGTCTGATCGGGTTTTAATTCCAGCGGACCCACCGATCCCACTCTCGTGTTGTGAAGTAGTGATGACGGGGATGACTGAGCTGATGAGCTGTTTGTTTACGCGTAAGATTTAAAGGGAAGATTTTAACATTACTTGTGAGGGTATTACGAGAAAGCCTTTCTGAGGTTTTGATTCGTCATGTGTGTGGTATGGATATACTTAGAAAATATTCCAAGTCTTGCTGGGACTAGGGGAGAATTTTCCAGAAATCATTTGAAGGACGGACGTTCAAATTTGATTTGAAGAGTTACAGTGACACAGTTACAGTGATTTTGTGTCTTTTTTGTAGCTTTTTTGTAGCGAGAAATCGAATTTTGTAGCTTTTGACCAGTCGGAGCTACGAAAGGTGGGCTCTGGTTTGCGCAGGAATTTGTGTCTTTAGAAGTACTTAAAAGTCCCGGGGTCAAAAAATTTTTTGGACACATTTGACCAATTTTGGCCAAAAACGACAAGATGTTCAATCATCACTCGCAGTTCAATTTCATGATATAGTAGCAATCTTGAGTATCATTTGGCACCGGAAAACCTTCTGTTGATTGGCCGAAAAAGCGGGCAAAAATGGCCAGAAAAGGCTAAAAAGTCGAAAATGACTTATTTCAGCCAAAACATGGGAAATCCTGTATATACGTCGACAGGTCGAACGTGTGGTACACAAAGAGTCCAGAAACGCTAGTAAGGGGTCAATAAAAAATATCCAGAAATGGCCAAAAATTATAAAATGACTTTTTTGGCCAACACGTGCTAAATCGTGTATATACATGAATAGTTCGAAAATTCGGGCCCTGGGAATTCCAGCAACAATATGGAGGATTTAGGAGACTCTGTCAGCCACTGAGAGTCACTTTGCACAGGCCTGTGGAGCTACAAATTCTAAAATGACTTATTTCGGCCAAAGCGTGCTAAGTACTGTATATACTTCAATAGTTCGAAAATATGGGCCCCAGAATTTTCACACTGTCGGAGGATCCAATGGACCCTTCTAGCCACTGGAATTCACCTAAGACTGCGGGCCTGTGGAGCTACAAATTGTAAAATGACTTATTTCGGCCAAAGCGTGCTAAGTGCTGTATATACTTCAATAGTTCGAAAATGTGGGCCCCGAAATTTTCAGATACACTGTCGGAGGATACAGTGGATCCTTCTAGTCACAGGAATCCACCTGAGACTGCGGGTCTGTGGAGCTACAAATTCTAAAATGACTTATTTCGGCCAAAGCGTGCTAAGTGCTGTATATACTTCAATAGTTCGAAAATGTGGGCCCCGAAATTTTCAGACACACTGTCGAAGGATTCAGTAAATCCTTCTAGCCACAGGAATCCACCTGAGACTGCGGGCCTGTGGAGCTACAAATTCTAAAATGACTTATTTCGGCCAAAGCGTGCTAAGTGCTGTATATACTTCAATAGTTCGAAAATGTGGGCCCCGAAATTTTCAGACACACTGCCGGAGGATACAATGGATCCTTCTAGCCACAGGAATCCACCTGAGACTGTGGGCCTGTGGAGCTACAAATTCTAAAATGACTTATTTCGGCCAAAACGTGATAAATCCTGTATATACTTCGACAGTTCGAAAATGTGGGCCCCAGAATTTTCCGACACACTGTCGGAGGATCCAATGGACCCTTCTAGCCACTGGAATTCCCCTGAAACTACGGGCCTGTGGAGGTACAAATCCTAAAATGACTTATTTCGGCCAAAACGTGCTAAATCATGTATATAGGTACTTCGACAGTTCGAAAATGTGGGCACCGGAATTTTCACACACACTTGTCGAAGGATCCAATGGATCCTTCTAGCCACTGGAATTCACCTGAGACTGCGGGCCTGTGGAGCTACAAATTCTAAAATGTCTTATTTCGGCTAATATGAAATTGAACCGCGAGTGATGATTGAACATCTTGTCATTTTTGGCCAAAATTGGCCAAATGTGTTCAAAAAATTTTTTGACCCCGGTACTTTCAAGTATGTACTTCTAAAGACACAAATTCCTGCGCAAACCAGAGCATCCTATTACATTCCGTGTATGAGTTATGCGGTGGCCGCTAACTTAAGTTTAAGTTAGCCCACCTTTTGTGGCTCTGGCTGGTCAAAAGCTACAAAATTCATTTTCTCGCTACAAAAAAGACACAAAGTCTCCACTATTTTGTTTTGCCGGCCTGAGGAGGGTGGTCCGCCAAATTGATATACATGACCGAGAAGCACGGCGTAGTACGTATCTCGCCTGATAAATCCACCTTTAAATGTGACTCAACGATCTTTTCAACAAATTCGAAGTAAAAATAACCTAATCTGACAAACCCATAAAACCTCCGCTCGCGCGCTTATCACTGGCTAGATAAGAGAGGTTCTGCGGCCGTAACGGGAATACCTATGACTTCACTTTATGAGGTTTTCGGTGACGTTTCCACTTTTTTCATAATTTTTCATTTCGTAAGAAACCCGTATTATCTCCGTTTCCTGCCCCCGACGACGACGATGACGGAGGGCAGATGTATTTCCGGCGTGTGTATTTCGAAAAATAGCAACAATAATCGAAACACGCAGGTTTCCGCTCGAGATAAACGACGCAAAACAAAAAGAGGGAGAGGGGGAGAGAGAGAGAGAGAGAGAGGAATTTTAGGGGATTTATTCCTCCCCCGATAAGATTAAGGGGCCCTAATGGTTATATTGGGACTAACGGTTTTTTTAGGGAATTTTGTGTTTCGAATCTATCGATTTCGGTTGAGATAATGTAGAGCTCCGTTGATTTATGACGCGTGCTATTTACGCTACGTTAATTGTATTTGGCGCCACGTTTGTAAATCTATCACTTTCGAAAAATATACGACAATTGTCGAGTTATATAACGTGTATGAAATTCTGATTAGATCGTCGGAACGCTCGGAAAACGTTCAGTCTCGACATATCCCCAGATATATTTTTTTTTTAAAGTTATCAATGCCAAACGTTTCCATGTACTTGCACAAGGTTTTGAGTGAGATCAAAACAATTGCGATATATATCTCAAAGTCGCTCCAACCATTCCAGAATGACTTAAGGAGTGTTCTTCGACCAATAGGGACAAGCGAAGTCCGCTAGATTATACTGGCACAATTGGAGTAGAAATAGTAGATAAGCAAGGACTAGAGAGTTGCGGGTCTTCTTGCATTGAATAACCGAAATGTGTACCTGGAATTATTACCGAATTGCAATACAACATTAATTTAGCGTCTTGGGGAACTTTCCGCAAGGGCTCGAATATCTGTTTAATTTTACACAGAGATTTTAGGATTAACAAACGTCGTATTCCTAAAATATCTGTATATTGCATTCTCTGTACCTTAAAAGAAACCACTAGGTATAAATTCTTTAGACATTTGATATAACACACTTTTAGATAAATGTATCTCTAGATCCATTAATTATAACTTAAACATTAATTAAACTAAGGCAAAGATCACTTGAAAAACATTACTTTAAAATATTCTGTCCCATTCTAGAGACTCTATAGTAAATCCACTGAGAAGAAAACAGCCACGAAGCGAGAAAAGGTAGTAAAGTTAGACAACACCTAATACACGTCGTTTGCTATTGGTGGAAAAGGTTATATTTGTGATTCCTCTTCAACCTTTAACAAGTGTAACTATATACATGTCCGCTTTATATAGGTATTCAATATCAAATGTACCTAATGCTGTACCATCATTTATGGTGAAAGAGCGATCCAAAACTCGGAAAACAAATTTCAAAACAAGAAACTCCAAAAGAACTTGTAATTTTATACAAATTAATTTCAAATTTGTTACACGAATAAAAAATTACTACACATTTTCTTAAAAAAATATTCCAGATATATGAGCTAGGAATAGTTAAAGCAGCACTAGTGCTGAGCATTAAAATATTTAATACGAGAGATTTAAAAAAAATGAAGAAAATGGCACTTTTGCATAAAGCAATTACGACCCAGAACAATATTGAAACCATAGAAATAACAAAAGCACGTACTTATTATAAGGATACAAATTCTCATATATACACAAATATAACAGGAACTGCAACAAAACTAACAATAGACTGTTGTACCATTCCACCCCCCCCCCTGAAAACCTTGAATCTTCCGAAAATTTGAACAATTTTGAATTTTTAAGGAGTTCAAGTGCTGTAGAGACTTCTTGAAGAAGTCATGGTAATTTTTTGTTTTTTCTAAATAAGACTTTTCCCGTCGCCTTTCTCTTAATTACCTCTTGAAGTTATTATAAAGCCATGAATACTGTGGGTCTACCACTTATAATGATAAAAATTTTGAACAGCGTTATAGGTCATCACGATTTATTACGTGCGTTTATGGCGGCTTCAGCGTCGATCCTACTCCGTATTATTCATTTTTTCATTTTTTTTCCTGATCGCATTGTACCGCAAAATTAATACCATCGTAAAACAATCCCCTCCCGATGCTGCCAACGTCTATCGACGTCCCTATAAACATCCCCGATGACAATAGAGAAACAATACTTAATCAACTCACACCCCTCCAATCTCCGAATTGACATTTATTAACCCCCTCTCGCCCCCTCCTAACCCTCCCCACGCGTCACTACTCTCGCCCCCAGGAATTAATATCATTTAACGCGCGGCTTTGTGGACCCCCACATCCGACCGGAAGTATCCTCCAAAATCAATTACCCTTAGGTACGGAGGGGGGTAGAGGGGAGGGGATTGGGGGGATCGACAGCTATTGGAAATTTTAATAGGAATACTTTCGACGCGAACTTCCGATGATATGAGGTTTAAATTTAACTTTTTTGTCCCCACCTCCCTCCTCTCCCCGGGTTGATCGCCACCCCAACCCCAGTTTCTTCCCTCCTTTCGTTTAATTAACGGTGCTCTTCCGGAGACGAATAATTGCCTAATTAAATGTACAGGAGAGAGGGAGAGAGAGAGATTTTTTTCTATCACCGCCTTAAAAGCTAGCGAGCTTTGATTCGATTGGTCGAAAAAGAGAAGCTTCATTAAATTAGAGAAAAATTAATTATTTACAGCGGGTGGAATTCCTTCTGAGAAATCGACGTTTTTGCTAAGTGTAATTAATTTACACGTGAAATCTCGACCGTAGCCATAGATGGCACTGCGACTCTTGGGATTTCGAACCTGCGCGCTGATCTATCTATTGGCCGATTTAAAGTCTCCAGCTTCTTCGAATTTCATAATTTCAATGCAGCAGATCCCTTTTAAACCCACGTTTCAGTCTTTCAGTGGTAACATTTAAAAATTTGCTTGAGATGAGCTATTCATTCATATTTTCAACGTACATACGTTGAAAAGCGTTGAAAATACACTTTTGGGACGTAATTTCGCTCTTAATAATTCACTATTAGCTACATTTTGTCATGTATTGATGTCTATTTCGATAACATCAGATGAATTTGGTTTCTAGCACCGCAACAATTAACAACCATTAAACCTTTGCATACCGGCCAAGGGGTTGGTGGCTCGTGTAGTACATTTTTGGTATTAAAATTTATATTTCGGTATAACTGACCACTACTGTTTGCTGAAGTGTCCTTGAGAAATTTAGCGAGTTTAAAATCTTTTAGTGAAGAACTTTGAAGTTGTTGGCGTCCATTTAACAACTTGACATAGTGGTAGAATGAAGTGGCGATTTGCATTTATTTTAAAAATTCTTTAAAAAATTAGTTACATTCAGATTATAGTAAAATTCAGTAATGTTGTCGACTGAAGTGTTCTCATGCAGCTTAGTCAGTTTCAACTCTTTTTATGAAGGAATTTGGAAGTTGTAGGTGTTTATTTAACAACCCGAAGAGGTTTAGTGCGTTTTAGCAGTTTATATAAAGAAGTTTTGAAGCTGTAACGCTTTATGTAGGAAATTGAACTAGTGTACTTACGGTTTGCCACGATTTGTAGTTGAAAAATTCATGATTTTTGTATTGGAACAGAGAGTTTGGTAAAACTTATTACAGTTGTTGATAAAGTGTCCTTAAAGGACTTAGTGAGTTTCAACTCTTTTAGTGAAGATGCTTTGAAGTTGGAGGTGTTTAGTTAACAACCTAACAATGGTTACAGTGGTTGAATGAAGTTGCAGTTAACAAGGATATTGATAATTAAAATTCTTTAAAATAGTTACATTCAGATTATAGTAAAATTCAGTAGAGCTGTCGACTGAAGTGTTCTCATGCAGCTTAGTCAGTTTCAACTCTTTTTATGAGGAATGTGGAAGTTGTAGGTGTTTATTTAACAACCTGAAGAGGTTTAGTGCGTTTCGGCAGTTTATATAAAGAAGTTTTGAAGCTGTACCACTTTATGTAAGAAATTGAACCAGTGTACTTGCGGGTTGCCACCATTTATAGTTGAAAAATTTATGATTTTTGTATTGGAACAGAGAGTGTGGTAAAACTCATTACAGTTGTTTATCAAAGTGTCCTTAAAGGACTTTGTGAGTTTCAACTCTTCTAGTGAAGATGCTTTGAAGTTGGAGGTGTTTATTTAACAACCTAACAATGGTTACAGTGGTTGAATGAAGTTGCAGTTAACAAGGATTTTGATAATTAAAATTCTTTAAAAAAATAGTTACATTCAGATTATAGTAAAATTCAGTAACGTTGTCGACTGAAGTGTTCTCATGCAGCTTAGTCAGTTTCAACTCTTTTTATGAAGGAATTTGGAAGTTGTAGGTGTTTATTTAACAACCTGAAGAGGTTTAGTGCGTTTCAGCAGTTTTTATAAAGAAGTTTTGAAACTAACGTTTTATGTAGTAAGTAATTGAACTAATGTACTTGCGGTTTGTCTCGATTTATAGTTGAAAAATTCATGTTTTTTGTATTGGAACAGAGAGTTTGGAAAAACTTATTACAATTGTTTATTAAAGTGCCCTTAAAGGACTTGATGAGTTTCAACTCTTTTAGTGAAGATGCTTTGAAGTTGGAGATGTTTATTTAACAACCTGACAATGGTTACAGTGGCTGAATGAAGTTGCAGTTACCAAGGATTTTGATAATTAACAATAAATTAATCATACAATTATTCTAACTAGGCGTTATTGTACCGAAAATGTGGAAAGTTGGCGGTTTGC
The DNA here is from genome assembly GCA_946251905.1 of Cryptocephalus moraei. Taxonomy (NCBI): domain Eukaryota; kingdom Metazoa; phylum Arthropoda; class Insecta; order Coleoptera; family Chrysomelidae; genus Cryptocephalus; species Cryptocephalus moraei. The sequence continues at coordinate 40,505,189 of OX276452.1, forward strand.
ATTTATTTTAAAAATTCTTTAAAAAATTAGTTACATTCAGATTTTAGTAAAATTCAGTAAAATTGTCGACTGAAGCGTTCTCATGCAGCTTAGTCAGTTTCAACTCTTATTATGAAGGAGTTTGGAAGTTGTAGGTGTCCATTTAACAACCTGATGAGATTTAGTGCGTTTCAGCAGTTTTTATAAAGAAGTTTTGAAGCTGTAACGCTTTATGTAAGAAATTGAACGAGTGTACTTGCGGTTTGCCACGATTTATAGTTGAAAAATTCATGATTTTTGTATTGGAACAGAGAGTGTGGTAAAACTCATTACAGTTGTTTATCAAAGTGTCCTTAAAGGACTTAGTGAGTTTCAACTCTTTTAGTGAAGATGCGTTGAAGTTGGAGGTGTTTATTTAACAACCTGGCAATGGTTACAGTGGTTGAATGAAGTTGCAGTTAACAAGGATATTGATAATTAAAATTCTTTAAAATAGTTACATTCAGATTATAGTAAAATTCAGTAGAGCGGTCGACTGAAGTGTTCTCATGCAGCTTAGTCAGTTTCAACTCTTTTTATGAGGAATGTGGAAGTTGTAGGTGTTTATTTAACAACCTGAAGAGGTTTAGTGCGTTTCGGCAGTTTATATAAAGAAGTTTTGAAGCTGTAACGCTTTATGTAAGAAATTGAGCGAGTATAAATTAGGTTTGCCACGATTTATAGTTGAACAATTCATGAATTTTGTATTGGAACAGAGAGTCTGGAAAAACTTATTACAAATGTTTATTAAAGTGCCCTTAAAGGGCTTAGTGAGTTTCAACTCTTTTAGGGAAGATGCGTTGAAGTTGGAGGTGTTTATTCAACAACCTGACAATGGTTACAGTGGCTGAATGAAGTTGCAGTTACCAAGGATTTTGATAATTAACAATAAATTAATCATACAATTATTCTAACTAGGCGTTATTGTACAGAAAATGTGGAAAGTTGGCGGTTTGCATTTATTTTAAAAATTCTTTAAAAAATTAGTTACATTCAGATTTTAGTAAAATTCAGTAAAATTGTCGACTGAAGCGTTCTCGTGCAGCTTAGTCAGTTTCAGCTTTTATTATGAAGGAATTTGGAAGTTGTAGGTGTCCATTTAACAACCTGATGAGGTTTAGTGCGTTTCAGCAGTTTTTATAAAGAAGTTTTGAAGCTGTAACGCTTTATGTAAGAAATTGAACGAGTGTATTTGCGGTTTGTCACGATTTATAGTTGAAAAATTCATGATTTTTGTATTGGAACAGAGAGTTTGGAAAAACTTATTACAATTGTTTATTAAAGTGCCCTTAAAGGGCTTAGTGAGTTTCAACTCTTTTAGTGAAGATGCTTTGATGTTGGAGGTGTTTATTTAACAACCTAACAATGGTTACAGTGGTTGAATGAAGTTGCAGTTAACAAGGATTTTGATAATTAAAATTCTTTAAAAAAATTAGTTACATTCAGAATACGGTAAAATTCTGTAAAGTTGTCGACTGAAGTGTTCTCATGCAGCTTAGTCAGTTTCAACTCTTTTTATGAAGGAATTTGCACGTTGTAGGTGCTTATTTAACAACATGAAGAGGTTTAGTGCGTTTCAGCAGTTTTTATAAAGAACTTTCGAAGCTGTAACGCTTTATGTATGAAATTGAACGAGTGTACTTGTGATTTACCACGCTTTATAGTTGAAAAATTCATGATTTTTGTATTGGAACAGAGAGTTTGGTAAAACTCATTACAGTTGTTGATTAAAGTGTCCTTAAAGGACTTAGTGAGTTTCAACTCTTTTAGTGAAGATGCTTTGAAGTTGGAGGTGTTTAGTTAACAACCTAACAATGGTTACAGTGGTTGAATGAAGTTGCAGTTAACAAGGATATTGATAATTTCTTTAAAATAGTTACATTCAGATTATAGTAAAATTCAGTAGAGCTGTCGACTGAAGTGTTCTCATGCAGCTTAGTCAGTTTCAACTCTTTTTATGAGGAATGTGGAAGTTGTAGGTGTTTATTTAACAACCTGAAGAGGTTTAGTGCGTTTCGGCAGTTTATATAAAGAAGTTTTGAAGCTGTAACGCTTTATGTAAGAAATTGAACGAGTATAAATTAGGTTTGCCACGATTTATAGTTGAACAATTCATGATTTTTGTATTGAAACAGAGAGTTTGGAAAAACTTATTACAATTGTTAATTTAAGTGCCCTTAAAGGACTTATAGTGAGTTTCAACTCTTTTAGTGAAGATGCGTTGAAGTTGGAGGTGTTTATTTAACAACTTGACAATGGTTGAATGAAATTGCAGTTAACAAGGATTTTAATAATTAAAATTCTTTAAAAAATTAGTTACATTCAGATTTTAGTAAAATTCAGTAAAATTGTCGACTGAAGCGTTCTCATGCAGCTTAGTCAGTTTCAACTCTTATTATGAAGGAATTTGGAAGTTATAGGTGTCCATTTAACAACCTGATGAGGTTTAGTGCGTTTCAGCAGTTTTTATAAAGAAGTTTTGAAGCTGTAACGCTTTATGTAAGAAATTGAACGAGTGTACTTGCGGTTTGCCACGATTTATAGTTGAAAAATTCATGATTTTTGTATTGGAGCAGAGAGTTTGCAAAAACTTATTACAATTAATTATTAAAGTGCCCTTAAAGGACTTAGTGAGTTTCAACTCTTTTAGTGAAGATGCTTTGAAGTTGAAGGTGTTTATTTAACAACCTGACAATGGTTGAATGAAGTTGGAGTTAACAAGGATTTTAATAATTAACAATAAATTAATAATACAATTATTGTAACTAGGCGTATTGTACAGAAGATGTGGAAAGTCGGCGGTTTGCATTTATTTTAAAACCTCTATAAAATTTGTTACACTCAGATTATAGTAAAATTCAGTAAAGTTGTCGACTGAAGTGTTCTCATGCAGCTTAGTCAGTTTCAACTCTTATTATGAAGGAATTTGGAAGTTGTAGGTGTCCGTTTAACAACCTGATGAGGTTTAGTGCGTTTCAGCAGTTTTTATAAAGAAGTTTTGAAGCTGTAACGCTTTATGTAGTAAGAAATTGAACTAGTGTACTTGCAGTTTGCCACGATTTATAGTTGAAAAATTTATGATTTTTGTATTGGAACAGAGAGTGTGGTAAAACTCATTACAGTTGTTTATCAAAGTGTCCTTAAAGGACTTAGTGAGTTTCAACTCATCTAGTGAAGATGCTTTGAAGTTGGAGGTGTTTATTTAACAACCTAACAATGGTTACAGTGGTTGAATGAAGTTGCAGTTAACAAGGATTTTAATAATTAACAATAAATTAATAATATAATTATTGTAACTAGGCATTATTGTCAATCATCTCAGTCTCAGTCTCAGTCAGTCTATACAATCAGATTATAGTCAAATTCAGTAATGTTGTCGACTAAAATGTTCTCATGCAGCTTAGTCAGTTTCAATTCTTATTATGAAGGAATTTGGAAGTTTTAGGTGTCCATTTAACAACCTGATGAGGTTTAGTGCGTTTCAGCAGTTTTTATAAAGAAGTTTTGAAGCTGTAACGCTTTATGTAAGAAATTGAACGAGTGTACGTGCGGTTTGCCATGATTTATAGTTGAAAAAGTGAGTGAGTTTCAACTCTTTTAGTGAAGATGCTTTGAAGTTGTAGGTGTTTATTTAACAACCTGGCAATGGTTACAGTGGTTGAATGAAGTTGCAGTTAACAAGGATTTTAATAAGTAGCAATGAATTAATAATACAATTATTCTAACTAGGCGTATTGTACAGAAAATGTGGAAAGTCATCTGGCAAATTCTAAAAGACATTGTTGGTTAGCCTGAAACTTAAAGCACAATTTTCGTGAACTTTACTCATTCATAGTTGCCTATACATGTTTAAAAGGGTTGACGATGGATTCCAAGAACCCTAAAGTGTCATAAAAGGATCCAGAACAGTAGTAAGTTTAACCTAAAATTTCTGGAAAATATTTTGAAGCTTGAAAGTACTAAAAGCAGCAAACTTTAAGTTTTGCATTCAAGTTTTCAAAAGAATTGTGAGATGAAATTTCTGTAGAAACTCCCTTGAAACCCATTTCAACATAAAGAGTTGCTGTGACCTGTAACGATCCAAAATTCCAAACTCACCTATAACCATCTCTTTAACTTTCGATTTTTTTTCAACCCACGCCCCTCCGCCGATTCGGCTAATCGCGATTCAAATTTATTCCGTTAACGAACTTCTCTCTTCCTCCTCCTCCTTCTCCTAATAAATAAGTATGCAAGTTACGTAAGGCGATGGATGGACGAAGAGTCGTTTATTTTATTTATTTATAGAATGGGACATGGAGAGGTATGTGGAAGCGAAAAAAGAACCGGTCGGGCTTTTTAAATAAATATGACAACATTTCCGTTACGAAGGTTTTTGGGAGTCGGCAAAAGGCATCTCGAAAATTAAATGGAGTTGGAATGACATGGATAAGTCAATACGTCATGGAAGGAGTTTTAAAGTTTTCGACTAATTTCTTAACAAACTTTTTTGTGTTGGGAACAACACCACTTAACAATCCTGTCGTCAAAAATTGATACAACTGAAGCCAACAAATGTAACAGGTGGTCGATTAAGTTGATTGAAAATTACCTGAAGATTTGATAGAGACAACATACAACAACCATATGGTCGGATGTCTGGGTCTGGCTTCGTGTATTTTATTTATGAGTCAATGTTTCTTTCATGAAGCAATGCGCTGAAAACTATTTGGAAATATTTTATGGAGTTGAAGGTTTGAGCGTTGCAATTATTTTGTTTGAACGATCAACGAAAGTGAAAATGTTGAAATGTTTCACTCTACACTTTAACACATGAAAGTAGATATTTGTTTTTACGGCGTCTCTAAACACCAATTGATGTTATTAATACTTAGGAGAAAGTGTATTTTCAAATGTTTTTGGTAATGGTGCATTCATATTAATTTTTGAAAACATTACGTCCTATTGTATAATTTGGCGAAATACGTTTAATTGCACGCTACCAAACTGTCTTGAGGTGTATATATGAGTTATTTGTATGAAAGTAATGAAGATTTCTAAATCACATTATTTCTGATAGAAACATGCCAGTTTCACTGTAGGAGCTCCGGTAGACTGATTGGTTTCTGACAGCTGCCAGTTTCCAGTTTTGTTTATTTAAACACCAGCGTAAGTGTCTAAATTCAATGCATCTAACGTCTTCTGATGAACGGGAAGGTAAATTGGAGACTTAATATTTTTCTTAGTTGTTACTTAAATTAAGCCTTTTTGGAACGTTCCCTATTTCTGCCGCTGTTCTCAAGCTTTTCATTTTTATTCCGTACCATTTGTTGAAGCGGTTCAATGTAAAAATAACAAGTGCATTACATTGTGCAAGCGGGAAATTCTTGTTCCTTCTCAAATAGTCAATAGATCTTCTACTTTAGTTCAATAGACCATTGCTTTGGGAACGCGGCCACGATTTACTAGTGAGTACGTGGGCGAGCTGAAAACTTCTCACATATACACACTCATTCTCGCCCACGGTTTAGCATGGCTTGTAGCCAGCCAGTCCCCCGACAGGTTTTTTTTTCCTTTTCGTTTCGTATTCCTTTTTCTGTTCTGTGACACGAAAATGGGACGTGCGAATAAGAACGCGAGGGTGTGTAAATGTGAATAATTCCTATTCTGCCCGGTAGACGCGAGGATTATTTATTAAAAGTGCTTTCGGGTAGGTGTAAAGTCGCGTCAAGGGAAAACGTCTTAACGTCTTGAGGACTTGGAGTCGACCACATGGTCACGACGTGACGATGTTTTGGGTTAAGGGAAATTCTGCGACTACAACCAATCGAGAGTTTCAATAATTTTGAGAGGCACGGGTCAACTCGTAAGAATTAGTCCCGGTCCGCATTTGACCTTCGCCGATATTGGTCAACTCGTACATATGGTTCTTTAGATCGGTCAACTCGTAAGGGCAAGGGTAAAATCCACAACTATCTCGATGCGATCCATCGTCACCGTATCACCGTCTAGTTGGAACTGAACTCACTACCCCCTTATTTCATATTCTTAGTTTTAACAAATATCCGAACTACTTAGTTACATAGCAATCATCATCCCCTGGATTATTTCTGAGTACTCTGAATACATACGTACATACGTACATACCTACATACCTGCATACATAAATACATACGTACCAACATAAGTACATACGTATTCAACTCTTACGAGTTGACTAATCCAAAACTACCCTTCAAAAATTTACCTGTCGGTTCTACGAATTCACCGGTCTTAGGGTTGGGGATTAAAGTTCCTTACGATTTGACCACCGTCGATTTTGGGAATATCCCAATAAAACCTAGATGGTATGCCCACATGTCCTACTACGTGAACCTTAACCTTGTAGGTTTGGCAGAGACAATTTCTTTCAAGTTACGATGATCACATAACTATCATGCCGTAGCAACAAGTTTGGTTACTTAGTTGGTCCATTTGACTTATTGTCTTGTAAATTATAGCGTTAGGTTATTTATGGCAGCTTCCCTTTAACTGTGAGGTGAGGCGTGCCGTTACCAGCTATACACGTGCTCGGCCCTTATCCCTTTAAGCGCAATCGTAAAATGTAAATGGGGAACTAAAATCCATCCCCTATGGCCTACAATTGATGTCGATTGTGTTTAAGGACGTTCAGCATATGGATTCCTATTTCAGATCCACTTCGAAACTACATAATTCAAATTATTTAAAATCTTGTTGGTTAGAAGGGAACATTAATCTCTTTGATATCTCGTTTAAAAATGTCAACATATTTATATGGATTTATGTAAATTGACTGAATTTTTTTGGTTTAGCACAAATGTTCAGCCACCATTCAGTCTGAAGTTGTTTGTGGACAAGTTTTTCAGGTTGGCCATTTAAAGGGTAATTCTAAACGGTATTGCTACGTTACCGTCTTCCAAATTTTTGACTATACAGTAAGAGGCAATTTGTTAAAGTGGAGCGCCCTCCTTTGTCTAAAATTTCGGAGACATGACATTTAATTTAATAAAATCTCTCCTCAAACAATGTACACGTTCGATAACGTATTACATAACTGGTTCCGATCTCGATGATCGCGTCCGATTAAATTCGAAACGGGAACGTCACCTCGGGTCATCATCGCCTTATTCATACCCGTAAAACACATTATTTAAACGCGTTTTTTTTTCTCTCTCTCTTATGGTCATCGACGCGTTGCGACATCACAAACGCACACAAATACGCAAGTATATATATGTAGACACACCTGCCCGAAAAAAAGAACCGCTAAACGTCGTGATTATATTATTTACAATCGAAAAGAGAAAGTGCACATGCTTTAAATGGATAAAAGAGATTCAGTTCGTTTCGGGGGGGGGGGGGGGGGCTATTTCGCTGCGTGATGTATAGCGTGGTCCAAAAAGTTTTCGCATTAAGAGCATTTCTGGTCGTTTTACTGATTTTACTGTTGAGAAAACTGAAATCCCTCCTGAAAACCTTACGCATGACCTGCTATGCGTTATTGCACTCACATGTGTGTTAATGGTGTAACTTTCCTGGCACCAAAACAGTTCTGCCTTACAGAAAGGAGCAGTTGAATTAATCGCTGGTGTAAACTGTCCACTTGTATTTATTATGTTGGGTCTTATCTGCTTCTACCACCCATATCTACCATGAATTATTATAAAAATTTATTTCCATGTAACGTTTGTAATGTTATTAATCTATGTTTGTTAACGTATCCAAAATTCTATGCACACTACTTTTAGTCGGTTTCTTTTACTACTCTTGACTGTCGATTATAAAAATCTTAAGCATCCCAAATTGCAATTTCACTCTTAAAACCATAATCAGTAATCACAAGGATGACAAACAATCAGACAGTGAAGAAGCCATCAAATAAACAGACGACATAACAACTTCATAAGAGCAGGTGAGAAAAAGAGAAAACATCTAAGACAGGCGAAAGTAGAAATGAGTAAGAGAAGATGCAAAAATATGTAATCATTTTTTCCTATTTTTTGCGCCTTATCTGAATATTTATTCTATTTTGGACGGGCGTGAAGCTAAGCCACATCTACAAATTTTATAGTCCAGGAGAAAAAAAATTCTTTTAATTTGAAAACTTCTGCTGAAAATTTCTTTCAGAGAAAATGTTTATTAACGTAAAATTCGCCCCAAATAGTTTTCAGTCGAAAATCAGGCCGATGAAGTCGAAAATCTATAGTTTCGTGATTATTTTTAAAGTACGGAAGGTTAGTAATGAAAAAAATATTGTAAAAATTTTTACCAAAAACATTTTTACTGAAAATTATTTATCTGTCCATAACGTATTCTGGACAAGCAGTTTTGAGGCGAAAATCATGGCAGGAAGAAAATTTGGGGTTTTTTGATTAATTTTAAAGTCCGGCTGTTAGTATTAAACAAATTATTAAGTTCCTAAACATATTTTTACTGAATGTCACTCATTAATCTATAAGATATCCACCTCAAGCAATTTTATCAGAGGATGAAGTCGAAAGTCTGTGGTTTCTTGATTATTTTAAAAGTCTGGAAAGTTAGTATTGAACAAATTATCATATTAATGGCTAACGACTATAATTCTTCTCCTTTCTAGATGATTTCCGATATAAATAGGCAGTTAATAACCATACGAATAGTAATTGGTATAATTTCCTATAATTTATATTCATACAGTCGGCAACTACTTGGATTCTCCTTTTTAGTACAACTTTGTATTTCATTGACGAATGTAGTGAAAATTATGTTTATCATTTGTTTTAAAGTTTCCTTGTAAACTCTTCGAAGTGATAGTTGTTCTATTGGTCTGAAATAGTGACCTAGATAATGTCTCCAAAAACCATGCATCTTGATTTTAAAACTTAGTGCCTTCAGTTTTGGAAGGAGAGACTGTTTCGTTTTGTTCCATCTATTGTCAAATTGCAGGTTGTTTCGACCTCAACCTATGTTATTGATATTGCATTATATTTTCAATCAACATTCGTACGACATACTAGAAATAACCTGCCGCGGCTTCGCTCTATTATCGAATATTTATAGTAAAATATAAGAAAGTAGTCCCATGGATACATCGCCACTTTTTATTACGTATTACTCAGCTCTCAGGTCGAACGTTGATTATGTTAAAGATATTACAATTTCTTAATGATTTAAATACATTTACATTTACACTGTATATAGCAGATTAAATTCTAATACCAATTTTCTTAAAAGGAAGATAGTTATTATTTATTATAGATGCTAATAGTAGAATTTACTCATTATTATAATGATTATTACAACATGATGGAAGGTTTAATTTATGCTAAATGTTAAAACTGAAAGATGAAGCGTTGGCCTAAACCAGTAAACAAGTCAAGAAAGTGTCTTGTTTTATTTGGAGATATTTTGAGAAAATCATTGTAACACAAATATGTAGATGTGTATAGATTGAAAGCAAACCTCTTCACAGCAAAGTTCAGCCACTTGTTGAAGAAATATTTTCATTTCTCAATTCTGTGAAACCTTTGGTAGTCCTACCAACCACTAATTTTTTGATTAACTCCAAATCTGGCCCCAGACATGACCATATTGTCCAAAATTTTTCCGACTCGTCTTGACCATATGAGATGTTCTCGCCTGATTTCGTACTGGTTCTCGATCGGTATCCTCGTCATATCACCTTAGGACTGAAGAATTAGCGGGCAAGTTTCCATACGGAGCCCGCTTATCTTGCATAACGAGTACATATCGAAAAAATCTTAATAGAAAATCCGAAAAAGGTTCACCTTGTAAGCATATGTGTGTGTGAATCTTACGAAACCCATTAGCGTCCCGTTGTAACTTATTAACCAAACACAATGGCGTGCGTTGTGAAAAATAAATACATTGACATATTTTCCAGTTAGTAAGTGATAAGTGTATTGTCATCCGTCTCTTTCTCGCTCTCTCTCTCGCTCTCTATGTGGCGCTTTTCATTATCGTGTTTTTCACACGTTACCCGAAATGAATAGCGGGTGCTAAAGAGGGAGAGAGAGGGTGGGAGAGATATAATGACATGACACAACGCGGATTGAATGGAGGGCAGAGATATCTCTCGCTTTAAAATTCATTTAACGTGTGTGACAGATAAGCCTTATGTCGTCGTGCGGGGAAATGACTGGGGATAATGGGCCGCGCTAAAGCGCCATTTTCAGCAATGTCGCCCAATAACACTTTTCATCATACGAGAATTTTATAACGTCGAGATACGTCGGCTGATTGAAATTACAGTTAAACTGCCGGTACGTTCCGGAAAGAGTCGCAAAATTTCCAGGTGTCCCGAGGCGGAAGGTAATCGATGTGGGATCACTTCTGCGGGAACTTAGGAACTTGAGTTCTAGTGGAAAAATTGCAAAACCTTTCGAATGCTGTTGCTGTGAAAATATATCCTAAAGCTATTCCTGACAAAGACAAATTCCAATGAATCGGGTTCCCTGTGTTTGTCTAATAACAAGCTAGGTACACATTCTAAATTCGTTTAGACTTCTACTAAGGAATATCAAAGCAATTTCTTTCTTTTGTCGATCCTGTAAAGATAGAATCTGTAGGTTTTGATGTGCTGCAACTGATCTCTATAGGAAATTCTAGAAATGTTTCATACTAACGGAAATTTGGGTTTGTCCAATTGTGGTTGCAACATTTGAGCATTTAAACTTTCAAATAAGTTCTTGGATAATCCCAGATTCGTCTAAAATTGTCGTTAGGATATTTATTCTAGCGTTTCCAAGACAATTTGTCGTGTTTTTGATCAAGCCTGTAAAATTATAATCTTTCCATCTTTCCAATATAAAATATTTTATATTTTAGGTACCCAAAATCACCACTCCGCCAAAACACTTAAAGCATACATTATAGTAGGAGAGCCCAAGAGGAGATTTTTGGATTTACTCGAGCGCGTCAGATTAATATAAGGGAGGATACCTTATATATTGATAAGTACCTCCAGCCAGTATGAGCCCTTAATATGGGGGGGGGGGGTTCGCCAAAGGGAACCCGTCAGATTAGTAAAAAAAATCGATCATCTGAAATACTCGAGCGCGACAGATTAAGATAAGGGGGGTTAATTACTAACTAACAAGTGTTCATTTTGCTAATCTGACGATTTGAGCCTAACCTAAGGGAGTAGGAGAGTAACAAAGTTGCAAAAAAACGATGTGTGGATTTACTCGAGCGCGGTCGTTTTCTTTTTTATCCTAGAGGTAATTATACCAGAATAACAGAAAAAATATAATCTGAAGATTTCCGCAAGCCGAAAGTAGTCAAAATCGTTAATTAAGAGCGTGCAGCTATGGTAAAACATGTATTTCCCACTCCACGCCTCTATGCCCCTTTCCCTTTTCTTCTATCTCTGTCTGTCTCGCACCCAGGGTCAGACTAAACCCATCAGGGCCACTAGGCAATTCTCGGGGCCCCATTTTCTCTACCGTTTTCTTACCTTTTAAAATACATTTTTTTATATTAGTCCTTATGGATTAGGTTACCATGGCAACTGTTGCTACACATTTTTTTAATTATTTCGGAGGTGACACTTCACCCTAATTCAAATTTGATGCCATCTGTCAGAGCGTATGACAATGACAGTTTGTGAACCAATTAGAAGAGCAAGAATAAGAGGCGTGGTCGTGAAAGCCTGAGAGAAGGAAAAATCAAGGTTATGCTGTTTTGTCGTAATCGCTTCTGATTGGTTAACCAAATGTCAATGTCATACTTTTATTCAAGTACTTTTATTTCAAAAAAAATATTTTTAAATCGTCAGATTAACGATACCCCTCAAAATAATCGTCAGATTTTTGGTCAGCGTCGCTGGGACATCATGATGAAGCTTCAGTATGCTAATCTGACGCGCTCGAGTATTTCAAGATGGCGATTTTCTTTTACATTTTCAAAAATTCGCTGCGAGCTTTCGTCACTTCCAAATCATCAGATTAAGAAATTGGAGCATCATTAGGGTTCACTGAACACCTCCTATATTCGATTTTCATCCCTTCCGCATAGCCACCCCCACCACGCAAATCGTCAGATTATTATATATTTCATATCAGAGATATGGTGGGGCATGAAAAATATTATAGGGCCATTTACTTTTCCTTTAATCTAATCTACCAATTCTAGTAGGTCTCTGCGACGCTCGAGTAAATCCACATTTAGCATCATGGGCTTCCCTACTATTAATTATATTTTAGATATGGCAGACTTTTATGGAAGCTTCTGAATATTTAGAACTGATGCAAATATTGAAAATCGTTTTAAGCGAATCTGAAATATTTTCAAAGCGGACTGTTGCGAAATTTAAACTTTTGAATATACCCTCTATAAAAATAGTCATTCCAATTATTTTTCAAATCTGTTCCCCTTATGACATCATCAGTTATGAAACAAATTCCATAGAATTTGGCACTTTAAGTAATTTAAGTTCCCACTTTAAGTGTTAATTTACGGATTCTTTTAAAAAAAATCTCTTTGCATAACACAAACGTTTTTAGAATATGTGAAAATTTATCTAGGAACCTAAATTTCCTTTGAGAATGTTGAAAATACTTTTAAATTAATTTGACAAGGGAATAACATTTCCAAAATGTGCTGGTATCGCTATGAAACGGCGAAATTTTTTGAAGTTGGGATATTTTTACTGCGACCGAATGTAGACAGTAGATATAACGTACATAAAATTCACTTTTAATGTTTTTTGTACTCTGTTTAATGATCAACCTAAAAAAATTTAAACTTTGGACCGCGTCCAAAAGGAACAATAGCCGGATTGCATCACATATACACTCACACGTATTAGAATACACACACACACGTACACAGGAATGCATACAATCAGGTGTTTCTGTGTATGTGTGTGCATGTACGAGTATGAGTGTATTTCACAAAGACAATGAACTACCGTTAACGAAAGCAAAACATCAACATCATCAGCAAAAATAGCGCTATTCCACCTGTACGTTAGGAACACATACATACATAAATACACACACACGACCACCTGTTTGATGAGACTTCAAAGCGTATTATTGTCAAATAGAATGGGAAAATACGAAATAGATATGATGCGTGTATAAAAATTTTCCGACGCTTTTCCGCGTGAGCGTTACGCGGGGACTCGCCCGGAAAATGCGTGACTCGAGATTTGTATCGGTTCCGCCTCAGAGACTAAGATTTATTCTCCCCCAACGATGAAAATATTGTTATACGAGAACCATTAGTTGTACTCTCTGGTACAAAGGTCGTTTGACATAGAAACTAGTGGTTATGGTTAATAGCTTTTGTAAAATGGTACTCTCCTGATAAACCATGGATTGTTTGGGTAAAATTTGTAACACAAGAGGGAAGGGAAAGGTTAGTAACACACTAAGCACATTCAATGGTGTTTTTGTTATCAATGGGGTTACAGGTTATGACCGTATTTTTCTGGTAAAAACTTGGCAAAAAACAACTGGCCAGACTTTGTTGATCTATTGAAATTTATTGTTTCCGTTCGTTGAAAACATGAAAAAACATCCATTATATCCACATCCACAAATAAGAAAAAGTTATTATTTATATTTCTGAGGTACAAGTACAAACTACAACAAGCAATCTATACTAGCACTGTCTAGCATTGTCATGGAATTTGTCAAGTTCATATTGTTACTCCCAAAAGTTATTAAGGAAAATTACACGCTCTATCCGCATTTAAAGAGGAAATTGCATATTTTTACATTAGGTAACAATTCAAGAAAAAATCTAGCTAAAGCTGAAGCTAGATTAAGTTATAATTTCTAAATAAAAATCCAGTCTAATCACCCATAAACAGAAACGCAGAGCAAAGGCAACTCGACGGATAATTACCCGACTTCAACATTCCATCGAAAAACACTCAAACACCCCCCCCCCCCCCACCGCCGCCGCGTTTAAACCTACCCCCTCAACTCAATCCACCCTTAAACCCCGATCCTCCCTTTACTCTATCTGTCGACCCCTTTGCGCTCCTCGAAGTACTTAGATCGACGGTTCTAACCTCGCTCCCCGTTTTTCGCGTGCGCTCGCAACTATTCCGCAAATCCGCAACTATGGCCGCGATCCACGATCGGTCAATTTTTCGTACGATCCCAGGGACGTGACACCCCTTAACGAACGGAGATTATACGGTCGGGGGTCGATAGTTTACGCACGTGCAGGTGAATTAGGGGGAAACTTCCAAGGGGAGCGAATGTAGTGGATTAGTAGTGGGTTCGTTTCGAGGGATAAGGTGGATGCTGTGCAATTTGTTACATTTTATGTGTAACGGGATTTGGGCTTGTGTACTACAATTTTTAACATTTCGTTTTAATGGGATCGGTTCGGGAGTTCTGTTCCTTATGAACTCGTGTATCTGTCATGATTGATTTTGTGGAGTTGTCTGGAAATGTCATAATGTTTCAAAACTCATACCGTCACAATACTACTGTCAATTCTTGTCCCAAAATCTACTGCGAGAGTTGTCGGAAGTTGTAACTGTAACAAGTGACTAACATCAACTTTTATCACTCCACAGAATTGTTGCTGGCAGTCATAGCTAGTCAAATGTAACTGACATGATTGTGAAAAGTCATCCAGAATTGTCATAATGTTTCAAAACTCATACCATCACAATACTACTCTGTCAATTCTTGTCCCAAAATCTACTGTCAGAGTTGTCATAAGTTGTAACTTTAAAAAATGACTGTCATCAACTTTTATCAACCATCAAAATTGTTGCTGGTAATCATAGTTAGTTGAATATAACTGTCTTGATTGTGAGGAGTTGTCCAGACTTGTCATAATGTTTCAAAACTCATACCACCACAAAACTACTTTATCACCCATCAGAATTGTTGCTGGTAGCCATAGCTAGTTGAATGTAATTGTCATGATCGTGAGGAGTAGTCCAGAATTGTCATAATGTTTCAAAACTTATACCACCACAATACTACTGTCAATTCTTGTCCCAAAATCTACTGGCAGAGTTGTCATAAGTTGTAACTGTAACAAATGATATCATCAACTTTTATCACCCATCAGAATTGTTGCTGGTAATTGTAGTTAGTTGAATGTAACTGCCATGATCGTGAGAAGTCGTCTAGAATTGTCATAATGTTTCAAATCTCATACCGTCACAATACTACTGTCAATTCTTGTCCCACAATCTACTGTGAGAGTTGTCATAGGTTGTAACTGTAACAAATGACTGTCATCAACTTTTATCAACCATCAAAATTGTTGCTGGTAATCATAGTTAGTTGAATATAATTGTCATGATTGTGTGGAGTTGTCCAGACTTGTCATAATGTTTCAAAACTCATACCACCACAATACTACTCTGTCAATTCTTGTCCCAAAATCTACTGTGAGAGTTGTCATAGGTTGTAACTGTAACAAATGACTGTCATCAACTTTTATCAACCATCAGAATTGTTGCTGGTAATCATAGTTAGTTGAATGTAACTGCCATGATCGTGGGAAGTCGTCCAGAATTGTCATAATGTTTCAAATCTCATACCGTCACAATACTACTGTCAATTCTTGTCCCACAATCTACTGTGAGAGTTGTAATAGGTTGTAACTGTAACAAATGACCGTCATCAACTTTTATCAACCATCAAAATTGTTGCTGGTAATCATAGTTAGTTGAATGTAACTGTCATGATTGTGTGGAGTTGTCCAGACTTGTCATAATGTTTCAAATCTCATAACACCACAATACTACTCTGTCAATTCTTGTCCCAAAATCTACTGCGAGAGTTGTCGGAAGTTGTAACGGTAACAAATGACTGTCATCAACTTTTATCAGCCATCAAAATTGTTGCTGGTAGCTATAGTTAGTCGAATGTAACTGTCATGATTGTAAGAAGTCGTCCAGAACTGTCATAATGTTTCAAATCTCATACCACCACAATACTACTGTCAATTCTTGTCCCACAATCTACTGTGAGAGTTGTAATAGGTCGTAACTGTAACAAATGACTGTCATCAACTTTTATCAACCATCAAAATTGTTGCTGGTAATCATAGTTAGTTGAATGTAACTGTCATGATTGTGTGGAGTTGTCCAGACTTGTCATAATGTTTCAAAACTCATACCACTACAATACTACTCTGTCAATTCTTGTCCCAAAATCTACTGCGAGAGTTGTCGGAAGAAGTAACGGTAACAAGTAACTAACATCAACTTTTATCACCCATCAGAATTGTTGCTGGTAGCCATAGTTAGTCGAATGTAACTGACATGATTGTGAGAAGTTGTCCAGATTTGTGTAAAACTCATACTATCACAATACTACTCTGTCAATTCTTGTCCTAAAATCTACTGCGAGAGTTGTCGGAAGTTGTAACTGTAACAAGTGACTATCATCAACTTTTATCAGCCATCAAAATTTTTGCTGGTAGCCATAGCTAGTTGAATGTAACTGTCATGATTGTGAGAAGTCGTCCAGAATTATTGTCATGTTTCAAAACTCATACCATCACAATACTACTGTCAATTTTTGTCCCAAAATCTACTGTGAGGATTGTCACAAATCACTATCATCAACTTTTATCAACTTTCAGAATTGTTGCTGGTAATCATAGCTATTTTGATGAATTCCTATGAACCTTTGAACCATGAGGTCATAGATGTCCTCAAATCTGCCATAGGAGCTGTCATAAATAGTTTGACGCACTATTGTGAATTTCAAAAAGTGTCCCATATTCATGAAACTGTTACGGGTTTGCTATAACAACAGTAATTGCTTGCAGTGACCGTCATTTATGACTATGACAAAGTCTCAACAACTATTACAGCTTCATGCAATCTTTTATTATCAGCTATCGTACCTCGAATAAATTTTCCATTCACTTGTCATCCTAGCTGTCAGATGTGTCATAGATTTTTTTCAAGTCTTTGGTAAAACTGTCACAATTTTTTGCCGTAACAAGTTGCCATGCGCATAACGGTATGTGTTCGATAAGGAACATTTATAATTTATACATTTGGTATATTTTACTTCGAAAAGGGTTATAACTATTATATCATAGATTTTTTCAAGTAAGCTGTTAAAACTGTCTCACTATTATTCAATTGTCACAGGTGATATGAAAAAATGTAACGAATTTTAGCAAACTGTCACAACTAACAGGTATTAATGAAGGTACCATTTGTCTAAAATCTATCATAACTTCAGATGACAGTACTTTAATAAATTGCTCTGGATCCTTCACAAAGTACCAACCATCATCACAGCTTTAAGAACTCTTGTGACTTTCACAAAGTGTTCTTTAACTGTCACACATTCCTGAATGATTTTTCTCAAATCTTCTCCATGAGCTTCCATAGAAACCATAGATTGTTTCCAAAAAGTGTCATAGCTGACGTAGACTCATGACACTTTTACAAGTTTGCTTTATTGCTCGTATTGACTGTCAAAAACAGTTTGAGGATTTTGACAAAGTCTCAACAACTATTACAGCTTTATACATTCTTTTATTTTTAGCTATCAACCTCCAATAAATTATTAGTTGACTTGTCTTAGCTGTCACAAATTCAAATCTGTGGTAAAACGGTGACAAATTGTTCTAACTGTCAAAGAAGTTGTTATGAGTTTAAACACGGTGTTATACCTGACAACGGATTCATGACAATGATTATTGACTATAACTTTTAAAAGTGGTATAATTGTTAAAAATTTCTGGGCTTCAGATTTTTCTTAACTGAACTATTAAAGCTATCACAACTCATTCCCATTGATGAGAAATCCTAGCACTGTGCCCCAGATATTTCCATATATTTTCAAAAGTTTTGTAACAAATTTGGGGAATTTTCTATAGATACATTTTTTAGCTTAAAGAGAGTGTCATAACTGCCATGGATTCTTGAAACCGTCTCTAAGTTACCCCAAAGGTTTTTATAACATTTGCCAAAAATACATTTTTATATTTAATACTATTTAGACATTCAACTCGGGTAACTTGTAATTAGATATGCAATGATGAGTTTGGAGTGACTTTCAAGTTTCATAACTCACACATTCCTGGATCATAACTTCAGCTATTTCTCACAGATAGTTGATAAATTTCTATGGATTTTCATCATTTTTTGGATGTATCATGTTTGTCACGTTTGGTGAAAGAGCTGTGGCATCTTTTTATAATTTCCATCAAATTGCCATAGATTTTTCTCATTTGCATAGGAACTCACATAACTTCAGCTATATCTTGCAGATAGTTTGATGAATCTTCATAGACTTTCACAAATTGTCAAAACTACAAATTGCTTAAAACATCAGATTTTCCTTACAACTGCGTTAAGAATCATCCAAGTCACGTCTTGGGGTAGTGGAGCAGTTAATTGTCTTGGGTTTTAATTAAGGTTTAATCGACCGCCGAGAAAAACACATTTGTGCTGTGGTAATCGTTTTAAGTTGTCAAAACAGTTAAATTTAAAGAATTATTACACTGTATCATCGCCTTATCGGAACACTGACCTAATCTACAAGAAAACCTTTCACATTTGCAAATTGTTTATTTTTTTTTTTCATGTCGAAGGTCGGGACATACCATTATCATAGGCATACATATATATTTTTTAGGTCGTTTCATATCTGTGTTGGCATTCTATTTATAGAAAAGCCGGCAGGTAATGTCTCCGCGCTCTAGACAATACCGTTTAATTAGAATTAATGAGGCTGGGATATATGTATTAATTTGAATGGATAACACGGTGCTAATGCGTCTTTGTGGAAACACAAGCCCAGGTAGATTAATATTAGACATTTATGGTTCGTGTGCTGCGGTTATTGTTTTACGAGATGGGGAGATCGGTTCGTGAAAATCGTTAATGGTTTAACATCAACGGTTAACATTACGTTAATGGTTTTCCAAAATCACAATTTCAGATGTGAAGCATTTCCGAAAAAGTCCCCAAAAATTCCGTTTTCATACACTATTAATGCTCGATTATACATACATACTCATCAAAAGTGTGTCCTGTTGGTAAAACGAACTGTACCTGTAACAAAAAAGTGTAATTAGTAACAATCAACCGTCATAGAATTACAAGTAATCATGTGGTTATTACAGTTTAGATCGGGTAATTAACATAAATTAATTAACAATTATTTTTATGGTGAACGTTTAAAGTAGTTTACGCAATTCAATTGAAAATTAGATGTGTGCTTGTTTACTCATTGGAATGACAAAATTAACGGAAAAAGCGTGAAGGATACAGTAACCGTAGAAGTGGGACGCAGAAAAAAGTATAAATTTTGTAAAATCAGAACATTACATATTTGTTGCGATCCCTTGATGTAATGGTTTCAACCATACCAATACCGTTTATCTCATATTTACTCGTTAATAAGACATCTACTTAACATGTTTTAAATAACACGTAAATATTTATTTGTTTCGCTCGGTGATAATATAACGCGTTATTTATACACGTGATATAACTCGGTTACGTTAAGCTCGACTCACTCCGCCTCGATTATAACGATTTAACGATTAAACAATTTAATTAAAGTTTACTGGGAAAGATATCATGAAACTGTCATTAGAGAGCTAAAATTTTAATTAGCGATAAATTGGGAGCGGAATTACTACTGCATTAAACTACAACGAAAGCCTACAGGTTTATTTTTGACTGTAAGGATTTTTAAAAGTTACGTAGAGAAGTTTAGGATGAAATTAGGTAGGTTAGATAGTCTATAGCGATGAGGCTAGCCGTTTGGTACCGTATCAGAACATTTTGGAATTTCCAAAATCCACTCGGCACGCCCTACATGTGGAAGAATAAAATAGAATGTACATGTGCAAAATGGTATACCATTACCTTTTTATACCATACCTTTTTGCTTATTCAGGAACCCACTGGTATTTTTAAAATTCAGGTGTTCAGTTGCCCAAGTGAAATCATATATGTGAATGTATGGATATGTACCGTGAGATAAAGAACTAGAGGGTCCATTGGACCGCAAAATTTTTTTACGACAGCGGCACTTCGTTTGTATTTTCTTCTTCTTCTAAGGTGCAGGTGTACAGTCGATCAGTGAAATCGTGTACGAGGAAGTACGCGAGACTCTACAGATACTGGATGGTCCACTGGACCATAACACAGCGGCCACGTGTGCTTTCCTTGTGATGTCTTCTTCCGCACTTATATTCGAGAAAGCAGTGGTGTGTGAATGTGTGTGCCATTTGTTTGTGCGATTCGGAAGTGAATTCATTGTTAGTTATTATCTGTAATGATACGCCCATGGAGGACAAGGCGGCATCGCTCTTCACTACTTAAAAAGCCATTAAGTGTTTTTTTTTGTGTTCCAATTGTGGTTGGACATAGTATACATTGTTACGTTCTGAAATATGAAGCCTGATACCTGAACCTCCTAGTTTTCATAAACAACTCACATGTAAGAATTCCCCATTCGATTTTGATACCAGCTACAATAACAACAACAAAATTCCCGTTCCTTCAGTCCACTTTGTTTCCTTGGCAATAAACAATTTTGATTTAGAAATTATTTTCCCTCCACGCTGTTTATTGACTGAGCTTCCCTCGGAACGGTGAATATTAAAAGAAAATAAATAACGGGTGAGGGAGCGGAAGACGGATCGTTTGTTTGGATTGGCTGATCGTCGGTTAACGGGCGATCAAAAAAATGACGGTTACATATTTTAACGTTTGACATATGAGAGCAGTTGTAACCGATAAGTAGCGATATTTTCTGGGGATTTCTGGAACGTTTCCAAACATGTGATGAAGAGTGAGGGCTCTCCCTGTTTACACGTAAAACTGAAACTTGTAGAGTACTAATACAACGTACAAATTCCTGTACATCCTTCGGGAGCTCGTTTCACCTACTTACACGCACGCAGTGGAAACTGTATCGCACATTTCCGAACTCTAATTGTATTTCGAGCTTCGTCCTCCTTCCTTTCCATGTTCATCCTTTGAGGCGAAACAGTAAATAATAGTTGTACAGATACATACATGTATAGACTGTTTTAGTTGAAATGTAGTTAGGTTCTCTTTCCGGGGGAGTAAACACACCGTTAACTTTGAAGTTATAAAGGATGTTGTGGGAATCATAGGAGCGGATAATAGGGGATTTAGCAAGTTTCTGTGTTATAGATTTTTAGTTTATCATCGTTATTACGTTTTATTCGAAAGTGTTGGAGTAAGACGGTCTTAATGCGGTGTAAATCGGGTAAAGTTAGATTTAATGGAGTTGTCTAAATTGGCATGAAAAGCATTGAAGTGGGGATTTGTCTGAATAACGTGCAGAAGCGTAAAAATAATTTTGCCATGAAATGTAAGTGCCTTACGTGTATCAAGATTGAAACTTAGTTTTAAAGTTGAAGTTTGGGAATTTTCTCAGGCTAACAGTATTAAAGTATTAAAGCTCGATACCCATAGATTAAGATTTGGGATATTTCCTAGGGTTCCATGTTAGTGTAGCCTAAGGTACAGTTGGGAATATTCTACACTGACATCCAGACCAGACCAATTTAAAGTCAGATTTTGAAGACTTGCTTAATCAGTTGCCAAAACTGCCTAAAATGCGTTCCTCTACATTGCCATTTAAGGCGGCAAATTTGGATTTCTGATTTTTACTATATTTCCATGTAACTCTGCTTATGTAACATTATAAAGATTTTCCTAAAAGTTTCTGTCAGGTTTTGTAAAGTTGTTAGTTAGAATCCGTTAACGTTGCGTTTTTAAGATTCTTCTCGATTGTAGTTCAGAAATGTGTTTTAAGCAATTCCCTAGATTGCCATGTAACGGTGCCTAAATCATACTTTCGAGAATTCCTACTTTGACAAATAGAAGCCTCAACGTTCCATTTTGGGATTTTGCTAAATTTGACTTCCGAAATTTTAAAGTTGCGTTTCCAAGACTCTCCCAGATTCGTTAGCGTCAAAGCTAGAATTTAGGTATTTCGTAGATTTCAATATGAGACGATAGACTACATTGGCATCCAAAGTCTTAAACGTACAATGTGAAATTTAATGTGTTACATCCAAATTTGTTAAGGTTACGTTTTAGATATTTCACTAAATTTGGCACTAAATTTGATAGTGCCAATCTTGTTTTAGGAAATTTTCAAATTGTAATTGTGCTGAAGTTGCAATTTAGAGAATTTCGTACATTGACACTATGTTTTGAGTATAGATTTTGAAACTTACTGAGTATGACATTCACCAATCTTAAAATTGCGCTTTATAGATTTCACTATAATTGCCATTTAAAAGCGCCACACAATTTCCAAAGAATTTTAGAGAGTGCAATCTAACAGTTACAGATCAGAGAATTTTCTACATCTAGAAGTTTTAGCTAGATTTTGGAAATTTGTTAATCTGACATGCAGAAGTGTTAAACATGTTAAAACAAATCTTATTTTTGTTTTAAGGAATTTTCTAGATTACCATGTTACAGTCCCTATGTTGTATTTTACAGAATTTACTATGTTGGCATCCAAGAGGTTATTTACCTTTAGAGTTTGAGATTTTACTCAATCTAACTTCAAATATGTGAGCGTTTCGACTTCCGCACAAGTTGTAGAGATTTTTCCGGATTGCAAACTGTGCATATATTCCGCTCAAAGAATTTTCGACATTGGTATGTTTTGAAGTTAGATTTTAGGATTTGCTAAATCTGACATACCTATACAAAAACATGTAAGTTGCCTTTCGACATGTAGTCCAGTCATTATAGGGGGTTCACCTAGGAAAATCGACATACCCAGTATATTAAAACGTAAAAACTTCTATTTTGGCATCCTAAAACTTTCCCCAAAATTCACATATAATTGGTTGACAAAAGTCACAAAAATCGATTTTTTCTACATATTTTGCAAAAATCTCGTCTTCTATGGGTTTTACGCTATTTGTATTTATTATCGATATTGTAGAGAATCAAATTCTCTACAACTTTTGCTATTAACATTTCTTCATAACTCGAACTATTTTCGAGATAGAGGGCGGAGAGCGCTGGTCAGAGAATCATGTGAGGTCAACTGGTAGTCCCGATTAAAACTCGTATATTAAGGTTATAAATTATTGCTAAATATTTAGTTAGCATTTAGTATTAACTTTTACATAAAATTCAATCTTTCTTTCTAATAATTATAAAATGTATCAATTCAATAACACTTATAATCTCTTTCTGTAATTGAAAAATTATTAAGGGACATACTTTAATTACATTTTAATTATATTCTCATTTACGCTAATTGCATTTGAAGTAAAAAATAATTAAGTAAATCTTCTTTAAAATCCGTAAACTCTTAAATTCTTCCATAACTTAAAAAATTTATAGTCAGAAGAAGAAGAAGAAGAGAATTGAAATTAGAACTTGTTCTTCTCGAAATTTTTATTCTTTATATTAATTTTGACAATATTAAATTAATCAAATGACACTTTTACTAAAAACGTTAATTACAAGTTTAATTCTTTTCTTTTTTATTTATTTAGAAAGTTATTAGTATAAATTAGATTACAATTAAAACGTAACTTAATTATTTTCCTCAACAATTTTTTACTTACATGGCCAGGTATGTGTTATTAAATAAATTGACACTTAACTAAAAATAAATAAGTAACCAAACAAAATGAATTTAATGAAAAAGTTAATAAAAAATCATGCTTATATATTTAGCCATATTTTATAACCTTAATATTACGAGTTTTTGATCGGGACTTCCAGTAGTACCAGTTGACTTCACATGATTCTCTGACCAGCGCTCTCCGCCCTCTATCTCGAAAACAGTTCAAGATATGAAGAAATGTTAAATACAAAAGTTATAGAGAATTTGATCCTCTACAATATTGGTAATAAATATAAATAGCGTAAAACCCATAGAAAACGAGATATTTACAAAAAATGTAGAAAAAATCGATTTTTGTTATTTTGACCCCCGACTTTAAAACTTGCGGCCATCCAATTATATGTGAATTTTGAGGAAAGTTTTAGGAAGCCAAAATAAAAGTTTTCACGTGTTAATATACTGGGTATGTCGATTTTCCGAGATATTCACCTAATTTGGCCTAAGATGACTGGACTAATTTTCATAGATCGTCATTCAAAATCGTCAAAGGTATTTACAAAATTTTTCAGATTGCCACTGTGCCTAAGTTCCATACAACAGGATTTCGTATAACATTATTGATATGTTCTGTTATTGCAATTTAGAATCTACTAAGTTTAATATTCAAAAGCATGAAAGTTGCATTTTGGAACTTTCCAGATCCAAAACTTTTAAAGTTGCGTTTTCAATATCTATATCTGTTACATTGCCATTCAAAAGCGTGACAAGTTTTACAGAATTGTTCGGATTGTTGTGTAATTGTACCAAAGTTACGTTTTAATGAATTCCATCAGTTGACATCCAAGAGTTATCGAATTATATTTTAGAAATTTGTTTGATGCGAAATTCAAAATTGCTGGTTAGAACCAAAGCTACAAGCTAGGTTCATAGTAAATCATTACAGTTATCTTGTATCAACAGTATTTTCATCCCAATTTCTTGCAATTATTTACAATATTTGAAAAATGAACTTGTTGCCTTTAAAATTGTCCGCGACGAAACTGTGTCATTAATTCCCTCGTATGTTCTTAATACTCTCCAATGTTAATAGTACCTTTATTATTGTTTCAGGGCTTAAATGTCAGACATCTTTGGGGAAGGGACGAAAAGGCTGTCTTCTAAAGGTGAGTTTCCTTTTTAGTATGAGGCAAATCGCATTTAAACGTTAACTACATTTTGTTTTAAAATACTTCTTAGAATTTTAATTGGTATTTGAAATACTGTGAGAGTTACGCAGCATGACTTTTACGCTTTCCGGTTCCGAATTTGCACTGCCTGCTATTTTCAGACCGACAAATTAAGGTTTTAATTTCGCATTGCATAAGAGGTCAAGGTGGCAATTTTACCCTCGACTTCAACTGTTTAGGTCGAAATATACAGATTTTCAACAAAAATAAGGAAGTATAACCTGCACCCTTTCGGTCATAGGTTATCATCCCTTAACTAATTGGCGTTACAAGCAACACTAATTCTAGTCCACTTTGGTATATTCGCGTTCATTTATGAGTGATGTGACAATCTGGAACGTTTACAGTATAGAAGTTAATGAGAAGGTCGAGCACTTTTGGAAACCACGAGCACCGTAAAATACACACTTTTTAAAATAGCCTTTTCCAACTCGACATCTGTTCCCTGCATTTTACAACAGTTGGTTAATGTGCGACTTTCTGCAATTTCTGTACCTGTGAACTTTTCTCGTATTCGTCACATGTACGCCCCATCGATCCTGGCGAACCCAGCGTGGAAACGTCCCCATTATTGACCAGCAGAGTCTGCCGAGCCCTCGAGTGACTCACATATATACACACACACACACATATATAATTGTTCCTTGATCGAGGAGTGTGTGTGTATTTTTCTAAAAATAAAATTTTCCGCTCCGTCACATCGTCATCGCGAAAGTGGAGAGAGCCCTTAATCCCTTTTTAATTATTTCGGTGGTTTATTTTCTTCTTTTCTCTCGTTTATTATTTGTAACGTGGAAATAACGTTGAAAAAGAGAGGGGTAGAGAGATGGATAGGACGGGGGTGGATTAAACGTCGGGTGTATTACGTACAAGTGCTTGTATTTCGTTCATTCCCTCTTTTTCGCTGACGGGAAAATAATGAAAATTATCTTTTTTTCGGGAATCGTTGGATTTTCATTTCCCCGGGATTATGAAAATGTTACGGCGGTGTTTAATGCTTTAACGTGTAATTAACGTGATGCTCTTGGATTGTCCGGGAAATAAAAAACAGTTTAGATTATATTCGCCAGACCGGGACCGTTCGGGGGCTTTAGCTGAATGGGACGTTTTGTACTTATAGATCAACGTAGTTGACAATTTTGTGAAAAATGAATTGTTGTGTTGAACTGTCTGAAAAAAATAATTCGTCTCTTTCACTAAAAGTTCTGAAGATCGGAAAATGGTATAATATTACTGGTAATTCGGAATATTAATGCTATAATTAATATTAGAATCTTCCACTGGAAAATAATACAATTCCAGGTTTACCTAAGTAAATCCAAGTATGTTTCATTTGTAGATTTATATCTAGTATTGCATTCGTTAACGAAGTCGAAAAAAGAGGGATTAAAATGCGGTTTTCAGTTTTTTGGTATCTAGAGATCATACATAATCATTTCTCAAAAGTTTATAAACATATCGGATATAACGAAATTTTTTAAAGAATCACAACGAAATTTGGTACAAAAATCAGTTGGCCGAAAATCTCGGTCGAGTTCGTTAATGGGCTAAATCGGTCCAGCGGTTTCAAAATGGCGGCTTGTTATTTTCGAAAAAAAAACAAAAAACTTTTATTTCGCGTCTGGCAGAAAAATGTTACTTAGGTTTTTTGTTGCTCTTATAGAGGCGAACGACTTTTGTATAAAACATATTTTTGAGAAATGTACATAAAAATAGTTAGATGCAAAAAGTTAGAAATTTTGACGTTTGTATTTTTTGAACACCTAGTTTAACGTATCGATACAAAAGTTGGAACAAAAATCAGTTGGCCGAATGGTTCGGTCGAGTTCGTTAATGGGCCAAATCGGTCCAGCGGTTTCAAAATGGCGGCTTGTTATTTTAAAAAAAAAAAATCAAAAAACTTTTATTTCGCGTCTGAGAGAAAAATGTTAATAAGGTTTTTTGTTGCTCTTATAGAGGCGAAGAACTTTTGTCTAAAACATTCTTTCGAGAAACGTACAGAAAAAAAATTATTATTTTCAAAAATTAAATAAAAATAAGAAAAACTTTTATTTCGCGTCTGAGAGAAAAATGTTACTAAGGTTTTTTGTTGATCTTATAGAGGCGAACAACTTTTGTATAAAACAATCTGTCGAGAAACGTATAAAAATAGTTATCTTTGTCAAAAAATAAAAATATAAAAAAACTTTTATTTCGCGTCTGAGAGAAAAATGTTACTTAGGTTTCTTGTTGCCCTTATAGAGGCGAACAACTTTTGTATAAAACATATCTTTGAGAAATGTACAGAGAAAAAGTTATTTGCAAATATTTTAAAATTTTGACGTTTGTATTTTTTCACACCTCGTATGGATTTTTTTGACACATCGTGTGTTATATTACTATATATCCTACCCACAAATCTACCTTTAAGCCTGACATGCCATGGGTTTTTTTTTATTTAAACTCACATTGAATAAGACATACGCACATATCAATTAATCTAGAAATATAGTTTTTGACTGACGCGAGATTCTTTACGAAAGCTTCTAGATTTTATAAAATGGTTTAGTGTCCAGTGTAGTCCTAACTGTTTACCAGGATTCCTTTTACGGTATCCAATACAATTAGTAATTAATTTTTCAGAATCTCGTAAAACTTCTCAGCCTTTGGAACTTCTAGATTCCATTCCGAGCCTCTAAAGCTACCCCGGAACCGTCTAGCTATTAAATTTACCAATCTCGTCTGGACTTTTCCAAAAAAAACGAAACAAACTTTTTCTCCTTACGCTCCCAAAGTTAATTACACGATTTTGATTAGGTAGACTCTCAAACATTTGTTTGGCTGGGGCAAGGTGGGGTCTGGTTACATAGACTCGCCAGATTTCCCCGAGGAACGTTTCTTACTTGATTCAAGTGGAAACTTTTACAATAATTTTTGTTTCCCTAAGCGATCTAACTTATATTGCAGATATCGCCCTTAACGGGGTAAAGAAGGGCGCGTAAGGAATTCTCGTAGGGATTTATTGCGACGGCTCGGCCGAGTAAAAAAATTTAACCGACCGTCTTTTCTTCCTACCTAATCTTACTTCTGCCGCGAGTAAAGCGAGTAAAAAAGACAACCCTTTACAACAGCGAGGCGAAATTAATATTTCACTCTACGGGAAGAATATCAGCATTACGCTCCTCTACTTTTTTTCCTTCCATTTTTAATCTGGAACAGGTATCCCGCGTCTCCTAGAGAGAAAGCGAGCTTTCCCGCTCCCTTATGAATTTTTCATTAAACGGCTCTAACGAACAAACACTCCCGATGATAACGGTTACCTTTTGCGGATATCGCGACGTTATTAAATATTTTATAATTGTCAAGAGAGGACGGGAAATTCGAATCCTTATGCGGGAGAACGGCTGGGAACGTTGAATATTGGATAACTAAGTTTAAGCGGGAAGAATGGAGCCATTAAACGGCGAATATTTGCAATGTAACTAATTGTCACTTACTCGTCGTAGTTTATGAAGGTTTTCTCGCTATCTTCTTTAAGTTCTTAAAGAAACTAATCTTTTAAGTTGTCCCTTGTGGACGTTTCGAAACTTATATCAGTCGTCGTCTTCAGCTTTTCTCTTTACAACCTGAGAAAATTTCTTTGTCTTGCAGAAGATATATCCAAAAATTTACGTTAGCGTTTAGGTGTTGTGGAAATTCGTATCTCCTGTGGAAATTATCAGTTTCTAAAATTTTCCGAAGTACTAGAAGACAATTTCTTTCAAAATCGCTGAAGACGACCACTGATGTAAGTAGCTGTGGAAATGTCCATAAGAAATAACTCAGTAGGTTCAATTACATACTTTAAGAATCTACACAGCAGACTTAAAACCGGTAAAGTTCGTTGTGTATTTTTAAATTTGAGTAGTGCTATCGTTTGAAGGATATAAAAATTGTTCTAGGATCTTTTGAGAAATTCGTTGGGACTTTTCGAATTTATTTTCTATATCAAAAACTTATCTATAATCCACTTGGTTTAGTTCGTATTTTTGAATTAACATTTAGAGTTATTCGGATCTAGCTTGACTTACACTTTTTAAAGTTTGCTCCAAGTACTACATGTTTTACATTTCAATCACGTGTTTTCTTCTAGATAACATAAACATTATTTTGAATCCTTTGAAAGACCCATCAAGATCCTTAGAATCTACATGAACTATCTACTATCTAAAACCTTCCCTCACATTTCTAAAGTTTCCAGCTTAACTTTGCTCAAACTTCTCAACAGTGGATCTACTAATTCGATCTAGCTATAATTTATTTGGTTTTGTTCAGATTTTTTAAGTTGCTAGATGAATGTACTTTGTGAAGCTTGCTAAGAATAGAAATTGTTAAATTTCAATCTTGCGTCCCTTTGGACAATATATATTCCTCTGTAAATTCTTTGAAAAATCGACTCAAACCTTCCAAATTGATCTAAATGTCTTCCTATAATTTGTTCCATTTAGTACAGATGTTTTAAATTAACTATGTAGATATAGGTTAACCTTTTTTAAAAGTTTGCTACGAGTACATGTTTTAAATTTGAATCGAGTTTATCTAGATTACTGAAAGTTCGCAAACAATAGGTACCTACTTGAACCCTCCAGATAATGTTCTATAAGGTTAGGAAATAGTTTTGGATCGACTAATTGTACTTTTAATTAAATTGAAACGTCTTGAAACTCTTAAAAGCCCGGAAAACTAATGTAAAACGGGGCACTGGTCAATTCGTAAGAAATAATCCCCGGTCCGCATTTGACCTTCTCGAGATTGGTCAACTCGTAAGAATATGGTTGTCCCTTTAGATCGCTCAACTCGTACGGGTTAGGACTACCTGAAAAATCTCAAAAGGGGGATTATCGTATTCCTTGCGAGAGGGCAAGGAAAACCCGACCCTAGGGTCATGAAACGCATATAATCATTAACAACAAGCAAGTCTTTGCCGCGTTGACTTTTAATAAAATCCACAACTACCTCGGTGCGATCCATCGTCACCGTTTAGTTGGAACGTAACAAACCCACCCCCTTATATCATATTCTTAGTTCCAACAAGTATCCGAACTACTTCGTTACAATCATCATCCCCTTGATTATATCTGAGAATCCTCTTACGAGTTGACACATCCAAAACTACCCTTTAAAAATTTACCTGCCGGTTCGCTTACCAATTGACCGATCTTAGGGTTGGAGATTAAAATTTCTTACGAGTTGACTGCCGCCGCTAAAACGTTACAAGGAACTCAGGGATAGCTGGGATTCCTAATTTTAGACAAAATATATTTATTCTTATCATTAAGGTAACCAGGTATAAAAATGTACCAATGCTGACACTTAGAGATCTACTACTTTTGGCTCTACTTTTTACTAAATTTTTCTGTATGATTGGAATAACAAGGAGCAGCTGTTGAGGGCTTTATTTATAACCTACATTTATTTAAACATGTAAAAGGTACATAAAAGCTTTTCAATTCCATCCCAAATGTTCAGATATACAGAAAACTCATAATTCTGGTGCAGTTCGAAAGCTTCGTGGTCCACATTGTAAAACATAATCAAGTATAAAGTAACTCCAAGTTTTTACAAAATTCTCCTTTTACGCCTGGGAAAGTAACAAAATTGTGTTATAGTATTACTTGTAACCCCTTTTAAGGCATCCTTTTATCGAAAAATATCTCGTCTCATCCCCAAAGCACACAAACATAATGAAAAATCTCCAAATCCTAACATATTTCGAAACTTTCCTCGGAGAGCTTTTGACCCTTACGTCCTCACTTTTCACCCTTTCCTCGCTATTCCGACATCCCCTCGTATAACAAAAACGACACGCGATTAGAGAGAGAGGGAAAGAAAAGAAAAAAAAAGCGAAAATAGAGGGGAACAGGTGCATGACTAGTTGACGTGTTCAGTGGCGTAGAAAACAGGAAATCAGGGTCGGTGATTAGGGCGGACGTGAATAATAATAATAATAATAAAATACGTTCAGAGAGAAGTTCTCCTCGTTTAAAACGGAATGTTATACATCAAATTGTCGTTTGTAAGTAGTGTCATTGCTCACCGCAGATCTGGTATAAGTAGCTGCAGTGTAATTTAATTTTCGTACGACGGGTCCCGTTCGTTTTTCACACTCTGGTCGAAAGTCTCTCATTTCCGGCGCATCCACGTCCTCGCTAATTACCCGTTAACTAACCCGTAATTAATCCAAGGTCCCGAGATCCGGAGTTAATTGCGCCATTAATGGAAACTGCATTAGATCGGGCGTTCGAAAAATGCAAAAGATGTACGTGGCTAATACATTCGGTTGTCGACATCGTTCAGTAATTATATTTTAATGCATACATGATTAAGTATTAACTAGCGATTAGGATTGGGTCGCATCGTCGTTTTCTCTCTCGGGATAACCCAGCGGACTTGTTAATTAAAGCGAACGACGCGATAACGTACGCTCACCATCGTCAAAATACGATTTTGAAGTATTTACCCTATTCCGTCCTTATAAACGTAAAAATCCTTTAACCCCGCAATAACATTTACCCCTACACCCCTACATTATGACATTTATGACACTTGTCCCTTACAATGAGGGTTATCATCTCTCTTTTCTCTCTCTTACTGTTCCTCCGTCCCTTTCACCCTTTAGGGCTCAAGTGCGGGACGGGGATGGAAGGGGGAGGGTGACTTCCCTTCTTTAACGATAACAACAAAGGTTGTTCGGTATGTTGTTCGGTTCGATCCCTTGCGACGATAATCGGCACAAAGAAAGTTTGTACGGGGCGAAGTAGAAAATTGCGGAATTTGAACTGGGGGCGGTAGTCCGTAGGAGCCCTTTATGGGATCTTAAGATCTCGACGATGGTGTGAGGTTAGGTTAGGAGTAGATAACGACGCTGTTTGGGAAATCACGTCAGTTAATGTACTACTGGGATTGAAGAAGGTTTAATTACTCCTCTTCGTTGCGAGCGGATTAGGTGGCAAGTTTCGAGATTCTACAGAGTGATCAAGAAATACTGTTTAAGTTGGCAATCCTACCTGGAGGATTTTTTTTGCCTAAGGGTTTGCAACGCTACACCGGAAATCTCTGCATTCTGCATGGCAGCGACAGCTAAATAAACACAAATATGTTAGGTTATGTGAATTTATTTACGATTAAAAGATCACACCAGAAAAAATTTCAATATTTAAAGGTACTGCTCGAATTGAGCACGATTAACATAAATTCACTCTCCGTTTTAGGCTCTCGAAGACATTAATTAACATCCGAGGAGGAATATTTGCAACTTCCTCGATAATGGCAGCTTCCAGTTCTTCACGTGTACGTAGAACATTACTGAACACCTTGTTTTTAAGGTGCCCAAAGAAACAAAAGTCTAGAGGTGTCAGGTCTGGTGACTTGCTTGGCCAGATTCCCGTACTTATGACTCGATGGCCAAAAACGAAAATATTGCACGAGCCGTATGTGCTCGAGCCGAATCTTGTGGAAAGTAGCCATTTTCGCGCTCCTCTACGGTTAATTGGGCAACGAATGGCTGGAGAATGTGCTGAATATATCGTTCAGTATTAACTGTGAAGTTAAAAAACACAGGACCAATTACTCTCTGCCGCGATACAGCCAGCCAAACACCAACTTTAGTAGGATGTAAATGTGTTGTTCTAACAGCATGTGGATTTTCACCAGACCAAATTCTGTAACTTTGAGAATTAACTTAGCCATTGAGATGGAACCAGGCTTCATCGGAAAAAAGGGTTTTATACAGGATGTCATCATTGTTCATGTCCTGATTGAACCAGTTCAGAACAGGACGCGTTGTGGACGGTCAGGAGGGTTTGGGGATTGAACCATCGAAAATTTGTACGGGTGATATTTCAATTTGCTCTTCAACACACAACTTCCATATGATAAACCTGTATAGTCACGAAACGGAATACGGGAAATTAGGAATAAGTGGAAATTGGTGAACTTTTGATAAGGATCAAACCTGTTTGGAGGGAAAGCTTCCTAACCGATTTGCGAGGACTTTGTTGCAGTCCTGACGTCTTGCACTACAGTTTCAGTGAGTACGGAGGGTCTACCAGGTGGCTTTCCTTTCTTCACATTGCCTGTATTCAAATATCGTTGAACTACGCGCATGTAGTGTTGTTTAAAAACGTCGATAGTGAACACGACTTCAGGAAACATATCTTCAAATTGGTGCAAAGTGGATTCCAAGGAGTATTGCCATAAAGAAATGGGAACATGAACTGCACTCCGAAAATAAGCCATGCCAATAAAAATATCCTGTTCTAATGTAAATAGTACCATTTTTATAATAAAAATTTGAATCGCCGCTCAAGTGTCAATGCTGTCACTGTCAAACGTCGAAGTAGCTGTCAAGCAACCGGAAGTGGTTCCAGTTCTACCATTTTAAAGTAAAATTCAGGATTGCCAACTTAAACAGTATTTCTGGATCACGTTGTAGTAAGAAACCTCAAGAGTTGGTTGCATTGGAATATGTAAAATTATACATTTGATTGTAACTGAACGATCCATTCCGATCAGTATTATTATTAATTTTCAAAACCATTTTCACAAATGGAAGCAATCCATTTTAATACCCGATGCGTAACGACTTCTTGCAAAGTTTAATACTAACATAACAAACCATTACTATTACCAAAACTATTATCATTACTGTTAACGACAGAGGTTGGTACCGTGCGGTGTTGTCAAAGCTTCACAAACTTTCGCTGTTTGAAAAGTTCGCTTCAAAACGTCACGTCGCCGCGTTTTAACGGGTCATTATGGCGCTCGTTACACAAGTAACCCGTGGGATTGGTGATTTTGAACTGATTGCAATTTCTTAAGCGTTACAAAGTTTTTGATTATTAATCGCGTTTAGTGTGTTGTTGTCGAACATGCGGCTTGTAGAAGTTTTACCATTTTTAAATTTTTAAGGCCCGTATCCACCAATGTTAAAAAACGACAGTTATCTCTTAACTAGCAGTTAACCACGTATTTGCATATCCACCAACAAAATTTTGCTTTTAACCGAATGTTAAACTTAACTGGCAAATTTTGGCCAGTTAAGATAACAAACAGTCAGTTATCTTAAAGAAAGGTTATGTTACACAATACGCAGTGTTTTGAAATGTTAACAATTTGATTTTGCTAGATTTATCTAGTATTCGTCATTCGTTAACGAAGTCGAAAAAAGAGGAATCAAAATGCGGTTTTCAATTTTTTGATCTTTTTCTTATTTTCATAAAATCTTTTGAGGGAATCCTTGTCCCTAAAAACTCCCAAGCTGGATGTAGTATTGAAAGAATTTGTAATTTCTTTCCATGCCTGCTCTTTACTGCTGTTAGATGTCTTATCTGTTGCTTTACTTTCGAGAATATTTTTAAATTTGTCTTGTATTGGCATAAACAGGTTAAAATTTTCTGCTGAAGAAAAGTTCTGCTGTCTCTTCCTTTTACCTGCTGCATATTCTACATCCGGTGTATTCATCTTCCCGGAAAAAGAAAACAAGTTAAAAATATTACAGAGGAGTGTAATACTACATACAACGGTATCAACTTATAACTTATATTCTGTCATTGTTGAACGAATTATTATTTAAATTAGGAGATGAGTTGCTTTGTAGAAGCCTTTTTCGTTATATTCAAAACGGGAGTATCGACTTCGGCTGAAAACATTGTGTAATTTGCAAATTGGTCCAAAATCAATCTATCTTTAAAACCACATGTAACTTTTTTTAAAGTACCTACCTCTTTGGATTTATGTCAGCAATCCTACACAAATTTAATAAACTTTCATGAAGTTCGTGAATCTCTAATCAATTTTGCATGTAATCAAAAGTTGACATTTGTGGTGGGGTTGACATTTGTGGCGGGGTTGCCAGAATGTACCCTGGAGATAACAGGGACTTTCCTAACTACACAACAAAAAGTAATGACGGATACGGTATTAATGTAAAACTTTAGTTAGTGTTAATCCACAGTTACTTAACAAATGGTTAAGGGTGTTATTGGTGGATACGGGCCTAAGTGATGTACGTATAAATGACAAGAATAGATACTGATCTTGGGACACATATTTAAATATTCTTGTCTAATCTGTTTGATATTGGTAATTGACCTTACCTTTGTATCAAATTTGTACATTTACATTAATACCATCACCACTCTTATTGCTAGTATTCCTGATAACGTAAAGATGGGAAGATAATACAACTCACAAAATCAAAAAGAAGAAAGCTTTGAAGAACCAAAAGAAATTGAATCCACAAAAACAGAAAGGTAATAAAGCTTTCATTAAAACGGAAACGACAAGGGTGGAAGTAAGGAACAAACAGAAAGATATAAATTGTTGAAACAAAGAGGGAAGAACCCAAAAGTGCCAATAGCACAAGAAGAAAGCAACTAACATCCAAAATGAAAACAAACGCAATTTTGTGAGAGCCAAATAAAAGAACTCCAACAAAACTCCAAAGAAAATAAAATTCGGAAAACAGTTTATTTCCAATTATTTACAAAACTAAAAGAAACTCCTGCAATAAATCCACAACCTCAACAATCTCCTTCCCCAAGTAACAATACAAAGAAGCCCAAAATACAAGGTGGTTAATCCTCTCCCACCCCTCCTTAAATAACATCCCTTACAATCGACAGCTACAACAATGAACCAGAAAAGTAGAGACGAATAAAGGAACAATAGACATTAAATCATCGCCCGGAATTGAACAGCCATATCCCTGAACGGAAACGAATAACATAAACAGGGGTTGTTAATCTAATTTATATACACAGCGAACGTGATTATTACGGCTAATTTATTTTTTGGCGATAATCGACGGTGTTAACTTAACTGAGGGGAAGGTTCTAATTTTTCCTGCAGGTTTGAATGTTTTAAGGGATGTTCTTCCTTTGCGAGGGGAAAAGTGCCCTGATTAATTATTAATTAACGATGGTGCTTTACATGTCGATTTTTTAAGGGGTGGATTCTGAATTACAAATGGGGCGATCTATCTTTTTTACTTGGAAACATAAAGTTCACATATTATGAAATTGATGTAATTACGATTTCTTTCCTTTGTGTAAAGTGTGACGTGCTACCATTTACAGAATAGCGTTGAATATCTATCTTAATTAATTAATTAATGGACGGGGGGAACTTTTTTTCTCAATGTTCTAAATGTGATATTTTGGTTTTATTGTAAAATATAATATTCATTGGGGTTGATGCTACTAACGACGACGGGGAATATTCATTTCAATCAATTAGTAATTAGCAGAGAAGGTTCAAAGCGGTGTTCCACGTTAGCACGTTAATTAGGATGCACAAACGGAAATATCGTCACGCAGGAAAAGTACTGAAAAGTGAATAGGCGGTAAATATTTGAAGCGTTATACGAAGTTTGAAGCAAAGATAACACTTGTAGATAGTGTGTGACGAAGTTTAGAATAATTTAATAATAATAATAAATAATAATAATAATATGATTATTATCGTTTCTATTTGAAACTACTACTGGACTTTTTTAATTTAAAATGGTAAGATCAAAGAGGTAAGCTGTATCTTTAATTTGCATTATAGTGTTCCTACCGTCCTTTGTTTATTTATCTCTTGGGTTTTTTTGACAGATGCCTATTGTTTTCTTCTACGAAATTAATCTTATGTTTTGTAACTTATCTAATGGATGCTAATGTTTTATTCAAGGTTTTGCTCTCTTTTCTAAACGATTATTTTTCATTTTATCTTCATTCAAGGCTTAAACTTATTTTCTCAAATTCGTTTTTTGATTTACTTCGTATCTGAATTGCCTGTTAAGTTTTTTAAATTTTGTCTTCAATACTCCTATTTTTAATGTATTGTATAGCGCTTTTATTCTCTTCCTTTGTTAGAAAAGTGTTAGTATTTAAATTTTGTTAATTTCGCTTCTGAAATTATTTCCTAAGTCGTTCCAACGTAATTTGCAAATTTTTCAGAGTTAGCATGATGGACTGTCTATCTCTTTTTATTCCAGCGTCACACTTCACCATAAACAGTCGCTCTACTGTACTCAATTTTTACTTTACTTCCTTTCTCTTCATCTACATTGCCAAATGTTTAAGTCTGCCTTTGTTTCTCATATGTCTTAAGTCACACAAATTTGATTTGTTTACCATAGTATCGGGGGAGAGTAGTTTTTACATTGCAGAACCGAAAGGATTGCGAATTTGCCGAATTTGAATTGTTTTTCGTAAATTTGTCACAGTGCCATATTTTACAAATTGGAAAAACCTAAAGTAATGCCAGAAAATCAGCCGCGTCTTTTCTTCTTCTTCTCTAGGTAACGTAATTCGTTGTTACTGCATCCAAACCACTCCCTAAGGTTCTTCAGCCAAAAGTTTCGTCTCCTTCTTTCCTGGACGGATGGATCTCTTTCCTTGCATAATAGTTTGTAGTTTTCGATATCTCTCTCCGCTCATGACATGCCCCATATATTCCAATTTTCTTCTCTTCATTGTTGGACTTATTTCTCTCTCCTTATGCATACGTCTCATCACTTCCACGATAGTCACTCTCTCCATCCAAGAAATCCTCAGCATTCTCCGGTATATCCACATTTCAAATGCTTCCAGTGTCTTCACGTCAATCCCCTTCAGAGTCCATGCCTCCATCCCATTAGTATAGTATAGATAGCACATAGCACCTCATCAGTCGTATTTTTAGCTGAAGGTTTAGATCTCGACAGCAGAAAAATCTCTTCATTCTTACATATGGGCTTCTGACCTGTTCTATTCTGATTCGTATTTCTTGGGAGCTATTATTTTCATTAATGGTTGTGCCTGGGTATTTGTATTCTCTTACTCTTTCAATAGGGTGATTCTTTACACATATGTTACGAATGTCCTGGGGTGTTTTTGTTATCAGCATATATTTTGTTTTGTTTATGTTCAGTGGTAGTCCATATTCTTCACTAACTGTGACTATTCTATTAACTAGCGTCTGTAGATCTTCTTGTGTTCGAGCTACAATAACTGTGTCGTCCGCGTATCTCAGATTATTTACTGCCACACCATTAATTTTAATGCCTATGTCCTGCTCCTCAATTGCCTTATTTACTATATCTTCTGAGTACAGGTTAAAGAGGATTGGTGAAAGTATACACCCTTGACGTACACCTCTTTGTATTTCTATTTCTTCTGATGTTATGCCTTCTATTCGTATTACTGCTTTTTGACCATAGTATAGGTTTGAAATTATTCTTATGTCTCTGAGGTCTATCCTTCTCTTTATTAATGTTGCGATGAGTTGGTCGTGTCTTACTTTGTCGAAGGCTTTACTATAGTCTATGAAGCATACGTGTAGATCTTGATTCACGTCTAGGCATCTTTGTGCCAGAACATTGAGTTTCACGATTCCCACTGGGTTTACTTAATAGTTCTCTCATTCGGTTGGTTACTAGCAGGAGGAAGAGAGGTTTCCTACGGTTTAATCGTTTCCAAAATATTAGTTCACGAGTGAACCTTCCGAAAATTCCGATCGACAGTGCCCTTCAAGCGCGAGGGAAATCCGGGAAAACGATTCGAATTTCTCCCATTTACCGTAAAAGCGTTAAACCTAATCGATCGATGATCAAAACAAATCCGCATTACAAAACCGCGTCGCGATCCTCTCTCACCCTCACACGCGGACATCCGCCGCCTCTCTCTCGCTCGCTCCATTTCCATTTCTCTCCCGTTGCAAGTGTTCAATGCAATTACCATCCGGCGGAAAACTCGGGGAAAATTACGTCCCGCCGAATGACAGGCCGACTCTAAACGGGCTCTATTTAACCGGACGGGAATAAATTTCGTTTCTGGGATAGGTAAACACGACGGGAGCGAGGGCGGTTCGGGATTAGACGGGGATTCGGCACGGGACGGAAAAAATAAACGAAGGAGACGTTTGAAATTTAAATCGGAGCCGGAAAGATTTTCGGATCTTCTTAGGTCGGAAGTTTGGAGGACGGGGGAAAATTATCACACATTTAAATGCCTTCGGTTTGAATGAGTACGCCGCGATGGAAGATCGGAAGGGAACGCTTCCGCGGTTTCCGAACCACCCCCGAAATCGACCTTTTAAGTATGCCTAATACGGGGGAAAGGCGGGAGGCGACGAACGCGTTGAAAGGGACGTTTCTCGTAAATTCGTTCCATTTATGTCTCTTTTCTTTTTATCTTTCACCCTCTCTCCAACTTAATTTAAGTCTCCCTTCTTTTTTCGTCCCTATGGTGCCCAATTTAAAATTTGCGTGGGTAATCGATCTTCCGGCATTCTTTGGACATGCCCATACCACCTCAGCTGATTAACTCTTATGTCTTCTGTAATCGTATTGTAACGCGAAATGTAAACAACCAGCGTAAGCGTTCTCCTCATCGGACGGCCGCCTACCTCAAAGGGAGGTCGCTCCACTAATTGAATCATAAAAAACAGTTCCAGAATACTCGCGAATATTCATTTAAAGAAAGAATGATTTATTACTTTCGGGTCGTTTCTAGTAGGTTCTCGAGACATAATGGAGGACTATAAAAAGCGAACGCTGCGGACGCAGATTAGATTAGACGTGAAGCCGCGAGTGAAAACAGTGCGAACGGATAAGTGAAAAAGTATAAATAAATTAGCAGTTAAGAGTGTGATATAAATTAATTAGTTAGGGAATAGTCTAGATAAATTAAGCAGTGTTAAGATAGTGTGTAAAATAAATTAGAATAAACGTTACAGTGTGTTGTACCTTCATAATTTCTCTCATTCTCTCGTTTCTAATTCTATCGCGTCTTGAGATTCCTGCAGCACGTCTCCAATAAATATAATCCATCTCCGTGGTTTCGACGTCTATTACGCCACGTCATCCACTTAGTAAGTCAGCATTTACTATAGGCTCACATTTTATTGCTCATTTAATACGTAAACCACGATTTTACTGCTTCACCCCTTAGCGAAAAAAGGGGATAATCTGACTTAAGACTTAAGCCACATCACCCTGTCTTAGCGGCCCAGGGTGACTATCAGCCACTAATCGGACTATGGTCATTCGATTTGCTATTCAATTCTACACATGTGACCAAAATTTAAAGGATATCCATTATGCCGAACAGTTTGAAAAAAAATAAAAACCAGCTGTCGACGTCGTAGTTGGAACAGATACAAAAAGTACGCTGACTCTTAGCGGCCCAGGATGACTATCTGCTATCAGCCACTAATCGGACTATGGTCATTTGATTCGGTATTCAATTCTGCACATGTGACCAAAATTTAAAGGAAATCCATTATGCCGAACAGTTTAAAAAAAGAATAAAAACGAGCCGTCGACGTCGTAGTTGGGTCAGATACAAAAAGTACGCTAACTCTTAGCGGCCCAGGATGACTATTAGCTATCAGCCTCTAATCGGACTATGGTCATTCGATTCGGTATTCAATTCTACACATGTGACCAAAATTTAAAGGAAATCCATTATGCGGAACAGTGTGAAAAAAAATAAAAACGAGCCGTCGACGTCGTAGTTGGGTCAGATACAAAAATACGCTGACTCTTAGCGGCCCAGGATGACTATCAGCTATCAGTCACTAATCGCACTATGGTCATTCGATTCGCTATTCAATTCTACACATGTGACCAAAATTTAAAGGAAATCCATTATGCGGAACAGTGTGAAAAAAAATAAAAACGAGCCGTCGACGTCGTAGTTGGGTCAGATACAAAAATACGCTGACTCTTAGCGGCCCAGGATGACTATTAGCTATCAGCCTCTAATCGGACTATGGTCATTCGATTCGGTATTCAATTCTACACATGTGACCAAAATTTAAAGGAAATCCATTATGCGGAACAGTGTGAAAAAAAATAAAAACGAGCCGTCGACGTCGTAGTTGGGTCAGATACAAAAATACGCTGACTCTTAGCGGCCCAGGATGACTATCAGCTATCAGTCACTAATCGCACTATGGTCATTCGATTCGCTATTCAATTCTACACATGTGACCAAAATTTAAAGGAAATCCATTATGCGGAACAGTTTGAAAAAAAAACAAGCCGTCGACGTCGTAGTTGGGTCAGATACTAAAAGTACGCCGACTCTTAGCGGCCCAGGACGACTATCAGCTATCAGCCACTAATCGGACTATGGTCATTCGATTCTGTACTGAATTCTACACATGTGACCAATATTTAAAGGAAATCCATTTTGAGGAACAGTTTGAAAAAAAAAACGAGCCGTCGACGTCGTAGTTGGATCAGATACAGAAAGTACGCTGACTCTTAACGGCCCAGGATGACTATCAGCTATCAGCCACTAATTGGATTATGGTCATTCGATTCGCTATTCAATTCTACACATGTGACCAAAATTTAAAGGAAATCAATTATGCCGAACAGTTTGAAAAAAAACTAGGCGTCGACGTCATAGTTGGGTCAGATAAAAAAAGTACGCTGACTCTTAGCGGCCCAGGAAGACTATCAGCTATTAGCCACTAATCGGACTATGGTCATTCGATTCGCTATTCAATTTTACACATGTGATCAAAATTTAAAGGAAATCCATTTTGCGGAACAGTTTGAAAAAAAATAAAAACGAGCCGTCGACGCGACGTCGGATACAAAAAGTACGCTGACTCTTAGCGGCCCAGAATGACTATCGGCTATCAGCCACTAATCGGACTATGGTCACTCGATTCGGTATTCAATTCTACACATGTGACCAAAATTTAAAGGAAATCCATTATGCGGAACAGTTTGAAAAAATATAAAAACCAGCCGTCGACGTCGTAGTTGGGTCAGATACAAAAAGTACGCTGACTCTTAGCGGCCCAGGATGACTATCAGCTATCAGTCACTAATCGGACTATGGTCATTTGATTCGGTATTCAATTCTGCACATGTGACCAAAATTTAAAGGAAATCCATTATGCCGAACAGTTTGAAAAAAAAACGAGGCGTCGACGTCGTAGTTGGGTCAGATACAAAAAGTACGCTGACTCTTAGCGGCCCAGGATGACTATCAGCTATCAGCCACTAATCGGACTATGGTCATTCGATTCGGTATTCAATTCTACACATGTGACCAGAATTTAAAAGAAATCCATTTTGCGGAACAGTTTGAAGAAAAAAACGAGCCGTCGACGTCGTAGTTGTGTCAGATACAAAAAGTACGCAGACTCTTAGCGGCCCAGGATGACTATCAGCTATCAGCCACTAATTGGATTATGGTCATTCGATTCGCTATTCAATTCTACACATGTGACCAAAATTTAAAGGAAATCAATTATGCCGAACAGTTTGAAAAAAAACTAGGTGTCGACGTCATAGTTGGGTCAGATAAAAAAAGTACGCTGACTCTTAGCGGCCCAGGAAGACTATCAGCTATTAGCCACTAATCGGACTATGGTCATTCGATTCGCTATTCAATTTTACACATGTGATCAAAATTTAAAGGAAATCCATTTTGCGGAACAGTTTGAAAAAATATAAAAACGAGCCGTCGACGTCGTAGATGGGTCAAATACAAAAAGTACGCTGACTCTTACCCACACCTATAATATCTCATGAACCGCAGGAGATATATACACTTTTAAGACTGTAAATTATTACAGTCATGATAACTGTAATTTCCATCTACATCTAATAACCTGCAGTTGCCAATGATGTACGATACATGTCGACTTACAGATTCAAACAGTTGCAGGGCTAAGTTCTGATATCTTACAGTTACTAAGACTGGAGGTTCATTACAGCGTCTCTTCCACACTTCTCGTTTGTTTGCAACGCTTACAGTTCTAGATTAATTTTAATTCTTTTCTCTTGTCTTTTATTGATCTCCTTCGTCCTCATAACACCTTCCAGTCTTTGCGTATCTAATCAAGCTAGCAAATTATAATTTATTTTGTCATAAAGTCCACTTAATTAAAGAGTTTTAATTTGAAATTCGGAAGTACAACAGTTTCGAACTTCTAAATGTTTAAGTAGATGTAGTAAAAATATTTAATTTCATCTCATCACACTCTACTTCAACAGCTATCATTTTACATGCAGTTTGCCTACTCTTATACATAACATATACGTATTTCCGAGTGACTATTTCTCTGCGTGTGCCTGCTAATTAACGTACTAACCTCCTGTACTAATTGACAATCGATTCAAATGAATATTCACCCCCTTCGTTAGTAGTAGCAACCCTCATGAATAAAT
Organism: Cryptocephalus moraei; assembly: GCA_946251905.1. Classification (NCBI taxonomy): domain Eukaryota; kingdom Metazoa; phylum Arthropoda; class Insecta; order Coleoptera; family Chrysomelidae; genus Cryptocephalus; species Cryptocephalus moraei. The sequence continues at coordinate 40,548,160 of OX276452.1, forward strand.
TTCGCGACAAAACAGAAAATACAGTTCGACCCACGAAAAACCGGAAGTTCCACGTTAATTAATTATTAATTAAGATTCGTGTTATCCCGTTTTTTATGATGAGAATCATCATCATCACATATTGTACAAAATACAAAAAGTGAGTCCATAAATATAAACTTACTCGGTAATTTATAATTAATTAAAATAAATCACCCGTTCCATCACGAAAACCATCCCTTATAAACAAACGTATAAAGTGTTGCTGTTGGCTAAACAACATGGAACGCCTCGCACAATTTAATTGATTATTAATCAAACGTAACGAAACCCATCCCTCAACAAACAAACCTGGAGGAAAATTAAAACCTTCCCCTCAGTTAAATTATCATCGGCAATTATCGCTAGAAAAATAAATTATCTGTAATAATCTCGTTCGCGGTATGTATAAATTAAATTAACAACCCCTGTTTATGTTATTCGTTTCCTTTCAAGGATGCGGATGATCAATTCCGGGCGATGATTTAATGTCTATTGTTCCTTTATTCGTCTTTATTTTTCTGGTTCATTGTTGTAGTTATTGATGGTAAGAGATTTTATTTTAGGGGGAAAGATTAACCTTCTACTTTAGTCTTCTTTGTATTGTTACTTTGGGAAGTAAATTGATGAGGTTTGGGATTTATCGTAGGAGGTTGTTTTAATGTATGTTGTTTCAGAATTTTATTTTGTTTCCTTTTGGGATCCTTGGGTACTCCTTAATTGCTTTGTTTGAAATTTGACGTTAGTTTTCTGTTTCATTAACAGGTTTTGGTTTTTTTTTACTTTCTTTATTTTCTTCATTTTGTCTATGTTTATGTTTATTTCTTCTTGCCTCGACTCTTCGTCGTATTTCCTGGTTTAATCCACGCTTTCGTTTCTTAATGTTTTTGACTTTATATGGTCATTGCGTGAAAGCTTCCTTCATTTGTATTTTGTCGCTTATATGATGGCTGTTAAAGAATAAATTGCAATCAATTCAAAACTAATTATTTTGGTTCGTTAAGTGCGTGGAAGATACGTTTTATGCTTTGGATAAAATAATAAACTTTCATTTCATGGTACATGGGGACAATTTGTTCAGCTTAGACGAAGCTACAGCTGGTTTAACCGTAAACGTGTACAGCTATGGTATTAATCATTTTTGCAAAACTCGGCTTAAGGTGTTGGGTATATTTTATTATCTTTTAATTGATGCTGGATGCTGAGGATGTAAAAATTGGTTTGGAGGTCGACAGTTTTACTTCAGAACGATTAAAATATGCCATAAACAGATGAAATATTGATAAATGACATTTTTAAAAAAGAATATTTATCTCACTTAATTCCAAACCTGCGTACTCTAGCACGCTAAGTAAATATAATTTGCTAAATAAAATAAATGCTAATTGTAAGCCCCGACCCTTCCCGAAAAAGTAAAAGCTACTTGCGACAGTCGTTAAGGGCTAATGGATACACAAGTGCTAGGTCACGTACACAACAACTAAGTACCACCTCGTGTCAGGTACATAATGATATCTTCCCCATTAATTCCTCCTCCATGAGCTTTCTAATCGCGCCGGACCCAGCATCCAGTTATTTATGGGAGGACCCAGCAAGCTCTCTCTCCGTCACAAATCCCTCTATTTACAACGTTACGTGTTCGCCTTTTTTTAAGTATAAAAATAACGCCTCACTAAATAACGTCCTTCGAGCCTCCATGAACGGGAACAGTCCAAGCCATTCTTTCTCTCGTCTCTTTAATGCTCACCAAAACCCCGCCGCGGAATGAATGCCTCCCTTATTGTCATTATTATTTTTAGTATACGAGAACCATATGTCGTGTATGAGGGAACAGGGAAGGACTGAGTGGAAATCCATAAGGACGAGTTTATATTCGAAAGCTCCCACAGGAAATGGTCCAAAGATGCTGGAATTGACTAGAAATATTGTAAGGGTGTTTGGGGTACTTTCGAGGAAATCTGTTTTTTGTAATCGATATTATGGAAACAGTACTAATGTTTGTATGATGAACTCTTGAAGAAGCTTTTCACACTACCAATTCTAGTTCTTTGGTTGTCGTTTGAAAATCACCTACTTCTGGAGTGAGTCAAGACCCTTGAGGCGCTCTGGAATCAAATTGGGAATAATGTTTCAAAGCAATAACCAACACAGAGCAATTCTAGATTCATAGAAAAATGGGAAAATCTGTCTTGTTCCTTACAAATCTCTTAAGGATGTTTGGGGTATTTTCGAAGGAATGTGTTGTTTGATCTAGATTCTGTAATAACAAAATTTTACGTTTTGTATGAGGATTTGCTCGTTTACTATCCTTTTACTAACTCTAGATTTTTTGTTGTCACTTGGAATTATGGCCTGTCCCGGGTCAGTACTCTCCAAATTCAAACAGAAGTCCACTTGGAATCAAAGTTTGTAGATTATTTTCAAACAGATTGTTAAGTTATCTGCTGTGAAGTCTATGCTTAATAGAAGCCTTTTGGATCCCTTGCGATTAATGTTAACAAGACTTTGATTAGATTTGAGTTAGATAGGAATTTCCAAATAATTCGGAACCTTGAATAGTCTACCTACAGAGTGTCAAGTACAAAAGGTAAAGATGCCTTGAACTTGGGGTTAATGGTAACTAGTTGAATCAGACTTCGAAATGTTAGTGCAAAATCATTCAGTCATCAGTTAAATGTGTAACGAATTTTTAATCAATCAAAACTTTAAGGGAAAAGTGTTTTCTTGAGAAAAGCGTCTTAAACATTTTAGAAATGAAATATTGAGTGAAACTGAAAATATAGAAAATAAAATTAGCTATAATATCAATGTAGCGGCAATTTCAAAAAATTGTAAATAAGCGAGATATTTTGGATTTCCTGAACACCACGTCCATGTGTATAGGAGCAATTTGAAACGCTGTAACTCCGAAACTATAACATCCTGCCGTTTCATTCTTACACCAAAATGTAGATAATAAAATTAGCTATAATACCAATGTAGCGGCAATTTCCAAAAATCTGAAATAAGCGAGATATTTTGGATTTCCTGAACACCACGTTCATGGGTATCGTCCATGTGTATAGGAGCAACTTAAACCGCTGTAACTCCGAAACTATAACAGCCTACCGTCTTATTCTTACATCACAATATAGATAATAAAATTAGCTATAATACCAGTGTAGCGGCAATTTCAAAAAATTGTAAATAAGCGAGATATTTTTGATTTCCTGGACACCACCTCCATGTGTATAGGAACAACTTGAAACCCTGTAACTCCGAAACTATAACATCCTGCCGTTTCATTCTTACACCAAAATGTAGATAATAAAATTAGCTATAATACCAATGTAGTGGCAATTTCCAAAAATCTGAAATAAGCGAGATATTTTGGATTTTCTGAACACCACGTCCATGGGTATAGGAGCAATATGAAACGTTGTAACTCCGAAACTATGACAGCCTACCGTTTTATTCTTACATCAAAATATAGATAATAAAATTAGCTATAATACCAACGTAGCGGCAATTTCAAAAAATTGTAAATAAGCGAGATATTTTTTATTTCCTGGACACCACGTCCATGTGTATAGGAACAACTTGAAACGCTGTAACTCCGCAACTATAACATCCTGCCGTTTCATTCTTACACCAAAATGTAGATAATAAAATTAGCTATACTACCAATGTAGCGGCAAATTCAAAAAATTGTAAATAAGCGAGATATTTTGGATTTCCTGAACTCCACGTCCATGTGTATCGTCCATGTGTATCGTCCATGTGTATAGGAGCAACTTAAACCGCTATAACTCCGAAACTATAACAGCCTGCCATTTTATTCTTACACCAAAATGTAGATTATAAAATTAGCTATAAAACCAATGTAGCGGCAATTTCCAAAAATCTTAAATAAGCAAGATATATTGGATTTCCTGAACACCACCTCCATGTGTATAGGAAAACTTGAAACGCTGTAACTCCGAAACTATAACATCCTGCCGTTTCGTTCTTACACCAAAATGTAGATAATAAAATTAGTCATAATACCAATGTAGCGGCAAATTCAAAAAATTGTAAATAAGCGAGATATTTTGATTTCCTGAACACCACGTCCATGTGTATAGGAGCAAGTTAAACCGCTGTAACTCTGCTGTCTTTAGTTTTGTATTTTTATCATTTTTGCTGTTGTTTGGTACAGTTTGTGATGCACCAAATTACATTGGAAAAGTTAGGATAGGATAGATGAATAGGTTGATATTCCTAAGAAAATCCAAAAGGCCCTAATAGTCCGAAATCTCATTACAATGTTTCTAGGTTCAACTGTTATTTAGTTAATGTCTGGTTAAAATGTAGAATTGATCGTTAAGTAGTTAACTGCGAGAGATTATTACGTTGATTTGTTAGAGCAATAGATACCCATAATGTCTCAATCGAAAGGTAGTAAATTACAGATCTTAGAAAGACTTGACTTACTATATAACTTACATTTATTTATAAATATAAATAAACCACTAATCTTATGCATAACTTATATCCACTTTATTCATATGCACTTATCTTACTCAAAACTGTCTGAAATTGGTCGCAGAGACTGCCCCGAACTGGGCACATATTTAACTAATTTCCCTAGTTAATACTGATTAATACTTCATTTTATCCAGGTCGTAACTAAATAACAGATGAACATAGAAATATTAACACTACAAGGATTCACTTACTATTTTAAGTTCTTCGCGATTCCAATTTAACGTAAACGATCTCCCGACGAATTGGGATCTTGATCAAGCAATGTGCGGCACAAAATAAATTGGGAAGCTTGCTGGAATACAACGCGCAAAGAGTTGTGCCAATTGTGGAACAAGTGTTGCCAAGCAATTTGTTTTGTTGCGAGTATTTCGAAATAAAAAGGCATAAGGTCAGTCGCAAGATTTCTTTTTAAATTATTTTAGATAATACGTATATTGCAAGTAGAGCACGAAGTATACGTGAAAATTCTACGAATCGCGTGGAACGAGGCTCGGTTATACTTTAATCGAACCGTAATAGTTATCAGCCGCGTTCGCATGATGTTTTAGTTTTTTTTTTAAAGTGATTCGCGATTCGCCCTTGGCGTTGCAACTCAAGTAATAACCTTATATATTTCTATAAATAGAGCAAAATCTGAGCTTTAGTTATGAATTTATACCAGGTATTTTAAATGTATTTTTATTTAAACGGGAGTTAATTGCCATCATTTATGATGTACGCCTCAAGCACTTCCCCGACTTTGCACCTTAACCCCCGACGGTATTCCCTATTATTCCTCCGGTTTGGCGCGTGCCAATTTAAATAACAACGAAAAACCGTCTCACCTGCAGCACAATTACACACCACGCAAGTCCCTTTTCGGGACCTTTTGTTGTATGTCAAAGGGCGAGACTTTCAAGAGAAGAAAAAAAGGGGATAGAGCTTCAAGTGGCGAGGGGCGGTTGCTCTTTTCCGTTCCCTTCTCCTGCAGTATCAGTATCGGATCTCGGGATATCTGATTATCTTCCGTCGTCGTATTATTCTTCATGGTGGAAGCGAAGAGACGCCTCGCCGATTAACGTTAATGTCGTCAGTGATAAGAAACAAGCGCGCAATCGTTAAGCCCGAAGAGACGAAACAGGAGTATAAATATTTATCTCCGTTTGGTATCCACGTGTCCCTGTGTGGTACGTGTGTGCGTGGAGTTCACCCTTTCCTATGCAAACGAGTAAACCGATCGCCGCAGTATAAACACACAACGCGGTGTATTAGTTAACAAGTCGGGGATCTGGCGAAGCTGAGGGAGGGAAACGAACCGTACGTTTACAGTAACGAATGCGCCACAGATTTGTAAGAGAAGACGGGGCAATTCCCAACCCCTAATCGAAGCTTTCCCATGGTAAATCTTGACCCCTTCGAAGTTGATGTTTTAATCATTTTACCAATCTCAGCAGTAAGCGCCTTCGCCATTTCTTGAAACCGCCCCTGTGGAAGTGATAACATCTTCAATCAGCTGGGAAACGTATTTCGAGGCCAAATTGAGCCAGTTTTGTGACAACGCCTCAAAATCACCCTAAAACAATGTATATGTAATGAGATCTTATCAATCTTCGCCACTCCCTTGTTTTGTATGACGTAAAAAAATAATGGAAATTAATTTTAACACAATTTTCGAAATTACTGAATCTCAAAAATGTTTATAACACAAATCCAAACTTCTTGACTAGCTGCTTAAATGGTCCCTTCTTCCTTCAATACCTTTTCTTATCCCAAGTTTTCCTCACTGTACTTGAAACAGCGTTCCAGGATCATTTATTGCCGCGATGCGTTATTGTTCTAAGCAACGTATTTCGAGGCCAAATTGAGCCAGTTTTGTGACTCTTCTTCTTCTTCTCCTGCACTTCAAGGACTAGGCTTGCAGCCTGTTCTGTCTTCATTCTAGCCATCTTCTTCTGGGTCTACCAATGTCTCTTCTTCCGTGTGGTCTATAGTTTACCACTTGTTTGACCAATCTGTCTTCGTTCATTCTTTCAATGTGATGTCTCCATTTTAATGAGTTTTGGTGTATTCTGTCGTTCATTGAAAATATGTTCAATTCGGTCCATATATCTTCATTTCTTATATGGTCCCTCAGTGACCAACCTTTTGTCATACTTAGAAATTTCATTTCGGGAGACTGTATTCGTTGTCTATCTTGTTTCCGAAGTGCCCAGGTTTCGCTTCCATATGTTAATATAGGTGTCGTCATCACTTTATAAAATTTTATTTTTGTTTCTTTGCTTGTCTTGTTTTGTAGTATTCTCTGTATGGTGCCACACATCATTTGGTATTTATGTAGTTTGTTTGTAACATACTTTTTGTAGTTTTGTGACAACGCCTCAAAATTACACTAAAACAATGTATATGTAATGAGATCTTATCAATCTTCGCCACTCCCTTGTTTTGTATGACGTAAAAAATAGTGGAAATTAATTTTAACACAATTTTCGAAATTACTGAACCTCAAAAATGTTTATAACACAAATCCAAACTTCTTGCCAAGCTGCTTAAATGGTCCCTTCTTCCTTCAATACATTTTCTTATCCCAATTTTTCCTCACTGTACTTGAAACAGCGTTCCAGGATCATTTATCGCAGCGATGCGTTACTGTTCCAAGCAACTCTTTCCTGGTGTTTACTGGCGTTAACTAAACCAGTCCTTTGAAATACCCCAAAACCGGGAATCTAACGGATTTAGATCTGGACATCTTGGTGGCCATAAAACAGGTCATTAAAAATATCTTTTAAGTGGTGGCGCTCTAAATTATAAAAATGAAGTGGACCACCATCATGCATAAACCACATGTAAGCTCTAGTTTGTACGGGCACTTCTTCCAAAATGGTAATTAGATTTCACCAATCAATATTTCATGAAATATGAAAGAGACCCGATCGTATGATTTCCAATAATCCCCCCTGAAACTTTAACCATAAATCATTGTTGGTGCCTAGCCTGTCTTACTGCATGGGGATTTCCATCACGCCAAACATGTAAATTATGCCGTCCTGTGTGAAGCCTGCTTCATCCGTAAATAGAATATTTCCGTAAAATGAGGATTTTCTCTACATTTCGGTAAAAATCAATTGGAATAGAAAAATAGAAAAGTTAAAGGATGATATGATGGTTCTTGGATTACCTATTATGGTTCCTGGTATTATTATTGCTGTAATTCAGTAGACTTGAATTTCTTCAAATTTTCAAATATTGAATATAAAAATACGCAGTTTATATAATTATCTTTCTTTATTCAGTAAAAGTTGGGAGAGTTAGGCAGGTTACATTTTTCTGATAAACTTCTACATCAAGTTATAGTTATAGATGATTGAAAATACAAAAAACAGTCAAAATTTGTGCAAAACATGAAATTACCTTTGAAATTAAATTGAAATTTATGCAAAAGCTACAAAAAAATAGGGAAGAAGATAAATAAAGTTGTAAGATCAGTATCAACCCAGTGTAAATTTTACCCCAACCTAGGCTGTCAAATCATATAATCATAAAGGCACTTTGGATATCAAATGTATGCAAATGGGTCGTTATAGTACCTTTGAGCAGAACTAAGATATAATTTTGATCATTCTAATGGTTATCTTTATTTCTAATGTAATTTTTTTCTTTTTACTAAAATTAATTCTTGTATGAACTTTACTTTAATTAATTACTAATTCTAATAAATAATTAATTATAATTATAATTCATAATTCATTAATTGGTTAATTTTATTTAATTTTTTAATTTAATTGTATTAATTTCGTTTCAATTTTTTCAGGTAAGCAAGTTATACTGCCAAAATGACATCGACATGCAACCGGTGAGTTTTTGAACCATATGAACACTTTGATCTTTTGTAAATTGTCACGTGACCATTTCAACGGCGAAAAGCCTGATTAATAGAGCAGGGCGGGACTTTCAAATATACGATTTAAATCTCGCCGGATTAAAATCCTACGGCCGCGAGCACTTCGCGCTCGCCTCAAACGACTGAGCGATCTCTGATGTTGCGCAAGTTTAAATTTACGGTCGTTTGTACATCGAATGTACGTGCATAACGTACTTATGCTATACATATAGGTATGGTATATACGTGTATACTTATGCGTTATCGTCCTTATCTTAACTTATAAGGTAAACAAATTACCACATTCCACGACGGGTATTGTGACTCCGAGAAGCCTAGAAACCTCATTTTAGACCTCAACGAGAATGGGAGGAGGAGGAGGGGAATCATCATCATCATCATCAATCAGCCCTCTGCATCCACTGCTGGATATAGGCCTCCCCCATTTCTGCCCACTGTCCTCTATTTTGAGCGCTCTGCATCCAATTTGTGGTTATTCTTTTGATATCGTCCGTCCATCGCGTGGGAGGTCTTCCCCTGTTTCTCTTGTCAGCCCTTGGTCTCCACTCGAGCAGCCTTTTTGTCCATCGTCCATCTGTCATGCGGGCCACATGTCCAGCCCAGTTCCACTTGAGCTTTGCCACCTGGTAGATAACATCCGTGACTCCTGTTCTCGCCCGTAGGTTCTCATTTCTGACGTGGTCACGAAGTGACACACCGAGCATCGATCTTTCCATCTTGCGTTGTGTTATTCTAAGCTTCTTAGCAGATGTGGCTGTCAAAGTTAAAGTTTCGGCGCCGTAGGTCATAACCGGCAGAATACATTGATTAAAAACCTTTCGCTTCAGACAAATTGGGAGATTACTCTTAAACACGTCCCCAAGTTTTCCATATGCAGCCCAAGAGAGCGTAATTCTTCTTTTTAATTCGCATGTTTGATTGTCTCTCGAGATTCTTATTTCGTGGCCAAGATATATGTACCTATCCACCAGTTCCACCTCACAATCGCCAATAACAATATTTCCACTAGGGACCAGATTCGTAATAAATTTCGTTTTTGATATATTAATTTTTAGCCCGACCTGAGCACATACTTCCTGAAGATCTTCCAGCATTTCCCTGATGTCTTGTAGGTTGTCAGACAACAAAGCTATATCATCTGCAAAGCGCAGATCTGTTAGTTTTACGCCATCTATATTCAAACCCTTTCCACTCCAATCAAGCATTCCAAAGGCATATTGCAGAACGGTGATAAACAGTTTTGGCGACATAGTATCTCCCTGTCGTACTCCTCTACCTATTCTTTTAGGGTTGGTGTTTTCGTGCAGTTTTACCATCATGGTAGCATTTTTATATATGTTGTATATTAGTTTCGTGTAACGATAGTCGACCCGACATTTTTGTAAGGAGTCTAAAACTGCACTCAACTCAACAGTGTCAAAGGCCTTGTGGAAGTCCACAAAGGCAATGACAAGCGGTCTATTGTATTCGATTGATTTTTCGATCACGGTTTTGATGCTTTGAAGATGGTCATTGGTTCCAAATCCTCTGCGGAACCCGGCCTGTTCTATTGGTTGGTAAAAATCTAATTTGTTTTCCAATCGTGTAGTAATAATTCTCGTGAAGAGTTTATAGAGGTGACTGAGTAAGCTTATTGGTCGGTAGTTTTCCAGTTCAGCTGTATCTCCTTTCTTGTGGATCAAGATCACGATGGCGTTGTACCACCTATCTGGTATGGTGCTATTAAGAAGACAGAGATTAAAAAGTTTTGCTACTTTCTTGAGTAGGCAGTTACCACCTATCTTAACTGCATCGGCAACTACGCAGTCCTCTCCAGGGGCCTTGTTGTTTTTTGTTTTCCTCAGTGCCAACTTTATTTCGTCCAAAGTAATCTCAGGCAGTGATTCTGACCCTTGATTAACGATGCCTTTTTTTCTTGTCAGTATCTCTGGTTCTGTTTCTGAGTCCAGATTTTCTTCATTGTGGCTTTTATATAATAGGCGGTAAAAGTCTTCAACTATTTTTAAAATGCCTTCCCGGTTTGTTGTAACAAATCCCTCTTTGTCCTTTATCTTCGTTATTTGCTTTGTTCCACTTTCCAGTTTTCTACGTAAGACCTTCATGCTCTTATTGTTTTCTATTGTTTCTTCAATCTGATTTTGGTTGTGTGTTCTAATGTCGCGTCTTATAGCCTTTGATACTTCCCTGTTAATCTGTCTTAGCTCTTCAGCAGTAGTCAGTTCTTCACTTCTCATGTCTCTTCTTTGTTTCATTTTTCTCATAGTGGCTTCGCTTAATTTCGATTGTTTCTTGGTTGTTGGGCAATATCCGTTTTGGCTCTCTAGCAGGGCAGTAGTGATGGTCTCGTTCAAGACATTGATGTTTTCTTCTGCTTCAGTGCCATTTAACTTATTTGTGATGCATTGCTGGAAGCCGGCCATGTCCGATGGGCTCTTCCATGGTCTGTTGTTGTCGGTCTTCTTGATCAGCTTGTGCCGTTCTTTACCGACGTCAATCATTAATTTGGCTCGTACAATCCTGTGGTCACTTCCGGTGGCTACCTTGTTCAGTACCGACACGTCTTTAATTATGTATCTTTTGTCGGTGATTATGAAATCTATTTCATTTTTTGTTTGTCCATCCGGGCTCCTCCATGTCCATCTCCTATTTGGTCTCTTAGGAAAGAAGCTATTCATCTGGAATAAGTTGTTTTGCAGCAGGAAACCAAGCAATGTTTCACCCCTATCATTTCTTCCTTCCAGTCCATGGCTTCCCAGTGAGAACTCTTCAGCGTCCGACCTTGTTCCCACCTTGGCATTGAAATCACCACATAGAATAGTATAATGTGCTTGTTGATCGCTGAGAGCATCTCTGATGTCATCGTAAAACAAATCTACTTCTTCGTCAGTATGATTTGAGGTAGGCGCGTAAACTTGTATAATTTTGACATTGTATCTGGTGTTGAGTTTGAGGACAATGCATATTACTCTTGTGGAGATTTTCTTCAGCGACAAAATGTTTGTTCTGTGGCGCTTATGTATCAGAAAGCCAGTTCCTCCCACTGAGCTATTGTCGTCACCTACGTAATAGAAACTGTGCCCAGATTTTAAAGTAATGAGTTGTTCCCCACGTCTTCTAACCTCGCTAAGACCCACGACATCCCATTTGATATTTTCCAATTCGCACTCAAGTTCAGTTAACCGTTCTTCCGACAATAGTGACAGTGCGTTGTATGTTGCAATGTACATAATTTTGTTCTTTTTACATCTCTTAAGGTTCTTCGCCAGATGATTGTCCCCCCCAGAATCCATGGGACAGACTGATTTAACATCAGTGCGAGATTCTGAAGATAATCTTCTACTCGCCTGGGGTACTTGAGTCTTTATACCTGGCATTTTCATAAGGGGTATTTAGCCATAGAACACCACGCTGGCTAGACGTCTTGGTGAGCATATATATTTCAGCCGCCCAATCTGGGTCAGACGCTGTTTGCCGCCGCCCATTCTGGGTCAGACGCCGCAGTGCTAGTTTTGGTCCGCCCCGGCTATTTGATTTCACCGGTACCACCCATATCTGGGAGGCGTGCCCCTATCCGCCACCTGGGGAGGCGCCCGATGGGGGACTAGCAACCCCACACGGGCAGGAGGGGGAGGGGAATAGATTGCGAAAAATCGCGAGGATTAAGGGGGATTTGAATTTTCGCGGGGTTTTGAAACATGAGTCAGAAAATGACGGTTACGTTGCGTGATCAAGAAATACTGTTTAAGTTGGCAATCCTGAATTTTACTTTAAAATGGTAGAACTGGAACCACTTCCGGTTGCTTGACAGCTACTTCGACGTTTGACAGTGACAGCATTGACACTTGAGCTGCGATTCAAATTTTTATTATAAAAATGGTACTGTTTACATTAGAACAGGACATTTTTATTGGCATGGCTTATTTTCGAAGTGCATTTCATGACCCCATTTCTGGATGGCAATATTCCTTGGAATTCCCTTTGCACCAATTTGAAGAAATGTTTCCTGAAGTTGTGTTTACTATCGACATTTTTAAACAACACTGCATGCGCGTAGTTTAACGATATTTGAATACAGGCAATGTGAAGAAAGTAAGGCCCCCTGATAGGCCCTCCGTACTCACAGAAAATGTGGTGCAAGACGTCAGTCAGGGCCCGACTGCAACAAAGTCCTCGCAAATCGGTTAGGAAGCTTTCTCTCCAAACAGGTTTGATCCTTATCAAAAGTTCACCAATTTCCACTTATTCCTAATTTCCCATATTCCGTTTCGTGACTTTACAGGTTTATCATATGGAAGTTGTTCCACTGTGTTGAAGACCAAATTGAAATACCACCCGTACAAATTTTCGATGGCCCAATCCCTTAATCCTCCTGACCGTCCACAACGTGTCCTGTAACTGGTTCAATAAGGAAATAAACAATGATGGACATATCCTATATAAAACCTTTTTTCCGATGAAGCCTGGTTCCATCTCAATGGCTATGTTAATTCTCAAAATTACAGAATTTGGACTGGTGAAAATCCACATGCTGTTAGAACAACAACTTTACATCCTACTAAAGTTGGTGTTTGGCTGGCTGTATCGCGGCAGAGAGTAATTGGTCCTGTGTTTTTTAACTTCACAGTTAATTCTGAACGATACATTCAGCACATTCTCCAGCCATTCGTTGCCCAATTAACCGTAGAGGAGCGCCAAAATGGCTACTTTCAACAAGACTCGGCTCGAGCACATACGGCTCGTGCCACAATACAATATTTGTGGAAAGTTTTTGGCCATCGAGTCATAAGTACGGGAATCTGGCCAAGTAGGTCACCAGACCTGACACCTCTAGACTTTTGTGTCTTTGGGCACCTTAAAAACAAGGTGTTCAGTAATGTTCTACATGCACGTGAAGAACTGGAAGACGCCATAATAGAGGAAGTTGCAAATATTTCTCCTCGGATGTTAATTAATGTCTTCGAGAGCCTAAAGCGGAGAGTGAATTTATGTTTAGAACATAATGGTGCTCAATTCGAGCAGTACCTTTAAATATTGAAGTTTTTTCTGGTGTGGTTATTTTAATCGTAAATAAATTCACATAACCTAAAATATTTGTGTTTATTTAGCTGTCGCTGTCATGCAGAGTGCATAGATTTCCGGTGTAGCGTTGCAAACCCTCTTAGAAACAGTGAGTTTCCTATAAACCTAAAAAGAAGAGTTTTCGACACGTGTATATTGCCAGTGGCTACTTATGGCCTGGAAACAATGGCGATGACAAAAAAGACCGCTAATCAATTGAGGGTAATGCAACGAGCCATGGAAAGAACAATGCTTAACATCAGTCTTTGGGATAAAATAAGAAACGAAGAAATCCGACGAAGAACTAAGGTCGTAGATATTATAGCCCGTATTGCAGACCTGAGGTGGCAGTGGGTGGGTCATGTCGCACGACAAGATCAGTCGAGCTGGACATACAAGCTCGTACACTGGAGACCAAGACTGACAAAGCGCAGCATAGGAAGACCACAGAGAAGATGGCTCGATGATATCAAGCAATATGCGGGAAGGAGGTGGTTCCAGATAGCACAGGACAGATCAGCATGGAGAAGCATGAGGGAGGCCTATGTCCAGCAGTGGACAACAGAGGGCTGACTAAGTATAGTAAGTAAGTTGCAAACCCTTAGGCAAAAAAGTCCTCCAGGTAAGATTGCCAACTTAAACAGTATTTCTTGATCATTCTGCAACTAACATTTCCCTTCGACTATTAAACACCACGTGACAATTCCTGCGCGTTGCATTGGCCGCAATAGATTCGGCGGTCAATGTCAGTCATTTTGCGCACAGGTTTGATCGATGTTAATCAATGAAATGCTTGGTTTGTGATATCTGAACTACTCTTGCGAATTGACCGCCATATTTCGTAATGTAGTCCTTTTCAAATATGAAACTTATCTTGGTCAGGGAAATACTTGCTTTTACATTTGTTTTAACTGTTCCGTGACGAAATTCCTACACGTCTCACGACCAATGTAAACTTCAAACACTTTCCCGAATTACCGAATGAATCCTAGCTGATTGGTTAATTCGTTTTGGCAGTTACAACGTGGTTGAACTACTGCTGGTTTCATTGGCTGCAACAACCATTTAGTGTTGGAACAGTTTTAGCTAAAAAACTGATTGGATATTTTAATGTTTCTGGTCCGAACACCACCAACAGTTATAAACGACACAAGAGATAGAAATGACCAATGACCGCCAATTAGGATTATAAATACGCTCACTAACCACCGCAATTTACTATCCACCTTTACCTTACCTTTACGTGTTTATGAAATAAATTACAAACCGGTTATCATTTCGTCTTTTTCTCTCTCCTTATATACGCTTCGTTTTATCCCCCCTCCCTCTCTCTCTCTCTCCTTCTATCCCGCGAGATTGAGTAAGGTTAAGCATTTAAAAATGTACGTGTGAGTGTGTGTAATACTTTCAAGTGCATTTAGCGGAGATGCCGACATTACGTAACGCACCGAAATAGTTATGGCGATGGTGTTTTAAAATCGATACGCAAAAAATGATCGGAATGGCGCAAAAAGGTTCCGAATTTGCGATTAGGTCACTTGCGCCTCCAGAGCTTAAGACTGTTAAGGTGAATTTGAGAGGACATGCGTGTATGTTATGGGAAGAAAGCTTTGGTCGTTATAGTTTGTGTGATTTTAGTCACGTGCGCCTTTAAAGCTTAATTCTCTTGACTCAAATTTGAGTGTTGGGTGACGAAAGCTTTGGACGTTTAAAGTTATTCCTGGTGACTTGTAATCGACGTGATGTAATGTCTTGATTGTTCTTCAAGTCAAGAGGAAATTTATGTCATCACGTAGGTAGTCTGTTAGAGCTTTAATCCTACTGACTTAAGTCAGGTTGCATGGTTTATCCATTTTTCACTATGGAACGTTTAGTTGTAATGTAGACATCAAGAGTTTTTTAGCGAAATTCGGCAGACAATTTTTTAAATTCACATTTCTAGCAGCCATTTGATATTTAGCAGCCATTTCATCAGTGGCGTTACAAAAAACCATTTTTCATCGCATTTCATCGAACGAGGGGTATGCACTTTTATAGGTCTATGTCCTAGAAAAATGTCTAGAGAACAGAATCCATTTTGAATGTTGTGTTTATTTTTTCAGTCATTTACACTGATTTTGCCAGTGATTTAAATACATACCTAACACTAACCATTTTTCCAAAAAAATTCAAGTCTATCAGTGAGTGAGAAATTCACCATTAAACCAGCTGTATCGATTTAAATTAAAAGTGACGTGCGAATAGTTTGGGATTTGTATACATCGAAGATATCGTTAATTGGTACAAGTGATAAAACCGTTACGGTTTCAAGTGCCTGTCAGGGAACGTTCTCGCGAGTTCTTGACGTCCTCTAGACCTAAATCCCCATCGGATTACGGTTATATTTTTCCTGAAGGGATTACGTAATGTACCGAAATTAGTTTCGTGATAAGGACGAACCATATAAACGCTATTAATAAATCCAAAGTTCCACGGTTTATTTATTATACGCGTCAGATATCTTCTCAAATATTAGTCCCGGTATCAGGTTGACGCATAGTTCGAGTTGAATCATCAAAAACAAATACGTTCATTAATTTTTTTCCGTTTTTGAAGTTTTTAGGCCAGGAATTGGAATTGCGTTATGCTCAGTTTACCTTGGGACCATTCGACCTATTTGCCCTCTAAAACTCTCCTTCGGGAAACAAATGTGACAAACTTTTTGATGACTGGAATTGTGTCTCGTTACGCTCCTGTACAATTTTACAACACCTCTGTATCTCTCTCTCTTTCTCTCTAAATATAAAGTCAGGCGTTCATATGGGAGAAAACGGTCTCCATATTCGTCCGGGACATCTTGCAGACATTAAAAAGGAAAAGTTTACGAGTTCAAGCGCCTCGGAATACCTCCTGAACAATAGTGAATGACTCCAGTCCGGAGACCCTTCGTCATTCGATAATTAGGGTCCGGAATGGGACATTAAAAGCCCATTGTGACTCTTGTAACAGTTGACCGTTAACTAATAATAGTGAGAGCGTCTGATTTGCATTCGGGGTGATTAGCATTCCGGAAAAGCGAAAGACCTCTCAGGAAAAAATATTTAATGCTCGGCAGTTCTTAGACTTCCATGAAAGTTCGAGCTTGCCGGGTTAACGGATTTAGAAACTTTTTTAGGCTTAATCGCGTTTTTACTAGAACGTAATGTCGAGTTCGTTGCGGTTAAGGTCGTGACGTCGTGTATTTTTAGATATTTCCACGTCTAAAAAGTCTCACCTGGAAAACCAACGAAGCACTTTTCAAAGTTCACAGTGCAGTTAGGGCGATAATAATTATTAGTTTTGACCATACGTCATAACATATTTAATAACGTTTCAACCGTCAAATATTATAACTAATAGGTATCAACCATATACACTTATAGAGAGAAATTATTGCACTGGTCGCTAAAAATTTGTCAGGTTTTGGAAGGAATCCTTATACGTCCGCCGCTGTCAGTGGGAGCAATTCGTAATTGGGTGGTTTAAAAATAGCTTGAGTTAATTTGCAAATTGACTACCAGAAGATTTGTATCCTGCACGTAATGGACGCGCGATTAGACATCACGTGCTTTCTCGGACGGATAAGTGTAGGGATTACGTGTACGCGTACTCTTATAGAAAAACTAAACTACTTACCGAGGAAAAGATTCTTCGAAATTATAAGCCAAACGATGGCACGAAACTCTTCTGGAAGGCACTCCCATGGAATTAACGTTTTTGACTACCACCGCCATGACGCGAATCACAAACGACTTCAAAGCCTAAAACTTGGAGCCGCCTTCGATAATTAACTTGGCTAATTATCAAACGGCAGTAACAGGACTGATCCTGGGATCTCATCCAATAACAATAACGATTAGTTTCGTTCGTCGAGCGATTTCGGCCGGATCAGAAACTTTAATCGCAGCAATTATAGCTCAATAGACAACTTTATTAATAAGGGGACATTAAACTTCATCCAATGGTAAGCTCGTGCTTAGATGCATCTGTGAAATTTCATGCACCTATCAGTTGTGCCCTCAGTTGGAAAGTTTATCGGATTATCGGAACTGGAATTAATAACGTTTGTGGCAACAAGGTAACTTCGTAACTGAAGCCTTTGTCAGGTTTGCTGCGAGTCCGAGTTCGAAAATTTCATTAGATATTTCCTTTTAAACTCGCAAATACTTCAGAAAGACCAAAGATTCATTCCTGATTATCCAGAAAAGTTGAAAAAACCAAATGAGCCACTCTGGGAATGACCGGGAGGGGAAGCATAGCTTTATATAATACTATATAATATATATACGTCATGTACAGAAACGATTGGTAGCTAGTGCGGTGCTATCGCGCCGCTCTAGCCACTCACCGATTCACGATTCAGCCCACAATCGCCACCCCTAGAGTATGCAACCGACAATACAAACAATTGTAATACGAGTTGTCACCCAACAGTTGGAGCGGCTCAGAAATAAATCACTTTTATCTACTTTTTGTTACTAATGATCACAGTATTACATCGAAAGTAGTGTAATAATATTCATATTATTACACTACTTTTGGTAACTTTTAGTTTTGTTAAATTGGTACATCACCCTGTCACGTAGACGTGCGTAGACGTCAAGGTTAAATTATTAGTAATTCAATAAACATAACTTGTAAAATTTCATGAATCTACATTCTTGTCTTCCACTTCGCTCACGTAAGTAAGTAGTTATTGAATTTGTCCTAGGACTACTAGATTTCCAAATTCAAATACGAAACGTCAATGTCAGTGACGTCAGTGTAACCAATCCACGCAAAATTCCCTAGTGTAATACGAAAACTTGAACATCCAAAATTTAATGAATTAATAAAGCAAAGTAGATAAAACAGTATATTAAACTTGTTTAATAAGACGTATTGTCACACTCGATCTATTAAAGCTTTCCTCGCGTGTGACACTACTACGTCTTATTAAACTAGTATAATATAATGTACTATTTATTCTTCTTTATATTTTTATCTAAGCCAAACCAAACAAACCTAACCTTCCGGACCATAGTCGTAGGCCCAGAAACGTTTCCGTGAAGGATTTTCTCGTTCCGTGTAGATCTCAATTCAAGATGTCTACTGTCTGTTTACGTTTAAGAGCAACTTTTATAATGAAATATCTCGGTTGACAGACGAAATAAAGTAATTGCCACACTCAGGTAGGTTCTTCTTTAGACGCTGATTCTGTTGATATAATTTTTGTTATTGTACAGTTAAAGCATTTTGTGAAACGATTGATAGCTAGCGTCACCACGGAGAAGGCAACCGACAATACAAAAACAATTGTAACACGTTGTCAATAAACAGCTAGCGCGGCGCGATAATTGGCCGTCCGGGTCGTACGGTTTTTCGGCGTTAACACCTCTCGCCGATTCAGCGCTTCGAGCGAAGCCCGCCATAAGAAAGCTATGCTTCCAAAAAGAGTGTAATCTCTCAATAGATTTGAAACAAGTCGTCAAGTCGGAGTCGGAAAACATCGTCCAGAGTTTAGTATTAATCCTGAAATTTCCATAAAAGTTACATTGTTACTGCTATAAGAAAATTGATACAATCCATAATACTATAACCCAATGTAATGGCAATTTTTGGCCGGAATGTAAGATTTAATGTAATAACAATTAAGTTTTACCACAATTGCGACAAATTCCGGTTGAACCAACTCTTAAAACATCATCTAAGATTTGTTGTCAATTCTGAAAGTATTTCAGTAAGCCTAAAAGTTCATTTGTTACCAGTATGATGAAACTAAAACATTCTACAATTCCATAATTGAACATAATGACAATTTTGGGATTAATATAATCGGATATTTTAAGCTTTGATGAGTTTTACCAATTGTAGAATTTTAATTCAAATGTGTTTAAATTAACGTCTAATTTTAATCCTAAAGTTATTTCAGCGAGGTTGAAAGTTTAAATGTTTCTATAACGTGGAAACTGGAACATTCCAAGAATCGAAATTGGATCTATCGACAAATTTGGCAAAAATGTAAGGTCAGAGGGTAATCTTTTGTAAATCTTCTTTGAATCAAGTCTTAAACCATCATCTAGTTATGATTTAATCCTGAAATTATTTCAGTAAGCTTGTTATGGGATAACTCAAACCTTATAAAATACCATAGTTGAATGTAATAGCAATTTTGACAACAACGCGCCTCAGAGTTTTGGTAAATTTTACTTCAATTGTGAATGAAATTCGTCTAAGTGAAGTCTTTAAACATCATTTAGCGTCTCATTTTAGTCTTGAAACTATATGAGGGAGGCTGAAAGTATGAACGTTGCTGTTATGTGGAAACTGAATCATTCTAAAAGGCAGAATTAAATCTAATAATAAAGTAGTGCAACTTCAGAAGTTAAGCTTGCGTAATGTTTACAACAATCTATTTCAATCAAGTCTAAACACCGTTTAAAATCCTGAAAGTATCTCAGTAAGTTTGAAAGTTCAATTGTTACTGTTGTGATAAAACTGAAACATTCTACAACACCGTAACCGACTGTGACGACGGTTTTAGCAAGGAAGTTAACTAAGAATCATAATTTAAGCTTTGATAAGCTTTACTACGATCGTGACTGAAATCTATTAAAACGTTTGCAGGGGTGTTAAGGTGAGTTTAGACGGTGGGAGTTACCGGGTCAGTTGAGAAGGCCAGTAACTGTATGCCAGCTACTGTTATTATTAAAAGAGATCAGCCGAGTTAGTGTCTCTGCCAGGATGGGCAGCTACTAAATGCGAGTTACTTCAATATTTCTTGATTTTACTGGCCACTTGCCTACCCCCACTAGACTGAATTCAGTGTGAAGGTGTCAATCGCATAACAGCTTGATATTCACGAGGGTCCTGATAATATAGCTCTATCATAATCATGTATGTAGCTCCTGATGATTTCTTTTGCAACCAATTTCTGACCCAAATCCGTCTGTTTCCTGTTCTTGTCGGATCAGTTTTAATTTCTTTAACCAACTCATCGCACAAAGTTATGAAAAAAGATTGTACTGCCTTGCGGATCGCAAGTTTTCGTACTATCGACATATTGCACTCTCTTTCGAGACGTGCAAGCTCACTGCCCAGAAACAGTAGAGCTACTTACTTCGTGTAAACAGGTGAGCTTGCCTATTTTGTTCCCCACTCGCAAAGTACAGTTACTGTCTACTGACTAGCCCAGCAACTCGCACTGTGTAAACTCGCCCTTAAGGTGAGTTTAGACGGTGGGAGCTACCGGGTCAGTTGAGAAGGCCAGTAACTGTATGCCAGCTACTGTTATTATTAAAACAGATTAGCCGATTTAGTGTCTCTGCCAGGATGGGCAGCTACTAAATGCGAGTTACTTCAATATTTCTTGATTTTACTGGCCACTTGCCTACCCCCACTAGACTGAAGTCAGTGTGAAGGTG
Organism: Cryptocephalus moraei; assembly: GCA_946251905.1. Lineage (NCBI taxonomy): Eukaryota > Metazoa > Arthropoda > Insecta > Coleoptera > Chrysomelidae > Cryptocephalus > Cryptocephalus moraei. The sequence goes on from OX276452.1 coordinate 40,569,040, forward strand.
TCAATCGCATATCAGCTTGATATTCACGAGGGTCCTGATAATATAGCTCTCTCATAATCATGTATGTAGCTCCTGATGATTTCTTTTGCAACCAATTTCTGACCCAAATCCGTCTGTTTCCTGTTCTTGTCGGATCAGTTTTAATTTCTTTAACCAACTCATCGCACAAAGTTATGAAAAAAGATTGTACTGCCTTGCGGATCGCAAGTTTTCGTACTATCGACATATTGCACTCTCTTTCGAGACGTGCAAGCTCACTGCCCAGAAACAGTAGAGCTACTTACTTCGTGTAAACAGGTGAGCTTGCCTATTTTGTTCCCCACTCGCAAAGTACAGTTACTGTCTACTGGCTAGCCCAGCAACTCGCACTGTGTAAACTCGCCCTTAAGGTGAGTTTAGACGGTGGGAGCTACCGGGTCAGTTGAGAAGGCCGGTAACTGTATGCCAGCTACTGTTATTGTTAAAACAGATCAGCCGAGTTAGTGTCTCAGCAAGGATGGGCAGCTACTGAATGCGAGTTACTTCAATATTTTTTGATTTTACTGGCCACTTGCCTACCTCCACTAGACTGAATTCAGTGTGAAGGTGTCAATCGCATAACAGCTTGATATTCACGAGGGTCCTGATAATATAGCTCTCTCATAATCATGTATGTAGCTCCTGATGATTTCTTTTGCAACCAATTTCTGACCCAAATCCGTCTGTTTCCTTTTCTTGTCAGATCATTTTCAATTTATTTAACCAGCTCATCGCACAAAGTTATGAAAAAAGATTGTATTGCCTTGCGGATCGCAATTTTTCGTACTATCGACATATTGCACTCTCTTTCGAGACCTGCAAGCTCACTGCCCAGAAACACACTAGAGCTACATCGTGTAAACAGGTGAGCAGCTTGCCTATTTTGTTCCCCACTCGCAAAGTACAGCTACTGCCTACTGGCTAGCCCAGCAACTCGCACTGTGTAAACTCGCCCTTAAGGTGAGTTTAGACGGTGGGAGCTACCGGGTCAGTTGAGAAGGCCAGTAACTGTATGCCAGCTACTGTTATTATTAAAACAGATTAGCCGAGTTAGTATCTCTGCAAGGATGGGCAGCTACTGAATGCGAGTTACTTCAATTCTTTTTTATTTTACTGGCCACTTGCCTACCTCCACTAGACTGAATTCAGTGTGAAGGTGTCAATCGCATAACAGCTTGATATTCACGAGGGTCCTGATAATATAGCTCTATCATAATCATGTATGTAGCTCCTGATGATTTCTTTTGCAACCAATTTCTGACCCAAATCCGTCTGTTTCCTGTTCTTGTCGGATCATTTTCAATTTCTTTAACCAACTCATCGCACAAAGTTATGAAAAAAGGTTGTATTGCCTTGCGGATCGCGATTTTTCGGACTATCGACATATTGCACTCTCTTTCAAGACTTGCAAGCTCACTGCCCAGAAACAGTAGAGCTACTTACTTCGTGTAAACAGGTGAGCTTGCCTATTTTGTTCCCCACTCGCAAAGTACAGTTACTGTCTACTGGCTAGCCCAGCAACTCGCACTGTGTAAACTCGCCCTTAACCTCAAAGCTTGAGCTTTCATGAGTTTTACTTATTATTAATTTACTTAATAAACAATTGTAAATTACCAGAAATGAATCTAATGACACCTTTGATGAGAATGTAATCTAATAGATTACAAAGTGGCATCAGTTTTTCTTAAGTCTATTCTAGCAGGATTTTAAACTTCAGTAGGTACTCCTCCAATTGTGCATAAAATTGGTCTTGGTTAATTTTTTAAAACAATCTTTATTGCTAAGTTTTAATCCAGAACGCATTTCATCAAAAGTACAGCTTTAATAGAAGGCCACTAAACGCAAGTTCGATCACTAGGCTCAGACTAAAACGTAACGTGACGTAACACTTTTCCATCAGAATGGAAATTACCATCCACTTTACTCCGAACAAGATCGAAACCGCTATTTAGATTTCCCGTTAACATATTCGCTCACTTTCTCTCCTGAAACTTCCAGATTTAAAAGAGTCGGGGAATTGCATCGACGGGAAACTCGATATTTCGCCCGGATCCCCTCCCGGTTTATCCCGTCTCGGTGTCGCGTGTGTAATAATCATAATTACTTTACTTTTCCACTCTCTCTCCCTCTTTGTGAGCTCTCCTCTTTTCCTCTCCGTCTCTCTCTCTCTCTCGCTCTCTCGTCCTGTCTCTGCCGCTGCACGGAGAAACGTTTTTATCGATTTTCCTCTCCCGACTGATTCTACCCAATAAGATTGTTACGGCGTTACACGTCCCGCTTCTGCTGCTTTTCGGGAATAACCGGGAGAGACGGAAACTGGAGACCGTTTTGATGGAGTATCGAATGCGAGGAGAGGAGGCAACCCCGCGGGATCCGGTCCGGGAAAGGTCTCGAGTTAAATTTGCTATGCTACCGTATCGTTATTTTATTAGCGGGTCGTCTTTGTGTTTTTTCCCTCGAGCCCTTTCGTCGTCCATTTTCCACTGGAGGATCAGCCGATGGAGGCGAAACCTCATCCTAAGGCCAAACGTTCGAAACTTGGCTTGACGACCAAGACATTTCTTTGTAGTAAAAATGGATTTTTGCTGTGTATAATAGAAGTCGCTTGACAGAGGTTTTGAGGATAGTTTAGTAAATGAAAGGACTTTAAAGTACGCTTGAAGTAATCGGGGAGGGACTTGTTTAGTCGGTAAAGTGTCTTATTATTCATATATGTTTATTCATTAAATTTTAGTTGTGAAAATTGTGTCAAAGCACTAATTGAATCTTTCTACAAAACTCAAATACTCTCGACCCACTAATTTTCGGTGTGAAATGTCTTCTCCTTCTTGATCCAAGAAAAGTCCAAGTTAATCCTCGTTTGAGGTAGACACATTAGAGTCTTTCCAGCGTTTGGGGACTCTGCTATTACCTGGGATTCTGTCTCAGGCTATCTTAGCTACACTACTTGCATCCATCCTGCTGACGTGATCGTTGCCCATTTGACAATGTCTTGGATCTGGCACTCTTCTAGAATGGATGTGTTGCTCTTCCTGTCCCTCAACGTGCATCCAGATATGATTCTATGTAGTATTCTCTTTTCCGTAGTTCTTAGGATAGACTTTTAGTCTTAGGATAGTTATTTTGTTATCCACTTTGGTTTCTATGGAGTATGTCTTAATGGGCCTAATACAAGTTTGGAGATCCTGAGTTTCGTGAATGTATGTCCATGCATTTGATGTTTCATATGACGTCGCGAAGTGCACCAGCCACTCTACATGCTTTATTTGCCTGATTACGAACTTCGTATATCCTACCTTGACCTGAGGAGATTTCTACCCCAAGATAATTGAACGACATGACTTGTTCTATAGGTTAGGTTATAGGCTGATTTTTTTTTCTGTTGTTGATATCTGCATGCCTTTGGGAAAAACGAATATAAAAGTCTTTGTAGGTCATCCTCGTCTTCAGCCACGATTATTGCATCATCGGCGTAGTACATAATTTTCATCATTCCCGTACTTAGTTTGTATTTCCTTCCTCTTGTCATGATCTATTATGTGAAATGTTTCTGTTATTATTCAAGTCACAACTCTTAAGCAATTAAGTTAGTACAGCTTTGACGAAACGTATCGGAATCATTGGACAGGTCACGGTTGTACGGTAAATTGGCCAGCTACGTTACCCGACTTGGCACCTCTTGAAATTTTTCTGTGGCGTCTACTCAAAAGCCAAATTTACAGAAATCGCTAATCGTTAACGGTTCGATGAAAGGAATGAAAGTGATTCAATTAACAAAAGGCAAATAGGTAGTCAACATTTATGGAAGATTAACGGTAATTGCTTTCCGAATGACGTTCAAGCGGTAAACAACGAATTGATGTTTTTCGTGAACCGCATTCTTGTTTACTAAAAACCACTTAAATTGGTATTTATGGAGTACGTGCTCAATTATCGTCAAATTAAAATTTTTCCATAAAAGTTTTTATCCCAAGCTAAATAAGTGATATTGCGCTATCGAGACCAAACATGTACACAATTTTTCCGGTATTAATACCACATGGAGAGTGTCTCAGTGGTACTTACATGCTGCCGCGGATTGTTATATAAATTCCGGAGTACCGGAAACATTAATTTTTGTATCACACCATTACAAGTAATGGACAATGGTTGATTGTCAAATCATATATGGGTGCAGGGTCATATATGGGTACAAGGATTGAGCACCGGGTGGCACACTCAAAGAAGATATTAAACTCACGACAAGAATATACAAATAATAAATAACCAACCAGATTCAGGAATTGAAACTAAAATGGATGGCAATGGAAGATGAACCAAAAAGGAGAGTAACAGAGGAAAAGGAATTTAAGCGAAGGAAAATAACGAAATGAGAAAATATGAAGGAAATTTAAAAGTCTGACAACTATGGCAATTTTACACTGGTAATGGAGAATATTGAAAACTTCAAACTGAAGTAGAAAGAAAAGTCGCAAAAAATTTATATCTAAGGGAAGAAAGACGATATTAAAAAACAACTAGCGTTGCTAGCAAGCGTTGCTAACAAATAAGACTAACTGAAAAATGTATGTACAAAAATGAGGCGAAAGTAAGTCTTCAAAACCCTGAATAAAGGAATACTACTATCACAGGAAGAAATCATAAGTGTGAAGTTAACCACACCCACAAATTCAAAAAACTGGAAACGCATCTCACTAAAAATTTTAATGAATAGCTATTTAGCTATTATATTTGAATACTTATTCAACCAAAATGTATTTATCGTTACCAATTAATTAAGCAGAAGCCATCCAATTATTATTTTAAAACAAATCCCCTCTACCTTCAAGGGTTGTGGAAATATTGATTAAATATGAACCATCTAAAATTGTTATTAAAGTTCTCTAACTTTTTTTAAAAAAATGATATGTTGAAATGAAATGAAATAAATGGCGACAAGTTAAAAACACGCTTCATTAAAAATTCGATTTATTCCGTATTTACTCAGAATTACAAGTATCACCGATAATTGTTAATAATAGTAATTATTAAATTAAATTAGTTAGCAAATTAATAACAATTGTTTAAGAAGCTTAAACAAGTACTTAGTATTGTAAAAAAAAGATTTCCCCGCTACCTCTGAGGGCGGCGAAAATTGGGGCGAAATTTGGAGAATCTAAGAAATTTATTTGTTACATTCAACAAAACTTAAGTTCGTTATTCCTATTATCACCGAGCAAAAGGTTTTTCGTATGGCATATCAATAAATATTTTTTCAGAAAACCAATTGAGTCGGATAAACTTTAACAAAATTAACAAAATAACATTATTACACCGAAAGTAGTGTAATAATATTCATATTATTACACTACTTTTGGTAACTTTTAGTTTTGTTAGATTGGTACGTCAGCCTCCTCGCTTCGCTCGTCGTGCTTTAAAACTTCGTGTGGCAATACTCCTCTTATTAAACTAGTATAATGATATACTATTGTATGTGTAATAACGATAAATATAATTTTGATAATTTGACAATAACTTGTCACCACTATTACCACCCCCTGAAGGCCGTGCGGAAGATTTTCTCATGAAGTGTGATTGAATGACTCATGGAACTTTTGGGAAAAACACTTAAGAATGTGATAAACTTTAATACAAAAAAGATATAAATTGTTCACATTTCATCCCCTATTTTCACCACCCTCTGAAGTAGAGGACAAAAATTTTCCGGAGAAATAGAGGAAGAAAAAATAATAAATAATTCACTATCACCCGCTTAGTAAACTAATGCTGGTCAATAATTATTTTGATAAATATTTACGGAATAAACTGAATTTTTAAAGAAATAACAACACCGGTAATAGACCAAATCAAAAGATGGCAAAACGGATGAGAATGGACAATACCAGGCCTGGCGAAGATATAGAAAGCGGGGCAAAAAGTAACAAAAGAATGTTATGGAAAAACTTGGAACAGCCTGCGGCAAAAGACTGATTCAAAAAGACAAAAAATAATGACATCAGACACCACATATGCCTCGATAAAATAGACGAGATTAAAGAATGAAATTGAAAGTAATGGAATATGCAAGTGGAGAGAATATTGAAAGTTAGAACAAAATTGATGAAAGGGAAGACATAGAAAGAAGGGAACCAGGGAAGGAGACAAAAAATAATTACATCCGAGAGCAAATATAGGTACATCGATAATAGACGAGATTAAAGAATTGAATTTAAATGAAGGGGAAGCAAGCGGAGAAAATATCGAAGGCTACAACAAAATTGGTGAATGAAAGGGAAATATAGGAAGTAGGGAACCGGGGAATCACAACGGCATTAGCACTGGGAATACACCAGATTGAAGAACTGACATCAAGATGGATGGGAAGCAAATGAAGAATAAATGAGGGTATCGAAGACGACAATGGTGCTGACGATAGCGATAATACCGTCGGTCGTCGGTCTTATACGCACGGATTGTATTGTCACGTGCTCCCCAGGGGTTAAAAGGGGTCAATCGAGGGGGGACGAGTCGCGTTTTTCCTCCGCCCCCGCAACCAGGCGTCGCGACGTCGTATTATTTACCTGTTGCCAGTGGTCGTCCAGCGAGGGCTTCGCCGAGAAGTAGCCGGTGTCGTGGACGTCCTGCAGCTCCCTGAAGATGTCGACGCTCGGCAGGATATCCATCTCGTCACACGCCGGACGCGTCGCGACGGCGGCGACGGCGACGGCAGCGGCTCTCACAGGAACAACACAAAACAACAACAACAACAATAATAACAACAATTACACATCCAGGCGGCGAAAGAGAGAGACCGAGAGAGCGGAACGGGAAAGAGAGAGGGTGAGAGAGAAAGAAAGAGAACGAGAGAAAGAGAGAGGAGGGGTGGAGGGTAGAGGGATATATCGATCGATTTTCCGACACACTGGAAAAGCTCTCTCCTCTCTTGTCGCGTATTTTTCCTTATATTTTTCCCCTCCCGTCGGTTCACCGGGAACGTGGACTACGTAAGGGACGTCCCATCCGCGGCGCTGTGCATCCCGTCACGGCGACACTCTGTCACAGGAAACGCACGCATCAGTAATGATAATACGCTAACTACTTTTGTGTATTAATATAAATACTCGAGATTCACGCACACACACACTCTCTCTCCTCTTTCTCCGTGTGGCGTGTAAAATTGTGCGGTACGCGGGTTTCGCGGTTTGCGAATCCAACGCGGCACCCGCGGCGTCGTCGTTGGCGGCCCTTTAAAAATGGAGGCGAGCGTCCGGCTTCGTGTTTGTGTGTGTATGTGTGGTTCCGAACGACCGTTAGTTTGACAGATGATGATGTCGTACTCTCGCCGTCAGTCCGTTCGATAATGGCATGGTCTGAGCGTCTCCAGCCTCGCGGCACGACTGCTGCTGGTGCTGGTGCCGGCGCACGGCTCTCCGTCGAAGACGTCGCCGAGTGGTTCGGCGACGCTCGCCTAACGGCGCCACCGGAGCGCCGCCACGTTGCCGTCCGTCGAGGCGTTTTCCGGGAAAGCGGGGGGCACTTAAAATCTCTAAAATAGGCAGGCATTAAGGCACTATAAAATTGAAGAATAGGCACTAAAAATAGGCATTTATTAAAAAAAATAATAATAACAACTAAATTAATAAGTTTAATACTAAATAGAAGGAAAGTAGGTTTATACATAGCTAGGAGGTATCTACCCCTTTTAAACGTAAAAAGTGGTATAATTTTTAGGAGTTACAATATAAAACGTAAATTTTTTTTTAAATTTTCAATATTAAAACTTTGTCTTTGGGATGAAAATACATGTTTGAATCGGAAAAAAGATTTGTCTACATCTGTCAATGTAATGGCGGCTTATTTAAAACATGAAATGTCTTTGGGTTTTAAATAATTTAGATCAATATTCTCACCACTGAAAAATTGCGCAATTTTCTGTAGAATCTCTAAATCTCTATTGGTAGACATGACATTATCGCAGTTTTTTTAATAAGGCGCTCTTTTTCCCCTGGAACACAGTTTATGAGTTTTGATTGATAATTAGAATTTCATGCATTTTGTCATTATACGCCTTATCCATGTAGTTTCTTCTTAACGTTGATTCAGTCGGAATTTTTTCTTTAATATAATTTTCTAAAAACCCCCCTCAAAGATGGATTCTCTAATTTCCATAGAGGAATTCCTGCTTCCACGAAAGCTTTACACAAATCATACGAAAATTTTGATATTGTAGCAGGTACAAGTAAGTAGGTATGTATGTAGTTCCACCGGGCGCGTGCGAGTTCGGACCCGCTACTCTTTCACACAGCGGGGTTTCATACGAGTTCGGACCCAGCCTACCTGCTCGAAGTGAGTCCCAATTCGAATTCGAATTATGTAGAATGAAATATTTTTCAAGGGGGCAAGGCATGTTTTATAGGGCGAAAATATATCTTTCCTAGGAAATTTACGAAAAACCGACAATAGTACCCTTACTTTCCCAAAATTTAATGAGTTAATAAAGCAATCTAGATAAAATAGTATATTACAAATCTTTGATAGGACGTATTGTCATACTCGATCAATTAAAGCACTCCTCGCTTCACTCGTCGTGCTTTTAAACTCTCATGTGACAATACTCAGTCTTATTACACTAGTATAATAATATACCTGTTTTCATTTCCTCGCCGTTTCTCCCCAACCCGCCGATTTCCGTCCGTAACTCCGGCGACGTCGCACGCCGGCCGGCGGTTCGATCGACTGCGCAGTGTCGCTGCGTCCTCGGCCGGCGTTCGTCCAAATGATATATGGCACCTATTTATTATTTTATTCCTCCTCTCGTAAAAGTGACGTCAGGCTATCTGATAATGCCGGTCGTAATTTTCTTTTCTGGGGGGCGACGAACCTCCTTTCGATCCGGCAACGTCGCCGTTAGGGGGACATCTCGACACACACACACTCCCCCTTCCTACCCCCCCGATCCGCACGTTCGGCAAATAATTATTTTGTTTAAATAATAATCGAATTAACGGACGTAAGTGACCGTTGGTTATTTAATTTGAATGTGGAAGCGCGTTTAAATCATTTATCAATCTAGTTGAAATATTCGGAGTAATTGTTAATTAATTATTTCATCGCTAATTTAATTTAATGAAAAGCAGGACACGTCTCAAGTCTCTTGAGGAATAATTTATCTTTTTCAATTATCTAAAAACTTAATGAAATCTAAAGTGATTCGTTGTTAGTAATTGAAACATTAATTTAATTTATAAGGGGACAGATTTTCACCCCTCGGGTAAGTATGGAGTACGCGAGCTACCCTTAAGACAAGGGTGGTTATATTGGTTTTTAATTGTGAGGCAACTTAGATAATGTAATGAGGGGATGTTAATAAAGTCGTTATTTGGAGAAACAACGATAGACTGTGTGAATGTCAAATGTAAATATGAAACCACACCTTTGATAATTTTATTGACTTATTAACTAATTATCCATCAATTGTGCCCCACACGCTATTTTCATTTTTTTAATTCCCACATGTAATTATTTAAATTTTTGCTCCCTCACGTTTTGAAAAAGATAATACTTCACGAACGCATTTCAAGGATAATTAGTGAGAATTTTACCTCTGCTTCAAAATTACTTTTTAAATTCCTAATCTAATTACTTTTAATTTTAATGGAATTCTCCGAATTTCAAGCATATGCAACCAGCATTACTAGGGAATGTAGTTCTTGTTATTTACCCATAGGCGGCGTATTAAAAGAGATAATCAAGGAGTAAGTATAATACGATTTTCCTTTCGCGTTTTCCTGAAACATTGATTACACTTGACGGTGCACTAATGAATTTCAGAAAATTTTTAATACAATAAATCAAGCTTGATTGAAGAGCCAATGTGGGAAGATTTTTGGCTCTGTGAAGTCAGTTTTATGATTTAAATATAATAATTAATAAAAAATATAACAAACGGTTGCACCCTCTTTTCTGCAGAGGTTCAAAAATTCAACTTTCAATTTCGAAACCTTCATAATTCTAATATTAATATTTGAATGGACAAATCTTCATTTAAGGGTCAAAAATGTTAATATTTTCGACTCTATGAGGTCGTTTATGCTCTTGACCAATTACAAAGTTGAATGGTGAAGCTGTCTCCAAAAACAACCTTTTGAACTTCGGATTTTCAAAATTTGGTTTATTTTCTGAGTTGAATGAACAAAAAATTAAAACGAACGGTTGCCTAACAAAATTTCTATTTTAAACGTGAAATATTGCATGCAATCCAAACTCAAAATTTTACTGGAAAATACCAAAAATTACTTTCAGATCAACGAGACAAACGATACGTGAATGAAACGACATGTTTATAAAAAATATTTTTTTCTGTAGGATTAGTATATTTACAAACGTATAAAAAGTATTTTTTTATATACATATAGGAACTTAATCGGTTAACTGTTTCTCTTTCCTCAACTTCCATTCGACCCAGACGAAAGTCAACGTCCCGACTGTACCGAAAGCCAATAGTATTCCTAGTTGGATGTACAGTCCCAGGTGTTCTGCGTAGACGAAAGACAGAGCTGCGCCGACAGACTAAAAGTAATACGATAAAATAATACAATAATTCGAATTTGCAAGTCGTAAAAGTGATTTAATTTTCCCCCCTCTTCCATCTCGAACGTCTTCCTCTTTGTCATTATTTACCGTCATTGTAGAACATACGGAAAAGCGCGAAGTCGACAATAACAATTAATCCTATCACTTCGTGTATCATTTAAATGTCTTTTGTGACACGTGAAATGAGGAGAAACGATGAAAATTGGGAGGGCGAGAATTTACGCCGCCATTAGCAAGAGAGACAGAGAGAGGGGGAGAGAGAGGGAGGGAGGGAGTGAGGGGGTGTTGTTGCATGTTTTTTTGGCAACCCAAGTTGGGGGAGAATTTTTATTGTTTTATTGTTCAGCTCAAATATTTTTGAGAAACAAATTGAAGCGGGAAAACAGCTTAATGGGTTTGTCACAGGTTGTAAATGTGTCGCCATTTTGTTTAAATCGAATCTATAAATGTTATTATCGATTACATGAGTTGGTTGAACTACTTGTTGCATTTCGTTGAAATAAGATTTTAAATCGTTAGTATGGATGTTACTTGAATATTTGGTTGGTAACAGGTGTCCACTTGGCACCGTTATTTTTTTAAATGGACTCATGATTCGACATCAACCTAACATTGGAAGTACTCTGTTGAAATGTGGCTTTAAATCATCAATACCAGCAAGATAACTTTGGAAAATGAAAGTTTAAAACCTGCCACCATTATTGTTATGTGAGTATACTATGTCCAGCCACAATTGGAACACCAACAAAAACACTTAATGGCTTTTTAAGTAGTGAAGAGCGATGCCGCCTTGTCCTCCATGAGCGTATCATTAGGGATAATAACTCTAACAATGAATTCACTTCCAAATCGCACAAACAAATGGCACACACATTCACACTGCTTTCTCGAATATAAGTGCGGAAGAAGACATCACAAGGAAAGCACACGTGGCCGCTGTGTTATGGTATGGACCACCCAGTATCTGTAGAGTCTCGCGTACTTCCTCGTACACGATTTCACTGATCGACTATACACCTGCACCTTAGAAGAAGAAGAAGATACAAACGAAGTGCCGCTGTCGTAAAAAAAAATTGCGGTCCAATGGACCCTCTAGTCCTCATCTGTACATATCCATACATTCACATATATGATTTCACTTGGGCAACTGAACACCTGCATTTTAAAAATACCAGTGGGTTTCTGAATAAGCAAAAAGATAAGTCCCATGGTTTTGTATAGAGACAACGGACTCTTTTCGAATGTCCTCGGTAAATTCACATTTTATTCAGTGTTCCAATTGCTACTGGTTAGAGTATAACCTACATACTAAATTCTTACCTGCGTGAATTTGAATATGGCGAATGCCGAAGCGCTGTCCTCGGAGTACACGTCGCCTAACATCGAGAATATCTGAGTATTGTAACAGGCGTCGGCCAATCCGAGCAGGAAGGAACAGAATATGGCCAAGACGGCGTTGCTGGTGATGTAAGCCGTCTGCGTCGTATCCGCAAACGGACTATCGTTCGGCAGGTTGAGGAAGATCAGGAAGAAACTGATCGCGTGCAGGAGGAATCCTGTCCCGACCACGGGATCCCGACCCCATTTAATGGTCTTCGTGCCGAAGATACCGAAAACGGCGCCGCCTAAAAGAAAATTGGTAAGGTTGGTGTTGAGGGCACTGTTTGTGAAACCTGAGAGGTTTCTGTCTTGAAGATACGAGTTAAGGATATCTGTGACGAGTGGAATGTCATAAGATATTTCACAAAGAATGAAACCCTGCAAACCAAAAAGTTTATCGAGAAACCTTAGAATATGTACCAAGACTAAAACAACTCTCATCGAAATATAGTGACTGTACAGAGATATTCCACACTATCTGAGGTACTTGTGTACAAGATTGAATAAACCCAAAAGGAATCTGAGGATAGTTCAAATTCTAAGATAGTTTGGTGAGAAGAATTCAGGACATGTGTGAAGGTCCGAGTAATGCCCATAATCGTTTCGAGTCATTTTGACTAATGTGATCTGAGGTATTTCCCGATGAGAATGTTTCTAACAAATCTAGAAGCCTAAAAATAGTAATTGAAATAACTCAGAAAATCTATAAATATTCAAGCAAACAATGGCTGACGTTAAACTGATTGCCCAGAGGTACAGCTGCGGATTCCAGATAATACTAGATTGCCATTTCGTAAATAGCATAAATATAAATAGCGTTCCATAAATTGAACCTCAAAATGTATGCGAAGATTAAAACCAACCAGATAAACGCTCAAATAGATTTGGACTATTCAAAGGTCTTCAGAAATACTTGTGGATAAGATCGCATAAACTTAAAAGATTCTATAAGGAGCAGGAAGCCTTAAAAAGTTTGCTAAGAATCAACAGGTTCAAGCAATCCTAACAACCGTTTCGAGTCATTTTGAGTGTTGAGTTGTATTACCAATAATCTAAGGTAGTTTGTAAATAAGGCTGTACACAACTAAAGGTTCTAGTTTAAAAGAAGTGTTATGAAAGGTGTTATGAATGGTAACTGATCGTTTTGAAGTAAATTGAAGCAAACTGAAGATCCCAAACGCTATTAGATTCTTTCAAAACCTGAAAGGGTTTATACTATAATGATAGCAAATATATATAGTTTACCAAGGAACGTCATAATATCAGCGATAATTAACACTAATCTGACAACTATCCAGAAACCTTTTGATTCCTCAGGTACCTACACATAGACCGTCTATATAATTTTGATTAAACCTTCAAGGTCCCTATGAAGTCTAAAAAGCCTAAGAATAGTTATCGAGAAAATTGGGCATCTTAAATGCTCCGAAATGGTTCAGTGAGGTACCTTTTAAGGTTGAATAAAGGGGATGGAAAAGTTTCTGAAAACACTGAAAACTTTAGGGACCTGAGAAAGTTATTACTACTCAATAACATTTCAGGCATACTGAAATTTACAATTTTAAGAAAAGTTTGAGTGGTGTCATTAGGAAACCCAGAAACCCCAACAGACTTTACTTTTGAGGACACCTGTGATACCTGATAAAATTTTGAGGCACGGTGGTTCCATCTCAGGATACTAACATGTCTATAACCGGCAATTTGTGTTACTTTTGAACTTATGTACCAATTACTTCGCCTACTCCTATGAAGATCCCAGAGATCCCGACGAGCTCCTTGCTATTACTGAAGGCTTTCGTGAAACCGATGCAGGAACTGTACACGCCGCTGAAAAATCCCAACTCCAGACCTGAGAAATAATGAAGAGTACATAAGATTTCATAAAAAAATATTTCGACTTCTCGAGTTCCCCTGGAATTCCCCTCAAATCCAAAATCTACTCTCACCTGTATACAAGAACGTGAGGCTCAACATCAGCATGTCCTTCGTGATGAACAGCCTCGCGGCTCCGATGAGTGCCTGGAGCGGTCCCTCGGGAACCTCGTCCCTGATCGAGTTCACGTCGACCTCGGGCTCGGCCGGTTTGGTCGGCCGGGGCAGGAAGAACATCAAGGCTATCCCTAAACCCGCGACGACCGACAGGGTCCAAATGACGATCTGCCTGGTCGAGCTGTCGATTTGGTCCTTGTCCTGGAAAGCGAAGAAGACGAACAGGTTCCCGCTGAACATGCTGGAAATGAGAAAATGCATGTGAAGGTTCTGTTTCGATCAGGGAGGTTTTTTGAAGGGTAGCTGGTTTGGCGTGTTTTTAAATCTCAAGGTTTTCAGAAAGTAATAACAGATTTCGAGATTTACCAAAAATGCTTATTTGGATAAGTTAGGGTATTTCTCGTATGGACCTTTTTCTTGGCAGTATTGTCACGGTTAGGGGTCTAGTATGACATGCATTTCTCACATGTAACTTTTTCTTTACAGTATTGTCACGCTTAGGGGCCTAATAGGTCCTTATATGTCCTCATTCGTGACAATATCATCCAACATGACTGATGGAAAATTACTAAAAGGAATAACATTTAATTTGCCATTTACAAATTTCTCATAGAACCCACGGATTCAAACAAACTACATATCTATTTTTCAGTAATATTTTGAAAAGACAGGTCTTCAATTTGGAAATTGCAGGGTTTGATAAGGAAAGGTTGCATCCTGAGACAATTAGAGTATTTTTATTTTCTGATATGAGGCACTCATATGAGAAATATTGTAACCGAGTCGATTTTTTGAATTTAAGCTATTAGAATTTCTAGACAGTCCCTTGAGTCCAAATAACATATTTTTGAAAAAATGTTTCTCTCTGAAAGTAAAAATCACAAACGGTACCAACTTTCAATTTAGGATTTTGAATTTGAATTTTTGCTATACCAGGATCTCCCTGTAAGCTTTTCATTAAAATCGGCCGGCATAAAGAGGTGGTTTACGCTTGTCATTTTTCGGTTTTTGAAAATTTTGCTCCAATATTTTTTCCATTATCGAATATATAATAAAGCGTTATAATATTTTCGCTGACTCTTCCCTAAAGGGTTCTTTACTGTTTACTCTTTACTGAAATTTTCTAAAAATTCATTTCAATTTTTTTCCTAGCTTTGACATTAGTATCTGATGTGTATAGTAAATTTTAATAACATGATTGGCTAAATTGTCTATAAAGGGCACTTTTTCGTGTCATTTTTCAGTTTTGGAAATTTTCTCGAAATTCACCTGAAGAATTGTTTTCAAACATTAAATATTAATTCTACTATCTAATATTTACAATAAAATATGAGAAAGTCTTCTAATGGACACATCGCCTATCTCTTTTGTAATTTGAAGGATTCAAAATGCTTTCTGGCAGATAACAAACGTTTTACAATGAGTTAAAAAGTTTTCAAATTTGCTTGAAATTATCAATACTGGTTCATTAAGTTCAGGAGGAACTTGAAGGAATTTGTTATCCTTTTGTAAACGTCCTTGTCCCTCGAGGACCCAGTTCTAACCCTGAAGGAAAGTTTGTCGATATCGAAAAGTTCGAAGGACTCGTGTATATTTTCTTTCAGCACTTTAGTCCTTTCTCCAAGTTCAATCCGTAATAAAATTATCTGTATTCCTGGATAATCGAAAGTTGGGATTAATCTTTGCTGTCTGAAGAAAATTTAATTAAAAGCGTAGCGAGTTATTGAAGACCCGAATTGCGGAATAGCTCCACTTACCTTAATTGCAGTAACGCCCAAAATATTCCCGAATTCCTCGTCATTAGAGCTTTAGTAGAGTTTAGGGTTAAATAATTCCCCTGACCCGTCCAGATCATCGCCGCCCCTATCCCGACGATGGCGCTCACCAAATAAAGGAGCCATTCCCGTGGGATCGCGAACGACATTATAAATAATCTGGAAAAAATATACAATTATCGAATTATCTCATAGAATTAAATTGGGAAGGTAAAAGTGATTTGTTAGTCCAATCATCTTAGGCCAAATTAGGTGAATATCTCGGAAAATCGATATACCCAGTATATTAACACGTAAAAACTTATATTTTGGCATCCTAAAACTTTCCTCAAAATTCACATATAATTGGATGGCCGCAAGTTTTAAAGTCGGGGGTCAAAACTCACAAAAATCGTTTTTTTCTACATTTTTTGCAAATATCTCGTTTTCTATGGGTTTTACGCTATTTATATTTATTATCAATATTGTAGAGAATAAAATTATCTACAACTTTTGTATTTAACATTTCTTCATATCTTGAACTGTTTTCGAGATACAGGGCGGAGAGCGCTGGTCAGAGAATCATGTGAATTCAACTGGTACTACTGGTAGTCCCGATCAAAAACTCGTAATATTAAGGTTATAAATTATTACTAAATATATAAATATCGTTTTTTATTAACTTTTTCATTAAATTCATTTTGTTTGGTTACTTATCTATTTGTAGTTAAGTGTCAATTTATTGCCACTTACCTGGTCATTTAAGTAAAAAAATATTTTGAGGAAAATAATTAAATTACATTTTAATTGTAATCTAATTTATGCTAATAACTTTCTAAATAAATAAAAAATAAAAGAATTAAATTGGTAATTAACGTTTTTTGTAAAAGTGCCATTTGATTAATTTAATATTGTCAAAATTAATATAAAAGAATAAAAATTTCGAAAAGAACAAGTTCTAATTTCAATTCTCTTCTTCTTCTTCTTCTGACTATAAATTTTTAAAGTTATGAAAGAATTTAAGAGTTTACGGATTTTAAACAAGATTTACTTAATTATTTTTCACTTCAAATGCAATTAGTGTAAATGAGAATATAATTAAAATGTAATTAAAGTATGTCGCTTAATAATTTTTAATTACAGAAAGAGATTATTAGTGTTACTGAATTGATAAATTTTAGAGTTATTAGAAAGAAAGATTGAATTTAATGTAAAAGTTAATAATAAATGGTAATTAAATTTAGCAATAATTTATAACCTTAATATACGAGTTTTTGATCGGGACTACCAGTTGACCTCACATGATTCTCTGACCAGCGCTCTCCGCCCTCTATCTCGCAAACACTTAGAGGTATGAAGAAATGTTAAATACAAAAGTTATAGAGAATTTAGTTCTCTACAATATCGATAATGAATACAAATAGCGTAAATCCCATAGAAAACGAGATATTTGCAAAATATGTAGAAAAAAATCGATTTTTGTGACTTTTGACCCCCGACTTTAAAACTTGCGGCCATCCAATTATATGTGAATTTTGGGGAAAGTTTTAGGATGCCAAAATAGAAGTTTTTACGTTTTAATATACTGGGTATGTCGATTTTCCTAGGTGAACCCCCTATAATGACTGGACTATATCTCCAAATGTGTTTTTACTGATACGAAAATGGATAATATTTCGAAACGTCTACTCTACAAAATTTTTCATTATTAAGCCTTGTTGAGGTATATTTTTAATGGCCGTAAACAATAATAATAAACAAATAATTCAAAACCCATACATGAACCATATTAATTTATTTCGTCGGAAAATCTTGCTTCCCACGAAGGAGGCTCTCCCCTGATTGGCGGAAAAATAATGGCGGACGTTATTTGTCTTTCCCCTCGTTTACTTCGTCGGGGGATAATTTAAAAAATGACCGTAATAAATCCTGAGGGGGTGGGGGAGGAGGGGAGGGGGCGGTTGAAAAAACGAATGAGGAGCCCCCCCCACCTCTCAACCGGCGGCGTTGAAATATTTTTCGGTTCAGTTCGACTTGAAGATAAAAAGAAGACAAGGGATTTGTTTTTATTCAAATTAGAATCAATTGAAGGTTTGCCGGTGGTTTCAGGCGGTTTCCATGGGGGTGCTGAAAAATTTGAAAAACATTCAATAGGGAGGGTGGATGTTGGAAGGATTGCGGAGAAGGAATGCATTTTAAATGTCTAATTTAAGTGCCTAGAGGTGGGTGAAACAAATTATCGAGGCGTTTCTGTTGAGATAGTGGCAGCTGAAAATTTGGGAAATATGGGGGTGGGTCTTTGGAGCGTTTCTGAAATTCCTTTGATTCTAGTTTGATTAATATAAAGTCTGTTTCGTGACGCTATACCGTTTGTAACTCAAATTGATGATTGAGGGAAAAATAATCTAATTATCCTTACTAACCGAAGATTGCATGAAAATTCTTCTTGGACTTCACTCTCTTAATCTCCAGATAAAATTAAAAATGACACACCTTCCCCCACCCTTCCTGTTTCCTAATTACACCGAAAAAATTTACAACAACACGGTCGAGATTTCCAATTCTATTTGCTTAACGCGTTTATCGACTCGACATACATAAATTCGATCACTGATAAGAGATATACGCCGGTATACAAATATCGTAATCGGGAAAAATCTAAAAACGTGTTGTTCTGTTTATAGGCCCCGTCTTATTGTTTATCTGTACCGCATGGTTTTTGTCGGTCGTAAAGCATAATAAATAATATATTTATGGAAGTACCTCGAATTGTTTTATCCCTGAGTTAATCCGGGATATTATTGATGCCAATTGAGCAATAAGAAAAATGTAAATAATCTTATTTATGAAATTTACTGGTTATGGTTTGGTTTAGTCAAGTTTAACCAAACCTTTTAAGTTTTTAATTCCAAAGGGGGCCAAAGCGTTGTGTGGATTTAAAAGGTTTTGGAATTATCAGATTTTTCAACTTTTTAATAACTTTTGCAAGAATTTCATCCCCTCCAGTTAATGAAATTCTGGGTTTTTCAATTTTTTTTTTCTAGCCATTTGTGACCTAAGCTATAAGCGTGCCAAGTTTAAAGTTTCGAACTATTTCAGCGCTCTTATTAATTTTTTGTTTCACCCCATCAATAATTGAAATTCGAGATTTTGGAATTGCTTTGGGTTACTCGTTGGCCCAAGCTTTAACCGTATCTAACTACTCGCAACGTACTTCTAAGGTACTCTAAAAGTACCCCAGAATAAACCGACACAGTAAATTTTACCCCTATTTTTCTTCCCGGATTCGGACAGGAGATTTTTTGAGCCTAAGCTTTAAGCGTCTCTAACTACTCGAAAAGTACTTCTGAGGTACTCTAAAAGTACCTCAAAATAAACCGGCAAAATAAATTTTTAATTTTACCCCTATTTTTCTTATTAATGACACTTACAAATATGTGACCCCTCCACCCACCATCGATAACCTGGGACCTATGAGGCTGATAGTCGAGGGGGCCGCCCAATTAAATACAGAAAAGAACACGTAAATGATTGCTAGGCTGTAGTAGGCTTCCCCATTGAATGACGGGTCTTCTTGATGTATGCTGTCCAGGATAGTTTTCTGGAAAAAAATTAAAGAAACGGTTTACTGGATTCCCAATAATTGGCTATTGTGTAACAATTAAATTAATACATTACAATTACAATTTGATTTCATTTTCCGAACTTACTACATTTCCTACATATGACTTCCTACTGATGATACATTAAGTGCTCCAATATCAATCTAATTAATTTTTGACGAAATACTTCAACGTCCTAATTCAGGAAATACTCACAACTTTCAATCAATTGCAACATTTTTTCGCCGAGATAAAGCTCGTCGATATTATGTTTGACGCGTTTTCAGATAAATTTTGAAGGATTCTGGTGATTAATCATAAATAATTGGACAATCGGGTCGAAATGGAAAACAATGACAACGTAAGAGCACAAAGAGCAAAATACAAATTTAATAATGATTCGAGTTAAGAGTGAAATGCCTGATTAATTGCGAAATTAAACTCTTGTCGGATTTAAGGTTTAATTTTCATATCAGATCTTTATCAGTTGGGTCGTTAGAGATATCGCTCTGGTCTGGAAAGTTTAAAGGAATTGGTGTTCAAAGTCACATCAGTTTTGCATTTGTATAGTCCAATGGATAGCTCACCTATTAGTTACGCAATGCAAGTGTAATTTATTAAAAAAATGCAAATTTTTGGCATCATGGTTTTGTAATGTCAACTTAAATAAATCACGTTACCTAATATTACGTAGTGTAATTATAAGTGTGTTTTTTCCCTGTGTAGTCCTTCAGCCATTTCTTCTTATATGTAATAACAATTTACCCTTTTAGTCCAGTCATCTTAGGTTGAATTAGGTGAATATCTCGGAAAATCGACATACCCAGTATATTAACACGTAAAAACTCCTATTTTGGCATCCTAAAACTTTCCTTAAAATTCACATGTAATTGGATGGCCGCAAGTTCTAAAATCAGGGGTCAAAAGTCACAAAAATCGATTTTTTTCTATATTTTTTGCAAATATCTCCTTTTCTATGGGTTTTACGCTATTTGTATTTATTATCGATATTGTACAGAATTAAATTCTCTACAACTTTTGTCTTTAACATTTCTTCATAACTCTAACTGTTTTTGAGATAGAGGGCGGAGAGCGCGCGATCAGAGAATCATGTGAGGTCATGGTAGTCCCGATCAAAATCTCGTAATATTAAGGTTATAAATTATTGCTAAATATTTGATTAGCATTTAATATTAACTTTTACATTAAATTCATATTTTTGGTTACTTATCTATTTTTAATGAAATGTCAATTTATTTAATAACACTTACCTGGTCATGTAATTAAAAAATTGTTGAGGAAAATACTTGAATTACATTTAAATTCTAATCTAATTTATTCAAATGTAATGACTTTCTAAATAAATAAAGAAGAAAAGAAATAAATTTTTAATTAATGTTTTTATTAAAAGTGTCATTTGATAGATTTAGTATTTAAGAGTTTACGGATTTTAAACAAGATGTCCTTAATTATTTTTTACTTCAAATGCAATTAGTGTAAATGAGAATATAGTTAAAATGTAATTAAAGTATGTCCCTTAATAATTTTTCAATTACAGAAAGAGATTATGAGTATTATTGAATTGATAAATTTTAGAATTATTAGAAAGAAAGATTGAATTTAATGTAAAATTTAATAATAAATGATAATTATATATTTAGCAATAATTTATAACCTTAATATTGAGTTTTTGATCGGGACTACCATGACCTCACATGATTCTCTGATCGCGCGCTCTCCGCCCTCTATCTCGAAAACAGTTAGAGGTATGAAGAAATGTTAAAGACAAAAGTTGAAGAGAATTTAATTCTGTACAATATTGATAGTACATACAAATAGCGTAAAACCGATAGAAAACGAGATATTTGCAAACAATATACAAACAAACGATTTTTGTAGCTTTTGACTCCCGACTTTAAAACTTGCGGCCATCCAATTATATGTGAATTTTGAGGAATGTTTTAGGATGCCATAATGAAAGTTACTACGTGTTAATATACTGGGTATGTCGATTTTCCTAGGTGAACACCCTATAATGACTAGACTATTTGTCTTTTTAAGAATATCAAAATGAATATTAAATGCAAAATCATTTAGTAGACTTGGGAAAATATTACAAGGTTTTGGTAAATTTAAAAAAAAATCCTTACATTAATTTACAGTGTTTAAGTATACATTTTTAGATTCTGGAATATTAATAATGCATTTTGAATTAAGTTGATTGTACTGTGGGGAAATTGTGATCAAATTCAGGCAATACTGATAAGTGTTAAATTTCAATAATCGTTGTTAAATAAATTAGTTAAGTACATAATCAGTTTAGTGTAATTATTTGGACCCACGTTACAATATGTTAAAAAATACAATTCTTAGGAAATTAATGGAAATCTTATATAATCGTAAATTAGTACAGATTTCAATCAATGCAGTTATTACTTAATAATAGAAAGTGTCGCAAATCTAAATTAAACAATTGGAATAATAGGAATAATAAAGTTATAGGAAAAAAGTTTAATTTTGCGATCTATAAATATTTAAATATAACATTGCTGTGGTAAAACTTCGCTACCGTTTTCAAAACCTTCCTATCCGGGAATCAAGTGAAAATTTACGGGTGTTTAAACTTAGTAATTTTTTAAATAAATAAAATTTCAAATGTTTAAACGATATATCATCTTCACAGATTTTACACATTTCATCGACCAGTCAATTCTGTCTCTTTGATTTTCACTCCTTAAATCATATTTATTAAACCTCATCACGTTTCCTTAGCAAAACAATAAACACCGTTAGGCACTAAGGTAGTGTCATTGTTAGAACAAAATATGGCACGCCTCCTTGTTTTATCACTATATAACGGTATTTTTAAATTTCGCCTTTTAAAAAATAGCAGTCAGGGACAAAAAGTTGTAGATATTCGGCGGTAATCTTTCAGCTATCCTGTTTGCATGTATTAACTTCACCTAAATCTGGCGGGAAAATTGAAAATCTGGGTGAGCTTTCCCCAACTTTCCTTTTAATTTGGTCTAAAATCTCTCTCTTGTCTTTAACATTATCCTTCGCTGGCAGTCACATGCCCATTCAGGATATCTGAGCGAGGATAACAACAATGCATCCGGTTGCATTGTCATTAGTATTCCCTAATTTGTTACAAACGATTACCTCGATGTTCCCCATAGTCTGGAACGCGGTGAATATCAGCATGAAGGAGACGCCTAACAGGACGACGTTTATTAAACTTTTATCCGCCATATTCCAAGATCGTAGGAATAATATGAAAACGAATACGGACTTTCACTTTTCACTTTGCGCTCTTGGGTCCGATTTTGTTGTTAACCGTACGTGCACTTGTCGCGGACTAACGCGATACGCACGTTAGAGGCTTTTGATAGCGACAAGAGAGATTAAGTCGTTACGTCAAATGTTTAAATGTTATAAATACGCTTATTTTGATGTTATACCGTACGTGCAGTTAAGTGGGCCTGAGTCAGGACTGATGGAGGCACTTTCAAGAGCGATTTTTACAAATTAACTATTTTGGTCTTTGGGAATCAGATTTTTCAGCAAAAAGCTATGTTTGTTGATGGTTGGTAATTTAATAATTTATAAAAACAATTTAATAATAATTTGATCTGTATAAAAATTATTATTAAATGCTTTTCACGTATTGTTTTATGACTATTTTGTACATTTATTAAAAAATTGTTTAAAACAAAAAAATGATGCCTAAAAATTAATAAAAAATGCACCTCAATATTCTTTATTGAATTTTATCCAATTGTTATAATTAACTAATTAACTCTTTTGGGACTATCTTTGATTTTCTTTTGCGATTTCTTCTTGGTATAAAATATTGTTCACTCATCTAAAAGTAACACAAAGACTGAAAAAGAAAATTGGGAGAACTTAAGGAGATAAAACGCAGTTTAATGGTGTGGTAACATAACTTTCTTTGGAAAATTTGAAAAATTTAAGGTTATTTAACTTGAATTTCATGTCAATTACAGAAAAATTATTTATTTTTTGACAATTCAAACACTTCATTGATTTCATTGATCACAGTAACAGTGGGATTTTATTGTGTCGTAAAGAAGTAATTTAACTTTAAATCATTGAATAAAATTGGGCTAGAAGCTTATACTGCTTTATTGCAAAGATACCCAATCATGATATACAAGGAGCGAGCGTCAGAAATAAAATTATACCTACATAAACAAAGTATTATTATTCATTTCGTTATGAAGAAGATTGTTTTTGGGACACATAAACAGGATTTTTGTAATGGATTCAATCTTACATCAATCTGTACCATACTTTCTACACACCGTTTTATATTACGTTCTTTTTGTACCTACTATAGTGTAATATTAAATAATTACGTAACTAGTCTTAATATTTAAATATTGACTTATTGTACATCTGGTCCTACTGTATATATTTA
This sequence comes from Cryptocephalus moraei, assembly GCA_946251905.1. Taxonomy (NCBI): domain Eukaryota; kingdom Metazoa; phylum Arthropoda; class Insecta; order Coleoptera; family Chrysomelidae; genus Cryptocephalus; species Cryptocephalus moraei. The sequence continues at coordinate 40,592,796 of OX276452.1, forward strand.
AAGTGTGTTAAAACTTTTTTGCTGTTCATTATTCTGAATTATTTTCTTTTTATTCGGGCACGATTTAAGAACCGGACTTTTATGCAATCCAGTCGATTAATAACGTAACCTATTGTAACGTAACGATCGAGTTTGGAAAATGTCACGAAAAAGAAATATGGTGACATTTATTTTTTGTGAATTTGAAGAATTAATTAATCGATGGATTATTAGTGTAATGAGTGGTATTACGCAAGATAAGTATTCGTATAAATTGTGATGCATTTTTGGTAAATGATTTTGGGTTAGGTTCTAAGTTTTAACAATGGATGGTCAAATTTAATCGACGATTAGAATAGCTTTCGAAGGCCTTGATGAAATGTGGTGAATGTTGTTAATCTTTTAAGTTTGTCATAAACTCATAATGTTAAACGGCGTTGGTGAAAGTGGCCCTGAATCATATTTAATACTCAAAGCATTTTATTATGGGTGATGTGATGTATCTTCTTCAATTTTAGTTACAGCCTTAGTAACTATAACTCATTTGGATTATAATCTTATTTAAATTTAATATGCATCCTTAGTTGCTCGTTGTTTTGAAACCGCTATTCTGTGGTGTTAAGTATATTAAATTAAATATATTAAATTATTGGATGAAATATATATAAAAAATTCTTTACTTTTTCCAGGTCATCTGGTGTCAGTGGTGGTCTTCGATGTCACTTCTTCAGCCTAAATGGTAAGTCTTTTATAAATTATTCAATATGAATGACTTCTCGTAACTTACATAAATACTATTCATAACGTGAACTTCAAATTGATATCATTGAAGGACGAAAAATAAAAGAGTGTAAGAAATTTCTTGTTCCGTATATGATAATTGGATTCTTTTAGAAAATTTTTGAAATAACGACGTAATGACACAAAACGGTAAATAAATAGTTTATTATCGTTACTATATTACAAAATAATTACTAAACATCTTAATAGTTATTAATAATTAACTTATAAACAATTAGAAATATGTACAGATTTAAACATGTAGTTATTCTTTTTGTTGCACGTGAAGAGTTGGTTACAGACCTAAAACAATAATATTAATTAGTCAATGATCTCTTGTAACAAGTTAATAATTACATCAGTCAAAAAGTGAGAAGTAGCCACATAGCGAATTAAATGTCGAAGCACTAATTAAATGGTAACCAGATATTTAAATTGACATATGAAAGAAATTAGGTATTAGTTGTAAATCAAAATATAGAGACAGATAAGAGATAAACAATTAAGTGCACAGAAACAAAGAATAATTTATATGCTCCACCTAGGGGCCGTCCATAAATCACGCGACGCTAAATTTGCCTTTTTTGAACCCCCTCCCTCCCCACCGTGATAAACCGTGATATGCCGTAATACCCCCCTAAGAATCACGTGATAATTTTTGGCACCCCCCCCCCCCAAATTTAAAATAAATTATACCAATTTTATTATGTTTGATAAAAGAAATTTATATAATTTATTCTATATTACAGAGGAGAAAAATTAATTATAGTATTAAATTTAAAATTGGTTGGGATTTATAAATAATAAACGAAATAAAGAAGGTATAAACTTTTCAATGTTTGGAACTTATAGGTATTTATATTTTACAACGTAAATAGTCTTTAGTTTAAAGGCAATAATATTTAAACGACGTCCATTCGAGAATTCAGTAGGGATTATAAACAAAATTTCTCTACGGTTGGTAGGTAGTATTGGAAAAAATACCGGCAATTTTTGAATATCACGTGATACGATTACACACCACCACCACCCCCCCTCCGTGATAAACCGTGATAAAAAGGTAACCCCCTCCCCCCCTCGGAGCATCACGTGATTTATGGACGGCCCCCTATGTGAAAAATATAAGTGGTGAATTTTGCATTACTGATGAACAAAACCTTAAAATAAATTAAATCTATGCCTCTTAAATTACCAATTATTAATTTAAATTAAATAGACATAGGTTCGGGACAAACCAATTAAGATCCAATTACCTATAAATTAACGTACTGTACATAATCATCGATCAACTCTCCAGTTAATCATCTAATTACCCATAGTTTCCTGTTGTATCTCGACTTTATATGTGGGATTGTCGTAGGCCGATTGGCTGACCCTAGTCGTAGGTGACGATGGCGTCGTAATGGCCGCCTTGTTCTGGTTATGTCTTCTCACTAGTATCAATAGTAAGATCAGCGTGCTCAAGATGGCGATCGCCGCCAAGATGGCGACTATCACGAGCGGGCCGTAGTAGTCGCCCTTGGGTTCGAGCATCTGGGCTGCCCTCGATAATTTATCTAAATAACGAAAAAGGAAATGGTGGTTAAAGCTCTGGGGAAAATTGTTATTGTCGGTATCAATATTGTTGATATCAAAACATATTAAGATGTTTTATTGTCAATTAATTGGTTGTAAGTGCCCCATTCTAAAAATCAGCGGTGCGCCTATGAGCAGTGTCCACCCCCACTTTTCCCTGCCTGGGAAATATTGGGGCCAAACAACACAATGATAACATAGGCAAGATTAGCAAGGTATGTCTATATACTTTAGTATATGGTTCAAGGTTTGGAGGTTCTATTTTCACAATGTGGTTGATATGTGTTTCAAATATGGCCGACTGTTACTCGCAAAATGGCGTTACCTTGCTGCGAGGCTGTAGCCAAAGACGGCGCCGGCCTCGGCTTGGTGACGAAGTCCTGCACGTTGCTCGTCTTCACCTTCCCATTGGTCAGGTACACCTCCAGCCATATCCTGTACCTCGTGCCAGGTTTCAGATCGCCGATCACCGTCCTCGTCGGCGAGTCCCTCTTCGCCATCTTGAACGTGCTCCTGTCCTCTTTCCCCGAGTCGCTCTGATAGATGGCGCGGTATATGTTCACGTACTTGTCCTCCGGGTATGGCACGCCCGACCACGAGATCTCGATGTTCTGTGGTTTGATCTGGGCTATCTCCAGGGTGACGTTGAAGCCGTAGGTGTCGATCTGATTGGCCGTCGTGAAGTGCAGCATGTTCTTCGAGTGCAACTCCGTGTTCTGGCCGTTGAAAGGGACGAAGAAGATGCCCAGTTCGTATTTGGTGTTGGGCTTCAGGCCCTCGAGGGTGTAAGTCGTGACGGCCCTGTGGATCAGCGGCGTCGCCTGGTAGATCTTCCCGTCGACCTCTTTGTACCTAAAGTTATAACGAGGCAGTTGTTAAGGGGGTAGTTGGTGGACCTGTGGGAGTTGGAGTTGTGAACAAGTTCCAAACTTGAGTCTGCGAATGGATACCATATAGTCAAGCAGGAAAAGAGGAAGGCCACGACGGCCTTGAAAAATCTATGTCCGTCAAAAATTGCCAAGACAGAGAAAAATGGAGGGGAAGCGAGAGACGGCGTCAGCTGTACTAAAACTCGCCAATAAAAAAATATGCAGAACAAGGAAAACAAAAATGGTGACATGACACCACGTCCAAAGAATAGAAGACGTGGAGCTTACCAAACATCTAACCAGCTGCCATAGACACCACATGGAAGTAATGGTAACAGCTCAACCAATAAAAACAGTACAAGAATCAACACCCTTCTACTCCTTCTACTGCTACTCCTACCAACTTCAGTAGTCATTACCTCAATTGCACCCCGTCGATGAACTGCGTCTCGTACTCCGTGAACTTCCTCCAGCTGACGACGACCCACGTCGAGTTGATGTCGCTTATCCCGAGCTCGGGTTCGATGGGTATGAGGGGCGGCAGGGTCGTCGTCGGTCTGGGTTCCTTCGGCGTCCGTATGCGGTAGATGCGGCTGGTGTGGGTCGTGTCGACGTCCCTTAGGGTGATCGTGATCTTGATCTTGTATTCGGTGTCTGCGAGCAGGTCGAGCAGGTCGAACTCCAGTGAGGGCGTCGCGATCAGGTCGTCTGGGGGAGCGAAGATCTGGAGCATCCAGGAGTCGAGCTCGTCGTCCCTGGAAGCCAAAATATGTCGCTTAGGATACGTGCAGAAGGGGCTTATTCAGGAAAATTATAAATGAATGGTCCGAGTCTTTAGGAATTGAAATTTTCTGAAAGGGTAGAACAATGAATGAGGTGCTACGTTGAGAACCACCCAACCCCATGATAGAATCAAATTATTTTTATATAATAATTTATGCCTTGCAACATTGGTCGTTTTAGTAGTAATTATTTTTAGTGTTTCATAGGTTGTCGGAAACCTTAGGAGTAATGCAATACTTTTTCTGAAAAATTGGAAAAAATCTTGTATGAATGAACTAGCAACTTCATTACATTTAGATATGCCACTCCTTGAAATTGTAATTGTGCAAGGTATTTGTTTTCCCCATATGTGATTAGATATCGTATATATCAAGAGCAATTTAACTGGTATCTACCAAAGTAATCAGTTTGTTGAAAAATTAGAACATATAACTGGAATAAACAAATTGTGAAATTGTGCAAGTAATTTTTTTATCAAATCTATTAGCGTTTGATGATTATTATATCTTACCGCATTCTTTAGCAGCTAAATTTGAAAATGCTAAGAAGAATTGTTGAATTATTTTAGTAACTCATTTTAAACCATTTGTTATTTTCAAAACACCTACGATGTAGAGCTAAATTTGGCTTGAACTTTGAGCTTTGAGCATCTTGGATTTCCTCGGCACAAAATCCAAAACGAATTTTGCTTTTCTCAATAATTTGCTTAGGATGCTAAAATCGCTACTTAGACGAATGGTTTAGCCGGTTAAGATGGTGAAATTGCCCTCGACCTTTTTAAACAACAATAAAAAAACTCATATGGTGCACAAAAATTTTTATCTAATTTTTTAGACCCCCAGGCTAAAGGTTAGCTAAACCTAGCCAGGTTTTGAACTTTAAGTTCAAAACTTTCAACTCCGCTATAGAAAGGGCCTTCCGGTCATGTCCGTCCTTCATTTCTTCATCATCTTATTAACGAAATCCTCGTAGTACAATAGGCCGCCCGCCTTGCCGACGCCCGCTTCCTTGAACATCTCGTTCACCTCTTCCTGCGTCAGTTTCTCGCCGAGTGACGTCAGTACCTGCCTCATCTCGTCGGCGTTCAAGGCGCCGTTGCCCTCCTTGTCGAACACCCTGAACGCCTCGAGGATCTCCTCTTTGGTGTCCTTCGACTTCAGCTGGCGAGCCATCAACGTGAGGAACTTGAAGAAGTCGATCGCTCCTGTGCCCTCCGGGTCGATCTCGTCTATCAGGTCCTGCAGCTCCATCTCGGACGGGTCCTGGCCCATCGAGCGCACTATGGCCATCAGCTCGGTCGTAGGGATCGTGCCGGTGCCCTTCTCGTCGATGAGGTTGAAGATCTCCTTCAGCTCGGCGACTTGCTCTTTGCTGAACTGGTCGGCCATCTTCGGCTAGAGGTCTACAGTCTGAGCGAGCTCTGAGTTTTCTTGAAGATACTCCACGTAGAGTTCAAATTACTCCTGAGGATTATAGAGGTTGCCTCGGGTCTGGTTGACTTCCTCTTTGGATGTATCCAAAGTTAGCTGGTTTTCTGGGTGGATTGCTGGTGGTCCTGCAAGACCGTTGGTCTTTCCGGTAGTAGCTCAAGTTCTTTCAAAATTTTCTCTGCCTCCTGAAGGTCTGTGAAGGTCTTATAGTACCTAAGCAGATCTCTTTAAGCTTTCTCGTGGATTGTATGGTTTCTTGGATTTATCGTTTCTGACGCTGAAACTATAACGTTTCTGATCTGTTCTGCCTGTCCTGGATATATCGAACGTCGGCCTGTGTATCTGAAATTCTTTGTAGCTTGATGATGTCTCCTTGCTATCTACAGATATCCGTAGGTCTGTTGGGGTTTTCTCACAATGTGTTTAGATAATCTATAGGTCTGTTCGAATTTCCCAAAGACTATCTTGTATCTAAGTTATATGTTCGTGAAAATTTTTGTTAAGGTCTACTATATCTGGAGGTCTAAGAGGATCGTCTGAAGGTTTATTTAAGCTTCTGCAGAACTGTTGGGATTTGTTTACACAAGATTGGTATAAGTTTTTTTGCTATACCTGAAATATCTGCTTGGGATTCTTGGGATCTGGTAACCTTCTGTGCTATGGCTTTCTCAAGATTGATGTTACGATGAATGAGCTCCGAAGTGTGATACTTCCGTTATAATGAGATTTGAGAACGGATTGATCCTGTAGTTATATACCTTAGATTGTTTCCAGTTTCTGACATTTCAAACTCTTGAAGAGATTTGAGCTTCTGGTGTTCAACGGATGATGCTTTAAAGTATGGTTCTAATGCTGATGTTCTGCTTTTCTCCGGTTCTCTTCCCGAGGTAGTGATTTTTTTAGATGTTTTTTAAATTTATGAAGTTTCTTTTTAATTGCTAATATAAAATGTAATTTAGTGTCAGTTTTGAAAGGTTGTGTCAAAATGTATATCTGATCTAGTTACTTTCGATCTATGGTGAATGAAAGTACGTTTAAGGAGAAATCTTAAAATCCAAGTTAGAATTGAACTTAACGAATTAAATATTTAATGAAATGCCGTGCCGTCCTATAGGCTAGAATCTCTTCATAAATCCTGAAACCAAACTTAACTACCAAAATAACTGCTCTAATCTGTTGGGTTTGTTTCGGTAAAGTTCTATATTTGTTGTAAACCTATCTTATCCAATAGAAGTCAAGTCAAGTCAAAAGTCAAAAGTCATCATGTCAGTGGTTTGACAACTAAAAATCCATCATTCCATTTACACTTCTACCCTTATGTCCTATTTCATTGCAATTCTTTGTGAACATGACATCAGTTCTCCTTCAAAACGAAGTTTATTCAACTTACTTGCTGATTTTGGATCTCAGATTACTCGAAAACTAAAAACACCTTCACCAAGAAATTTCCAAATATTATTCGCGGTGGAGATACTTCGAATATCTTGAAAAAAATGTCTTACCTTTTCGTATGGGTGTACCTCACTTCAACCCTTCCATGTAGCCCCACTATTACCCTAGGCACCATAAAAGCGAGACGTACGGTATGTGGATCGATAGCCTCCAAGGTATGCACAGACACACTGTCATCAGGCTGATTGAAACTTGGGAAGGAACCTGGCAACATCGAACCTGAAAACGTTAATTTATTGTCAATCTAAAGACCCCAAATGGGTTTAAATGAGGATTTTTTTCTTCGAAACATGACAAATTTTTCGAACTCATCTACAAACCTGTTAGGCTACCATTAACCCTGTCAGGTATTACAATCCCGCTTTGCTGGAAGAGAGGGTGCCTCACGCCTCCGGAGTGAGGTTGGGAGTTCTTGTGAAACTCCTGGAGGATCTGCTCGAGGCTGAAGCCTGGCGGTAGGTCGTTGTGGCCGTCGACCGCCAGGTATGGTACCAGGTGGATTTTAGGTTGTCCCGGTGCGTTATTCAACAACGGAGGTTGGTTATAGTGGAATTTTCCTGGTTCGAACGGAGAGTTCGGGAAGGGTAGGTTTGAGTCTGTCCTAATGGGGACGTTCGGAGCTTCAAATTGGGGCATTTTGGGTCCCGACATTATTGGGTTCGGGGCGTTCTGGACCTTAGGTTTACCGTCGTGAATCTCGACGACGGTCCCAGAGGGATAGCTGCTGATTTCAGGATGTTGATTGATGAATTGGAGCACTTCGTCGTGTAGACCTGAGGTTTTCTGATCTTTCAACGGAGGTGGGGTCACGAACAACGTAGACCCCTTCTTCTTTCCGGCGCCCAACGAGTTCGTCGTGGGGTCCTTCGGGACCTTCTGGTACCCCTCTTTGTGGTAATAGGGATTCTCCAAGGGGTTCGAGGGGTCCTTCGGTGCCCCACGGGGTCCCTCCTTCGCGGGATCCTTCGGGACCCTCTGTGACGTCTCTTTCGTCTTAACCTTGGGGTCTTCCCGAGACCCTACCTCGTGGTAATAGGGGTTCTCCCGTGGGTCCACTTTGGCCATTTCGTTCTCGTAAACGGCGAGAGGTCCTAAAACTTTCGAGGGCGCCCTCGGGGCGAACGGTGCCGAATAGGATTCGGTCGTCGTCGTCGAAGTCGTCGGTTTCTCTGCAAGAAAATCTCGTTTCGGGTCATAAGTTTATCTACAGGGTGTCCGACAAGGACGACTCCACCGGATTTATACAGGGCGTTCGTCTGTACACAAGCGTCGTTCTACTCGATAAGCGTCTAAATGCACCACCAAAAGAGTCTCCTACAGCCCAATTACAAGTATCTACACAGCATAGCGGAGGATTGTATTACCCAGACTTTAGGTTAATGGACAGAAGGGGCCCTGTAAAGTGAATTAGTAAATTTAGTTTTAGAATGTAGGTTCATCTACGGAGGGTCGGTACCGGACATGTTCCAGTTTAGTTTTGGACTATATCGAAATGTTCACTCACGTTCGATTTTTACAAAATGTGATATACTGAACGCTTGCGGCATTAAAACTTTAGCAAACGTGTAGTTGTTCCAATTTTGATTATTATATCAATAACTGCATGGTTATTAACTCTGAAATCGTTGTGTATGTGATTGGAACAGTTTGGCACCGGTTCCCATTTGCTTATTTTAGTTTTCTTTATTTTCAAACTGCGTTAAAAATGCCCAGAAACTGAATTCTGTATAATCAAGGACCTTATTGGTACCTATTTTAGGGGGCCAATACCAGTTTGGTTTGGAGCAGTGAAGGTAATCCAAAGACAGTTACAGATATTTTTGAGTTATTTCCAGTTGGATTAAAACCAGGGTTTAAACGGTTATAAAATTAAAATCAATTGACTTTAGAACAAATGGGAATAGCTTTTAGGGATTATTAAAGTTGATGAAGTAACTATTCCGTCATTTTTTAGAATCACTTGTAGTTTCTAAAGAGCACGAAACAGTTACGAAATCAAACAGTTATAACTTAAATTTGGAGTTATCGTGACGCTTTTTGAAAGTTATTGGTTTAAATAGCTTCAACTTGAATGTTGCTTGCAGTTTGAGGTTGAAGCAATCTGAATTGGATTTTAGCTCCCAGAGACTATATTTTGCAGATTTCTAAACCCTCAAAACCCTTTACAGCTTAGATGTAATATTACAAAATTTCAACTTATATACATTGTTTTAATAATTATCTATTTACAAATTTAACTAAACCAGACAGATCTCATTACCACTTCCACTCTCTGTTGATTTCATATCGATTTCAGTCCTATGGAAGTGGATGTAGAACTGAGAATTAAAAATAAGTCTTGCAAAATGTCTTGCATTTGACCTATGAGTTGATAACCTGAATTAATTAACACTATTAAGGTCTGTTTGGTCTCTTCAAACACATTTCTTTGAAACAAACGAAATTTTGCTTCCTGATAAAATCATATCTGTTTCACCTGTGAAGAAATCATCCTCCTTGCAAGTCCATATCTTGCAGCACTCATCCCCATCGATGCTCCCCAGCACGGCCCTCCTGGAGTCGCACCCCAGGCCCGGGGGAGGAAGGGCAGGTACAGGAGGGCACACCGTCTGGCATTCTACTTTCCCTATTTCGCAGTAGCACCTCTTCTCGCATCCCGACACCTCCAGGGGGATCTGGTCCCAGTTCTTGAAGGTTCTCCCGCCGTACCTGCAATACGCGTATCGATCATGAGAATTTGACATAATCATCGATATTACTGTCATGTACTATCAATCTTTACTGTGATCTAGCCCATCCAATATTGTCTAAACTACCCTATCGAAACGACAATAGATTCTGTTTGAGAAGAAGTGCCACATTATTGCCTAAACTACTTATCGAATTACTATCTCGATATTACTATCGATGTTTACCTGCAGGAGCCGTCGTCGACGCACTTCACGTCGCTCGGGCAGCAATCAGGCGGTGTTGGTTTGAAGTCCGGCGGTATTGTCTCCCATTTAACGCACGAAGGGTTGATTACGTCCAGGCCGAAGTACGTGGGGCAGTTTATAGGTAGGCATTTCATGTTCCCGTCGGTCTGACAGGAGCAGAGGGACGTGCAGTTGTCGTTGTACTCCTCCTTGAAGGCGAACGTCCTACCTTTGTAATTACAGCCTTGTTTCGTCGTCATCTCACGAACCTGAAGGCCGATAAGATATGATTTAGTTTAGTACAGAGCATGAAATGCAATGAAGTTAGCGTTTTATAAAAACGCCTTATTCCATACTTCGGCTGTGAGTGAAGTTATGGTTAATTAGGTCAATCGGCAATAAAAGGTAATAGGGATATCCAAGCTAACCCAATCTTCAACAATTTACGTTAAATCTTAAGGAATGTCTCAAGGAAAATTACAAATTTCGAATTTCGTTTCAGTTTTAGAAGTTTCGAATTAGTAACGAAAATTCATAAGCAAATTATAACTACCCCAATTGATCCAATATTTACTTCAATCAAAGTCGCATTAACATTCTTTGAACTTTTTTCTTATGTTTCAACTAGCATTAAAGTTACAGCTACTTTCCCTTTTATGTACCTTTCCAATTTGCTACAGTAGGTTGGATGATGGAAACTTTTTTACGGCTTTCAAATGTCTACCAATTTTATATGTGAATTTGATAGGTGTATTGGAAGGTCGAAAAACATATTTCTGAAGTTGGCACCTGTGCACTTGAGTGCTCATTAAAAGTGAGTGCATTGGAATGCCTTTCAATTATCTCCTAGTAGTGTGAAATGAAAAATTAGAAAATAAATCAAGTGTCAACTTATCGGCAGACGGTTTTATAATGCACCAGATTCGTTAAAGTTGTTTCAGAAAACATCTTTCAGAAGAACACAAAACTAGCTTCCAGGCTTAACAGGATACTAAATAAACCATTGTATTCTTTGTTAGGCCAATTTCGAACTTACAGAATCTAGTAGGCAGCTTTTATTGATCTGCATTTTTACAGAACTAACAATTGTTTCTTCTACTTGGCAGAGATATTAAATTAATTTCACTTGAGTAAGTTTAAAGTCTGTAGAACTTAGTGCTGTTCTAGAAACTAAAAGACCTAAGAATTGTTTTTTTTTTCAGATCGAACAATATAACAAAGAAACAGGTAGATGCTGTGTTTAAGCAGTTTGAAGAGCTTGCGACGCTTTAACGAACTAAGTTTCAATAGAACACAAAATTGGAGCTTCCAGATTTAACAAAGTAACAGAGAATGTAGACGAAAGCATCTGAACAACGATGTCTTCTCTTTAGTCTGCAGAACTTATTGAGTATATAGAACAATATTGACCAAGATAATAAAGGAACTTTAGTTGGCACAGCTTACTGATCTAGAAACTAACACACCTAAAATTAGTTTCTTCCATATTAAACAAGATAACAAAGAAACTGGATGATGCTATGAGCAGTTTTAAAAGTTTTCAAGCCGGTAATGAACCGTCTCGTTTCAATAGAACATGAAGGGGAGTTTCCGGATTTAACAAGATAACAAAGAAACTAGTGGATAGGTGCTTTGCTTAGACCACTGTAAAGACTACAGAACTTAGTAGAGGGCATTTCGTCATCTGAGTTTTTAAAGAGTTAGCAATTAGATCATCTAGGTGGACCAGGGTAAGAAAGGCACTTACTTGGATAGATTTAAAGTCTGTAGAACTGGTCTAGAAGTTGAAATGCCAAAAAATGTGTTGCGCCAGATTAAACAAGGAAACCAGTAAATTTGAGCATTTTTAATAGTAGTTTACAAACTAAGGTTTTAAAACCGAAACTTCCAGATTTAACAAGATAACAAAGACTCTGTTACATATGTTGTTTAGACCAATGTAGAATCTAGATCTTGATCAAAATTTTCATAGTACTAACACCTAGACCTTATGGGTTGAACAAAACAAAAGATGATAGTATGATCCCAGTGATCATACCGGCAATTTATGATCTTATTGGACCAATTCCAACGCTTGCACGGTTCCATTGGCTGGAACCTATTCATGAGTACTGTCAAATTACCTTGACGGCATCTTCGACGGTGGAGTTCTCCACCCTCGCCCATTTCACCCTTTCACTCTCTTTGGGCACCATCACGTACCCTCCCGGCTGCACCCTGAACCTCTCCCATCGCTTATCGTCTCTCCCCAACTCGACGAAGTCGAATTTCGCGTTCGCGTCGAACTTGACTAAGATCGCGGTGTCGTTGACGTAATCGGCGGATAAAATGGTCTTTCTCCTCTTCTGGGGCTTCTCTTCTTCCCTCGTCTCGGACTCGTTCTCGTCCAGGGTAACGTCGCACAAGACTTTCTTACAACACTTAGGGTCCTTGGGGTCTGGGATCTCGACGCATCTGTCTGACGTTTTGTTCTGCGGGGGACATCTTCGGAAGAAAGTAATTGAGGGATGTTTTATGATGTAATGTGAATATATTGATATTGTTTTACGTGGCCAAGTCTTAAGGGTATATTTGCGAGTAAATTTTTTTCTCAACATCTTCCTTTTCATTTTTGTGTATTTTTGACACATTCTTAGGCACGATTTTTCTTAACTAGTCGTAACTTAACTTCCTAACTATCCTTAGTTTAATATCAGTAATGGATAGTATGCCTGTACATATTTCTGTTGCCATTCTCATATTTATGATTTTTTTTAAATTAAATTTTCAATAAAATTATTTAAAAATGAATATTGATAATTAGCCTAAAATTAATTCATAATATAGACCAAAAACATAATGTGTTTTAGTAAAGCGTTGGTTTTTTGGGTTTTTGAGAATGGAAAATGTGAGATATGGAAGAAATGTGAATTAATATTTTCGTCCCAGCTATTTCAATTAATTAATAATTAACGGTTGGTTAATTCGGATTTATTACCTCGCTTTGCATACTGTTTTCCCTCCGGCCTCGCACGTGCAGACCTCCAAACAACCCTTATTAAAGGTTTCGCCCCTTTGGTAAACTTTATTGTCGTACGAGCAGAATTCTAAGGGTTCCGTCTCTGAAAATGACCAAAAGAAAAATGTTACATAGTAATAATAAGCATTATTTTAAGAACAAGGATAAATAATTTTAATATCAGATTAGGGTACACTCTTCACAGTGAAGGAAATACAGTGACTCTTATTGAAAATGTAGTAGGATAAGAACGATTTACTGTTGGATAAAAATAGTGAAATTTCTCAGGTACCTCGAAAAATCTTTTGATTTATTCTCAGCTCCCAAAAATATTTCCTGTTAAAGTGATGCAGTTTGGACTTTGTACGATAGATTCTTTCAGGAGTAGTATCCACAATTTCCTAGTTCGTGTCAAAGTTATCCAGAATTTTCTCGGTACAATTTTCCAGGACAATAATTTTTTTTCCAGAATTGAAATCCCTATGGTAGCTAGGAAATCGAATTAAAGTCATATATATTTATTTATTTATTTGTGTGTCTGTCCTGTAATGTATTCCTGGGATTATTTGGTAAAATTCTCCAAGGTAATGATAAAAACAAACATCCAAGCCAAATGAACTTTTCCAGGAGCACATATCACAAGGATAAAATGTTTGTCGTGGATTGACTTTTCTTCGGGATATAAATGTCTTTGAATTTCATAGGGCGTATCAAGAATATCCTACGTTTTCCAAAGTTTCCTCTGTAAAATTTTCCAGAATTTTCTGTAGGTGAACTAAACCTTCACCGCAAATTTAACAAAATGAGTTCTCTAGTTAAAAACACTTTTCTCTTTGAAAGTCTACTCATTTCCTCTCACCTGTGTCGCCTGCGCAGACCAATACAGAGCAACAGGGATCATCGCTTTCTTTCTCGCTGCAAAGGGAATCTTCTATCTTCTTCCCTTTCCTGAAGAAAGGTTTCCTGCATCGTTCCTCGCACTCCATCTTGCCGTTAAGGCACGTGCACACGTTGTCACAGCCGTTTTCCAACTTCTCGCCGTGTTCGTACGTCAGGCCGCCTTTCTCACACACACTCATGACTGAAAGTAAAATAATAAATCGGTGAAACAAATTTATTATTCAGGGAAATTGATGGGATGAATGTAGGCAAGGCCTTGCATGTAATGAGAAACCTATTTTTGGGTAATTGCTAGAAACCCAAAGACTCTAAACAGTAATGGCAATGTGCAATTTAAGCACCAAATTGAAAGGGCATAAATTCGAACCAGAAACCTTATGTGGTTCAAAACCAAGCTCTTCATTAGTCAAAAGTGACTGGGAGCAGTTCTTGGAACCAATACCATTCATCAGGCAGGTTTCGGTTTGGTTGGTTGGTCAATACCCAACCGATTTTGACCGATCGAAATAGAGCCCTACCGACGCCGGTGACGTTCTTCAACCCCGCCACCTTCTCGGCGTCGTCCTCGTCGTCGTCCTCGTCCCCAATCGTGACGTCGCTCAGGTCGAACTTCGAGCCGGTCGAGGAGTTCGATTGGTCCTTCGCGACTTTGACGTTGGCCGTGAGGTTGAGGGCTCGCGGCGCCTTGTGCTCGTCCGTCTTGGGCGTCGCGACGTCCGTCAGGGGCGTCGGTCTGAAGAGCACGTGGTCGACGTCGTCCGCCATCATCATGTTCATGGATTTCGGTAGGGCGACGGTGGAGGGCGTGTGGGTGACCACGTCTGGAGTGGGAGAAGAAGATGTTAATTTTTTGTGGGTTAGGTCTTGTTATTTTGAGGTTTAGTGGAAGTAGCGTTTTGACTTAATGGAATTAGGGTATTTGACTACTTCCCGGAAATCATGTTTAAAGGTTTATTTACTAGAACTAAAATTGGTACACCCTAAAATTATATTAGTATTAATTTGCTCTATAATCGAAAATTAAACGTGGGTTATGAAACATAACTCGCGCGTTGTTGGTAAAGATTATTTATTACATATTTATCGACGCAATTACCACTACCTACAAATGAGTCGACTAGAATTTTTCGGTCGGTTTCTGGGATGTAAGGTTATTACCATAATCAACTCAAATGGATTTGTAATATATGACTTATGATGAAAACATAATGAATATTTTCAAATACAGTTATGAACATAACTTGCTTTAACAATAATATGCTTGTTTCAAATTTGTTGTGAGTTTTCTGTGGTCTGTTTATTATAAGTTTAATGACGGGAAAACCGCGTTGAAACCCAGAAATACAATTGCGTTCTGCATGCCTATTAAGCCACAGCATCCACTTCATAAGTCAGCATTTACTATAGGCTCATATTTTATTGCTAATTTACGACTTTATTGCTCCACGCCTTAGCGAGAAAAAGGGGCTAATCTGACATAAGACTTAAGCCACATCATCCACCCCTGTATCTCCGGAACCGTAGGAGATATATACATAAGCCAA
Source organism: Cryptocephalus moraei (assembly GCA_946251905.1). Lineage (NCBI taxonomy): Eukaryota > Metazoa > Arthropoda > Insecta > Coleoptera > Chrysomelidae > Cryptocephalus > Cryptocephalus moraei. Next base: position 40,608,021 of record OX276452.1, read on the forward strand.
GCGGCATATTTTATTGCTAATTTATTGCTGACGATCGCGACTAGTAGCGCAATCGCAGACCCACCCCTACAACCCTTAGTAATAAACTCACCCCCATAATATCAGAAAAATTGTAACAAAAAACGTAAGTCCGTTGAATGAAGCCTGAGATCGTTATTACTAATTAGTTTCTCATCCTCCAAAGAAAGCGTGACTTTATTGCTCCACCCTATAGCAAGAAAAAGGGAATAATCTGACTTAAGACTCACCATCCACACCTGCATATCCGGAAACGGAGGAGATATATACATAAACCGAATGGCATATTTTATTGCTAATTTATTACTGACCATAGGAACTAGCAGCGAAATCCCAGAACCACCCCTTCAACCCTTAGCATTAAACTCACCCCCGAAATATCAGAAAAATTGAAGAAAAAAATATGTCCGTTAAATACATCCTGGGCTCTTTACGACCATTTGATTGCTCAACTTTCAAGTGTTTTTCTGATATTTCGGTGGTGAGTTTAATGCTAACTGTTGAAGGGGAGGTTCTGAGATTGCGCATGTCTTCAGCAATAACTTGGCAATAAAATATGCCGTCTGGTTTATGTATATATCTCTTACGGTTCCGGAGATACAGGGGTGGATGATGTGGACTAAGTCTTATGTCACATTAGCCCCTTTTTCTCGCTAAGGGGTGGAGCAATAAAATCGTGATTTGCGTAATAAATTAGCACTAAAATATGCCGTTTGCTTTATGTATATATCTCTTGCCGTTCCGGAGATACAGGTGTTGAGGGTGCGTCTTACGTCAGATTATCCCCTATATCTCACTAAGGGGTGGAGCAATAAAATCATGCTTCCGTTTGAATATGACAAATTAAATAGCAATAAAGATCCCAGGCTGCATTTAACGGACATACATTTTTTGTTACAATTTTTCTGATATTCCGGGGGCGAGTTTAATGCTAAGGATTGAAGGGGTGGGTCTGGGATTGCGCTACTAGTCGCGATCGTCAGCAATAAATTAGCAATAGAATATGCCGCTTGGTTTATGTATAAATCTCTTACGGTTCCGGAGATACAGGGGTGGATGATGTGGACTAAGTCTTATGTCACATTAGCCCCTTTTTCTCGTTAAGGGGTGGGGCAATAAAATCTTGAATTGCGTAATAAATTAGCAATAAATTAGCAATACAATATGAGCCTATAGTAAATGCGGACTTATGAAGTGGATGATGTGGCTTAATATAGGCATGGGTTCTGCAGTGTTTCTGCGAAGTAAAGTTATAACTATAACTTATTCTAATGAGTTTATATTGTCTATATTCTCATTCCAAACGAACTATAACTGATAGCTCATTTCTAAAGGTTATGGATGAGTTTGTACCTACATATTAATTAATAAGTACCTATGCCCGGCTTTCCCAGTTGCATTGAATATATTTATCTCCACAACTACATTGTGTGATTAGGGTGTTCAGGGCCCCGTGAGTTATGAATGTTGCTGTTGTAGATAAAAACAGTAGAAATATTTCTAGAAGTAGTTCTGATCGGAACCTACTCTGATATGAAACATTTTCGAAACGTCCGTTGTGACGTAGGCGCGCATATGTCAGGTTCTCAACAATCATCTGAACAGATGCCACATAGCTGGAGTAATGATGATTCGTACATCGCAACGTTGAAATAATTTTCGTGTTTTGATTGTTTTAAGTAATGGAGTATTGCGGAGCGTTACCGTTTCCTACTCGCTTTAAGATAAGGTATCTCTCTGTCTCTCTCTCCATTCTACAGAGACAACAATGAAATATCGCAATATCGAATAATAAGCACACAGTTGAATCGTGTGATGTAACTGAAACAACGTCGCTGTTAGGCAAGTTCTATGGGAACTCCATTCTTACATATCGGGGAGTTCATATAATCTAATTTACTCTTGGCTGTGCGTTTAATTTTGTAAAAGGAAATTTTACAATTTTACAAGGATTTTAAGAGAAATGAAATTTAGTGGTTAATTAGGCGCTTTCGTAATGCTTTCAATTTTATCATTTGAATCGTCTCGGTAGGTTTCCAAATAACTCGATGAAATGGTTTTAAATTTAGCTTTACTCGAATGATTCGCTTGATGATGTTATTACTCTTTTTAAATCCATCAAACTCAAACTCAGTTAAAAAGTATTCTGAATTAGTATTAACCAATAACATTTCGCCTTTTCTCCATTTGTATCATTTACTGACCCTTCGGTCGTGTTTTGGCGGCTGGTGCACCCACCATCACAACGAAGTGTCCAATGAGAGTTCGCCATTTATGTAACGTAACGAAAATCTTGTCACATTTTCTTAAACTATACACTTATGAAGCCGCAAGTTATGATCACCTTTACCGTTAAAAACCGATAATGGCTTTCATTCGGAAGCGATGCCGTTTGTAAATTTCCATTACCTACACCGAACGTTTCATATAATTTTATAATATTATTCATGAATGTTATAATGTTCCTAATAACCTGACCACCTCATTCGAAACACCAGGTATAGATACACAAAGATTTCCTATTTAAGACGACCCAGAAACGGTCGAAGCGAGTGAATCATTCCTTCTTCTTCTCCATCAACATCCTCGTCTTCTGCTTCTCTTTCTCTTCTGTTTCTTCTTCCCTAAAAACTCAAGGCCTCCTCCTCACAAAAATTCGCCTCGGGCGGTTTAATAATTATCGTTATTATCCAACCGAGATATAAGAAGATGCGTGAGGAGGGGGGAAGGGGGAAGGGGGAGGAGAAGCGTGAGTATCTAACGTATTTTTCTGACGCGCCTCGTATATCTGGGTTTTTTCATTAGTCTACTATTGACACATGGAGTGAAATTACTTGCACGTTATTATAGAAAGTCTTCTCTCTTTGAGGATCGTACGTGGAATGATGATTAATTGGGTTGAAACTTTTTTTAAAAAGTTGTTCTAAAGTTCATAACTCATTCATAGTAAATTAAGTAATGGTCCATAACTCACGCCTCTGTACTGGCCTTAGGGAGAGCAGTTACCACTACATAGGCTGATTCAGTGTTTTTAAGAAGGGTTAACATGAATATGTTATTGTTGAACAAAGGTTTCTCTTTCGAGAACTGACAATTATGAGGTTATATCTTATAATTCACCACCGTTAACGACGTATTTCTCGTGAATTTTTCTCATAATAGTTTGAGAAAAACATTTAGCGAGTTATAAGGCCAACCTATCCAGAAATCACGAACATTAGTACCTAAATTTACCGCTAACGAAGAATGAATAATATGAGTTGTTACTCACGGTATAACCTTCGTATTTGTAAATGTCATTACAGAAAGCTTCCTCGCTGTGCTTTTGAAAGATCATGTAACTTTAATTCATAACTCTTCATGAGACACATCTGACGTCCAGGAGTGCCAGTGTATAATGGTAGTTACACACGTAGCGGTTTTAGTTTCTCCAGAATTAAACAAAGTCGTCAAGTAATGTCATTACAGAATGTGTTCTTACCTGACAATTCATCGGTGCTACGAAGAGTGGGTAATTTGAGTTCTTACTCACAGAACACCCATAGTTAATATTACAATAACACTCCTGTTAATTACGCATGTTTTCATACACCCAAAGTACATATAGAGGGTGTTAACCGATCGGGTAAATCAAAATGGAAGAATATACAACTGACCTGTGCACCTTGAACTTGTATATAGATATTTATATGTAGGTAATATTTCTCAGGTTCATATTCATATATGTATGTAATGTATTGTTTGCTGTGGTTTTGATTTGGGATTGTTAAAGTAAACGTATTGTGCGATTGTAATGCACACTTAGTAAATGTAGTAACAATAGCCTATGTATTTATGTGGGTATGCAATGAATTGAAAATGACTCATTTTGGAATTCGTAGGATAATTTAAGTTACCAACATAACGAGTAACTGTTTCCTATAATACTTCTCAAACTGGTCGAAATTGGTATGTTTTAAAAACAAAAGCGTTAAAAGTAATGGTTTTGCACACATTTGTCATTTTCTGCGGTAATTTTAAAATCCCAACTGTTTCATGAAAATACTTAGAAAAAGCGTTACGTCATATTCATGTGTAAAATCTGGATAGTACAAAATTAGAATATTTATATAAAAACAACTATTATTTAACAAGTAAACATAATAGCTCTTACGTCTTTACTTATCCGAAGTATCATTATGAAGCAGGTATATATGTTAATATTAGTTTTTTTTACAATAATTAATTAATATTTTATCACGGTTTTATTTTTAAATTCCACAATATTGTTTTCAACGTTCCTGCGATCGACATGAATATTCACTTTAAATATGAAAAGACAGAGGGAGAGAGACAGAGTGTGTGATAGATAAAATAATACGTCATACCTACTTAAAAGTTGGTTTCACTACTTTTACATACCCTTATGATTTTACGTAATTGGGTTTAACGTACGTTACAGGCTAGGTATCAGTTATGACAGTTAATCCACGTCTATTCGAAGGTGGCGGTGATTAATGAAACATAACCCCCGACTTCGACGAATCATTTTCAACCGCAGAATGCAATGGATTTTCCATCAATTCCGTCGATTGTATACGTTAAGGTCGTTACTTTTCAAGTTGACCTGAATTTTTATGAGAGACAGTAGTCGTAATAAACCTTCATTGACTAGAGCAAAGTGGGATTTATCTACAAATAGGTACCTGCTGTAGTTGTTTATGTTCGTTACTCCATAGAACAACCTGATTTGATCATTCAATAATATCAGTATTAATATAGTATATGATCAACAAGTTTGTTAGGACCATTACTCTTCAGGTCAATTAGGTTTTAAAAAACGTTACGGTTTAATAAATTTGGGTTATGATTTCACTGATTTCTTATGATGGTCTCCATGGTGTTGAGTTAAGTGGAAAAGTGTTTAACTTTGAAGTAAATTTATTTTGGAAATTACTGTTAGGTTTGGTTGATTTGGTTTTGGTGAAAAATAATGGTCATAACTATAGAGCGGATTATATGCAGAAAGAAACTAAAATATATGCACCGAATTTTTGGAAAATATGCATGACCTTGGGATATATATTCAAAAAAATACAAAAAATATAAACATGGTAATCTTTATCGCAAAAAAAACTATGAATTCTCATTATAGGTTTACGAAAAATTGGTACACTGTCTAATTAATCTATTGCTAACTGAATTACAACATTGCCAACGGAATTAAGTATATATTATTGTTTGGTGGAAAATACTTATTATTATAATACAAGTTATTTTCAAAATATTTTGTTAGGTATTAAATGTTCGAAATTATGTGGAAAAAATTGCTTCCTATCAGAATACGTATGTTTAGTAATGGAAAAACTTCCTTCAATATATAGAAATGTGAGGGGTGCATTTCTTAACTTTCCATTCTGAACTAAAATTGAAATCGAAGTTAATTACTATTCCCTCCTCGAAATTATGTTAATTGTCTTTAATTTTAGCTAACCTTCATTTTTATTTAATACTTTTTCTAATTTTTGGTACACAGAATCTCCTTTTTTACCTTTAAACTTCTGACATAGTGTATCGAATTTGTCTACTATTTCAATTGCTTCTGGTTTCCCTTGCGTTTCTACCTTAGGATTATGGGATTTAAACTTAGGTTTAAAATAATATGCCTAAATATGCAATACATGCAATTACTAATTATCGATAATTAGCTTAAATAAATGTAATTTATCTACATAGAGATATGCAAAACTATAAAATATGTATGCAATTTGCATAAAATCTGCTGTCTAGTGATAACTTATGGTTTCGTTTAATACTGTCAATTTTACATGTACCTACTAACTTATTCGAGTTTCATAAGATGTAATCGGTTCACACATTTTCAGTTTGAAGATAGCTATAGAATTTTACGTAGTGTTGGGATATGGTTATTACCCTCTCGTGGGAGATGTGGTTTATAACTCACTCCATATTGTAACGCGAAATGTAAACAGCAGCGTGCAACGTGTTTACTCTTATCGGACCTCGGCGGTCACTTCAAAGCGCTCCGTTAAGTGGGCAATAAAAAAACCGTCCCCAACGTTCCGGCAACATCTTATTAAGGAAAGAAAGATTTATTACTTTCTGGGCGTTTCTAGATGAACATTATTAGGGAAAAGAAGGATCGAGTTCTTTCAGGAATCATCGCGAATACAATTGAGATATGTATATAAGCGGGCTTGCGGTCGGAGAGATTAGATTAGACGTGAAGTCTAATTTAATAATGAAATCTAAATTAATAATTAAGAGTGTGATATAAATTAGGTAGTTAGGAAATTATTAAGATAAATTAAGTAGTATGTAGTATATAATTAGGACAGTGTAAATAAGTTAGAAATAAACGTTACAATATCATTTAACGCTTTTATTAATAGTCCGGGCAATTATGTATCCAAATTCGTGGATGATCCGTCATGGGAACCCCGTGTGAGAAATAACCGAAACTATCGCTTTCTACGGGTCCCATGGAGGTATAAGGACGACGCACTTCTCGAATTAAATATTATCTCGCGGACGAGGTAAAAATCTCTCCGTGCCGACCGAAGCGGAAAATAAACGATGGACATTCTAATCGATTAGGTTTCGAATTTCATGCACAAATGAAGGGAATAATTAAAAATCTCGTTGCCGAGGAGAAATTTAAAGAACGCGAAGGAGATGACGTTTCTTGCACACTTGCAGTTTGTGTGCCTGAAAAGTGAATTTTTCCTACGGCCGACGTAGGTATACCTAATCGCCGCCATTTTGTCTACTCTTGACATTTCCGTTCGCCGGCAGATCCATCATCGAGAGTGGGACCTTCGCCATCGTCACGAGCGAGGAATTCGTTTTTTATTTCGCGATTAATGGAAGACATTTCCGTCCTTCGAAAGAGGAGTATTGGGTGAATAGATCGAAAAACAGAACCGTCGCGTGAACGCAGCGAGATCAACAAATCGACATTTAGAAATATTGCGCTGTAGGTAAACCAGTAGGTAATGGTCGTTATTTCTCACGGGGGTTAATTCTGCGAGAGTGGACATCATGACAAACTGTACTTCACAAAGTTACGATGGTTAGTAACCGAGGTATGAGCAGGCGTAAATTCTGTAAAGGATTCAAACCAAAGGGTGTATTGGATGCATTTGAGAGAATCTTAACATTCTCGATTTTCGGTATATGCAATCATATTGATGCTCAGGTGTAAACTGCACCGAAACCCATTATCGGCTTACCGGGTTACAATAAGAAAGGGACGGTGCACGGACTATAAAAGAATCCGATTGGATAAATGTATATTAAAACCTTATATAAATGTAGTAACAACTACAGCAAACAAACATTTTAATAAAAAAGTATATATTCCCCAAAATCGGCTCTTTCAGCACTTTAAAACGATACCTCATAATAAGCCAAGATTCAGAATACATTAACCAAATAAGATTCAGAAAATAGGTTAAACGGTATGACTTTCGGATTTAAAATGGGGTACCTGTTTTGCATGTCTTACTTATTAATTTATTTAGGAACATATTAAGTACTTTGAAATATATGTATATTTAATAAGACATGTTATACAAACTAAAAACGAATTCTGACAGTCCTAAGTCTGGTTGAAGCGGGAAGGAATTTTTTGTCGTGGTACAACTCACATTTTTAAGATGTTCTCTATAAATTAATTTAAAGTTTGGTATTAAAGAAATAAAACATGTTTTTACCATACTATACATAAAAAATATTTAGTATTAAATATTTTCTAACCATTATTTAATTAATGTATTCTGAATCTTGACGTTCGAGGTATCGATTTAAAGTGCTAAAAGAGCCGATTTTGGGGAATATATTCTTTTTAGTTAAAAATATAGATTACTCTAGTTATTGGTAAATATTAAACCTAATTTATTTACTATAAAATTAACTCTCAACTTTATCGAATGAGGTAGCGTTTTAATGCGTTCAAAAAGCCGATTTTTCTGAACATTTATTTTTTATTAAATGTTTGTTTGCTCTAGTTGTTACTACATTTATATAAGATTTTAGTAAACATTTATTTGACCGGATTCTTTTGCTACCTGTTTATGATTCGTGCACCGACCCTTTCTTATCGTAATCCGGTAAGCCGATAATGGGCTTCGGTGCAGTTTACTATTGATATTGATAGAGGACAAGTCGCTGATTATTACTTACACACTTCGTTTCATTAGGTTATGATGGTTATTAACCGAGATGTAAGATCTTCAAATGGGTAGAATATAATTGCCTACACCAAAGAACATTATGGCGATATTTCAATATACTACTTGTTACAATTGTACTGTTTTAAAAGCAATCTTAAAGGACACATAAAAATTTTAAAATAGTTTGGGCACTTTAAAAGAAGAATGTGAGTTTGTCAATTGTAATGAACAAAAGACATTCTTAATGGTGTTTCAGTTCTTTTAAAGACAACACAAAGTTTAAACCCTTAATTTTAAAGTGGGATAGAAGATTTATTAAGTTAATTAAGCCAATTCTAGTGTGTCAACAATATTTAAGAAGTTGTATTCATCTTAAACCATATATAACGATTCAATGGAAGTTAAGAGTTTAAACTTATTTTGGCTCTAATTAAAGTTGAGCTTCTTAGAAAATGGTGACATTTGTAATCGGGCGACAAAAAATATTACAAGTGTCTGTTCAAAATGCAACTTGAAACGCCATATAATAAGATATAATTCGATTAAAGAAGTTAAGGAGTTTCTAAAGAACTTATGATGATTACAAAGAACAGGTGCCATTTTAAAAGCAACTGCAGTTGTCCTAAGTAAAACGCGACCTTTCAAATAATGATGTATGAAGCTTCGATAATAAACAAGAAATTCATAAGGTTCTTCCTAGAATAATTGTACTCATTCTTTAACATTTCTAAATGAGTTGCAAGTGTGACATTTGAAATGTTACCGGTAACGTTTTGAAATAACATCTGACAATTACCATTAATGGCAATAACAATTAATACATATATGAGGATTTCCAAGAAACTTATGACTATTATTGTAAAGAACAAATGCCATTTTAATATCAATTGCAATGGTTTTAAGAAAAACGTGGTGTTTGATATAATGACCTGATAATTTTAAAGAAAATAAGGAATAATATGTTACTTGTAACAATACTTTTAACAGCCATATATTTTTAAAGCTTTTGCAAGCATTGTAATGTAAAGCAAGTATGAAATTTGAAATGAAGCTTGCAACGTTAATAATCATGTAGCTTTAACATACTTGGATGTACCTACTTGTATTTCTGAAAATCGTAACGTTTGAAATTTTTTATTCATGTGGTAATATTCCATTTCCCAACAGCAAGAAATAATAATACCGCAAAAAATATATACTTGTCATACCTTGAATTGAAATAGTCTTGTGAATCAAGCAGAATCAAAGGTATTCAAGAGGACGAAAACCAACACAATGTTTAAATTGTTTACAAACAATCTTTTACTAAAGAGTAAACACAAAAACAAGCAGTTGTGTAAAATTTGTATTTTTATGAATGTGATTATAATTATATAAGAACTCAAATCTACTAAATACCGAACCGTTAATAAAAATATAATTGTCTACAATATGTTTTTACGAATATTACTCGCCAGAGTTACCGTAGATAACAGTAATCATAACCTTGGTGGAAACTGTAAAAGCGATCAGATATATAAATTTTGTATTTTTAAGTTCTGGAATTCAGGCAACCATTATGTTTCCATAAAATATAATCGGCCTGAAGTGTAATGGTCATAACAAGCATTGTTTAACACCACTATCAAACACTACAAACGGTTATAATACATATTTCTCACGCAAATCAACGTCAACGTAGGGACGTCACAAATGGAAAATTGAGACGGTAAAATATTTCAATTTTGCATTTTTTATCAATTGAAAAATGGGAAATGGATATTACTCCATGTAACACTCAAGGCGTTTTAAAGAGTAATGGCGAAAAACAACTCGTTTAATATGAATGTTAAACAAGAGTAAAGTTATGTTCAACATTTCTCACGACAATCAATCTAAAAATCCATACCAAATAGAAAAGTGAGAAGACAATATTTACCTAAATTCTACTTTTTACAAATTGAATGTTACATGGTTAAGTACCGAATATAAAAATAAGGTTATCCCGAAGATGACCACAAACGACAAGTAAACATGTGGAATGTTAAGAAATTTTTTTGTAGATTAATCACATATTGTATTAATCAATTAATAATTGCTTTAACTACTGCTTCCCATAAAAATTCAGGTCAATTTTAAGACTAACGAACCTAACGCACAATTTGACGAAAAAAAAAACAACATTCCGCTGTTACATACGATTCAAACGAAGTCGTGAGTTATGCTTCATAAATCACCACGACCTTTACAACCATAACTACAGTTACAATTTAATGCTCAATCTCTTAAAGGTAATAAACGTGTGATCGGTTAGGAAGACCTGTTAATGATTCCAATGTAGATAAATACATCGATAAGAATTGATACAGCGTCGAAGTTTAATAGTACTCGTATTTATAATCTCTATAATTAACTCGGCGATAAATCTGATGTTATGAATATTACTCACGGCGAAACCAGTTTGTGATGCATACACCCTATAACGTAACGCTACTTCAGTCTCTTCGAAGAATGTTAAATGAGAGAGATTTCCGTCATTAGACAAGAAATAGATTGAAAATTACTGAAGTGTTATGATTGTAATTCATTCTGTCCGATAGAAACATGTAGAAAAATGATCGTAATACTCGAGCTGCTCTTGTAGTATCTAATTATTATACTTTACGAATCATGGATTAATATATCATAACGCATACTTTACAGTTAAGTAGAAAATTAAATTATGTCCGAGAGTAATGGCACGTACCATTAGCATCAATATTTGGGTATGACCTCAATTATTTAATCCGACGACAAATCGATAATTATCACTATTACTCACAGTTCTCGTTGGTTATTACGACTTGTCTGTCGCTTTACATAGTTAATAAAACTATTTTTAATCGCTGTCGGGAGCATTTATGGTGCTTGAATTTTTAAATTAAATCTTGACGATTTTCTTGAATATACCAAAGAAATTAAACGACGAAGACGACATTAACCTAATTACTATAATATTAATAAGTTTTCTTATAAACACGTGACACATAAATCATTACTAATATTACGGTTACTGGTTTGAGAACGCCTGTTTATTTGTATTTTTTAATTTGGTACTTTCCAGATTTTCCACATGACGTAATGCACGTTTCTAAGTACGTATACGTTTCCATTGAAGCTCATTTCGTTAAAATTTAAATAACAAAAGAACATGCAACCGTGTCGTATTGTTCGTAACGGCCGTGTTATTAAAATATAACAATTTCCATCGGTCAGTACTAAAAATACCCCGGCAATGATTTCTATTTAAATTACCTTACGATTTCAAAAATTGCTCGTTTCCATATCGTTACATCGCCATTGTCGAATGAAATTGTTACTAAATTTAACCATTGTTAAACTTCGCAAGAGAAACAATCCGGACTAACAGTATTAAGAACTCAGTGGGATTAGTAATAACGTCTTATAAATATTTATATTCAGTTTTCATGAGATCCGTCCAAGGCTCCTTCTGTTCGCCACAAATTCGCCGATCGAGAGTTATCATTATAAATCACTACTTCCCACTGTAAAAACTGTTTATGCTCGTAGTGCACGAGTAATGTTGCCAGTAACTCACAGGGCGCCCAGAATTTCAATATTACCAATAAGGAATATTTTGATGTGTAAACGTGAATAACAGCAATCGTAACTCACTGATTTCGTAAGTATATTGTATTGTAATATAATACATATGTAACTCATTGAACGGTAAAACATCTTATGTCTCATGGTAGAAATGAGTAGGTAGTAATGTTTCGTGAGAATCGGTGAATTATGAGTACCGTTACCCGTCAGCGTGCTTGCGCGACGTGTAATCCGCCTTATTATCCACTAACAAGAACGGAATCAATCCGTAACGACACCGACGTTATACTCTTTTTTCTCTAATTTATTTCACGACGTTAAAATTTACAACGCTTTAATTAATTTTATTTAATTGCCATTTTTAAATAATAAGGTTCGGTTGTTTCGGTCTATATTTTTTTAACAGTTAATTTCGTCGAAAAAATGGAGGCCAAACGATAACTAACCAATAAGCTGTGATCGAAGAACTGAGGGAAAAATTTAGGTACTCGCACGTGTTGTTGTTGTGAGTAATAAGGGCTATAACACCTTTATGCATAATGATAAATGGCAGGTTTCCGTTGCCTTCGTTGCTGATTTATAAGTCGTGATTTCATAACTCACGAGTTGGAAACGTTCTGCTCATTTTTAACTAATCGTAGAAATGTATCAGAACGTTCGTGAGTCATGAGTACCTGCAGTACTCATTAAAATGGTTTGATTAATACCGTGTGATAATATGATTGACGAGATGCTACAGTATAGGTACTTATAACAAATGCTGTGAACAATATGCGATATTACACCTCATTATATTAGAAGAATATTCATGAATTCACTTGCACACCAGTAACGTACGTTTTACAATTTTAGACAAATCATTAAATTGGATCAGGGAACTGTGAGTTATAATTGATATTACTCACGGTTGTTACACGCATTACAAACAGTGGAACTGACATTTACTGGTTCAGCCGTAACTCATTATTGCTCAACTATAGATGCGGACAAGTAAGACAAGTAAATATTGATTAATTTTGCCTCAAATAATAAATTATACTTTTTACTATTTGGTGATGGATGCTGTGAGTTATGTCGCGTATAACACATTAATACACCATATTCTTCATCCATTTCGTCTATAATAACTACATGAGTATCACATGTTAGTTGAGTTAAGAATATTTTGTAACTAAACTGATATTATTTCATCGTATATCCATCGTAATAAACCACATTTTACGATTTTTGGTTAATTAACTCACAGTGATGTGAGTTATGTCGTACATCACACCTTTTCATAATTAATAATGAGATATACTTTAAAGTTATAATAGACAAAATAGTGGTATGTTTAAAGTACGAATCACGAGGGTAATAATAAATGTTATTAGCAATATTTTTCAGCTGGTGACGAATGCACTAGGTCCTGTGAGTAATGATTACTAACCAATTTTTGACATTAGGTAAATTGAGATGATGTGATTTTTCCTTAATCACCATATTTGAGTAGAATCTCAATGTCAAGAATTGGTGAGTAATATCGTTCATAACTCATTGCGCGACTAGGTTAAGTCGAGCAGATAGTCCTTAGATAGTACTTAACACAGGCTGATCTAGCTAATTCATGACTTCGTATTGAGCATTCAGTTTCGAAAGAATCTTTCATAATTGTAATTGTGTCTAAACCTATGAATACTGGTGTCGCAGTCAAATTTTATGGTGGTCATGAAATCAATTTACTCAGGAACGGTACCAAATCTTTGGTACTAACGTACCACGCAATGATTTGCGACTTTAAGCCACACAATTGTGTTATTGGATTAGAGATCCCGTGAGATATGGATGGTATTATACACCGACTAACAAACTAGATGGGAATTGATATGTATTTCCAGGTTTAGTTAAATAGCGCTACAGAAATTAAATGATGTGAGTAATAACTAGGTATCATTAATCATAGCTTTCACCTAATCACCATCTGTAAGTAGAATCTGAACTCAATATCCAGGATTGGTGAGTAATATGGATCATAACTCACAGGACCTCTCATCGTGATAAGTTTAAGCCGGTCAAGTGATATGTGATTAGATACCTAGCTATTAACATAGGCTGATTTAGTTAATTTTTTATTGGGTGTTAAGCGTTCGGTTCTGAAAGAATCTTTTATAACTGCAAATCTACATCTAATTCTAAATTAATAGGAGTGTCGCATTCAAATTTTATACTGGTTATGAAATCAGTTTATTGAGGAACGGTACTAAAAGTTCTTGCGCACCAAACAATGATTTACGACTTTAAGCCACACAATTTTGATGTTGGATTGAAGATATGGATGATGTTATCCACCGATTTAACATACTAGATGGAAATTGATGTGTATTTCCAGGTTTAGTTAAAGCACGGTTTATAGCACTACAGAAAGTAAATGGTGTGAGTAATGACTATATCACATTTGCAGTTGAATTTTTGCATAATTCAGTGACTAGTCTTAGTACTAAATAAGTAATAAATAGCATATTTTGGTAGCAGACTGCTAAAAATTGCTAGGAATAATAAACTTAATACAAGAAGACTCCAAAGAGATGGGTAGAAAGCTGGACTTCCGGTTCGCAGGAAGCCCCAGACTGAGGCGAAAAGAACAAATAAACAGGCTGTCCTGCCTATTTACAGAAGAAAAAAAGAAATAATTTCAACGAACTTAGTCTTCCGCGGTTAGTATGTCTCAATTCAATAATAATCAGATACACATCTTGACCTCCCCTCGTAAAAGGCCCTACTTTCTTCACATTCTCTCCGTCACATTCGTCCCGTTTTTTCTTCTTCTTCATTCTCAACGCGTGTCCGATGAACACTTCCGCGACATGCGACATACATAACATTTCTTTCGAAAGAAGAAACAATTTTCATAACTCTTCCCTCGCCTTCTCGCTCTTACCGTTCTCCACGCACTCCGCGCCCTGGAGGGCCAGGAAGGCCGCTAGGAGGAGGACGGCAAGCATTATTTTCCACGCACTATCACTGGCACTGTCTCATGTTTCTTCCAAAGGGGAGTCACCGCGGAGGAGGATTCACCACAGGAAAAAGAGCGACGACGAACTCCGGTCAACGGTAAAAACGGTAAAACTTAGCCGCCGTTGTGTATGTGTTGTCGGTGTTGTTGTCCTTCTTCTCCTCCTTGTCCGTTTGTTGTTGTGGCCGAAGAGGACTGGTCGCACTGATCAGACTTTCGAGCCGGCGAGTGGGGCTCACCAGGTATCCACAGGTGGGATTAGAGAGGGGGATCGAGACGTGGTTCGATTCGTAAACACTTTTTGATGTTGATCCGGTTCTTTATAACACCTTTGGTCGGTTCAAATTTCAGTTTTTCGATTACAAATCAATACTAATTGATCCATGAGTTTTGAGGTACCTACCAAATGATTCGAATTTTGTTTCAGGTGTACTGGACTATCGCCGCCACTGGATCGACGGCAGGCCGCAATACGCGAAAGATGGTGTCAGTCGCGGTACGATAGATGGTACTGTTTCAGTTCGTTCACTTGAGGTGAGTTGAGGTTAGGTACTCTATGTGCGACATCTTTTTCGGAAACGGTTGAGCCCAATGAGTTGAATTTACTACTTATAGTTTAGACTCTTTTTAACGAACCTGTTATGCTAGTTTCACCACTTTTTTGCCTTCTTTATTTATCGCTAATCGCAAGTTAGTAATCCACCAATTCCTTTGATCATATTTTTAAGGTAACAATTGAATTTCATTATTACATTATTCTTCGTACATATCACTGATTATCCCGATGACATATTTTAATCAATACGTGTATAATTGTAGGTATTACATAGAAAATGATCGTCAACGTTGTGAACCGCGATGATGTCGACTGGCAGGAACAGGAAGAAAACAAGCTGGGTGAGGGTCGTTCCGGATTTTGACCACGAGCTACTCAACTCAGCACCCACATTTATATAGTACGTATATAGATTTTTTACTAGATTTTACAATAAGTTTTAGGATGGCAGAGAATGGCTCCAATTGAAATTGAAGTTAAAGTAATTATTATTGTTATTACATTTGATTAATTGAACAATTCAAGAGTTATGAACAAGACAATTCTGTCAACAAGAATTCGATTTAATCCCGAAAGTACCTCTAAAGAAATATATGCGCCGTGCTGTTGTCCTATAGTTTACGTCTTCAAAAGACGATTCTATGATACAGCGAATAAAATCCATGCGCATTCACCATAACCAAAATTTCCCATATTTTTGTTTTTGATAAATATTTTCAGTTTTCAGTCAATTTTGGAAAAATCACGACGAAAGTCACAAGGTACATCAAAGGGAACATGGCATTCTAATCCTTCGTTAATTAAATATGGGAATTTTGTGGTTGCTTTTTTTCGACTTCTCAAATTTTTTTTAATTTTGTTCTCTGTATTAATTCCAGATTCGCCTTGTACATGGAGCACAAGGAGGACGTAGGATACCCCAGCATACTTCGACTGCAAGAAAGGCCTTATTCCCCCAATCCTCCAATATGAAATCCTCCAGTTGTGGTGCGATACTTAAAAATAAGTGATTCTGATGTTTTGTACTAATATTAGATGAGTTTACGATTAAGTGCATTAAGTGCGTTAAATACATTTTATTACATAAATACTCCTCTAATGTATTTTAAATTTTGCAATAAACGTTCATATAAGAGTTTAGATTTTATTCATAAATTCTCCTCGACCCTTAGATACATTGAGATTTAAGCAATAAGTAATAATTACTAATTATTTTGAGTAGTACAGTTGATTTAACTACCCTGAGAGTTTCATACCGAAAGTCAAAAATTCATGTTTTGATGGTAAAAAACGACCCAAACCTAGGTTTTCTAATTCACCGACCAAAAGTAAGACGATTAATTAATCTCTGCGATATCAATTATTGAAGAAGTTTTACGTAAGTTTGCAAAAATGCAGCAACTAGGAAACTACTCGGCCAATCGCACTGAAACTCACCGAAGGGCCTTAGGAGCCCTTCGGCGACCTACCTTACGAGTTTCATGGCGAAAATAGAAAGTTTAAATTTTGGTCAAAAATATGTAAAATTGAAATTTACGATTTTCCAATTATGCGTGCAAACGATCAAGGGCGTCGCCCTAAACACGACGGTGAAGGTCCCAGGGCCCTACGTCCCTTCGTTCCGGAGATATCGTCGGTTTTAGGAATAGCCACATGAAATCAGAAAAACGTGAATAACTCCTAAACCGCTGGACAGAAATGGCTGAAAATGGGCGAAGGGCATCAGCAGCCCTTCGCCGATCTGCCCTACGAGTTTCAGATCGAACTTCGAAAGTTTAAATTTTACAGGTATAAAAACGTGTAAAATTTCATTTTTTCGATTTTCCAATTATGCGTGCAAACGATCAAGGGCGTCGCCCTAAACACGATGGTGAAGGTCCCAGGGCCCTACGGCCCTTCGTTCCGGAGATATCGTCGGTTTTAGGAATAGCCACATGAAATCAGAAAAACGGGAATAACTCCTAAACCGCTGGACAGAAATGGCTGAAAATGGGTGAAGGGCATCAGCAGCCCTTCGCCGATCTGCCCTATCAGTTTCAGCTCGAAATTCGAAAGTTTTAATTTTACAGGTATAAAAACGTGTAAAATTTCATTTTTTCGATTTTCCAATTATGCGTGCAAACGATCAAGGGCGTCGCCCTAAACACGATGGTGAAGGTCGCAGGGCCCTACGGCCCTTCGTTCCCGAGATATCGTCGGTTTTAGGAATAGCCACATGAAATCAGAAAAACGGGAATAACTCCTAAACCGCTGGACAGAAATGGCTGAAAATGGGCGAAGGGCATCAGCAGCCCTTCGCCGATCTGCCCTACGAGTTTCAGATCGAAATTCGAAAGTTTAAATTTTACAGGTATAAAAACGTGTAAAATTTCATTTTTTCGATTTTCCAATTATGCGTGCAAACGATCAAGGGCGTCGCCCTAAACACGATGGTGAAGGTCCCAGGGCCCTACGGCCCTTCGTTCCCGAGATATCGTCGATTTTAGGAATAGCCACATGAAATCAGAAAAACGGGAATAACTCCTAAACCGCTGGACAGAAATGGCTGAAAATGGGCGAAGGGCATCAGCAGCCCTTCGCCGATCTGCCCTACGAGTTTCAGATCGAAATTCGCAAGTTTAAATTTTACAGGTATAAAAACGTGTAAAATTTCATTTTTTCGATTTTCCAATTATGCGTGCAAACGATCAAGGGCGTCGCCCTAAACACGATGGTGAAGGTCCCAGGGCCCTACGGCCCTTCGTTCCCGAGATATCGTCGGTTTTAGGAATAGCCACATGAAATCAGAAAAACGGGAATAACTCCTAAACCGCTGGACAGAAATGGCTGAAAATGGGTGAAGGGCATCAGCAGCCCTTCGCCGATCTGCCCTATGAGTTTCAGCTCGAAATTCAAAAGTTTTAATTTTACAGGTATAAAAACGTGCAAAATTTCATTTTTTCGATTTTCAAATTATGCGTGCAAACGATCAAGGGCGTCGCCCTAAACACGATGGTGAAGGTCCCAGGGCCCTACGTCCCTTCGTTCCGGAGATATCGTCGGTTTTAGGAATAGCCACATGAAATCAGAAAAACGTGAATAACTCCTAAACCGCTGGACAGAAATGGCTGAAAATGGGTGAAGGGCATCAGCAGCCCTTCGCCGATCTGCCCTATGAGTTTCAGCTCGAAATTCGAAAGTTTAAATTTTACAGGTATAAAAACGTGCAAAATTTCATTTTTTCGATTTTCAAATTATGCGTGCAAACGATCAAGGGCGTCGCCCTAAACACGATGGTGAAGGTCCCAGGGCCCTACGTCCCTTCGTTCCGGAGATATCGTCGGTTTTAGGAATAGCCACATGAAATCAGAAAAACGGGAATAACTCCTAAACCGCTGGACAGAAATGGCTGAAAATGGGTGAAGGGCATCAGCAGCCCTTCGCCGATCTGCCCTATGAGTTTCAGCTCGAAATTCGAAAGTTTAAATTTTACAGGTATAAAAACGTGTAAAATTTCATTTTTTCGATTTTCCAATTATGCGTGCAAACGATCAAGGGCGTCGCCCTAAACACGATGGTGAAGGTCCCAGGGCCCTACGTCCCTTCGTTCCGGAGATATCGTCGGTTTTAGGAATAGCCACATGAAATCAGAAAAACGGGAATAACTCCTAAACCGCTGGACAGAAATGGCTGAAAATGGGCGAAGGGCATCAGCAGCCCTTCGCCGATCTGCCCTACGAGTTTCAGATCGAAATTCGAAAGTTTAAATTTTACAGGTATAAAAACGTGTAAAATTTCATTTTTTCGATTTTCCAATTATGCGTGCAAACGATCAAGGGCGTCGCCCTAAACACGATGGTGAAGGTCCAAGGCCCTACGGCCCTTCGTTCCGGAGATATCGTCGGTTTTAAGAATAGCCACATGAAATCAGAAAAACGGGAATAACTCCTAAACCGCTGGACAGAAATGGCTGAAAATGGGTGAAGGGCATCAGCAGCCCTTCGCCGATCTGCCCTATGAGTTTCAGCTCGAAATTCGAAAGTTTAAATTTTACAGGTATAAAAACGTGTAAAATTTCATTTTTTCGATTTTCCAATTATGCGTGCAAACGATCAAGGGCGTCGCCCTAAACACGATGGTGAAGGTCCAAGGCCCTACGGCCCTTCGTTCCGGAGATATCGTCGGTTTTAAGAATAGCCACATGAAATCAGAAAAACGGGAATAACTCCTAAACCGCTGGACAGAAATGGCTGAAAATGGGTGAAGGGCATCAGCAGCCCTTCGCCGATCTGCCCTATGAGTTTCAGCTCGAAATTCGAAAGTTTAAATTTTACAGGTATAAAAACGTGCAAAATTTCATTTTTTCGATTTTCAAATTATGCGTGCAAACGATCAAGGGCGTCGCCCTAAACACGATGGTGAAGGTCCCAGGGCCCTACGCCCCTTCGTTCCGGAGATATCGTCGGTTTTAGGAATAGCCACATGAAATCAGAAAAACGTGAATAACTCCTAAACCGCTGGACAGAAATGGCTGAAAATGGGTGAAGGGCATCAGCAGCCCTTCGCCGATCTGCCCTATGAGTTTCAGCTCGAAATTCAAAAGTTTTAATTTTACAGGTATAAAAACGTGCAAAATTTCATTTTTTCGATTTTCAAATTATGCGTGCAAACGATCAAGGGCGTCGCCCTAAACACGATGGTGAAGGTCCCAGGGCCCTACGCCCCTTCGTTCCGGAGATATCGTCGGTTTTAGGAATAGCCACATGAAATCAGAAAAACGTGAATAACTCCTAAACCGCTGGACAGAAATGGCTGAAAATGGGTGAAGGGCATCAGCAGCCCTTCGCCGATCTGCCCTATGAGTTTCAGCTCGAAATTCAAAAGTTTTAATTTTACAGGTATAAAAACGTGCAAAATTTCATTTTTTCGATTTTCAAATTATGCGTGCAAACGATCAAGGGCGTCGCCCTAAACACGATGGTGAAGGTCCCAGGGCCCTACGTCCCTTCGTTCCGGATATATCGTCGGTTTTAGGAATAGCCACATGAAATCAGAAAAACGGGAATAACTCCTAAACCGCTGGACAGAAATGGCTGAAAATGGGTGAAGGGCATCAGCAGCCCTTCGCCGATCTGCCCTATGAGTTTCAGCTCGAAATTCGAAAGTTTAAATTTTACAGGTATAAAAACGTGCAAAATTTCATTTTTTCGATTTTCAAATTATGCGTGCAAACGATCAAGGGCGTCGCCCTAAACACGATGGTGAAGGTCCCAGGGCCCTACGTCCCTTCGTTCCGGATATATCGTCGGTTTTAGGAATAGCCACATGAAATCAGAAAAACGGGAATAACTCCTAAACCGCTGGACAGAAATGGCTGAAAATGGGTGAAGGGCATCAGCAGCCCTTTGCCGATCTGCCCTATGAGTTTCAGCTCGAAATTCGAAAGTTTAAATTTTACAGGTATAAAAACGTGCAAAATTTCATTTTTTCGATTTTCAAATTATGCGTGCAAACGATCAAGGGCGTCGCCCTAAACACGATGGTGAAGGTCCCAGGGCCCTACGTCCCTTCGTTCCGGAGATATCGTCGGTTTTAGGAATAGCCACATGAAATCAGAAAAACGGGAATAACTCCTAAACCGCTGAACAGAAATGGCTGAAAATGGGCGAAGGGCATCAGCAGCCCTTCGCCGATCTGCCCTACGAGTTTCAGATCGAAATTCGAAAGTTTAAATTTTACAGGTATAAAAACGTGTAAAATTTCATTTTTTCGATTTTCCAATTATGCGTGCAAACGATCAAGGGCGTCGCCCTAAACACGATGGTGAAGGTCCAAGGCCCTACGGCCCTTCGTTCCGGAGATATCGTCGGTTTTAGGAATAGCCACATGAAATCAGAAAAACGGGAATAACTCCTAAACCGCTGGACAGAAATGGCTGAAAATGGGTGAAGGGCATCAGCAGCCCTTCGCCGATCTGCCCTATGAGTTTCAGCTCGAAATTCGAAAGTTTAAATTTTACAGGTATAAAAACGTGCAAAATTTCATTTTTTCGATTTTCAAATTATGCGTGCAACCGATCAAGGGCGTCGCCCTAAACACGATGGTGAAGGTCCCAGGGCCCTACGTCCCTTCGTTCCGGAGATATCGTCGGTTTTAGGAATAGCCACATGAAATCAGAAAAACGGGAATAACTCCTAAACCGCTGGACAGAAATGGCTGAAAATGGGTGAAGGGCATCAGCAGCCCTTCGCCGATCTGCCCTATGAGTTTCAGCTCGAAATTCAAAAGTTTTAATTTTACAGGTATAAAAACGTGCAAAATTTCATTTTTTCGATTTTCAAATTATGCGTGCAAACGATCAAGGGCGTCGCCCTAAACACGATGGTGAAGGTCCCAGGGCCCTACGTCCCTTCGTTCCGGAGATATCGTCGGTTTTAGGAATAGCCACATGAAATCAGAAAAACGGGAATAACTCCTAAACCGCTGGACAGAAATGGCTGAAAATGGGTGAAGGGCATCAGCAGCCCTTCGCCGATCTGCCCTATGAGTTTCAGCTCGAAATTCAAAAGTTTTAATTTTACAGGTATAAAAACGTGCAAAATTTCATTTTTTCGATTTTCAAATTATGCGTGCAAACGATCAAGGGCGTCGCCCTAAACACGATGGTGAAGGTCCCAGGGCCCTACGTCCCTTCGTTCCGGAGATATCGTCGGTTTTAGGAATAGCCACATGAAATCAGAAAAACGTGAATAACTCCTAAACCGCTGGACAGAAATGGCTGAAAATGGGTGAAGGGCATCAGCAGCCCTTCGCCGATCTGCCCTATGAGTTTCAGCTCGAAATTCGAAAGTTTAAATTTTACAGGTATAAAAACGTGCAAAATTTCATTTTTTCGATTTTCAAATTATGCGTGCAAACGATCAAGGGCGTCGCCCTAAACACGATGGTGAAGGTCCCAGGGCCCTACGTCCCTTCGTTCCGGAGATATCGTCGGTTTTAGGAATAGCCACATGAAATCAGAAAAACGGGAATAACTCCTAAACCGCTGGACAGAAATGGCTGAAAATGGGTGAAGGGCATCAGCAGCCCTTCGCCGATCTGCCCTATGAGTTTCAGCTCGAAATTCGAAAGTTTAAATTTTACAGGTATAAAAACGTGTAAAATTTCATTTTTTCGATTTTCCAATTATGCGTGCAAACGATCAAGGGCGTCGCCCTAAACACGATGGTGAAGGTCCCAGGGCCCTACGTCCCTTCGTTCCGGAGATATCGTCGGTTTTAGGAATAGCCACATGAAATCAGAAAAACGGGAATAACTCCTAAACCGCTGGACAGAAATGGCTGAAAATGGGCGAAGGGCATCAGCAGCCCTTCGCCGATCTGCCCTACGAGTTTCAGATCGAAATTCGAAAGTTTAAATTTTACAGGTATAAAAACGTGTAAAATTTCATTTTTTCGATTTTCCAATTATGCGTGCAAACGATCAAGGGCGTCGCCCTAAACACGATGGTGAAGGTCCAAGGCCCTACGGCCCTTCGTTCCGGAGATATCGTCGGTTTTAAGAATAGCCACATGAAATCAGAAAAACGGGAATAACTCCTAAACCGCTGGACAGAAATGGCTGAAAATGGGTGAAGGGCATCAGCAGCCCTTCGCCGATCTGCCCTATGAGTTTCAGCTCGAAATTCGAAAGTTTAAATTTTACAGGTATAAAAACGTGTAAAATTTCATTTTTTCGATTTTCCAATTATGCGTGCAAACGATCAAGGGCGTCGCCCTAAACACGATGGTGAAGGTCCAAGGCCCTACGGCCCTTCGTTCCGGAGATATCGTCGGTTTTAAGAATAGCCACATGAAATCAGAAAAACGGGAATAACTCCTAAACCGCTGGACAGAAATGGCTGAAAATGGGTGAAGGGCATCAGCAGCCCTTCGCCGATCTGCCCTATGAGTTTCAGCTCGAAATTCGAAAGTTTAAATTTTACAGGTATAAAAACGTGCAAAATTTCATTTTTTCGATTTTCAAATTATGCGTGCAAACGATCAAGGGCGTCGCCCTAAACACGATGGTGAAGGTCCCAGGGCCCTACGCCCCTTCGTTCCGGAGATATCGTCGGTTTTAGGAATAGCCACATGAAATCAGAAAAACGTGAATAACTCCTAAACCGCTGGACAGAAATGGCTGAAAATGGGTGAAGGGCATCAGCAGCCCTTCGCCGATCTGCCCTATGAGTTTCAGCTCGAAATTCAAAAGTTTTAATTTTACAGGTATAAAAACGTGCAAAATTTCATTTTTTCGATTTTCAAATTATGCGTGCAAACGATCAAGGGCGTCGCCCTAAACACGATGGTGAAGGTCCCAGGGCCCTACGTCCCTTCGTTCCGGATATATCGTCGGTTTTAGGAATAGCCACATGAAATCAGAAAAACGGGAATAACTCCTAAACCGCTGGACAGAAATGGCTGAAAATGGGTGAAGGGCATCAGCAGCCCTTTGCCGATCTGCCCTATGAGTTTCAGCTCGAAATTCGAAAGTTTAAATTTTACAGGTATAAAAACGTGCAAAATTTCATTTTTTCGATTTTCAAATTATGCGTGCAAACGATCAAGGGCGTCGCCCTAAACACGATGGTGAAGGTCCCAGGGCCCTACGCCCCTTCGTTCCGGAGATATCGTCGGTTTTAGGAATAGCCACATGAAATCAGAAAAACGTGAATAACTCCTAAACCGCTGGACAGAAATGGCTGAAAATGGGTGAAGGGCATCAGCAGCCCTTCGCCGATCTGCCCTATGAGTTTCAGCTCGAAATTCGAAAGTTTAAATTTTACAGGTATAAAAACGTGCAAAATTTCATTTTTTCGATTTTCAAATTATGCGTGCAAACGATCAAGGGCGTCGCCCTAAACACGATGGTGAAGGTCCCAGGGCCCTACGTCCCTTCGTTCCGGATATATCGTCGGTTTTAGGAATAGCCACATGAAATCAGAAAAACGGGAATAACTCCTAAACCGCTGGACAGAAATGGCTGAAAATGGGTGAAGGGCATCAGCAGCCCTTTGCCGATCTGCCCTATGAGTTTCAGCTCGAAATTCGAAAGTTTAAATTTTACAGGTATAAAAACGTGCAAAATTTCATTTTTTCGATTTTCAAATTATGCGTGCAAACGATCAAGGGCGTCGCCCTAAACACGATGGTGAAGGTCCCAGGGCCCTACGTCCCTTCGTTCCGGAGATATCGTCGGTTTTAGGAATAGCCACATGAAATCAGAAAAACGGGAATAACTCCTAAACCGCTGGACAGAAATGGCTGAAAATGGGCGAAGGGCATCAGCAGCCCTTCGCCGATCTGCCCTACGAGTTTCAGATCGAAATTCGAAAGTTTAAATTTTACAGGTATAAAAACGTGTAAAATTTCATTTTTTCGATTTTCCAATTATGCGTGCAAACGATCAAGGGCGTCGCCCTAAACACGATGGTGAAGGTCCAAGGCCCTACGGCCCTTCGTTCCGGAGATATCGTCGGTTTTAGGAATAGCCACATGAAATCAGAAAAACGGGAATAACTCCTAAACCGCTGGACAGAAATGGCTGAAAATGGGTGAAGGGCATCAGCAGCCCTTCGCCGATCTGCCCTATGAGTTTCAGCTCGAAATTCGAAAGTTTAAATTTTACAGGTATAAAAACGTGTAAAATTTCATTTTTTCGATTTTCCAATTATGCGTGCAAACGATCAAGGGCGTCGCCCTAAACACGATGGTGAAGGTCCCAGGGCCCTACGTCCCTTCGTTCCGGAGATATCGTCGGTTTTAGGAATAGCCACATGAAATCAGAAAAACGGGAATAACTCCTAAACCGCTGGACAGAAATGGCTGAAAATGGGCGAAGGGCATCAGCAGCCCTTCGCCGATCTGCCCTACGAGTTTCAGATCGAAATTCGAAAGTTTAAATTTTACAGGTATAAAAACGTGTAAAATTTCATTTTTTCGATTTTCCAATTATGCGTGCAAACGATCAAGGGCGTCGCCCTAAACACGATGGTGAAGGTCCAAGGCCCTACGGCCCTTCGTTCCGGAGATATCGTCGGTTTTAAGAATAGCCACATGAAATCAGAAAAACGGGAATAACTCCTAAACCGCTGGACAGAAATGGCTGAAAATGGGTGAAGGGCATCAGCAGCCCTTCGCCGATCTGCCCTATGAGTTTCAGCTCGAAATTCGAAAGTTTAAATTTTACAGGTATAAAAACGTGTAAAATTTCATTTTTTCGATTTTCCAATTATGCGTGCAAACGATCAAGGGCGTCGCCCTAAACACGATGGTGAAGGTCCAAGGCCCTACGGCCCTTCGTTCCGGAGATATCGTCGGTTTTAAGAATAGCCACATGAAATCAGAAAAACGGGAATAACTCCTAAACCGCTGGACAGAAATGGCTGAAAATGGGTGAAGGGCATCAGCAGCCCTTCGCCGATCTGCCCTATGAGTTTCAGCTCGAAATTCGAAAGTTTAAATTTTACAGGTATAAAAACGTGTAAAATTTCATTTTTTCGATTTTCCAATTATGCGTGCAAACGATCAAGGGCGTCGCCCTAAACACGATGGTGAAGGTCCAAGGCCCTACGGCCCTTCGTTCCGGAGATATCGTCGGTTTTAAGAATAGCCACATGAAATCAGAAAAACGGGAATAACTCCTAAACCGCTGGACAGAAATGGCTGAAAATGGGTGAAGGGCATCAGCAGCCCTTCGCCGATCTGCCCTATGAGTTTCAGCTCGAAATTCGAAAGTTTAAATTTTACAGGTATAAAAACGTGCAAAATTTCATTTTTTCGATTTTCAAATTATGCGTGCAAACGATCAAGGGCGTCGCCCTAAACACGATGGTGAAGGTCCCAGGGCCCTACGCCCCTTCGTTCCGGAGATATCGTCGGTTTTAGGAATAGCCACATGAAATCAGAAAAACGTGAATAACTCCTAAACCGCTGGACAGAAATGGCTGAAAATGGGTGAAGGGCATCAGCAGCCCTTCGCCGATCTGCCCTATGAGTTTCAGCTCGAAATTCAAAAGTTTTAATTTTACAGGTATAAAAACGTGCAAAATTTCATTTTTTCGATTTTCAAATTATGCGTGCAAACGATCAAGGGCGTCGCCCTAAACACGATGGTGAAGGTCCCAGGGCCCTACGCCCCTTCGTTCCGGAGATATCGTCGGTTTTAGGAATAGCCACATGAAATCAGAAAAACGTGAATAACTCCTAAACCGCTGGACAGAAATGGCTGAAAATGGGTGAAGGGCATCAGCAGCCCTTCGCCGATCTGCCCTACGAGTTTCAGATCGAAATTCGAAAGTTTAAATTTTACAGGTATAAAAACGTGTAAAATTTCATTTTTTCGATTTTCCAATTATGCGTGCAAACGATCAAGGGCGTCGCCCTAAACACGATGGTGAAGGTCCAAGGCCCTACGGCCCTTCGTTCCGGAGATATCGTCGGTTTTAAGAATAGCCACATGAAATCAGAAAAACGGGAATAACTCCTAAACCGCTGGACAGAAATGGCTGAAAATGGGTGAAGGGCATCAGCAGCCCTTCGCCGATCTGCCCTATGAGTTTCAGCTCGAAATTCGAAAGTTTAAATTTTACAGGTATAAAAACGTGTAAAATTTCATTTTTTCGATTTTCCAATTATGCGTGCAAACGATCAAGGGCGTCGCCCTAAACACGATGGTGAAGGTCCAAGGCCCTACGGCCCTTCGTTCCGGAGATATCGTCGGTTTTAAGAATAGCCACATGAAATCAGAAAAACGGGAATAACTCCTAAACCGCTGGACAGAAATGGCTGAAAATGGGTGAAGGGCATCAGCAGCCCTTCGCCGATCTGCCCTATGAGTTTCAGCTCGAAATTCGAAAGTTTAAATTTTACAGGTATAAAAACGTGCAAAATTTCATTTTTTCGATTTTCAAATTATGCGTGCAAACGATCAAGGGCGTCGCCCTAAACACGATGGTGAAGGTCCCAGGGCCCTACGCCCCTTCGTTCCGGAGATATCGTCGGTTTTAGGAATAGCCACATGAAATCAGAAAAACGTGAATAACTCCTAAACCGCTGGACAGAAATGGCTGAAAATGGGTGAAGGGCATCAGCAGCCCTTCGCCGATCTGCCCTATGAGTTTCAGCTCGAAATTCAAAAGTTTTAATTTTACAGGTATAAAAACGTGCAAAATTTCATTTTTTCGATTTTCAAATTATGCGTGCAAACGATCAAGGGCGTCGCCCTAAACACGATGGTGAAGGTCCCAGGGCCCTACGCCCCTTCGTTCCGGAGATATCGTCGGTTTTAGGAATAGCCACATGAAATCAGAAAAACGGGAATAACTCCTAAACCGCTGGACAGAAATGGCTGAAAATGGGTGAAGGGCATCAGCAGCCCTTCGCCGATCTGCCCTATGAGTTTCAGCTCGAAATTCGAAAGTTTAAATTTTACAGGTATAAAAACGTGCAAAATTTCATTTTTTCGATTTTCAAATTATGCGTGCAAACGATCAAGGGCGTCGCCCTAAACACGATGGTGAAGGTCCCAGGGCCCTACGTCCCTTCGTTCCGGATATATCGTCGGTTTTAGGAATAGCCACATGAAATCAGAAAAACGGGAATAACTCCTAAACCGCTGGACAGAAATGGCTGAAAATGGGTGAAGGGCATCAGCAGCCCTTTGCCGATCTGCCCTATGAGTTTCAGCTCGAAATTCGAAAGTTTAAATTTTACAGGTATAAAAACGTGCAAAATTTCATTTTTTCGATTTTCAAATTATGCGTGCAAACGATCAAGGGCGTCGCCCTAAACACGATGGTGAAGGTCCCAGGGCCCTACGTCCCTTCGTTCCGGAGATATCGTCGGTTTTAGGAATAGCCACATGAAATCAGAAAAACGGGAATAACTCCTAAACCGCTGGACAGAAATGGCTGAAAATGGGCGAAGGGCATCAGCAGCCCTTCGCCGATCTGCCCTACGAGTTTCAGATCGAAATTCGAAAGTTTAAATTTTACAGGTATAAAAACGTGTAAAATTTCATTTTTTCGATTTTCCAATTATGCGTGCAAACGATCAAGGGCGTCGCCCTAAACACGATGGTGAAGGTCCAAGGCCCTACGGCCCTTCGTTCCGGAGATATCGTCGGTTTTAGGAATAGCCACATGAAATCAGAAAAACGGGAATAACTCCTAAACCGCTGGACAGAAATGGCTGAAAATGGGTGAAGGGCATCAGCAGCCCTT
This sequence comes from Cryptocephalus moraei, assembly GCA_946251905.1. Lineage (NCBI taxonomy): Eukaryota > Metazoa > Arthropoda > Insecta > Coleoptera > Chrysomelidae > Cryptocephalus > Cryptocephalus moraei. Next base: position 40,636,589 of record OX276452.1, read on the forward strand.
CGCCGATCTGCCCTATGAGTTTCAGCTCGAAATTCGAAAGTTTAAATTTTACAGGTATAAAAACGTGCAAAATTTCATTTTTTCGATTTTCAAATTATGCGTGCAACCGATCAAGGGCGTCGCCCTAAACACGATGGTGAAGGTCCCAGGGCCCTACGTCCCTTCGTTCCGGAGATATCGTCGGTTTTAGGAATAGCCACATGAAATCAGAAAAACGTGAATAACTCCTAAACCGCTGGACAGAAATGGCTGAAAATGGGTGAAGGGCATCAGCAGCCCTTCGCCGATCTGCCCTATGAGTTTCAGCTCGAAATTCGAAAGTTTAAATTTTACAGGTATAAAAACGTGCAAAATTTCATTTTTTCGATTTTCAAATTATGCGTGCAAACGATCAAGGGCGTCGCCCTAAACACGATGGTGAAGGTCCCAGGGCCCTACGCCCCTTCGTTCCGGAGATATCGTCGGTTTTAGGAATAGCCACATGAAATCAGAAAAACGTGAATAACTCCTAAACCGCTGGACAGAAATGGCTGAAAATGGGTGAAGGGCATCAGCAGCCCTTCGCCGATCTGCCCTATGAGTTTCAGCTCGAAATTCAAAAGTTTTAATTTTACAGGTATAAAAACGTGCAAAATTTCATTTTTTCGATTTTCAAATTATGCGTGCAAACGATCAAGGGCGTCGCCCTAAACACGATGGTGAAGGTCCCAGGGCCCTACGTCCCTTCGTTCCGGATATATCGTCGGTTTTAGGAATAGCCACATGAAATCAGAAAAACGGGAATAACTCCTAAACCGCTGGACAGAAATGGCTGAAAATGGGTGAAGGGCATCAGCAGCCCTTTGCCGATCTGCCCTATGAGTTTCAGCTCGAAATTCGAAAGTTTAAATTTTACAGGTATAAAAACGTGCAAAATTTCATTTTTTCGATTTTCAAATTATGCGTGCAAACGATCAAGGGCGTCGCCCTAAACACGATGGTGAAGGTCCCAGGGCCCTACGCCCCTTCGTTCCGGAGATATCGTCGGTTTTAGGAATAGCCACATGAAATCAGAAAAACGTGAATAACTCCTAAACCGCTGGACAGAAATGGCTGAAAATGGGTGAAGGGCATCAGCAGCCCTTCGCCGATCTGCCCTATGAGTTTCAGCTCGAAATTCGAAAGTTTAAATTTTACAGGTATAAAAACGTGCAAAATTTCATTTTTTCGATTTTCAAATTATGCGTGCAAACGATCAAGGGCGTCGCCCTAAACACGATGGTGAAGGTCCCAGGGCCCTACGTCCCTTCGTTCCGGATATATCGTCGGTTTTAGGAATAGCCACATGAAATCAGAAAAACGGGAATAACTCCTAAACCGCTGGACAGAAATGGCTGAAAATGGGTGAAGGGCATCAGCAGCCCTTTGCCGATCTGCCCTATGAGTTTCAGCTCGAAATTCGAAAGTTTAAATTTTACAGGTATAAAAACGTGCAAAATTTCATTTTTTCGATTTTCAAATTATGCGTGCAAACGATCAAGGGCGTCGCCCTAAACACGATGGTGAAGGTCCCAGGGCCCTACGTCCCTTCGTTCCGGAGATATCGTCGGTTTTAGGAATAGCCACATGAAATCAGAAAAACGGGAATAACTCCTAAACCGCTGGACAGAAATGGCTGAAAATGGGCGAAGGGCATCAGCAGCCCTTCGCCGATCTGCCCTACGAGTTTCAGATCGAAATTCGAAAGTTTAAATTTTACAGGTATAAAAACGTGTAAAATTTCATTTTTTCGATTTTCCAATTATGCGTGCAAACGATCAAGGGCGTCGCCCTAAACACGATGGTGAAGGTCCAAGGCCCTACGGCCCTTCGTTCCGGAGATATCGTCGGTTTTAGGAATAGCCACATGAAATCAGAAAAACGGGAATAACTCCTAAACCGCTGGACAGAAATGGCTGAAAATGGGTGAAGGGCATCAGCAGCCCTTCGCCGATCTGCCCTATGAGTTTCAGCTCGAAATTCGAAAGTTTAAATTTTACAGGTATAAAAACGTGCAAAATTTCATTTTTTCGATTTTCAAATTATGCGTGCAACCGATCAAGGGCGTCGCCCTAAACACGATGGTGAAGGTCCCAGGGCCCTACGTCCCTTCGTTCCGGAGATATCGTCGGTTTTAGGAATAGCCACATGAAATCAGAAAAACGTGAATAACTCCTAAACCGCTGGACAGAAATGGCTGAAAATGGGTGAAGGGCATCAGCAGCCCTTCGCCGATCTGCCCTATGAGTTTCAGCTCGAAATTCGAAAGTTTAAATTTTACAGGTATAAAAACGTGCAAAATTTCATTTTTTCGATTTTCAAATTATGCGTGCAAACGATCAAGGGCGTCGCCCTAAACACGATGGTGAAGGTCCCAGGGCCCTACGTCCCTTCGTTCCGGAGATATCGTCGGTTTTAGGAATAGCCACATGAAATCAGAAAAACGGGAATAACTCCTAAACCGCTGGACAGAAATGGCTGAAAATGGGTGAAGGGCATCAGCAGCCCTTCGCCGATCTGCCCTATGAGTTTCAGCTCGAAATTCAAAAGTTTTAATTTTACAGGTATAAAAACGTGCAAAATTTCATTTTTTCGATTTTCAAATTATGCGTGCAAACGATCAAGGGCGTCGCCCTAAACACGATGGTGAAGGTCCCAGGGCCCTACGTCCCTTCGTTCCGGAGATATCGTCGGTTTTAGGAATAGCCACATGAAATCAGAAAAACGTGAATAACTCCTAAACCGCTGGACAGAAATGGCTGAAAATGGGCGAAGGGCATCAGCGGCCCTTCGCCGATCTGCCCTACGAGTTTCAGCTCGAAATTCGAAAGTTTAAATTTTACAGGTATAAAAACGTATAAAATTCGATTTTTTTCGATTTTACAATATGCGTGCAATTATCGAGGGCGTCGCCCTAAAGACCCTACGCCCTACAGCCCTTCTTTCCCGAGATATCGTCGATTTTAAGGTTTTCGATATTAATTGTCAAACTTCGCTTATGAAATTCCAGCTTTGTCACCAGGATAATAGGAGTAGCGAAGAGGTTATCACGTAGCGGTAGGTGATTCAGCTGCTTCGCGCCATTTTGAAGATCTACCTATCGAAAATACCCCTAGTAGTTTGGCAACTGAGTATACAGGCTTACCGTATTTTGTATGTACACTGTATATTTAATTGCCTGTTCACAGGAAAATTACAGTTTCCTGTTAATTGTAGTTAAGGTGGATCATTACTGTTTATTCAGCGTCCTGTCCGTTTGGTATGATTGAACATTTAAAATTAAACAACCGGTCCATTTTTGTTATTTATTTTTAATGAAAACAAAGAGTCGAAATCATAATCAGCAACAAACAAAAAAATCAGTACGTAAACGCCTAAATATTCAACAATTCAGAATCGCGAACCGAATACGAAAAACAAAACATCCTGGTAAATAATACGGGTACGATTCCATATAAAAGAGTCATGACTACTCATTCAACAATATCCGAAATAAATTAGCTACAATATACAAGGAAGTCTGTACACTAATATCTAGACAGTATAGAATATTGCACTTTTCTGTTTTGTAATAAAACCTTTGGAACAAGGCATAATTCTCAAGTCTAATCTTAAATATCGAGGGAAACTTCATCCTATCAATTCTTATCCTTTTCAGCACAAACAGCCTGGTAAATGGTAATAAAAAAGTTTCAGATGTCGCCTTTTACGTCCCCCAAAGGGGGCGGTGGGTCTCCTGGGGGTGCGGGGGATTGACTATAACCGAGGGGAACGAAAATTAGAAACCGTCAAAGTTGAAGGCCGTGTCTCAGCTGTTCTGGTTCTGGTACTGTATCTGCTGATGGGAGGTCGAATATTCCATCGAGAACGAGTGCGTGTCCATCTGCGACTGGCTGTCCTGGTTCAGCTCCAGGTTGTCCGTCTCGTACTTTATACCCCTCTTGAAACGGCCATACAGCGACGAGTAAGGCAGGTTGTAGTGGATCGCCGCCTGGTTGATCGACATGTGGCCCAACCTGAAACGGTTCATAAACAGAGGATTATCCACAAGGTTTACATAAGTTTGGTTAAGTATAAAATTATCAGTAAAGTCGACAGGGACTAATGTTACATTCATAGAACTGAAAAAGTGAAACAAAGGTATTAGCTCTTGTAATCATCAAAACTAAGTACCACACAGCAGTTAAGAAAAAAACAGGGATTAAGGAAAATTTGGTAATTTTACTTTGGTTTTCAGGTTATTCTCCACTCTCAGAATTAAAATCAGTTTTTTTTTAAAATACGTGTTCATAATACTCCACTTTATAAACGCGGCCAAAGATATAGATAATTTTGACGAGTTTTTCAAAAGAATTCACTCTCAAATTACCCCAAGGTATACTACAGAAACGCCATTCCCTACTGACTACCTTCCTCCTAATTGACTATCTATTAACTACAACCACATTTTTCACTCTATTCTTCCAACTACCCATCTTTCCACGTATTTCTCTCCCGCTATAATGTTTTGATTAGAATCTCTTATTACCTTCATCATTTGTATGGTATTTTCCATAACACAATCCGTTCTTTCGATATCACCCAGTTCTCATACCCTTCCAGAATTCAAAATTCATAAATTCGTCTGGAGGTGACTTTTACTTAAATGAATCAATCAGTGATCACAGTCATTGGAGCAGGTATGAACTTACTCAACTCCACACTATTAATGAAATTTGAAATGTAATAGGGGGGGCTTTTCTCAGTATTTGACAGGACATGAAAAAAATCTTAACTGAAATTTTCTCAGCCAAGATTTTTCTTGGTTGAATTACTGAATCAAATCGCTCGTCACCTTTATCTTAAGAAAAATCTCGACTTAGTTAAGAAAACTTAAGAAATATTTGAGTATCGTTTCTGAATACCACCATTAGCATATTGAAATAACATCACTGCCATATGTTTCATTCCAGTCACATATCTACCCTGGAGTCCCTAAGTTCACAGAAAGCTCCTTTCTTACCTGACAGCCTCGAGAGCCTCGCCCATCGCGTCCTCCGACCATGGCGTCGGGTTAGATCTCGATAGTTCGATACCCTCCCGCTTGCATCTGCCGTAGAGGGTGCCGGTCGGGATGCCGAACTCAGTCGAAGCCTTTTGGACCGACGTCTGACCCGTCCGGATCGACTCAAGCGCCTTCTCGAGATCCTCCGGCGTCCAGGTAGTAGGCGCGGCGTTGAACGGGGCCGCCAGTCTTATGCCTTCTCTTCTCGCTATTTTGTAAAGGGTGCTGCTAGGGATGCCTGAAATTGAAATTGTAATAAAAAAAATGGCGAAGTGTAACATTGTAGGACGTTCTCATATGGTCGGACTAGATATTCATGACAACATTATCACCGCTTTATAAAGGAAATTTAGTACTGAATATTAACATTTTCTCTTATTAGTAAATATTTCTTTTGGTTGTTTGTTAAATGACATATTAATGACGATAAATAAATATCTTATGTAATATAACAACAAATTTCAATGCACATACTTCAAACTAAGAATCCAATCATAAACGCGGATTAAATAAAAACAACTTTACTTAATGGAGATGTATCAGTTAGACTGAACAATTACTCTACAAACTGATGCACTTAAGGAAGTGCTTAAGGAATTGCCCCCTTTAGGGCATTTTTAGATAGAAATGCTTCAAACAGAAGGTACAGGCATTAAACAGCCAAGGTAAGTTATGAGATTTCATATAAATCACCAAAACCCTATTAAAGAAAATTGTACAATTTTCGTATTATTATACTTTATGAGAAAGTTGAATATGAGAATATTGAAACATTTGAGAAAGTAAAGAGATAATTAATAGTAAACGAAGTGGTAAATACAGGAGAATGAATTGGAAGATCTGATCTTATTAGTTGGAGTATTAGCTTCATCAACTTTACTGTAATGAACAATTTCCAAGTATTTATATCCTTAACGGGTATAATGGAGTAGGATTTTCAGATTTTTAACAAATGGAAACTCATGTAGGACCTAAGATTGCAAGTTTCAAATTACCATAAGCTTTGCTGGCTTTATTGGCTGAAATGGTACCGGTACGAAGGGCGTCGAGGGCGCTGTTCAGGTTCTCCTCCGTCCACGACTTTGTAGGGCCTTCCTTCTTCGGCGTGTCTATTCCTAACCTATGCGCTCTTTGCCAAAGGGTCGTGGAGGGAATACCATAAGTCGCAGACGCCTAAAAACGAACCAAACTTCACACAGTTGCTTAAGAAAACCTTACACACCAAATAAACAGTTCTGTTGGTTTGTAATGCTTACTATTTTTTGAAATGTGACGTTTGCATCCCTTCCATTGTGATTTTCATGACTACTTTGTAAATTGGATTATAGCTCATTACATTAATAAATAGGAACCCATTTACGGAGTAACCAACTCCTTACCTTCGTCAGGCTCATGTTGTGGTTCCTCAAGGCGTCCAGGGCCATGTCCATGTCCTCTTGGGTCCAAGTTTTTGGTCCGCCACCGTGCGATTTGGGTATGTGCATGTCGCTGTGGCCATTGTTTTTCATACCAGGTACTAAGTCATCACCGCTATTTACATCTGGAATACAAACTGCAATAAATAATTATCAGAAACAGCATCGGATAGGGTCACTTACGAACAAAACGAATGAATCAAATTGTTACATGAAAATGAGGTATTTGAGAATTCAATTTTGAACTGGAATTCATAATGGTACTTTTTTAAGAATCTTAAAATAATGAACAAGGGCAGATAAGTAGGATAAAATACGAACAGACGGCTTGGCTGGATAAATGCCTTGTTTGAATACGAAAGGAAAAGACTTGGGAAGATCAAACACAATTTGATTCAAAGCCCATTTCCTTCAGTTATTCACTATTCAGCAACAACTAACCAAGTAGAAATCTCCTTGGGAAACATTCATCGTGAAAGTTTTCCCTACTGCATGGAATGGTTCACGAAGAAGAAGACAACTACATAGGTAAACATTTTTACTATTTGCTATATTATAAATGTGTTATTTAGCCACTTTCTAACTCCTCTTTCTAACAGATATATTTAAAAAAATAGCAGGCATTTATAGATCAGCCTAAAACGATAAATGTCGTAGAATAAGGTAAATATAGTCAAAATTTTGGGTATTGAATATGTAGTAAGTAAAAGTATCTATACTGTAATAATTTATTGTACTGCAGAATGCCAAGACGAGATGTCTGAAAAGTATGTGTCCTCCATAGGCAACACCAACTTAGGAAACATTGATACAAGCTGAAAAAGCTGTCAGATAATGAGGTATGACAGCAAATCAAGCTGCTAGAAGGTTTGCCATTCCTTCCCACACATTATATAGACTTGTGGAATAAGAAATATTCTCAAAACCTGGTCTTGGAAAAATACCAATATTAGATCAACAAAATGAAATCAAACAAGTTAAGCACATTTAAAACCTAGAGAAAGCATCACCAAATACTATGTCCATGGAACCATGGTCCATGAACCATGGAAGAGATGGTGTCATAAAGATGAGATTGAAACATGAAGGACGAAAAAGGAGATGAACTTGCAATTTGACTTGCTTGCTTTTCTGTTCCATCGAGAAACGTGCTGTATTTGTAATTCTGAGGCCTCATTTAAACAAATGCAAAACAGGAACCAGAAGCAAGTCTCCTATTTCTTCCAGATTGCTCAAGAAACCCACTCCATCCATCTGAACAAAACAGCAGAGGTCTCCCCTTCGCCCTCACCTATCCTATTGGAGACGCCCGCCATCATCCCACTGAAGTCCTGCTGGATCATCTGCATCCCGCCCTGCTGCTGCCCGTCCCCCTGGCTGTCCATGGAGTCCCCCCTGCCGGACATGTGCGACTCCATGTCGAGGAGGCTGTCCTGATCGTAGGAGCGCAACGTCTCGAACTTGATGTCCGCCTCCTTCTTGACGTCGACGGCGGAGGCGGCGGCCGTCGTCGCCGCCGCCGACGCCGAGAACTTGGTCGAGTCCGAGAGGTCCGTCCGCTGGAGGGGCGTCGCGGCGTTCGAGACGAGGAGCGTCCTCGTCGGCGAGTGGTGCTCGGACATGTCGACGTGGCCGACGGGGATGGCGGACGGAGCCGGCGGCTCCGGCGGGAAGTCGTCCGTATCGACGCCGAACTGGGAGAAAATCGTCTGAGGTTAGAGACAGAGAGGAAATCGTATTAATAAACTAAAGTTCCTAGGCTAATAACGATACGTAGTGGTGTTAGGTGTAATCTACTTAAAAATATGTCATGTTGTGGTGACATTCTTCTTGGTAACGTCTCCAGTCACCAAAAAAATTAGAAGCCGTAGAAGCAACATCATCTATAAATGTATCTATGTAGGTATGTAAAAAGTCTTCCATTCATGCCACAAATGAAAACGTGTTCATCACTTTCTGCAAAAATTGTGAAAACTCAGCAATGAAAAATTATCTTTCAGACTTGAGTCAGTTCATTCCAAATTACTATATACACCTTACCAAATGTTGCGTTGCAGCTCTTCAAGTTTCTTGAATTGCAAGGGCAAAATCATGCCTCTTTCTTTAACATCGTTCCCTTAACCCAAATTAAACAATTAATTTCTTAAAACCCACGCAATATTCTTCACTCACACAACTCACCATAAGTAACGAAACTATCCCACTATGAAACATATAAATAACAAGAATTAACATACATACCCACATTCTATTTCACAAAACAAACCAACTATCACTAATAGACAACTCCAAACCCAATACAATACTGCCTCTAAATTGATTACAGTATTACTACACAACACAAATGCTGGTAATCTTTAAGAATCTATCTGAGTGAGACTACTGCCAGCTGTAAGTATGTGACCTAATATCTTTTAAATGGGTGTTCCCCTTTAGAATTCTAGGAAACAAAATTTATTTTGGATGAGAACAGGTACTCAGAAATTATTTTTATGATTTTGAAGTTCCATGAATTTCACCTCCTTAGCCCTAGTTAAACTATTTATTCTTTAATGGGTAGTCCTTTCAAACCCACTAGAATTCTAAGAGGAAGATTCATTGTTAACCCAGATATTTTTAAGTTCCCTGGATTTCCCTTAGTTGTTACTTTTTGAAATATCCTATAAACATTGCTAAACAATAAACTGATAATAACTCAGCTGCAGAGGATTAAACACAAGACAATCTATTGTTTTTGTAAGTTAATGTTCAATTGTTTCTATTTATTACCCTCACCACAGCGCCTAGCTTTATTTGGTCTGCTTGCACAGTGCCTTACTTCTGTGTTTGTCGACAATAAACACAAAACTATTATATTTATTATATTCATTTATATATTCATTCATTCATATATTATATTCATATTGCTTCAAATTGCTACCAATATTTGAATAAACATTTTCGACTTAGGTACTAGGAAATAATACGAAAACCAGTAAATTTCTAAAATAACACTAATCGAAACTGGATCTCTTTATCTAATTTTAACGGTAACCGATATACCGCCATTTTGTTTACTGAACAAGCTGACCACTTACCATTCCACCAAAAATGATTTTTACGTGTACTTTAAAAAGTTTCACAGAATCTAATACAAACTATTTTGAATTCAGAAATTGATAGTACACAAGACGCCCAAAGGAAGTCGGCAATTAAATCCAGTTTAGATGTTTAATTATCAGAATATAATTCAACTAATCTGAAAGTAATTCTTATCCTGTGAATTTATTTATTTGAGGTTAATTTAATTGTGTAATTTAGTATGTGACAGTATATTGTTTTTGCAAATTAATATTCAATTGTGTGCATTTAACTACCCTCATCAAAGGCCTGGGCTCTGTTTCCTCCACCTGCAGAGCTTTACTTTTGTTTTTATTGAGAACGTAAGTTTTTGACTAACTCGGAAATAACACGAAATTCCAAATTCCAAAAACTACATATTATACTAGATAGCTACAGTGCAACCGATTTGTAACGGACACTCCGCCATTTTGTTTACTGAACAAGCTGACCACTCACCATTCTACCAAAAACAATTTTTATGTATTAGGTATTCAAAAAATTCCCGAGACGATGCACTACTAAATATTTTGACTCAACAAATGCACAGTACACGAGATGTAAAGAGGAAAGCTGTAAGCTAAATAGATTTAGATCGCTATAGATATTCAAAGTTTCATAGAATACAGTTAAAATCTCGCCATTTTGAAATGATTACAATGTTACTAAAAAATGTCCCAAATAGTATACAAAATGGCGATTAGTTCTTTCTTTGTCGATTCAAATATTCATGGTCAGACAATAAATCAGTGAAGACCTAAGTCTCCATCTATTGGAAACAGCAGAACAGCAGTATGTTTCTTGAAACAATTCAATTTTTTTTTATAATAAACCGGTAGGTACTGATATTAAACTTTTAGTAAGTGAAAATTAGCGTTTAATTATGTTAAAAACGAGATGTACCATATATTTTCGGTATATTATCATGAAAAAGTCCAATACAATAACACAAAAGGTGTACGAAACGAACAGGTTCACCATTTGCACCTGCTCAAACTTCCTGTCACACTCACCCCGAAAACGTACGAGTCTCTAAAGCGGCACAACGCCATTTTGCGGACCAGTTTCGAACCAAACGATTATTACGAAAACTAACTCTCAATATCGGACTGAACAAACTAACGAACGAGATTAAACCGAAAAAAAGAGGAGAAGAAAAACTACACGAAAACCACTAAAACGCCCTAATCTGCACCGTGCCCGTCAAGAAAGAAACGAACGAGCTCCAGTCAAGAACGAAACGGAACGCAGACCGTAGACCGAGAAAGCACGGTCGTTTACACTCATAACCGTTCGGTTTCGTACTTGACTTAAGTACGATCGAATCGCGCACGCTCACACGCGCACGTTTTCGTACAGGTAACCCGAAACATGTCCGCCAATTAACATTCTTTTTACCTGTCGCGGCCGGCCGGGTCCGAGGGCAGAGCGAGAGCGAGAGAGACGGACAGACGGGCGAAGAAGAGAAGAAAGGAAGAACGAGATAGAGAGAGGGGGAGGGAAGAGTTCAAAAAACTTAAAAGTATCGAGAGGGACGCAACAGCACGAACGATCGCAGGACGAGATTACAAAAGTTACAAATAACGTCACCGTCGGCGATACCGAGGATGGGGGTTTGTTGTGTAGAGGCCGGCGGAGAGGTTTCCTTTGTCTCTTGACCGGTGTGCGAAAGGGATTGAAAAATGGTTTATATGGTGGGTTATGTACCTGTCCGGCAGCGAGTATGCCATGGCTGCTCATGTTTAGCGGCTTCGTCTGCTCTGGCGGAGTGTGCTGCTGCTGCTGTTGCTGCTGCGGCTGTTGGGCGGCTGCTCTCTTCCTCTTTCGTTCATCCAAAGCTACTGGCATGTCATCATTCTCTTCGCCGGACGAAGACGACGAGGACGAAGAGCGACGTTGCTGCTGCTGCTGATGATGGTACTGGTGGTGGTGGTGGTGGTGGTGGTTGTGCCTCTCCTTGTCGTTCTGGCTGTTGTTATTGTTGTTGTTGATGATGGTGGCGGCGGTGGAGTTGGCGGCGGCGTTGTTGGTGCTGCAGGTGCCGCTCTCTGGCACTCTTTCATCCGAACCCGGTTCCGAGGACACTCGGGGGTATTTCGGTGCCTTCGGGTTGCCGCCGTCCTGAAACGCAAACAACGAGGGCGTCCCTTATGGAAATGTGTAACGAGCGCACAGGCCGATTTTCGTACACAAAACCAGCATAAGCATAAGAACGGCAGTATTAAATAATGCGCCCCATTAAAAAGAAATAACCAAAAATTAATTTTTTGAAAAGAAAATCGAACCTGTACATATCAGATTACGTTCCTGGACGCATTTCCAGTAAATCTATTTTCCATTTCCAATAGAAATGAAGGCTCTTGTTTATAATTCCGAAATAATGAAATTATCTCCATTAAAATGACGATGTGCCAATCGGACTTCTTTCTCATATTTCACTAGAAACTATGAGTAGAATAAATATTCAAAGTTTGAAACCAACTTTTCGGGCATTTTGAGACAATTACAAAAAACGACAAGAGTAGAATGCCCTTCAGGAATGATTTAGCCAAAAAATGTCATTAAATTTTATTACAATTCGATAATAGAAAAAATGCTCAAAGTTTAGAAGAAAATATTAGAGGAGATTTTGAGAAAAGTTCCAAAAACCGAAAAATGACGTGTAAAGAACCCATCAGAGAAGATATAGAGAAAAATTTTATTAAACCCTTTTATACACGTTCGATAGTAGAATAAATACTAATACTTTAGAAAAAAAAATGGGAAATATGGGAGTGGTTTTTGAGAAAATTTCCAATAATCGATGTTATTAAACTTTATATATGTATTCGACGGTAGGATAGAAATTAAATATGAAAAAAAAATATCTTGGGAGCAAATTTTGAGAAAATGACATCCATATTCATACATCCCATATTGACATATTGATATAGATGCAACCTAACTGCGAAATGAACAGAGACATTACTGTCTAAACGATTTTTCCACTAAATAAATAAAACTTCTAGCGGTGTTATACGTTTAAACTTTCGTAAATAATTTAAAGGTCACAAGTTATATGTATCATAATGTACTCACCCTGTGGGAGAAAATGTCGGGCTCCGCCGCTATTGCTTTCTCTATGGCGATATCCTTCTAAATGCAGCGAACAGAAAGAGAAAAACGAAACATCAATTACACAATTTATCACACTAAAGTTAATACTCTGATTAGCTTTAAACAGTTTATAATTGAGTAATACCAGAGATTTACAACAACAAAAAACCCGATAGACTTCCAAGAGGTCTTCAAGCAACACGAATTTCTGAAGGAGTTAGATGGAAGCAAATCTGTCTGTTCGAAATGAGCAAACTGATTTTTGATATTGTTTTACTTATGGAAAGTAAGGTTAAAACTCAAATATAATTTGTGGACGTATCTAAAACTTTGTCAAGGAACTAGTCAAAATGGCATTGTAGGACAATATTTATGTAAATATCAATAATTCAAATGTATTCCAAATACTACTGTCGGATTAAATTTACTTTACACGAAGTTTTGAAGCTTGCGCTTAGTCACAAATTCAGTCTCTAATATGTTAAATGCATTTATCAATGAAAGTACTCCATACATATTTACTCAGCCGACTGGACTATTTAGCGATTTATATTATATTATACGGAGCTTTTCAATCGAAACGCTTGGTGGGAAACCAACAAGAGCAAAAGAGAAACCAGCAGTAGCTCTTTAGCATGACAGAGAGAGAAGTTTTGCAACGTTGCCGGCCGAGCACGCAGTCCAAGTCAACGCGTGTATCGCTTCACACTTTCGAATGTGTGTGGTACAGTGTGCGGAGCGGATGACTGTAATGTTTCGCGAGCTAGCAACATCGCAAAAGGTCCTTCTCTGTTTAACTTGCGAGAAATATATGGCCTTTCCTTCGCTCTCGTGCTTACCCTATACTGCGACTCTTTAGAAACGGTCTGTATAAGCGATTTAGCGATATATTATAAGCGATTTGAAGACAAAAGAAAACGTTATATTGGAGAAACCCAAATCCACTAAATCGGTTGTACATTTGGAACAGACCTGAAATATTGGAAGTAGGTATATAGCTTCAGGGACTCCAAAATACAACGGAATAAGGGTTGGAGGGTGCAAACCATGAGACCCACACTACCTGCGTAATTTACCTGTCTTGCAGGTAAGAATTCACAGACGATGTTTAAATTTTAAGCAAAGGACAATAAGCAGTAGTTGGAAGCTAAGGGTAGGTAGTGAAATATGTAAATCATTATAAACCGTAATAAAACAAACCACTTTGTTGACTTCACATGAACTAAATTTTAATAACAAATAGATCTTAGGTTATGTAAAATGTTATATAATGAATATTGGTGGAAATATTGGTCAATCGGCTGATGTAACAAAATAGCAAAATGTCGAAAATGGATCAATTAATGAAAGATTAATTTATTGGAAATAAGATATTAAAAAAACACTTGAATATTCTCAATTTGCTCGAAAGTAGGAAAATGATATGTATTACTCAAACCGAATAACTTTTAGGACATTAGGGTACTGAAGCAGATTGCCCAAAAAAGCTAAATATACAGAAATATTTTCAGCAGATTTGGAAAAATGGATTCAAGAAAAGAAAAGGCATAGAAAGGGTCTAGATTGGAAGCACAGGAACAAGAGAAGAATATGTACGATTAAAGAAGATGTAAAAAGAACCAGTCAAAGATGAAAAGGACGAATATTGGAAAAGAGCCTGCATAGACACAATATCACACAATAGATGCAACTGCATGGAAGAAACTCAAGAAGATTAGAAGCAGCAATAACACTATATGGGACTATGTCAAACAGTATCTCCGAAACAATGGACAGAACATTTTTCAAACCTTCAAGAATACCAATACTAGGAAGAGATCCACGAAGAGAACGATGTAATGCCAGAAATTTCAGATGAAGATATTAAGAAAGCGCTAACTAAAGCTAAGAATAACACCAGGTTCTGGAAACATGAGGATGGAGCTTCTGAAATATGCAGGCCAGAAGGTGCCAAGACATAATAGAAAGATATTCAGTAGAACACCGAGCATTCCAGTGAAACGAATAAGAGCACAGATGGCCAAAAAGAATAACGGAAAGGTCTCTGGGAGGAAGAAGAAAAAGAGGAAGACACGCACTTCGTTGGAGATCATATATCAGAAATGCGATGGCTGAAAGGGACCTACACGAGGGAGATTGAAATGACATTACGAATTCACGAAGAGGACGAAGTAATGCCAGAAATTTCAGATGAAGATATTAAGAAAGCGCTAATTAAAGCTAAGAATAACACCAGGTTCTGGAAACATGAGGATGGAGCTTCTGAAATATGCAGGCCAGAAGGTGCCAAGACATAATAGAAAGATATTCAGTAGAACACCGAGCATTCCAGTGAAACGAATAAGAGCACAGATGGCCAAAAAGAATAACGGAAAGGTCTCTGGGAGGAAGAAGAAGAAGAGGAAGACACGCACTTCGTTGGAGATCATATATCAGAAATGCGATGGCTGAAAGGGACCTACACGAGGGAGATTGAAATGACATTACGAATTCACGAAGAGGACGATGTAATGCCAGAAATTTCAGATGAAGATATTAAGAAAGCGCTAACTAAAGCTAAGAATAACACCAGGTTCTGGAAACATGAGGATGGAGCTTCTGAAATATGCAGGCCAGAAGGTGCCAAGATATAATAGAAAGATATTCAGTAGAACACCGAGCATTCCAGTGAAACGAATAAGAGCACAGATGGCCAAAAAGAATAACGGAAAGGTCTCTGGGAGGAAGAAGAAAAAGAGGAAGACAAGCACTTCGTTGGAGATCATATATCAGAAATGCGATGGCTGAAAGGGACCTACACGAGGGAGATTGAAATGACATTACGAATTCACGAAGAGGACGATGTAATGCCAGAAATTTCAGATGAAGATATTAAGAAAGCGCTAACTAAAGCTAAGAATAACACCAGGTTCTGGAAACATGAGGATGGAGCTTCTGAAATATGCAGGCCAGAAGGTGCCAAGATATAATAGAAAGATATTCAGTAGAACACCGAGCATTCCAGTGAAACGAATAAGAGCACAGATGGCCAAAAAGAATAACGGAAAGGTCTCTGGGAGGAAGAAGAAAAAGAGGAAGACAAGCACTTCGTTGGAGATCATATATCAGAAATGCGATGGCTGAAGGGGACCTACACGAGGGAGATTGAAATGACATTAAAAGAAGAAGAAAAAGTTTTCTTTTAAGCAATTCGAAATTACAGTTTTCCAATCTTGAGAGGTCTCTAAGATACTTTGTAGAGTTTTCTCCCGAAAACGAGGTTTTGTGGGAAGGGCTTTAACTCGTAATCAACGTTCTCTAAGCAACATGGAGTTGTTTTAGACCAGGTTCAAAGAATTCAATACGCTAACAAAACTTGTTAAAACCGATGATTAAGTTTCCTGAACTTGAGAGGTCTTAAGACACTTGATGGACCTTTATTTTGCCAACAAGAGGGGTTTTCAAATTTCAAAGTTGAAGGGAAGGGACTTAACCCGCCGTCATCGTTTACCAAGCAGCCTGGAAGTGTTCTTAGATAAGACCCAAATGATTTAACAAACTTGCTAAATATGAAAAAGTCAAACCTTCGACCTTTTCAGAACAGCCATTCTACATAGTGCAAGCCATGATGGATTCAAATCTACTCATAAAACGTAGACTATTGTAACGCGAAATGTAAACAGCAGAGCGAAATGTGTTTACTCCTGTCGGACCTCGGCGGCTTTCCTCAAAGGAACGCGGCTACGCTTATTAAGCGCAGCGGCGAGCAATAAAAACCGTGCCGAGCGTTCCAGCAACATCTCATTAAGGAAAAGTGATTTATGACCTTCTGGACGTTTCCTAGGTAAACATTATTATCGAGATGATTCGAGTTCTTTGTAGAATTATCGAGAATACAACTGAGAAATGGATATAAGCGGGCTTGCGGTCGGAGAGAGGATTTTATTCTTAGACGTGAAGCGCGACATAGTAAGCACGGTGAAAAGCGAGAGCGTATAAATAAATTACATTTAAGAGTGATATAAATTAATTAATTAGGAAGTAGATAAGTGTGTTATATAAATTAGTTCAGTAGTAGTCTAAGATAAATTAAGTAGTGTGTAGTGAATAATTTGGATAGTGTAAATAAATTAGAAAATAAACGTTACACTATTTTGTTCTTTTCGTCGATATAGTTTAGTATAAGTTGCTCACCTTGTACCTTTCGTGGGTTTCAGGCTCTGCGGCGGCTGTGGCGGCCGGCGTCGGGGGTAGCGATGCGGCGACGGTGGCGGCGACGGCGGCGGCGTCGACGGCCGAGGGGTTGTTCGCGTCGACGGCGGCACCTTTCCCGTAAATCGGAGGGGGCGAGTCGGAATTTTCTTTGTCGTCAGGCGATTCGCACAACCCTTTGATCTTTAATTGGTCGGCCGTTCGGAGCAGAGACTGCAAAAGATCGCTGAATTTTAATATATGAAACGACGAGCACGGGTCGATGAGGGTGCGGGTTGGGGGGGAGGTTGCTGGGGGGGGGTTCGATAATTAGCTTTTTTCCTGGTCCGCTATCGGCGTAAATTGTCCGTGAAAGCGGAAAAAGGGATGATACTCCTCTCGAGCGGCGCTTCGACGAGTGCCATCGGAAATTGGAGTATCGAAGGGGGTGGGAGGTGACGGCCGGGGGGTTGTCGGATATCAAGGGGAAGGGCTGTTCGGCGTAAATATTGGAATTTTTTTTCGAGTGCGGCGCGGCGAGGAGCGACCGTTCCCCCTTTCCTCGTCCCCAGGGGACGATTCTAATGAGCGATGCGGGATGAAGTTATTTCACAATCGTTAAAACACAGGGCGTTTCGTCGCCTTTAAAAGAACTGGTTATTACATCTACATTAAATTTGGCACCAAGACAAATAAAACAAAAAATAATTTTCTTACATCGCCTTCACTTATATCTGAATTGGATGTAGATTAAATTCAAAATTGTCAACGTCAAATCAAACAAACCCATAAAGCCCCTTACAGAAACACCCCAAATGTGCAGAGTGAATGATTTTCGACATTGAGGACTTCATTAAATATTAAAATGCCTTACTAAAAAGTTGTAGTTCTACAAGCCGTATATCACCAGTTTCAGTTTTGTTCCAAAGAAGATAGTGAAACCTCTATATAGCGGACAGTCACGGGAACCACAATTTTGTCCTTTATAAGGAGGTGTCCGCTATTGGGAGGAAAGGATTAAATTTAAAAAAAAATATTGATATGTGCACAAATGTAATTCAAAAGACTACATTTTCAAATTGTAATTTATTTCTTGTTGAAAAATTTGTCAATAGTAGTTTGTTTACCAGAAACCACGGAATCAACATTAGACTACCTGTTTATTCTGAAATATACCTGGAATTTCTGAATAGTATGATTGCAAATTTAAACACCTATTTCAGAGACTTAAGAGATTTATGGATGCAATTATGAACAGTGCGATATTTAAACTGCTTAGTAAAACGGATTCCAGGAGATGATGATTAAAATTTGAATTCCTATTTAAGAGGTATATTTCTGACACATCTGATTTCAAAAGTTATTGTCCATTCTTAAGAGGTAATTTTATTAACAATTATATATGGGAAATGATAGTTTTTAACTGTCCGTGTCCGTTATTTGGAGGGTCCGCTATTGGGAGGTGCTGATATGTATAAATCTCTATTAAGAAATTCGGGAAATATAAAACTGTCCGTTATGTAGAAGAGTCCGCTATTGAGAGGTGTCCGTTATTACAGGTTTTACTGTATTTAAAAATTTTTTGTCAAAATCACAATTCCTAACTTGAAACCCCAACAATTGAACAGTTTTCATAAAAAAAAATAACTTTCCAAATTGGATGCAGATTATAATGAAATTTGGCCACAGTCAGATCAAAGGTACCATAAGAACCCATAAAATCCCTTACAGAAACATCCCGTGTATATATATAGGGTGAGTGATTTTAGACATTTAGACTATATTAAATACTAAAATGCCTAACTAAAAAAGCATTGTAGTTCTACGAGCACAATTTCACCAGTTTTGGTTTTGTTCAAGAAGTAATTTTAGAAATTTTCGTCAAAATCAAAATTCCTTACTTGAAACTGCAAAAAAAAACAATGGGGACTATATTAAAAACTAAAATTAGAAGTATAGTAGTTCGATGAACTGTATTTGACCAGTTTTGGTTTTAATGCAAAGAAAAAATTAGAAACATTTTCTACAAAATCTGAATTCCTGACATGAACTGCAAAAACCCCATTTTTACAATAAATAATAATATTCTTACAATGTGGTCACTCATTTTCAATTGGATGAAGAGTATAATTAAATTTGGTGACAGTTAGACCAAAAGTACCATAAGAATCCATAAAATCTCTTACAGAAACACCCCGTATATACAGGGTGAGTGATTTTCGACATTGAGAACTATATTACATACCAAAATGCCTAACTAAAAAAAGCACTGTAGTTCTACGAGCACTATTTCACCAGTTTTGGTTTTGATCCAAGAAGGAAATTCAGAAATTTTCGTCAAAATCTAAACTCCTCACTTGAAATTGTAAAAAAACAATTTTCATAAAAAAAAAATCTTAGGTCGTGGTCACTCATTTCTAATTGGGTGCAGATTATAATAAAAGTTGGTGACAGTCAGAACAAAAGTACTATTATAGAATAAGAACCCATAAAGCCCCTTATATAAGCTTCCCGTATATACAGGGTGAGTGATTTTCGACACGGAATTAAGTACTAAAACGCCTAACTTTAAAGAGTGTAGTTCTACGAGCCTTATTTCAAACGTTTTGGTCTTGTTCCAAACAAGTTATTTGACAAACACTCGTCAAAGTCAAAATTTCTATCTTGAAATTTAAAAAAAATAATTTTCAAAACAACTACAAATTTTTTTAGACCAAATTGAATAAAATAAGTTGGTGATAGAGATATGAGCCGATCTTTAAAACCAAAGGACTGATCGATGTAACTGAATTCATTACTATGTAAATAGTAATTACTCGTTCTCGTTGGCGAATCTGAGTTGTGTCCACAACTTATGTACGTACCTAGCAAGCCTGGCAGAACTGGCTGCTTCCCGTCGTAATAACTTCTGATTAAATTTGCGTCAAAGTCTTACAGTTCAATGACTATTTTTGCTGAACAGCAAAATCGTAAAACCTAACTAAAATTTCACACTGCCTTCGTCCCACACAAAAAACACACACGAAAACAAGGAAAAGCAGAACTAAACAAAATTCAAAATAAACGCTTATAACGACCACCACGACTGTCACCACATTTTAATGATCACATTATACTAAATGCCATTAACGGCGTATTAAACACAGACCACGCATCGATCGAACTAAACGTGTATCGCAAATTCGCCTTTCCTTGCGCTAACAAACACAAAGAAGTCGACGTATTATAATACTTTTTTTTGTCGGTTTTTATCAGCTGGTTCGTCGCCGGAGAGCACATTAAAGTGCCATGTTGTCATGTCTTACTTAACGGGCATCGAGACGTTTTAGGGTTGGTATATTACAATTTCTTAATTTGCAGTTATAAGCAAGGGGGGTGTTTCTATGTAGACTTACGTTAACGCAGTTAGGGAGTTTAAGATAAAATAACCCAAGAGTATTTTACAGTAGGGAAATAAGCAAAAAAGATCTGACTGAGTCATTCACGTACTATCTGACAAGTTTTTTTAGGTAATATCGAGTTTCTTATAAAATACTGTCTTTATCAATTGTGGGCAAAATAATCAAGAAATATTGCTCCAAAGTCGCCACAAGGAAATAGATTAGAAAAAGACTTATTGATCGTTACGAATAACGATCAATTACAGAAATATTCAAGAAGACAGTTCTGCAGCTGGTGCAAAAGATGTAAGATCTTAGAGATTCTTTACCTCAAGACTCAAGATGGTAAAGAAGGCAGTCGTCACCATCTTAATAAAATTGCTGCATAACACCACGTGAGTCGAAGATAAGTTGAAAAAATAAGTAAAGTTAAAATTTGTAGAAAAATAATTATTTCTTGGAGTATCAACATTTTACCCAATAATGTTAAAGACAAGTAGGTACTACACACATCCAGAAAAATCGTAACTTAGAATTCATTAAAAAGAGTGATAAGATCGTTAATTTCTATAAACGAATATACATAACACAGTAATAATACTATTTTTCAGGAATAGAAAAGTTTTGTGTCTCCTATTTTTATAAGTATCAAAAGCTGCATTTTCATATTCCATCTAAGAAAGTAAGGAGCGTCCCTGATGAGTTAGGCAACAAGAAATGCAAATGTTATATTTCTTTTCACAAAGAAAACACAAAGATGTGACAACACTTTGTGACATCCTGTAACATGATACATTTATGTTATGCACTCATATCAATTTTTTTCCAAAAAGTAAGCTGAATCTGTGGTCTGCGTGCCGTTGGATCGCGGTGGGTTTCTTGGATCATATGTCGCATTTATGGGGTTTGCACAGATCCGATAAGATATCTTGTTTATTGTAAATAATACTTGCAATGTTCTCATTGTACTGTCGCACATTATCTTCTCGATAACGACAAAACATGTAAATTCAAAGAAAGCACCAAAGGAAACCAGAAATGACGACAGACCTACATAAAGACCCGTTTATCGAAGAACTTGAGAAAGGGATATGTGGAATGAAAACTACTGCTACTAACGGAGCAAATTGAACACTTGTGCCCTAAACCAGAACTATGGTAATTAGGGCTTTAAAACAACTACAAGGTTATGTAACAAGTTCCAAAACAATGGCGTTATATAACTTAGAATATTTTACGACGCTCTATATAGATTACCTATGAAGAAAACTTCTCTTTAATGCATATAAGCCGTTTGGATTGGATTATATCCCTTCAAGTCAAACCATCATCTTTCCCATTCTGATGACGCTTCATCGTAAACTATCCATTGTCTGATATTATGGGACGAAAATCGGAGTGAAAAATCCTCTCGATGTGCACTCATTTTCAAGCTTCAAAAGCTCTTAACGTGGACGACGACGGTTCCATTCCCACGAGCGTCACGAGAATTCCTTTGAAAATGCAAAATTAACGCACGCATAACCTCTTTTCTCATTGTTCGCGAGCACACAAAACACACCTTTCCCCTCCGCCCCAGACGATCCTCAATAGGGAGGAGAGGAAAGAAGAAAGGAGAGATACACAAAGGTCTGGGATATGGTATTGGAAGAGCTGGAATGGTTTAATTTCTTTGATGGCAGGTAATTTAATACAGGAAATATCGTGCTCATCGTAAAAAGGAGGCGTCTAACTGTACGATAAAACTCATTTTTATGATCACTTATAGACAGTACATAAGTAGTATTCAGGAAAGTTTAAAAATTACTAAAACTTCGTTTGGCAGTATTTCTCGATTTTCTAAAAAGACGATTTTTCTAGCTTCTGGTAACAAAATCTGCTTTCATCTTCAGAACACTTTATAAAATTTGTTTTAGAACTTCTATATTGCTCTTTTATATCCCTAAAATTTATAAGGACGTCAGTTATTGGTAATTTGCCCAAAAAATGTGTAAACGTTCAATAATCAATTTAAAAGTAATTTGAAATCGAAGAGATAGATCGAAATACTCACTTTACCTAAACGGAATACAAATTTAAAAGAGTTATTAAATTTAATAAAACTCTTTATCAATGTGGAAGTCGTGTTTAGAGAACTCTAAGAGGTATAAATATTTCAATGTTTGGAGTTAACATTAATATGAAGTTGTCTAAACTTTCGATGACATATTTAGAAATGCCCAAATTAATCAGAAAGATGGGATCTCTAACAAGTTACATTAGAAAAACATAACGGTGTGTTTTTTAATTAAAAGGCATTACCAAAACGAAGTTTTCATGTCCTTTTAGGTGGAGGGGTTATAGATTCAAAAAAATGTTTAACGTCGCTCCACCCAATCGAAACAATGTATTCTTAAATGGTGTTTACTAAATATAAATGGAAATGTAGCGAGCCACTCACTACTGCACATCATCAGCGTATCTATGATAAAGAGTTATTGGAAAGATGATGCAACATTAAAAATTGAAACGTACTTACAAAATTCCTGACAAGTAGAAATTATGACGTCCCTACTGTCTTATGAGCAAAAACAAAAATTGATAGGATGATGTTGAAAATGCACTTTAGACAGTCACTTCAAAAAGTTCAAAAAAAAGGAAATAGGGACATTAGTAGATACATTAGTATAAAAAAAAATTGGAACAAGATGAAAATTTTTTTAAAGCTCTCTAGAAGACTAAATTTCACAAAGATCATATACGACATATTTAGGCTTGATAAAAATTTCTGTTTCTGGCAGTCATTACAAAGAATTTGCAAAACCTTTGACATCAAATTGGAAAATGTTTCACTCTTAAGTGAATGAGTCAAAATTTTTTGGTCTTCGATGACAACGATACTTGGAAAGATTTTTAAATTTCTAAGCTCGTATGGAACTTCACTATTTGCCACGGCAAAACAAGAACCTACTGAAACTTTCTAGTGGGAATGCAATTATCTCATTCCTCAACTGCTCCATGAAAAGGGACATTTTAACTTAATTTTAAGTGTCAAAAGTCTCAGTGAGTTGCAGAACTTCACTGCTTGGTCAAACAAGAAGTGACTGAAACTTTCAAGGAAAGTACGTGAATTTCAGTTCGTGGCCGTTCCTTAAAAGGGGCGTTTGAGGAGTTTTCAAAGTTTTAGGCATTGGTAAGTTAGAATGGTCCAAAGGGGAAGGTTGAAACTTTTTTAGTAAATTACAAGAATGCCATTACTGGGGTCTGCTGTAGTGAAAGTACTTGGAAGCGTCAGTAAGTTATGTAAGTTTAAGTTATTGGTGTAAAAAGAGTTCCCGAAACTTCCTTGGGAAAACATATGAATTTCAGGAATTTTCCGTTACATCAAAAGGACATTAGGGAATGTATGAAAAGGTTTAATCAAAAGTTCATAATTGATTACAATATCATAAAACAGAAAACCACACTAAAGTTTCTGAAAATGACTGAAAATGAACGGAAAAAGTGAATATCTTACTGTTGGGAACGATGTTATTGAAGACCTACCCTTAGGAAACGCACACATTACGGGGACAAACCAAATTAAATAACATAAGAGTAACATGATAAAGGCAGAGATATCAAAAAAGCTTAAACTGCAGTCTACAAAAGTGGATGGCATGAGAAGAAGTTGTAGATTGACAAGGATGCAATGACGACATTAGAGAAAGAATGAGGCTAGATAAAGGCACAATAGATGAAATACAGAAACGACAGCTGATATGGTTTGGTCATGTTAGCAGGATTTCAGACGAAAGATGGCCTAAGAGCATATTAAAGTAGACACCAACCTACAGAAGAAAAAGAGGACGACCCAGGAGAAGCTGGAGAGATGATATAACGAAGCCATGTAAGAACGGAATCTAGAGGAAAATATAGTCCATATTCGAAGACTATGGAAACTGGGGGCGGACGGCAGTTGTAACAAATCCGCATATACATACATCCATGAAGTTTTAAGCAAGGGTAAGTGCTGGAACTTGAGTTCTGAGTACCAAGAAAAAAGGAGCTTTCTGGACAGGATATCTGGAAAGATTTTTGAATTGCTAGACACCTCCATAAAAATTGTCATAGAAAGTGTTCCACACTTCCAAAATGAAGTAACAATAATCCAGTCAACGTAGTCGTTTTTTAACGTTTTACGACATTAATTCATAACCGGATGGGAGTGGTCAAATGTTGTAGGCTCTGATTAGTTGATCATGCCTATATAGTTTTAAACATTCAAAAAGTGTGCATTAACAAATGGGGGGGGGTCCGAAGTTAGCAAAACCAAGTTTTTTGATTCTACAAGCCAAAGTATCCATTTTGGCGAGAAAAGTTTCAATTATAAGTTGTAGAGAATTTAAAACCTTCAATTTGAGCTGAAGCACTATTAATTTTGTTAAATATTTATTGCAAAAATGTCAAAAAAAAAACACTGAAAATGGTCATTTTTGCATATTGATTATTTATTGCAAAAACAATATGATTTAGGTTTTTACTACTTCAAAAGCTAGCTTTTAAAATTCCAAACCTAAACAGCTTCTATAAAAGTCAATTGGTTAATTTGTTGCTGAGATATTGCTATTTGTTTATCCCAAGACGCATAATATTCATTGCTGTTACGTCTTTTTGGATAAACATTTCGAGGTGCACAAAAGCTTATTCTCTTCATAAATAACCAAATTTTCATATCCCGTTAAGAAAATATGATAAAAACAATTGTCAACCCCTTATTTATCGCTTAAAAAAAGGGGATGATTTTTTTTATAAACAAATAGACCTGGAGCCATTTTCATAACTTGTACAAATCTCTGACTTACAAATTCGGATAGCTGGATTAAAAGCGGAGAATTGAAAAGAAACAAAAACTTTTTTCGACCAATAGGAGCCGAGATAGGATTTTTTTTTAAAAAATGCGCAGCCCTTTTATTTATGATACTTAAGAAATTAATTTTGCCCTATTCGATAGTGAAATATTTACGTTTTTTTAAATGATGTAAGGGAAAAGAAAGTCTTCACCACCATCAAAAAAGTTTTAATTAAAATAGGTGACCGGTTTCGGCCGTAGCCATCATCAGACCTAAAATTTTTATGTACATAGAAACGGAAACGAAAAATGTAAAAACATATTACCAATCATGAAGATGTGACAAACTACATAAAAATAAGGTTATGTCGTACACCAACCGAACAATAACCGCATGGTACCATCAAATTTCCCAACCTCGATCTTCACGGAGGGATGAAATCAAACAAAAACCTTCAAATATCTTCAGTCCTTCGTCAAATCTTGATGCGAGAATGAACAGTTAGAAAGATGTGAAATAACCTTTACACATTAACGAATAACGACCACGAGGCTCGGATAGAACAACAACAACGAAAGGCGTATGTCAAAGTCAAACAGTCAACCATCGTATTCACAAACATCAACATAAAACATGAAATAATCTCAAAACTACTTAGTCATGTACGAATAAAATTATATTGTAAAGTGTAAGATATAGAAATGTTGTGTTAAAAACAAACTAGAAAACGGAAAAAACTAAACAATTCTTAAGCAAGGAGAATACTCTTCATACAACCAAATCTTAAACTCAAAACACAAGTCCAAAATTCGATGGGAAAAGGAACGTCCCCCACAAAGATCAATTACTTATGTTTTAAAATGTTGGAAACAAACGAAACAATCGGTGACGCGTCCAAATTTTTTTGGTCATTTAAGAAATCTTGATCGTCGGAATGAATTAAAATCTCCAAAGTTTCTAATGCATTTAAATGTTTGTTTCGATCCTCAAAATGTAAAGGGGTAAACGCACTCTCTAGAATAAGCATATGTTTTTCGGCTAAGATATGATTGGCAAACGTTGAAGGCGTGTGGTTTATATCGGAAGATTGAAATTTAATCACCCATTTTTCATGTTCTTTTAGTCGAGTTACAAATTGGCGCCTCGTTTGGCCAATATAATAAGCATTGCAAGAATTACATGTTAGTTTATATACCCCGGATTTCAAAATTGAAGGGATTGAATCTTTATTAAGGCATAAAAACGACCTGAGGTTCAACGATGTTCTAAACGAAATATAAATGTCATGTTTTCTAAAAATCTTAGCCAAAGTCAAAGAAATAGGTCCGAAATATGTTAAACTCCTGAAAATATGTGAAGTTACTGTCGAAGAAATGTTAAAAGTTAGGTTAAATTTGGAAAAATATGAATAGTAGAATTTATCAATTACTTTTAATGGGTAACCATTAACCAATGCCAAATGTCTTATAGTTTCGAGTTCTTTATCAAAGGACAATCTGTCTAGAGGTAAAGAAAACAACCTGGGGAAAAGAGCATGAAAGGCGGACATCTTGTGTTGCCAAGGATGATTCGAATCGGAAGGTATTAAAACATCTGTGGCCGTATCTTTCCTATAAACTTCAAACGACAATGAATTGTTATTTCTCTTAACGAGAATATCTAAAAAGGGGATTTGACCATTATTTTCAAACTCAATTGTGAACGAAATTTTACTGTGTATAGTGTTCAAATAATCTAAGAAAGCTAAAGCATCCTCTTTCTCACCCAAGAACAGAAACAAACAATCATCCACATATCTAACGTATTTAAAAATTTATTATCCACTTATTAAAAAACTATCCATTTATTAAAATTATTATCCATATATTATTATTATTTAATGGTTACCCATTAAAAGTAATTGATAAATTCTACTATTCATATTTTTCCAAATTTAACCTAACTTTTAACATTTCTTCGACAGTAACTTCACATATTTTCAGGAGTTTAACATATTTCGGACCTATTTCTTTGACTTTGGCTAAGATTTTTAGAAAACATGACATTTATATTTCGTTTAGAACATCGTTGAACCTCAGGTCGTTTTTATGCCTTAATAAAGATTCAATCCCTTCAATTTTGAAATCCGGGGTATATAAACTAACATGTAATTCTTGCAATGCTTATTATATTGGCCAAACGAGGCGCCAATTTGTAACTCGACTAAAAGAACATGAAAAATGGGTGATTAAATTTCAATCTTCCGATATAAACCACACGCCTTCAACGTTTGCCAATCATATCTTAGCCGAAAAACATATCCTTATTCTAGAGAGTGCGTTTACCCCTTTACATTTTGAGGATCGAAACAAACATTTAAATGCATTAGAAACTTTGGAGATTTTAATTCATTCCGACGATCAAGATTTCTTAAATGACCAAAAAAATTTGGACGCGTCACCGATTGTTTCGTTTGTTTCCAACATTTCAAAACATAAGTAATTGATCTTTGTGGGGGACGTTCCTTTTCCCATCGAATTTTGGACTTGTGTTTTGAGTTTAAGATTTGGTTGTATGAAGAGTATTCTCCTTGCTTAAGAATTGTTTAGTTTTTTCCGTTTTCTAGTTTGTTTTTAACACAACATTTCTATATCTTACACTTTACAATATAATTTTATTCGTACATGACTAAGTAGTTTTGAGATTATTTCATGTTTTATGTTGATGTTTGTGAATACGATGGTTGACTGTTTGACTTTGACATACGCCTTTCGTTGTTGTTGTTCTATCCGAGCCTCGTGGTCGTTATTCGTTAATGTGTAAAGGTTATTTCACATCTTTCTAACTGTTCATTCTCGCATCAAGATTTGACGAAGGACTGAAGATATTTGAAGGTTTTTGTTTGATTTCATCCCTCCGTGAAGATCGAGGTTGGGAAATTTGATGGTACCATGCGGTTATTGTTCGGTTGGTGTACGACATAACCTTATTTTTATGTAGTTTGTCACATCTTCATGATTGGTAATATGTTTTTACATTTTTCGTTTCCGTTTCTATGTACATAAAAATTTTAGGTCTGATGATGGCTACGGCCGAAACCGGTCACCTATTTTAATTAAAACTTTTTTGATGGTGGTGAAGACTTTCTTTTCCCTTACATCAACAATGAGTCGCCACTTTAAGAACTTAGAGGATTTATCCAAAAAGTTTTTTTAAATGTTTATTTAGATAAAAAAAAACGATTGTCATTGGTTAAAAAATCTGTATGGTGCAGTATATGCAGAATAAAGGTGTATCTCGGACTGCGCGATAGTGCGAGTGGTGGGGATGGCACTTGGCAATCGCTCGCGCTGAGACGACCGAATTGAAGCGTTCACATCCGCAGAGCGCGGACAAAATATCCGTATCTCAGCCCCAAAAAAAAAATCCTATCTCGGCTCCTATTGGTCGAAAAAAGTTGTTTCTTTTCAATTCTCCGCTTTCAGTCCCGCTATCCGAATTTGTAAGTCAGAAATTTGTACAAATTATGAAAATGGCTCCAGGTTTAATTCTTTATAAACAAAATCATCCCCTTTATTAAAGAGATAAATAAGGGGTTGAAAATTGTTTTTATGATATTTTCTTAAGGGGATATGAAAATTTGGTTATGTATGAAGAGAATAAGCCTCTGTGCAGCTCGAAATGTTTATCTAAGGAGACGTAACAGCAATGAACATTATGCGTCTTGGGATAAAGAAATAGCAATATCTCGGCAACAAATTAACCAATCCACTTTTATAAAAGCTGTTTAGATTTGGAATTTTAAAAGCTAGCTTTTAAAGTAGTAAAAACCTAAATCATATTATTTTTGCAATAAATAATCAATATGCAAAAAATGACCATTTTC
Organism: Cryptocephalus moraei; assembly: GCA_946251905.1. Classification (NCBI taxonomy): domain Eukaryota; kingdom Metazoa; phylum Arthropoda; class Insecta; order Coleoptera; family Chrysomelidae; genus Cryptocephalus; species Cryptocephalus moraei. Next base: position 40,665,487 of record OX276452.1, read on the forward strand.
AGTGTTTTTTTGGCATTTTTGCGATAAATATTTAACAAAATTAATAGTGCTGCAGCTCAAATTGTAGGGTTTTAAATTCTCTACAACTTATATTTGAAACTTTTCTCGCCAAAATGCATACTTTGGCTTGTAGAATCAAAAAACTTGTTTTTGTTAACTTTGGACCCCTCCCATTTGTTAACGTACACTTTTTGAATGTTTAAAACTATATAGGCATGATCAACTAATCAGATGAGCCTACAACATTTGACCACTCCCATCCGGTTATGAATTAATGTCATGAAAAATCTACACAGACTGGGCTACATGCCTCAGTGTAATGCACGTCGGGCACGCTCCCGGCCATCCTGCCATCTCTGGCGGTAAATTTAAAATCGGGCGATATCGCCCACCGCTACCCGAACCGAAGCCCTCCCGGAAGAAAGGAAAACCTCGCCGCCCTAATCGTCGCACTCTTTCTCAAACGTACACACAGAACGTTTATATCCTCTCCTCTCCTCCTTCATCGTTCCCCCCCGTCTTTGTCGCCATCTCCTCGCGCGTAAACTCGCATAAACGGAGCCGTCCTTGAACCCTCCCCCCCAGTATTGATTGGTCCAAACACAGCATCACTTTCCCCTAGTGCGTGCCCGGAGCCAGGGCGACCCCCAACCCCCGGATTAGTGAAGGGAACAGAGGTGTATCTAAGAGGGGAGGGGCGGGAGAGAGACAAAACCTAATTTACGAAAGGCCGGGATTAAAACGGGAAGTCCCTAGGAGGAAACCCAGGGAAGTTATTAACTCCGGGAGAGTTTTAATGGGTTTCCAGGTAGCAGGTTCTCGATGCGATGAATATCTTTATCCCGATAATTAAAAATGGTGGAGTTAAATATTATTCCACTTTGATCAAGTTACTCTCGGGAGCTCCGGTAAGGACGGTGCTGATGAGAAAACAAAGTAAGAAAACCACGCAAAAGAGAACTCTTCCTTACGCTGATACCAATCAATACGTATGCCTACAATTACATCATCTGATGGAGCTACTATCATCTACTACTACTATAATCAGCTCTATCTTCAAATCTCAAAATACCATCTCAATCTCGAGCCATAACTGTTTAATAGTTCGTGTTTTTCACAATTTCTTTACAATGAACGTCAACCAGTCTCCAAAAAGGTGTCTGGTGATAAAACAAGGTTAAGTTAAGCACACAACTGGGTGATGATTTGCTCCCAGGTCCCCAAACTGCGCTGTATACATAGCGTCAACTAAATCACGCAACTACAAAGTGGTAGACCGATACGAGAATAATTTCAAGGTGTTTGCTTTAATTTTTCCTAAATTTACTGTTTTACCAAGTAGGAACCTGATGATCCAACAATGCAAGGAGGACAACCAGAAGAAAGACCTGGTTGTTCTTAAAATACTTTATTAATGTGGTGTGAAACGTATCAGCTCACTAACTGTATCTAATCCATTAAGTAGAGTTGAATTTAAAAGGCAGAGTCTCCAATAACTACCACTTGGAGTCCATCCATAGAAAACTAGTTATTTGTTCACTTTAATATTTGAAAAAATAACCTTTTCCCAAAAGAGGAAGAGGATTATTAAGAATAGTTAGTTAGCTCTTAGTTAGATCTTAGTTAGCACAACCTAAATATTTCAAACTTCAAAGAAGTCTAAATACTAAATAAACTTCAAAATATTGACATTACGAGTTTTAAAACTTTTGGCTCTAATTTCTTGTACCCAAAGGACTTGAGAAGGAAATAATGTTTTCTGTTCACGCCAATGGCATCAGTTGTAACATTTTCGTTCTACGCATCGAATACCTGATCACTTCAAAGCCATTTCGTATGTTGTTAAAATTAGATTAAATTAATTAAAAAGTTAAAACAGCTTAGACAATAATTAAATGTACCTACACGATTTTAATATATATGATTCTACAGTCCCGGTAAGGAATGTCCAAGATTGTGTATATCTCATCTTTAAGTTCCTCTAATTTAAGTTCATAACATTACAATTGGGCAGTTTGGAGATACCACGGATTGACCTTTTTATGCCAGTGATGGCACTCCAGTAAAGCAGTTCTATCACATTTAAAGGTTTAATTTTTGTACTGAAACTTTAGATATTGAGTTTAGCTTTCCAGAAACTGAATTAAAGTCTTAGGATATCGATATATGGTTACCACCCCACCACCAGTGTGTTAAGGGTTTAAATGGTTTCAGATAGGAACATATTCCAAATGTTTCCTATTTAAAGCTTATGATTTAATAATTAACAGGACATGCAAGGCTGAAAGTTCTAGGGTTATGTTCGAGCGTTCAATAGCCCAGGGGTTCAATTTTGAAATTTGTGGAAATGGAGTTATATTACAGGGCGTTAAAGACACTTTCAGATTAAAACCAAATACTTCAAAGGTTTACGATTTAAAGGCTTCTAGCGCTTAAATTTCGAAAGTCTTGGTTGTATCAAATCACTGAAATTGACCAGGAGGTCAAATTACAATATCATTAATAGAAAAGATTAATAAAATAAATTTAAAGGGGAACAGATGTATGAATTAATGTCTTCAAAATGTGGACACAAATATGAACAAACACAACAAATGGACAAATGGACAACATGAACAAATGGACACAAACAGAAAATATTTCGTTCAGATTTTGTAACGTAATTTTATAATCTGGCGAAGGGGAATGCCCTCCGTTAATTGCTCGAGGTCATGTAACGTTACATACGAATTGTTCTAGTATCATTTCTATTAATGAACTCCAAATTACATATCCAATATGGCAGTTCTCCATTTCCTTTAAACTTGAGTAGGAGTTCAATGCCGAGCAAACGAGTTAAACTACAACAATTATATTAAGATTACGAATAACGGCGTATCAACAGGATTTGCAGGCAGGCACGGTTTTCTCGCGATCACTTGAATCAAAAGACCGCTAACCTCAATCTACGATTGATACTTTTAATTACCGTCCCGCTCGATAATCGAAACGCTTATGGCGGAAGCCCGATCCGCCATATTGCCCTCCGCAGGGTACGTATACATTTATTTCTCCGAGGAAACACTCAGACGCACGAGTAAATATATAATGGCTGATCAATCGGAACGCCATTATCCTGTTTTCTCCAGTTTCAGTGGAAAATAAGATCGGTCCTTGAGGGATCCCATCATCTCTTTTCCTCTCGCTCTTTCTCTCCCTTGAAAAGTAATTAGGGCCGATTTTTGCGATTGCTTGGGGAAAAATCGATCGGCGACGAGTCCGGAAGGGGCGGTTGGGGTGCCGGGAGGGGCGAGGGGGGAGTTTTACGCGATTAAATACTGATTTAATGTACGTACATATCGACCACGTTGATTAGAACGGAGGTCCATTAGGGCTATTGGTATGGCTTACGAGGTAATGTATGACGGCGTGTGGGGGGAAATACAGGTCACCGTCACGCTCAGAGCAAAGCACTTATGCAGGGACACTAAAAAAATTACTTGCGTGCACAAAATATAGGCAACCTCAACTCCATTACAATACTGAGTCTTATAGAATCAAGATGTAAAAATTAACGTCTGGTTGTCAGCGAATTCAAATTTCAAAGACTGTATGGGCCCAAACGTCTAAAATCAGATTGACATAACCTTACTGTCCAAATTCTGGGACAAACTCCACACATATCAAATTCATAATTTTTAATTTCCCTTGTATTCAAAGACTTCCAAATTGGGTACGCACTCTTAATCTCGAGGATGTAACATGATATTGTAAAGTGAAGCTCAGTATACTACTTGGACTCATGGACATGGCCTATTTTTGGTTCAAGTGGGCCCTAGGTCCATATACCATCTGGGGGCCCCTCGTAGGGATACTTAGGTCAATTTTGGAGCCCCCTGAACCAGGGGGCCCCAGGCACGGGCCTATAAGGCCTATTGGAAAAATAGACATTGCTCATGGAGTCAAATTCAATTCAATGTTATGGGTGCAACACATTAATTTAGATGTAAAGAGTACCTAGGAATTCCTATATTGGAATTTAAAGTGAAGGAAACATACCAACCCACTTTGGGTTTTAATCCAGGATATAAAACAGTAATTTGAGAGTGTGGGTTCACTTTGAAATAATTTGGAACCCACGAATACCCCTTTAAATTGAGAGCTCAAGCGGTTTGGAGTCACTCATAAGTATTTGGGCCTAACGAGTTCGCAGGCGTCCAAATTAGGATTTGACGTCAAAGATTGAAACATTAACTTAGTAGACCAAACAACCCAAGGTAATAATTTAAAGGTGTATTAACCACTTTAAGACTATTGAAAGCAACGAATACACAAATCTCCAAGTTGAAATTTGTTGCGAGAGAGTGTATAGAATTTTAAGGGTAACAGCAACCAGAGGAATCCACATTGGGATTTAAACGATAAGAGATTGAGCTATATCGAAAACTGGTTGGACCAAAGAAAAAATGAAATTGACGTCTGTCGTGATGCATTCTAAAAGTTAAAAGTGCTACAAAAACCATTTGGAACCAAAACTATTGAGGGGATTTCTATTTAACTAACCAGCTTTACCGTCTGCCACATCCTGCGACCAAAACGAGGTATTCATTCAGCCGCCCTTTACCCCACGAAATAAATAAAAAAAGTATGAATAGACCTTCGAAAGTCAAACAGAGAAAAGTCGTCCCTCCCCTCAACTCTCCTCTCGGTCTCTCTTCCTCTCCATCCTCCGCTCAGCTGGTGTAACAAGAGAAAGAGAGGCAGAGAGAGGGAGAGGTCATCAAGAATGCATCAAACCATAAAACGTGATGGTCTGCGTTTGTGACCTCCATTCGGGAACGTAGACGACTCCGAAGGAGGTCAAGCAAGACGTTAAAAGATAGTAAAAGTCGTCGTTGTCGGAGGAGAGGAAGAGAAGGAGAGGACGTCATCGAAAGCGATATTAAAAGAAAAGTCGGGGTGAGAGAGAGAGAGAGATAGGGACAGAGAGAGCAGGAGAGTTCGAGGTGGGGGAGAAGAAGAAAGGAGACGGGAAAAGGAGATGAGGATGTACGTGCGGAACAAAACAAAGACGACGATGAGAAAGATTGCTTAGGAATGGGGTCCAGGTGGTCGGGGGAATGGTGGGGGAGGAGGGCTTAGCTTCGCTCGGGGTTTCCCTTACGACTCAGCTTCGAGGAGCCATAAAAACTTCAAACAAGGAATCATTGAGGCTTACATGAACCGAAAAATTGGCGCAGAAAAGTTGCGTTCAAAATCCGACCAAAAACTGAGATTTGTTTAGCAAATAAACCATAGATTTAATGAAGTTCAATACATGATAACCTAGAACGTTAAAAATAATTTTTCAAAATAAACCAATATGGATTTCTGTTCAAATACCATCAAATTGCTAGTAAATTCAATACCATACATGGTGAGTGATGAATGATTTCTTCAAAACCCAAGACGACTGATATTATCTTTGGACTATAAAGACGCATTCAGAAACTTATAACATCGTTTATCCTTGTTATCACATTTCAATAAGTTTAATATCATTCAACTGAAATTATTGCCAAGGATATTGTATCGATATCACCATCGGTTTAGAAGATCCAGTTTTCAATATAAACATGCACGACGTTACAATGGTTGTTATCAAGTTATAACTCATATGTAGCTAATAATTATTGATATACACACTTCGTATCAGATATTTAGTTACCTTATACTAAGTTTACTAGTAAACACAGAAACATTTTTTATGTTTTAGTCACCATATATATGTTCTGGTAGTAATGTCAATGATATAAGCGGAGCGGAAAAATGCTTGTAAGCAGTTTTTTGCTTGCTGAAACAAAGCTATTAGTTGATAGTATGGGTTTGACTGGTTATTGGATCTAATAGAAATCACTTATATATGTTGAACAGTATCACGAGTATGAATGATGGTCGAATGAAGTAGAAAGAAATAAACAAAAACAAGACATGATTTTGATTGGTGATTTGGGGTAGAATCAAAGTGCTATAGCTGCATAGTATAGGAACAGTGCTGGTGATGTGATGCAGTGTTATCCTTGGTGACCATGTCTAACGAATTAAACGAATCTTATTTCTAAATTCACGATTGGTGTTGGAATTTGATCCAAAACTGTCATAGTAACTCGAAAACTCAAAGTAACTAAAACCGAACGTATTTAATAGTTCAGGGAAAAGGTAAGTGTCGCTTTGGCGCGTTACGCCACTGCACCCTCCCGCCGTAGGCGAGAGAAGAAGAAGAAAGAGGAGAGGCGAAGACGAACGTAGCGAAGGGAGAAGCAGGAGGACACGAGATGCGCTTCTCCTCCAGCGAAACGCACTCTTCCCCCATTTCGTTTCATGGCAACTTTCGCTCCGGCAAAGGGAGGAAGAGGAAGGAGGTCCTCTCGATTGCACATATACACACTCACTCACACACAAACTCCACGTATTCTCGCTCCCTCTCCCTCTCTCCTCATACCTCTTTACTTACTTATCGAGGGTATATCCGTGGGGGTTGTCGTTGTCGTTGGTGGTGGTGGTGGGATATAGTCCTTATTAGGATTGTTGACCGCTTCGACCTTGTGTGTGTGTGTGTGTGTGAGGGTGTGAGTGTAAGTTTGTCCGTGTGTATGTGTGAGAGAGTGTGTGTGTTGTGTACAGAGGGGGCGGCGGCGGCGGCGGCGTCGTCGTCGGCGTCGGGATTGAAATTCTCCCCTTCGAGCGCGAACTAAGACTGGCCAGAGCCTACTAGAGGGGGATGCTGCGGCCTGCAACCCCGCGTGATAGATCGAGAAATGCTCGGCGCACGCACTACAACTTCGGTTTTAATTGGGGGTTTTTGCAGACAAGGACTGCCGCTGATGCTTTCCCGAGGTTTTTTTTTTCTCTCTCTCTCCTCCTCCTCCTCCTCCTCCTCCTCCCCCATCGGGAGGTGCTCCCTCTTCCTCGCACTCCGGCGCCTTCCTCTACCGACGGCGTTGCCGGTAACGTACGTGCGAAGAGGGACAGAGAGAGGGAGAGAGAGAAAAGGAGGAAAGGTGGATTAGACGCTCCTATGAATTTTCAGGCCGTTAGCTGACGCCGGAAAAATCCGTTCAGGGGACGCGACGACCTTATACAGCCATATGAGAGTTACATCACACATGATCACATGGCACTAAGTGCGGCATACGATTCTACTTCGAGCCAACGAACAGTATTCGATCAGAATACTGTTAGATATAAATGTTAGATAAATAAAGAAAAAATCTTTACAATGGTCAATCGGCAAAAAAAATCAAACATCTTAAACAACGCTTGTTCGAATTTCAAGGTACATTACTAATACAGTAAATACATAGGACATTTTAAGCTTACTTTAATTTGTAGGGCAAAAATTTAAACAACAAAGACACGGAAATAGTTGTAATGAAATTCCTTTCCTTCCAATCAAAGTAAAAAACATTTTAAACAATTTTCATGATCTCGTTGCTGACACTCACTGACTGGAAAATCTGCTCAGTTTGCCTTTTTGAAAATTGATATTGTAAGACTGGTTTTATTTATCTATTACTTTCTACCTCTTTTACTTCCATTCTTACTGCTTTTCAAATTTTTATTTTTATTTCGCCTGAAGAAACAACACTCTAAAAATATATAAATAATTGTAACACGTAGTTCGCCTCATATGAGCTAAGCTCGAAGTTTCGTTCTTAAAGTGGAATATTATCTAAACACAACTCAGGTGGTTGGCCCGTCCAGAAGAACGGGAAAAGGGAAGATTATAAGTACGTTACAGTTTTAAAAAGGAGTGTTTGTTAGTCTTATATCATCGTTCATGAGAGATTGTGTTGTGCTATGAAAATTATTTACTGTGCCGAAGACTATAGAGTAATTGGAAAAAGCCACTAATTGGTGAGTTTATCACTGAGCCATTCTTTCTTCTACTGTTGATTAACTAACTAACTCTTTAATTAATTAACCATCGATATTTATAAATGAGAAATGTTCGTAGTTGTCTCTATTTGGTATTCCACACATTAGTCAGTCACTGTTAGCACGGTGCCGCCTTTTATCTCAAGGCAGGGTACTTCGCGCGTTTCTCCCTTAGTACTCATTGCACGTTCTTGGTTCTTGGGGTAATTACCACTAGTAGGTGACGGGTACTTTGCGCGTTACTGCCCTGCTAGTGTATTGCGTTTTCCTAGGATTTCGGGTGGTACTTCGCGCGTCTCTCCCTTAGTACCATTGCGCACTTGACCCTAGATGTTTATGATACTGTTGTTTCTTAGTAGCTGGGGCGGGTACTTCGCGCGTTTCACTCTTAGTACCCCCTGCACGCCCAGTACTAGTGTGTTTGAGGTCTGGTGGGTATTTTTGCGCGTTACTCCCCTAATATCCATTGCACAAGCCAGACGAAAATAGAGAGAAAAACGATGAACTATGATACTGACTGCATTGATATTTGTTCTGATTGCTTGATTCCACAATTTCACCAAGTCTAAAGTAATAGAAATTATTATTGTCTAGAAATTAACAGAGGGAATGAGTTGCTCAAAGTCGTTTTATTTTCTTTGTTCGAGAAGTGCTGTCGTCTCGAACCTAAGACTCAGTTCTCGCCATCTGGCCCACACAGACAATTTTAAAATTAGTCAAGTGCCTACACCATTTACTTTCATTACTATTATTATTATTATCATTATATATCACTATTATGATTTATATGGGTTACTATGTATTATTATACTACTAATTAATTAAAAGTGGGATCATGTACTACAATATGCTTTATATTTTTTTTTATGTACAGTTGAATCTACGTTTTTTTCAATAGATTGTTGATACAATTTGAAGATATAAGGATGATTTTGTATCGGCTTCAGCCACACTGTTAGTTATAGTTTTATTTAACTTTTATACGAGTTTTAACGAAGAAAGAAAAACGAATGATTAGAGCAAATGATAACGAAAGCAACTCGCAAAGAAGAATAGGAAACGATAGAAAAATGAAGAAAAGTAGAGGGGAAAACAAATAATAAAGAATAAAGAGACCAATATAAACAATTACTTTTAAATAAGACACAATATGGTTTCAAAGGAACAATCATTGCCTCATTAACGACGCACGATAAGAATAAACGGCAAAGACTTGATTGATCGGAAAATTCACCTTGTGGATTTTATCCTTAGATCGATGGAAACCAACGCCCTCAAAATACGAGTCCATACGCAGCTCTAGAGATCCATTTTGACAACTTTGTTAAAAATTGACAATGAATTTATTTATTCATCTATCTTCTCATATTTCATTATAAATATTCGACAGTAGAACAAATTTCTTGGACATAATAATTATTCAAAGTTTAAAATACATTCTTGCAGCGAATTTAGAGAAAAGTAACAATAGCAAACTACCCCTTTAGCTAGGCAGATTTTAATAAAACGCTTACTGGGAGGTGCTGATATGGTACAAAATCTAAATACAAAGTTTGAACCATTTGAGACACATATATATAAACACAGTCATTTTTTCAAAAACTTAGGTATTTATGAATAGATTTTAACAAAAGTTGAGAGTTAGATCACCATTAAATATAAAAACAATCGACCCACCTCGTACATTCCATCTACATATACACCTATTGTTAATTTTATCGTGTCATTGTAAAAGAATTGAAGATTATTAGGATTGTTATCTGGTTGAGAAGTCATTCAAACCAGAGGTACAATAATTGAAACGCTCTTATCAGAGAAACTGCTTACGCATTTCGCTTAGTCAGCAGTTGCATAACAAATTTAACGGTAATGGATGCATGGATAACGTGTGGCCTTAAATATACCATTCCACTTGATTTTATATTCTAGAAAGTGTCGAATTTTGCTCTTTTAAATTTTCTGTTTAATCGATTTGTATTGTTTTGTTCAATACATTTTGAAAACCTTTCAGGATTTAATTGTTTGTACTAGCAGAGTACTTTCTGGTAAGTAAGGTCATTTTCTGCTTTCTGATCTTTCAAAGTGTTAATTGTATTAACTAATAATTCAACTACCGAGTAACAACATCCAAATTTTGATGCATTAATTTTCCAAACTGACCAAAAAAATTAAATCCGTAAAAATCTACGATAAAATCATAATCAAAATACTGATCCCCTGGAGATACGAGTTACTTGACGATTATGGCGAATTCGCCCAAATTCCAGGTTTGCCGGAAAGAACTTTAGATTCAACGCATTTCAATACAATCTTTGGTGAATTTCCTCAGAAACACCCTTAGCTGACCATACCTAAGGAACCAAGTGCGGAAAATTGGTAATTTGAATTTGTAACTTGAAAAGAACCCCGGAAAATTGAAAGAAGTGTACCTACCTACCACTTCAAAAGCAGTCACTTCTGACCGCTTACAATCCATTTTAAGTTTTCAATTCCATCCATTTTCCACAATCCGTGTCATAAGCCCAAAAGATCCGAGGAGAACTTTCTCTCCCTGTCTCTCTCTCTCTCTCTCTCACCTCCTGTTTTTATTTGCAGACACTAAAAGCGCGCTCCTTTCCCCCCTTCCGTCGTAAAAAGCAACAAAGTCGCTAATGTCCTCTCGTCAAACAGACACGTTAATAAAAAGCTTTTAACCTTCGATGTAGGTCAAGACTGCGAGAACGTCGCGGCCGAAGAGAAATTAGAGAAGAAAAAGTTCCCTCCGCCGACGACGTTAGGAATCACCGCGGAGGAACAAGAGAAGCAGGAGGAGGAGATAAGGGCGAGCTGGAAGTGAATGGGAAGAGAGGGATGGCAATAACCTTCGTTGTGTTATCATTGGAGATTGAATGTATGATTCGTATCAACTCAATTACAAAGATTGTAAAAAATGAAACAAGCAACAGAAGATATCCACTGTGGGCCTGGTGGAATTCCAGTGTTTTTACTAAAGAAAATATGAACCTGTGTACTTTCCCTGGATGTTTGAAAACTGGCAAAGTTATCCAGATTTTTAGGAAAAAATGCCTACATGCCTACTATCAAAGACAATGTACATAGTCTCTGCTACTATTATATTAATGCAAACAATCACATTAATGTTGCTATCTAATACTATTACTATTAACATTTAATTGTAACTATTTAAAACAAACCATTGCTAACCGTAAAACTAACTTCAAAGAAGATGTGTTAAATGCAGTAGCAGAATAGCTAGCAACTAGTACAAAAAAGATATCAACGAAATTTGATTTTGTCTAAAAAGATGACTTCACCTGCCAATAGGACACTGAGTTTACTGGTTAGAAACAGGGGCAATTTTTCTGATGTCAACACACTAAAACTGTTATATGACACTTTAATCATAAGTTAGGTTGACCGTGTCTAGTGTACAGGCATCGTTAAATATACAGGGTGTTAGGGGTTTGACTGCCTTTATTTTAACAGGCGATAGTATTCATCAAAATAAACAAAACAACCTTATATAACAGGAGTCCTAAAACCAACCGTTTTCGAGAAAAAAAATTAGTCTTCTAATTTTAAGGTGTAAAAATTCAGTTTTATTAAAGAATCTAAAATAATTTTGTTCATGAAATGACCATAAGATGTATTGTTTTAATGTATTTATGTTTAATTTTTAACAAAACAATGTTTTTTTTAAATAATAAAAAAATATTTCCGATCAATGCAACTCGATAAAGTGGCTATGATGTGGTTTGGCAACACCGCGAATTTAACGCGTCGCGAAGCATTGACGTCGCACCAGCTGTTATGTATACAGATCTTTTCATGTCGGTGTTGTCAAGTTGTGGTTAAATGCCTTGATAAAATAACTCGACTTTTCTCGAAAACGGTTGGTTTTAGGACCCCCGTTATATAAGGTTTTTTTTGTTTGTTTTGATAAATACTATCACCTATTAAAATAAAGGCAGTCAAACCTAACACCCTGTATATTGATTAATTCAAAGTAAACCTCTAAAATAATAGTATTTTCTGTCTTAACCTCTTATCGCCGTAATGGAAAAAATTCATAACATCATAACAAAGGTCAGTGAAATAAAATTTGTCAAAATTTCGTTACCATTTGGGAAACAATAAAAAAGTTATTATTAAAACAAATTCTCAATGTCCAAATTCAGGGATTAACACCTCAGTAAGAAAAGATTGCATCGAAAGAAGTTACCTAAATGACGGTATATCGAGAGGTATTCCACCCCTTGCGCAACACCCTGTATATACTGGTTGCAGGTTATCGCATCCCATTACGAATCCAAACAGAATTCGCCAAACACTTCCACAACACCCTTTTGTATCATCAACCCTCGTTGGCCTTCACCTCGGATTCCAACTCTTCCCGATTTCTTTCCCTTCGTCTTTTCCATAAAAATGAAAACCACCTGACGTACTTAAAACTTCCGCCCCTTTAACCCCATTCTACCCTTACTCCTTTGCTCCACCAAGAAAATTGAAAAAGAAACAACAGATTCATAAATTGTTTTCCGATTACGGCGGTAACGGATCCGAAGGGGGAAGAAACGGAGAAAGGAAAGTAGGTAAGAGAAAAGAGAGTGAGAGAGAGAGAGAGAGAGAGAGAGAGAGAAGTCGATAAATTTCAAGAGTGAACGTATCTCCGACATGGGGAAGAAAGAGTCCTGGGAGAAGGTGAAAGGAGGATGCGAGAAGGCACTCGCCGTGATTGTTGAAGTAGTCTGCGCTAGGGGCCTGCATGTATGTATTATATAATCCTTCGTCAGAGGATTACAAACGTTTTTAGAACCGCAATACCAACGTTACGTTTCCACATTACAACGAACTTAAGTGTTTCAAACTTACGTTTCAATGTTACAACTAAGACACTTGTATATTTAATTTGTGTACATATATCTACAACAAAAGCATATTAGCCCAGGCTACATACTGAAAAATTATAGTTTTCACGGCATAATGTTCTACGGATATCTGGAAGTTTTAAATGGTAGGGGGGACCTATAGGAAGATCACTGTATGACCATATACAGTATACAGCTAGAATGTCCCTGTTTTTTATAAACAATGGGTTAAGGTGTGAAAATCGATTTTTTCCTAATAGAATTTTCCGGGTGCATTTTAGAGAAAAGTGGTCAACAGGAAAGTTGTAGAGAACAAAAAGACGGTTAACTTGTTTTATTACAAATTAAAATCGGTAAACAAACAACGGAGTTATTATAAAAAAACTATAATTTTTTTAATATTCTTTAAATGTTAATATTTTAAATGTCAATAACTTTTGCAATAATAGTAATGAGTGAACTGTAATACACGAATTATGAAGCCTTTAGGGGTCTTTATAAGTGTGCAAAATTTCAGCGAGATAGGGTTATTAGTTTACGAGATATCTTATTTGTTTATCCCAGAGACTTAATGTTTAAACAATTGAGCTTGCCCAGGCTGCAATCCTACAGATATTTAATAAGGTGGAATAGGTTCCTTGAATGCCGAACTATAAGATAAGTTTGAAGACCAACTCATTTTTAATGAAATTGTTGTTAAAAAAAGGGGATAATTTTTTTTACTTATAAACAAATTGAATAACTTTTTTGTCTATTGTTGCACACGTTTTTAATAAATTGCATTGAAAAGGTGGTAAAAAAAACTGTAGGATTGCAGCCTGGGCAAGCTCAATTGTTTAAACATTGAGTCTCTGGGATAAACAAGATATCTCGTAAACTAATAACCCGATCTGGCTGAAATTTTGCGCACTTATAAAGACCCCTAAAGGCTTCATAATTCGTGTATTACATTTCACTTATCACTATTATTGCAAAAGTTATTAAGATTTATAAAACAGTGAAAAATTGATGGTTTTTTGCTAATAACGCAATTGTTTATTTATCGATTTTAATTTATAAAATACTAAATTAACCGTCTTATTATTCTCTACAACTTTCCAGTTGACCACTTTTCTCTAAAATGCAAACGGAAAATTCTATGAAGAAAAAAATCGATTTCCACACCTTAACCCAATGTTTATAAAAAAAACAAGGACATTCTAGCTGTATATGGTCACACAGTGATCTTTCTATAGGTCCCCCCTACCATTTAAAACTTTCAGATATCTGTAGAACATTATATCAACTTTTTTTTTTGGTAGCCTGGCCTATATAGACTGCAATACTATGGGAGTTAGGTAGTAATGCCAACATTCTAAAACCACAAAAAAACCTATTGGAGCTACAAAGATGGTTAGAAGGGTGCTGGGAAAATCTACAAAGTACCAAAAAATCTAGAGACTTTCTGAAACTGCCTAGGAAGTGCGTTGAAGAATTTGGTTGTCTTATAGAAACGTTTGAATGAACCAAAAAGACCACGTGAAGACTTTAGGTTCTTATAATAGCTTACTGAGAAAATTAAAAATCTCTGAACTTGGAATCTTACCGAAGATAAATGGTTGTAAAATGGAGAAAAAGCACAAAATGCTCTAGACAACTCTGCTGTATGCTATATGATAATGCTAGAATATATTAATAACTCGCTGGGAGAATCTATGAAGTTCAATAAGTACATGAGTAGTTCGTACAAAGATTTAAAAACTCAAATATTTCAATTTAAACATCCTGGACGATTCAAAAGTGCACGAGGAAAATTGAGTTTAAGGAAATTTATAGAGACGACCTAAAAGGTCTCTGGTGCCTATAAAAGGCAAATCATTGCAGAGTGACCAACACTGCAATCAATCTATTGGTTTACTTAAGCAAGATTAAAAACTACGACTCTAAATTGTGGAATTTAAAGTACCCTTTCCACCTTTCCACTATACCTACACATATTTAGACGAATTTAAGGGTACAATAATGACTAGTAATTATGGACGTGGAAAGTTGCTGCGACACTACTGCAATGCGCATTTTAAGCCAGCTCCAAAAAAAGGAAAAGGTCCTCAAACTGGAGCGTACGGAAAGGTTACATTAGCCGAACCGATTTCAGTTGGACCAAACGTTCAATAAAGCAAGGCAATATTGAGAACAAATGTTGATTTTATCTTGATTGACTCTTCCGATTAAATTCAATTACAATCTCAGTATAGTCTTGGAATATGATGGGATATAAAAAAGGAATATCAGGAAATTTTCGGAATAAATTTGTACCGAGATCGACGTTTCACGTAACAGTTGGCACGA
Source organism: Cryptocephalus moraei (assembly GCA_946251905.1). NCBI lineage: Eukaryota > Metazoa > Arthropoda > Insecta > Coleoptera > Chrysomelidae > Cryptocephalus > Cryptocephalus moraei. The sequence continues at coordinate 40,680,579 of OX276452.1, forward strand.
GAATTGTGATGGGCAGAGTATCCAAACTCGAAAACGGGAAATACCTCCCTCCGCTCCCCATCCTGCCACATCCCGCGGGATCCCCCCCGAAAATCGAAAGTCTTTTGTACCCTTCCTGGATATTAAGACAATTTAGACTTGATTAAAAACATGGGCGACCGTATCAATTTCCCGAAGATTTCCCCAACATTCCATTTACTTTCTGCCAACTAGTTTTTCGGGGGGGAGAGGCGAGGGGATACGTCTCCCACCGGCCCCCCAAAAAATTCCAATTCCGGGGCCTTTCCCCCCACGAGCCGGCGATAATTTCCTGCGTGCGGCACAATATTGTACTATCGGTCCTGCGTAACTGTCCCCTCCCGCCCCTTCAGGCCGCCCTCGGACCGCCCCGCGCCCGTCCTGAAAACGTCGAGCGGGGGCCGAAGCCGGGGGCGGCGTTGCCGCCCGCCAAGCGGTTTAACGAAAATACGATTTTGAAGGAATACGTGGAGAACTGCAGGATATACCAGGACAAAATGATGCGAGAAATCTGTACTAACCTTAAACTGGAAGAAGACATAAGCTGGCAGAAGATCAATCCAAACAATCAGCAGAACTGAAACGTAGAGAATATATTGGAAAAATGAAGCCTAGCACCCCTATCAAATCTGTCTGAAATTTTGGGAACGATTTTGTAAGCCACGAAGACGAAACTAAAACTTGGAAAAGACCAGATAATTTTACACTAACACGGAAAATGATTTGAGAGAATTGGGTAAGCATAAGTTTGACCAAAACATCTGGTAAACACTGCGGAGTCTGTAAGGTCCAAAATATTTGAGAAAACTAAAACTACTTGAGAGATCCATCTAAAATATAATCAAAATACTCAAACGCTATACAAGGATGAGGGAACAAACTAACAAAAATTTGATGGAAAATACTAGTTTTTGAGTTTCTTCTTCTCTTCCCCCAAACAGTTACATATTAGTGTTTTGCCTGGTTATGGCACCCATTTATTTCTTGGTCAACCAATACGTCTTCTACCTCTACATTTACAGTTCAGTACTTTCTTTGGGATTCCTTCATCTTGCATTACCCCTTCCATTTTCTCCTATCTTATGTAATTCTTTCATTTATGCTAAAGATGTTCAACACTCTTCGTATACTACCATATCTTATTCTGTCTGTACGTGTGCAACCGTCAACTCTTCTTAAAAATTCCATTCCTTGACTTTGCAACCTACAAAGTAAACCAGAAGAAGATTTGAGGAAGCCAGTGGTAGTAGATCAATCACATTTTATTTCAAATGAACCGACCAATATGTTGAAAATAAGTTAGCATATGGTTCAAATACTAGATCTGAAACTACGTCACATCTTGGGCTCAAATTCAGCTCAGATCACGTTCTTGATTGCGCTACAGATTCAGAGATAACTCCTATTGGTATTCCAGTTTAGATACTAAGACTGGATTTAATGCTGATTCGTGCAGTTCAGGCCCAGAGTTCAAATTTAATGTAGACTGACCTGTGGTTCTTGACTGAGCTGTAGATTCAGAGATAACTCCCATTGGTATTCCAGTTCAGATATCAAGACTAGATTTAATGTTGATTCGTGCAGTTCAGCCACACAGTTCCAATTTAAAGTAGACTGACCTGTGGTTCTTGACTGAGCTGTAGATAGAACTTTTATTGGTATTGCAGCTCAGATATCAAGACTGGATGTAATGCAGATTCATACAGTTCAGGCCCATAGTTCAAATTTAAGTTAGACTCATCAGTACCTAGTTCTTAATGTAGTGATACATTCGCACTTACACTTCAGATCCCAATGTGTCTTAGTTCAAGTGGATTCATAAAGCATCAAGTGATCATTATAGGAATGCTCGCGATAAATGAATTTTATGACCTTCTCCTCTTCTTCGAGGTACTTAATCTTTAGATTCATTACCAGGCTATTAGCACCATCATTTTGGCAGTCAGGACGCGACCCAACAATGGGCAGTACCTCATTTATCTTTTTCTCGGAGAGCTGCTCGGCGACAAAATACCTACAATAAAAGCATTGAGACACAATAGACCCTTAACTTCTTGCGATAAGCCGGTGCGTCATAAAATTCATTTATGGCGAGCCTTCCTATTTTAATATGGATTCATGGCTAAATCAAATTATCCTCAGTACAAGTTTCAGATTGCAGTTTAGAATTCCAGTTCATTCTTATTAGAATTTCTTTATTATTAAGAATTCTTATTAGAAAAGTTAGATAACATTTGATCTCTAGAGTTAAGAGATGTTGCGAAGTTAACACAACCAACTAGGAAGGAGAGCAAAGTCTTGCAACGGTGTGCCGCAACATGCGGAACCGGTCCGCGATTGATTTTTATTGTGGTAACGGAAAAGGGGTTTGCACCCCTACTTTAGACAGGGGGCGCGTCTCTCGCACCCCCTGGCGGCCGGTAGCCATACCAACTCGACCAGACCAAAATCGACGTGTACAAAGCGTTCAATTAAAACTTCGCGTGCTACGAAAGGAAGTAGAGGGTTCTTTTAAAATAATATTACGCAAAAGACAAATGTTCAACTGTTGAAATGCTTTGAGAGAACTTCAAATTTAATTTGATACGATGAGTTGGTGATTTCATCAATTCGATTTCCTGATAGCTTATGCGGTGAGGGTAAATGGTGTTGATCGATATTACAAACCAATGGAAGTTGCCTGTTATGAATGAATGGTTCACTGATTTTCAATCAAACTGCTATAAAAATAGAAGCATAAAAGCGTTCTGCCATCAATATGGCCGGCATTAAGATAAGCTAAGACATACGTTCAAACATATCAAACGTTTAGACCTAATTTTAGAACGAAACCATACCACAAAGAAAAAAGGCACTCTATTAAGAAAACAGTGCACGCATCAATCAACTATAAAATGACAACACCTCGAACTCCTCCGACTAACGATTTAAACGAACACACCGTACACCACACAACTCCTCCCCTCCAGGAGTTGTGGGGGGTAGGAGGGGCGGTAGAAAACTCCCCAAATCGAGAAACTCCCCGGCAGCCCGTCGACGCCGACTAATTAACTACCCTCGGCGGTCAGGTGAGAAGGAAGGGGTGGATTTGAGAGCGTTTCTGGTTTCGTAAAACACGAAGTCACGAAGGACCCCGAGAGCTGGAAAAACTTTTCCCAGTGCGATAGAGGGGGGACGTGAAAATATAATAATCATATTCGGAGTTAACGACCACCTAAAGAATTGTTCTCGGCTTTTAATATAAGAGAGTAGACGGGAGGTACGTTGCAGACTCATTAGGCATTAAAATCAATATAGATGAGCTAATGGTGGTATATAGAGAAAATAGTAACTGGAACACATTTGGGGAAAGTTTTTAGTAGATTTAAACTTCTTGTACGAGATGTAAAAACATATAACTTCCATTAGGAAATACAACAGTATATACAACGTGATCAAGAATGACTGAGTTGGCAATGCTGAATTTCATTTTTAAATGGTACAACTGGTAATTTGAATTTGCTATGTAAAATTCAAATTTCTGGTATTCTTTTCAAATTTATTTATTTAAAATGGTTTACACGTTACAACACGAAATTTTCAATGGAATGGTGTACTTTCGAAGCGGGATTTATAACCCAATTACTGGTTGGCAGTACTCTCTCGAAGCGACATACCAGCAATTTCAGGAGTTGTTTCCGAAGACTTTGATCACTTTTGCTGTCTTTCTGCAACATTGCATGCGAGTAGTTGAACGTTATTTAAACACAGGGACTAGGACAAAAATCAACTGGTAGACCTTCTACTCTAAATGAGGAAGTTGTCGAGGATATCAGAACTCGAACGCAAAGAAGTCCTCGCAAATCCTTAAGAAAGCTCTCCCTTCAAACAGGTTTGGTCCTTATGCCTCCTATTCAACCAATTTTCATTCTTACCCATAAGACTTCCACTTTTCCATGTTGTTTAAATTCACGGTTTTACAGGTTTATCATATGGAAGTTGCTCCACTGTGCTTAAAAAGAAATTAAAGTACCACCTTTACAAAAGTTCCATCGTCCAGTCATTACCCCCTCCTGAACACCCGCAGAGTTTTATTTTGCAATTGGTTCACTGACATATTAAATAATAATGATATCCTTGACAATACCTTCTTTTCCGACGAAGCCTGGTTTCATCTCAACGGCTATGTGAATAAACAAAATTACAGAATTTGGTCAGGTTAAAATCCTTAAGCTATCAGAGAGACACATTTGCACCCGGTTAAAGTAGGTGTTTGGTTGGCAGTCTCAAGGACACGGGTGTATGGGCCGATATTTTTTTATTTTACAGTCAATTCGGAGAGATATATCCAACACCTTTTGAGGCCTTTTATAAACCAATTAACAGACGAAGAGGGTCGAATTGGATATTTCCAACAAGACTCTGCAAGGGCACATACTGCTCTTGCTACTATGGGATATTTAAGAGAGAATTTTGGCGACAGAGTAATTAATCAGGGCATTTTGCCAAGCAGGTCAAGATCTCACTCCATTAGATTTTTCGTTATTTGGGTTCTCGAAAGACAATGTCTTGAGGAACACATTGCATACTGAAGAAGAGCTGCGAGAGGCAATAGTTCAAAAGGTGGCAAACATTACCCCCAATATGCTGGTGAATATCTTCGAGAGCCTAAAAAGAAGAGTTAATTTATGTCTGGACCTAAATGGGGTGGGGCATTTTGAGCATTACCTTTAGCTGTTTAATTAAATCATTGTTCTGTATTTCGGGTTTCATTTTTTAAGCGTTAATTTTTATTCACATAACCTACAATCTTATCGCTGATTGTTATGTAAAATTTTTGTCAAATAAACATACCTGGTTGTAGCGTTGCAAACCCTTAGGCAACAAAATCCTCCAGGTAGGACTGCCAACTCAAACAGTCATTCTTGATCACCCAGTACATAATTATACAGGAGTCTTTATATTAAGTAGCTAAAGCGATTAAATCAGCCTTACAATTATCCCCAGAAATGCTTCATTAAGTGGAATACAAACCCTAAACCCATAAACTTGAAAACTTGAACAGATTGTTTAATGGAACGTCCAGTATTACTTTGCTACTTTTGCACCCTTGCCAGATTACCTAGGGACCATAATCCACATACAATCTACTTTAAATCTATTCAGCATTTTCAAACGCACCTTCGATCACTTCAAAACCCACTAAACCAATACCTCGGCATTGCCAGGTTTAAGAAATATATTTCCACAAGTTTTAGGCAATAAAGTTCTCTGATTCTTCCCAAATGAATTTGTTTGGGGGAAAGTTTACATTTCATACACAGAACAGAGACAACGCTAATAGCGCCTCTTTTGACGAGCTTTTAAGGTGCATATTGTAATTATTAATACGGTAACAATATTTATTACTCGAGTCATTGCCGCAAAACTCGACAGAAATACAGCTTTTGGTCAAAGTTTTCCCCAATCGCTGAACAGCACAAGATATCACCAGATCTGGGGAAATTTCGCCCCACCTGACAACACTGCAATCCTTGTCCAACTAAACCGATCAATACATGTTTCAACGCCCCCCTGAAGAGGACTGTAAACTGTAACCATATTACCACTCTACTACTACAGCCAACTTCCTCAGTTACTCGCCATGCCGACAGATTCGGCTCGACCTCCTACCACTAGATGTCGCGAGGCGTCCGGGAAAGTACACATTTTTCGAATCCGAGTCAAGGAAAGTGAAAAGTTGTTTACGCTCCGAATGGAAGGAAAGTCTAGGACACGGCGCGAAGGTAGAGAGATAATTTTCTAAAATAAGAAAGAAAAGGAGAGATAAGATGTGAACGGAGTCTGAGATAAAAAAAATGGATTTGGAGTGTTTATTTGGAACGTATCTAGTTGAGAATGTAGTGTATGTAAATATATTGTAAATAGTAAATGAATGGCATTGGTGTAAGATAAGTGTACAGACGAAACGAAAATTTACTAGGCTCCGTTGAAGAGACAGTGTTACTATCAAATCATATTCGCGTTGTTGACGGTTTGCCCACTTTAACGAACCTAATAATCATTTCTCTTAAATGTGATCGTTTGAGAGTAATTGCAAGGTTTATACTAATTTAATGTTAGAGTGGTATTACTATATCTACGTTATAAATATGCCTCCAACCTTTTCCACCAAGTCCTATGAAACCTGAGAACAAAGTCTCTTCATTTGCACCCATGCCTTACCATTAATTACAAAAAATCGCCACATTGTCCTCCTCCTTCTTCTCCTCTTCACACGTCAAACACACGCATTTTAGGATTTAATTAGCCGTTTTCTTTTCAACGGAAAAACAGCGGCAAGCCGTGTCCTCGTCTGTATACACGCATTGTTAGGTTTCTTTTGATAGAAATCCGAGCCATTGTCTATTCTTCTCGTCGTGGAATAATAACAGTAATGGAAAAGGAAACAGTACGTGCGACGCCTCGAACAGAACGTCTAAGTAGCTTTGGAAACGTCGAGAAGAGAGAAAGAGAGAACGACCAAAAAAGAGTAAAAGAGGAAGAGGCCATGGCGAAAGTCGTAAGAGAGAACGTACAGGAAGCCTTATCCGATGGATAAATATCTTGAAGCAACTGTAAGACTCGTTGTTTAATTAATAAAAAAGTTATGGTTTATTTTGCCGCGTTCTTGCTAGTCGAAAGTCTCAATCGCCAAGTTTCTTAAATGCCATTGTAAATCCTTTTTTGAGCGATTAACAACTTTTATCCAACACGTGACAGTTATGACTGTCATAATTAATGTCATTTTAGACAAGTTAGCTATTAAATTGAGTTATGGATTATAATTCACGTTCATATTTAAAAAGTATTCTATTTATTTCTTTATTCAACACATGCCAGTTATGACTGTCATGATTAATGTCATTTTAGGCAAGTAAACTATCAAATAACACACTATAGTGTGTTATAATCCATAACTCACTAGTGACTTATGGATTATAGGTCATGTTCATATTTAAAGTAAAATGTGTTTCAAAATGATTGTCATCTATTTGACGTTGGAATTTCTGTGCATGTAATTTTTGATGTGCCGCGCTCTATTGATTCGAACCTATCTAATTCTGACAACAAGTGTCACTTGTTGTCACACATTGTCAAACTGGCAATCAGTACTGCTGTTAATTAACGGCCCTTTTCAGGGCCAAAACAAATACTACAAATAGACAAATACCCAGAATTCGTTTTCTTTTGACAGAGAAAAACCAGAAGTCAAAAGAGGTTAAGTAGGTTATTTTGAGGTTATGTATAGCTAGTAGAAACTCCTATTTTCGCAAGGCGTTTTTTTTTTAATTTTACTTGGGAATTCCACAGCCGACTAGATGACAATCATTTTGAAACACATTGTATTTATATCTAAAGGTTGCCCATGGCAACCAAACAAACAACCTACTTTAAGCAAAATGTAAAAAAGTCACTGTCAAGTCATTTTGACATTTATAGGGTACTGAGACGCAAGTAGCTTTGATTTGATCACAAAGCCTATTAATTATTATCTCATAAAAAAAACAACGATTTCTTCCACTTGTTGGATAAAACACTGTATGCCACTCGCGTGTTATGTTTCCTCAGTTTTCTTCCTATGTTTTCTCGCGTGACTTATTTTCAACATAACACACTAGTACCATAAATAACTATTATTAGGTAAAACGGTGTTTTACAGAGCTGCGTCTAAAGGTTTCAAAGCCAATTTTAATAAAAAAACGGACACTACTGGCAATTGTAACTTTCAGTGAACTCAGTTTTAATAGACACTTCGTTTTAGAGAGCTGTGATTAAACTCAACGTAAGATTCTCGACGCTTATAAATGTTGTAACAAAAGATTAGTCAAGTGTAAATCTTACGTACTGTTGGAACGCCTTTCATGTTTACAAACACTTAAAATCTTAGTTCAACTAGAACAAGGTTTAAACTCTCATTGTAATACAATTTATGATTATGAGTGTCGTTATTTTGTATTGGAAGTCAGCGATTAGTTAATGCGGGATTGATAGGACTGACCCACTGAGGTAATTCATCGCCTTAACTGTCAAATTCATATATAACTAGTAATTTAGTACTGGCAATATGTAAGCAACAATAGTAAAAATCGTGATGTGTTCATCACAGTACTTTCTCATATATAGGGGTTAATTTAAACAACAAACCGAAAAACGACAAGTATCTATAAAGTACTCCTCACAGTAGATTTAGCCAAAAACGTTACAAAACTTTTTTATATTATTATATCTAATGCAGAATAGGTACTCAAAATTTTATAAAAATTCTTGGAGCAAATTTCGGGAAAAATTCAAAAAATTGAAGAATGATACAAAGTGCCTTTCACAGAAGATTTTGCAAAAAACGATAGAAAATTTATTTTATACTAATTCAATGGTAGAATATAGATTCTAAATTTAAAATAAATTCTTGTAGCAAATTTTGAGAAAAATTCAAAAACCGAAAAACCACAAGTATAAAGTGCTCTTCACAGAAGATTTAGCCGAAAACGTTACAAACCTTGTTATACATATTTAATCGCACAATAAATTTTCAAAGTTTAAAAAGAATTCTTGGAACGAATTCCGAGAATAATACAAAAAACCAAAAATCGACAAGTATAAAGCATCCTTCACAGAAGATTTATCCAAAAACGTTACAAAACTTTTTTATACATATTCAATAGTAGAATAAATATTCAAAGTTTAAAAAAAATCGTGGAGTGGATTTCGAAAAAAAATTGAAAAAACCGAAAATTGACAAGTATAAAGTGCTCTTCACAGAAGATTTAGCCAAAATCGTTAGATAACTTTTTTATACCTATTTAATCGTACAATAAGTATTCAAAGTTTCAAAAAAATTATTGGAGCGAATTTCGAGAAAAATTCAAAAAACCGAAAAATGACAAGTGTGAACCACCCTTTTACCCTGGCCGATTTTAGTGAAAAGCTTATTTTCACGCCCCGGTATGGTAGGTACAAAGTTTGAATACAAAGTTTTGACCGTTTGTGGTTTTTGGTTTTTGAGAAAATCCTACCACAGACATACATACACACATACATACAGAAGGTTTTCCAGAAACATGTTTTTTGGACTCAGGGGACCTCAAAACGTTCAGAAATGCTCAATTTCGAAAAATCGACTCGATTACCTCTCATATATGAGTATAAGAGAAAGTAAAAATTGTGATCTGCAAATTCAAACTGTCAATTGGTTAACCGTCAAACTGACGTTTTACGACACCAATATGAAGAGAAAATTTAATATCTTAGCAGTCTACTCAAAAAAAAAACATTTGGACGTACAATCGCAATAAACGTACAGTAAAGATTTAATAAGATTCATACGGAAATAAACATGGAAACTTTCTGTTTTACACGAATACGAAGATAAAAAAGAGGAAACAACATTCGAGAGAAGAAATTTCTCGAGAGGAATTTTACGGTTTTAGAATTTCCTTTTACGAATCAGTAACCAAAGAGGAGGCCATACACAACACATCTGCCATGTTGGAAACATGAAAACCGAGAAGGAGAAAGAGAGAGGGAGAGAGAGAGAAAAGGCAGGTGGTGGCTGGAAACACGGACGCGGCGGAAAAGTGATTGCGTTAACGTAAATTCGAGACGTTTCGTAAGTGAGTTTCCTGTCGAAATACTTTCTACATCTGTACCGTACATATTCACTCAAGGAGGTACGACATGTGTGAAAATTAAAGGGTTTACAATTAAAAAAGTTGAGGTGACCTTTTTGGCAACTTCTACGATTTTTTCAAATTTCTCAGACCGCCATTTTGAACATTTTCCATCAACTTAGAGCACTAACGAACATGTAAAAGGCTACCTTACACATCAACTTCGATTTGAACTAAGGGTGGTTTCTTAGTCTATAGATCATAAACGAATAACTTTACAGTACGTAAATCAACGCTAACAGTTAAGCTTTGCTTGTCCAGAAAGTAGGAATCCTATTTGTAGGAAAGCGAGTGGGATGAAAACAAACTCAATTCCACTCAAGAAAAGAGACAATTTGAAAAACTCACAGTGATCCCAACTTTATTTCCCTAAACCGAAATCTCAGCCTCGACGCTCCAGCCAAAAGGCAACTTAACGTCTTGTTGGGACCCTTCGGGTCACGAAAAGAGAACACTGATTTCACTTACTAACTTATTTATTGATACGAAGAAAAATGTTTAGTTACAAGTTTTTACGTTTAAAATATATTTACGCCAACTGACAAAGACGTGTGTCGAAGAAAGATTATAAAACAATGGTCCTTTGTACCCTGACGTGAACAGTATTTATAGACTTTCGTTAATATCATTACTAGTCGAATAGAAGGGATAGGTACGAGTGCCGTGGTTCCTTGGATCGAGGATGTAGAAGACGTGATTATTTGAGAAAAGAATATTAGGATTAGAACGGAAGACAATAGTAATAACGAAGAAACGTGTATAAACGAATATGTATTGTTCAGATATCATATAGTTAATAAATCTTAGGTTATAAAAGAAAGAGTTAATTGGTTTTGGATAATAAAGACAAAACGTGGACGAAGTAACATGCATTGTTGAAAATAGTGTTTGTTAAATAAATCTGGCTTCTAGAGGAAGTAAATGACAATCTTTGATACGTGGTTAATAGAATAAAATAATAAAGTTTGGTAGCGGAAAGTAATAACTATAACAAGAAATCGTGAGTTAGTTGAATAGAGGGACACGGTTTGAAAAAGGAAGTTAATAACCATAAACGAGAATCGTGAGCATAACAATCCTCCCCGATTAAGTGTTTTGATAAGGCTCTAATTGGCTTGTCAAAACAAAAGAATCTGTTCAAGTCTGGTACGTAAGAGTACAAAAATTAAAACGTTGATAAAACATAAAGAAAGTTTAATAATACTGTTGTAAATACTTTAAATTAGTCAAGATTTTTTTTTTTTTTTTTTTTTTTATTAGTGTAATTTAGTAAGATAATTAAATTTAAATTTAAATAGTATTACTAAACCATCTTCTTAGATATATATAAAGGTAGACAATAATATAAAATATTAAGTAATAATAAATGAATAAATGAGTAAATAGAAATAATAAATGAATATTTGATTATTTAGGTTGTTAGAGTTTAAATATGTTATTAAACATTATACTTAAAGATTAGAATACATATTTCCTTTAATAGAATTGCCTACAAGTTACTTGCATTTTAAGCCAATAAGAAAATTATTATTATATATAAATTAATTTAAGATAGGTACCGATCTAAGATAACCAATCATGAATATAAAAATTAAGAGAATTTATAAAATATTATTCAGTTAGTAACCTTTAGGGGACAATTCGCTTTAAAATTTCGAGACAGTTTAACTTTTTACAGACCTTTTTTCAGTTATTCCACCTCAGCGTAATATTTTTGCGATCACGACACTTCACTACACTTTATATCTTGAAAAGTCTCTCTTCCTTTGCCCGGCTTCTTGGTTCGATGACGACGTACTCTGGTTCTACTTGTCGCAGGGGTATTCCTTCTCCAGCACCTTCCGTGGAGGAGGCTGTGAGGGATTGAAGACTGCGGGAATTTCTCTGGGGCTCCCAGCTGGATGTGTTGAGTCGGTTGCGATGGATAACGTTGTGGCTGTTGACGCAAATTAGGTATTTGCAGTTGTCGGTGGTGAAGAGGCGTCTCAGCCAGGTGAGTGGTCTCCATCTGCAGCATCTGCAGCATCCACAACAGGCAACAATGACAATTATCATGATTGTCACACTTCCTAATAAGGTATTGTACCACTTTGTACCATGAAGGATGAACGGGCGGTTCATGTTTTCTTTAAGTTCTTCGTCGAACTGCTGAAGCTTATGTTGCGCGTGTCGCAACTCGTTTAAATTCAAATTGTTTAACTTGATAGGATTCATTTCCTCATTTGTAAGGAATTCTTGTTCCTTTTGGCAGCAATCGTCGTTCGTGATGTCGACGGAAGGGACGAAGTTTGTAAAATTGGTTGTCATGTTTGTGGTAGCTACCAGTAAGGTGGATAGGGTGTAGCACTTGCATCTGGGCTTCAGTGTGAAGATACCGGTGCCTTGTAGTGTGAAGTCGAAAACTGGAGCACTTGTTTCATCGCAGCTAATGGTGCCAGCGACTGGTTGCGTTAGGATATACAACCATTGGTTCGGAGAGAGAGGGTGCCATGTTTCTATTTCTGACTTGATTGTTCTAGTGTTGCAGCTCTTCGGGATGATTTGTGATCGTCGCAATTTCAAATCTGTCTCGCATGTAGGTCTTTCCTTTACGAGGTGGATGGTGGCGTGTGTACATAAATAGTCAGTGGGTGGCGACCATTTACAACTCGATAGGTCTCTTAGTTCTCCATAAAAGGTACGTGTCGTACTTAACAATAGGTAGGGATACGAGGGATTTATGAATGAGTATACGGACGTAGAATTTAAGGATGCAGGTAGTGGTACGAGATTGAATAATTGATAAAGTTCCTTTGTAACTAAGGGGATTTTTAAAGCATAAATTAGATTTTTATTGGAATATATCACCGATAGATCACAAATTTGAAAATATTTGTGAATATTATTCATGTTATCATTACTGATTGGAAGTTCGAAATTGGTGTTAGTCTTAATTTTCATGAGTTCATTATGAAGACGTTTAGGGGTTATTACTGAGGGATGTAAGACATTTTGTTTAGAAAATAAAATTGCGGATATTATTACGTCTAGTTCTTCGTCGAGTTCACTTGCAATTTGTGTCAATAGGTTTAGGTGATCAGTCATTGTCTGGTGGTAGTTTAAAGAGTTTAGTTTTTGAATCGTTTGTGTTGAAAATATATTAAATTTTTCAATGTTTTTATTTAATTGTTCTTCATTTGCGTGAAGAAGCTGTGCAGTTTTATTATAATCGGTTATAGCATCCGTTATAATATGAATTTGTTGTCTCATTAGAATTTTCATGTCGTCGTTTTGTTTAACGACTGCTTCAATAGCTTCCGTGTAATATTTTGCATCTTCGGCATCGGGTGTGCCAAAAAGCCATTTGAATGCGTACGAAACACCGTCAAATAATCCTCTTTTTGTTCGTTTGTTAATGAGATCATCTGGTTCGTGACCAGTCAAATGAGAAAGGGAATCGAATTTTTCGTTAAGACCATTAATATGATTTTTTAATAACTCTATACGTTCGCTACATAAGAACTCCTCGTGGGATGTACTTAAATATAAGTCTTTACCTCGAGTTTGACAAAGTGGTGCCGTTTTTTGATAGATTATGTGGATCAGATTAAGTTTTTGTTCATAGATACTAATGTTTCGGTATGATAAAAGAGTAAAGTGATCATGAGAAATCTTTGCTTGACCTATTTGATGGAAGAATATACCTGAGCTAATGTCGATTTTCTCGGTGTGATAGGGTTTTTCATTGGACAGGACAGGTGTCAGGAAAAAACTAAGAAGTGCCGTAAGGGCTATCAGGTCGGTCGTCCTTTTCATCTGAAAAGAATGGCTTCAATAAATTATGATGGTATGTTACGGTTTTATTTCTTTTTATTTTTACTTTAACAGTTTGATTTGGATGAATTTCAATAATCTCGTAAGGTCCTTTATAATTAGGTTGCAATTTTCTGCTAATTCCTGGTTTAAAATTTTTATTTTGTATGAGTACTTGATCGCCTACTTTATACGTTATATTATTAGCCTTTTTGTCATAATTTATTTTCGAATTTTCTTTAGATTTTTGGATGTTTTCTCTAGCGATCTCGAAAGATTTTTGCAGTTTTAACTTTAAGTTTGAATGGTAATCATCGTAAGTGTATTTAAATTCTGGTTTTGAGGTTAATGATGTTGGAATGATTGCTTTGTGTCCGAATAATAATTCGTAAGGCGTAAAGTTAGTGGCTTTGTGATAGTGAGTATTGTAGGTAAACATTGCTAATGGAACGTATTCGTCCCAATCGGTATGTTTTTCGTTTATGTAATGTTTTAAATACTCTTTCAATGTGAGGTGTGACCTTTCTAGAGCTCCGTTTGTTTGTGGGTGATATGGACTTGAGAATATATGCTTTATTTTAAAAAGTTTATTTAATTCGCTAATTATTTTGGAAGTAAAGTCCGTACCTTGATCAGAAAGTATACATTCGGGAATTCCGAAGATTGTAATAAATCTAAGAATTACATCAGCTATGGTTTTAGCCTCATGATTTTGTGTAGCAACGGCAAAAGAATATTTGGTTAAATCGTCTTGCATCGTTATGATAAATTTATTTCCGTTTTCGGTTAAATCTAGGGGTCCTACTACATCGATAGCTAATCTTTGGAATGGACGTTCGCTAGTCGTCGTAATTTCCATAGGTGCTTTTCTTGTTTGATTTTCATGTTTGTTAATTTGACAAGATTCACAATGCTTTATAAGATATTTAATATCGCTTTTCATATGTAACCATTTATAATTTTCCTTTATGCGTTTATAGGTTCTTAGAAATCCGGCATGACCCGCAATAGATGATTCGTGGTTTTCCTTAAAAATATTTTTTTATTTCCTCTTTAGTTTCTGGGGTAATATACGGTTTATTTATTAATGAAACGGTAATATTCGTTTTTGAAAATAGGAACTTTATTAATTTATTGAATATTTCCTGTTTTAAGTGAGCATTATCTTCGATTGGATTTTTGATAAAAATATTCTTTATTTTAGAGTCTATTAAAGATCTTCTAAGATTTTGTAGTGAATAAAATAGATCATTGTATGTTAATTTGTCAAAATGATTTAATTTGGTTATCATTAGGAATGATTTCTTATTATTTTGTGTCTCCAATAGGACAGAATCGTATTGATTTATACTTTCATGGTTAATTTTTGTAAGATCGTAAGTTGTTGCTAAATTTTCAGAATAAATATTATTTTCATCGAAATCTTTAGAATACGCAAGAGCATTAGGAAATTTAGTAAATAGATTTTCTTTAATCGTTTTCATATCTGGAATTTCTAGAGTTTCGTAGTGATATCTTATAAATTCGCTAAAGTTTTCTTCTTGTGATTTTATACGACAATTTAATAGAACAGGATTTCTGGAGAGGGCATCTACGTTTGAATTGATTCTACCTGGCTTGTATTTTATCTCGTAAGAATATTCTTCGAGTTTCAATCTCCACCTAAATAAACGACTACTGGCAGTTTTGCAATTTGAAAGCCATGTTAGTGGACGATGATCTGTCAGAATTGTGAATTTTCTTCCATAGACATACGGTCGAAAATGTTGAACGGCCCAAACGATTGCTAACAATTCCTTTTCAATTGTAGAATAATTACATTCTGCTTTATTTAAAGTGCGTGAGGCGTACGCTATCGGAAGATCTTTGCCAATTTCTCCTTGGGATAAAATTGCACCAATTGCATAGTCAGAAGCATCAGTTGTTACTAAGAATTCTTTCGAAAAATCGGGATATTGTAAAATGGGTTCTTTGGTTAACACGTTTTTAAAGTAATCTAGAGCATCATCATGTTCAGCAATCCATCGAAATGGTGTGTCTTTCCTCAATAGAAAGGTAAGTGGCTTCGAATGTTTAGAGAAATCTTTGATAAATCTACGATAATAGCCAATCAATCCTAAGAATTGTTTAATTTGTTTTGGATTTTTCGGAGTAGGGTAATTTTTTATAGCAGATATCTTGTCTGGGTTAGGTGAAATTCCTTTATCGCTGATAATGTGACCTAAATAAGCGACTTCCTTGCGCATAAATTCACATTTGTCGGGTTGCAAGAGTAAATTATTTGATCGTAATCGATTAAAAATATTGCGAAGTTTTTCTGAATGTTCTGATATAGAATTTGCAAATACAACAACATCGTCAAGATATACAAAACACTGTAATCCTTGGAGACCTACAAGAGCAGTGGTCATTAACCTTTGGAAAGTCCTAGGGGCATTTTTCAATCCGAAAGGCATACGAAGGTATTCGTAGTGACCGGATGGTGTACTGAAAGCTGTTTTACAAATGTCTGTTTTCTTCATTCGGATTTGATGGAATCCGGAAGCTAAATCTAAAGTAGTAAAATATTTAGAATGACCTAACTGATCTAGGATTTCTTCGATGTTTGGTAGGGGGAAAAATTCTCCTATCGTTACATCATTTAATTTTCGAAAATCTACGACTATTCGCCATTTTTGTTCTCCAGAAGCATCTTTCTTCTTCGGAACTATCCAAAGTGGACTATTATAAGGAGAGACAGAAGGTCGGATTATTTCTTGTTTTAGCATTTTTTCGATTTGTTTATCTAACTCTCGTTTGTGTATTTCGGGAAACCTGTAAATTTTGGAAACTACTGGTGTCTCATCTGATACCCTGATCTCGTGTTTAAGAAGGTCCGTGCAAGTCAACTTATCGTTAGGAAGATAAAATATATCGTTGTATTCGTCGCAAATTTTTAAAACTGAGTACTTTTCTTCAGGATTTAAGTGATTTACTCGTAAATTTTCATGTAATAATTTTAATCTATCTCGCGCGTTACTCGAGTTATTTTCAGATGGACTAGAATAGAATATTTTTGCATTTGAACTTGCGAAAGGTTCTAGATAGAGTTTAATTTTATTAATTTTTAATTTCCTGTCTTGAGTATTTAGAATTGTCGTAATTGCCTTTCCATTTTTGACAGTTACAATCGATTTCGCGAGAAATACGCCATCAGCTATAATAATTTCGGGACAGATTCCTTCTGAAATTTCTTTATTTATTATATCGATCTCGACAACGGTCTCTGACCGAGGTTCTAGAAAGAATGGATTATTTTTCGTTGAATGACATACTATTTTTATAGGGTTTTCTAACGATTTAAGAAATAATTCCGATTTGTTTAGATTAATAATTGCTCCATGAGAGGATAGGAAATCATTTCCTATTATGCCGTCGTGTGGCAGATTATGGTTATCCTTCACCAAATGGAATTTTACGGGAATCTCTTGAGAATTGATCCGTAATTTTAGAATGCAACTACCAGATGTAATTACTGGAGAGTTTGCGCTCAGACCTGTTAAGGTAATTTGATCGTTGGAACAAAGATTTATTTCAGAAATATCTAATTTTTCTTGAAATTTTAATAAAGATACCGAAGCGCCAGTATCTATAAGAAACGTAAATTTTTTATTTTGAAATGAACATTGTAGATAAGGGTTTTTATCTAGGTTATCTAATAGTACCCTATATTGTTTACGTTTATTTGAACTTGATCCATTTTCTTCTAAGATTGGATTAGGATAATTTTGAGATCTACGGCAACGGTTACTACGACCAAAGATTTTATTCTGAACCGGATGGCAATCTACATTGTCCTTATTTCGAATTAATTTTGATGAACCTGATAGGTTTGAAATAGAGGGACTCTGTGATCTACGGCAAAGGTTACTATGACCTAAAATTTTATTCTGAACCGGATAACAATCTACAGTGTCCTTGTGAGGAATTAATTGCGATGAACCCGATGGGTGCGAAATAGAGATATTCTGTGATCTACGGCAAAGGTTACTATGACCTAAATTTTTATCTTGAACCGGATAGCAATCGACAGTATCTTTATCGCGAATTAATTTTGATGAACCCGATGGGTGTGAAATAGAGATATTCTGTGATCTACGGCAAAGGTTACTATGACCTAAATTTTTATCTTGAACCGGATAGCAATCAACAGTATCTTTATCGCGAATTAATTTTGATGAACCCGATGGGTGTGAGATAGAAGGACTCTGAGATCTACGGCAAAGGTTACTATGACCTAAATTTTTATTTTGAGCCGGATAACGATCTACAAAACTATATTTATTTTTATAATTAACGTCGGTTTTGTTTATTCCCATTCCGCAGAAACGACGTTGTTCGCGGGGGTGTTTTCGTTTAAATGAACAGAGTTATTCGTAGCGTGATTGTTATAACTATTTCTTTCATTATTTCTCTTCCTCTTGAAACAATCAGCAATTAAATGACCTGGTTTTTTACAATAGTTACAGATTTTCTGTTGATTTTGGTTTTCTTTACGTTGCTGATTATTATTTGAATTATTAAAAAGAGGTTTATTTATGTTTACGGTGGCTTCTTTAAATTGTCCGTTACTTTTATTTTTCTTGAAACAATCTCTAGTATAATGCGTCTTCGTTTTGCAATATTGACAATACCTATTATTATTAGAAGAATTATTATTTCTTGCAAAATTCGATTTGGAAACTTGTAATGCGCGTTCTTCTTCAATGGCTGCATTAAATGCGTCTGACAATGTTTTCGGTTCCTTACCTCTTAAAAACCGGGAAATCTCTGGCAGGCAATGCAAAATAAATCTCTGCAATGAGATTTCCTTAATTGTTTCGATTCTACCTAACCGTTCCTTTTCGTCTTTGCAAACTAGGGAGTTTAGGAGTCTTGTGTAAATTTTATCTACTCTATTATAAAAAGATCTAATAGTCTCTGTATTATGTTGTTTGATAGTGTTTAGTTCTTCCATTAACTGAGTGTAATGTTTCCTATCAGCATACAATTCGCGTAAAAGTTTTTCTAATTGTTTCCAATCTTTAATAGATTTATCTCTAAGTTGTGCTTTAGCACTACCAGTAATTTTAGATATCACAAAAGCCAATAACGCATCATTTTGTTGTGTGTTTGCAAATCGAAACGCGTTATTACAATTTGAAATAAATTCATGTAGTTCGGCTCTATCGCCGCTAAAAGATGTGGCTATTAGTGAACATAAAAAGGATAACTTGTGAGGTTGTTCGTTACGAATTTCGTCATTATTGTCGGTATCGTTAACTGAATCTGGGTTGTTTATCGTTTGTTCGATAGTTTGTGTCAGTGGCGGGACCATTGCGACTAACGTAAAACTTTAATAGAACTTTATCAACTATTTTTAAAAAAAATGACAAAGAGAGTGGGAATTGAGGGGCGTAAGGATTTAAGTACGACCTACCTCGTATTGTTTGTTGATCTCCGTCGGAGAGTAACTGGATTGGTTTAGATCTCCTTTGTCGAGGGATGAGCTAGTTGATCTAGATGATCGAAGAGATGAAGGTGTTGATCTTCTTTCTTGGAGGATGAGCGGATTGATCTAGATGATCGAAGAGATGAAGGTGTTGATCTTCTTTCTTGGAGGATGAGCGGATTGGTCCGGAAGTCTGAAGAGATGAATCTCACCGATTTGGTTGACAAATCGTGACCGGCTGCAGGTATCACTGAACTTGTCGTAGTTATCGAAGTTTTCCGAAGAAAAAGTCTTCCCGTAACAAATTCGCGATTTCTGCAAAATCCTGCAGTGACTGCGCCAATTTATGTTGGGACCCTTCGGGTCACGAAAAGAGAACACTGATTTCACTTACTAACTTATTTATTGATACGAAGAAAAATGTTTAGTTACAAGTTTTTACGTTTAAAATATATTTACGCCAACTGACAAAGACGTGTGTCGAAGAAAGATTATAAAACAATGGTCCTTTGTACCCTGACGTGAACAGTATTTATAGACTTTCGTTAATATCATTACTAGTCGAATAGAAGGGATAGGTACGAGTGCCGTGGTTCCTTGGATCGAGGATGTAGAAGACGTGATTATTTGAGAAAAGAATATTAGGATTAGAACGGAAGACAATAGTAATAACGAAGAAACGTGTATAAACGAATATGTATTGTTCAGATATCATATAGTTAATAAATCTTAGGTTATAAAAGAAAGAGTTAATTGGTTTTGGATAATAAAGACAAAACGTGGACGAAGTAACATGCATTGTTGAAAATAGTGTTTGTTAAATAAATCTGGCTTCTAGAGGAAGTAAATGACAATCTTTGATACGTGGTTAATAGAATAAAATAATAAAGTTTGGTAGCGGAAAGTAATAACTATAACAAGAAATCGTGAGTTAGTTGAATAGAGGGACACGGTTTGAAAAAGGAAGTTAATAACCATAAACGAGAATCGTGAGCATAACAGTCTCCCTTATTCCGTTCGCGTGTATACCTGAAAGGGACCTTACCTGCAGTTCGGTCTGGGACACGTCGATCTCCCCCTTGTAGACGAACTCTATGATGAACTTGAGGTCCTCGTAGCAGACGTCCTGCGGCATTATTATCGTGGGGTGTTTACAGGGGTTCTCCAAGAGAAGCTTCTGGAAATAGGACGAGCAAGCCGAGAGAACTACCTGAAAGTTAGAAAGAGAGAGAACCGGGGGTTATTTATATTTTCTAAATTAGTGAGTAGCGTAACGATGTAGCAGTGACTGAGGCTTGGATTATATGTAATGAAAAATGGATGAAACATGCAACACAGCACCTTAATAGTAAATATGTGCCTTCAAGTACGAAGTGTGCGTAAATTTGGATATGCAAGCAAATCTTTTGATAAAACTGATTTCCATTGTTAATTCGAATAATTGTAGATACTATCGATTAATTGTTTTCGAACAATTGTTTATTCTAAAAATTGTACCTTTCTAATAATTGTTTTTAACTAATTTAACTAGATATCCATTTGGCAACAGTGCGATATTGGATATAAATACTCAGGAGTGGCCATTTCGACAAAACATAGCTAATTTTTTTGACCTATGTGTGTACATTCTTTGACTTTGTTAATAACTGTTAAGATAAGTGAATATTATTACTAAAATGAGTTTCAGTTTCCATTTCACATAAATTTGAATCACTTGTATCACTAACAACAGCCTAAATAACTTGTTATATAATGCACGGAAGCATAATCAGAAGAGGTTATGTCATTAATAGTATTAATTACGGTGCTGTAAAACAATACTAAATCTAGTAATTGATACCCGCACAATAATTGGATTTTTTATGAACATTCTGTTTTATAGCTTAACGGTTTATGTAGGTATTTTCTAACAGAATTGCCAATACAGAAATTATCCCTGGAAAGTTTCTCTCGACTCATACTATAAATCTGGTGTGTGTGTCTATTTCCTATTTCCTTTTTTTAAAAATTGATATACCCTTAGATTTCTTCCAATTATTGGGAATTGTCTTTTCTTTAGAGTACATGTTGAAATGGTGTAAGTAGTAAATCTGGTGGAGTTCCATCATATTTCCAGAATCTGCATTGATATTGTTTAATCCTGTTGCTTTTATTTTGAAAACTGTTTTTCAAAATTTTATTATTTGGTTTTCATTGTACCATAACTGATTATAGTGGTTGATGCATTCTAATTTAAGTGAACAATTTCCTATTTAAATGAAATATCCACGTCTAATAAAATTGAATTATCAGCACTAATTGTTTTAATAACTGGCATTTTACCTTACAGTAAATAAGAAGAGAAAGGCGGAAATACGCAGATTATCAATTTTTGATTTAATTTTTGTGGAAAATTATAGGATAGGTAGTACTTCAAAATAACCTGAGCCAATATGTACTATTTTACGAAATAGTACCAGTTTTGCAGAAAACCCCATCCTGTGTAATACCTTTTCAACGAACTTACATCCAGTGTTGTTATTGTTTTCAACAAGAAAAAATGGTAAAAATAAATCACCTTGAACAGATAATAGGAGGTCGTTTACATTTTAGAAATCCTTTAAAAAACCTTACTTTTTGAAACTGTATTTCGCTTCTCCGAAAATGACGTTTTCTAAATAAAAGTTATTTAAAATCGAATTTCATCCAAAAACAATTCATGCTTTCCGATTTTGACATTCATGAAAGTAAATAATTAGACGTTTTTCCGAAGAGAAAGCAAGATAAACTAGGTTTCTTCATGGAAATATGAATCTAAGAAATTTTAAAATTTCCTAAAAACCGAACACCCCTTGATATAAAAAAGGAAGGGAAAGTCCGTTGGTTTTTACCAAAGGGCGGATAAAATGCAAAATGCATTTTTTGCATTATTTGCATTTTCTTCGTTTTTTTCCTCAAATTTGCATTTTTTTTTCAACCGTGCATATTTTGCATTTTTCTTTACAATCTGCTGGATATTTAGAAAAACAATGTACTGATGAGTGACAAATCAACTTATTGACAATATAAGTTATAACTGGAACTGTAATCAAGTACCTTTACTATCTGGCAGTGGTTCATTTTCATAAGGGTTGTTTTTACCTGGGTAGTCTAATAGGAGGAGGATGTGCTTAATGACATATTATACTTACTTAAAATTCGTAGAAAGGCTTATTTTGATCGCGGGGCAGGGTTAGCTGTTAGTGTTAGTGTGTTTCTTAATCCTCTCCGGCCATTGTACCGGTTTTAGGACCAGCTTGATGTTCTTCCAATTTGTCACTACCTTTAGAGAAGTTAAATTCAACGGTTGTTCTGTAAAGTTAAAAATGCCCAAGACAACTTTAATTGAAGTGTGGATTAAACCTTATAGTGAGCTGAAGTGGGATGGTGACAAATTATTTTGCACAGCATGTTCGAAAATAGTAAGTACATAGAAAGCAATAGCTACCTAGATTAATTTAACTGAATTAATACTCAATAACTTAGTATCTTTATAACTTAATTTAATTAACTGAATTAGTATTTCATTTACTTGCTTACAATATTCCAATTATGGCAATTATTTTGAGTGGATATCTACGTAGATATCAATTAATGTGGCCATTCATAAATTACCTGACGCATTTTTACACTTTTTACTTTATCAAAGAATTGTGAATGGCCCCTATATAAGTCAAAACTGCTGAATTTATTTTACTTTCAATTTTAAGTCCTATTCTTCTTTTAAAATTAAGAAACAAAACATATTTTAACAGTACTTTCTTCATATTTAGATCCATGCTGCAAAAAAATTCATCGTGGAGCAACATGTGAAGAGTGGAAAGCATATCGCAAGTTTGAATAAATCGAAACAAGGCGCTAAACAACATCAAACTCTACCGTCCTGTTTACAGAAAAAGTTAAAAAATGATCCACAGAAGCAGTTCAATGAAAAACTTTGCAAGGCTATGGTGGCGGCCAATATTCCATTGAAAAAATTAAATAATTTTCATTTAAAATCATTTCTGAAAGAATTTTGTTCATTTAATATTCCGGATGAATCTACTTTAAGGAAATCGAGTGTTGATGCAATCTACACCGACACGATAGCGACTATAAAAAATATTATATGCGAGAATTACTTCTATGTTATTGTTGATGAAACGATTGATTCGACTGGAAGATATATTGCACATTTATTAATAGGAGTTTTAGAAGAAAACACTCCATCCAGATCATTTTTAATTTCTTCAAAACAACTTGACAAAACAAATAACTTAACAATCACCAGATTTGTTCAAGATTCTTTGAGTAATTTTTTTTTACCAAATACTGTTCCATTTGAGCAACTCATTTTGTTTTTATCTGATGCTGCCCCATATATGACTAAGGCTGGTAAGAATTTAAAAATTTTTTACCCAAATCTAATTCACGTTACTTGTTTAGCTCATGCCATTAACAGAGTCGCAGAATTAATAAGAAACCAATTTTCTATTGTTAACGACTTGATAGGTTATATGAAGAAGGTATTTATTAAGTGTCCATCGCGAATTCAGTTTTATAGAGAAAGACTTCCGGGAGTTCAACTGCCGCCAAGACCTGTCATAACTAGATGGGGAACATGGCTTGATGCAGCAATGTTTTATGCCGAACACTACGATGAAATAAAGGAAGTTATTACCGATTTGCATGATTCCTCTTCTGCGGCTCTTTTAAAATGTCAAGAAATATTTAAAAATTCGACTCTCCACAATAAACTCTTATTTATAAAAACTAATTATTCTTTTGTTTCTAAAACTATGGTTCAATTGCAAAATACATGTATGACTCTGGTTCAAGCAGTTCAATTATTAAATGTTTTTGAAGCGGAATGTAAAAAGGTAGATGGAAACATTGGAAAGTTAGTTTTGTCCAAATTTTCCAGTACTATACAAGCTAACGAAGGATTTTCTGTGTTAAAAACTGTTGCACTAATGTTTACGGGCGACTTTAATTGTATAATTGATGTAAAACCAAATATTGTACATACATTAAAATACGCTCCTCTTACGTCAGTAGATGTAGAACGAACTTTCTCTATTTTCAAACATATGTTTACTGATAGAAAACAATCTTTTCTTATTGAAAACTTTGAAAAACATATAATTATAAATGCATTTTGTGCCAGCATTAATGAATGAAAAATGAATTATTATTTTGTAGTCTGTTTTTTTCCTATTTCTTTTATATATCTATGTACCTATACATAATATAATATATGTAGTATTGAAACTAAATTTTGGTTTGTAATAAAATCAGATACATTTTAAACAACAGTATTCTTTTTCCTTAATCCAGGACGATCTAAACGAAAAAAAAAAACGTTTTTTAAGCATTTGCATTTTTTACCAAATTTTATGCATTCCTTGCATTATTTTGAAATTTTCGTGCATTTTTTTGAAATTTCCGTGCATTTTAATGCGCATTTTTTTAAACTATTCACGTGCATTTTTTCCGCCCTTTGGTTTTTACACTTCCGCGTGAACGTTTCCCCTACGCACGTTACTTTCCAACTGACGGATGTTACAACTGTTTATATAACGACACTGTAATAAAACTTCAATGGTGCTGCATCGATCAAATTACCATCCTTAACGACTTTATTAATAACCACACAAAGCGAATTTGAATTCATCGAGCAAACCTGAAATAGGGTAATCCTGAATATGACGTGCATTTTATGCGCAGTTGTATAAACGGCACCCGACCTGGAAATTATCGACTAGTTTTCCGGTCTAGCTGACGAATTCCCGGCGTTTAATGATTTTCGTATGTTGGAACAAACCGCAGAATTCGTTATATATGGTGTTATCCGATGGTTATTATTACTTTTGCGATGCGGGAAGGCAATTCACGTTCGTATAATAAGCTCTATTTTTAACGGTGAAAGTCGCGGGAGTGCTATTTAGAATTTTAGACGTAACAATCAACGGAAACAAAATAAACAACATAGTGTGTTATAGAAAAAAAATAACGATTTTACCCTCATACTCTACTCTTTTGGTAGCCCAAAATCTCTACACGACTTCAAAGGGGTGGCACCCACCCCTACACCCTTCTATAATCTAAACAAAACATTCCACCCCAAAACTTTTGGGATACAACCCTTGAGGTACTTATCCAAAATTAACGTTTGTATTCGCAAATCGATAACCATTTTTTCCGCTGAAGACAAGTAATTTTTGGTTGTGCGTCGCCGCGACGACGGTCGTCACGACGACGCCTCCGGGGCACGTACCTTGTGAGCTTTCAAGGACAGATCGTTACAGGCGAGGGTGACATCGACGAAGGCCTCATTCTGGAGCAGCTGGTGGAACACGGACGTCATGTTGCTCTGGTAGTTGTTCCATCGCAGGCAGTAATGTTGTCCGGACATTCTTTCTGGAAAGAAAAAGGAAAATTGATTCAAAGTTTATCGATTCTATCCTATACGTTCTACTCTTCTCTATTCGGGATAAGGCAGGTACATCAGTTATTCCTGCCAACGAGGGTACCTCGCCATACAGAACTCTTATTTTAAATTTGTAAAAATATGGTGGAAGGTAGGTTGATGACACAAAGAGCTACTAGCAGGAAAAACGTTCATGCGTTCAATGATGACAGCTTCGAAGTTCCAGCTCGTTATGAACCAAGATTGTTTAAGATAAACGAAATTTGATAGAATCGAGGCGAAACTGAGCATGTTCTAGGGTTGGTTGGTAGAATTCAAGAAGTGTCATCATTTAAGTATCAATTTCAAGATTGGAAACAAATGCCATAGTGTCCATTCATAAGTTTTTCATAAGGAAGTTTTAGAAATTTGATGAAATCGAGGCGAATTGAGCAACTTTTTTGGGATGGTTGGTGGAATACAAGTGTCAACACTTTAGTAACAATTTCAGGATTGGAAAGAAATGCGATAGTGTCCATTCATAAGTCTTTCATGAGGAAGGAATAGAAATTTGATGAAATCGAGGCGAACTGAGCAACTTTTTTGAGATGGTTGGTGGAATACAAAAAGTGTCAACACTTTAGAAACAATTTCAAGATTGGAAAGAAATGCCATAATGTTCATTCATAAGTTTTTCATGAGGAAGGATTAGAAATTTGATGAAATCGAGGCGAACTGAGCAACTTTTTGGGATGGTTGGTGGAATACAAGTGTCAACACTTTAGTAACAATTTCAGGATTGGAAAGAAATGCCATAGTGTTCATTAATAAGTTTTTCATGAGGAAGGATTAGAAACTTGATGAAATCGAGGCGAACTGAGTTACATTTTTGGGATGGTTGGTGGAATTCGAGTGTCAACACTTTAGTAATAATTTCAAGATGGAAATAAGTGCCATAGTATCCATTCATAAGTTTTTCATGAGGAAGGATTAGAAATTTGATGAAATCGAGACGAACTGAGCAACTTTTTTGGGTTGGTTGATGGAATTCAAGTGTCAGCACTTTAGTAACAATTTCAAGATTGGAAAGAAATGCCATAGTGTCCATTCATAAGTTTTTCATGAGGAAGGATTAGAAATTTGATGAAATCGAGGCGAACTGAGCAACTTTTTTGGTTGGTTGATGGAATTCAAGTGTCAGCACTTTAGTAACAATTTCAAGATTGGAAAGAAATGCCATAGTGTCCATTCATAAGTTTTTCATGAGGAAGGATTGGAAATTTGATGAAATCGAGGCGAACTGAGTAAATTTTTTGGGTTGGATGATGGAATTCAAGTGTCAGCACTTTAGTAACAAATTCAAGATTGGAAAGAAACGCCATAGTGTCCATTCATGAGTTTTTCATGAGGAAGGATTACAAATTTGATGAAATCGAGGCGAACTGAGCAACTTTGTGGGATGGTTGGTGGAATACAAGTGTCAACACTTTAGTAACAATTTCAGGATTGGAAAGAAATGCCATAGTGTTTATTCATAAGTTTTTCATGAGGAAAGATTAGAAATTTGATGAAATCGAGGCGAACTGAGTAACTTTTTTGGGTTGGTTGATGGAATTCAAGCGTCAGCACTTTAGTAACAATTTCAAGATTGGAAACAAATGCCATAGTGTCCATTCATAAGTTTTTCATGAGGAAGGATTAGAAATTTGATGAAATCGAGGCGAACTGAGCAACTTTTTGGGATAGTTGGTGGAATACAAGTGTCAACACTTTAGTAACAATTTCAGGATTGGAAAGAAATGCCATAGTGTTTATTCATAAGTTTTTCATGAGAAAGGATTAGAATTTTGTTGAAATCGAGGCGAACTGAGTGACTTTTTTGGGTTGGTTGATGGAATTCAAGTGTCAGCACTTTAGTAACAATTTTAGGATTGGAAAGAAATGCCATAGTGTTCATTCATAAGTTTTTCATGAGGAAGGATTAGAAATTTGAAGAAATCGAGGCGAACTGAGTAACTTTTTTGGGTTGGTTGATGGAATTCAAGTGTCAGCACAACAATTTCAAGATTGGAAAGAAATGCCATAGTGTTCATTCATAAGTTTTTCATGACGAAGGATTAGAAATTTGAAGAAATCGAGGCGAACTGAGCAACTTTTTTGGGTTGGTTGATGGAATTCAAGTGTCAGCACTTTAGTAACAATTTCAAGATTCAAGAATCAAAGAATTCTTTCAAGAAGGAAAGAAATGCCATAGTGTCCATTCATAAGTTTTTCATGAGGAAGGATTAGAAATTTGATGAAATAGAGGCGAACTGAGCAACTTCTTTGGGTTGGCTGGTGGAATTCCAGTATCAACATTTTAGTAACAATTTCAAGATTGGAAAGAAATGCCATGTTGTTCATTCTCAAGTTTTTTTTATGAGGAATTGATTTGGGAATCACAAATGATCTTTTACACATTAAAATCGGAACATTTATAGGAAGGTTTAGTGAGAATTTGAACATTCATTTAATTAAACCTAGAGCAGTCTCGGTTCCTTTGGACACACAATTTTTGGTAAGACGTTGGTCTTAGTTACAATTTCAAAAATGGGTGATAATATTGAAAACAAAAGGAAAAATGGTATAGTTTGAGATTCTACAATGGTAGGTTAGCATGTACATGTTACCATTGACGGGCATCACATTGAACACATTGAGAAATTCAAATAGCTTGGTTGTCTGATGAACAGTACACTGAACCCAGATCAAGAAATAAAAAGCAGAATAGAGCAGGCTAGAAAGATACTCCTGAAAATGAGACCGTTCTTTACTTCAAAGTACTTAAGCTTTTCTCTTCGCTACCGTATGGTGAAGTGCTGCGTTTATAGTGTCCTGTTATACGGCATGGAAGCATGGACGCTAAAAATTAAACTGTGCAGACTGGAAAGCTTTGAGATGTGGATATCTTGCCGTATACTGAGAATTCCGTGGATGGCCCACATCACGAAGAGCTACCAATCGAGAACTCTTAGAAATACGCAGTTAAAAACCGAATCTCAGGCACGAAAAATACAGTTTCCTACAACTAATGATGAAAGGGAAGATCGAGGGCAAGCGACGCCCTGATAGAAGACAAATGACGTGGCTGAGGAACATCAAAGAATGGACTGGCTTAGACTTTCAGTCACTAGTAATAAAGGCTCAAGTCAGATTAAAACTTGCAGAAGTCATCGCTAACATTCGATAGAAGACGGCACCTAAACAAGAAGAAGGTCAACTTGTTATCGATTTACTCGACATTCAAGATGGTGATGTTGAACGTTAAGTAAATTAAAACGGTGACACATGTAGTACAATAGCTCGATATCGTTTCACCACCCTACATGCAGATCAAGTTATCAAGCTGGCTAAAATTGCGACTATGGCAACCAAATATTATGGTCTCAAAGAGATGGTTGGTCTCTACTAGAAACCCAAAATGGCACCAATGTAATAATTGAACAATGCAACGAGACGAGTAGCTAATTATCGACTCCTCACTCCATATTCAAGATGGCGATGGTCTTATGGAATACTAGCACAGATATTACTAACACTAATAAATTAATGACAATTTAAATAAAATCTGATGAAAAGTTTGAAATCTGAAATGCTAGGATGGCGGATTAGCATAGTACTGTCGTTGGCTATTAAAATGATCTCCAGAAACATTCAAGATGGCGAGATAAATTGCCTCAGTCTCAACGAAATTCAAATCTATTAGAACATCGACATTGACGATAAAAAGATATGCCATCCTGGTAAAAACTGTATAAAACGCATTCAAAATAATCGCATGTAAAAAAAGTGGGACTCGTCCTGCGCATGGCGAATCATCCCCGGGACGCCACCCCGCGCCCCCCACACCTTCCGCTGTATTTGTTAAACTCAATTTATAACAATAATAACCGAGAGCCACCCCCGGCGAACGGGGCGACAAAAGCGGAGCCGGCAGCAGCAGCGGCACCCACCCCTGCGAATAGTACCGATCAATACAACCAAACCTAGTAAAAACCACCCTCGTCGTTGCTATGGGGAGTTTTCTATATCGTCATTTTCGAAGTCCCCTCGGGGGGAAGAGGAAAAAACCCTCGGGGGAAA
This sequence comes from Cryptocephalus moraei, assembly GCA_946251905.1. Classification (NCBI taxonomy): domain Eukaryota; kingdom Metazoa; phylum Arthropoda; class Insecta; order Coleoptera; family Chrysomelidae; genus Cryptocephalus; species Cryptocephalus moraei. Next base: position 40,710,076 of record OX276452.1, read on the forward strand.
AACGCATCTGCCCTTTTCTACGCCAGGGAGGGAAGGGGGGAGGGAGAACACCATTGTCTGAGAGGGGGCCAAAAAAAAATTAAGGGCTCCCTGTTCCCATAGAAATGTTCCATTTGGGGTTCCGGGCGGATCGATACCGGGAATGAGGGAGAGAGGCAAACGGAAAATAAGGGGACGCGGTGTATTAGGGGTGGATTTATCAAGATGGGGATGGGGGACGTTTCATGAAGTTTCAACGTTTATATTTGCTTCGCAAGCAGACGACGCGTATTTGTTTAATTTTTCGTAAGGGCGGAACGATGGAAGCGATAAGGGAGGTTTCAGCCGACTTCTACTAACTTCGTATTTAAGACAGAGGAAGTACCGTTGAAATCAGGAAGTGGTCACGTAACAATTTTTCCCTTAAATTTTATCACTTAACGCGCCGAGATGCTACTTATCTAGGCAGTCATTAAAATAGTACAAAAAAATATTTTTGGTAATTTCAAATGACAAAAACAGCGTTTTGTTAATAAAACATAATGACTGTGTTTCAAAAATATACTTAATAACACTGCGCCTAAGCCTATGCGCAACTAAATAATGGATTCTGTACGAAATTCACCAAAATGCAGTTTTTGTATGTAAAACAATCAAAGATTGAAAATAAAATCATTTAAATAGATATGTAATATTCTTAATAAATAGCTAATTGACCAAATCATATGTCTCACTGGCTAGCAGCTTGCAACATAACGTCTCATTTTACGGAAAACGGGCAAGTCACTCAGTCAGAACGTCTTGTTGGCTTGAAAACGTTCTGGTGAATAAATCCCCAACCAACTTCTCATTTCATACAAAACCCATTAGGTGTCATCAAATGTATCATTTATCAATTATATGTTGAAACTTAATCGAAGTGTTCTTTGAAGTGTTGAGACTTTTTAATACAATATTAGAGCTATGCCCTAAGAAATAGTGATAGGTGTCAGGATACCCTGCTAACAAAATTTAAAAATTCGTAAAAATGTTGTTAACACTCAAATTTTATTGAAACTTTTATAAGTTCACAGTGGAAACATTCTTACTACCTGCTCAGGATTTCAGGATAATATCTCAAACAATTTTCCAGATATGTCTTAAGTAACAATTCCCGAGGTGACGAGAAATTAGTCAAAAATTGAAAAGCCCCTGAGAGCCTACTTACAATTTCCACATCATACCTCCAACCGTTACCAAAGGATTACATCCCTCATGCATCAAAAATTAACCCGAAAACTGTCGACTACCCCCATGGAACCATCCCAAAAATCAATTTAGTTACGTGCCCCGTCACTTCGATGGGGGTAGGCAACCCTCGAAGGATGTGGGAGAGTGGAAACGGAGAGGAGAAAGAGGCGAGGAGGAAAAGAATGAAAATCGATAGCAAGGGGAAAGAGAGTATATATAATAAAAATGGCTCGGGCGACGTTTGGACGGCGAGAGAAAGAAAAGAACGAAAGTCCGAGGACGAGAGGGCGAGGTTTTGCTTTCCCCGGGAAAAATACGAGGAAACGCGAAAGAAAGCGTAGAAAGGTTTAAACTCGAAACGAAGTTAACTCACGTATACTTCTGACACCTTAACAAACCATTATAGTACAGTACCATATAGGTACTAGCTACCTCTGGTCATCCTTGTCGACTAAGTAGTCTTCATAGAGAACTTACTACAACCCTTTGCCCTTCCAAACCTTCCTGCACTATCTAGAGTTCTCGCGATGGCAACACTGAACTATAAAAAAAGCTCACTATGTATATTCAGATCAAGAAACGCCTGAATCAATCATAATTTTGAAAAAAGAAATCTTACATCTCATGCGTCATAAGAAAAACTGAAAACAGTTTGATCACATTATTTTTTTAAATGACGCACTCACAATCTGGTGGATGTTTCATAGGTAGGTATGATAAGTAGACTTTTAACGTCCCCTGAGTCCAAAAAATGTTTTTGGAAATTTTTCTCTGACTTTGTGTATATGGTACTGTAACGCGAAATGTAAACAACCAGCGCAAGCCTTCTGCTTATCGGACGGCGGCCTGCCTCAAAGGAAGGCCTCCGCTAATTGAATCCTATTAAAAAGGGACAGTTCCAGAATACTAGAATACTCCCGAATATCCATTTAAAGAAAGAATGATTTATCACTTTCGGGTCGTTTCAAGAAGGTTCTCGAGACATAATGGAGGACTATATGATGACGGACTTGCGGTTGGAGACGTGGAAGATTAGACGTGAAGCCGCGAGTGAGTAAACAGTGCGAATAACGGACAAGTGAAATAAATTAACAGTTAAGAGTGTGGCATAAATTAATTAGTTAGGAAATATGTAGTTATGATAAATTAAGTAGTGTGTAGTGTATTATTAGGACAGTGTAAATAAATTAGAATAAACGTTACAGTACGTTTTTCTCGGAAACTAAAATCACAGAAGGTTCAAACTTTGTACCAAACAAGGACCATCGAATCACCACACCGCAGAGAAGAATTAGCCAGGAATAAAGGAATAACTTATTTTGTTAAGTAATTTTTAGGTTTTTTAAAGTCTTGAAATCCGCTACATGACTTTATTAAAACTTTGAATAGGCATTATACTATTAAATGTGTATAATACAGTTTAATAGCATACACGACTATATGTTCCCTGAAGGGCACTGTACTCTTGTAATTTTTGGGTTTTATGAAAGTTTTTCAAAATCTCCCCCCAAGTACTTTTTTAAAATTCGAATTATCATCATCTATTAAACTTTTGAATACGTGTTCCGTGACAGTGAATCCCTCACAAGAATTGTTTTAAACTGTCAATATTTACTCCATTGTCGAATGTGTATGATAAAATACGAGAAAGTACCTAATCGATGGACGTATCGCCAATTTTTAAGATGTGAAAATGTAAACATTACTAACATTTCAAAAATTATTTCGCAACAAATCCCAATGCAGTAATTTCAATTTTACTACTACTAATAATATAATTTCATTTAAAGGCAGTTAGGCTAAACGATAACGTGATGTACTCGCACATGTTTGGAAATCACTAAAGATTACTAAGGAATAACTCGATTAAAGAACGTCTTACTAAGTGAAAACTCAATGTGACCGGCTCTTATCGTAAATTTATCGCTAATTACGCTCGATACGTGAATGTGCCTGCGATAAAATATTTCCTATTCGGTTGAAACTGTTAATTTAAACGAAGTTGCAAAGTCCCAAGTACGAAGTTAACTTTTTGTTCAACTGGGATACTTGTATCGTTCTTTTTAAATAAACAATATTCAAGATTAAAGTTCTTAAAAATCCATGGAAAGACGTTCACTTTTCTTATGATACTGTAACGTTTATTTTATAATTTATTTACATTAATTGAACACTAATTTATTTAACACACTTAACTACTTTTACACTAGACTAGACACTACATAATTTATTTATACTGCTCCGCATTCGGATCGTATGTCGCGTTCACTTCTGCTTCTCTACTTCTAACTAACTCCCTCGATCACAAACCCCCTTATATATACACCCCCAACCCTGATCGAGAACATTCTAGTACATTCTAGAAGCCTACGCAGCAAATGTTCATGCACCTGTCCTACGCGTCGTAGTTATTCTTTTGAAGGAGTAAACATGTGTCGCTTTGTTTACTTCTCGCATTACACTGCCCCCGCCTTAGAGACGTTTCGTCTCGGAACGTATCCCTGGTAGGCCCATGCAGGAACCTGCAGTTAGCCCCCCGCTTACAGCGAGACGTGGCGTCAAAATAACAGGGGACCGTCTTCCCGAGTCGACATGGTGCAGGCCCAAAACAGCAGACTAAAACTTCCACTCCGGTATTCTTCAACACTACTTCCAGCATGTTCCGGACAACCCTCCAGTCCAGCTGATCTCGTCCAGCACCTAACTTGGGGACAGCTAGCTTCCTGATGTCGAGCTCCAGCAGTCGGTCTCGTAGCCTATGCAAGGTTCGCCATACATCGTGATAACATGGTTTAAGGGAGCCGATCTCCTTCGTAACCAGATAAAAGATGTGTCTTACGTTGTCACGTAGTTCCAGAACCTTGCCAATTTCCGGGAGTTGCTCTCTGAGTTGTTCCGAGCGCCCGTACTTCTTCTTGAAAACCGTGGCGATACCTCGTGACATTACCAGGTCGGCGGACACACAATGGGCCAACGAGTATTCTTCAGGTACGCTGAACAAATCCTGTTGTTTTTCACAGGTTACCCCATACCGTGCTTTTCCGGTACCCCCGTAGGCGCTCATAAATTCTTCGAAGGAAAGTTCGTTCTCCTGCGCCAATGTGTTTCTTACTCGGGGAACCTCCGCCTCATCGTGCGACCCCTCATAGGGTGCCAACCGATTAAAGTGCACCACTCTCGGCTTGCCGTTTGGTAGTTTGCTTACCCGGTAGACCACGTCATTGATTCGTTTCTTCACAACATAGGGACCTTCCCAATTGGTCTGTAACTTAGGGGACAAACCACGTTTCTTCTGTGGGTTGTACAGCCAAACTCGGTCTCCCATTTGGTAGCCACCCTCTTTAGCGTTGATGTCGTAACGCTCTTTGATGCGATCACTGGCGATATTTAGTTGGTACCGGACTTGATCGTGAATTTCGTTCATCCTTTGCCGCATCCGGGAAACGTAATCTTCCCCCGAAACGTCCTCGTCCGGTCTAGCGCCAAAGATTAGATCACAGGGTAGTTTAAGTTCTCGCCCGAACAGGACTTTGGCTGGAGTTTGTCCTGTCGACTCATGAACGGCCGAGCGGTAGGCCATCAGGAAGAACGGCACGTGTTCGTCCCAGTCTCTTTGATGTGACGAGACCATTTTCGCTAGATAGCGGTTGAGGGTGCGATTCATTCGTTCTACCATGCCGTCAGACTGAGGGTGAAGGGCCGTGGTTCTTGTTTTTCGTACCCCAAACTTCTCACAGATCCTCCGGAATAGGCCACTCTCAAAGTTTCTTCCTTGATCCGAGTGTAATTCCATGGGTACTCCAAACCGGCAGATCGTCTCCTTCACTAGCACATCGGCCACTGTCTCTGCCTCCTGATTAGGGAGAGAGTACGCTTCTACCCACTTCGTAAAGTAGTCCATCACGACCAAGATGTATTTATTCCCCTTTTCGGTCTCAGGGAAGGGTCCTGCTATATCAATAGCGATCCTTTCGAAGGGGCTTCCGACGTTATATTGTTTCATGGGAGCTTTCGGTCGTCTTTGTGGCCCATTACTTGCAAAGCATGTAGTACATTTCTTGCACCAGTTCTTCACGTCGTCTGAACAATTGATCCAGTAGAAGCGCTCCCGTACCTTCTGCAGCGTTTTCTTGATCCCTAAATGTCCACCAGACGATCCGTCGTGAAGGTGCCGCAAGACCTCCGGGATTTTACTGGAGGGAATTACCAACTGCCGTCTTTCCTCCGTCCCGTCTTGGCTCTCCAGTACGCGTTTTAGTAGCCCATCCTCAACCACTAGCGAGTCCCACTGTGCCCAATAGCTCTTAAGTTTTGGCGAGCCAGGTGATACCTTTTGCCACTCAGGACGCTCTCCTCCCTCTTTCCAAACCAGGATTTCTTTGAGAACCGGGTCTTTTCCTTGCTCTTGTCGTAACGAGGATGGTGTCCATTCCTCGGCGACCACGGTCGTTCGATAGACTTTCTCGGACTTTTCCTCAGCTTTCCATTCTCGGTGGTAAATATGTCCTGGTACTTATTTATTAATTCGTGGGCCTTTTGTTTCTGTGTGGGCGAGAGAAACGCACTAGTCTGGGAAAGAATTTGTTTCAAGTCCTGCGGAGTGTGTCTGGACCTTTCTTCCTCACTAACGCCCCTTACGATGGCTGAAGCGGCTATACATGTGCCCAGCTTCGTACCCTTCTTGATGGTGACCGGGTACTGATTGATGTTGAGTAGTCGCACAGGCACTTCACTTGAGAGAGTAACGAGCGCCTTTCCCACCAGTACCCCCCGAGCCAGTCGATTGTCATCGTTTTCTGGTTCGATCACGGCTGGGATTCCCTCTTCCACAACACCCCTCAGACAGGTAGAGGTGATTGTTTCGCTTCGTTCCGGGAGAATCACATCTTCTGCCATTATTACGTCTAACACAAAGTTGTCACGATTGTGTAGCAGTAATTCTTCTTGACCGATCCTCAACACTCGGTGTCCGAAATCCAACTGGAATCCATGATTCCTCATGACGTCCATCCCCAGTATGACGTCTTCTTCAATTTCGGCTATGAGAACAGGATGGTCAAACTTTACTCGTCCCAACGTCATGCTAACCGTCGCTTCACCGTGTATTACTGCCTTCTCCCCAGTGGCAGTTCTTAATTGCCACCTACTTGGCCTAATCTTCCTACGGTCCCTCACAACTTCCGAGCGTACGATCGTCTTCGTAGCTCCCGTGTCCACAAGCATGGCGTGGGATCTCCCGTCGATAGTGCCATCGACGTACGCGCTCCCCAATTGGTGGGAAAACGAGGCTATACTGGCCCGGGGGTTTCCACTGCTACGGGTCGACGTTCCCCCTTTCTTATCGACCCGCATTAGTTTTCCTGGGCCTTCGCCGGCGCCGCTGTTCTGGGCCGCTTGCAAGAACTCTTCACATGGCCCACTTCGCCACAGTTCCAACAGCGAACTACCTTCTTCTTCGCTGACAGCACCTCCATGATCTGCTGTAGGACCCTTTCCACGAGCTTTTCAGTGTCTACTTCCTCTGTAACAGCTCGAACACGGCCGTGACCGCGGGAGGCTTCCATGGCTGCATCATGCTCCAGTGCGATGGCGAGCGCGTCCATTAATGTTTTCGGTCGAGCTAGTCTCAGGGCCCTCTGCAGTTCCTGGTCCCGCAGCCCGCTCACGAACGTCTGCACTGCGAGGCACTCCATCATCTGTTCCGGTGCCGTGGGATACGCCAACCTCACTAGTCTGGCTACGTCCGCTTCGAACTCCTGCAGGGTCTCGTTCGATTTCTGACGGCGATTGGACATCTGGGATTGATGGACTTGCTCCAGATGTGTTTGGCCGAACCGCATATCCAGTCGCCTTAGCAGCTCCTTGTAATTCCCGGCTTCCTCGGTGGATAGCGTCTGAAGAACTTCCAACGCCTCTCCACGCAAGGCTACCGTTAGGGAAACAGCTTTTTCGTGAGGGGACCAAGCATTAGCCTCCGCTGCTGCCTCAAACTGCTTCTTGTAGCTGGCCCACGGAATTTTTCCATCGAACGTTGGGGGCGTCACTCGATTGGTGGATATCGAGTTCTGTTGAACGACCGCCTTTATTTCTTCCTTCGTCTCGCCGCTACTGACTCGCTCTAGTCGTTCTTCCAACTGCTTGATCTTCTGTTCCATCTCCTTACGCTGAGCCTCAATCTGGTCGGTTATCTCTTCCCTCTGGGCGGCGATTTCTTCCCTCTGGGCAGCGATTTGAGCAGTGATGTCTTCCCTCTGGGCAGCGATTTGAGCAGTGATGTCTTCCCTCTGGGCGGCGATTTGAGCAGTGATGTCTTCCCTCTGGGCGGCGCTTTCTTCCCTCTGGGCAGCAATTTCTTCCCTCTGGGCGGCGATTTGAGCAGTGATGTCTTCCCTCTGGTCGGCGATTTCTTCCCTCTGGGCGGCGATTTCTTCCCTCTGGGCGGCGATTTGAGCAGTGATGTCTTCCCTCTGGGCGGCGATTTGAGTAGTGATGTCTTCCCTCTGGGCGGCGCTTTCTTCCCTCTGGGCGGCGATTTGCTTCGTGATGTCATCCTTCTGGGCGGCGAACTGCTTCGTTATGTCGTCGTCTTCGAACTCGAAAACTTCCGGGTCCTGGCCATTTTCTTTCAAAAATGCGGAGAGTCGGTCCTGGAGTTCGGTCTTCTTCCCTCCTGTTTCCAATTCTCGTTCCTCGAGTTCTTTTTTTAACTCGGCCACTTTTAATTCGCGTAACTTCTTCATGATCCGCTCTTCTGACACCAATGTAACGTTTATTTTATAATTTATTTACATTAATTGAACACTAATTTATTTAACACACTTAACTACTTTTACACTAGACTAGACACTACATAATTTATTTATACTGCTCCGCATTCGGATCGTATGTCGCGTTCACTTCTGCTTCTCTACTTCTAACTAACTCCCTCGATCACAAACCCCCTTATATATACACCCCCAACCCTGATCGAGAACATTCTAGTACATTCTAGAAGCCTACGCAGCAAATGTTCATGCACCTGTCCTACGCGTCGTAGTTATTCTTTTGAAGGAGTAAACATGTGTCGCTTTGTTTACTTCTCGCATTACAATACGTAAAAACAGCACCCTGTCGAGACCGGTCTCAGCTTCTTAGGTACTATTTACCTGTTCGTTTAACAAATAAACAATATTACAAGGCGGTGATTATCTACGGTTTTCAATTAACTCGCCGGAAAAAATGTGTCAATTATTTATTACTAAAACAGCTGGTAAGTGTGCCTCCGGATCGGGTTTTGTTTACATTGCTAATAAACCAGTTTTTAAATCGATGGATGGATCAATCAATCTGGACTTTAAAAGGAAATGCCATTCTCGATCGAAATTATGAATTTGATAAGTTGCAGGCTAGCTGCATTTTGTCCAATGAAGGATGACATAACTTAATTTGAGAAATTTGATTTTTGTTTCAGTGTAGGTAATAGAATTTTTGAGAAATTTTTTAAAGGCATTTTAAGTGAATTTTCTTCAGTGCGAAGAAGGTTAATTAAGGTTTCCTTAAACATCACAAACATGTTACTTTATCCTCTGGAATATCAAGTACTACTATAGTAAATTCGTAATAATATTGCATTAAAAATAGGGATAGATGTCCTTTCAAAAATCATAGAACGTCTTATAAACCTTTGCCAAATCTATCCTGTATTTAAAACCACAATACCGTCCCAATAACTCAATAACTGATGCGCAGCAACAATCCTACATAAATATTTAACATGGCGATTTGTATACTCAGGTAGCAATAAATCTACGCTTTATATTCATGAATAAAACTCGAGCAAATGGGTCAAACTTCGAACGTTATTTTAATTTTTTGCTTGGCGAAATTAGATGCAAAACCCGGGAACCGAAGATTTAAAATTGGCTCTCAAATAAGCAAATGCGAGCCATCAGTAACCTGTATGTACCCAAAATGATTTACAAAACGTGAATTATTTGAGATAAAGTTGTTAACAGTTTGAATTTTGTTAATATGTCACAGGCACAGGCACTTTATGTTAAATGTTCCACATTTTGTGATATGTCGTTAGGACCAGGACCTCGCAATAAGCTTTCCAGTAAAATCGGTGGGTTTAAAAGGGTAGTTTACTCTTGCCATTTTTCTGTTTTTTGGAACTAAATTTCTAGTAAACTTGTACAATTTTTAGGTAGCCTTGTACAGTTTCTAGAATCGAAAAACCTAAGAAAGACTGACAGAAATTTTAGGAGCTTTGTACCATTCAAGGCAAACTGAGATAGCTTTTAATAGGTACACTTGTAAGGTTTCTAGGCAATCTTAAAAGGTATTATATATAGAACCCTAAGAATCTTAAAAAGTTTTCAACTTTATTGTTGTAGTTCAGGCCAAAACCCCATTTTCAGTAGATAGAAAGAAAATCAAAGGTTCCTTCCTCAAAGAGCCTTGAAATTTGTAGACAGTCTTTACCAATTTCAGAATCTGAAAAACCTGAAGAAGTTATATAGTAACTTAAGGAATTTTGAAACATTCAAGCCAATCCCAGATAATTGAGAAACCTTGGGTTTTTCCTTATATAGGCAAAGACGAACTGAAAATGATATTGCAGAATATATTTTTTAAAATGAAAACTATAGGTTTTAACCTCATGATCGGGCCTTAAAGTCAATTTACTGGTTTAGGTATTCACAACAGTTGGCTCTAGTGATTACTAACTTCTGACGTCATTCCAATGAGGTTTTAAGAAGTTATAGTAACCTGAAGAAGTTATAGTAACTTTACGAATTTTGAAACATTCAAGCCAACCCCAGATAATTGAGAAACCTTCGGTTTTTCCTTATAGGCAAACTGAAAAGGATATACAGAATTTATTCCTTAAAATGTAAAATATAATTTTTAACTTCATGTTCAATAAGTCAATTTCTGGTTCAGGTATTCACAACAGTTGGCTCTAGTGTTTACTAACTTCTGACGTCATTCCAATGAGGTTTTAAGAAGTTATAGGTAGTAACCTGAAGAAGTTATAGTAACTTTACGAATTTTGAAACATTCAAGCCAACCTCAGATAATTGAGAAACCTTCGGTTTTTCCTTATAGGCAAACTGAAAACGATATACCTAACAGAATTTATTCCTTAAAATGTAAAATATAGTTTTTAACTTCATGTTCAATAAGTCAATTTCTGGTTCAGGTATTCACAACAGTTGGCTCTAGTGTTTACTAACTTGTGACGTCATTCCAATGAGGTTTTAAGTCATAAGTGCCAATTATGGCGATGATAATTTTGCTTTGATTTATTTAACAATCGATTAAAAACATTTTTATACCTCGGACTCGGTTCAAGATATTTTCTCAATGGACACACTTTGAGAATCACTGACCACTGCGAGTACTCTTTTGTATGTTGTGAATCTTGTAAGACACCGAAAAAATCGCCCTGTGTAACTTGTAAAATTATGCCAGAACCAGCTAAGTAAATACATACATGCTTTTCATTAATAAGTGATGCACCATACAATGTGATACGTACACCACTTTCTTTATAAAGACATATTTTCGATCATTGCATTCATTAGTTGTTGGTCTTCTATTTACTGTCAATCTCAACTTCCGAAACAGAAAAAAAACATAACCTCAAAAGTTTGACAAATCACGAAGATTAAAAAGAACCCGAGAGCATATATAATTTAAATTTAAACTAGATTTGTTCCAGTCAGTCAAATGAAGTAAATAGTAGTTATGCAAACGTATAGCGAAACTAGTTTACATCGTCGATGTAACCGTTTCCATGGGCAGCTGGAACCAATTTCATTTTGTCCCACACTATATCCATTCGCACGCCATGCGCAGTAGACGCGAACTCGCGCCACGCGCAAGGGACAACAAGCCGGAGCGAAATTCAAATCTGACAACCGAAGGGACCTTAAAAGGGGCAATGGGAACTGAAAAAGAAACAGGGGGGCCCTTACCTGTTCAGCAGCGAACGCCCAGCGCCGACACAGACGGACATGTAAGACGACCGAGGGAAAAGTCCAAAAACAAACAAACAAACGAACGAAAAATGAAAATCGCAGAGGAGAGACAAGACAGATAGATTGGAGAGGATGCAGGGAGCAGGTAGAGAGTGTAAAACGAACTGTACGATTAGGAGAGACGGACTCTCACTATTTTGTTGTGTGGATCAAAATCCTCTTCGCCTCTCTCTCTCTCGACGTTTCTGCGTCTCCTCCTCCCTCCGTCGGCCCTCTCACTCTCTCTATTCCTCCTCTCCTCTCTCCTCCTCCTCCTCCTCCTCCTCCTCTCTTTCTTCCATCGCGGGTGCTCCGCGGCGATTCACCGCGCCATCGGCGACGCTCCGTTCCGCCGAAGCTTGTCCCGTCAGCTAACTAGCCGCGAAAGCTTTCGCTGCGATTGGTCGGAGCGACGGCGTCGCTGCGCAGAAGACCGCCGAGCACACGCGTGACGTCACGTCGAGCACGCCGCGGAAGGTCCGGTGAATCGCTCGGCTGCAAAGTCTCGGCCTCGAAAGCGATCGCTTTTAGTCCAAAGCCGCCCCACGAACAGTAAACACTTGTCCCCGAAGTCGTCTAATAACCAGTAACAGTAGTAACAGTTCTGATTGATATATACAATACAAGTGGGAAATATTGTGATATTTAGTTTATAGTGTGCCAAAATAGGTAAATATGTCTTGAGTTTGTTTTTTTGCGCTTTTTCCACAGGGTTTTGCTGCAGACTTCGCCGTGCGCTCCCCATGTCTCCATTACCGCATCGGTTCATCTCTTTCCATTAAAGCTCGTTTGTTATTATTGTTGTCCTCGTCGCGGAGACAAGTTTTCGAGTTCGTTTCAGCTATTTTTCGCTATTTTAGACGGTTTTTCACTTCGGCGACGCCTCGAGTTTCGCCATTTTTCCATCCCAGCCCGGAAAAGCGGCCATTGTTGGGTACCCGCTCGACAACGCGTCGCTTTCCTTTCCCTCTCCCCTCTACCCATCCACAGCTAGGCCTCTCCCGATTGGCCGGGCGCTTGGTGACGTGGTTCCGTTAAAGCTTGCGTGGAAGGTTTCTGCGGCAACTCCCCGGAAACTGTTCTGCCTTTGGTTTGACTAGCCTCTTACTCAGCTAGGTGTCCATGTTCCACTCGCTTCCATTTTGGTGAAAATCCAGCGTCATCGGGGTGATCGTCGGAGGTTTTGTTTTGATGGAAGCGGATTGATGGTGAGCTTTCGGGTTTCTGTCTTCTGATGGTTATATTTTCCAGGGGTTCTTAGGAGTTTAGGTGTTTGACGCCATTGCGGTTCGCTTTCGTCCATTTTTTTCCAGATTCGATTTTCCCGTTTGGGGACTTCGATGTTTGATTTGTTTGTTGTTGACGATGTTTCTGTTTTATATTTCGGGAATTGATTTTAGTTTTCGGGAATATTTGTTTCTATTCACTTTCGAAGGTGGAAGAGTGACGCCCTTCCTCCATTTTCTTTATTAGTCATCGATTTTCTATAATGTTCAGGGACTTCGAGGTTTTCATATCCTAATTCAGTATACCTTATTGAACTTCAATGAATTGTTTGCTTTTACATTAGAAGGATTAATTTCTGAATTTTAATTTTTAATTTCCCATTACAACTAATTTGGTTTGGTGGCTTGTATTTTTTCAAATTCTCATTTAAAGGATTCTCTAGGGACTTCAATGGTATTTATTTGTGATTAATTTATTCGTGATTAATTTATTCCATACTTTGCAATTCTCTCGGTACTTCGTCTCGATTTTATTACCTCTGTAATTTCAAACAGTGCAACACCTCATTATTTAAGACTTGTTACCTGTAGTGACTATACTTTCAAATTTGATCTCCCAACAAATTTTGTTTTTTCCGCATTTCTAATCAACTTGCTTCAAATGTTTCTATCCATGTCCATTCCATAGAAACCTTATGTAACATCTATTTTGTGAAATGTATTCATTGGGTGATGTGATCTTGACAACAGAGTGTGTTGATTTACTAGAGTTGTTTTCTGTGTAGCCTTCACATTGTCTATAGTGTACGTTCCATTAATTCCCATAAATATAAAGAGTTATTAGACTACTTAGTCTCATTCATTTGAGGTCTGTTTGCATTAGTTGTGTGGGAACTTAGCCCCAATTTGGTAATGCCTTATAGTTTGCCCATTATTTTCAATATTGTTCCTTTTGATCTGTTGACTTACGGTAATTTTTCTTGTTCTAGATAAAGATGGACGACGATCAGCAATTCTGCCTCAGATGGAACAACCATCAGTCAACGCTAGTGGCGGTTTTCGACACATTGTTAGAGAAGAATACATTAGTAGACTGTACTTTGGCAGCAGAAGGGAAATTCCTCAACGCACACAAAGTAGTTCTTTCCGCATGTAGTCCATATTTTGAGGTAAGAATACACCCTTCCTATGTATTTAGTTACGGCATTGAACTCTTTGGACCATTGTACTGTCAATGGCCTGAAGCTTATGTTGGGATGACCGTTGTACTGCCAACGAGGTAACCCAGGTTGATTATTTTGTAAAGTTGTGGTGTGCCTTTCACTTTGTTAATTTCACTCATTGTTTGAACTACTTGGAGCTATTGTACCGTCAATGGCTTGCATTGTTGCAACTCTTGTCGAGCTATTGTACCGTCAATGGCTTGCATTCTTAAAAATTTTGGAAATTTGGATCTGTTGTGTTACGAATCGTTCTTATAATTGATACAGATTTGACTAATGCTTGTTTTTCTTTCTGTTCAGGCTCTGCTGTCCAAACATTTCGACAAACACCCCATCCTCATCCTGAAGGATGTGAAGTTCCAAGAACTGAAAGCTATGATGGACTACATGTACAGGGGTGAAGTGAACATATCTCAAGACCAGCTGGGGGCCCTGCTTAAGGCGGCCGAGTCCCTCCAGATCAAAGGCCTGTCCGACAACAGGAAGGGCGAGACTGAGAGGAAGCCAGCTCCGCCGCCGCCAGCTCCGAAGAGTCCTCAACCGACATCGTCCTCGATACCGAAAGTACAGGGTCTGACAATAGAGCAGAGGAACAGGGACGACAGCAGGGAGGGAAGCATGTCTCCGGGGCCTCGAAAGAAAAAACGAATGAGGCGCAAGAGCGAGGACTTAGACAACCACGACGCCTCGAATTCCTCCGAATCTCACAGCCTACCCGCCCAGAACATTCCCTCAACGTTACCTGCGAAAATGAATGCCGCCGACGTGCCTGAAACAGTAGAAACCAAATCCGAAATACTAAGGCATAAACAGGATGATATCGTCCCTCATGTTCCTATAATAAAAGAAAAAATTGAGACCCACTCAGAACTGATGCTTGAACCAAAGTCTGAATATGTAGAGGAGATGAACGAAGACAGTATTGAGGATTTGACATTAGACGATGACGATTTGAGTAATATGGAACAGGTTGATGATCAAGCAGGGCCTAGTCACGGCAACGCGGGCGAAGGATCCAGTCAAGGTAATATACTCCTACCGTTTTCTCATTAGGTACCATTCATTTATAAAGGTCTTAGGAATGATTTTATCTCATTTAATATAACCCTTTTAGTCACTACTTTAGATTTCAATTTTACGCCCTAAACTTTTCTTTTACAAGCTCGCAAAGTTCTAAGTAATAAAATTCTTTCTTTTTTAACACTCCAACAGAAGTTCACATTTGATTTTCCAGATTCTCCCTTGTACTTTGTATATTCCTTCTGTAAAACTGACAGCTCTTTAGTTTTTTTGAATCGTTAATTGGGAATTAGAATAAATAGTTGAATTTACTTTGAATTTAACTATACACTTTTGTGAATCTAGTTCCTGTTTAATAGATTCTAAAAACTTCTTGTTGACGTTTTATGGAATTGGTTAGCTTAGAATTTGTTGCACACAACGATCTGTAACGGAAGTTTCACTTTTGGATATTCTTTTTTCCTAATTCGATACAATGGGCTGGCATTGATTCTTGGATCATAAATGAGAATAAGATTTGTAGGTTAAATTTACTTTCAATTTAACCTTTTCCATTGTGAATCCTATTCTTAATTACGATTCTTTAGACTTGTTTGCCCTGTGGTATAGAATTTGGTAGGGTTAATAACAGCTGTCTTAAATTTTTGTATCCTGAGTAGTTACTCTGTTATCTAGTTCAGTGGGTTAGTATTTACTACTTTTTAAAATATTTGCTCATTGACTAGCTCAAGTTGTATTCTTAACTGAAGATATTATTTCAGCGTTAATGAAATATTTTTGCTTCCCAATCTTCTGTCTGTAAAATATGTTTTCAATATTTTACAGTTTGTAATGCAGTTTGGCATCCTTCTACTTTTTAGGGTGTTTCAACTGTCTTACGACTTTGGTTCCTTTAGGACCTCTTTAGCAATAAAATTGAATTAAAACAGTTCCTATTTTTTTCAAGTGATCATTTGGTTACTTGGAGGTCAAAGGAAATACATTTTAATTCCATTTTATTGGTAAGTGGTGGCTCCTAAGGGAAGTTTGTTACTACATGGGATTTCCTGTGTTAGTACATAGTTTGGTTTTGGGATCGACTTTAAAATATTTCATTTTCACTTGTAATAAGATTTTTAGTTAAGTTTCTTAAAAGCAGAGTACTTTCGGGCTGTTTTTGATTAGTTTTCAGTGAGTTATTAAGTGTAAATGGAACTTCTGTTAATTTTAAATGAAATAAAAGTTCCTTGATTGAAGATAATTGTAACTTCTGTTGGGGGTTGATAGAATATTGCAAATTTGCTAGAGTAATGGACCGATTTTTACTTTTAAAATTCTGATACATATAATCGAGACTAATTTTTCTGAGACGTATACAACGATTTTTCATGTTCGACTTCAATGATTTCAGGTTTTGGAAGTTGGCAGCACATGGGTAATCAAAGTCAGGATGAAGTATTTTTGGCCGCACAAGAGGCCGTCGGTGCTCATCGTGATTCACAAGGTAAGCTTTTTGTTTCAATTGTAAAAGCCTGCCCATTCTCTTGAACCAGTACCCGCCTGTTTATTTGGTTGTAAGACTAACTCATGTTATCTGTAATGATCAAAGTTCATATTTTCCTGGAAAAACGCCAAATAAGCATAATTCACATTTGAGAAGGATTCAAGATCTTCCAAATTTATCAGATATTCGATATGTACATTTGGTTCAACTTTATGGGTAGGTTTAAGGCGTGCTTGCACATTCTATGGCAAAATTTTTAACACCTGAGTTTCCAGTCTCTGATTTATTTATTTTCGAATTAATTTCAGGTAGCTTGGTTACTTTTTAACTTTCGTTGCTTACATACACCTGTTTGCTTATATTTTGGTGGTTGTTGCTGTAGTTTTTTTAGTTTTATCCATATATAACCTTCTCCCTCCATTAAACGAACGAGAAGCATCTAGTGTTTCGCAGCATCTTGTTGACTGACATACCGCCGTTTTAGTTGTCATATAGGCTTCAGTTTTATTTTGAGAATCAATAATTGGGCATGATTCAAATCAACTTTTGTGTGGTAAAGTCCGCAGTGTTTATACTGGTAAATGCTGTGATGTTTAACAATAATTACTCACATTCATACTGCTGAATGTTTATTAATTTTGAATTATTCATATTTATTTGGAAGAGATTTTTTCTTAGCGACGTTTAGGGGGTGTGTGTGTCGTTCCTGAACACCAGCGGTTTCTCAACATTTCCCTGCAAAGGTAAGAAGGGGGAGAAAGGCTCGAAATCAAAATGTTCCCGTTTCCAAATTTAATTTCACATTCCCCATGCAGTCTCTAATCCAATGCTTGGAATTGTTTATTACCTTACATAAATGGTTCTATGCATTGTTGTCATCCTATAATTTTATTAGTTTCAGTTCAAGTGGAGCATTTTGGTTTTAATCAGAGACTAGAAGTCTCGGTGTTTGCATTTTTTGACATTAAAAAAAAGGAAATAAGAATTTCTCCCGCTTGTTACAAGTGTTTTTGTTTTTGAAACATCCCTCCGTTCCATGAATAATTTTGCCATAGGAGTGCAAGTTTTGTTTGTTGGGTTTTGTAATCCATGCTTAGAGGAGTCATATTCCACTTTTTTTCATTCATTAACTAAATATTAAATCGAGTCAATTTTGTGAGGTATGGCTCCTTTAGGTTTTGTATTTATATTGTTGGCCTTCTATCTCATGTATCTTTCAAACTTTCGGTCTAACATGTATTTATCATGTTGCATGCTTATTTGATAGTTTTTTGTATATTTGTATTTTTTCACTTTTGTATTGGATAAAGCTAAATTTAGCTCTATCAATTCAGTGCTTCCAATTTTTCCACTATTTTTGGAAAGCTCTTGTGATCTTCAAACACCACATGAATTCATGTAGTGAATTTAAAAGCAATTGTGTTGTGATAATTTTCTAGTGTTTGATTATAGATCTTCAATTGCACTGCTGTCTCTTTTGGCAGTAGTGCGAGTTAAAAGTTACAATCTCATTTGTTGCATGATACTTTTATTGTGTGACAAATGAATGTAACAAATAGTTCAAGACAGAATTTAGTAACATTATGTTCACTCCGAGATTACTTTTGTCTCGCAGTGAACATATTTTATGAAATTCTGTTAGTGGTACGTTTAGAATGTATCATCGGATGTGATTTTCCACATGGAATTTTTAAAAGTTGTGTTCTATTGTAAGATTACTTTTATCTTGCGGTGAACATGGTTTTTGAAAACCCATGTTTGGAAGTTGTTGAAAATTTGGTGATTTTCCACATGGAATTTTTAAAAGTTGTGTTCTATTGTAAGATTACTTTTATCTTGCGGTGAACATGGTTTTTGAAAACCCATGTTTGGGAAGTTGTTGAAAATTTGTGGTGATTTTCCACATGGAATTTTTAAAAGTTGTGTTCTATTGTAAGATTACTTTTATCTTGCAGTGAACATGGTTTTTGAAAACCCATGTTTGGAAGTTGTTAAAAATTTGTGACTTTCTTTCAGGTTTTTAAAGACTTGCGCAGATTTGTGCCCCTGCTAGTATTTTTGGTAGGGGCATAAGTTTCAAAACTTTGGTGAAAGAGCAATGATTGGTTTTCTTCTAAGCAAACACTCATTACAATGAAAATGCAGGCTTTCTGTATTTTTATTGGGTGGAGAATTAGTTAAAATTATTCGAAAGTACCTACTTCTGTTGAATTTTTCAGCAGTGGTGGTACATTTTTCAGAATCTGAATTTAAGTGCGTGAGGTTTCGAGTGTGGCTGATTTGGTAACTTTCATTAATTGCAGATTACTTTTCTGCAATTATTTTCCTTCATTTCTGTAGCTGTGTATATTTTGCACAGCGAGGTACTTACTTCCATTGTGGTACATACCTACTCATTTTATTTATTTCCAAGTGAGAAATATTGATTTGTCTGATTGGAATTCTTTTAATGGATTCTATTTATTAACTGAACAAATCGATATTTTTTATTTGCAAAGGAATATAATAAGGCTGTCTTACTAATCCTTTTTTGTCCAAGTGATGTAGGCATCAACTCTTCTCAAATCAATTTTTTGGTAAAGTTGAAGTTTCCAACTTTACTCTCAAGTGATTTTTTTTTACAGGGAATTTTTTGTAGTTGCATTGTCAAAATGCAACGAGGTACAGTGTATTCTCTTTCAGATTCGACAGTATTAGTCTTTATCGAATAATGGTACAAAGGTCGTTGTACTTATCAATGTCTTTTGTATTATTTTTGATAGACAATCGGTGTTCGATTCAATCGGTTACTTCCATTTTGTCATACTCACTCGATTAGTTCGATGTTCATATTTGATCAGTCAGTTCATACAATTTAAGCATTAACATGTATGAATGCCTTATGTTGCATTGATACCTGTTATGCCCTTTTAGTAAGCAGGCCAAGGGTTTCCAAAGTTTCGTCTGACTGTCTCCTACTGAAACAAATTTCTTTTGTGCTATTCTAAGTGGTCACTGTAGTCGATAATTTTTGATTGCAGGTTATACAATATTTAGAGTAGTGCTTTTGAAATTTGTTTTGGTAAGTGATTGTATTTGAAACTGAGAAACTTTTGGACTGGGTGGTGGTGGGCCAACGTAAAAATCTTTTCAATTTTTTTTCGGACAATTTGAAGTTTGCGCAAACATCTTTTCTCCCTTTTGTCCTAACCTGTATGTTACAGCAGCTCTATTAGGGGGAGATTTCTTCCGTTTCCTGAGAGGGCTGCTACCTTCGGCGTAGACTCCTCACCTATCCTTGTAAGTATATATTTGATTATTATTACTTTTCCATTACTTCTTATTGGAATTCTTTGACATTCTTCAATTAAAATGTTATTCATCGATCTAACTTCCATTACTTAATATGGAGTTTGGTTGATGCATCCATTTTAATTTTTGAGTGAATGTTTTACTTTTTTCAACTGGTGTTCATGTTGTGTATCTGATATCCCTTACTTTATATGGAATGTCAGATGAATCAAGTTTGTCAGTGAACACTGTTGAAACTGTTTCTTGAGGCTAGTTACATTTGTTACAAGTTGCATTTTCATTTAATGTAACAAGTCTCATCTTGTTTCTAAGACTTTGCTCATTTCGGTTTTTCTCTGTTGTTGCAGGCCTTTACCTAGTCATCCCCCCCGTTTCCTCTTGTGGCCTAGAGAAGATACGTGCAGTGTGTATTGTTATTACTATCGGTGATCTAATAGAAGTTAATTTTGAAAAAATGTCTTCGAATTTCATTCTTTCCATCTCCTTTCCGCCACGTATTTTATTTTTTTGGCATATTTGAATTTTGGGCCGGCCAAACAGACCAAAAACAAAATAAAAAGAATTGAGAATGAGATAAAAAGTAAAGTACATGGATAGAACATTTGAAATCGCTAGTACAGCAGTGTTTATTTCCAGGCGAGGGAAATTGGTATCTACGCCAAATTGATCCAGATACCGCCGCGATGGGTTTCCCTTGCATCAACTGCGGGAAAATCTACAAACACCGAGGAAACATGCGCAGGCACATGGTGTACGAGTGCGGCAAACAGGCCCGTTTCCAATGTTCTTTCTGTGACAGAAAATTTCACCAACAATCTAATCTAAAAAGACATTTCGAGAACAAGCACTCGATGCTACCGAGATTTAGCAAAAGTATCACCGTATACCGAACTAGAACCATTTCTTGACAAAGAGGGGCCCATAGAATTTTCCAAAGATAAATTTCTCTTATATAATATCTCGTTACCAAATTAATATTTAACCAAAGATATATAGATCAGAATCTAGTCACTTGTGCCATTTTGTCTTTAAATTTAAGTTATATATCACCAAAAGATTAATTTGTATATAAGTTCCTGTCAAAGAAGTATAGCTACCATAAATTTGATGTATAACAAATTGCATGATAATATAATTCAAAAAGTCAGGATGAGGTTTCTGTAAAAAGTACTTACCTTTTTGAAAAATCTTGCACTTCAAAAAGGTATGTCCTCTCGCCTGTCCCGTCTGCTGCGATACCTGGAATAAGAATAAGGGAGGTATGTATACACTTATTTTCCTAATTTGTCTTCAACGTTCAGGGTAAATCTAACTTTGGACTCTAGGCTTTCACTGGCTTTTCTGGGGTTTTCTGTTTTAATTTGTCCTGCTTGTTTTTAATTTCATTACGTTCTTGAAACAGGTGCTTACTGGGGGTTGAATAGCGACATGAGGATCTTGCGCAGTCTGTTGATGGGGATTAGAATGCCGGACCTGGATATGGGATAAGATATGGAGGTTTTTTTGAGAGAAGGGAAGGAGCTGATAAAATTGGGAAATATCTCCTGTATCTGTTTTTGGACCGTCGAGGGGGCTATGGGAAATTTTTGAAATTTGGTGGATAGGGATAAGGAATTTTGTTCTTTTTACATAATTAGATAACTTTTTTTTTGTTTTGGTTCATTAAATTTTTAAATACGATTTTATTTATTGCGATTTTTAAACCTTCCTTTGAGCATTACTTTTAGACTTTACCCCATAGAGAAAGCCAGTAGAGGGAAACTTAGCTTCACATCTTTTCTAGGTTTATTTTGCGTCAAATAAGATCCCACATTTTGAACCTTGACAAAAGCTTCTTATACCGAGTGGATAAGTGAGTTCTAAGCTCCTATCAAATACATCTTAAACTTTTTTAAAATTCTGTTGTAAGATTGGTATGCAGTCATGGGATGTGTTGATTGCAATTAAAGTAGTTTTTGGTATGTTGCAGGTTCAAGGTAGGATTAAGTAAAATTCTAGTTTGTGTAATTGAGTCTCGACTAATCAACTTTTAGGTTAATTTCATTTAGTAACTAAACCAGGTTTAACTAAAATTTAAATGTATCAGCGCAGGTTTTGGACTTAGTGAGGCAGAAATGAGCAATTGCTATATTAACACTTAATGTAGATTATAAATTTCCTAAGGAAATGTCATGGGAATAAATAGTTATCAAAACGCATTCAGTACTTTGCAATAAAAAGAAATTACATTACATCACAGTTAATGGCCATTATACCACAGTAGATTGGTTCTTTAATAAATTTGTTTGTTAATGAGTTTAATTAACTCATTAATTGATTTGTTTTTGATCAAAGTTTGTGTTTGAAAATTTTGACCAAAGTTCAAATGTAGAGTTAACATTGAACATATTCAGTCATACTAATTGTATTCAATTATCCCTAATAACATTTGAAATATGAAAAAAATATTGTTCATTGATATGATTTTAATCAACCAGCTTATTTATGAATTCTAAGAATAATAGGAAAAAACATGTCCAGCTATATAGATAGCAAGTAGATAATTGATTTTGATTTAAAAAATCTAAAATCTGAGGCGTAGTAATTATGTTTGTGTTTATTAAATACACAATCGACAAATTAATAACTAATCTGATCAAAACAATGGATGTCATTGAAAACCTACTTTAGAAAATACATCATTTTGATAGAAATATATATAGAAATATTTGTTTGAAACGTAATTGATTTAATAAACACCAGTGTTGTTACCTGATTGAGAAGGATCAGTAATAATTATTTTTTTCTCCAAGACTAATGGTTCCAAGGATGTAATTACTAATTCTATATTATAGATAAATGATGATACAACTTTTAAATAGATGATATTTATAAGCTGCCTAGGTTTGTGAAGGTTCATCTGTAAATCTGTTATAAAATCTACTTTAACGTCCTAATTGTCTTTCACGAGCTTTTGACCCTTAGCTAATGTAAGTTTTAAAACTTAGCTTAAGCATTAAACTCGGTAGTTCATTCAAAATAATGTACTGATTTTCATATGAAGACTAGCCATTTTTTATACTGACCGAAAATAGATTTGACAGGATTGAAAGAAATTTAACTGGTTTTAATGAAGCTCTTAAGTTTTTGTGAACTTTCATCAAAAGCTGTGATGATTATGACGTCAGCGAGTTCTACAGTGGATGGAGAGACAGGCATACAGGCAGAAGACGACTCGGAATTACCAACTGTCAACTCATTAATGGGTTATTAAATTTTTATTTTTTGGATTTGATTTACCGAGAAAATGTCCCTACTGTGCTGATCTACCCAGGAGAATTTCTGAAATCTATTACCTTCTGAAATCTTTATTTTTGGGAAGACTTCTCTCGGCACGTGGAGTTCCCTTCTCTCCTCACTCAACTGTTTAGTTTTTCTTTTTTACTTTTAGTTAAGCCCTTTGGATGCGCGAATTGCGGCCGAAAGTACAAGTGGAAAAAGAATCTGTCGAGCCACTTGAGGTACGAGTGTGGAAAGTCGCCCACTTTCCATTGCGTTCACTGCCAAAAGGCGTTTCATCAGAAATCGAACTATACGCTCCACCTCAAGAGACACGCTTACTCCGGCACGCTCGGTGTTTGTACCGCAGATAGAAATACACTCCATGGGTATTTATAAGGGGCGGTCCCTTGAGAAAGTTATTGAAAGAAGTTAATGTATAGGCGAATTGTTAACGTCTGGATTTTCTAGATATCGATTTGAAATTGTAAGAAAGAAGTTACCAGTAAAAAAAGTTTCCAAGTTTACATTACTCAGTGAGAAATTAAAGATAAAAACATAACATATGCAGAGTATTAATGTTCACATCCTTTCAGGGATATTTTCAGGTTTTCTCAGATTTTATTTTCAAATTTCATAAGGTTCGTACCTTAAGTTTTTGAGACTCCAAATTTAAATTTAAAGCTGTTGGGGTTTCCCTTAGGAATCTTCCAATTTTAGATATGGAATGAGTCTGTCGAGTCGAAAATAGAGATGAGTCCTCCGAAGAGTCTGCGCCTATTTTGTAGTAAACTTTAGGTTTCGCAACCTACACCATTTGTGCCATTTTTCAGTTTAAAGCTTTAAAAATTGCAGCTTCTGCGGTTTCCGGCTTTTAAATGACTGCAGGCTTCAGGTTTCAGGCTTCCCGGGAGATGATCCTTAAAAAATTATGAATCTCCCGTCTATTTACTTGTTATAAAATCAAAAAGAACTATGTTCTTTACAGATTTTGATTCTTTCCAAATTGAAGCGTTAAAGCTGCAAGATTTGGCAGGTTTTCCTATTGAGATTTTTCATTTTATGCGTGTTAAAGCATAGAAACTAGAAAGTGACTCGACATGGTTGGTTGGCTTCTAGATTTTTAGACGTGCCGGATTTAGAATTTTGGTAATCCACCATTTGGTTTAAAAAACCTTACGGATTCCAGATTTTGGCTTTATGTTGAAACGCGTTTCTTTTGAAATGTTTCAGTTCCACGTCTTTAGGTCGCAGAAATGTAAATGTGCTAAACAGGTTTAAGCTAGATTTTTATCGAAACCGTTACCAAACTTACCAACTTCTTTTGTAGAATTAAAGCTTGAACGTTCGGTCTCTACAATTTTTAATAATTGCAAAATTCAGCTTTTAGGTTTGCTGTATAGGTATTTCTACAAGGATTTCATGTCAAATTCAACACGAAATAGAACAAGTAATAAATTACAATTTATTGACAAATTGCCACTATTCAGGCTGTCTTAATACCATCATTCAGTAGTGTCCTGTCGCTTTAAGGGATTATTTAATTGATTATCTGCTTTTTCAAGGGTTGGTTCAGATTAGATCAAGTTCGTCAGGATTAAACCTGATCAATCCAGAGGTCGCATCAGTCGTAACTACATTACGGTTCAGTTGAAATCAGTGACCAGTTAAGAGAATCGAAATCAGCTGTTAGTTCTAATTTGTTAGTACCGAATTACTACTGGTTGACAGTATTCGCTATCAGTATTCGTAGACGGTATTCAGTTAACAGTTCATAATAGACCAAATGAAGTATGCCAAATTTATAATAGATCCTCGTTTAAATGAAGCATTGAGTCTACTAGACAGGCAGCTCTGAGCATATCGTGAGCTCTGCTAGTATGTATAGATGAGTTAGTTTTGACTGTAATTTGAGTATTTTAAAAAGCTACGAAAGTCGTAAATCGTCCCAGTGAATTGCGATTCTGTTGATTAGTTTCTTCAGTGGGCATTTGACGATGTACCTACTTTAGATATAACGCGTTGTTTTAAATATGAAGCCCAAAGGTCTACAACTCAGATGGAAGGTTCCATAGATGAGTGCCGACTATGAAGAAGAGATGCGCTTTCTATCTGGTCTGGTATGATATACAGGGTGTTACTAAAATGGGCACCACATGTAATAATGGAGTCCTCTATTTGTGCTAGTGTGAGAAATCCGAAAAGTGCGCGGGTAGCTAGAGAGCATGGTTTTATGCATGCAGTAAGTAGACCGATTAGACGATAGTTTTGCGATATTTGCTCCCATCAATGAGAGTCCCGAGATAATACCCCGTTAGACCACCTGAGACCGTCTTATCTCGTGTTCCAGACCGGAAGAAGGGCGGTAAGCTCGCCGAGCTCGGCCAGGAGAACCTCCTCTACCCGCCCTCGTTCCTCCTGCAGAACTACTGCAACCTGATGCGTTCCACCATGCAGAACATCGCCTCTCACCTGACCGAGAGGAAGCCCGAGAACCGCGACGCGACCAACTGCGAGAGCAGGTTCGAGTGCCCCGTTTGCAGGAAGAGCTACAAGAACAAGCGGCACCTCTACAGGCACCAGAAGGAGGAGTGCGTCGGCGTCGAGCCGAAGTTCAAGTGCCCGATCTGCTCGGGGATGTTCAGGAGGAAGTACCACCTGTCGAGGCACATGTTCAACAGGCACGGGATCAAGCTCGATGTGAAGCTCGAATGAGGATCGTGTTACGCCACTTTTCCTAAATTCGAGTCTCTCCTGAAGGAACAGTTGCTTTCTCTGGAAGCAGACAATCTTCCATCTTCCGCTCTCTTTATTCAACGCTAGAATGCCTCTTTTTACAGCAACAGTTGGAATACCAACTACACTTAACACAGTCAGATTAAAAAATATGATCCAATGGAAGGTACTCCAGTTAAGTTTGTTTCGATATCCAAGAACTGTAGAAAGACCAGCCATTTTCCTGATCATCTTTCCATTTCAGTTTTTCAATTCATTCCAGGTGTGTTTAGATCCCAGAAAAACATTTTTGCCCAGTTATACCCAGGACGAGCTGTTAGTTGTGTTCACTTCCATATTCCTTATGGAGACTTTGGAACACTTTTTGCTCTGTAGATAGCACTATGACTTGTCTTCATCAAATTTGACAAAATGAACGTTAGCAATTTCTTGTTATCTTTAGGAACAGGTAAATGAAACTAAGTGACCCAATAAGGCTCCAAAGTTGCCTTCAGAAGTTGGTGCCTCGAGTATAGTTTGCAGCTTTAAGAGCTCCAAGAAATGTATGTTTCCAAATACCATATCGTCTAACTGCTTTCTAGATTAAGATTTGATGGCAAGAAGCTTTCCAGAAGTACCAAACTTTCCCCTGGGATGTTAATCAGACTGTTTTTTACTTTCACAATAGTTTTTAGATTAGGAAAAACTGTCTTTTCTTTGATACTCTGAAGTAGTTTTCAGGCATCTCATCCTCTCACAGTGTTTGAACGACGATTCCCAATTATACAATTTCGAGTGCCTTCATTCCAGTGTTCTGGAATGAATTCGATGTTCAGTTAGATGCTAGACTATTTTTCGTACTTGTCTTCATGAATATGGGTAGGGGAAGGACTCTGGAAGACATTCCACATTTTCCTGGAACACATTTAAACTTCCCATCTTTTATAGTTTTGAAAAAGTGATCAAGCGAACTGGATTTGGATTTATTTTTCACTAAGAACGTGTGAGTGGTTTAAGAAAAGTCCAAAGTTAACTTTTGACATGTTATTTCGAATCCAATTTCCAGATTTGAAGAAATTATGTACTACAAGAAAATTGCTTAATAGACTCCGGTGTGTCATTTTCGGTGAGAAATGGAACAAGAAACTGAAATCCTTCCAGAGAGCGAATTTCTTATTATTTCAAGTCTTTCGCTTTTTAGTCTTTGTTTTTAATATAAGAAAAACAATTAAGTTTTAGAACCAAGATGATCTCTTGCCTTTGGAGTACCATAGGATTTTATTTATGTACGGTCTTATTGGACCCTGAGATACTGTATTTTTTATACCAATTTAGTCCAGTAGGACTTTAATCAGTCGAGTTTCTTAGGTGAGTGCCAAAACTTGTATCAAATTATATTTTTGAAATTCGAATCTATCAAGATTGTTACCTTTAATATTTTTTGGACAGATATCAATTCCAAAAACCCAAAGAGTTAGTTTTGAGAAATTATAAGATTTTTCGAATTAAATAACGAAAGAACACAGCACGAATGAATGAGAGAATTGATTGATAGTTCTTTTATGTATTATAATTTGGTTTTATTTATTTATGGGGTGTGATATTTGTGAGTGAACATTTGGCGAAAGTAGATCGCCGATGAGAGAAGTTGTGTATCTACATTCAAGCGATTTACAGTTGATTCTACAATATATTCATCCTATTTTTATAGCTTTACAAATTAGTCACTAACGAGCATGAATAAGTATACGTTCTATTAATTTAATTTCTTCATCGCTTTAATTGTATTAGTTTTAAAGTTACTTAAGTTATCTTCTCCAATAGGTTAACAGTTTTTAACATCATATTTGAAGGCTTATTTTTTTATTTTCCCCTTTAAAAGTTTTACAAGACTGAACTTTTCCAAAGAGATTTATTTAATTTGTGATTATTTTATTTATTGCTTTTACCATTTTAGTCAGTAGTTAAAGTAAGAGGTTGACGCATTTGTGCCTTAAAAGCAGCCGCCTGATTGTACCAGTAATACGACTGATGAGTTTCTAAGTCTTAAGATTTTACGAATATATTTTTATAAACTTATTTTGTAATAAATTATACCGAAGCTAGGCGTCGTTTGTTTTCAATAATCAAATCCCGAGAAAATGGAAATTCGACGATTTTCATCGGTTTTTCTTGTAGCCTGGACGACTAAGGACATGGTGGAGCTGATGGTGAAGTGCAGGTACTTCCGGCTTTTGTGCATGGAGTTTCTTGAGTATTGAGCCGTCAAGAAAAATTTAGATTTTGTTTATTGTTATATTCCTCTAGTTTTATTTTCTGCACAAATAGACAGTACTACGAGGAAAGCAATCACCAGCACCTGCTTTACCTGATTTATGTCGTACCAATTAAACGCTTAGTTGAGGCTAGGTTCAGTTCAGGATTCTTACTGGGACAAACATTATTCGCTCTCTTGTCTGAATTCGTGAGATCTTTGTAGTTACCTGAAGGACAATAAACCGTTATTAGTTATTATTTTTGTAGCCTTTTTCTCACATCTTTTCTCGTTTGCATTGAATTTCATCCTGATAACCCAGAAAAAAATATGTTCAAAAGAGTCTACCTTAACAAATTTGAACTTAGGTACGAAGGTATATAATTGAACTCAAGATTGATTTTGCTTTTATGAACACTTTAGAGATTGTTATTGCTGGTTGTTTAAAGGACACTGTAACGGATCACTAGTGGTAACATCACTGCGTCAAACTTCAAAGTTTGTGGCCCTTAATTGCAAGAGAGTATGTATTTCGATATCAGGAATTATTGGGAGTGTAAGTAACCATACTAAACCCAGCAAATCAAGTGTAGAAAAAATTTAAAAAAGAAATAGTGAACAATGGTGAAAACTAATATTATTAAAAACGAAATATAAAATGCAATAAATTAATGTTAGCTTATCAAGCCTTGTGTTAAGATAGACTTCCAGGTAGTAATTGCCAAAACTTATTATTGAAAATTGGAGAGAATTTGATGGCCTTATTTTTGAATCTGTTCTTTTACAGTGAGCTTTTAGTATTTGTTCTTAACTTTTGTATGCAATACAAATATCTATGAAACTTTTAAAATGTAAAGTTTTTGTAGTAAGCTTTTTCTCGTTGATCTCACTAGTTGAAATTTATTTATCAAAAGAAAATCGAAGGTTAAAATTTAAGATTTGGAGGTTATGAGATAACGGGGTGTGGAATTTGAAATAATGACTAAGGTAACTAATATCGATTTGAGGTATTTCTTTAGATCTCACGCTTCTAACGTAACGTCCAAAGTATTGATGGAAAACTGTTCGATCTGTTTTTGTTTTGGGAGCTGAATCAAAGATGAAGTCCATTAATAAGCAGAAGGGAACATTGCAATAAAATAATACAATATATAATGCAATACATTTTTATTTTATCAATTTTAGATGGATTAAACGTTACCAGACTGGATAGACGGTACTTTAGAAAAATATGTACTTAGATGTTAAAATTTTTTATTTATAAGAAGAGCAGTTGTGGTTACACTTATCCATTATGTGACATGCAGGCAATATGGTGAAATAAATTAATGGTTATCATTCGTGGCTAATTTTTAAGTCTTAAACGCTAAATAAATTATATTTTTCGTTTCTAACGTCAAAACTAGACCATTATAGCCACCTCTTTACTTATAAAGCCTTATCTGTAGAAGAAAATGTAACTCATTTATTCACGTAAAGTAATCAACGGAACCCGATACCAGGCACAACCAGCACATTCCGAGCATTACGACATGTAACACACTTAACTTTTTTCCATTATCTATTTACGTTACTGGCAGTTTATGCGTGACAATTATAACAGTTTGACAATATTTTGTTATACCATTAGATTTGTCCAGAAAACATGTTATGAACATGTTTTTTTACTCGTTTCTAACATGTTTACTACTTGTTGGTACAAAATTTTATCTATAAGAATTTTATAAACGTCCATTATTTTCGGCCTGAAAAATTAGAAACCATTCTGTGCATGCAACAGGCATTTCAATATTTTGCTACTATCTATTCTGTTCTATAAATAGTAACTACGTACATAAATCGTACTATAATCGACACAGTAGACATAAATTTATGTAGATTTGTTTGAAAATATTCCTTCGAGTGAAGTGGAAGGTATTCGTACCATTTATGAAGAGTTGTTAAAGGAGAATCTGATGCACACTGTTTGCTTGGTCTATCCGATTAATTTCGCGGTTGATCTTATTAATTATGCATTTGAACGGCAATACCTCAGTCGTAATTTTAAATTTTTAAACAGCTAATTCTTGTAAAGTGAACGTACAAGGATTCCTACTTCCAAATAGCTTGATTGGTTACACGCTACACAAACTGTAAACTTACGATGCAGATAAAGCCTTACAGAAATATAAGGAAAGATACAATAATAACCCCAAACGTAGTCTGTTAGTGTAGGGTAGGGTGTTTAAACGTACGTACTAGGCCCAGCATTGCTTATACTGTTACAAACCAAATATGTGGAGCTAGATAAAGCTGTACACTACTCATGCCATTTGATTTAATTTCGTTTATAAGTATGTAAATGGGTTCCCAAATTGTTGGTGGACCAGATTGTCTCGGTGCTCTTATAGCGCTATTTAGTGCTATTCAGGAATTATATTGAAAGTAATTGTTCTGAAGGAACACTACACTGAACAATACTTTTATTCTTTATACAACATACATGCCATCAGATAGTTTATATAATTGATGAACTGCATATCTAAATATTCGTTCCCATTACAGAGACACATATGCCTAAAAATATACCAATATTATTTGCATATTAATGCACGAAGTTTAACAATATATGCAAGTACCATCAGATTGAAAAAAGTATGCTTAAAAAAATTCTAATACATAATACAGTATTATTAATATTGTTGAATCAAGACAACTGAAGAATTTATTAACACTAATTGTATTGATAGTGCACGACCAAATATTTCTGTAATTAATATTTTTTGTTTTATATCTAATATGTGTAAAATTGATTAAATTTCAGGATCTTCATGCAAAAATCCGATTTTCTGTTTCTTTAGAGAACATTTCATAAAGGCTTTTTAAGATTTGGAGGAATATTTTAAACATTCTCTTTTTTCCAGTACACTCGAATTTTTTCAACTTTACTTCTCCAGTTTTACCACACAACGTCTTACTGTCATGTCTTCTGAAAGTCACTAGTTAGGTATTAAGAATACTGCCGTTAGGAAAATATTTTTTCTGGTACTGCCTTAGCAAAAGCTCCGTACCAGAGAGATTGGACATGGTTAGAGTTGAATTAAATGTCGAGATAAATTATCGTATTTCATGTAATTTATTTAATAGCCCGGATAGCTTCGTGATTAAATGAAGTATTGTAACACGAAATGTAAACAGCAGCGCGAAATGTGTTTACTCTTATCGGATGGCGGCTTTCCTCAAAGGAACGCCGCTACGCTTAATTGAGTCCCGGCAACATCTTATTAAGGAAGAATGATTTATTACCTTCAGGACGTTTCTACATAAAAAAGAAGGTTCGAGTTATTTCAGGAACCATCGCGAATACAATTGAGGTGTTGCAAGCGGGCTTGCAACACCTCAATTGCAACCGCAAGCTTGCAACCGCAAGCGGGCTTGCGGTCGGAGAGGAGATTAGACGTGAAGCCGCGGGTGAATGAACAAGACGAAAAACGGACAAGTGAAATAAATTAGTTAAGAGTGTGACATAAATTAATTAGTTAGGAAATAGTTATGTTAAATTAAGTTGTGTGTAGTGTATAATTAGGACAGTGTAAATAAATTAGAAATAAACGTTGTCGTATGTATCGCAGTAAGTTCCTTTGGGAATCAGGCACATTCTGGTTTTTTTATGTATTGTATGCAAGTTAAAAAAAATGCAAATGACGAAAGAATTATGCAAAATATGAAATTTGCATAAATTTTTTTTACTAATAATCTTTGTCCTTATCTAACACAAGAAATTCAGGTTTTTATATACGACCTGCTCCATGAAAAAATTTAATTGCTGTTACGTTACTAATAAAATAATTACTAATACTGCTTTATTTCTTACTAAATGGAGCGCTTATTAATGTTAAGTAAAATATTAACTAACGAACTCTAACAAAAGGAAATGTAAGTTTAGATGCATTTTTTTCCAGTAGATTCAGACGTTACACTGTAATGTCTAATGTGCGTGTAATATTAATACATCTGCCTAACCAAGAATTGGAATTGACAATGTAAGTAAATGCAATGCACGGATATTCGCTATCGGAGTAGTTGTTTCTGGTGCTTAAGTGTATCACATTCGAACGCCATTTCCCCCTCCAACCCTCGATTCCTCCCTTACGCGAGCTCGAGCGCAGTCGATCCGGACTCACTCCGCGCAGAACACCTGGAATAACCGGACTTGTGTTTCAGCGTCTCCTGGGAGCAACCTGCTGCCGGAGTCGCTCTTCTCCGACTCGCTGACCCCCGACGACGACGCCTGGACGATCCAGGTGATCTACCCGGCCGGCGAGGCCGACGGCGACGACGACCCCCTCACCGGCGAGGACAACCTCGTCTCCGGCGGCGAGGCCGGCGACCCCGGCGCCAGGTCCTCGGACGAGCTCGAGGTCGTCGGCCGCCCGGCCAAGAGGTTCAAGACGGAGGGGTTCGCGTGCTCCAACTGCCACAAGATCTACAACGCGAAGAGGAACCTCCAGCGTCACATCAGCGACGAGTGCGGCAAGGAGAAGAAGTACAGCTGCGACTTCTGCACGTATAAGAACCACAGGAGGAACGAGGTCGTCAAGCACATGCAGAGGAGGCACTACTTCACGTGGAAGCACGATTAGTGGTACAGTTCGCCACTGTATATGAACCACAGGAGTACAGAGGTCGTCAAGCATATGCAGAGGAGGCATTACTTCACTTGGAAGCACGACTAGTGGTACAGTTCTCGAAACGGTACGCCTTGTGTTCAAAGCTTCACTCTACTACCTCTTGGTTGCCAAAGAGAGACAAATCCGGTGCCTTTATCACTCTGGAACTCCGAAGTACCTCATATTGCGTCCTGCCATGCGAATTTAACTGGATAGCTCAAGGTTCATTAACGGGAAGGCAGTACATTTTATTATAACAACCATTTCAGGCAAAACCAGAGAAGGAATAAAATAAATATATTATCTTTGGTAACATTTGTCCCAGATCTCTTCAAAATATTTTTGAACAAGCCCTTAAAGCACATTTGGGACCATGATGGAACTTTTTTATTATCTACCATTCAACATATCTACTCTGGTTACTTTCCCTTTGATCCCAGTAAAGTTTAATTATACTCCATTTGCATATAATTGTGTCATGTTAAAACACCTTTAAGTTGAATAAACTACCAAATATTTACCACCACATTAATCTCCAACTTCATAGGTTCTTCCAAGGGTCAATAACTTAGGAACTCATTTTGCATACTTTTGGTTCAGTTTTTCAAAGCTGCATCAAAGAAACTGTAGCTGGTTCGAAGTAACTTATAACTTTATAACTTTCATAAAAGATAAAGTTATTGGCTTCAGGTTAGTAAAGTGTGTTTTAGACATTTGTTAAATAGTTTTACCGTATTTTGCACTTTTCTTCGTTCTCTTTCTGTAGCATGTTAGTGTCAGCTAAACGACACAAGACTGCTTGTCATAGTTACTTCCACCTTTTCAACGTTAATAGCAATAAGTAACAAGTGAGGTTTGCTATGTTGATACGATTTATAAAACGGAATTGAAGCAATTAATAATTGGAATAAATAATGTACATTTGTAGGTACCCAGTGATACATTTTTTTTTTCTATCATATTCTATTATAACAGTTAGCTCTGGTATTCTTTTTGCTACTCTTGATACGTCCACAATGTCCCGAGGAAACGTCCCCATTTCCTAAGGGTTTTATTGTGATATTCACTGTATGCCCTGAAATGTATTGTGAAAACGTGATTTGCGGTTATGTTGAAATATATGTGACGTTATAGAATCGACTTTTATTTCTGTTTGACCTTACACGGGTATTTAGTGTTATGGGCCGTTTCTGCGGAAAGGAAAGATCCTAAAAACGTCGATGATCCTCACGACACGAGTTCACAATATCCAAATGTTAGACTACATAGATAACTTTGACCTAAGACTTAGTTTCTATTTTGAACGAGCTACAGACCGAAGGTAGCAAAATAAAGGGTGAAGGGCGCTTGAGTGTTTAATCTGGTAGATTTTGCTCTGGCGTCTCAAGTTGCTAATATATATGCGACGTGATTGGTGCAGCAGGTGGTAAATCTCTCTTCAACCATAAAAAGTGGCGTTTCGATAGCTTTGGTTCCTTCTGCAATTTCTGCATCTTCTCACTATCACCGGAAGATGGAAGATTACGAGAGATGGAATTACATGCAGCTCTGAGTACATAATGCAAGAAGATAGCTCGTTGTCGCCTATACACCAAGTTCTGAATAAAGTCACATTCGTTGTATATCGTACGTTTTTATTTCATATCCAGTCTTGTTCGAAACCTCATAATTAACTTTCTTTTTATAATACCCCCAAACCATTGCATGTTGGAATCTTTGTTGCTAGCTCAGTACCGTCAAGTGCGGTTTGTTACAGGATGCGATTTCTGCGGCCGGATTTACGTGCACCAGGAACTCAGCTTCATCCGTAAGAAATGCATCTGCGGGAAATTTACAGATTTCTTCTGCAAGATGTGCACTTTCTCCACCAAGTACTTGTATCACATGAAATTGCATCTTTCCACTCAGCATCGCATCGATTTCGATCGGCAGATTAACGAGAAGCAAAGGAGAAAACTGCATAAGCTGAAGGTCAGGAATAAGCGAGAAGCGAGAGAAGTGGCTTTGTTGCTTGCAGAAAGACCTGAATAAAGGGACTGATTCATTTCGTATTTTGCGTTTTTATTCGTCGGAATCGTCGAGCAAAGGGCTATAAAGAGTACTCATGTTGCGCAATGTTTGACATAGCAGTGATTTCCATGATTTAAGCATCATTTGGTTTTGCCTTGTTTCGTTCCAATGTCATGGTACCCGATGCCTTTCGTCACAAGTACCACTTGATGTAATTGAGGAGGTACTATCCAGTGTTCTTATTAGCCTAAGGAAAGTACTCCGGTTACGCTCATTTTTGGGAATCCTATAACTTTCTTCTGCTTAACGATTGAAGCTTCCTCGTCGTCGTACCCACTGTTAGTGCCTTCTATTCCAGAAAACCGAATTGTGGATCGTCCATGAGCACATTTGCTCGCTTCCTTCGAGACGTGTTTCAAGCTGAAATTTTTCTTGTAGCCCGTTTCGAGTGCGACAGATGCGGCAGATCGTACAAGCACAAGACGAACCTGTACAGCCACAAGCGCGAGGAGTGCGGCAGGCCGCCCTCGTACTTCTGCATGGTGTGCGCCAAGGGCTTCAAGAAGAAGCAGCACCTGCAGCGTCACCTCGTCGTCCACAACGACGTCAAGTACGTCCCGCGGGAGCTCAAACTGCTGAACTTGCCGCCCCCCACGAATACCCACCCAGGGCAGATCCTGTCCAAAGTGGATTTTGATAGATACTAAGATAGTGCAATAATAATTGTAGTTGTTAGTAGTAATTACGTATCGTTACTCGCCACTAGTGAAGTATATTAACGAAAATAAAAATTTTCGAGAGTACCTCGTAGATTTATTTAAGTTTTTTTAAAAGTAACGTATGGGGGTATTTTCCATTTTAATTGATGGTGTGCCGGTGAAATCAATTGGAAAAGGGACTGGATTAATGCATGCTGGAATGAAGGGACAGCAATGTAGATTTTCAAACCAGAAGATTGGCGCTTTGAAATATACTGAAAAAGGACCTTGTATAATCAAAAGTAGTCCATCTATAAATTTGACATTTGAAGAAAGCGTCATAATATGCAGTTAGACTAGTTAGACCTAGTCAGACTAGGTTTGTTCCTTTTTTTTTTTTAAATACCTACACATTGGCTAGAATTCGTTTGAACGTGTTCATTATTCTATTAGAATTATCACTTATAACGCAGAAAATCATCGCCTTTGTTACATTAATGCAGAAAGTTGACGCGTTCAGACGCACATGAACTGTCTAGCTTTAAAAGTAATTATGTTTTTATTCAAAATTGTAACATTCATCATCTTTGAAACAAAAAATCTTTATCAAAGTGAGGATTCTTTTGTTATGTGGTTAAGCCAAATATCTCGTTTGAATATAGTACAAAATGACGTTAACCATTTTTTAATCGATAGGGTACGCCTGTCAAATTTGACATATATTTAAGAAATCGAAAAATGCTAAACAAAAGTGGTTTTTGGTTCAGTTTTATACTCACATGCACCACATTCAAATTTGACCATATACACTATATTCAACGAAGGTAGATTTTTTTACTTATTTTTGTAATTAACTGTAGAGGTATGGAATTTCCCGGTGAAGAAGCTTACAATCAAAATGATTTTCTTAAAATGTACCCACATGAAATAAAATATTCTCTTGATTTATATATTTATTTTTTGTTATTTTAATATCCGATAATTAACATCAAATTTTCGGATTCCACATTAATAAATACTGTCCTGTCGATTCGAAAAAAAAGAAATTGTAATGGTTATTTCTAATTTATTTACACTGTCCTAATTATACACTACACACTACTTAATTTAGCTTATCTAATGCCTAACTAATTAATTTATATCAGTTTTAAATGTAATTTATTTCACTGGTCCGTCTTTCGCCTTATTTATTCACTCGCGGCTTCACGTCTCATCTCCTCTCTCCGACCGCAAGCCCGCTTATATACATATCTCCATTGTATTCGCGATGATTCCAGGTCATTCCTTTCTCAAATAATGTTTGTTCTAGAGAGGTCGGGAAGGTCATAAATCATTCTTCCTTAATAAGATGTTGCGGGAACGCTCGGGACGGTTTTTATTGCTTGCCGCTGCGCTTATTAAGCGTAGCGGCGTTGCTTTGAGGTAAGCGGCCGTCCGATAAGGGTAAACACGTTTCACGCTGCTGTTTACATTTCGCGTTACAATACTAATATTATTACTTTTAAAGAAAACTGTTTTAATTCGTAATTTTCAAAAGTGAGAAAATGGAAGAAACCGAAATTACCATCATCATGTTAATCGTCTTAATAAAACAGCGCAAATTACACCTTCCATCGTTTTGAAATAGTCAGGATAACGGGTAATTTCTATTAATATCATCAATAGTAATAATATATGTGTTCAGACCATTGACGAAATTGCATTGTTTTTAACATAATCAACTTGAAAATTTTATTTGTTCCATATACTTTCTTAAATTAGAGTCATATGTGCACAATTCTGGATGAAACCTGGATCAGGAATATATCTTGTTTCATTTCGTGATATTTTGAGAAAATCATTCTAAATGTATAGGTATGTCACATATAAATAGATCTATAAAATTGGGGATAATCTTAGATATATTGATTTACAAATTGATTCAAGAAGAAAAATCGACTCAGCATTAATAAGATTTGATGAAAACAGTTTTTAAAATCATCTGATTTTTCGTAAAAATTTGAATTTCGTTGTAAATTTTAATTATGAAGGACCTTCTTCTTTTCTTTTTTCAGAAAAAAGGTAGTTTATTTTTAATACATTTCCAAAATTCATATGGCCAATGTGACTAATATTTGGCCGTCGCAATCCAATGTTTTGTAATGTACATATGAAAAAAACTTGACTATAACAGGTTGACTAGGACACAAGAACAATGTATCTCACAAATAAAATTCAAATCATAGAGCCGTAATTAGACCCACTTTAACGTATGGAGGCGTCAATTAAACCAGCTATCAACTCATTATGTAACACGCATAATTAAAAATTTTCCAAGCAATCACCCGTATTACATGGTACGTGACAAACAAAACTATCCACAGATATCCAAAACGAAGGAAAAAACGCCATGGTTTCAAAATGACATTGAAATTATCTCCTCCAACAGTGATGTTACATAAACGTAACAGTTATACTTGAGACACGTACGCATTGTATTATATAATTTACGCGATGGGTTCAGTTGTATCAGACTATGTCAAAAATAAAAATTGCCCTGATGCTTGTAAATGGAGATGAAGAAGAACATAGAAGATCCAAAAAAGTAGTAGAGAAACCTGATCAGGACAAAATGGGTTCTTCCAAACAAGAAACAACAACGATGTAACAGTTTGATGAATGTAATTTGTGGTCGCTGTTTAATAAAGAAGAAAAGTTGTTTGATTTCTGTTTGAACGAATTGTTTGTTTGCATTGTTTCAGGAACTTGAGAGGGAGTTTCGGGTTTCCCACAGGACGTACGGAACTGTGCGTGTAAATTCCGCTACGACAGCATCTGGTTCTTGGTCAGTATCTCTCTATTAACCCGCGTACCGTAGCTTTTGTCGACGTGCCCCCCGAGCCTCCCTCCGCCCACGTGCTCATTCCGTCTCTTTACAGATCCCCTACCGATCAAAATGAAACTGAAAAAGGAACACCTCTTCCCGATAAAGGTCGAGTTCAACGAGCTGAACCCGTTCCCGTTGCCGTTCCTGCTGGCCGCCGCCGCCGCAGACGTCGACGACGACGACGGCAAGTCGAAGCGGAAGACGAAGAGGATAAGGGGCGACTTCCGGTGCCAGCAGTGCGGCAGGAGCTACATCAGGAAGGACTCGCTGCAGCGCCACCTGACGTACGAGTGCGGCAAAGAGCCGATGTTCCAGTGCCCGTTCTGCCCGCAGCGGTGCAAGAGGAAGGGCCACCAGATCAGGCACGTGCGGAGGAGGCACAAGGACAAGGTCGGGCTGCTCGAGGAGAACAACCCCGGGATCTTCGGCGTCGAGAGGGTCGACGAGGTCGATCAGATCGTGCGGGACGCTCTGCCCACGGGTTGCTTCCAGGAGGGGATGTAGCGCTTCCCAGGATTTTCCCATGTGCGATTCGACACCGACGAACTTCAGGGAGCGATATGAATTTGAAATTACGCGGAAGTCGGCGGTTCTGCCACGTCAGGGCACGTCTGTAATCCGTACCCTAAAGGCGTAATGGCTGACAAGGAGGTTGGTGGCGGAACTCATCTACATCCGAAGTAAAATAGAAAGTTCCCACAGGCACGTGCCGGAAAACGTGCCAACTAGAGTGTTAAACGTTTGAACAAGTTTATGTTTTACTTTCAACTGTGTGTGTAAAGACCTGCCGCATACATTTTCCGACTTTAATAATAAATACAAAATAAACAAATTTCGTGACGTTAAACTTAGATTTGTATACCACGTTTGTCTGAAATCAGATCGCTTGCAATATCTTTCAAGGGAAGAACGACAAAATCCGAATCTAGGACGCTTTAATGGCGTGTCAATAGAAATTTTTGGGTTTTTACCCCGTTTTTTTGGCTGTTTTCACTAATGGGTCCTAAAAATCTAGTTACAAAAATAAGTTCTAATTAGGCAAAATTAACCCAATTTTAATACTCAAAAATTAGAGACTTCACTAAAATGAGATCCTTGAAGAAATCCGATTTCACAACCTTTTAAGCACGTATCAACATTCCCTCTGTCCTCTAAAGTTATATTCTTTATTTCGAGTATTTCGACCTATTGGTCCCAAAATGGCATAAATGTCAAAATATGATAAAATTTAATACAAAATTGTTGTATCTTAGAGTTGCTAATTTCAGTAGTATAGTTTTAATGGCCAGAAATTTATTATTGGGGCAATTTCAAGATAAAATAACATGCAATTAAAAAACTTATCGTTGCAGTGAAAGATCCAAGCTTTTCTGAATTAGGTACAGTAATGGTGGGTAGCTTAAGTAGTAATAAATTGATTTAAATAACTGCATCAATAATGAAATCAAAAAAGTGTTTATCATCAAATAAATGATGTGTACAATAATCGCATTTTTAGGCTCTACAACAGCGCAGTCGATATATTCGAAACTGTTGTGTAGTGAAATTACATATAAAATACATCGTTTCATGTTTCAGCGTCGACAAAATTATTTATTTATATAATCAACATCGATCTAATCCAGTGAAATGTGATTGTAAAGTGCATAAAATTGCAAATCTGGTGCATCTGGTTAATTTCATGATCAACATCCTGTGTTTATTACAATTGTTTTTTTAGAAACCTGATAAGTCTCGGTCGGTCCCGTTATGAACATAGCAGGGTCCATAGAGTTATAGACTTACCTAATGTAATGTCATGTAATAACTCAATATTATTACCACAGTGGAAAGCATAGCTTGCCAGCAGAACCACCCATGGTAACAATTTCCATAAATAATCCAATACTGAGCTGTTTCAATACTGTCCATACTCAGTCAGATCTAGTAGAGTTCATAGTGGTAGTGCAATATTCAACTCTGCAATATTTTACCAGAGTGGAGTGCATAAGGGGCCAGTAGATCCAATCAAGTAACAATTGCCATAAAGGATCCAATAAGTTCTGTTTCAATATTCTTCACCTTCGTTCAAGTTCAGTTAAAACACATTGACCACAGCGATAAGTGTGTTTTTTGTCTACTATTTTAAATGTGATCCATGGCACATTTACCGCGGCGGTAAGTGTGTCTATTATTTTAAAAGTGATCCATGGTCACCATGTTCTTTTATCTAGAAACGTTCTATACGCTCATGTAGCGATTTTTCTTCTCTTGATTAGACTGATTTTGACGTTTAATTCACGAAGTTGGAATCCTGCAACTGAAACATATTGCAAGTGCTCTTATTTGTATGAAGTTTACTGAAGAGGATGTAAACGCTGCCAACTTAAACCGGCAAGCTGAAATTGAATAGTTAGATTTCAAAAATTGAACGAAATAAGTTATCACCGTTATTACCATGATTTAATTTTTAAGTTATTTACTGCTATTGTTGAAAAACCTATTATTCTGCTGAAACCTTGAACACTTTGTAAATCGTTTTGCGATACGTGTGTTTATACAATTTTTTTCACGAGTCCTGGATCGGTATGTGATTTTGGACACCCTGTGTTTGAACATAGGGTTTTTTTTTTAAAGAAACTATATTACTAGGTACTAATAGTGCTATAGGTGCTAAACGGAGTTGTTTATCAATTAACTGACATGTTGGGTGTCTTTGACTTAGAGTAAGAGTGCACAAAATACCAGAAAAAAGGGAAAGAAGGTTATTTACAAATTTCCAATTTAGAAGGTTATTCGTGTTATTTCGGTGATTGCAAAAAGGTGCTATTTTCCGGCTTTATTAGTAGATTGCTGCGTGATAAGTGTAATTGCATTAAATATTAATTAAAGGAATTGGTACATCCTGATCTCACAAAAGACTCTCTATTTGCTAGTGATATTCAAATAGCTGACCAATTTTTGAGATGCTTGAAGGCTAATTGGTCATGACTGAAATATTTTTGAAAAAATTCTAACGGAATTTTAGTAATTTTCTGAAAATTTTGTACGGTGCTCTCATAAAATACTTATCAATCATTTTAGTTAATTCCTGTTTAGTCGTTTCAGCCAGATCATATTTTTATTTCGTTTCTGGAAACTGACGTAATTGTCGTAACATTTAATTTGTTTCAACAAATGTGACGTGTAATTGTTATGCCTTTGTGTAAATCGAAGATCCCTAATCTACCAGTTAGTGCTAAAGAGAAGCTATATGCTATGACAACTCCGCTACACCATGAACTTCAATGCAAGTATGACTGAATGAGTGACATGTGAAAGGTACTAGCTTGATCTCTTAGCTCGTTCGAAGGTGCCTTACCGAGCGTTTTGTATTTTGTTTTATATCGCAAGTCTGATTTTTTTTATTTAAGCTTTTTTATTGTGAGAAGAGATTGTTGTGTATATATATTGTACGTTATTTATACATATATACATATATTTTTTACGAATACCTTTGTGATCTTTAACGAATCGATTCCGCAAGTCGAGACTTTACCAGTATTACTCAAAGGGAGCGTCCGACCTGCCGGATTACCTTTTACCACGTGTAAACCGGACCCTCGCTTTTTATACCGTCGAATAAACTCATCACCACACCAATTCTGATTAGTTATTTCCCGATCGTCCCCCCCGTTCGCTTTCAACTTCCATCTTCTCTCTCTTCATCCCGTAGATAGTACTTCGAGAGTAGGCGCGGTCGCCTTGCTTCTTTCCACGTTCACTGTCACTGTAATTTTTTTAGCCGAGGACCTCAGGGTCCGGACCTCGTGGGAGAATTGGCCGCCGCACCTGATCCTGCCGATGATGCTGATGAGGGAGAACATGAAGAAGTCGATGCTGGAGAGCGGCTCTCTCGATCTCTCCGTCTCGAGGGGCGGCAGACCGAAGACGGAGGACGGCTCCGAGCAGGACGGCTTCGTGTGCGGCAACTGCTCGAGGATCTACAAGCTGAAGAGCTCCCTCAGGAACCACCAGAAGTGGGAGTGCGGCAAGGAGCCGCAGTTCAAGTGCCCGAACTGCAGCTACAAGGCGAAGCAGAAGATGCACATGGCGAGGCACATGGAGAGGATGCACAGGCCGTTGGACTTCGCCAGTGTCAAGGCCGAGATCAAGGAGGAGATGGAGGATCGCGGCCCGGAGGTCGGCAATAACGACGGAAGCAATAGCGCCAATTAGGTCGAAGGGTCTCTTTTTTATGATACATTCCAGACGTTCTTGATAGAATTGTAATGAGGCGCAAGGGACGTACCGCGACTGTCTTGATTCCTCGTGGCATTCAATCGGTACTTTGTTAAAATTTTATCAAGGAGCCACCGTTTCAACTCGTTGAGCTTTTCGGGTACCTCTTGCTCAATTAAGTTAACCAAATTCCATTCCCAATTGTTCTAATGTTTTAGGTACTGCTTGGATCGTTTGGGCTCTTCGAGTATTTTTTGGTCGACACATAATCACAAGCTTCTTCTCTATTAACCTTGCGAGAATAAATCTTACTGCTCGAGTGTTTTGAATTTTACTTTTTAGTCGAGACGAATGTAAGAAAAATGATCCACTGTCTTGATTCCTCGGGGCATTCAATGGGTACTTTATTAAAATTTTACCAAGGATACACCGTTTCAACTCGTTGGGCTTTTCGGGTACCTCTGGCTCAATTAAGTTAACCAAATCCCATTCCCAATTGTTCTAGTGTTTTAGGTACTGCTTGGATCCTTTGGGCTCTTCGAGTATTTTTTGGTCGACACATAATCACAAGCTTCTTCTCTATTAACCTTGCGAGAATAAATCTTTTTGCTTGAGTGTTTTAAATTTACTTTTTAGTCGAGACGAATGTAAGAAAATGATCCACTGTCTTGATTCCTCGGGGCATTCAATGGGTACTTTATTAAAATTTTACCAAGGATGCACCGTTTCAACTCGTTGGGCTCTTCGGGTACCTCTTGCTCAATTAAGTTAACCAAATCCCACTCCGAATTGTTCTAATGTTTTAGGTACTTCTTGGATCCTTTGGGTTCTTCGAGTATCACATAATCACAAGCTTCTTCTCTATTAACCTTGCGAGAATAAATCTTACTGCTCGAGTGTTTTGAATTTTACTTTTTAGTCAAGACGAATGTAAGAAAAATTATCCACACTATTTTTGTCTTTACCTTTTAGGTAAGTCTTGATTGCTTGGAGCACTTTGGGTTTTACTACATGGGTACAAACTTATTCTCTTACTAACCTTTTAGTAATAAATCTGCTACTTTAATTTGTTGGGCTTATAAGACAATCAATAAGTTCAATAAAATTGATCCAAACTCCTAGAGTTTTAACGTTTTAGGTGGGGCAGTAACGCTTGGATTGATTTGGTTCGTCTAATACCTATTTCAGTACCTAGTAATCCGAATTTCTACTGTATTAACATTTTAGGAAGAAATGCGCTGTTTAAGTCGTTTGGGCTCTTTGGGTGTTTGGGTATCTTTTGTATTAACCTTCAAGAAGGAGCTGGGCACCGTTTCCCCAACAGGAATTTAGGCAAATTGACCTAAGTTCCTTCTGAATTAACGGTTTAGCGAGGGATGTGCTTGTATCTTTTTGGGCTCTACATTTTTTGGTAAATACAAACTTAAACAAATCGATTTAATATTATGTGAATGTGGCGTCAAGTTGATTTGTGCTTCTCCTTTATTAACAGTATTGGACGGAGTGTACACCACAGTGTTGTAACATTTTAGGATATATTTAGATCTTTGGGGGTTATTTTTACACCAAAATTCGTTCAAGGTACTAACACTAAAAAAAATTGTTTATTGTGTAGCACTTTTTGGCCTCTACTTCAATCCTTATTAAACATGTTCAGTATGTCAACATGAAAGTCGTGATTGTTTAAGAAAGCTTGCAAAGAACCTTCGTTTTATACTAATTAACACACCGGAAAATACGTTTTTGACAATTTTACGTTTGTCGTTACCAAAAAAATTGTGATTGGGTTCAACTCGCACGTTCCACCATGTGCTGTGCACATTGAGATGTCTGTGATAACTTTTTTTTTGAAATAATTATTTGCAAATTGTAAAATCCGAAGTGACCTTCAGAATTGAACTAAAGAATTTAGAATGAGATTAAAGGAAATTGGAAAGTGAGTAATTGTTGAAACAGAAGGAACATGGCGTCGAGATTTTGTTTGTTTTTGTAAAATGTTCAAGTCAGTTCATACAAGGTCAAAACTGAGATTCCAAAAATGTCG
Source organism: Cryptocephalus moraei (assembly GCA_946251905.1). Classification (NCBI taxonomy): domain Eukaryota; kingdom Metazoa; phylum Arthropoda; class Insecta; order Coleoptera; family Chrysomelidae; genus Cryptocephalus; species Cryptocephalus moraei. The sequence continues at coordinate 40,754,226 of OX276452.1, forward strand.
TTTCATTTTGATATTAAATTCCAGCACAAAATGTCTTTACATCGCAGGAGATTTGTAGAATTATTCTGCATAACTACCTTATCAATCGATTCATAAATAATTTCTGCCCGGAGAATTGCAGTTACCAATACGTATTTTCACTGTTTTACAATAAAACAGTCTCATATAACACTATTTCCTTCAGATGGCATGTACCCATAGACTGACTGTCGTGTGATAATACAATCGGAAGTAATTTTTTTTTATCAATTAATACGCTCAATATCGTCTTGTAATACCGCCATAAACTTATTAGATTCGAATCTGAAGGAAATGTGAACGTATTGTTGGTACGTCCTTTGCGTCCGCCTATTTTGTTGGTTAAATTTGGTGACCTCAAAGAAATCCATTTCTTGATTCCTCATACGCACACAATATACCTCATTCTATACTGCCTTTTTATACGTATCCAGTGTACAACAGCTGCGACTGCCTCAGCCTATTCTGAGCAGTCGGTTTTATAAACCTTTTTGTAGATAAGATATAGTAGGAAGGAACGCACTATTTTTATACAGCCTTTATTGAAAATGTGATATTGATCCAACACGAAAAAGACACCTCACCATCACTTTTTAGTATTATTTAAAAAATATATATATGTAAAAGACAATAATGACTCAGCTCTGTCGGGAATGTTCTGAGCCGCGACCGGATCAGAAGCAGTTCCCTTTACGCCTACCTCGGGACCGTTCCTATCGCATTTCGTTTCGTTTTTGAATGTTCCTACGATTTTGTATTGTGTTTCCCAAATCGCTGTTATCTGTCAAAATGTGATAACCGTTTTGAAACTTTCTGACGTAATGATTTTAGCTGTTAGGCCTATTTTTTTGTATACATTGTAGCGTAGGTTAGGGACTAGGATTTTAAGAATTTTTATTGAAACACCTGTGACATATCCGAACAACTGAATCGCTACTCAATCTATACTAGTTAGGGAATCGTTAGGCTATGACGATGGAAAATTTTATTTGTTATATATTTTATACGCAGATACAGTGAGATGTTTTATTAGCTCGTAAGTGCTTTTGTTATGCCCCTGGGGTCGACCGGAGCTGCTCCCGGCCTAGCAGATACTTTTCTTTTTGGCTGTGGCTCACATATCGTGAAGGGGTTTAAATTTAATTATAACAGGTTCCGATGGAGAACGAACCCAGTGATATTACATAATTTTGCCCGTGTAGGCACCTTATCGAGATCTCAGATCGCAAGAGTTTTTGGAAGTAAAGTCCCAGATGGCGTTGATGTCGTCAACCCTGGGATTAGTTTTATAGTTATCGTGTGATTATTAATTGTGGGATCGCGTCGGCTCGACCCCAGGTGGACCCAGTAACGCTTTAAAGAAAATCAGGGGCAGCTTCAATTGGCAATTAAAAATAAACAAAAAAAAATACTATATTATATATATGGAGACTAATCGGGATAATCTGGGGGTCTGTTTAAGACATACTGGTAAACTGCTTTAAGTTTTTAAGTCTATTAGTTAATTGTAATTTGTATGTATATTATACGATATTTGCGCGGAAAAGGGTTGATACTACATTATTTTAAGAGATGTTCCCGCATACTACGTTGATATTAAACGTCTGAAAAACGAATACTCAGTAAAAAATAGTTGATTTTGTGATTTTTTTACCATATGTAGAAAGAGAGAAAGAGAGGAGAGAGGGTGGTAGAGAGTGGTTTTATTGAAGTTCCTGATGAAAACATATCAAACCATTTTGTTTCCGTTGTAAATTTTGTACCATTTATGTATACCTACGTAGAATAAGAAGTTTGTGAGTTGTGAAGTTTTCATTATTATTTTTTTGTTTGTTAATTCCGATTACAGGTACATCACTAGAGCTTGACGGTAGAGGTAGACATATTTTAATAAACGTTTACAAAAGTTGGAAGCTGTTTGATTTTGATGGAATGGAGCCGAGATCTGGGAGTTTTTCTTTGACTTTCCAGGTGGAAATCTTACTGCAAAATAGCCATATTTAAGGACCAAAATTATTACAAGGAAGGTCTAAGAGGGCTAGAAATTGTGCACTTTCAACGACGTCAACGCAGCAAATCAATGTGTCAGTAAATAGCTAATGGATGTTAACTAGCCAGAATGTGCTACGTATGGAACGTATAAAAGGTGTTTCAAAATTGCCAAATGACCGTATATGTGTTAACCAATGATAGTATGAAAGATATGTTAACTTTGTAATGATTTTTGGATAGGTTTAATCCTGCTTATTAGGTAATGCTTGTTGGAACAAATTATATTTTCCACAAGAGGTGTACCAATTTTTAGAAAATTGGAATTGGTTGTAGGTACGTCTGAAATAAACCAAAATTAGTGCATATTTTTTGGCAATAAAAAATGCAAGCTTCAGTACTTTTTTGTCCTGAAGGATTGCTAATAAATAAGCCTTGAATTATATGTCAATTGCATATTTCGTAAAACTTAGCATATTTATGCTATGTAGTACATACTGTTGTAATCGGGTCGATATTTCTAATTAGAGTTATTAGCATTTGTAGATGTTCTAAGGGTATCCCCCGAGCCTAAAAATCTTCTTTTTGAACAAATTTGTACCATTTTTCTGTGTAATCAAGAATTACAAACGAGTGATATTTAGACCTCCCAAGACCTCCCCACAAGCTTTTTATTAAAATCAGCAGGGATAAAGGGGTAGTTTACCCTCGCCATTTTGGATTTCTCACAAATTTTCTCAAAATTCGCTGCTAACATTTTATTAAAATCTCCATTTTGGTTTTACCATCGAATATGTTTTATAACATTTTCGTAAATCTCATCTAAAAGGCACTTTACTATAGTTTTTCGGTTTTGTGAGATTTTCTCGAAAAACCCCCAAGAATTTTTTTCGACTTTAAATATATATTCTATTACCTATCGAATAAGTATAATAAAAATCAATAACATTCTTGCCCAAATCTTCTGTATTTAATGTGCTAATGTGTTAATAATTGTAATTAATACATATATATTAATACTGCATTACAGACAGGTACTTCAATTTTACATGGAGAATATGCAACTTTTCATTTTAAACTAACTATAGTGAAAAGTGTAAAATATGCTCCTACAATATTTTTAATATCAATCTTTTCAATTTGACTGTTATAAATATGTACCAACACGAAACAACTACTCCCATGACTAATTCCACTCAATACTACCATACAACACATACCACGGATTGTTTTATATGTAAGATTATATTGTTTATCTTTAATACGAATATTGCAAAGGAAATAGGTACAACTAAGGTGGTCTAACTGATAGCATTGATAGCCGACGCGAAATTGGAAGATCCAGGTTCGAATCTAAGTCTAAAGATTTCATCGAAGTTTTCAATTGAGTTACTCTTTTCAATGCTTTCAATTTCAAATGCTGAAATTGGAGAAATATGTGATTAATATTTATATCGGAAGATCAGGATGAAATGAATTTTGTTTCAATACACCAAGTAAATAAAGGCCTTACGTGGTAGTGATTCCAACAGCATGCTAAGCAGAAGTTGATGAACCACTTCACACACCCTGTAAGCTCAATGTTAAAAACCCAACGTGACACAATTCAGCGACAGTTAGTAATGACTAATGACAAGGTAAAACGTCTCATTCAACACACTCCATATTAGAGGCCATGTGCTTTTGGGCTCTGTACATACATTTCAGCAGTCTTGATTATTGTTCAAACTGCCTTTTTCAATTTCGTTGGCCTACCACACTTCCACTTTCTGGACGCTACGTGCCAACCTCAAATCCATCCACTCTTCAACGTAGGTACCGCAGAACCTCTGGGAAACGTGGCGTCCCATTCCATTCCCTTACTAACGTCCTCGTTTTTAGGTGCGAAACCCGCCAAGCGCCCGCTAGTCAAGATCCTCAAAGTGGAGGACCTGAAGAACGACGTCATCGTCGACAGGATCAAGCGGGAGCTCAGCCAGCAGCTGAGCTTCAGTTTGGCCGCGAAACCCGTCAAGTCTGAGCCGAGGGACACGAACGCTCCCCCCAACAAATTGGTGTCGATCGAGAGGAGGAAGCGGTTCCTGAAGATGAAGAAGTGCGACGAGACGCCGCCTCCTCCGAGGAAGTACAAGTGCGAGGTGTCGCTCGGCGAGCTTAGGAAGCCGGTGGACACGCTGCGGTGCACCAAGTGCGGCGTGCTGTACGAGAGGGCCGTCTTCTCGGCACACGACAAGATCTGCAAGGGGACGAAGAGGGAGACGAAGTTCGGGTGCACCATGTGCAAGTTCACCGATCACAACTACAGCGAGCTCAAGGAGCACGTCAAGACGGAACACTCGAAGAACTGACGTAGGAGGACGTAGACTAATTCGATTGGACCTCGAAGGTGGAAGAGGTTTTCCTCGATCTACGCGTCCAAGAGCGAAGGGATTAAACGCTTTAAGCGCTTACGCTCAATCACGTGTTTTCTTCGTTGTACTTTCTAAAAAATACACTAATCCAAAATTGGAATGTTCCAGTTGATTCAATTACTTTCTTCCGAATTCTTTTCCAGAAGGTTTTAGGTGTACCCGAGTACCAACGACTTCATTCAAAAGTTCAGGGATAAGGCGAAATATATGTTGGTTTCGTATGAAGGTCAAAATTGCTACACACGTCTCCAAAAATGCCAAGCATTCCCAGTGTTTTGTATCATGTATATTGTATATTACCGAGGCTGCGGATTACAGGTTTTTTCATATCTCATCATTATTTTGTTACTATTGGCATTTTGCTGTTTTTTAAAAAAATATGTTACTGGTATAAATATTTAATGAAAAAAGGTATCAATTCCTAGAAAATCCACCCCAAAACATTTCAGAAATTTTAGTGCTCACTAATTTAGTGCCTCAACCAGATCTCTATCATTCTTTCATCGCCATTGTACATTAAAACTAATTACCAAATATGACTTCACATTACCAATAACAAGTTAAGACATTTCACACTTCTTAAAGCACACAAATTATGTTGGATAGGTTCAGTTTTCTGTGTTACTTTGATTTTAGGACACCTTGGTGCTTGAAGATTTGTTTGCACTTCTGTTCACTTTTAGGAACACGTCACCTGAAGTAGGACAAAAATTGCCTTTTTATCGAACATTTCTAGAGTTTCCCGACAGTACTGCCGTTTCCTAGAAATATTTTACATATAATGTTCTGAACTCCTGTAGTGCGTTGCATTTTGCAGGGAATCCTAATATTTCCCAGAAAATTCACAATTTTCCTTAAAGTTCGTTCTAATTTCCTCAAGATTTTCCAGGAAAATCCCCTTGATGTCATATTTTTAAACTCAGTACTAGCAGGGCACGCAGTATAGGGACCTTAATCTTTAAATTGGGAAATTTAAAGGTACATTTTGTGTTTAATTCAACCGGTAAAACAATAATTATTGCTGAGATGCCACAAGATGCGAGTGGTTTAAAAACCGTCTTAAGAAGGCTGATGCAAATTTCTCCGACTATGCATATTCTCGCAAAGGTATTTATATAAGGTGTAATCCTACGTAGCACAACCATGACAAATTTTTGGCATCCAATTGAACCCAATGTAGTTGTTTTGAAGATGTAACAAGAAGAAATAAATGTTTCCAATTACTTCTACTCAGTTTTATTTACATAGTCATCCTAGACATACCACAAAAGTTTCCAGTGTAGCAAATGTTTATTATAGTAAATCGACAGTCATTAGTAGGGGTATTGTTTCTTATCCTGGTTCTATAGACGTAGTTTTGTCTCGTCGAAAGGCGCTGCCAAAAATTCCTTCCCCGCTCTTCTCTCCACGTTTCACTGTGGAACAATTTATTGTAGTGAATCGACTGTCGTTAATGGAAGTATTTTTTCCTTTGTGCACTCTGTAGACCTAGTTTGATCCCAGTATTCTGGATTTCTCTCCAGATTATCGTTTCCCGGAATGCAGTAAGTTTCCATTGTGGAGAGAGTCGTTATAGTGAATCGACTGTCGTTAGTAGAGGTACCACTTTCCACCCCGACTCCATAGACTTAGTCATCCTAGGAGGCGTGTTCGAAACCCATCGTTTGATAACACATTAGCGTAGCTTTCGATTAATACCCGTAGGAGGAAGTTAGTGTTAGTGTTAGGACGGTAGTTTCCGGGCACTCACTTAGTCTCGGGGCCGTATCGTCGCGACGCGCGTCCATCTCACCACCGTTTCCCGTTCGAATTTTAGGGCATTACCTCTCCTTCGACGTCGGCAAGGAGAACAGGCGCAAGGGCGGCCCGAAGAGGTCGAGGCGGGAGCCGGAGGGCGAGTTCGAGCTGTTCATGTGCACGAGGTGCACGAAGGCGTACCGGCTGAGGCACTCGCTGACTCGCCACCTGAAGTTCGAGTGCGGCATAGAGCCGAGGTACCCGTGCCTGCTGTGTCCGAAGAAGTTCAAGCACAAGTACGACCTGCAGGTGCACGTGAGGACGAAGCACAAGACCGGATTGAACGACGTGTCGAACCACGAGAAGGTGTTCAGTTGAAGATCTCTACTTATGATCGAGAGGGTTGAATAGAGGCGGGAGTTAGTACTCCTTTTGGTTCCGAAGAGGTGCTGCATTTGTTTGATGTCGGTGTTTCGGTTCGTGCAACATTGCCTCGGTGAAGACGCGCCTTTAGGGTACTTGTTGCATGATGCCGCCTACCGCGGTAATGTTGCATGGCATACCAGTTGTAACAAGACTTTACATGTGTTTGGTTCCAAGGCGAACATTTTATGTGCCAGTCAGTTCATCAGTGTTGCGTTATACGTTGTCTTGCAACACGGCTGCCCATTACGTATTGCCTCCATGGTATTGCAATTTCTTATTGCGACTTTCAACTGCCAGTGGCTTTGTATTTGTAACGCCACGAAATAGTTATGCTGATCAAAGCACCAACCAATCGTTTGAATTCTAATTAACCAATCAGATCATTAAAAGGTTAGCAATGGGCTGGTCTTTCTTATTTACTCCAAAACACTGCTTCTACAAATATTCCAAATTCCACCAGCCCTTAGTTTAAAAATAATCAGAACGTTTAAAATTCTAATGCACTAATTCGGTGCATTTACTGTATTAAGTCATGTCTGTATTGTTACCCTTCGAATTATTTTATATTTTTTTCTCGCCTGACTACGTATTAAGTATTCCTTGATATCGTGAATTAGACTGATTATATTTTTTTCTAGTTTTGTACGTTACCATAGTTTTAGTGTGTTTATAATATTAATAAACTGGTAATTTTACGTTTCGTCTTTCATTGAACGTTGTGTTTTTCAACCGGAAACAGGATTTAAATTTGACGAAAACGAGAAAAATCCCCCGCAAAATTACAGTTGGATAATAAAATATTGTACGATCCAAAGTCATCACGGTTGAAATTGTGAAAAGTAACTTTGGAGCCCAACTGATACATTGTATTACATTAACTTGCTGGTGAATTGATTTATAAGTCACTTTTAGTTTTATGAAATTTCACAGCGGGATTCGTCATAATTTCTCCAGCATTTCTAAGCTCTTGTTGAGCCTCGGAGCACTGACTCACAAGCCTATAGTCAGAGCCCTGACCTTACACATTAACCGATATTGCATTGCCAGCATAACACTTTCTATTTCTGTCTAATGTTCTAATCGAGTCCGGCTCGAATTTACGTTGCTTTAGACCCCACTACTACCCCCGCCTACCCATCTAATCACCACAAGACTCAGCATCGACCGAGACGTTCATTGACTTTTTGTTTTTCTAGTAAATGTGTATCGTTGTCCGCAGTGCTCAAAAATGTATAAGTTACTCAACTCGCTGAGGAGGCACCTGCGCCTCGAGTGCAGAAAGGAGGGGACCCACTCGTGCCACTGGTGCCACAGGCGGTTTAAGCACAAGTTCGCCATCAAGACCCATCTGAAGAATTGCAAGAATAAACTTTACTGAACGATCTCCACGTTGCCTTTCATTCCGACCCCGATCGAGTCCTACCTCGAGCCCGAACACTCTCACCTGTGGTATTCTTGCAGGGGTCTTCAAGTGTCCGACGTGCCTGAAGAGCTACGAGTGGGAGGTGTCGCTCAAGCGGCACCTGAGGCTCGAGTGCGCCAAAATCGGACGGTTCAGGTGCGAGGGCTGCTCGAGGCTGTTCAAGCACAACTTCTCGCTCAAGTCGCACCTGAAGATCTGCAAGGGGACGCGGCACAGCTGGACGGCTTACACGTCTGCGCCTCTTTAACTCCGGCCTTTTTTCTATTGTAGGCGTGACGGGGTACCAGTGTTCCGGCTGCCTGAAGCAGTACAAGAGCAAGTGCTCGCTGTACGCGCACCGGTACAGGGACTGCGGCAAGGAGAAGGCGCACAAGTGCGAGGTCTGCGGCAGGGCGTTCAAGAGGAAGGAGCACTTGAAGAGCCACACCCTCAACCTGCATCCGCAGCAGGCGTACCGACTTCTCATGTGAACTGTTTGTGTGTAGTGTCCGTGGAAGATATCCTGTGGATGTTGTGTTTCTTCTTGTAACGTTAGTGCGCCCGTCGATGAAACTAACGTGTCACCATTCTTCCTGATGTGTACTCTGTGACCTTTGTCAAAAATTTGCCTGCGTACCACAGCTCAGACTGATTGGCGTGCGTAGATACCAGAGAAGGTGTGCATGGATTAATAAAAATAAATACTTAAATCTCATACAAGGTTTTAGTTAGCCCTCCACAATACATACAAGAAGCGGAACACTGGCGTCATAGCATAAATTGGTATTATTTTGCAACGAACTAGTCAAGATAGCTCAATAATTTGTTGATGGGACCCACCACAATTTCGTGCACAAATCTGTGTTTGTGTATTGCAATCAAGATGCTTGCACTCATCATTATCATATAATCACTTTAACAAGGCAACGATTTCATAACAACGTGATAATGACCTATTCATTATGAGTCAACGAGTTTAAAAATCTTAATGGGAAATACAGTGTGACCGCGCATTAATGCATAATGCGTGATTTATTTTTAGACTATAACTTTGGACCAGCGAAGAGCCGAAATATGAACCAACTAGAACTCTAAGTAATGTGTAGGTAACTTTGTGCTTAGCTTTGTCTACGATTGTAGTTACCGTAGATCCGTTAGGGTACTTCTGTTGGCAGTACCTACATTAGTCGCGAGAGTACTAATTACCGATTGTTTGGAGGCATGGTAGTACCCGGAGCCCTTCACATGTCCTCTGAAGCTTAAATTGGTACGTCTATTTAATCACCACTGACTTGTTTTGTATCATCATGATAATCGCTGTTTGATAGTTGCTCGTCAGATTTTCCATTGTAAAATAGCTCAATAAACTTCCCTATTTATTTTCAATCTCCAGCTCCCCCGGTATGTAGCTGTACTCTCCCCCCTTTGCATTCCTCCCACTTATCTAATGCTCCCTCTTTTCAGTTTTTAGATACATGCAATTCGCCAAAGACGCCAACGACAGGTTCATGTGTCCTAACTGTAGCTCGTCGTACAAGCAGAAGGGCCACCTGGTGCGCCACATCAAGTACGAGTGCGGCGTCGAACCTCAGTTCCAGTGCCAGATATGCTCGAGAAAGTTTAGGCACAAGAGTAACCTGAAGGCGCACTACATCATCCTGCACAAGCTCGACAAGGACGGCGGCGTGCCGAAAAAGAACGAGAAATTGAACAAGTCCATGCCGAGCCTGTTTAAGGTCTCGTACGATTAAGGGCGAGTGTTCTTTGATTGGATTCGTACAAAACCGGAATCTGCCCTAATCGGCAGATGAGTGCCTTGAATTATATCTTTTTGGATTTTATTCGATATTACGGTCGTATTCGACGTGTCGTTTTTTAAACTGTGCCCACTTTTTTGACGGTGGGTTGCCTATATTTTGTCTTTTATACGTTTTTTTCAAATTTGTATCGTCAAATATATACAATACGGAAATCTTCGTTTTTCATTCTCCAGTAACGGATACCTTCCATTATTTTCACTTACTACTTAATTGTAATAGATACAAGCAAATAACTGTCGATACAAAACTACCCAGTGTTCCCAGAAGTCACCTGAAACCGTACCATTCTGTCCTATGTTTTCAACCAAAATCCCCTCTTTCTTTTAAAATCCCCTCATGGTCATTTCAAACATTTGCTTGTGTCTGTTACGCTCAGCGCTCTGTCGCCCTAATGGTAAACGGACCTATTTTAGGGAAAAATTACCACTGCGACATCTGCGGTAGGAGCTACCTCTACAAATCGACATTAAAACGTCACATCGAGCTAGAATGTGGCAACGAGGGGCAATTCGAATGCACATCTTGTCACAGAAAGTTCCGGCAGAAACACCACCTCAAGAGGCATATGGTGTCTTCCTATTGCGAAAGCGGTGAGTGAGAAATCGTTGAATGTGGCATAGGATTGCAAAAAGAAAGAAGGGGCAAAAATGCGAACCTCGCGGTGGCTTATCCAGTTTTGATGTGGGGTCGCTAGTTTTTACATTTCAATGCCGAACTTGCTTCAAATGCTCGTTAGGACTTGGAGCCTCTATCCAGGCTTGAGATGATGGACTTAGTTAATTTGTTTCACCTTCCTTAATCAAGTTCTATTGTTCTTGATTCAATACTTAACCTACAAGATCTCATCTTGGCTGCAGTTTGCAGGGAAAATGCAATTTATCATTCAGTTTCAGTCAGAAAGAACTTGGTGCTTCTCTCCAATTTTAAAATGGATACTTAATTTTTTTCCCTTTAGAATTGCAATACAACCCTTAGACCAATCCTTGATGAAAAATGAGATTTCCTCTCTCCAGTCAGATGTGGGGAATCCGTTTATAATATTCATTACCGATGCCATTTGTTTGCAATCCTGTGTGCGCACCTTGTTCTCACCATCATCTAATTTCGTTCGTATTACTTTCAGGCACCAAAAGTCGTTCGTAGTGAACTTCCGTCTGGATCGCGCCATCGGCCATCTCGGAAACGTGTGATATTGTACTTGTTGAATTGAAATAAACGCACTCATTTGTTTGGTTGTCGATAAAGCGTAACGGTCGATGTTAACGTCCACTGCCCCCCGGCTTTCCGCTAGTAACTCCCGTTTCGTTTCTTGTAGGTTTCTACGTCTCGAACGACTTCTATTTCTGCAATAGGTGCAACGCGAGGTACTTCCACAGGAGGAGCGTAGTGAGGCACGTGAACAACGAGTGCAGGCTCGGTTTCCCCTACCACTGTAATATTTGTAACAAGATGTTCAAGAACGAGGAGGACGTCAACGACCACTACACCGACAGCCATTAGATTTTGTACATGGAGAATTCCTTAATAAATTATTCCGAAACAGTTTCTTCCTCAGTCCCCATCGCGAGTTCGTGCTCGGGTTAAACCTAACAAACCTGTCCCCACGAGACCGTCTTCAGCCTTACAACTTGGAGACACGATTCATCTCCGCAGCCACCCACGAGCTACGAGAGAGATCCCATACAGTCCACTCTCTATAGAGATCATTCCACACTTTCGTTCGCCTGTGAAGTGTCCGCTTGCTGTGAAGTCTCGGGCCGATCCGTTCGTTCCTCTTACCCGTTACCTATCTGTTTTGCTGTTTCCAGGTCCGGACGTGAGGAAATTCAAGTGCGTCAAGTGCGACAAGAGCTACAAGCACAAGCCGAACCTGTACAGGCACTCGAAGTACGAGTGCGACGGCGTGCCGAAGTTCGTGTGCGAGATATGCGGAAAGGCCTACACGCAGAAGGTGACGCTTAAGCAGCACAAGGACTCGCTGCACTTCATGGCCGTCTTCAAGTTCGACAAGTTCGCGTTTTGAGGGTCGATGGGGGGAGCTTCGAAATCGCGTTAAATTCCACGTTGGGTTTTGGTTTGGGGTCGGGAACAGGCAGTAATAACTCACAGAGGCAAGAATCATCTTAGATGTGGATGTGGTGATATTTCGCTCCCAGATTTCTCCGTGATTTCCATGATCATGCGATACGAAAGTTTGACAGTGGAATCAAAACCCCTTGTTTCCACGAAACAAGATCCATCCTTTTTGATCGAGTTCCAGCTTTCTTAACTGTGCTTTCAATCATTTCGTTATGTTTAGCCTGTCCTTGTTTCCAAAATCCAGTTTTGCAAACCTTGGACATGTAAGACTTATTCATGCGGTTTCGAAGGGAAAAGTTCTATCCTGTAGGTTTGTTTATTAAAGAGAAATTTTCCTTCATGTTTTAAGGAATATTCCTTCAATTTTACAGTATAGCCATATGTATCTTTGGGTATTATCTTTAGATAACCAGGAGGACGGTAACTCTTCCTGTTGGGCTAATCTTACAGCTGGTAAGACCAAGAGATTCAAGAGATAAATCAAGTTGAATTGGTTGCGTTTACCTCTGTTTTCAGTTCTTAAGTTTTGTTTGGTGTTCAATCGTAATTGTATCCAATTTGTCTTCTTGTCGTTCTTGCTGGTACTTTCTGGTCTGATGGTTCGAAGTAGGCATTACATTGAAGGGAGTAGGGTGACCGTTTCCTGAAGTGGTCCGGCACAATCTCCACCAACCCCCACGAAGCTCGTCCTCACCTCAACCAACGTATTGTAAAGTTATTGGGCATATTTTTAAATATACAATACCGCTTTCTAGTTGTACCACTTTTCCGTAAACCACCGGCCGATCCCTCGCTTCCCAGTCGTACCCGAGGCCTGATTGGAGTCGCTTTTCAGACGTGCACCGCGTCCTCGAGACCATCAAGTTCGACACCAAGTCGTGCCCAGCCTGTCCGAAGGTCTTCTCGAGGAAAGACCTCGCCCGCAGGCACTATCTGGAGAGGCACCTCGGCGTGCCGAGGAGAACGCCCTACAAGTGCGCCAAGTGCCCGAAGAAGTTCACCAAGAGGGACGAGCTGATCGCTCACGAGCAGTTCCATCCGGTCAAGACCGAGGTGCCCGAGATATTCCAGTGTTCGTTCTGTAAGGCCGAGCACAACAACAAGATGGTGTTGCTCGGGCACCTCATCGCCGAGCATAACATACTGATGAAGCAGTAGCGAGACGCTAGTGCGAATAAATACGTTCCGTTTTGTTGTCGTTTGATTTGTTCGTCTTCGAGTAGTCCGAGGCGAACATTGTGGAAAAATACCTACTTTTGTGATCCAGTTTTTTTTTATTTGTTTTGTTTATGTTTTTTGTTTTGTTTTTGACCAACCGTCAAGTTCGCGGGGTTCAGAATAAAGATGTTTTATTTTTTTACCTTTCATTTCCCATAATTTTGCCTTACTAGAGTCCACTCAGTTTGAGAAGATCGGTGGCCTTGAGTTTCACGGAGAGACATACTCCGTCGGCTATGTTCGGTTTTCATAGTTTCATGTAATTCGTGTATAATTGATTACTCTTGAGACCGCTACTGTCCAGATGGCGATCGCGCGACTTCGTGACGGAGATGCGGCCTGCATGAAACTCAAGGCCACAGTTCTTCTCAAACTGAATGAACTCTAACACCCAGCAATAATACATTACGAACAACAATGTTTTAATCAGTTTGGAGACCTATTGTGGTGCTTCCTCACGACTAGTGACGCCACCATCGACACATGGTCAGAAATAGTAACCAGTGCCATAGTACCCCGTTAGTTACACTACCCTTAATCAAACCCCTAACGGTTAAAATACCCCTTTTTTGAAATTGTGATTATAAAACAACTGAGTTTTAGGATTTACAAGCTGTCACTCGGAGGGATATTTCGGTAATAGCAAGAAATCATGTAACTGATTGAGTATTACGCCTGGTGCAGAAATTTTCAGCTCATACGAAGCATTGCGGGTTGCAGATGTTTCAAACGGAAGATCAGGCCTGGGGCTGGTTAGTGCATGATTCTTAGAGTTGAGTCATTGACGTTACGGCAATATTTTTGGAGCAAACGGAAAACTTGAACTGATGCTTGTTCAAGAAGTTACGAAACATTTGGAAGAGTAGACGTCGAAATTTAGAAACGCCTGAGATTGGGAGGACTGCACCTAATGTAATTTTGTTGATTGCCATTGAATAAATATAAATGAGTGCCTATTGTGACTGTTGAACTACATTTTCACCATGTTTTACAGGCTCTCCTCGTCAATTTTGTTGAAGACTCAGATCTCTGTGCGATTTTCATTTTCTTATATAATTTATTAGTTCTTCCTATGAGTTGCGCAGGAACATGAAAAAAATAAAAAATATTGAGCCCTTTTCAGTCTTATCCGTGTTTTTCGGCTTCAACTTTAAAGTATTAGTGTCGTTCTCTCTAGTTTCACATTTTATGGACATAATTTAAGGTAAGTACACGTGACACTTATGGGTTTGTTACGCTGAAAGAAATTTTTGTTGTAATTTGTCTGGGGTAATTTTTAGTTATGTAATTCGTCTTTTAATTATATTTTGATTTTCGTCCGTCATTTATGTTTATGGGAAGAGCATGCGACTCACCTATTCACACTGCAGACCGAAGAATGGCTCGCTTCCACCGTGTGATGCCACCCCTGTAACAAGACACTTATTTGAGTCATCGTTTATTAATTGGTATCTTAAAAATAATACATATAAGTGCAGCTAATGGAAGTTTTGCAATGATAAATAATCAGATGTGAACCAAGGTACATATACGTCATGGCGTTAATCGTTGGTGCCAGTTTTGAGCTTATTTTTGTCTATGTACAGTGGAGCTTGACGACTTATATACAGGATGTATCCAAAGGGTCATAAGGTTTAACATTCGAGATCCTGAAGCTAATTATTGAAAAACCCTGTGTAATAGTTTTCAAGTATACATGTAACTTATTTACAACAAAACAGGTTTCAATAATTAGTGTCTATTGCTGTCGTGTGTTGTTTTGAAAGTTGCATTTTAATAATTGGCGGTTGTACTTTTACACATAAAAAGCAACTCAGAACGCATCCAACTTGACATTCATTAAATGTAATGATAAATTGCGTTCTCTTTTCACCAATGATATTTGTCGTTAAGCTTTTTAATCGCTGTGAGAGAAAGTGAGTACTAGTAAAACGCATTACCCAATCGTCGGCTGCCTCTTCTATAGTCTGTCAAAATAACACGTGGAGTAATAAAATCTCATTATAAATGCAAAACCGATACAAGGTGGCATCCTCTAAATTTTGTGAGTTTTATAATGTCTTACACGCTGCCTTACGGAATCGTTTCGTATTTTGAGTGACTCACCCGGAACACGTGCGAATATTGTACGTCGGGCCATTGTAAAGATACAGGGAATAACCACTCTCTGGCGTACGGTCGGGTAACATGAGTAAATACGCAATAGTCGGTAACTGGAAAAATTGTGCGCGCGCGCGTGTGTGTGTGTGTGTGTGTGTGTTTACCATTATTACTCATTTATTAATTTTCGTTCATTTCCTTAAGAACGCCTCTGGTCCCCGGCGAAATAATCGTTTTATTACTCCATGGGTTATTTTGACAGACTATAACTGAGGACGTAAAAAGATATAACAAATTGTGACGATAGTAGACATTAAAATTTCCGGAGCTGGCACGAAAACGGTATTAAAAATCACATTTGAAATGGTGGGAATCACAGGGTGACCTCACAGCGTTAATCGCAGGAAGCGAGTCACCCTTATAACGGGCGATCAAAAAAATCCGTTACATAATATTTTCGATCGCTCTCTTTCTCTCTCTCTGCCGTACATCTCTCTCTTTCTCTTTTCCGTTCCGCCCGCAGTCGTAGGCTTCCTGGAGTTCGACGAGATCGTCCTGCCGAGGGTGTTCAACCCCTACAGCTCGTCGAGGCTGGCCCGCTCCAAGCCCGGCGGCAAGCACGGGAAGAAGAAGGAGAGGAGGAAGGGCGGGGACTTCGTGTGCCAACATTGCGGCAAAAGGTACAAGTGGAAGTCGACGATGAGGCGACACGAGCAGGTCGAGTGCGGCGGCAAGGAGGGCACCTTCGCGTGCCCACACTGCCCATACAAGGCGAAGCAGAAGGGAAACCTGGGGGTGCACCTGAGGAACAACCACGTGGGCGGCGCCAAGGGGACCAGGAAGGCTAGGCACGCCAAGCAGGAGAGTTGATGTATTTTATGAGGATCGGGCTGGAGCTTAATATTACGAAACTTCTTTAGGACGGAAGGATTCAAGCTGAAATCGTTTGGTTTTGACATGTTTACAACGCTTACGTTGGAAGTTGTGTTAGATATGGAAAAAAGTTTTAGTTTTTTTACTATTTGTTAATTCAGAGGTTTATACAGTTGTGTTAAGTTTACCTTTAAGTGGAATTTTTATTCAAAGAGTTAATATTTCAGATCATTTATAATGTGAGAGTTTACTGCACTTAGATCATTTCTAGTGCCTTAATTTCTATTGGAGTCTTTTGAGTTGGGGTTTGAACTGTTGGTTGCTGTACCAAGCGCTTAATTTATTTTTATACTTAAACCGCTATTAATGGAACTAGCTGGTCATTTTTTGTTTTATTAGGATTGTTGTAGCCAAAGGAACGGTTTTTTATTTTCTTGTTAATTTTCTGATATTTACATTTTCACTCATACAAGACTATCCTTTGAAAAGGTTATTCATAAAAGTCTGAAAATATTATATATACTGTTGGATGATTGTTACTATATTGTTAGATATTGTTAGAACAAGTATTGACGCAGAAAATTATGGATTTCTATATAATGCGCCTATCTGATTGTCAATGCAAGGCTGCCTGAAATTGTTACTCGTATTGTTGGATGATTGTTATTACATTGTTAGGACAAATATTGAGAAAGAAAACTTCGAATTCGTATATAATGCGATTACTGATTCAGTATTTTTGTACTTAAGATATTATTTTATACTCTGATCTTGTTAACTTGTTGAGAGTTCTAAGAGCATACAGTTTTTATTTCCAGCAAGGTAATTTGTAGGATTTTTTAAAAATCCATGAATCAATAAACAGTCTGATTTACAGGTTCGACTACATACTTTTCCTGTTGTGTACGTCAATTTCATCAAGTGTATCCCACTATCTTGGTACCTTACGACTTTACTTCGTGTTCCAGTATATTTCAGTTCGTCCTTCCTCTCTTGGACTGCCCTGTTAAAAATAATTACAAATCGAGGACCTACACGATCAGCACTACTTTGTGGAGACTTCGCCTGAACCGCAAGTTATTGGAATGGGCATGCTTGTCACGTAGTAGTCCCTCGCCTGTGTTTTGTGTCTACACCTCTCGAAAAAATTTTTGGTGTTTTGTGTTTTCCAGGCGTCGGGATGGTCTTCCCGTGCGGCAGGTGCGGGAAGCCGTACAGGTCCCGGAAGGCGATGCACACGCACTTTAAGTTCTCCTGCGAGAACAAGCGCACGTTCTTTTGCGAACTCTGCGACGCGGCGTACTTCTACAAGCATCACCTCAAGCGGCACGTCAAGCATCAGCATAGCCCGCGGCAAACTGCGATTGTCGTTTGAGTTGATTTGTAGGTCCTGCGTATTATTTCTACTTCCTTGGAATGAGTGGATCTGGTACTTTTTGGCTGTAGCTTCCCAAAGACATCGATATACTGATAGTGTTTTGTGACTGAAGATTACTTGCAATTTCTAAAGAGTAGATGATTAATTTGTTGTTCGTTTTTGATCTCCCAAAGATGTTCTAATGCAACAACCTAACATGAACTATGAATAAAGTGTGAATTGTTCTTGTCCAATACAGTTATTTCTCAATGTTTCATGGCTGCTCAGCTCAGTTCTTGCAGTTGTAAATGCAGCATAAAAAGGTGTTGTTAAAAATTCCCATAGTGTTTAGTGTGAACTGTAGGGATTTTAAGTTTATAATAATCGTAGAACTAATTTGTTTTTCGATTTTTGAAAATTCAAGTGTTACAAACGTAATCCAAAAAACCACAAGGATATTTCACCATCTTCAAAAATAGGAAGAGAGTACCTACTTCTTGGTGATGTTTAGACATGCACAAAAGAGTATATTAACTTGTGGTGAAAGTGTGAACTTCGCTAAATACGACAGCGGTTACTCTTTTTTTCAAAGTTTCCTAACAGTGAAGAAAATCATTTTTGAGAACTTTACGTTACAAAGTCTAGAACTAAGTCTCTTTCAAACTGTAAATCGATTTCCTGTAAAGTCGCCAAAAAGTGCTGGAGATTTTTTGGCGACTTCAACGGGCAAAGGCGTTGCAAGCGCCATCTTAGCTCGTAATTTCAGAAAGTTTGTGGTGAAAGTGTTGCAGAGATCTTCTTCATAGACAACTTAAATGGAAATTGGTGACTTTTTGGAAACAAAAAAAATGATACAAAATCGGACGACTAAAGGATAAAAGTGTGGTGTGTTATTGGGGCCCAGTCAGTTCAGTTCATATAATCAATTCTTGACCAGTTGGTACTGATGTTACACAATGCTGGAAGAAGTACATCTGACATCTATTTGAGACATCTTTGGTACTGTTACTGGTCCTATACTTTATGTAACAACGAAGAGATTTTGAATGGAGGATTTTGAAAATAAAGTAACTTATAAAATATATCAGAAGATAGTAAATTCTGAAACATTCAAAGGAAAGCACAGTAGGTAACGTATACGTTTTGATCTACATGAGCTCCATTTCAAGGAGACATAGTGACAAATAAAGATTCAAACGACGTTCCAAGTGTTTTATTTCTCAACGAGCATTGATATAGCTTCCTGAAGTACTATTAGTGAACGCAGTAGGTACATATGGAGTAATTTTGTTTATCAAGGTAATTTAAAAGTTTTAAATTTGCAGTAACGCAAATGTCTAAAATATTGACGTGGCGTTGTCAGCTTGTCTTGAAATAACAGACTTTGGATTTGGATTGTCATGTACCTATTGCGGTTGCTATGATCCTCCCTTTCGCTGCAACGGTGACGTGAGGTTTCAAGAGTTCTCAGGAGTAAACCGTACCTAACTAACTATCGTACAGTACGCAGCTTCGATGTAATTCTTGCAACGAGTCAATAAACGCTTGTTCAAGGTATCAAAACGTTTCTCCTGTCGCATTAATCTTATCCCACTTTTCACTTTCCGCAGCACTTCTCCGCCTTCTGTAAATACCTTCTGGACTGGGGCTACTCGTCGAGGTCTCCCCCCTTGGGGGCGCCGAGACGACCCCCGTCCCACCTCGTTCTCGTTTCTGTTTTAGGGGCGAGCACCGGCCTGAGACGGCCCAAGGGTTTCGGGAACTACAGGTGCGTCTGCGGCAGGACCTACTACGAGAGGAAGAACCTTATGAGGCACCAGAAGCTCAAGTGCCTCGTCAAGTTCGAGGAGTACACGATCGTGCACGACCCGTTCGTGATGGGACCGAGGAGGCGGAGGAGGAAGTTCGTCTGAGCCCCCTGGGGCGGGGGGTCGGGCGGAGGGGATCGGTGCGATTCGTAGATTGGCCCTTAGGGGACGCTTCGTCGTTTGTCTGATCAGGGGTCGTGGTAAAGCGATGAGTTTGCAGGGATCATTAAGTCCACATGTTCTAAACATCTCTCCGAGGATTCAGATACCTCAATTTCCTTATGAAGACTTTGCGAGGTAAATTATGAAAACATGAGATTTTGCTAGGATTCTTAACCTCCAAAGCAGACATCAAAATTAAAAAAATCTTACTATCCACTTGTGCTCTCTAATTTTATCTCAGAATACCGAGAGAAAGAGAAAGTGAGTGAATGTCATCGTCTTGCAATTTCGAACTCGCCTTAAATTAACGTACACCGATAAGTTAAAAATGAAGGAAAGTGCAGTGTAGCGAGTGAAGGTAAAAACGGTCAAAAGCGCAAAGAAAGTATTTGACGGAAATTAAACATTTCTGTTATTATAAACGATACGGGAAGAGGATAGTGAATTCGAGGAGAGGCAGCAACACCTTTTCCCACAAAACTCCTCCGTTACCTTTACTGCATAAGAGTGTGACGGTCGAAGGCACAATAGATATTTGGAATATGTCTATTCTAAACTACATCTTGAAATCAATTGTTACATCAACTCCATTTTGAAGGTGATTAGATCTAACTTAGAATGTGATTGCTTTGATGACCAAATGGACGATTGGTACATTCTAAGTGTGCTTGCTTTTAGAATTTTGAAAGAAGAAGAAAGTCGAATGTCGAGTTAGGGTTCTTAAAAGTTGTGATTATAATTGAAATTGAAATTAGATTTTTTGATTACTAAGACTTACTACTACTACTTACTTAATTATTGATAACAGCAATTGCTACATTAATTAACTATTAATTAATAAGATTTTTTAAGATTCCAATTTCGTAACAATCGTCACATTATTTCATCTTTTATCGTCACGTTGACATTCAAATCTAGTTTCTTAAGAAATAAATTTCAGGAATAAACAGTGTCACATCCTGAAAACAGTTTTAAAGGATTTTTGAAGCACTTCAACGCGTATTTTGATGCAACGCAAAATTTCAGGCATAAATATTATCGCAGCCCAAGGGATGTTTGAAATAACTTTTAACTTCCGCTTTATTGAGGTTAGAATGTGACCGAAATATAAACTAACCTTCAAAACTAATCTATACCATTGGGGTTTGAATTTAAAAAATGTTATCTTTTAAGTTGTGGTTAAAAGAGTATTTCGTTGTGATCAGCATACGAGGGTTGTCAAATTATATCCCATTTACGAATCTTCCGATTTCCTCGCTGCCACGTACCTATTTACATTTTTCGTTATCGTTTTGTTGTTTCTAGAGGTTTTTGGGGACGGGGGTGAATAGTTGTTATATAACGTAGATCTCATTAGTACCTTATATAGAAGTCGAGAGGAATACATACATATCTGCGGTGCTAACTGAAATATACATTCATAATTATATAATATATAAAAAAAATATAAAGTATATCTTGTGTTAATCGAGTTAAAATTTTATTTTACTGTCTAGTTTTTATACAATATATCGAAGGTTATGGGGAGTTTGTATACACGTATGTACATCAGAGCATCCGAGGAATAGCTGCACTGAAAATCGCTGGCGAAGACGTTTGGTCGCAGGATCGTTAAGAAATTTTGAAACAGAAAAGCATAATCTTTAAAACAGACGAAGGTGCTCCTCAAGACTTTTGACATATTCGCCAGACCGAACTTACTGATTGTTTCAGTACATCTACTCCTGCGGACACCTCGTACGTTATTCTTGTTGACTGTTGCACTTGAAATTTTTATAATTATTATTATACATATACACTTTTTTTACAAGAAGCGCGTTTGTCTTTGCACCCGCCGCCCTCACTACTTCAGCCTCTCCGCCTCTCTTTCTCACGTCCATTGACAGTTTCAGGTTTCATGTTCCTCGACCAGGTCGAGTTCTGTTGCCCGAAGTGTTACAAGATCTACGCCAAGAAGTCGACCTTATCGAGGCACGTGAAGTACGAGTGCGGGAAGCGTCCGATGTTCGGTTGCACGATGTGCACGTACAGGGGGTACCAGAAGACGCACGTCAAGAGGCACCTCATAAGGAGACACGACGTCGTCGAGATGGACGAGGTCATGAAGCACATACAGACCCTCGACGAAAGTTATGGGGCTCTTACAGTTTGATCGTTAACTGATCCTGATCCTTTTTTTTAAAACGTTTAATAACCATCCAACCTTTATTGCCTTACATGCCCTTAGCTAATGCAACACAGACTATACACATATCCAATTACGGCTTAACCTCCAGATAACTTCAACCGACCTTTGACTTGACCTGTCGGTCTGATTTTTCCCTCGGTTGTGTTTCTCTTGAATATGCGTTAATGAAACTAATTATTATGGTGCTACAGGTTGTGTACTACTTGAAAATTTAACAAGTGCTCTTACCTACTTAACATAATTCAAGTGCCTTCCGGTGGCTTTATTTCCCATGAAGCGGTGCGGAACGTAAGGAAGTTGTTATCGCGTAATGGGAATGTGTGTGATATTTGTATTAATCGTTATTTTTGTAAAATGAGACAAAACTGTCAATCCCTCAACCTTTGAGTTTTAACAGTTTTGAAGTACTAGTCGTAAGAACATTCAGTGTTACCTCAAAACGGAAACTTGCAAATATACACATTACAAAACCGTCGACGTTTGTTTTCTTTCTCAACCCGCGCACTATCTACGTTCCCCGTCTATCCCTCTTCTCCTCTGTCACGTCGATTATTTTCCCTTTAACGTGATCGTAATTTCCAGATGTCGAGGTCGTGATAAGGAAGCTCTTGGTCCCGGGCGACGGTCCCGAGGAGAACAAGTTCCAGTGTCCGCAATGCCTGAGGCGTTACAAGCACGCCCACGTGCTCAAGAGGCATTTGACATATGAGTGCATGACCTATCCGAAGTTCAAGTGCGCCATCTGTGGCCACAGGAGCAAGAGGAAGTACGACATGATGGGCCACATAAAGAAGAGACACGTTTAGAGCGGTTTGCTGTCGCTGCGCGGGGGGCTTGTTCGTGTCGTCCGCGCAGCCTTAGTTTAATAATGAATCGAGTCGGTTCGTTCCGACCTAGCTCGAATTGGTTGATCGGCCAATGGGAGTTACTGTTAATGGGCCCTTGGTCACTTACGACTCTAGCCTGGACTGTTGTGTTAATTACATTTAAGATTGGATATATTGAATGGCTAGGGTATCTAAATTTTTCTTACAGTTTTATAGTTGCATTGTATGTTATTAGGGGTACTTTTCCGTTTCTAATTAACTTCCTGAAGTTTTAAGCGTGGAAGAGTTGTAATACCGTAATGCTTTTCTTGTTGAAACACAACATTGACACGTTTCAAGTTAAGAAAAAAAATGAAGGCTCGTTTTGATTGTAGTCTATTCGGTACACACCTACCTACCACCCAAGTATGTACCTAGTTATACCGTTTTTCGATAATCAGTTTGGCTGTTTAACTAGATTGTAATTTTTAGGTTAATTTTGCGGTCTATGTAGTAAATTACGTTTTTGTAAGGAACACAGTTTCGTTTTATTTGACACTTCGAAGTTTTTTCGTAGATGCAGTCGCCTGTAAATCCTGCTACTCTGTGGAGAAGCAATCTCCTCCAGTTATAAGCATTCCTTCGTATGAGTGTCCCCCATAGTGTGATGCGTAGTGCGGCTGTATTTTTTGTTTTGTCCCCACAGTCATTCTTTGTCTCTGCCTAACCGATGTCCGTTTTCTGTTCTAGACATGTACACTTGTCCGAAATGTCTAAAAGTTTACAGCCACTACACGTCGAGGAACAGACACTTGAGGTACGAATGCGGGAAGGATCCCGTCTTCAAGTGCTACGTCACGGACTGCACTTACATCGGGAAGAGGATCGCTCATCTGCGCAGCCACATGCTGAGGATCCATAATATGATGCTGAATGTGCTGTAGACGACGCGAAATATCTTTTTCGCGTGTAATTTTAACTCTTAGGATCCGATTTTGTGTGAGACGTGTATACTGTCTATTTTGGCTTTTCTCCTCTTCGTTTTAAAATTTTTCTTATTGTCGGTAAACGTGGAAACGTCGTTTCTCCGCTACTCTTTATTTTTATTGTGTACGGTGCGTGCTATCGGTATTTTGCACTTCGTGACCAAAGACTCGAATCTCTTTTTATTGTTATAGGAGCTGTAGTCTCGTAGGACTAGTTAAGTGTTATTTAATGTTAAGTTGATCCGTTTCATCAACCGGTGGAATTGAATTTGACGCAGTGCCCCAAAAGCGAGTAATTAAAATCGTGTACTTTTTATTACAGTCCCAGTTTTTTTTTTTGTAATGATTTGCGTTACGTCAATAGACACACCGAAAATTGTTCCGAAACGAACCAATCTTCTATTTCGCGAGCAAACACATTAATTTTTCCCATTTATTTTTTGGGGCGCTCTGTACAAATAACGCTGCCGCTGTTTTCGCGTGCAAATCACCAATGACACGTACCCCCCCAACTGCACGGTTAGCGTTAAGATTACTATTTATCGATAAACGTAATAGTGTGTATCTAATATAGTGTACGAAGCTTGACGATTAAACATAACAGTTCTGACCGCATAGTTTTACTAGAAGTCGACGTTTCGGATGGTGCAAATTCGTCTGAATAGAATCGTGGATCCTTCAGCAACAATTGCGATACCCGATACTGCGTTTTAAGTCATAGATTCAACGATTTAAGTACCTTGATTGATTTTAGTATCATTTGTTCGGATTTAAATGCGTAATAGATTAATACTAAAGTAGATTCTTTGTTTGAGGATTATAATGTGGAATCAAAGTTACGATGTTGCATTCAAACTATTTTCCCAATGTTGGAACCCACGGCTCATGTGTGTCTCTTCTTTTAAAAGCTCATCTAAACGAAATGATGAATTCTTCAATGAATCAAAAAAATTATCTCCGTACAAGTGCCTAAGTGCCTGTTTCACTTGCAGTTTCAGTA
The DNA here is from genome assembly GCA_946251905.1 of Cryptocephalus moraei. Classification (NCBI taxonomy): domain Eukaryota; kingdom Metazoa; phylum Arthropoda; class Insecta; order Coleoptera; family Chrysomelidae; genus Cryptocephalus; species Cryptocephalus moraei. The sequence goes on from OX276452.1 coordinate 40,778,606, forward strand.
CCACCTCTTATGGTAAATCTGGAATATACAAGCTTAATATTTCTTGAACTAAATAGTTCATGCATTCATTCAAGCATTCTGTAGTGAAAAGTATACGGACCTGTTCTATTGAGATGCAGAGTCCGAAATCAACAAGAGCGAAAGAGAAACTAATAGTAGTTCGTTAGTATGACAGAGAAGGACGTTTTGCAACGTTGCCGGCCGGCCGGTCCTTAACCCATTCCAAATATTCCCGGCGGAGGCTATACAGCGAATGATCCGGTAGAGTGCGGCGATGAGTGTGATGTTTCGCGAGCTAGCAACGTCGCAAAAGTTCTTTCTCTGTTTAGCCAACGAGAAATATATGCCCTTTCTTTCGCTCTTATGTTTATACCATACTGCGACTCTGTAGAAACGGTTTGTATGTATATAGCAGCCATAAGGGAAGTTTTCTAACGAATCAAAGTCAGTCATCCGTTAGATGGAATCCACAGAAACTCTTATTTCAGAAGTTGTAGCACCAGTTACATCAAAATAAGCGGCCAGTGAAACCAACACTAGCAGAGAACAGCAAGATGGCTCATTCTTCGCGAGTTCTCAAATCCCTCAGGAAATACCAGTGCCTCTTCAGCCTTAAACGCAATAAAACTCCTTTTGAACTGTAGCCCCTCTAGCCCTTCGTGCTTTTACCTCCGAACCACACCCGTTCTTCTCGATTTCTCACATCTCTTTTTTTTCTAGATTACAAGCCTAAGATCGAGGGTTACGTCGAGCAGCAGTTCGAGAGGTACTTCATCACATTGCACGAGTGCGACGTCTGCCACAAGAAGTACAAGTACTCTCACTCATTGAACCGGCACAAGAGGTACGAGTGCGGGAAGGAGGCGACGTTCAAGTGCTTCGTGCCCGGCTGTCTGTTCGTCTCGAAGAGGAAGGACAATCTCACTGCTCACATCAGGACGCTGCACATGAAGGACAGGGACGTTTAGTTTTAGGTTATGTTTCTTGGTTTGTTTACGGGAGCGAAAGAGAGGGAAGTTTCGGGGGTCGTGAGGGGATGAAGGAGGGGTTGTTGCAGGTTCGTTGGTGGTTTTGATGTCTTTGAAGTGGCGATGTAGAAAATTGGAAGGAGGAACCAAAATTGAGGTGAGGTGCCAAGTGTTGCGTCGTTGGTGAATTTATTACCTGGTCACCAAATAGCTTTTTACATGAGGTACCAATAGCTGCTTTGTAATAGTAATATGTTATGGATCTTAAAACACTTTTTAAATTGGACTTTTGTTTTATGTCCCAAGTGACTTTGTAAGACTATATTTTGTTTATGAATTGCTTCTAGGTAGAAGTCGGATGTTTTTATCGATTCCTGCGCCCCCTAGTGGTGTAGGGGTTCGAAATTTTGACTACTCCCATATTTGACAAATTTAGCTACATGACGTGATCCATAAATATATTTATCGTGACTCCTTTTTTTTGTTATTGTGTTTAAAAACCCAAACATCATCCTATTTTTGCTACTTTTACTATTTGAAATACTCAAAATAATATTTCGTTTAATTTGACAAGTTGTGGCCCACAAGCCATCCACAAAAACTCGATTAACGTTAATACTTCAAGCATATCATTCCTCCTCCACCCTTTTCTTTATTCTCACCAGAATTCAATACCGTTAATTGATAATGATGGATGGTATTATACATGGCACTGGTGTTACCATTGATTAATTTGTTAACTGCTCCTACAACATCCGTACCAAAAATTCTCCAAACGAACAAACCCAAATATTAAAGCGACATTTTGTCGCTAATTGGCGACATCACAGAATTGTACTGGCACGTTTTCAATACTCAACGAACCTGATCGATTCTCATCCTTCACCAACCTCGAGTGTAACGTTTATAACGAGTGTCATATATTAAGCTCGCCAAATTCAGAAGGGGCATTGTGAACTGAACTTCTGACATTGTCGAGCACGTCGACTTGTTTTACTGTAATATTTCTCTTTATTTGTAAAGAATATTCGAGGAAGGTCTCTGGGACGACCTCCTCGGTCCGATGATTTCGAGTTTGTTGAACCTGACTTTATATTTTAGTTATTAGTGGTTTTAAAATATTTTACATTGTAATATAAAAGATTTAATGAAGAATTTTCTTTTGATTACGTCGGTGAGGAGAAGTAGCACTCAGGTTGAACTTTGGTGTAACGGTATTTGTTAAAAAATAAATCCACCGGTGGATACGTGCGATTATCCGTCCTGGAAACGTGTCGTTTATAGCGATTGAAAAATTAAGACGAGTTGTGAACCAATTTTATTTCGACCGTATTGTATGCGACGCTGTACTATTCCAAAGTTGGAGAAGTCTTTATGCGTGCTTATTTCGCTTAACACAAATCTGTAGTTTACTCATCCTTGTCGTCTTAACTTTATTCGTATGTTTATTAACATGTTTGCTTGTTTTAGATGATGACGGCAGATTCATTTATGTAACCATAGGCGACAAGACGAAGATTGTCGCGAGGAACCAGTACAAGTTTTTCGTGTGAAGCTTAAACACCGAGGAACTGTTGCGTGGATGAATTAAAATTAGTGAATATGTCATAAGTATACTTAGATGTAATGATTTTAATTCCGTTTATTGCTATGCTAAGCCGTGGATGGAAATAACTAAAACTTATAATAGATGAATGGGGACGGTACACACAACTGTCCTCAGGGAAGTGCAAGGAAGCGTGAGATTGATTAAAGTGTATATACGAACAAAATTGTTTTAAATGTGGTTTGTTGCACCTTAACAGTTTCAGGTTTCGATTTTACTTTAATCTAACATTAGGTATGTCGGTTCAAAGCGTGACACGATTATCTCTAAAGTTATTACCGAATTACGTAGGTTAAACGTCGATGTTAAGAGTTGGCAACCTGTTTAGTTAAACTTACTTTGTGTTGAGTTCTAAGCAAATTAATGTACAATATAAAATTAATAGGAAAAACGCTTGTGTCTTTCCTCTTCCCTTGCATAACAGCACCCAAAATCGGAATGGTTTTCCGTTTAATAAACGTATTTTTATTTCTTATCTACTTGTCTTTTGCGCCAGTTATACCTGACGCAATAATTGGAGATAAAAGGTGTGAAATTTGAAGTACGTACGTAAATATTTTTTTTGGGATATATTTCCCAAGGACCGTTTCATTAAGGACGTTAAAATGTCTTTGGTAAATACAATGTGGGACATTTTATTTAAAAAGAGTGGTGGCACTTTGAGAAGTGTTTGCTGTATCTCATTTTTTGGTTATTAGAACCATTTTTGCTCACTACTCAAAATAAATTTTGTGCTACAAAAAATTAGGACGCTACGTCCTTCAACGTAAAATCGACAAAGGAATATTTCCGGAAACGGCGCAAAATTAAATATGCAACTTATCTATATATCAAAAACGACACCAAAATACACGAATTAGTGTTAATCCACTTAAACCATACAGTATTTGTGTTGTGCTACGGATCTGCTGCTGCTGCTGCTTATATTCAATTCATTTCAGTTGATTACATTTTTTTAAATTTTGTCGCATGATCATTTTCGAATCGCATTTGAACCAATGAAATTGTTAATCCGATACTCCGATAATCCGAGATTAGAGCTCGTAGATGTCGCCTGTGCGTCCCTTATTTCTAACCCCAGTCTTCTTGCAGCCGGTAGATTTTATTGTCCCAGATGCGGGAAACCGTACAAATCGAAGAAGGCGATGTGCGCCCACAGGAAGTTCTCCTGCGAGAACAAGAAGTCGTTCTTCTGCCACCTCTGCGACGCGTCGTACTTCTACAAGAAGAACCTCAAGAAGCACCTCAGCAAACTCCATCCGATCGAGGGGGGCGAGGGCGATGACGACGAGGAGCGGATCTGCGAGGACAAGATCTACCTGTCGGACCTGAAGAAGGTCGAGTTCGAAACGATGTTCAAGTAGAAGAAGGAATATGCGTCGCTTTAGTGTTGTTTTGTCGATCTCGTTTTGTTGTAGTGAGACGTAAACGGATTCTAGTCAATTTTGACTCGATATTTCGAAATATATGGATTCTTCTTAGCGATATCGATGGGATGTTTTAATGCGAAGCGAAAGGGCGGGTTTACAGGGGTTCGACGGTTGGAAGGTGACTCTTGATCGAACGTCATCTCGCCTTCCATCATTTTTGATTAGCACGTGTGCTTCAAAAATATTGCACCACACGGAAACACATATTGCAATCAAGGCGTTCTAGAAATATCTGTCGATTTAATCCATCGCCTTCTACTACCATAATTTTGTTTGTAGTTTTAAATGTGTCCTATTACGAACATCCCTGATGGTCAACAAAATTGATCATTCCACCATTCCACTATTTTTGTCCTCTGTGATCCTTAGTTTGACATCATTTGACCATTTATGACGTTTTTACATTTTGTTCGAACTTCAATAAGTGTACCGTTTACATAGCTTTGTTCTGAGTCAGCTCTGAGATTCCAAAACGTTTACGTATCTGAACTCGCGAATGGTTTCATTTCAGTTATGTTCTCTAATTATGCAGAGAAACAAGAAAACTTCTAAAAAATCAAGCTATTGGATGGACCAAATCTATTCTTCTTTTCAAAAATGTGTATTTTCCAATGTTTTAACTTATATCGAGTTTGAAACTGCTGTTCACGAATGTTGAGCATCGAAAAGAATATCCCTGTTCTAACGAATGTGAAAAAATCCATAGTAAAGTTGATTAAGAATAGGTCATGATTAGATCGACGGTACTTGCTATGCAATGGGGTAATTCTGCAATTTTTTGATAGCAATATGTTTCATAAGATGCAAGATCAGTACCCAAAAGCTGAAACCATGCCTGAAAAAGACTTGAAACTCACAAAATGGCACACAAAAACCATTCACACCAAACACCCCAAGTGAAAATTGACTCACACCACTTCTGCCACCCTCCTGATGTGACCACGCCTTCCCCCACATAAGATCCCAAGACCAAACCGAACTCCTCTTCCCTCCCTGGCGGAACAGTAGGCTTTGTAACTAACTGGAAAGGTGGGGGAAGGTCGTATCGATGTCTCCTCTATCTTGTGTACTCTCTCTATTTTTCAGCCTTCGCTAAGAGGTTAACTTGCAACAAATGCCACAAGTCTTACCGTTACTCGTCGTCGCTTTACAACCACCAGAAGTGGGAGTGCGGGAAGGAGCCGCAGTTCGCCTGTAAGCTGTGCAACTACAGGGCGAAGAGGAAGCACTGGCTGAAGGACCACCTCGCGATGGTACATCACGTCCTTCCGGCGGAGTACATGTAGACAATGGATTGATAAATAAATCTTGTTGTTATAGGTCGTTATCTCGTTTTTGGTTTCTTACGTAGTTGACGTTTTGGATCCTCACAACAACCTTCCTTTTCCCTAACACTAACTTACTAATTTTCGGTTAGTTAACCACTCTTTCTCATCGCTCCCTTTGTGTATAGTTTTTATGTAGTCCGTTTTTGTTTTTAGTGATCAGCAAGCACGTGTGCCCGCAGTGCTACAAAGCTTACACCCACAGGAGCAGCATGAGGAGGCACTTCCTGTACGAATGCGGGAAAGCTCCTCAGTTCCGGTGTCCGATTTGTCACAACTCATTTACGCAGAAGAGCAGTCTGAAGTCCCACGTGATGGTCCTGCACTCGAACCATCACTCTCTCAGGGACATGATATGAATTCTACATATAAATTTGTCCGTGTAAATGGCGCTTTTGCGTCCTCCGACTGTGCCTAAGGGTTGCGACTGTATGTTATCATAGTTTTTAGGTTTGGATCGAAACAGGGATTATTAGAGTGCTTCCGACGTTGTAATGAAAAGCAATAATTTCTCGATTGATCGGTAGTGTTAAGATGTTACGTTTTTTCGTGACGAAGGTATTTTTGTACTTTTCCAGTTCGTTTTATATTAAATTTTTGACGTAAATTGCGTTCATTTCTCATTTATTGCGCTTTATTCATTAGCTTCATTTCTCGTGCCTTATTAAACCAATTAGTTTCAGAATTAGAAATTGACTACTATGTTACATACTACAATTGGGAGAACCGTCTACTGTTTGGGGGGTTTCAAGACATTTTGGGGATATTCGAAACAGAAAATTGGACAGCTGCAATGAAATTCCTCCCAAGGAACCAAACGGTGTTTAAGCATGTCAATTCTACAATATTTTTTCCAGGGTACTTTGGTTTTGGCCCTAAAACACGTCACAACTCCAGGGATACTCACAGGCTCTCAAATAAAAATGCCATTAGGAAGACCGTTCCATATCTCTAAACGATAACAAATCACCGATCTTCTGCCTTTACCTCCCCAGATTTAATCCCGAATCGTCTTCTCTGACAGTTTGCTTTTTCCAGGATTTAACTACTACAGGAGCCAGAAGGCGCCCTTCAAGTTTTGTTGCTCTATCTGCGGCAGGACCTATACTTGGTTGTCTGCCCTGCAGAGACATCGAAGGCTCGAACACAACGAGGTAAAGAAGATCTTCGAGTGCCCCTATTGCCAATACAAGAGCAATAGGAAGGACCACTTGAAGCTCCACATGCTCACCAAGAAGCATATCTACCAGTTTGGCCATTGAACGGAGACTGTCGAATAAAACATATATGTCGGTGTGTGTGCGTGTGCGAGTCGAGTGAAAATAAAAATTAGACGAGAAGGGTTTTTTTACTGTGTGTAAGTAATTTGTGCGACTAAAGGAGGTACCACTATCCGGTATCGCAATTACAATGTTAATTACCGTGTTTTTAAGTTTTAAACCTAACACCTATACAAGGGAGTATCACGAAATTTTTAACTGTCTTGGATGTTCATCGAAAATGGAACAATATAGTGACCATGTTTTATATTCTTAAATCTAGAAAGTTTGGTTGTGGAGTAGGTGGAAGGGAAATTGGACTTTCCAAATCAGTGTGCATTATTATGGAAAGCCGGTATTTTGTCTTTTTAAGGTATATTTTAAATCTAGGTACCTGTTTCTGATCAGAAGAAAGGCTCTGGTAGCTTGTGCAAAGAAAAAAGAAATTAGACTTTAACACTGTACTTGGCGCAGAATTTTAATTGTAAAGTAAAATGTTTGTTAAGATTACAGAAAATGTTTTTTGAACTTTCTGCAACGAGAAATGAAATCTAACTTTGAATGGTTTTCCTACTCATCAAATGAGATGGCAACGCACCTGGGAAATCTGCAAGATCTATCATGCACTTCCAGAAATTCTTGAGCCAGACATACTCTCTTTGTAATTAACAATGCTCCTGGGTACGAGAGCGCAACAATCATCGTCACCACCACCACCACCACCACCACCATCATCATCATCCATCACGTCTCGTGCCACCTACCAACTCTTCCCCTTCGAACGACGCCTTCTAACCCTTTCGATTTTCAGATTGCGCCCTCCCGAGCTTCCTCAACTTCACAGCGCCCCACCTCCAGCAGCCGCTCGTGAAGAAGCTCTCCGACATCCGCCTGCCGGACGGGCTCCTCGACCGCAGGTACGACACGACAGTGTACCAATGCCCGAACTGCCACAAGAAGTACAAGGGAAAGTACACGCTGAAGAGGCACCTCAGGCTCGAGTGCGGCAAGAGCCCGACCAACAGATGTCTCGTGTGCGGACAGATGTTCGTCCACAAGCACAGGCTGCTCAGCCACCTCAAGTCGATCCACTCGGAGTTCTACGAGAAGGCGAGGGATCAGATGCGCGCGCAGGTCCTGGAGCCGCCTCAGATCGAGCCGTTCTGAGGTCCTGGAGGCGGAGCGGAGTTCCGCTGAGACTCGGATCGGTCCGTGCTGAGCTTCGGGACGAGGGGTCCGATGAGGTTCGGCTCACTTGTGTCGCGATGGTCCGCTGGTGTAATTTTTTTCTAGTCAGAAGGGTTGATGTATCTCGTTGTGATCTTTGGTTGTTGAAATAAAGTTATAGCCAGAAACGTTGGTTTTGTTCAAGGTATTTGGACTCGGATGTCTCGACGCAGCGTTGGTGCAGTGCGAGAGGTTCCCGTGGAAATATTGATCGGAGTTCTAAAAGGTCATTAGGAAATCCAGCGACGTGAGACGTCACTACAAGTTTTCGAAACTCGTTGTTGTTTTATCTTTGTTTATCTTTTTCGTTTACTGCACCGTTGCATCATCGTTAGGCTCCTTATTTGCTACAGCATCACCCCCTTAGTTTGCGCATTTTGGAATGTGTGTGTGTGTTTTGTGTGCAGTAGGTATGCCGCTCCTGCGACTCCATCCCTGAGCCACCCCTTTAATCCCTTTTTTTTTGTTTCGTAGGTAAGCACTTCAAGATGCCGAAGAGGCCCTTCTCGAGCATATTCATGTGCCCGCAGTGCGGGAAGCTCTATCACCACAAGAAGACCCTCAGTCGGCACATCAGGCAGGAGTGCGGCATCGAGCCGATACACCAGTGCCCGCACTGCCCTTACAGGGCGAGAAGGGCGTACGTACTGCAGGCCCACATCAAGGGCCACAAGTGTTTCTTTCAGTCGACGATGAAGGAGCCATTATAGAGCTCCCCGCGTCGTCGGTGTAACGCCTTTTCATATAGCCGTTAAGTTTACGTGGAACCTAAGTTACCGTTTGTCTAGTCCTTGTATTATTTAAGATTATTTATTGTAGCGATGTGTGGTAGCTTTATTTTGTCAAATATACAATTGAAGCGCGCTGGGGTTATTACTGCAAACTGCGACCTAATTGCGACGTGACTCATACCAAATTGTGCTCATTCTTATATGGCACGATTTGTTAAAAGCGGACGTGACGTAAATACAACCTTGCGTGTCTCATGGAATAAAGTTGTGACTGATACAAAAGTGGAAGTGCCATAACTGACTTCTTTAAAACTGGTGGTGCCATAAATACAAGCACACAGTTTGACATACACCAAAAAATTTCCACACCACTAATTTTTCACCAACACTAACCACCCTTTTGACCCGATCCTTGTTTCTATTGCAGTTTTAGATTAGGACTGTGTTAAAAACTACAACCTACGCTGGGTAGGACCCCGTGTGGGGCTTTATCATAGGTTAAGTCTCTACATTGCTATCTCGATAGCAACTTGATTTCAAGAGTATGCATGTCTTAACAACTTTCATGAACTTTGCCATCTTTAGGATATGCTACGAAGCTTACGTGGAAAGGCAACAGCGGGCGCAGGGGAATGCAAAGAAATAATCAGAGAAGCAGAGGTGATTTGTAGAAAGGATGGGGGGGATCTACGTCGCAGTATTTTAAAAGAACGTTGGTTCTGAATAAATTCAGGTTTAATTCTTGGTTTTGGTGCTGGTGTAGTGTTTTTTTGTCTACCTGTCTAGTGTGTTGTCCAGCTACAACCAGGTTGGATCTGGATTAAATAATACAAGTGTTATTTCTTAATTCTTTAAGTTGTTGAGGAAATAGGCCGGATTTGGGTTGTTTCGTTAAATCCCAATTACCCTTTACCGTGAAACGTCCATCATCTAAAGATCCATAATCCTAATTTACTAAGTGTCTAGCGCCGAAAGCGCTTTTCCGCTAAATCCCTAGCATGCATCCGCCCAAAATGCTATCGCTACTTGATAATTTTTACTTCCTCCTTCTTAAAGTGCCGTTACCCAACTAACCCATGTTAGAGCTAGAACCGTAGCCTAGTCTTAAGCTGTTAAAGATTTATTTCTGTTAAAGTCCACACCTGGCTGACACATTGCGATCTCTTAACCATCTGATTCTTCTTAACCATCTTGTTAACCACTTGGTGACGGGTCGTCCCTCGCAAGACTCGATCCAATTACTGAACTTGCCAATTTTCAGATTTTAGAACATCGGTCGACACGCTGTTCTTCGAGCACCAAGGGGTGTTCATCTGCACGCGTTGCCTTAAATACTACAAGTTCAAGGGAAACATAAGGAGGCATCTCAAGTACGAGTGCGGCAAGAAGGCGACCTTCGCCTGCCACCTCTGCCCTTTCAAGTGCAAGAGGGCCGACTACTTAAGGTTCCACCTCAACTCGAAGAAGCACACGAAACAGATGCGTCCGAAGAAGGAAGTCGACGTAGGAATTTAGGTTTAGGTTTACGTTAGGATGCAGAGGATAAGATCTTGTTTTAGTTTTAGGGACCAATTCTTAAATCGACTGAGATGTTCGGGGCCTTTGCTAAATCGGCGAATTTGGAATCAAACGCATTACTTCGACGTAGGGTTATGACAGAATGTGTCATTCGTATTTCGAATCAGGCTTGCTTGTATTAGGGGTTGTGATGTTCCAAACATGTTTTTGGGAATGAAATGTAGGTATTTCATCACATTGCTAGAGATCAAAAAAGTAGCGACGTCTATTGGAGCAAACTCACTGGGTTATTTGGATATTATTTGAAATAGGGATGGTCACATCGTCAGGAAGACATGCTCAAATTTGTCGATTCGCTACTTTCAGTGTGATGATGTTTTGTTATTAAATTTTAAAAATGCGTCCGTCCGATTTGGAAGCGTTTCACGTTACGTTAAATGGGGAAACTTTTTACAAATATTTTTATACATTTTTATAACTTCGGTCAGTTTTTCGATGACGTTGGAGACAATATTGTGGTTGTTATTCGAAAATTATTTAGTAGTTTTGTTAAATAACTTGTTAATTTAGTATACGATTTTAAAGTAGTGGCTTAGAAATTGACTTTTGTAATCGCTTTGTTATCGAATATATATTCTTGGATATACTCGGTGTGGTCTTTTTACTCCCGAAAAGTGTATGACCGGTGTATTTTGAGTAATTTATGTTTTGAATATTTTTAAACATGACGGTAAACCATCTTTCGATCCACACAATCTCACCTCGAGATAGTGTTCTTATTAGGCAATCTGCATAAACAAGTACTGCTAAGTACTGAGTAAGAAACTGTAAATAACTATACAAGACTGAAAAGTTGTACTAAATGAGTTAACATGAATTCACTTTTCTCCTAAACGGAGTAGGTTTGTTATACTATTTCAGCTATAAGTAAGTTTCAACTAGATTGAAGGTTGCCCGAATTTCATGTACATGTATTGTTATTTCCATTGTTCATTTTCGTAGAGAAAGTTATGAAATTTTGTAAAGCTTTAAAGTATTTGATACTTAGTGATTTACGATTACCTGTTTGCTGTTACTCTTGATACGTTCTATTTTTTACATCACCAATGTTGTTAGCGTAAGCTAGGGTAATTACACATATTTCCAAAACCCGTATTACAGCCGAATTAATTAAACTAAGACAGTAGTTATACTGTGATAGTTCTGGCCCACTAGTTCATACTCCTGTTCGAGCTGTTCGAAAGATATTTCAAGTTCTTCTGGAACTATTTGGAGCTGTTTACAGCGGTAAACCATCGACACATGATGACAGAAATTTGAGCCAGTGGACCAGAACTTTCATAGTATAACTACTTGGGATCATTTATTGGAATCGCAGTTCAAACGCATCTGAAGTCATTTTTAATAACTCGCTGCCCACGCGTCGCTCTAACTTGCAATCCAAGCAGCTCCCACTGCCCGCCATCCGTTTCTCTTTCGAACTCTAACGATTTTCTTTTTGGGCAGGCAAGTACCCGTGCCCGAACTGCACGGCCGCGTACAAGCACCACAGGCACCTGACGTACCACCAGCGGCACTACTGCGGCAAAATTTTCCAATGCAAGCTGTGCACGAAGAGGTTCAAGAGGATGTCGACGCTCGTCATGCACTTCAATAGAGAGCACAGCACCGCGAACGTCTTCGTGAAGATCCCGCAGGACGCCTTCAGCGTCGGCTGAGAGGTTCGAGGTGCCTCTGGGTCGAACCCGGCCTCGTCCAGTCATTTGGAAGCTTTAGTTACTACGTTCGTACTTGGTGATGCGGTCGGGAACTTGTGCCTTGCGGTTCCCGACCGTTTTGCTAACGAACGATGCGTGGACGTGTTTGTGCTATTTATCACGTTAACTCCTTACGGAATAAAATGAATTTATATTCACTTCTTCGTACTGTTTTCAAACCGCTCCCAGTGCGAAACTCGAAGGTACATTTGTCGACTTCACCTAACACGCGTTTTAGTGATTCCTGATTCGTCTCGCTTAGCTTAGCGGTTCCCATCATACCCCCCGATTGTTTCACGAACCTGAACGTGAAATATGGAGTAAGTTATGTGCACCTGTCCACTAGCTAAGTATTCCCATTTTCCCGACCAACCTGACGTTTCATACCCTTTTGACCCTCTGTGTTCTTTTAGACTACTACTCGCACTGGTGCCCGAGGTGCTTCAAGACCTACAAATACAAGTGGAACCTTATGAGGCACATTAAGTACGAGTGCGGCATCGGTCCTCAGTTCGGTTGCGAGTTCTGCCACAAAAAGTTCACGCAGAAGAGCAGCCTGAAGGCGCACGTCGCTTATACTCACGGGTTCACTCTCACGAGCAATAGACATACTTTCTAGCGGTCAAGGAATAGAGGGAATAGACGCTGAGGGGAAGGTTTGATAAGCTAAAAACTTCGTGTGTGGTGTTTGCCATGGATCTGAACTATTACTGTGAATAGTTTGTAAGAGGTAAATAAATTGAGTTTTCATGAGATGTAAAGTACCTGAAAGAGTGGGTACTGGCACTCCTAACGCTCAGGCAGATGAGTAAACAAGGGATGTGTTTAGAAGTTAAGGAGATCGACCAAAGTTCGTTCCTTCCAGTTTCACTCAATAGAAGGGTGCGACCATCGGAAATAATTCTTTTTGACATTTAACTTATACAAAAATATCAGAAATATTATGGGAGTGCTGAATTATGAAAGACGGTCCTCCAAATTATTTCAGATTTTCTACCAAATCACCACTCTAAAATTTCAATCAACAAAGTACAAATAGTGTTTGCTGATGCTTGTAGATAATGTGTCGTTAATTTACCAATTAAAAAATTTGATACTATAACCAACAGTAATTTGCAATTACATTTATTTTTTGAAATATTGAGCTACTTATTGTCTCCATTACTTCCTGATTTACCAGAGCCGGTGCAACAATACCTATACTAATTTCAAGTACCTACATACATATGTACATACATAACCATACTACGTAAGTTATGCTCACTTATGATGCATTCTACGGTATGTCCTTCCGACTTTCGTCCACATTGATATTTGTTAAGTGGAATATCAATATGGCGGAACGTCGGAAGGCAAGCCGAGGACGAGTCCGCCTAACGAACCATTACGTGTGGGACTAGTTTACGTCCCACATGTTATGATAAACAAGACTGGTATGTTTTAGTTTTCTTGTTGTTGTATCTCATTGAAGAGTTTGATGTATTATAGACGTAAGGTTTATATATAGCGTGCAATTAAATGGTTTTTAACATCGTTTACGTCGGCGTTTTTATTTCTAGAGTTTTATAACTGTATTTTTTGCCCGATCACCACCTGTTGATTGCTTTAATTGTATTAATTTAACTCGTTTATCCACCGATTTACTAGATTAGTAATTCTGACATCGGACGATAAGACAACCTTGATAATTTTGGACAACTGTTCGAGTTTAAATCTGCGTCAGTTTTTAGGTTTCAACTCGATTCGAACAAACCTATTTTTAACATCGATTTGAGCGATTTTGGAAATTTTCTTTTAGGAAGTCTGCCGCCGTTTCGGCATCAGCAGCGCCGTAGAGGTCGTCCTTTGAAGCGGCAAACCAGTGCACCACGTAAGTCCGACCGTTTCCCACCCTAAACGTTGTATCTTATCTGTTTGGATTTAGTGTGCGTTCATTTCACTGACGGTCTCCCTCTTCTAGAATTTTTTAAGATGGACAACTACTTCTACTGCGGCACCTGCCTCAAGAAGTACGTGAGCAGGAGCGGCGTCGGCAAGCACATAAAGTACGAGTGCAACAAACCGCCGCAGTTCCACTGCCCCTGCTGCGGCAGGTCTTTCCATCAGAAGGCGAACCTCAAGTCGCACGTGTTTTCCATACACAGGACTCGGTGGCAATGACGCCGTATGGACGTCAGGACGACGCGTGGGTTCTTGCTTTAGGCTGAGAAACCTGTCACGCGGAGATAGGTCAGGTTCGCTTACAGCTGGAAATGGCCTTTGAATTGGTTCGAGGTACCATGAGATGATTCTGCCATATTCAATCAGTAGAAATTTTTACTACATTACGCAAAATTATAATGACATGGAAATGCAGGTAGTACCTGACAGACCAGTTGATGTATCAGTTGATAATGGTCTTATACGATTACTGGAATTATTTCCAAAAGGATGTTATGGGCTTTCTGCATCAACAACCAAAGGTTGCAATCCAGGCGTCGCTGGATTAGCAAACATGCAATGTTCCAAATTTCAATAACACGCCTAAACGCCTAACATGTATTCAACAAAACGGACGAAAGTGACGTTTGTCTTAGCTTTGTTCGTAAAACAGGCAGGAATGAACTAGCCACTTATACTTTGATAGTTCCATAACTGTTACTCAACAATCTTTATCTACTTTGCGTTACTAATGATTTCATTATTACACCGAAAGTAGTGTAATAATACTTATATTATTACACTACTTTTGGTAACTTTTATTTTTGTTAGATTGGTACGTCAGCCTGTTACGTAAACGTGCGTAGACATCAAGGTTAAATTATTAATATTTCAATAAATTTCTTGAACAGCTTTGCGTATTTCTGGGGGTGAACAGGTCAATTCTATATTTTTGTCTTCCATTTCGCGCACGTAAATAAGTAGTTATTGAATTTGTCCAAGGGCTATTAGATTTTCAAATTCAAATACGAAACGTCCATGTCAGTGAGGTCAGTGTAACCAACCCACGCAAAATTCCCTAGTGTAATACGAAAACTTGAACAGCCAAAATTTAATGAATTAATAAAGCAAAGTAGATAAAATAGTATATTACTCACGTTTAATAAGACGTATTGTCACACTCGTTCTATTAAAGCACTCGTGTGACAATACTCCGTCTTATTAAACTAGTATAATGATATACTATTATTGCTTATTTATATGTAAATATATCATTTTTTGAAAATTAATTCGACATAATTGAAAAAGTAAAACCTTTTGCTTTTTAGAATGTCAAAATAAATCATTTTTTGTTTTTGTTGAATCAGTGTTCAACAAAAGAACGTAACATGTCCTGAGTCAGTCATTACTGCAATGAGGTTTGTCTTTACTTTATTAGTAGAGATATCAGTGTATCATGTAACACTATGTGTAACCATGTAACATAACCTAATAATTCCATGACTATTACTGGCTAGTCTACGAACCAATCCAAGACAAACTGACTTTCTGAGATATTTTCAATTAATTAATGTTTTGCAATTAATCTGACAGAATTAAATCATACAACTTCAAAACATTATTTCGTAGTTTTTGAGACTGTTACAATTCAAGTATCAGTGCAATATTTAAATACAGTTAGGCGAATTTATCAGAACCAAATAGGTTAAGAAAATTACATATTCCCCTCGAATAAATGCTACAATGTGTTGCAAAATGATTGTCATCTAGTCGGCTGTAGAATTCCCATGTAAAATAAAAAAAAACGCCTTGCGAAAATAGGAGTTTCTACTAGCTATACATAACCTCAAAATAACCTACTTCATCTGTTTTACCTTCTGGTTTTTCTCTGTCAATAGAAAACGAATTCTGAGTATTTGTCTATTTGTAGTATTTGTTTTGGCCCTGAAAAGGGCCGTTAATAACCAGCAGTACTGATTGCCAGTTTCACAATAAATGTTCGAAGTGTCACTTGTCAGAATTAGATAGGTACAAATCAATAGAGCGCGGCACATCAAAAATTACATGCACAGAAATTCCGACGCCAACTATATGACAATCATTTTGAAGTATATCAAATATTAGTTAATTTGTAAAGTCAAACTTGTAGTAAATTCTATAAATAGATACCAGTTTAATAAACAACTGTTATGATCTCGCATGCAAGGTCCTTTTAATTTTTAACCAATCGTTAATGTATACGCCGTATCAATGTTCCTCTGAGTTTGTGATATGAAAAGTGTAATAAATCTAATGGAAACTATTATCTTGTAATTAAATCATATATTTAAAAGTCAGTTTAATAGCAATTTCAGAAATATTAATTCCGTTACCAATTCCTTTCCTTTCCAAAAACGTTAGGTTCAAATTTTGAAACGCTGAACGTACGTCGTTAACCTCAAAAATTTCCAATTAGATTGCAGAACAGAGCCGAAGAGAGTCGACGCTATTCGACGTTTTGTGTTTATTTAAGTGCTTCCTCAGTACCTGTGAGGTTTTCCATATTTCCACCGTTACTGTCCTGTTAAACGATTCCAATGCCACACTTCGTAATGAAATAGTGGATAACTTTACAAGTCCTGAGGTGACATTTAAACAAACACGAAACTTCGAGATGTTACCAACCATCTGAGATTCACTCAGATGTCCTATGAAATAATTTTATATTTGCCGAGAAATTAATTGTTTATTTTTAGGTACAAACAACAACGTCGAATCTAAGGGGTTGAAATGTCGGATCTTGGCGAGGGTGTGGCCTAAGAATGGCTCCACCAGGAAGGTGACACGCGTGTCGTATCCGAAGCGTTGATTTTGACTTATTTAAGTCGAGAGTACAGTAGAGGGTTAGAGGGTAAAGGATTTCACGTGTGGTACGCAGGACTACTGATTGGTTTCCTTGTCTCGATCATTTAAGAGAAGATACTTGTACCGTTATAGATGATAGCAATAGAACGTCGTGTACATAGTTAATTGTTTATAGATTTCACCTCCCGGCACCTCTTAACTAACCCCCTATTAACCCTCACACACCCTCACACCACGTCTCTCTTCCTGGACTAACACGCTCTGCACTCCCTACCGTCCGAGTGACTCCCCTTGACATAGACTCTTTACGTTTCTGTTTCAGTGTACGTGTACGACAAGGCGAGCAACCTGTACATCTGCTCGACCTGCGGCAGGGTCTACAAGTACAGCAGGAACGTCAAGTCGCATGTGCGCTACGAGTGCAACAAGCCGAAGCAGTTCATGTGCGCTAATTGCGGCAAGGGGTTCTCGCAGAGCAGGTACCTGAAGTACCACTCGATCACGTGCCACATCTTCCCGAAGAAGGGCGGCATCGAGAAGTAATGATTATAAGTATTGTTCTCGCCCTGGGTCGTTTTCTTTCCGCCCGTCACCTCGTTTTGGCCGAAGAGGCGGAATAAGCAAGGACGTGACTCCTCGGTCCACGTCGTGCTCGATGGGCGGATCAGATCAGATATGAGGAAGAAATCCGGTGCTTTTCCGTATTTTCTCGTAAACTGTTTAGACTTTATTTCTCGTCATCCCTTTATCGCGCTAATAATATTGTAACAGGTGGGGTAATCACAGACATAACGTTCCGGTTCTAATCCTTCGCTAAGTGCGGGTTCTCCAACGTTCATGAGTTAGAAATTGGCGGACTATCCACTCATATCGTCCGTTTGGACGTTCGTCCGTGCCTTAGTGCACTTCAGGTTGTTGCGCCATTACAAATAATAAATAAAGTGGAGTGATCACAGACACGACTTTCCATTCCTGTCCCTGCCAAGTATAAGTTCGGTTTATATAAGAGCTTCCTTTGGACCAAATTTTCTAGTTCAATAATTTGGCGGTTTATTTACTTATTTGGCCCATTTGGACTCTTACGCGCACAGCACTTTTTTGCGCTGTTAGAGATACATAAGGAATAAGTGAAATAATCATGGACAATATTTTCCATTCCTGGTCTTACTGTAAACAAGGATTCAATCAAAAACGCTGCACAATTTATAAAATCCACAATTTGGTGTATACCAAAGTACATAAATCGCCAATTTTTAAAATTACAAATTGGCGGATTTGTATTTTCTTAAATAGTTTATTCGAGACTTTTCTATGAATTGGTGCATACCACAGTCGTGACTGCCTATCGAATCAAAACTTGACATCTGGAATATAGACTTTTGTCATTCTGTTTCAATAAAATACAAAAAACAACTATTAAAATAAAAAAACCTAATGACCTATTCACAGATATGTACACAGTACAAATCAATTGAGATTTGGAGGTTTATTGTTTTAAATGGGTCTATTGTTTCAAATTTATAAATTCATGTTTTGCCCATTGACGATGAATATTTGTTTTAAGTGTAACTGACTCATTAATAATTCATTAGAAGTATTATTCATACACAGTGAAAATGCATTAAACTTTATTCTTCTCGGTTCGCATGGTACTATAATGAAGTCATAATAACAATTATGGGTTAAGAGTTTTAGTAACACGTTTGTTTATAACAATTATACTGACTTTAGAAAGTTAAATTTAACAGTATTGGTTTGTTTCATAAAGTTTAATACATCCTACACCACACTGGATTTGCACGTGTTTATTGTTTTATTTGTTATTATCTTTGTTAAATATTTAAGAGTTATGAATAATAGTTGGTTAAAAGAGAATTTTCTAATTAAACATAAAGGTGTTAAATATTTGTTTAATTGGTATTGATAGCTTTTGGATTGGTACCCGTTTTTTTGTAAACTTAGCAAAAACATTAATCGGCTCTTTTAACTCAGTGTAATCCATGTACGTACATAATTCATAATGAGAAATTAGATTATTAATTTAATTTTATAACATTTGACAAAATACTCCATTTTGTTTAATAGAGTTTCTAAGAATTAGTTGGAAGTGACTGTAATGACATTTGTCAAAGCTTCATTTCCAAGACGTAATCACAAGAATATAAATTCATCTTAGTTTAATGAATTATTAGAACAAAGCTGAGATACGTAATTGCAACCATCGTGAAATAACTCGAATAACTAAGGCTTAAGGGTTACTTGATGCTACTTAGCGATGCCTGAGATGCCTTTTGTCGCAGCTTGAGTTCTATGTAGTTTCATAAATCAAATTTCAACTCAGTCGTGGGGCTTAGAGTACTATGAGCGAATGGAATTCAACATAAGACACTGTGTTTAAATAGAACTTTATTTTTCAATAATTCTGAGTTCAAACTTCAATGCAGGCGTAGTTACCAAAAATATAATTTTCTTAGTTCATAATTGTTTTTAGAACACAGCTGAATGCAACCATCGTTAAATAACTGGAATAATTAGGGCTTAAGAGTTACTTGATGCTAATTAGCGATGCCTTTTGTCGCAGTTACAGTTCTATGACCTTTCATAAATCAAAATTTAACGCAGTCGTGGTACTTAGCTTAGAGCACTATGAGCTTATGGAATTTAACATAAGGCAACCTGTGTTTAAATATAACTTTAGTTTTTGATAATTCCCACGTCACACTTCAATGCAGGCGTAGTTACCAAAAATATAATTTTAACTTAGTTCATGATTGTTATTAGAACAAAGCTCAAATACAACCATCGTGAAATAACTGGAATAATTAGGGCTTAAGAGTTACTTGATGCTAATTAGCGATGCCTTTTGTCGCAGCTACAGTTCTATGACCTTTCATAAATCAAAATTTAACGCAGTCGTAGTGCTTAGCTTAGAGCACTATGAGCTTATGGAATTTAACATAAGGCAACCTGTGTTTAAATATAACTTTAGTTTTCGATAATTCCCACGTCACACTTCAATGCAGGCGTAGTTACCAAAAATATAATTTTAACTTAGTTCATGATTGTTATTAGAACAAAGCTCAAATACAACCATCGTTAAATAACTGGAATAATTAGGGCTTAAGAGTTACTTGATGCTAATTAGCGATGCCTTTTGTCGCAGTTACAGTTCTATGACCTTTCATAAATCAAAATTTAACGCAGTCGTAGTGCTTAGCTTAGAGCACTATGAGCTTATGGAATTTAACATAAGGCAACCTGTGTTTAAATATAACTTTAGTTTTCGATAATTCCCACGTCACACTTCAATGCAGGCGTAGTTACCAAAAATATAATTTTAACTTAGTTCATGATTGTTATTAGAACAAAGCTCAAATACAACCATCGTGAAATAACTGGAATAATTAGGGCTTAAGAGTTACTTGATGCTAATTAGCGATGCCTTTTGTCGCAGCTACAGTTCTATGACCTTTCATAAATCAAAATTTAACGCAGTCGTAGTGCTTAGCTTAGAGCACTATGAGCTTATGAAATTTAACATAAGGCAACCTGTGTTTAAATATAACTTTAGTTTTCGATAATTCCCACGTCACACTTCAATGCAGGCGTAGTTACCAAAAATATAATTTTAACTTAGTTCATGATTGTTATTAGAACAAAGCTCAAATACAACCATCGTTAAATAACTGGAATAATTAGGGCTTAAGAGTTACTTGATGCTAATTAGCGATGCCTTTTGTCGCAGTTACAGTTCTATGACCTTTCATAAATCAAAATTTAACGCAGTCGTGGTGCTTAGCTTAGAGCACTATGAGCTTATGGAATTTAACATAAGGCAATCTGTGTTTAAATATAACTTTAGTTTTCGATAATTCCCACGTCACACACTTCAATGTAGGCGTAGTTACCAAAAATATAATTTTAACTTAGTTCATGATTGTTATTAGAACAAAGCTCAAATACAACCATCGTTAAATAACTGGAATAATTAGGGCTTAAGAGTTACTTGATGCTAATTAGCGATGCCTTTTGTCGCAGTTACAGTTCTATGACCTTTCATAAATCAAAATTTAACGCAGTCGTAGTGCTTAGCTTAGAGCACTATGAGCTTATGGAATTTAACATAAGGCAATCTGTGTTTAAATATAACTTTAGTTTTCGATAATTCCCACGTCACACACTTCAATGTAGGCGTAGTTACCAAAAATATAATTTTAACTTAGTTCATGATTGTTATTAGAACAAAGCTCAAATACAACCATCGTGAAATAACTGGAATAATTAGGGCTTAAGAGTTACTTGATGCTAATTAGCGATGCCTTTTGTCGCAGCTACAGTTCTATGACCTTTCATAAATCAAAATTTAACGCAGTCGTAGTGCTTAGCTTAGAGCACTATGAGCTTATGAAATTTAACATAAGGCAACCTGTGTTTAAATATAACTTTAGTTTTCGATAATTCCCACGTCACACTTCAATGCAGGCGTAGTTACCAAAAATATAATTTTAACTTAGTTCATGATTGTTATTAGAACAAAGCTCAAATACAACCATCGTTAAATAACTGGAATAATTAGGGCTTAAGAGTTACTTGATGCTAATTAGCGATGCCTTTTGTCGCAGTTACAGTTCTATGACCTTTCATAAATCAAAATTTAACGCAGTCGTGGTGCTTAGCTTAGAGCACTATGAGCTTATGGAATTTAACATAAGGCAATCTGTGTTTAAATATAACTTTAGTTTTCGATAATTCCCACGTCACACACTTCAATGTAGGCGTAGTTACCAAAAATATAATTTTAACTTAGTTCATGATTGTTATTAGAACAAAGCTCAAATACAACCATCGTTAAATAACTGGAATAATTAGGGCTTAAGAGTTACTTGATGCTAATTAGCGATGCCTTTTGTCGCAGTTACAGTTCTATGACCTTTCATAAATCAAAATTTAACGCAGTCGTAGTGCTTAGCTTAGAGCACTATGAGCTTATGGAATTTAACATAAGGCAACCTGTGTTTAAATATAACTTTAGTTTTCGATAATTCCCACGTCACACTTCAATGCAGGCGTAGTTACCAAAAATATAATTTTAACTTAGTTCATGATTGTTA
Source organism: Cryptocephalus moraei (assembly GCA_946251905.1). Taxonomy (NCBI): domain Eukaryota; kingdom Metazoa; phylum Arthropoda; class Insecta; order Coleoptera; family Chrysomelidae; genus Cryptocephalus; species Cryptocephalus moraei. The sequence continues at coordinate 40,800,302 of OX276452.1, forward strand.
TTAGAACAAAGCTCAAATACAACCATCGTGAAATAACTGGAATAATTAGGGCTTAAGAGTTACTTGATGCTAATTAGCGATGCCTTTTGTCGCAGCTACAGTTCTATGACCTTTCATAAATCAAAATTTAACGCAGTCGTAGTGCTTAGCTTAGAGCACTATGAGCTTATGAAATTTAACATAAGGCAACCTGTGTTTAAATATAACTTTAGTTTTCGATAATTCCCACGTCACACTTCAATGCAGGCGTAGTTACCAAAAATATAATTTTAACTTAGTTCATGATTGTTATTAGAACAAAGCTCAAATACAACCATCGTTAAATAACTGGAATAATTAGGGCTTAAGAGTTACTTGATGCTAATTAGCGATGCCTTTTGTCGCAGTTACAGTTCTATGACCTTTCATAAATCAAAATTTAACGCAGTCGTGGTGCTTAGCTTAGAGCACTATGAGCTTATGGAATTTAACATAAGGCAATCTGTGTTTAAATATAACTTTAGTTTTCGATAATTCCCACGTCACACACTTCAATGTAGGCGTAGTTACCAAAAATATAATTTTAACTTAGTTCATGATTGTTATTAGAACAAAGCTCAAATACAACCATCGTGAAATAACTGGAATAATTAGGGCTTAAGAGTTACTTGATGCTAATTAGCGATGCCTTTTGTCGCAGCTACAGTTCTATGACATTTCATGAATCAAATTTCAACGCAGTCTTGGTGCTTAGAGTATTATGTTCGTATGGAATTCAACGTAAGACAATGTGTGTTTAAATATAACTTTAGTTTTCAATAATTCTCAGTTCCAACATTGATGCAGGCGTAATTGCCAACAATATAACTTTGTCTTAGTTCATGATCGCTATCGAACAAAACGTCATTGTAACGATGTTAAAATGTTAACTTCATTTTACTTCCCGGTTGCCATACGAGCAAAACCACGACAAATTTTAATGCGGCCATGCTATCAGCGTATGCAATGTAACGGCATCGAGCGAGCAATGTGTATCATGTGTAACACAATGACGTGTGTCTTCGGTCCAGTTTCAGGAACATTCCTGGCTGTAGAAGGCAGGTTAATTTTACTGGAGTTACGTAGCGTATTCAACCTTGCGAACACAGTTTAGCATAGTCCAGTACCGTTCTCTGTGGGACACCCGTAGGTGGTACCGGAACGACTTTTCCCACTTTCTGGCCATCTTTCGAACTCGGTCACCTTCTCTCTACTATCTCTCTCTTCTCCTTTCTTCTATTTCCTTTCCTGTGCCGCGCTTCGCGTCGGTCTTTCTTTCTTTTTTCCTTTCCTTCGCGCCTCTTTCACTTTAACCGTTAAAGAGAGAGAGAGAGAAAGAGAGACCTACTTTCGGGATGGGAGAGCGTGACGTCACGGTGCGACGTCACGCTCTCCGGCCGTAAGGAAATCCCGCTAGGCTCGGAGAGGAGAGGTCGACGGCGAAATTTTCGAAAGTACGACGGCGACGTTTTCTGAATTGTGTGCTGCTTTTCCTCGCGGCTTTCCGCCGGTTTTTCAGTCACGTACCGCCCGCGATACATCTACGAACGATAATAATGCTCTACTGCTATCGTGGAAAATTTAATTTTGTTTTCCGCGCCCGTCGCGTGCGAGTGTACCGTTGATAATGACCGACCGAAGAACGCGTATTTAACCGGGGGCCTTGACTCGGCACGTCAGGAGTTTAACGGGACCGCGAGCGCCGAAGCGGGAGGATCTTACTGCCTTTTTATTCGCCGTCGCACGGGGAGCGGTTATTTGGTGATCGGGGCGGTTTCGCAACGACGGCGATCCATTTCTCGCCGTCAGTTGACAATGCGACCTGTGAGCAAAGTGGTACTTTCCTACGAAAGTAACGCTTTAAGTACGAAACTTTTCCTACATGCTTGGTTCGATGTTCGTACAGGTTTGAGGTTATGTATCGAACGACTGCGGTCCGGAAATTACTGCTAACTCGAAAATCCACGTTTGCCGAAAAATCGAAGTTGAAATCGACGTTAAATTTGCTTTTGTATAAATTAAGTTGCTTAAGCAAATCAAAATTACTTATAAGGTATTTCCACAAATTTTACTTTTGGAGAATAGTACTTCCATGGTTACCTCGTGTGCTAGAATACAACTTGACTTACCGAATAACACAGAATTGTTATTGCTCTTATTCATTGCCTCAATTGTCATTTTGAAATTGGCTACACATTACATTGCCAAGACTAAAATTCCAGGTTTACCTAGACAAGGTGTTGTTTTCCTGCTCATACTGTATCAGAGAAGGACGTGGAATATCTTTACCAAAAATACTTCAAAAGTTCAACTTAGTTAATAGTACGAACGAATTAAAGACATCAGCTATTTATTAATAAATCACGCTTTTCATCTTCTATTTTCAATCAGCTTTTTACCCACATCCTCGTTTGATAATAACTGCCTAATTTTACATTTATAAACACAGTTGAAATTGTGGTTATTATTAAATAATTATTGTGGTTACAGGTAAGTCCACTGCCGATACAACATTGGTTTTACCGAAAATTTTATTTAAATAAACCGTGATGCTCGTGGTTTTTCCGCACCACACATAACTTGTTTGCAACTTTACTTCTTTAACCAAGTGCTTAACAATAAAAAGATCACTTTATAATTTTTTAAAAACGCCTGTATTGAAATCGTCCACATCACTTTCCTTTCGAGCTGGAAATAACGTTTTAGGTATTTTCACTCGAAACGAAATTCAGCTAATTACCGGATCAGACCCGAAATTACTATTCCACAAACTTTCTTATTTACACACGAATTTCTATGCTGGGTGTTTCCGCTCGAGGCCCATTGCCTTGTAAGGTGAACTACATCCAAATGAGGAGGCTTGGGAGGATGAATCATGCTGGTGCAAGAGATTTGTAGTGAACTAGGCGTTTTGGTATTTAGAAATCAACGGTTTTTCGAACCAAAATATAGACAGTTGGGAAGAACCAGTTTAAATTTGTTCATTACAAATTTACACGTCACTTTCCAACTGTTTTGTATTGACATATTTTGTAACGTTTTGAAATGAAGTGCGTCTACAGTGAAAGTAAAGCGAAACGGTGTTTTTTTTTTGGTGATGAGAAGACGGCTTAATTAATATCCAATCGATACGAAGCCAGGTTAATTAATTTTTTTTAATTAGCCTCATGGCAGATTCGTTAAACCCGGATTCGGATGGTTTTTCATGTTTTATTTGTTATGGTTACCTAAATTTTCTTACAGTGCTTAAACTATCAAGTGTCTTTTAATCCAGGATCAGGCCGAAATGAGGAAATTAGTGCTAATGTCATCGATTTTAGTAACTGATCGTTAATGTTACCACGGTTCTAGTGATTTTCTAGTGATATCGCATAATTTTGGTGTTTTTTTTAAGTAAGGCGTGTTTTGTGTATGAGAGAAGGTTGCTTTAATAGTAAACCTATAATCAGTGACATTTCAACAGAATCTGAAGAGGAATGTGGTGACACTTTTTGATTTCTTTTTTGAAAAGTGTAGTGATTTACATATAGAAGGAATCTTCTTATCCCCTCCAGCGCCTAATACAACTCGGGGATTCGATGACAGTTGTATATGGAAACAACCTTGTTTGGGTTCAGTTAAGACCCATCATCAATTCCACCCTTAAGTCAAAAAGGAGCAAATAAGTTAATAACTTAGGAAAAAAATCACAAAGTGACGCATTTACTAATTACCCACAAATCGTGCCAACAGCACAACACCTAGATAAGGGTTATAAATGGTCAATTTTGTGATTAAAATTGTATTTCATATTGAGTTCGGCCAGTTATTGCATATTTTGTAACTTTTCATTCTCTTTCCGTTGTGCAATCATATCGCTCCTTTTTTACTTAAGAGGAGGGATGGATGATGAGTCCTACTATTTCGAAATATGTTCCCTTTAATAAACATTTTGTTTGTGTGAGGAGGTTTTCATGCGTATTTGAGAATTTTCTCTAGTGAGAGCATTAGATACATTTTTCCCTACGTTGCCTGTCAAGTCTCTTGTCTTATCTAGTTTGGTGTACACATTACTTGATTTGAACCTGTCGAGAAGGTTCTGTCGAGATGTTGAAGGCTTCTGTATGGGACCCTTCTGTTGTTGGTTGATTATTGAATTGAACAACAAATGAATCTCCCATATTGTGTTACACTGTCACATGGAACTTTATTACCATGTTCTACGTAAACAGTTGCATAAGTATAAATTAGTTTTGATTTCGCGATTCTAATTTTAACTTGATCGACTTTCAAGTTTTGCCGAAATTCCCGCTTGAAGTGTTTCTTGAAGTGAATGCTTTAGCATGCTTTGATTTTGCACGTGTCGTGTAAGTATCTCGCCCGCAGGCTTTCCCGTCGATTATACGCCCCTCTTTTCCCGGACTTTTCCAGGCAAGCTTTTCCCTTGCACGAGATGCGGGAAACCGTACAAATCGAGGAAGGGCATGCGGAACCACCTGCGCTTCTCCTGCGAGCACAAGAAGTCCTTCTCCTGCAACTTCTGCACCGCCTCGTACTACTACAAGCACCACCTGCAGAGGCACAAGTGCCAGTTCGCCGAGAGGGTGCTCGACTCGCTCAAGGACCTCACCTAGGCGTCGTATCCTTTGGAAATGAAATAAATCTCGTCTTTCGTTGTTTTGAGTCTAGTCCTGTCTCCGTTGTGTAAATAGACGTGTGTCGCCGTGCCAGGAGATTCGCTTCCCACGAGTTCACAACTCCGCATCCCTCGCTTTTTGTACATTTTTATTTTACTTTTATTTTTATTTACGTTTTTCCCCGTCACACCGATATCTTTCAGGGCTGCCGTACCTGAGGAGGCCGAAGGGTAAGGGTAACTACAGGTGCGCATGCGGGAGGACTTATTACGAAAAGAAGAACCTGATGAGGCACCAGAAACTCAGGTGTGTCTTGAAGTTCGTGGAGTACACGATAATACGACAATAGCGGGGAACGTAACGGAAATTTAATGTGGATTTTGTGTTGTATGATGCGTCTTCGCTTTTGAGAGTCGATTGGTAGCTGAGTTTAAGGCCAAAGAAGGGAAAATGGAGTGATGTGAAGTTGACATTGTTTAGGCCAGTTGTTTGTTTTCTCTCTCAAATTCAATAACAAAACCCCATGGCATGCCAGGCTGAAAGGTAGATTTATGGGTAGGATATAGAGTAATATAACAGACACGATGTGTCAAAAAAATGTATACGAGGTGCTAAAAAAATACAAACGTCAAAATTTCTACCTCTTTGCATATAACTTTTTTTATGTACATTTTTCAAAGATATGTTTTATGCAAAAGTCGTTCGCCTCTATAAGGGCAACAAAAAACCTAAGTAACATTTTTTTCTTAGACGCGAGATAAAAATTTTTGGATTTTTTTTTGAAAAAAAAAATTTTTTTTCTGTACATTTCTCGAAAAAATATTTTATACAAAAGTCGTTCGCCTCTATAAGGTCAACAAAAAACCTAAGTAATATTTTTCTCTCAGACGCGAAATAAACATTTTTGGATTTTTTTTTTGAAAAAAAAACTTCTGTACATTTCTCGAAAAAAATATTTTATACAAAAGTCATTCGCCTCTATAAGGTCAACAAAAAACTTAAGTAACATTTTTCTCTCAGACGCGAAATTAATGTTTTTTTTTAAATAACAAGCCGCCATTTTGAAACCGCTGGACCAATTTGGCCCATTAACGAACTCGGCCGAGATTTTCTGCCTACTGATTTTTGTACCAAATTTTGTTGTGATTCTTTAAAAAATGCGACCTGTAGCCTGTCCACAAATTTCGTTACATCCGATATATATATATAAATTTTTGAGAAATGATTAAGTATGAACTCTAGATACCAAAAAACTGAAAATCGTATTTTAATCCCTCTTTTTTCGACTTCGTAAACGAATGCAATACTAGATAAATCTACCAAAAGAAGTCATCACCACAATTGCTTTAATTCATATGCTTTAATATTTCTACAAAAAATAAGTACTATTGACCAACATGGCGTTTTAACGTTTTGCTGCGTCTCTTACGCGAAAGACATACTTTCCCAAGTGTCTTACATAAATTGTCACAAGGCATTTTCAACACATTCACTAGGAATTATTGAAATTACAATTCAGGAAACTGACTAATTTGTAGTTGATTCCAATTATTTGTTAATAATCCGTTAACTGCCTTAACCTCAGCTATCAGCGCTCTTAGAGCTATGGCGTGAACTCAGTTAATCTACGACCAAATATTTCATAAGCATACTTTCATTGTCAGTACTTGGTTTTTGGTCCCTATGTGAAACTGAGAGAATTTTGAAATTCAAACTCACCACTCCAGCCATTAATTATTAGTTGAGAACGTGTTTGTTGTTATCCTGCTTGAAACTGCGGATTAAAGTCTATAAATCTGCGACTAACTATATGAACGTACTTGTGTAGTACTTTAATCTTAGGCACTTCTAAGAAGTGTTCAGTTCTGTTTATTTTTCGTTATTATTTTAGGATATGTATTTATATATGTTATTTCAACTTGTCACGTTCATGACTGCAACAGCAGTTGTGATTGTTTGGTGCTAGAAAGGGTTTTGTTAATTTTTCGGTTATTGTTTAAGTTATATTTTCTCAGTACTTATTGTTATTTATCGGTTTGGAGGGCTAGTATAGTTTCTGGGTGACTTATAAAGATGTTTAACAAGGTGGTACAAATCTAGTTGTAAGTAGAACCAAAGTGTGCAAAGTATGTATTTACGTAGAGTTTATATTTTTATTTGCTCGTATCATTATTAAACCTGACTTGTTGTATTTTTTATTTCCTTTATATAGATTTATAGTTATATGATTTCGTTTCTTTCAAAACCTGTACGTTTCTCTATATGAAATAAAAACCTAACGCTGGAACATCTCTGTGGTTGTTCCAGGCAGGACATCCCCGTTCAGGTTCAGCCAGCTGCCCGCCCACTTGGCGCTCCCGATGCTCCTGATGAGGCAGAACCTCGAGAACTCGATGCTCTCGATCACGAAGATCAAGAGCGAGAACTCCCCGGACAACCAGCCGAGGGTGTTCTGCCAGAACTGCGGCAGGGCGTACAAGCTCAAGAGCTCGCTAAGGAACCACCAGAAATGGGAGTGCGGCAAGGAGCCGCAGTTCAAGTGTCCGTACTGCTTCTACAAGGCTAAGCAAAAGATGCACATCACGAGACACATCGAGAGGATGCACAAGGTGATCGACTTCTCGACGGTGAAGAAGGAGAACGTCGATGGGGAGGTCAAGGTCGAGCAGGGGAAGGAATGACGGGAGGGATGTTTAGGATATGTGGTTCGCTCGGAGTTTATCCTCGACTTTGGGATTATCGAGGACCTGCGATAGTTTCCACGGGTGCCTTTTATTCCAAAGAACCATTATCTTGTTGGTTTTGATATGGGGACTTTTGCTTATCGAAAATAGTGTTTGCCTTCTCTCTATGACGTTGCTTTGGAGCTACACCAATGCAAGGTCCCAGATACCTTCGGTTCCAAATCAGCTTTCCTCCAGCAACCTGTCACATAACTGTATTGACCATACTGACTAGGAGGTGGAAGTTACTTCCACCTCCTGGCTTGGTACTGGAAAAGGTGTGAATTTCATTGCAACCTTCTTTTAGTCTCCGTGCGCCTTGAGAGCGACCTGTATACCGCAGGTCCCAAAATTGCTGTGGATTCCTCATCTCTATAATTTCCTACAACTCCCACATTGTTATCTGCACTTTCGTTAGAGTTGTGATTTAGATTTGTTCTTGGGTGATCCAAGCGTTTTAAATAAGAAATGCCTAGCATTCCAACTTTGGAACGACCATTAAATTTAATCAATGGAATGCGGTAAGCCGTTCTAAATGTAGATTGGGAGCAATATGTCCTCGAGTGTGATAAGTTCTTCCCCAGATTGTTGGTAGTGCTTATCCATTATAAATTGTGTTTGAACGTTCTTATGGAAGTATTTCGTTGCGTTTTTATCCAGTTTGTTGCCAAAAGTCTTTCAAGTTAGCGTTATCGTTTTGGGACGATCTTTCCTATATAATTTCAAACGAGAGAGTAAACTCGAGCGCCACGCGGGATTCCGTAATAATGTGATTATTTAACTATATACATATTTGATTCGCAGCTCGAAACGTGTCAGTTCCTGAAAGATCCTTTTTATATATATTTTTGTACGTCTTAGATGTTAAGTGAATTTTGTATCAGACCAGGTTTTAAGCGATATTTTACACTATATACAATACATACGTGAACATAAAAAGACAAGAGCAATACGAAAAAAATATTTGTGATACGTTCTTATCTGAAAACATTGTGATCTTCGATTTCGCCTTCCTAGCGTTGTAGAACTCACACTTTTGTATTATTATACACTCGACTCACCATTTATCTAAAGTGCCTTAATTGTCATCGGAAGTTCCTGTGAATAGCTTATATGGATATTATGTATCAGCTTTTAAAAAAAATACTTTAATGAAAAAAAGACATACCTTATAACTTATTACCTCGGGGTATCGGTTACCTAATTAAGTATTGTTTCCGATTATTTTTATACTCAAATAGGGATCATGATCTTTATATATAGGTTAGGTTTTTTTATATATATTATATATATTTTTATATGATACTACCTAGGCGTAAGCGCTTCTATTTGTAATGAACTTGCTTTTTATACTCTCTCATACATACAATCGACTCGTTGGAGCAATAAAACTCATGACAACCACCAGCGGCTTTCATTGGCACTACCACCAGACAGTACATAACCTGTTCATTATTAACTTTTTTTTGATTTTAGACCCTGCGTACCTGTACAACTGCGAGAGGTGCAAAAATAAGTACAAACATAGGAGTTCATTAAAGAGACACTTACTGTACGAGTGCGGTAAGCCTCCGTCCTTCGCCTGCAAGTTCTGCCACTTCCGCTGCAAGCTGGAGAGCAACCTCCTGCAACATGAGAGAAGGCATAAGAAAAGTTGTGACTTAAAGATACTTGATTAACAGTAAATAAAAACGGGACGTGTGATGGTACAGCCTACAAATGTTAAAAGAAGCTTGAAACTGCTTCTGCTGATGGAAAAAATACCAAAAAGGTAGAACGGGATTTAATTTGCTGGGAATTAGAAGTTGAAAATGCGCTGTCACTATAAAATAATGTTTCCCTAGTAAATGGTACTTCTTGAGGAGTGGACGGTTACTTCTGTCACTAATAAATGGAAAAATGGGTCGTACTACCTTCATATTTTTCCCATAAGGTTTTATGTGTAAATGCATATGGAACGAGGAGAAACTTAATTATCGTTGAAACCTTACAATTCTGTGGAAACTTTGTACCTTCCACATTTAAATCGACGAAAGTTGTTTTACTGCCAAGAGACGACTATACAAATTGAGTAAGGACGATTTTTATATAACATTTGTAGGTTTATTTACTTTTCAATGTTTACAGAAAATACAAAACGGAGTTAAAAGGAAAGCAGATTTATCAGGACGCCTTAGCAGAAGAGTAAATCTGAGTGTGAAATAACGTTACTCTGAGGATATCCGCCGAAAAATGGTTTTTATAGCCAAAAATACGTTTTGCTTATTATATACCGTTCGATAGAAGGTGTTCGTGATGATCTAATGTGTTATAGCAGCAAGATTTTACTGATTTATGTAGTTGGCACTTTTATAATTTTTAAATTTCAATAGTGACATTACGTTCGATCAGTGTTTATTTACCACACAATTTATTAAAATTAATTCTAAAGCTTTCAAATTATTTCCTGCAATTTTCAACTGTATAAATTCTGGATTACAACCAAAGGAACTTGTTAATTTCAAAAAAGGTAATAATATGATATTCAAAAATTATTTCAGTGGAAATAGCAATTGTGAATTCTATGACTTCTAGAATACAGTAGTGATCATTGGGTTCAGTTCCTAGTGATGTGAAAGATTTTTTAATAAAAAGTTCTTTCTTTTATCAAATAGGTTATTATTGATAATTTTATATCATGGTATCACTTGAACTTATGGTTACCAGTGTCTATGATAAGATCAGTCTACTTATACTTTGTTGAAGTAATTACTTCAGGTCGTTCCTTTAGAGGAAACGTAAAAGTTCTACTATAAAAATAAATGGAATAAATCGTCCTCCCCCTGAAGGAAGCAAGTCAGTACTTTTGCCTGTGAGTTTATTATTTGTAATCAAGTGTTGATTGAGTGCATCGTAGGTATCGTAACGTATTTCGTAATATGACCTCATGCCTGCCGTTTCAATCCCCACACCGTTTTGACATTTAGGCGTAGCTTAGGCAACCGAAGACCGTTCCGAATTGCATCTTGAAGGACTGTCTCCGCGTTGAACGTTTGGTACGTTAGTAGCACGCATTTCCCCATTTCGGCCCGGACCGTAGACCGTCCTAATACTTGCGTCCTTTCAGCCTCCTCGATGAGCCGCCTCCTGAAGAGCGTCGACTTCTCGCGCAACACTTGCCCCGTCTGCCTCAAGGTGTTCAACCGCAAGGACCACGTCCAGCGCCACTACGTCGAGCTGCACCTGCGCAAGGTGAGCTTCGAGTGCGGCAAGTGCAAGAAGAAGTTCAAGCGGAAGTACCTGATGGGCCACCACGAGAAGAACTGCCTCGGCCTCGCGATGCACCAGTGCTGGAGTTGCAAGAACGTGTTCAGGACGAAGGAGTACCTGATGTACCACATGAAGAGGGTGCACAACCTCGGCGAGCTGCTCGACACGCTCAAGGACGATGTCGAGAAGAAGGACGAGGTCGTGAAGAATGACGAAGCCGTGAAGAAGTAGTAGAGCCAGTAACCGTATCCTTTCAATCGCTTTCGTAACAATTAAGAGATGTGAGACTGATTTTGGAATAGTTAAGACTGAGACTTTCAGACGGAAATTATAGTCTTGAATTTATTTTTTTTATAATATTTACGTACTGATAAGTGACCCCAGACGGTTAGGAAAATGCAGAATTTGTGATTAACTGCTTGTCAAAATTTTGTAGTAAAATTTGTTTTCTAGTATATTTGCATAATTGGATATGTTTGGTTAGTTTTGTTTAATCACATTCATCTTCAATACATTGTCAGGAAATAGCAACTAATTACAGTTCTCGTTAATCTTATCTTTCGGTGGACGTTCCTGGGCTCACAATGGAGCCTGTAAAGCCCTTACATTTCTCATCCTACTGCTGGATCATTATAGGGATCCCACCGTACCGCCGTCTAGGGTCGAGTTTGCGTAGAAATAAGCCTAATGAACCGTTACCGGTCGATTTAACGCCATATTCGTTTGTAAGGTATTTACCCCAGTACTTTTTATTTAATAAAGACTTGCCTAGTAAACATCGTCGTTTCTTGATGCCCAAATCGAGTCACCTTTCCCGACGGTACTTCCGACATTTTTAAACGATATCGGTTTCAGGTGCCGTGTACTGCCACATCTGCGGCAGGAGGTACAAAAACATGAAGAACCTCAGACAACACCTGCGGTACGAGTGCCAGAAGGAGCCGCAGTTCAGCTGTCCGTATTGTCCCTACAAGGCGAAGCTGAACTGTAACCTGAACAAGCATAAGGCGCACTGCTTCAAGAAATACGTCATGAGCTACGCTCAGTAGACCCTCGATACCAAAAGAGTTGTACATTTGAATTGTGATGTAATATACCGTAGTGCTTTCACGAGACGAGGGATCAGTCATTTCGAAGTTCATTTCGTTTTTGGGGACGTGAACTTGTTTATAGTTGTTATATGTTGTAGATTTGTGATGGCTTTAAGAAGGGTTGCACGCTTTAAAAAGGTTCTAATGGTTTGTCCTTCCGAAGGATCAAGCGCAAGGTGTTTGCAGTAACTGACACATATACTTTTTAATCGAATTTCCAAATGGAATATTTAGACTAGGAAACGCGACTATCTATGCCCCCACAATTGACAGAATTGGAAACATCACCCTATCAAATCATACATGTGACAAACAGGACGAATCTTCCTTTAAACCGGAGGTACAATTACAATTACTAAACACATTCCAGGTGTTTATTTTTCCCGCCTACATCACACTGCTACACCTTTTGGTTTACAGCTTTTGCTTCTGAAGCACCAAGTACAAAGCTTCGGACACCCCATTGAAACTTAAAGTCATAGATGCTTTCTTCCCTTTGATCAAAAGTCACGTTGTGAATCTAACCGTGGTAAACTACCTTAAGGGCTCCCCGAGGATAATTGACTCCTAGATAAATCTCGGCATCGCGTTTCCAGATCCTCTATCCAACAACTCGCCTAACCCAGACTCACCTTAGGTCTATAACAAGATGTTTTCTTTCAGAGATGTTCTTTTGTGAAGTCTGCAATCGGAGGTACAAGGAGTTAGGCAACCTGCGCCGCCACCAGCGTTACGAGTGCGGCAAGTGGCCGCAATTCGCCTGCCCGAATTGCCCCTACAAGGCGAAATACAAGAGCAACCTAAAGAAACACATGGTGGGGAATTGCTGCAAGAAACGCTTCCACGTTTTATAAATGTCTGTTGGGGTTGTCTCGGGTTTTTCTTTATATTATTCTTGAAAAGTGTTGTTACTGCGTTTAATTCGGGAAATAAAGTGATATGTGTCGAGTAAGATCGGTGTAAATTTGCTTTGATGGCGGTCTTGCAGGCGTCGAGGCAATAAAGTATTGACTCTCTCAAGTTGTCCATGATTGCTCTTCGAGCCGCAACTTTGTTCTTGTGTTAATTTGCTTATTTTACCTTTTTCTAAAATTTACCTAGGGCAGTTCACTTGAGCCTATTGAAACCTATCGATAATGAACCTAAAATAGCAATATTGATGATAACTTTCCAAAATCGAGTTCTACAGCAACTTATGTCTATTAAGCTCTGTAAAGACGATGTTGACCATGGCGCTACTTTAGAGGTATGAGCAGGGTTGATACAATAGGAGCGTGCTGCTTGTTAATTTTGTTGATCTACGTTGCCGTAACTGACACATATACTTTTTAATAGAATTTCAAAGTGGAATATTTAGACTAGGAATCGCGACAGCCATGCTCACATAATTGACAGACTTAAGAATACTTGGAAACCTCACCCTATCAAATCCTACATGTGACAAACAGGACGAATCTTCCTTTAAGCCGGAGGTACATTTTCTCTCTAAACACATTTCAGGTGTTTATTTTTCCTCCCCTGCATCACACTGCTACACCTTTTGGTTTACAGCTTTTGCTTCTGAAGCACCAGGTACAAAGCGTTGGACACCCCATCGAAAATTAAAGTCATAGATGCTTTTTTCCTTTGATCCAAACTCACGTTGCGAATCTAATCGTGGTGAACTACCTAAAGGGCCCCCCGAGGATAATTGACTCCTAGATAAATCCCGGTATCGCGTTTCCAGATCGTCCATTAAACAACTCGCCTAACCCAGACTCACCTTAGGTCTATAACAAGATGTTTTCTTTCAGAGATGTTCTTTTGTGAAGTCTGCAATCGGAGGTACAAGGAGTTGGGCAACCTGCGCCGCCACCAGCGTTACGAATGCGGCAAGATGCCGCAATTCGCCTGCCTGAATTGCCCCTACAAGGCGAAACACAAGAGCAACCTAAAGAAGCACATGGTGGGGAATTGCTGCAAGAAACGCTTCCACGTTTAATAAATGTCTGTTGGGGTTGTCTCGGGTTTTTCTCTATATTATTCTTGAAAAGTGTTGTTACTGCGTTTAATTCGGGAAATAAAGTGATATGTGTCGAGTGTAAATTGGCTTTGATGGCGGTCTTGCCGGCATCGACGCAATAAGGTATTGACTCTCTCAAGTTGTCCATGATTGCTCTTAGAGCCGCAACTTTGCTCTTGTGTTAATTTGCTTATTTTACCTTTTTCAAAAATTTACCTAGGGCAGTTCGCTTGAGCCTATTGGAACCTATCGATCATGAACCTAAAATAGCAATATTGATAAGAACTCCGAAACTGAGTTCTACAGCAACTTATCACTATTAAGCTCTGTAAAGGCGATGTTGACACTTGGGCCATGGCGCTACTTTAGAGGTATAAGCAGGGTTGATACAATAGGAGCGTGCTGCTTGGTAATTTTGTTGATCTACGATGCCTACCGAGTAAAGGCTCATCCGAGAAGCAATGTTGGATCCTTAGCTATCCAATTTCCAGGACGAACCACGAATTGCAGTACTGGTCATAAAATCAAGGGAACTTCCAACTAACGTAACGACCAAGTGCAATTTGTGACTGGGAAACTGCGTTATGATTTTGCGTTCTCTACTGTGTTCTGTGTTCTCTACTGCAGCCGAAGGGGTAAGTACCGTCTCTCGACCCTCTTCTCTCTCCTCACTAATAACGAGATCGCTCCGGTCTCCTGTAAATACAAATGTACATATCGAGGTTTTGGTCCCGTACAGTCGGAACAGCCCCCGCTGAAACCATCTCGTCTTTTAGAACGCCTCAGCCTCGAGCACCTCACCGGCGAGCAGTTCATGTTCGCGTGCAAGAAGTGCGGCAGGGCCTACAAGAGGAAGAGCTCCCTCTACAACCACTCGAGGTGGGAGTGCGGCAAGGAGCCTCAATTCAAGTGCGCCTACTGCCCCTACAAGGGCAAGCAGAAGATACACTTCATCATGCACGTGATGGCGAAGCACAAGGAGCACAAGCTCGAGGTGCTCAATAACGCTTACAATAAGTGAGGAGCGACGGCGATCGTATTGGAGCCAGTAGAGCGATGAGGACTCGTCCTAGTGTTAAGTTTGTTTTTACAGTTACAAGTTTTAAATACGTTATTACCTTACAGTATACCATGTTAAGAGTTTATTGCGCATGCGACGCAAAGGAGTTGATGCGAGTACTGCCTTGTGTGGGCCGATGTTTCAATTCGTGCCCTTCACGTTAGCATTCATTTGCTGTAGTAGTAGCATTGTATCCTTCAGATTTCTTACATGATTCTACTTCTGTAAACCGATGACCTCTATTTTTCTTTCCTACACTCAAGCTTTTACTTCTGTAGGAACCACCTTATAGTTTACCACCATGGTTGGGTAAACTTGCACACTCAGACGTTTAGACCACAAAACTGTTGTGTTTTCGTTTGCTATCTGTTGTTTCAATCTGTGTGCTTCACATCTTGGATTCATTTGCACACAGTGTCAAACCTTACAGTTTTATTCGTCTTCCCCTTTTGCTTCCATTAAACCAGTGGTCCATTTTTTTCGTTATAATAGTCAATATTCTGGTTCATTTTCTTGCTTCATTACTTTACCTCAAAATGGCTCAAAAACCTCCATGACCTCGAATACAAATCGCCTCATTGGCCAAAACCTGATCTGGATTCCTATGTTGTTCCAGACTTTGGATTTTTGAAGTTTCTCGCTTCCAAACAAAATTAACTTTGAATTAATCAATCAATATTCTATAAACGATATTTTTGCATCACTATTACATGGCACGAGCACAATAACATCTTGTTCTCGTTTTATGTATGACAATGTTAACCAATACAACCGATTGATTGTTAAGTTGTATACCTCCCCTTCATATCAGCTGCATTTATTTCTGTTTCTTGCTCACCTCTCCCTTCAAGTCAACATGTCCAAAAAACACGTTGCTTTCATTACATTCTTGTCAAATTTCCATTTGATTGCCTTGAAAGAAGAGGGGAGCATTTTTTTTTTCGATTACTGGTAATGATGCCAGTGAACGATGGACTGAACTGCTCGTAATTCGAAGTACAAACTACTCAATCCATTACTTAAATTAGCTTTAAAGGTTCTTTTATGATTACTTTGAGTTTATTGTATTTATTATATGGTTCGTCCAACATCGTAGAAACTATTCCTTCTGCTCAATAAATTTAGAGTATAGTATATCTGGGATACGTTAATACACTTGTATGTATGTTTTCTAATGGTGGGAGATTTTTATGTATTGTTGTATTTATAGAGGGTTTATTATACGATTGGAGAGTCAGTAACGTATCGTTTTATGTCTCGAATGGTGTTCAAACTGACTGTTGTTTTTCATATTTTTTATATAACCTGTTTAAGCTTTAATCGTTTTATTTATGATTTATTTATACACTTAAATATTATATTTATATGATTTTTTTATTGAGATCAATATACATAATAAAAACGTCGTTATTATATCAATGTGTCCTGCTGAGATTTTGATATCTAACAAATAACTAAACTAATTACGACTTTCTTAAACTTTTATAAGGTCTGCCTGATAGTTCCACTTTTTCATCCTGTTGAGTGGTCTTTGAGAATGGCAACATTTAAATTTCTTTTAAGTTCTGAGCTTTTGAGCTAAAATGATTTAACCATTTTGCTAAAACAAACTTAAACTTAATTTTATTTATTAAACTAAAATAAAAAAAAAATAAAATTAAATTTTTAATAAATTTAATATAATAAAATAAAATAAAAAAATAATAACCGGTTTGATAAACCTGTTACGAAATAAGCGATCAATCACAATAATTACTTAATAATTGATATCGCGCGATTTATATGTCGTTTTGCGCTCTTGACATGGATTAAAGCAGAAACGAGGTAAGTATGCCCATTACATCTTTTAGGTTTTATGCACGCTTATATCAATCATCACAATGAGTACTTAATAATCAAATGAAATTTCTAATTACTTTTATGTGAGTAATATTAGGATAATTGAGGGCGCCAGGCGGTTTCTAAACCATGATGAACTTTAATGTTTATTATAACGGTAAAATAAGATATTCGTGACGTTAAGAGATTCATAACGTGGAAGTGAGGCGGCCTTAAAATGTGTAAATTTTGTAACGGCACAGAAAGCGCGCATAATTATGTTTTCGGTTTTACGGAATATCGGCGAGAGATATTACATCGACACAAAGTATAATATTTGAAATTAAAGGGAAGGTCGTAGTTTTTAGGGCGAAATATGTTGGCGACTGGTCAAGATGAGGTTTTATTGAACGGTATTATTTTCTAAATAAACGAAACTGGCTCTTAAATCACGGATGTTTACAATTGTCGTAACTAAGCCAAAGAACTGGCGTGTAGGACGATCTTTCATAACGAGTGTATACTAAAATTCGATCACGAGAAATTTTACATGGTCTGGTCTAGCCATATAGAAGAAGGTTTATGACCAAATTTGTATTTCAAATGTTCATAAAAAATAGCCAACATTTTTTGTAATATTTGACACTACTCATCTCTGAAACTATGATTTCTAGTAAATACTGTTATTATGAGTGTACCTTAAATGATCTGAAGTTGGATGCGAGTTGAAAAGTTAGTGGGCTACCGTGGAATATGCAGTCGTAAAGATATATTAAGATATTTAATGACTGGACGTCAAGGTTATTCATTTTAAAATAAACAGGAAACGTAATGTCAATTTGTGTTATCCGGTTTTGTTTTCAGTTTAATATCAAGTTCTCGCATAGCAGAACACAGCACAAACAATCGTTTCACATAATTTTCCCAGGACCCTCGCTCTAAATAACAATAACTCAATAAAGGAACCTCTAACCTTCGCACCTTAGTTTTGTTTAGTTAAAGTACCTCTAATCCCGCTTTGTCATATAATAACCGCTCTACCGCGGATTAGCCTAGACAGCCCCTTTTCCAGCGTATGCGCACGCTCTAACGCAGCTCGTTTGCAGTGACCGATCTTTTCTGCCTGTCGGAGTTCTTCGAGACCGTCTGGGACCCGTTCGAGAGCGACGAGGAGGTCGAGAACGTGCCGGAGACTACCGCGCAGCCTGGCGCCCAGCGGTCCGCGCAGCCGATGCCGTTCAACTGCGCGACGTGCGGCAAGTCCTACAGGATTAGGGCGTCGCTGAGGCGACACGTGAGGTTCGAGTGCCAGAAGGAGGCGAGCTACGTGTGCCTCGTCCCGGACTGCTCCTACAGGGGGAAGTACCCGATAGCGGTGAAGAAGCACATGGCGAGGGTGCACAGGGACGTCGACGTCAAGGAGCTGAAGGAGCAGTTCTTCAGCTAGGGGAGCGGTTAGAGGGACTTTCTAACGGGCCACTGGGATACAATTGCAACGTAAATGGGGGATATATTTTGTTATCTCGACTTTTTAATGAAACGCCTCACTTACATTACAATTGATTCTCAATTTTTGTCCAGGACCCCATCTGAGTTTACTTCTTTTCTTCTTCACTTTGTAACAATGAAACAACGAATTTCGAAATGTCTTTCGTTCAACTCGTTTAAATATTCTATTAGCATCTAAAGTTCCTATTGCGTCTACGTGATGTATGTTGTGAATGACGTTAGCTGAAATGGTCACTACATTACATTGTTTGGTAGTTTCGCCATGTTGACTGTTGGGTGTTCCCAACGAGAAAAATTAAACGTGCCTCCTACGTCACTTTTCTGTATTGTTCATTTTTTGATTAACAATGTGGACTATGTTATAAGTATTATTATGCGATTGCGTAACTGTTGAGTTATTATATGTAGGTCTTTTGTGGTAACCAAAGAAAGAAATTATTTGTTGTATTTGATATTCCTATGTTAAGTTACATGGAGTGATATTTTTGTTTATGTGTTTAAATAAACGAGTTGGCATCCATTAACATAACTTACTTGTAGTCTCTTCCAGCCGATTGCAATTACACCAGTTTTGGGTTATATTGAAACAAAATTATAGCTCTATTTATGGAACCATTCACTGTGTATTGGTTGTCGATGAAAAGTAGAAGATAAATCATGTGATCAGTAAATTAAGGGTATATTTGCTGACACCAGTTTTGAAGTTTTCCTGATACGAAGAAGTTGAATCTTCTGCTAAGGATCTGACAAGATTTGTTATTCTATATTGAAGCACAGTTAAATACCTCGCGTTATATGTTGCTCCAGGTACCTAATAAGGTAAATGTGGCTACGTAGCTACTGTTTTAAGCATAGTAACGCCACTCGTGTATTTCACCAATTTTCAGCCTTTTCGATCAGTATTGCTACAGTCCTGAGTCCAATACGATAACTATTTTTGGTTTATTGATAACCCACTCATTAATTTAGTTAAGGTAACCATTTTGGAACTGCTTCTGGATCAAAGCAACCAACGTGCGTTTAACTAAAACCAGTTTAGCTATCAATGAGACGTCCGAAATGAAAATCTGACTGCAAATCGTGAAGACTAGGAGACCTTTCATCTGGAATGTGGTTGGTATTTGAGATTAATTGACTTCTTTCAGGAAGCATTCGAACTTCAAGAGTCGGTGTACTGAATTGCTCAAAACTGACAATCTGCACTTCCTCAAACTCAGGTTGTCATTACATCATCACGACAGAAGGAATAAGTTTGAAATTACGCTGAGAATGATTGGTTCGAATCTTAATGTTGTGCCAAGCTGTAACGTAGTGATTGTTTGAAGTTTTGGTCCGTGAAGAGCGTTTTAACATTTTCTCTATTTTCCAGGGAGGGAGGTGTACCCATGCGGCAACTGCTCGAAGACATACACTAAGAAAAAGTCCCTGTACAGTCATACGATGTACGAGTGCGGCAAACGGACCGGACGTAAATGCCCTTTCTCGGGTTGCCCCTACAGCACCGCCAGGCTCGCCAACCTCAACAGACACATCTGCGTCGTGCATAAAGTGTTCGATTATAGACATTATTCTGGTGTTAGATAAATTAAGTTCGGAGGTCGTTTAGTTGTTTTCTATGAGAGTTTCGATTGACAAGCACCGCTCTTCTCTTTCCGTTGTTACTCACTTTTGTCGGTTTGCAGGTAAGATCACCGGCTATAACTGCAAGGTGTGCAACAAGCTTTTCTCGAGGCTCGAGTACGCGAGGCGGCACTACCTCGAGCAGCACTCGAACGAGACGAGGCTGCACAAGTGCGCGGGCTGTCAGAAGAAGTTCAAGAGGAAGCAGCACCTGAAGAGGCACGTCGCGACTTGCAACACGCCTTCGTGCGAGCTCGAGGACACGAAGTTCCAGTTCAACTGCTGCTTCTGCAACATATGGTTCAGCGAGGAGTCGGAATTGTTCGACCATTGGAAGTTCTGCCATCCCCTGCCGGTTTAGTCGTCGATCAGTTATTAGGTCTTGGTTTGGGTTTGGACCAGAGTGTTTTGGTGTCTTCAAAAATATGTCTATTGCGGTGAAGTTATAGTGTGACATCGCCACAACAGTTACAAAGTTGACCAGATTGCGGTTTGGATACACTACACTTCACATTGTCACACTGTAATTTCTATGTAATAAGTCCCTACAAGACTGTGGTGGTTTGAATTTAGCGCTCTTCCTAGACCCCGCATTGACCGGCATCGATTTCGAAAAGTAAAACGTGTTATTTATTAAACTCGTTCAGACCAATTGAATCCTTCAACTATGATAATTTTAACATCCAACTCGGAACACCAATAATTTTTTTTGGCATCAACTCTCAACATAACTATTATACTCTATAGGTTTCCAGTCTAAAGCTGGGACTGTCTTATTGGTTCAAAGCTTCTGGTAGAACAGAACCCACGACTAAACTCTACACAACTATGCACTTATAACGTTTATTTCAACCTTTCTCACTAAAATGATAAATGGTGTACTGGTTAAACATATCGCTTGGAGGAATCATTGGTTTATCTGTATTTCTGAGGACGTAATGTGTATCTTACTGAAAAACACTACATTTCATATCACTAGTAATTATTTGACGAAACATGACAGGTGTACAAAAGTATATATACGATTCTAGTCATTGGATTTCAAAGTATTTATTTGTAAATAAATTATTTTATTTACGAGGTTTAGTTTCATTCCTCCTTTCCATAGTTGCTCGACCACGATAATTTTATGTTTAAGTTTATGTCACGATAAAACCGGGATTGTAGTATCTCTTTTTCTATAGTTATCTGCTGTTAAACTTACAGCAGAAGCCGTACACAAAAAATACTGTGGTAAAAAGTAGACTTGCGCCACGTACACGATGATGAAGCACTGCCTCTTGAAACCTCATGTTGTTATGAATGCACCCAATAACGTTTTTGATTTTGATAACGTGCGTAAAATAATTCTGTCTCGGTGAGGTTCGATTTGGAATGGGTTTGGTTGGTTGAGGAAAATTAATTTTTGCGACGCCGATGTTGGAATAGTGTATGTGTTTTTATATCTGCAGGTATGTCTTGCGACATTTGCGGTAAATTTTACATCAGGAAGCAGTCCCTGTACGCCCACAGGAAGTTCTGCGGGAAGCAGCCGGAATACCCTTGCAGGTTCGACGGCTGCGGCTACAGCACGTTCACCTTGAGTGCCCTCAGGCGGCACTGTCTAATCAGGCACAACATCTACATTTGAATGTATATATCGCTTGTCACTAAATAAACTCTTATTTCACGTCTCATCCTATTTGATCCGAACTTCCCCGGTGCCCAAACGATTTACAGCTTTACACCCTACGAACCAGCCCTTACAACTGAGTCCGCCCTTACTGATTCTGCGCGATGTCCCTTTTTCAGGTCTCTTCCGGTGCGCTAAGTGCGACAAGGGCTACAAGCACTCCAGGTCGCTAAGGAAGCACGAGAAGTTCGAGTGCCAGAAAGAGCCGCAATTCATGTGCTTCTACTGTCCGTACAGGGCGAAGCTGCGCGGTAATCTGAGGAAACACATCATGGTGAAACACCGCGAGGAGTGGGACTCTGGCACGGCCAAGATTTACGTCCAAAGGGCGAAGAAGAAGCAGAAGACCGATAAGGTGAAGATCGAGGGGGCGACGAAGGGGGTTGAGCCCAAGACGGAGCCGCAGTAATCTCGGTAGTCAGTAGGAGTAGTCTTGTTAGATGGTCTATTTTGTAATATACGAAGCTTTGTTTTCGTTCGGGTTATTCTTTCTGAATTATCGAGTGCTATATTGCAGAGCTTCACTGGGATCATCTTATATAAATTTGGATTCAGATAGCTGCATGGTGTACGGTAACTCTTTTTGGAAGCTCAAAGGTTTTCGCCATCGTCGGTAAGGCTGCTTCTAAATTCACCTCAAGTTCGACGTATTACAGCTGCGTGAATCAAATAAGCTCGTCGGATCTTGAAGCTGATTAATCGGACAGTTCTACGATATTGGCAACTTTCTTGGAAATAAGCACTTATGAATCAGTGATCGGCTTAAGAATAATTAAATACCCTTATTTGCGGAAAGCGACACCAACGCTATTTAATAGAATTGTTCACAATTCTATTATATTATATTATATTCTACAATACACTTTGGAAAGAACTTGAAGCGGTAACGTGCTAGTGAGATAATCTATAGATTCCGTAGGTACATCCAAAAGTGTTTGTTTTTGTAAATACATTTGGTCCAAATTTTGAAAACATACAGCGACGGTTCATTGTTTTTTACGAATTTGTAATTTCACGTTCAATACTGACATTTTAAGACATCCGCACTTTTGATACTTTCACCCAAGTTTATGTTTCAGTGTCTCCTGCATGCAGGCAAGTGTGTTTGCTCCCAAACAGATTTGGCGGCGTATTAAAGACGTTTTTTTTCCAGTAAACCATGCGCGATTTCGTTGCAAGCACTGCGATAAATCCTACAAGAACAAGACTCACTACCATCGCCATCAGAAGTTGGAATGTGGCAAGGAACCCTCCTTCATGTGCTCCCTCTGTGATTTCCGTACCTTCAGGAAGGACTCGCTGAAGTACCACCTCGCCTCCAGGAAGCACAAGTGTTTCGCCATCAGTAAATTCTTCGATTAAAGTTTTAGTGTGAACAAAATTTGTTGTATTTTTATCCCGAGTTTTTTCCATTTGTTGGGTCTTTAGTCAAGTACCTTGCTTTTTTAACGCTGAATCTTGTGTTGCCTTTGCAGTCCGCCAAAGTTGCCATGGAAACTTTACTTTGTAGCTGGACTCCCACGTCTGGTCTCGAGCTTTAAAATGGGTGTCACTGATGTTCCCAACATGGGTTACTTGCGTTTGAACTTACCGAATTTTGAACAAGTCAAGCCGTGATAGCTTATAAGTGCTGAAGTTGAAAACCTTCTTTATTGACGTAGTGTTCACAATACAGTAATTTCAGACGCAAGCGCATCGAATTTCACAGTGACTGAAATCTATCGAACTGCTCCCATCGCGTTCTCTCGGCCTCCAGTTCCTCTTTCCTGTTTTAGCCGTGGACTGCGCAGCGTGCAAAAAGACCTTCAAGAACATCAACAGCCTCAAGGTGCATATGTACCAGATCTGCGGCAAGGAGGCGAAGTTCCACTGCCCCTCTTGTCCGATGAAGTTCAGGAAGAAGTTCAACATGAAGCAGCACCTGTTCTACAAACACGGGCAGCTGCTGCAGTAGCGAAATGGGATTTGTCCGCAGAGAGTTCGTTTAGTCGTTTGGGTTATACTAGGTCTTCAATTTCGGGGGTATTGTTACGTTATTTGAGTAGTGATCTAATGCAAGTGTTATGGTTTGTTTGTTCCATTACTAATTGTGTTGTTCGTGTTTATTAAAGATGGTTATTGTTATGGTTGAGATGTGTTTTCTTTGAGTTTACTGGTGAATACCGGGTTGCATTTAATCTTTCACAGGTGTTGTCAACAGTTTTCGTCGGTTTGATGCTGTTTAGACACCAACACTTCTGTCAGCCCCATTTTAGATGCAACCAACGATCAAGACTTTGGTTCTAAACAGTCCAAAAAGCTGTGTTTGTTGTTACACTTTCACCTAGATCTCCTATCCCTAACCTCTTGGTTCTTGTAGAGTTGTCTGGGCGGGCCTTGTCCTGCAACAGTTGCGGCAAGAGGTTCAACCACAAATCGACGTTGTGCAACCACAAGAGGTTCATATGCGGTAACAACAAATACTATAGCTGCAGGTTTTGTGACGTCTGCACGAAGTACGGCTACGTCCTTTCCAGGCATATCAAGAACAAGCATGGCATCTCCGTCACGAAGGCGGCGGTCGAGCAAATGCTCATGCACGATAAAGTCGTAATGTAGAAAATTGATAAGACTCTGCTCTGTAGGTTTCACCCGTTCTCCCTTCGTCTGATTCATGTGTTTTGCTTTTTAGGCAACCGGTTCTCGTGCTACCGCTGCGGCAGACTGTACAACTACAGGCAGACGCTGAAGAGGCACCTACTGTACGAGTGCGGCATGGCGCCGACCTTCAGATGCCAGATATGCCAGAGGGTGTTCAAGAGGAAGGACGCGCTACAGTCGCACGTGCTCGTCGTGCACCACGTTAAGCCGGTGTAGTCTATGAGTGTGATTTGTTGATGAATACACGGGTACATGACACTTTTAGTTATTTCGTATCAAACCTTAACGTTGCCTGAAATATAATTCCTGGACCTAAAACCTTCTACTGCAAAGAATTGAAAGTCCACCAAGTGATGGTCTTATAATGGTCTCCATTTTACTGTCTTGGATATTAAAATCGTCACGAACGCAAAGTTTGTTGTGAGGAATTTGACAATGATTTCGATTACAATCTTTGTTAAACATTTCGGTACAAAATAATTGCTAGAATTGCTTGGAGTCATGCAAAACCTCAAAGAAACCTTCTAGCTGAGATTCTGGTTGCCCTGGAGGATTCGAGTCAAGGACTTTCTTACTTACAACCCTCGATCTAAATAATTCTAGGATTTTTCTAGAGTTTTCCAGAATCTCATAGTAAGATCAGAAAATGGATGGATGAGTCTTAACCGGTTTATACAAACACATCCATAACTGGACTTTCTGGCGATTTTAATAGATTCTGCCGAAAGCATGTCAAGAAAATAAAGTGCAATCTAAACCTAGAATATCGGAATACAACCTGAATGTACTCTGGAAGTGAAGTATTGTTAAGGTTTTACCTGTATAATCTGAAAACGAGTCCAATGCGACTCTAATGTTGCTGCACTTGGTGTAGTGTAACTAGTTAGAACATTAATTTTCATCACGTAAGTTTGAGTATTTTAAATAGGTGTAAGATCCTCTCAACGTCTTTAGAGTTAGGGAGTTTTTAAAGCAGTAGACTTACGACATTACAAGTTTTAGATGAGCCTAAGTGTTCTGAAATTTTCCTATAAATTCGATTATAGAGTTTAATTTTGGAATGCGAGGGAATTCCGAAGGATGAGTTAATCTTGGATTGCAGAAACTACTACGTGTTAAGTTGGTACATAAGTTTCTACCATTTTTAAAATGGCTGGAATTGGATTTGTAATCTGTCGGTTTGTTCGAAGGTTATGTAATTTCCCTAGACTTAAACGTGGACCTGAAACAGGCACTTAGACGTAGCTCTTATTGGATGTAATTTTGGTTCACAAGCAAATCTCCGGTGAAGGACTTAACCGGGATGGATCAAAGATGCGTAGGTAACTTCCTGATGAGGTGTTTCATTTTCCCTTGGAATTTTTCCTGATGTAGTTTGGACGATACTATAGTGTCACGTGTTCTAGTTTAACTAGTACTCTAATGGAAATCTTAACGGTTTTACATTATTACGTCACTTTTAGTTAAATCTCAGTTTCCAATTCTGTTTAGTTAGATTTAACTGCGCACTGTTTTTAACCGCTTGGGCCGAAAACCGAAGCCTTACAGCAGCTAATCTAACACGATTTCTCCCCCCGCCGATTCCCACCCCTTTTCTACATGCGTTACGTTTCTAGGTTTCACGTGCGAGAGATGTTTCAAGTCGTATTCCAGGAGGAGCGGCCTCTGGCAGCACCAGACCTACATCTGCGGCAAGGAGGCGATGTTCAGTTGCGCTTTCTGCAGGCACAAGTCCAAGCTGAAGGCTGATATGAGGAAGCACCTGAAGAGGATGCATAACTACTCGAATTATTAGTATGTTTCTTCTGTCTTTTTCTCTGTGATTTTACCCTAATAAACGACGTTATTGGTCTCTGGTGACTCATTTCGCGTCGCCCGTTATCGTCGAAGTGAAAAGTGTCGAATTTTGTTTTGGAGACGACGCCTTTCTCGAAACTCTGATCCATCGTGACCGTTTGACCAGCTTCTTGAAAAGATCCTCCTTGACGCTCCTAAATTTTCAGGTATAAAACAGAACCAAAGAGGCCAGTTCCTGTGCCCGAAGTGCAACCACGCCTACAAGTTCAGGGCGTCGGTTTACGCACATTTAAAGGATGAGTGCGGTAAGCCTCATTATAAGTGCGTCGTGTGCAACTTCTCCAGTCGACATTACCACGTACTGAAGAAGCACGAGATGTCCGGAACGCACCGGATGAACCTAGAGAAGCAACGCAAGAAGAAGATGTCGGTGTAGCGCGAGTGCGCAAGGTTTTGAGGTTCCGTAATAATGGAGCAATTCCTCGTAATGTTTGCGAATAATAACTTTCAGATATTTTAACTTGAACTTCAAGAGTTTATTGAAACTGTGCCGCATTGTTTACCGACAAGACCCTAAGGACTTTAGGCTTTCATGTATTTAAGAGATATCCCTTACTTTGCGTGTTCAGCAAACTACGAAAATGGTAAGACCATATTTTGTGGTTTGATGTGGAATTGATCGAAACTTCGCTCAAATGTGTGATAAGATAACTCTGTTTTTTTGAGACTAAAATTTCTGTTCAAAAGAGATTGAAATTTTTAGATTGTATTTATTATTTATTAATTTAATATAATTAAAATCGTCTCTAATTATCTATTTTGTTACTACTAAACTGTATTTAGCGTAAAGTTCAGGCGCCCTCCTTCATCCTACGACTAGTCGATTTCGGTAATTTAGCCGTGAACTTTACGCCACACATTGTCTATGTTCGAAGAAGTTCAATAAACCCGTTACTTCCGCCGTTAGTTTCTCTTCCCTACCCCTTTCATTTCTTCTTCTTCTCTCTCTGAATGTCTGTCTTTCTCTCGCAGGTTTAGCACCCTACTAATCGGTCGCGGTGGTAACACCCTTAAAACACACAAAACCTGAACCCTGAACCGATAACGAACCCTTTTCGTTTCTTTTTTTAGGTTCGATTAAGTTCATGTGTCACATGTGCAAGAAGCTTTACAAGAATATGAACACGCTCAGCGCCCATCAGGCTATGGACTGCGGCAAGATGAAGATCTACCAGTGCCCGATGTGCAGCTTCAAGGCGAAGAGGAAGTTCAATCTGAAGGTCCACATAGCGAAGAGGCACACCATCAGCAATTTCGCCGAGCAGCACTTTCTGCTCTCATGATATTGTAGTCGATATTAGAATAAAGTATTTTTTTATGTTGAGGCGTTGGTGTTTACCTTCAGACACTTCAGAACTTAAGGGTTCCAAGGGTAGCTCTAAAATGGGAGTGTATGGGGAAAAGTGTTAATCAGACTAGTTAATATTCCAGGTTCTGGAATCGTTCATATAAGCTGAGGTGAGTGATTTTATTTGCTTCTAAGCAATCCTGTTCTGTTGTAAATTATCCTTACGTCCTTTCCTTGTGGAAATGTTAGTTCTCCTCTCTCACATCACAGTTTTGCAGGTAGACACATATGCAGCACCTGCGGCAAGTCGTACACGTCGAAAAACAACCTGTCGAGGCACAGGAAGGTCGAGTGCGGGAAGGAGAAGGAGAAACATTGTTTCATCTGCATGAAGAGTTTCTATTACCAACAGAAACTGAACCTCCACCTCAGGAGCACCCACGGGATCGAGTATTGAGTCGGTGTAAGCGTCACAATTAGAAATAGAAGAGTCAACGTTGAGTGCTTTTATTTTTCCCTTCTTACCTTTGATCGCTGAGGGCTTGTGTTCATGTGGCTTAAACTAAGGACGGAGGGCGATCCGAATGTGCACGAGCTTTGTTGGTACATCAAAGCAAATAAAACTGTGTACTATTATGGTACAACCACGTGGTGCCTAATTAGAAATTTCAATTAGGCGACACACCGCACACTTTACATCATTAAAAGCGCCCTTTCGCTCACGCTTTCAGCTTGAAATCATTCATTTCTATCCCGCGCTGTTCATTAATCGCATTTGTTAAACTGTACTATTTTGTAGGTCATCCATGCCCAGCCTGCTGGAAGGTTTTCAAGACAAAACGTTCCCTGGCGAGCCATAAAAGTATAGACTGCGGAAAACCCAAGACGAAGGTCTGTCCCTACTGCTCTTATTCGTCCCATAGGAATTATTCCCTCAAGTGCCACATGGTTAAGATGCATTCCATGTACAACCTAGCGTAGGGATCCAATCGAATCGTTTAAATGTTATCGCTTAATTATTAATGTTATCTCTAAAGGATGTAATGGACGGTGGATATTTTTATGGATGTAACATGTTGGATAATTTTTAATAAATTCTCTTGTAAGTTTTATGCAGATTTTGCAAATGAGAGTTTCAGCGAAAATCGATGATAAAGTGAGTCAGCACGTTTCAATGACATCACCAATCAATACCATAACAATAATTTCATATATTCCGAACGAGTGCCAGATAGTTCAAGATAGCTTCTCAACTCTTTTAGAAAACTTCATGATATTTCGGGAAGACTTCATTTTCAGTTTCCTGCACTGATCGAAGTCTTCATTGACTTCTTGGACATTCGATATATCCTCGAGTTTACAACGCCATCGATGAGTGCATTGCAACTAGGCAACTGCGACTAGCAATTTCCTTTTTGTCACGTCTTACGTCTGTCGAATTCTGTAATTTTTATTTCGACACATTTCAGCAATGTGTTTGTTTTCAGGTAAGCACGGCTGCTTCAGATGCGGCAATGTGTACAGGCATTACAGGAACCTGTACACGCACATGAAGCAATGCGGGCAGGCCCCCGCTTTGGCGTGCCCGTACTGCTTTTACCGTTGCAGGAGGCATAACCAGTTAAGGTTGCACATTCACAACAAACATGGCGCGCTGATGCTACCACGTAAAACCGATTATGTTTAAGGGAGTGGATGTGTACAATTTCTCTCGTTGTTGTTGTCGTTGTGGTGTTGTTACTAGATTTTTGAAAAATGTTTTATGTAGACGTTCCAGGGTTTTCCAGTTGGGGGTGCATAGGATGTGTGAAGGAGATTTGAAATGGGACCAAAGTGCAGCTGTTGTCTTTGAGTCGTTAGGATCAAGGCACGTATGTCCAATTTTGTTTTAGATATTAAATGACACGTTTTCCTAGCCTGGATTGTTTTATTAAGTATGGATCCTAAAAATATAATCGAAGTTTCTTGAACTCCAACTTTATAGATACTATGCAATATGTCATAACTCTACTACATTCTACACTCTAAAAAACTATTGATTCTAAAAGTAGAGTCGAAGTTTCCTAAACTCCAACTAGACTAGTCTGTACTCTAAACGTTCCTGACCCCCAGACTCTGATTCATATACCTTTAACTACGATGATATCTTACATTCAAACTTTTAATTCACTGACTTTACAACCTTCAACGCATTAAGGTTGTCTCTTAATCCCCAAATTCAAGCCTTGAACCATTAACTGTATAATCTGTAAAGTCCAACGCGACATAAACAAAGTCCATAAATTCGTGATGTATACAACCAGTAAATGTTTTTAAATCTGGAACCCTTAACTGCTCCTGACACTTGAACCCTAAGGACTCGTACTTGTGGAATATAGTTGACATGCTAGTTATGCAAACACTCTTGACTACTACTACTGGGTAGGACGTTGGGGTACTTGCACGCGGTCTAGGGTTTTCAATCCGGATACTCGGATAACCGATTATCCGAATACTTTAAACAGTCGATTATCTGGATAATTTTATTCGGATAACTCGAATATTGAAAGTGTCGTAACAAGGAAATCCCGAGGGAGATATGTGGTTATTAATCCCTTATTATCCCTTCATTATCGTATAACAATAATTCTGAAATGGCTGCCGGTGCAGTTGACTTAAAATGATGTTATAGCTGAGTTTCAATGAGCTACTTCGATACAAATTAGATTTCTGAGGGAAAGTTGCTAAGCCATTTCAGAATTCGTGGCAATTAGTTAAATATTTCAGTAATAATAATTTGAGTTATTGTTCGTTGGCAGAAGTTTGTAGCAGTTACGTAAAATATTCGAATTTAGTTATGCCTTACTCTGAAGAGATTATGAAGTGCCTTTTTAATTAGTCACTATTTAATAGTTTTTATGCCATAATTTATTGTGTTGTTATGCAATATTGATATTGAATTTATTTCCTTGGAACACTACAGTCAGCACTATCTAAGTATTGTTAAATGAGATAAAAAGAATAGAATAGTCAATAGTCATTTCCAATTACTCCAGTGAACAAATTGGATGTAAAAGTTTATCAACGTGGCCAGCTACGGATGATTTAAAAATTCATCTCTTTCTCGAAATGAAAAGAAGAATTATACAGGATGTCTCGAAAACTTTCCACTGTGGTTCAGCCACAGATAACGGCTTAAAATAAGTCATTTTAACTAAAGTTATCTATGTCAAAACGTCTTTCGGTTGTCCTGAATTCGCCTTCAAAGTAATTACATTTTCTTATACCAAGAGAACGCTTACAGCTGTAAGACTAATAGTCAGGAAAATAGTAATGCAAAGATGGAAAACAAATTTTCGTTACAGTATCAAATTTCGACCGCAGTACGCGTACACTATTTCACGTTTACGACCCTCGTAACGAAATTTCCGAACGGTAAGTACCGAATTTCATTACTACATTTCCTTCGTGCTCGTCTCAAAAAAATCCCGACTCGCCCCCAGGACCGCCCCTTCTGACACCGAAAATTTTTTAGCGTTCCTGTCGCACGTCTTCGGCTACTTCGGCTCGAGCAGGACCGTCATCAGCCAATCGCAGACCGAGATCCTCGTCAGCTACTTCAACGAGAACAAATTCCCCGACAGGGACGAGAAGAAGCGACTCGCCGCCTCGACGGGACTCAAGTACAGCGTCGTCACGAACTGGTTCCAGAACAGGAGGAAACGGGACAGGGACAGGGAGAGGGAGAGGGAGATGGAGCTGAAGGGCGGCGAGCAGAATTAGTGTGTCGATGTATGTAAACGATGTGGGTACGTGTATGGGGTGTATTGAATAAAAAATTGAAAGTGACAGAATTTGCGGTGAGTGGTGTTTCGTAAGGATTGCGCAGGAATTGCATGGGATACTCAGGAGACGGGTACCTAGTAGAAGCCTGTGACAGGACAACCTCACGCAATGGGGGAAAGTAGCGACTAACCTCTCCTTGTTCCTTCTGTCGTTCTCTCACTTTTTCTTTCTATCTATCTCTCTCTTTCTCTTTGTACAGTTTATTTTTTTCTTTATTTCCGTCGTCCCGTTTTTTTTTGTTTGGAGTTTATTGTTTTGTTACGGTTTGATTTGGTTATCTCTACACATCCCCCGCCCTCTCGTCTCTCTCCCTTCTGTTTTATTTTCTTTTTTTATTTAGTTCCGAACCTGGAATTTTTTTGTAGGCTACCTTACGCCGGACGGCGAGAGGTTCTTCCTGTGCCCGAACTGCCACAGGCCGTACGCGAAGAAGTCGACGATGGTCAGGCACCTGAAGTACGAGTGCGGCAAACTGCCGAGGTTCTCGTGCAGGAAGTGCATGTACAGGGGCTACCAGAAGACGCACGTCGAGAGGCACCTCATCAACAAGCACAACATCACGCTGAAGGACGAGATGAAGCAGAACATCTTCACCATCGACGACTTCTCGGGCCTCGCCGATATCGTGCTGAAAAAGACGGTGGGGAAATAGCGGGCGGCGGGGCGTGTCTTCTTATTATTTACTTTTTTTCGTATTATTTTTTTTACACTTTTGTTGTAAGTTAGTTTTGCACTACTTGTCGGGGCGGTCGGTCGAAACGACGGGCGGTTCTCGCTGTAACTGTGAGACCACAACAATCACAGCTATGGTTCCAGTCCTGTTCCCTAAAGGACGTTCACCGACTGTATGGCTTTTAGGCTCGCAGTTGTAGCCCCGTTTTTATCTCAAAATTGACAGTGAGACTCACAGCTGAAACCCAGATAGCGTTTTCTGAACCATAAGACGCCATTACAACTAATATGGTTGTATTACTCTGCTAGTAATTTCAGAGCTATGTCTTACAGTAGTTCAGAAAACCACCTAAAATACCTTTTTAGCAAGTAAAGCAATAATTTCGGAAAAAGAAGAAATTCGCCCGCTCGTAGCATACTAGATTTTTTGTCCCAAGAACAACCTAAACTACCTCACGACTACGCCACTTTATTTTTGAAAACTTGTTGTATGCCACCTATCTACTAAACATGTAAGCATGCCAAGTGACATTACAATATCCCAAAACGGTGTCAAAATTACCAGAAAAATTATATATTTTTCGGAATTTCAACGCCTTGTAGCTCGTCAGTCTTGCCCACGAGACGAGACGAGACGAGACTTTGAAAAATCTCGTCTTGTCTCGCAAAAAAGTGGAAACTCTCGTCTCGAGTCTCGTCTCGCAATAAAAGTCTCGCAAATTTCTCGCAAAATCTCGCGAGCTTATCAAATTTGCTTTTTCGACAAGAACTGAAATAAACCAATTATTATAAGTCGATTATAACATGAGAAGTCGGGTGAGAAATAGGTAGATGATCTCCAAAGGTCGGTGAATATAAAATAAATTGTGGTAGAGATATTAAAAACTAATACTAATCATAAAGCTTAACAAAAAATTATTATTATTATAAATTATTCAATATAAAAAAGTTGTGAATATTTGTATTCCCTAGGTAAGTCTTCAACTCTAGTATAATAGTCGTACACGTGGCAATATCTCGGAAAGTTCAAAAAGATAAACATTGCGTAGCAGTTATTGTAAACACAGGCTGCTCGCTATTATGGGCTTTAAAAAACATGTTTCAATAACATTCGCGATAATTATAGTAGATAATTAATATTTGCCATTTTTATTTGCGATACTTCGAGACTTTTGCGAGACTCTCATGCGAGATTTGAGACGAGACTTTTTGAAAATCTCGTCTTGTCTCGCAAGGAAAATTTAAAGTATCGTCTCGAGTCTCGTCTCGAAAACGAGACGAGACGAGACTCTCGCAAACGAGAATATCGTGGACATCACTATAGCTCGTAGTTTGTAAACACACTTTTCACCTTTATTTTAAACAAAGAATCTCGTATAGCGTTTATGGCATCTAATTATGAGACACTCTGTATAACGGATCTACATTGGTATAATCCCGCAATACCTCAATTATTTGACATACAATGTCGTAAGACTTACAATAAGTCCAGGAAAGTTTTTCACACTACACAACATGACCTCATGTTTAAACATCACATTTGTCCTTTTTACAATAAATCCATTGATATGACATTTTTCCTGCTTCTCTGCAAGTCCTGCAGTGACGTTGATGAGCAATTTATGTCACAGTGAAATCTCTGGTGCTCTAGCCTAGTGAAGTTAGTCAAAAATAATTAATTTTACATAGCTGTGTGGTCTGAGATGTCCTTAAAATTAAGAAAACGCCTTCTCCTTCCCTGGTTTTTCTGGAAATTTCTGGAAGAGTGAACGTCGAAATATTTGCGGGGGCTTCAAGCGATAGGATTTTACAATTCGCTAGTCACGTCAAATTCGATCGACCACCTTGCATATAACATATCTACATATAGAGAACCGTTGTATGATTAACTACTTGTTGTACTGTAATAATTAATCATCGGCAGTGTTGTTTAAGGATGTAGTGTACCTTAAATTTTCATTGTGTGGGATCGTGAATTAAAAATGAATAGAACCTTTTTTCTTTGTATAATGTAAACGTTTTTTACGGATTGATTTGTATTTTTGGATTCGAAGTATATGTGTTTTGCTTTATCATTGCAGCATTCTAAGTTATAACGAGGAGTTCATTAAGTATTACTTTTACGTTTTGTCGAAAATTTCGCAAATTTTTAGCGGGGAACGTTCGTTTTGTTGGTTTTTCGTTAAGTGACATTAGAAGATCCCTCTTGATCACGTGTATACCTAATAATATATAATTGATATTCACTATTACACTTATAGTATTGTTTTCATAGGTTATTAGGAAATGACGTTTGGGGTTAAAAAGATTTATCCAGAACATGTTTTTATATTTTTTTATACTTGAGATTGTTGCAGGAATTATTAAAAAAAATATGTAACATGTTTTAGTTCTAATTAAATAATATAGTTTGTTAACCTAGTTTTTTTTTAATTAACACTCACTATATTCGACGTCAGCTGAGGTAAGTACACCAGTTATTAATGAAATAGCTGATGCCATAACTTGTGTACTTTTTCTAACCCTCGCTTTATTTTTAGAAGACAAACTGAGATGCCCCGAGTGCCAGGCCCTGCTGAAGAACCAGAAGCAGTTACGTAGCCATTATAAGGAGCAACACGTCGACACGAATTGCTTCTACGGGTGCCCCAGGTGCGGAAAAATATTCAAAAGGCGGTACCACCTCAGGAGGCACACGGACGTGTGCCCCAGCACACAAAAAATGTTAAAACACGTCGAATAACGGCGTAGATTTTTATTTTCTGAATAAACGCAATGATTTATTTCTCGATTCGTTTGTCTTAATCGAAGAGGCAGTTGCTGGTGTCGAATGGCATTACGCGGGCAGAAGATCCAATAAGTTGGACCATGGCAGGACCTAAACATTAATTGGAAGTTAGGAAGCACAAAGTTTGGCGAGTAGTGATGAAACCGACGTAACTCCTGGATCGAATTCGAAAGTACCATCGGAATTTTCTGGAACTATCTTCGTACGACACGTACGTCTGAACGCATTTTCTACTTTATTAAATGTGAACTCTACACGTCTTCCCTAGCCTCCTCCTGACCGGTCTCTCATTTTTAGCGATGTACCCAATGCTGCCAGTTCCTCGCCACGTCTGCTACCGTTGCGGTAGGAAATATTTGCACAGACCCACCCTGAAAAGGCATCTGGTGTACGAGTGCGGCAAGGAGCCTTCTTTCGGTTGCCAGTTTTGCAAGAGGATCTTCAAGAGAAAGGACGCCCTGCACGCTCACGTCTTGGCCCAGCATTACTCGAAAAACAAAGGGAAATGGCAGAAGTAGGAGTCTTGTCCGGGAAACTATTCTAGTCTTGTATCGTCCTAGTCGTAATGTATTCGATGTCGTCATATTTATTGGTGTGTACGTGTTACGAGTGTAAATGAGAGTTGTAGCTCGATATGGAATTCAATAAAGAATCTGTAGCCGATGTCAGACTGGTGATGTTTGGACGAACAATCCGGTATCAGAAAACGGAAATCATCCAGAAATGGATTCGTTTGATTCTGTTCCTACGAAGCTATGGAGGAATTTTCTGATACTTCAGTCAAGACGCAATAAAGGAATTAATATTTCCTACAAAGTATGGATTTCTTACGCCTGGAGAAAGCTGCCTCTGAACTACTGAAAGATCAGACACATATCATGTATTTCTGAATCCAGTTTCAGCTAAGCAACAGCTTTTGGTTAAACATGACACTTCTTCTTAGGATGCAAAAACTTGATGTCTACTTTTGTGATTAAATTTGTGATCTTGTGGAAAGATTGGAAGAATGTTTCACCTGAGATTCCCTCGGAGAACGTTATTTGGATCTCAATCTAGAGAATTGGTTAAGTTCCAATATCTCAATTAGGCAAGATGTATAAAGATTTTCTGGGGTTTTCGTGGAGAAGCTGTAGGGGTTGAAATGGTTACGTTACAGGATACTGAAAGCCATCCAAAGGTGCTACGAGATTTAAAATACACCCAACGAGGTTGAAGGAATTTTTAATGTTCTCCATACAGAAACTACAAGATTGAAATTGGTTAAAAATCCTATTTAAACTGTCTTCAAAGAAAACTGAGGAAACTGGTATTTTGTTCATTTTAAAATAACTGATAGATTTGATTCAATTTAAATAGATGTTAATACTCCTGAAACCATCTTTCCACTGACGTACCATCCTACCATTTTAAGGCTATCTCAGGTAAATAGCACTTTCTTCGCTGCGCCCGTGTTACTAATTACTCTTATTTTAGTTCCAGCAAGAGCAGTTCTTATAACGATTCTTGAGAATCTGTAAGAAGACTACCACTACCAGCTTCTGTAATTCTACCGTCCTTTGACTATGATTGTTTGTAGGCAAGCACCGATATGCATGCCTGGTGTGCTTCAGGACTTACAAGTGGAAACGAGGCCTCAACCAGCACCAGAAGTACAATTGCGGGAAGGAGCCGCAGTTCTCTTGTCCCGTGCGGGACTGCCCTTACAGGGCTTGCATTAAGGGCAACGTTAAGCAACACTTAGCCAAGATACACCGGATAATACGGAAATAAGAATCGAAAGGGAGAGAAAGAGAAGAAAATGCCATACACAAAGTTCCTCGCTTAGAATATAAAGTAACTTACATTTAGGTTACTTGTTTATTCTACCCAGCCGGAGACTGTACCTCGGGATACTCGACTTGTATATGTACCCGCAGATTGTACTATACGTAATGTGACTTTGAATTAAACGTTTTAATGAAACTGCTTAATAGGACAACCGTGAGATGAATGTCTTGTAGATACTCTAGTAGGTTATTGTGAGATCTGATTGTAGAACTAGTCTGAACCGCCAAAATTTAGAGCTTCCTCGGCTCTAAATCCCAGTTACCAGATCCAATATTCTTGACATGATCATCGTGTCCAATCCTCCGTATTGTACAAGTAAACAGTTCCAGTTTTGTACCTCCAAACGTGCTTGTTCGTTTGAAATGAGCTGCACATCCCCGGCTATTGCTGCCAAAGTTGCATTACTTAGCATTGTCACCGAGAGATATTTTCCTATTCTTAAAATCTTCATGTTGAAGCCTTCTATTCTTGGTGGTTTGGACTTGACATCCATTAGTCTAAATCATCAAATCACAACTGCTCAAAAGCCTCACCAGATTTATCCCGCTAAACCAATCAGTAACCTTATCCCATCAATCAGACACTATCTGCTCAGCATGACCCAACACCATCTTTCAAGACCTTCAAGTCAGAATCAGCAAGATCGTTCAGACCCACACGCCGCTCCCTCTCTATCCCGAAGTTGCTCAGCATGCCTTCCCCTGTCAGGATCTGCCTTCCCTCCCGAAGTAAGCGTCTATTACGTGTTTCAGCGTTCCCGATCTACTGCCCGGACTGCGGTCACGGCTACAAGCACAGGAGCTCGCTGGCGAAGCATAAGAAGTGGGAGTGCGGGAAGCAGTCCGGGGTGTTCAGGTGCAAGATATGCAGCTACGTCGCCAAGCAGAAGCACAACGTTTTCAGGCATCTCAGGACCGTGCACCAGATCAGCAAGGAGTGCCTACAGTTCTTCATATGAACCGGGACGTAGGTGTACCCTGACGCGCAGATCGGAGCTGAACGGGGGGACACCTACGGTTCGTCGTTTTGGGGACGGGAACGAGATTAAAAGCTATCGAAGTACTATCTAGGTTTTCATTGATTTCACCCTACCTGGGGGTTTAGGTTGAAGTGAACATCCAGTTTTGGGATGTCTGTTTTCAGATGGGTGACCGGCATAAAGTGACCAGAAGTTATGGTACTCCTCTTTTCGCAGAAAATAACTTGAGTAATATTAAACCCAGTTTTGGGATTTGGGTTTTTGTATTCAAATGAGGGACTGGCGTTCCCCTTTATTTCAATTCGCTTTGTCGAGGAGAAAAGTAGTGTTGTTTGTTTGTGTCTTTGAAGTGCAGATTGGGTATGTCAAATAACAAATCAAAGGTAGGGTACTGTCTACTAATTTATAAGTGTCCTGTAACGCGGGAAACTTACCGATGAAATTTCGATTTACCCCGAAATTGGCCAACTAGCCCCCAAAGTTTATCCCTACTCACGGTGAAGTTGTCTGTCACTCTTACTCTCATTCTCATTCATTCTTCACTCTCTCCTGTCTCTTTAAACTTTGTCATTATTTTGTGATTTGTCCAGGGAGGAGGCCGTTTCGTTGCGACTCGTGCGGCAAATCCTACAAGAGCTTGAGCGCCAGGAACTACCACAAGAACTACAGCTGCGGCACGCAGCCACAGTTCCACTGTAGGTACTGCGACATGTCCTTCAGGCACGCGTGCAGCTTCAAGAATCACATGCGTTTCGTGCACGAGCAGCACGTCGGCAGGCTCACCATGACGTTGAGGGGGATCATGGAGAAGGGCGATGGGAAAGGGTCGGTACAGTAAAGCCACTGTCGGGGATCGTGGGGTTGGTTCCCTGATTTTTCGTTGAGTCGATTAAGTGAAAATTGTATTTTTTGTTGAAATATTGGTACCTGATATTGTACTGATTTTAAAATAGTTATGTTTCGTTCAGTTTTGGGAGAGGTTTCCCTCGAGTTTTGCTCAGAATACTCTTTTTTTTTTCTTTTTTTGTCAAATAAGACTTCCAACTAAACTTTTTGAGTTATTGACAGTTCTGTAAGAACATTAGAGTTTTGGAGAAGTCATATCCAGCTAACTGCGACTGGGGTCAATTTTTTTTCAAAATTCAGGTTTATTATCATTTTCTTTTTACTTTGCTGAAATTGGTCAATTTGGCTCGAATTGTGCCTCAATGTTATTACACATTAACTGATACTATTTATATTTTATGAAGTGTTAAGGTCTTAATGCAGTGCCATTTATCGTTTTGACTGGGAATTTTGACTTGTAGTATATTTAGTTTGTAGTAGTGATTTTAAGTTTACAGAACGAATGTATGTGTACTGCCATTCCAGATACTTTTAAAACCCAAGGTATTGTTCGTATAACATAGAAGTTTCTTAAATCGTAAGAAATTCAGGAGGAAATTGTAAATAAATTGTACAGTTTTGTAAAACTCGAAGTTTTATTCTATATTTTTTCAGTGCAAAACTCCAATATACCTGGCGGTTGCAAGCATTGACATATTGAAATAATACAGCATTGCTGGATAATGTTCAATTCGAGTAACTATGCTTATGGTTGCCACGTTTACACAACTTTGTGCTCAATGAGAATGTTCTAATATTGTACTTTTAGGTGCAGATCCATATATAGCAACAGGTGTAGTTTGTGTTTTGAAATTAAACTTGAACATGAGAAATTCTTCACAATCCACTACCTTCAACTATTAGTGAAACTACCAGCACTTACTGTCATATGATTTGACGTTTATTCCTAGAAGACACAGCAAGAAGTGAATTTGTGAAACCAAAAGTAAACGCATAACATTTTTAACGTTGTTATTGTGATGCTCATTCGATATTATTACATTCCTAATTCCCTACAGTCTGTTCCTACTAAAATCCTTTTTTAGATACGCACAGGAGTCACGTTTGTAGTCGATGTGGGAGGAGGTACAAAAGGAGGAACCACCTGAACAGCCACTTACGTTACGAGTGCGGTAAGGCGCCCAGTTTCAAATGCGAGCTGTGCCATAAGTGTTTCCATCAGAAGTCAAATTACAAAGCTCACCTTGTGCGTCACAAAATGTCTTAGGAAGCGAATCTTCAATTAGTTTCGATGGTCGTCGATTGATCGTGTTTGACTTCAAAGTATTATGGAAACATGCCCTTTGCTACATATTATTCTGTTAGTCATTGATTTAATTCATGATATTACCACTACAATTGTATTGGCGGATATTGTTTGTGATGTTTCGTTCTTCTGTTAGGTGCCATTCATTTCTAGTCAAGGATTTGTTAATTTTGTAATAAACTTTACCACCTGCCAGGTTTTTATTAATTTTCCCCCGAGATTATAAATAATACAATTGTGTGTTTATATTTTAGGTACAAATGCCAATTCATATTTTATTGCTGAATTTTCTCGATTGTTATTTGACCCAACCAACCCAATAAAAACTACATTTGAGTTATATATGTGACGTTTAGGTAATTGTAACGTTTATGGAGGCATTTTACGTCGAAAAACACGATTAACCAGTTATGAAAGTTAGGAAGTTTTGAATGTTGAAGTTATATATATTATAAGTCATATTTCAATTAGACATAACTAAGCTATTTGAGCTAGTCTTGGTTTGTAATGTATATTCCAGTTACCGTAGGATAGTTTGTACAGCAACTCTCTCAGCTATTTAGAAAATATCTCCTAATTGTAGTTAATTTTATTTTAGAAGTCTATATGTCCTTTGCACTTGATAATTCATGTGGAATTAATGCACCATCTAAACCAGAAGCTAATCCTACTCTGTTGTTGTGTGTACTTTTCCCCCAGCTAGAAGATTCTTTACATGCGACATATAGGCTAGTTTATATGTTTCATACTCTTTTTAGTTTATATTCTTGTAACACTGATATTTTACAGGTACAATATAGGAGATATTTAGAAGTGGCGCTCTAACCCATCAATTTCTTTAACGCTTCTTGTAGTTACTACTGCTTTGGTTAGGGGCAGCTTTTTAGCTTTAATGAAGACTGGTTCGTAAACGTACCTTTTGTGTAGTTTATAGTTAAAGCAATACAACTTTCCCAGCTATTATCTTAGCTATCTAAATATGTTAGACACCAGTCAACATAGGTTAAGTAGCTAGTTTGTCCAAGATTTTTACCGGTGGGTCCTTTCAGCTGTAGTATAAGCTGCATTATGTTAAAGTTCAGTTTTGCACAATGGAAAAGGTGTGAAATTCAAGTTAATCCAAGTAGCTGCTACTTCAGAAAAAATATAAGTTGCGGTGTCCTGTTTCTGTTCTATCTGATGTTAATCCAGCTACTAGTGTTCTTTTGTCTGACGGTTGTAGCTTTAATCCCAGTTGAAACGCAAGGTGGTTCAGCTGGAGTCCAGCTGATTTTTGATCGTTGTTGTACGAAGGTGACGGTCTAGGACAACTCAGCGCGGCCAAGTCAGCGCGGCCATCTCAGCGCGGCCGACTCAT
This sequence comes from Cryptocephalus moraei, assembly GCA_946251905.1. NCBI lineage: Eukaryota > Metazoa > Arthropoda > Insecta > Coleoptera > Chrysomelidae > Cryptocephalus > Cryptocephalus moraei. The sequence goes on from OX276452.1 coordinate 40,841,065, forward strand.
CGCCGGGACAACTCATCGCGGGTTAACTCATCGCGGCCCAACTCATCGCAGGACAACTCTTCGCCATGAATACTGCTTAGCCCAGTCTGTGTAGATTTTTCACGACATTAATTCAGTACCGGATGGGAGTGGTCAAATGTTGTAGGCTCTGATTAGGCGATCATGCCTATATAGTTTTAAACATTCAAAAAGTGTACATTAACAAATGGGAGGGGTCCAAAGTTAGCAAAAACAAGTTTTTTGATTCTACAAAGCAAAGTATGCATTTTAGCGAGAAAAGTTTTAAATATAAGTTGTAGAGAATTTGAAAACCTACAATTTTAGCTGTAGCACGATTAATTTTGTTAAATATTTACTGCAAAAATGCCAAAAAACCACTGAAAATGGTCATTTTTTGCATATTGATTATTTATTGCAAAAATAATACGATTTAGGTTTTTACTGCTTCAAAAGCTAGCTATTACAATTCCAAACCTAAGCAACTTTTACAAAAGTCAATTGTTTAATTTGTTTCTGAGATATTGCTATTTGTTTATCCCAAGACGCATAATATTCATTGCTGTTACGTCTTTTTGGATAAACATTTCGAGGTGCACAAAGGCTTATTCTCTTCACAAATAACCAAATTTTCATATCCCGTTAAGAAACTATGATAAAAACAATTTTCAACCCCATATTTATCCCTTTAAAAAAGGGGGTGATATTTTTTAATAAATAAATAGACTTGGAGCCATATTGATAACTTGTACAAATTTCTGACTTACAAATTCGGATAGCTGGATTCAAAACGGAGAATTTAAAAAAAAACATCGACTTTTTTCGACCATTAGGAGCCGAGATAGGAATTTTTTTTTAGACTGAGATACGGATATTTTGTCGGTGTTCTGCCGATTCGAACGCTTAAAGTACCCATACATCTTTTATATTGCATATACTGCATCATACAGCTTTTTTAACAATAATAAACTTTTTTTTCTTTTCTAATACACATTTACAAAAATATGACTATTTGACTATCGAATAGGGCAAAATTCATTTCTTAATTGTTATAAACAAAAGGGCAGCGAATTTTCAAAAAAAATTCCTATCTCGGCTCCTAATGGTCGAAAAAAGTTGTTCTTTTTTTTCAATTCTCCGTTTTGAATTCAGCTATCCGAATTTGTAAGTCAAAATTTGTACAAGTTATAAAGATGGCTCCAGGTCTATTTATTTATAAAAAAATATCACCCCCTTTTTTAAAGCGATAAATATGGGGTTGAAAATTGTTTTTATCATATTTTCTTAACGGGATATGAAAACTTGGTCGTTTATGAAGAGAATATGCCTTTGTGCACCTCAAAATGTTTATCCAAAAAGACGTAACAGCAACAAACATTATGCGTCTTGGGATAAACAAATAGCATGATCTCAGAAACAAATTAACCAGTTGACTTTTATAAAAGTTGTTTAGGTTTGGAATTGTAAAAGCTAGCTTTTGGAGCAGTAAAAACCTAAATCCTATTATTTTTTGCAATAAATAATCAATATGCAAAAAATGACCATTTTCAGTGTTTTTTTGGCATTTTTGCAGTAAATATTTAACAAAATTAATCGTGCTATAGCTCAAATTGTAGGTTTTCGAATTCTCTACAACTTATATTTGAAACTTTTCTCGCCAAAATTAACACTTTGCTTTGTAGAATCAAAAAACTTGTTTTTGCTAACTTTGGACCCCTCCCATTTGTTAATGCACACTTTTTGAATGTTTAAAACTATATAGGCATGATCAACTAATAAGAGCCTACAACATTTGACCACTCCCATCCGGTACTGAATTAATGTCGTAAAACGTCAAAAAATGACTACACAGACTGGGCTAGCTGTACATATATGTATGTTGAAAATTACTAGTCACCTTAAGTACTATAAAAACTGACTTGTATGAAATTCACAGCCAGTTCAAAGTTTTAGAATCGGTACCGCTTTAGAATACCTTTTGAACCTGCTGTCAATTTCAAACAAGTCAGTTTTTATAGCATTTAATGTGACTAGCAATTTTCAACATACTTATATGTACAGCAGTATTCATGGCGATGAGTTGTCCTGCGATGAGTTTGCCCGCGATGAGTTGTCCCGGCGATGAGTTGGCCGCGCTGAGACGGCCGCGCTCACTTGGCCGCGCTGAGTTGTCCCATTCCGGAAGGTGATGCAGGATGGTTCAAGCTTCTTAAGCAATGGTGATTTGACGTGCATTACCTCCTGTCCACTGCTACATCCCTTCGCCCTGTGCTTTACAATAAACCGTCTCGTACTTTTAATTTCGAACCCCAACCATGTACATATCCTCTCCCCGGAACCGCTCGCTCGGATTACGAACAGTCTTTGTCTTTCTTTTTGCAGCCAAGGAGATCCGTTTCCAGTGCCCGCAGTGCGAAAAGTCCTACCTCCACATGAAGAACCTACAGCGACACTTATCGATCGAGTGCGGCAAGGAGAAGCAGTTTCACTGTATCTTCTGCTCCAACACTTACTACTACAGGACTGACCTGAAGAGGCACCAGCTCAAGGTGCACAATTACGTGGACTACGTGCACACGCTCCTGTACAGCTCGGACCAACCGACCGACTAGGACAGGACGTGGAGGACCCACAAGTGCCTTTCGACGTGGAGTTTTTCGGGTGAGGGGCACTCTCTTCGACTGTACGGCCAATCTAATGGAGACATATCCTAATAAGGTGCACCAGGTTATCGAGTGAGGTTGGCGTTTAGAAACTTGAGAGCTTTTCCCTCGAAAACTCATGCGTACGGGGAGTCAATTTACAAAAGGATGATCCTGGGCTGATTTTCTTTTATGTAATTTCATCGGTTGCAGCTTGTTGAACTTTTTGAGAATTTGAGATATTATATACGGTTCAGCTATGAATTTATGTACTCCGTTCTGGTAGACTGTTATGGAATTGACTTTGATTTTTAGTGTACTTTGTTTTAAATCTCCATTTCCAGGAGTAATTTTTGGCATGTGGATGGATAACAATTTTGAGGTTATGGTGTTCAGGTCAGGGTTTCCAAATGTTTCTGACCAGATCTACAAGTTTAAAAGCATACCTGCAAGCTGCCTTAATAGGCAATAAACGAGTATTATATTCATATTTATTGACGGAACAAAATCGTATTTCTATTGGTAGCAATGACAATAAAAAATTCGAGGTTATGATTTAAACGGAGGGAAGCCATATTTACTGTAATGATATCTTACATTTGACGAGTACACTGTACCAAATCAGTGAAAACAATTATTGAGTTCATTTTGAACTGTCTTGCATTAGATCGTTATGAAGCATGTATTGGTATGTAAATAATACTTAAATTGGTTTTAGAAATCCAATTAAATAGTTTTTAAGTAGTAACTATAGAGTTACTTACCAGTATTGCTTTCCCTGGTTGACCGCCGTGGTACCTGGGATCTGGAAAGAAAACAAACACGTCATATTTGTAACATTTTACAATACCACCACCCATCCACAACCAGGACGAAGTATGTTCGTTTAATTGGTTATACATACACACATGCATTGATGTTTCGTTCTTTTTTGTTTTGTGTAAAGCACCTGTTTACTTTAGAATTAGTTGTTGCTAGTTTGACTTTGGAACTGTATTTTAGGGCATATTTTTGGTAAAAGCATTGTTAACAATACATCTATATTTAAATAAATTTACTAAAAAAGGGAGTGATGTTCAGGTTTTGAAACTTAAAAGCCGCGAAATGCGCAAGTGAAAGCTTTGTCACTCTTTAACTTGGCCGAAGGTGAGTTGCTTAGGGGATGTGTATATGAGAATACTAATTTGTTTTTGTTTTTAGATACAAACGGGTTGATGCCTTCAAGACTCCAAACGAGCATTAAAGTGTGATTTTTCGTGAAATGTGCAAAAACAACGCCGAGAAATTAAGGACATTTCTAGTTTAAAACTGAGGAAATACGTGTAGTGTTGTGATTGTCACAAAACTGTTTGTTTAGTTTTAACGTCGTTGCGTTAAAACTAAAACCATTTCATTTCGAGGATCTGACGTTAACACTCTCAGGATCCACTACCATGACGCATGAATCGACAAAGTACCGACCTGTTGTTTGTTTCCAGCATGACCACACCCTTTCCCCATTTTGAGCGTTCTGCTTGTTATCCGATTGATTTGACTTTTGTCGACCGCGACCGTTTTCAGTTATGTTAAATTTTTATTTGCTTGAGAGCTGTGAGTATGAGTAATCGAGACCCGCCCCGGTCCCCTCCCAGAGAACGTTCTCAACTAACGGACTTGTTCCAGGGATAGTGTTTTACGCATCGAACTTCGACGAGTACGCCAAGCTCAAGGTGTACAACCACGAGTTCGTCAGGTACGGTTGCAGGCGCTGCAACAAGATCTACCTGCAGAAGAAGACGCTCGGCCGCCATCTGAGGTTCGACTGCGGGCAGAGCCCGGCGTTCGAGTGCCAGATGTGCCCGAAGAAGTTCAAGCACGGCTACATACTGCTGAAGCACATGAGGCACACGCACGACATACAGATCGAGAAGCTGAGGCAGCGGCAGAAGCAGCCGAAGTTGGTATTGCAAGGGAACAAGGTCGAGGAGGACCTGTAATGGAGGATGTCGAGGGGATGCTCGACTACGTTTAGTTTCCGTTGCGTATGTACCAGATGATCGGGAGTGCCGCGACTCGTTCTTCAAACGGAGCCGAAAGTGACGTTGCAAGCTACACCTCTACTGAGGGTCCGTCAAAATTCTTATAATTTCTCTATACATGTTGGAGTTCGCGTCATATAAGCCATTTTTGATGTTCCAAACCCAAAAATCCTCAGCAATATCTCCGTTCAAGCTTGATCGGTAAATCCCACGTATTTCCTTAAATACATGCCATACTAAGGCTAAATTGCTAACATTGAATACAAGCTAGGCAAAGGAATCCCTTTGTCACAGTGATACTTATAGCATCAAATTCACACTTCATAATTTAACAACGAATAAAATAACATTTTCTCCTCAAAAAGCATAATTTTATAAGTCGCCTGGTGTCTCCAAAGCCAAAGTTCCAAGGATTTCGTCATCCATCCTTAGGTACGAATTGTCCCTTCGTTTCTGTGTATCCAATCCTAATTTTGTGTTATCAAGAGCTTGCATGTCATTTCTAGAATGATCAACTTGAACAAAAGTTACAAAGTTTTGTGGCTCTTACTTGAATAAGCTTGAACTTTGGAAACTTGTCATTCAAATTTGCAAACACTTCATATGATTCCGTCATATTTACTATTATGAACATTTTTCCAAAACTAAGTTAGCAACCACTTTGATATCAAAGTGTCATTTCTGATGTCTAATCCAAGCTTGATCTAAATAATCGTATAGCATATCCTAATCCAAAGTTGGTCTTATGATTTCGTCATAAGAATTATCTCCTTACTTAGCTTTAAACACTGATTTTGAATGTTACCAAAATGAGATACACTCGTTTGAAAACAAAATTCAGGCTCTCAGAACTCATCTAGCGAGAGCATTTTAATTTTAAGTTCTTATGATGTTGTCATGTTATTTTAATCACCTAATATTATCAATTATTGCAACAGTTAGGTTTTATCCCTTTTGCTCTCTATACGGGATGTATTTGTTTGAGTTTTGAAACGTATCATTTCTGGAATGATCCGTTGAACTTCCTGGAAGGAGTTTCAGTGAACTCGTTCCTTCCTGAACACACTTAATGTTTCCTAATTTTACTTTTGCAAGCTATTACCTCCACCTCGATGTCCCCAAACTAATTGGAACATCGAAAACTGCCATTTCTGTTTGTCAAATTGAAGCTCGAGGTCAGATTGTTCAAGCTCCAAACCCAAGATTTTGTAATATGTTCTTAAACCCAAAACATGAGGGAAATGTCACAACCAATAAATCTCATTTTTAAGGTTTCACATTTCTTGATGTTGGAGATCCAATAACCTCGAGCCTTGGCTCAAAAAAGTATTGGAGGCACGTTTTAACGCTCAGCAGGGCTGCGCTTGACGTGCTGCCTAAATTTATAATCAAACCTAAAACCCTTAACAGAAAATATTGTTAGTTTGAATTGGCACTGATTACGCTGATAGCATCAACCTAAGATTAGTATAAGTTTGGTAGGTTTACGTAAGGGCCCATGATAACATATCATCTGGTACGTACTTGTACTATTTACATTAATTTATTGTATTAATTAAGGAGTTTACTCTTGCTGAAGGACGAACAATAACCAGATCATCCTGAAAATCCAACTTGTCTGAAAGTTACCGAAACGAAACAAATAACCTCAGGTTCCAGGTGTACCGCCAAAGCTAGTCAATACTCTCTCTATCTGTCTCTCTAATGTTCACCACCACAATTATAACCAAAGACAGTACCAAACTTGCATTATTTTAGTATCTAAGTTAGCGTTAATGTATATAAAAATAAAATATTAGCTTCGAATCCGCTTAGTCTAGTCTAATTAGGACGTCGTAAAGTGTGCCATTTGGTCTAGTCAAACTCTTATTTTTATTTGTAATTGTGAATTAAGACTTATTTGTATTGTGTTCATTTCCAAGTGTTGTTTACTTAGCTTGTACTTTTTCTGATGCTTTGACTCTCTGTAATCTAGTCATTCTAGTGTAAAGGTACCTGTTAGCGCGTGCCATTTTGTGTAGATGGATGACATATATCTATAAATAAACTGATTGAAAATAAAGTGTCGTTTATTACTTAAGAAAGCCTGTATCGAAAGGTAAGTTAAGGTGTGAATAATTGATCCGCTTCGCTTAACCTAATCTGTTTTAGGTAATATGCAAACTGTTTGCGTAGGAAGGAAACTGGAACGAAGGTGCTTTGTATCCTTTATTTCAAGCGGGATAAATCCGCAATCCTAAGGGTGTATTGATGTTTTTTTTGAGTTGGAAAGTTTTTATTGGTTGCAGATGGAATTATCGATGTCCAGTAAGGTTCGAAAAGGTTCCACAACTACTTCACACCGAATTTCAGCTCAGATTAGGGTAGTTCAGGTAAGTACAAATGGGAAATTTCGTGCCTACTCTAGCACTTACGATCCAATTCCTCCACGTTCCAGTAATGCCTGTCGCTCTACTCTCCGTCGTCTCGCTTGGAGCATGCCCCGACCCCCCCTCCCCGTCTACTTTTAACACTTTTGGTTTTTTTTCTGTGTTTTAGCCAACAACCTGACTAGAGTTTACGCCTTCAAGTCGAACCTGAAGGCACCGTACGAAGAGTTCAAATTGCCGGAGTGCAAGGTACCCAGAGTGGTCGACCAGCAGAAGTTCTCGTGCCTGAAGAAGGACTGCACGTTCAGCGCCAAGGAGCGGCAGGACCTGATCAAGCATCTGCTCCAGCACGAGGATTGAGGGGAGAGGAGTAGATGGTTAGCGTTGGGTTTAACGGTTGGTTGTCCTGTGGGGTTTCCTGGTTGGGGTTGGGGGAGAGTTCTTCAGCTGCATATAAAGGTCCGAGGAATCATAATGACACTTTGATCCTGTGATTCCCAAGTTACACCTGCAGTGGTCTAACTCTAATTCTCTCTAAAGTTTTGTTTAATTTAGACTTGACTAGTCTCTACCTCTTCACTTGTACAGTTTCGACTATAATAAGATTACAATAGACCTTTCACCAGTTTTAAAAGTAAAAATACCTCCTGAACTACTGAGTTGTGAGTACGATAACGTTGGAATGGTTGATTATTCAAGTTTCTAAACTGCCTCCAACCTACAAGGGTAAATAGTTTAGGACCTGAAGCCGCCCTTCCCATCTTTCCACATTTTCTGAGGGCTTAAGACCATCACCCTTGAATCAGTTTATAGAAGTAAGGTGTTTTAAGGTTACCCACTTGATCCGTTGAATCCCTTTTTGTGAAACACCTACAGGGCGATCTGACCTAATGAGACTGGTACCACCTAGAGCTTTACTTTAACGAGCTTCTCCCTCTATCTCGCTTGTACTTTTTCTTACTGACGAATTTACGAGCTTAGACTGATTTCCTAGACTTAATTTTCCCGAATCTCTCATATCGTGTGTAGGTATTGTAGAAGTAGTCGTCCCGAAACTTAAGACTGTAGTAGTTACCGTACAGTTTTTTCGACTTTCTAAACTTGTAAGATTTGATTGTGAGTGAGCGTGGTTTTGCTGATGGTAAATAAAAATGACTTCAACGTTTGACGTACCTACTTTTTTCTTTTATTATCGCAACTGGTAACATGGTTAATGCCTTTGAACAGTTAGAGAAGTGGAGGGGCTCCTTTGGACGGACGTGGTAAGTACATTTGTGCTCCTACACGAGTACTTATTAACGGTTCCGTAGGCTTCCGCCATCAGTGCTCTAATTGCCATAGAAGCTACAGCGCCAGGTCCTCGTTGCTGAGACACACCAAGTACGAGTGCGGAATGGAGAAAGTTTTCAGGTGCGACTACTGTCCGATCTCCACTAGGCAGAAGTACGACCTGAAGTTGCACGTCTACAGGAAACACAGGGAGTACTTAGGCGTCCCCAAGTGCACTACCTATGAACGATAGTCTAACTCAAGGGCTGGGTATATTGGTTCATTCATTCTAGTTGAAGTTTGAATTTTTGTCTCACACCACTGAAACGTTTTCTTTTAGCGATTTTCTCATGCGGTACGTGCGGTAAGGTGTACACGAAGGAGAACTCGCTGTACTACCATCGGCTGCGTTACTGCGGGAAGGACCCTTCGATCATTTGCCCATACGAGAGCTGCAAGTACCGATCGCACATCAAATCGAACGTGAAACGGCACTGTATCCTTAGACACGGTTCACAATTTATGGATTAAATGTGTTTGAATAAAGTTTGTATCGTTTTGCGCTGATGCTTATACGCTTTGTTGGTGATGTGATTTACATGGTTGGCATAGATTGTGGTGTGTAACACATCGCCCTTTATTTAACGTACCGTTTAATGTGTGGTGGATTCTCTGGGGAATTCGGTCTGTGTCCAGTTCGGTGCAAGCCTACAGATGTGATTACTGTCCATCTCTGCACACCGCAGTGGATCTATTCTCATTAACAATATTTTCGGTGACGGGCGTACAATAAATTCTCTCGGTGTCTGAGCGGTGCGGATTTACCGTTTTCAATTTTTTTAGGCGGCAGATTCCATACGTGTAGGTCATGCGGTATCTCCATGAGGGCCAGTATGATGTACAGCCACATGAAAGATTGCCTGGGAAGGAATATCGAAACTTTCCCCTGTTTCGTCAAGAATTGTACGTTCTCCTCCAATACGCCTCGCAATTTGCGAAGACACATTAATCGTCGACACGGTACGCTGTTTCTGTATGAGTTGTCAGTCTTTAGGCCGTATTAGTGACGGAATGTATTTTTTGGCCAATTAGTTTGAGTTGTATGGTTCAGTGCTGTTACAGGGTTTCTACAGATCATCTAGAATTACTTACAGAAGGTTACTTAGAATTCTGTGTTATGAAGTCACGGTTTTGACATGAATGTTCGATGTTCCGAGTTAATTATATTCCTGCAATAATTTCGAAAGTGACGAAAATAACTACAAAAATTATATTTATTCAATTTGGCATATAAACTGACGTTTATTGACGTCAAATCGAACCTATAAAGTCATTGTTTATTTTGTTTATTTATGCAGCGGATTAAATCATTTTAATCCGCTGCCTATACAATTTTGCCGTATAAAGTGACGTTTTATATGTTTAAAATTGTTTTCGTCGTTGTCAAGGTTGCGGCACTGAAGTTGTCATCTTGTCAAATTTTCTCTTCAAAATTGGACTTATTCCGCTAAACGTCAGTTTATATATGGCAAAATTGAATAAAATGTAATACACTCGCGGATACAATGAACGTTTAACTTGCGATTTGTTTAAACATATCGCTTGTTAAACGTTCATTTGATCCGCTTGTACAATAAATAACTATTACCTAATCATTTAACTATCCATCTTAACAAAAAACATAAATGACACCTTACATCATGTCGAAACAGTCGTTAAAACAAATACTGTCAGATTTTATTATTCTACGTATACTGTATGTGTATGTGTTCGGACCATTGATTCAATTGTGTTATTTTAACATAATAAACATTCCACTTGTAACTAAGTAATACATGATAACAACTGATTATGTCATATCCACACTCACTTAAAATCAAATTATAGAGCCATCAAATTCTTCACAAATCTCGACGACTCGTTCGACTAGATCAGTAAAAATCAAAGTATTTTGATTCATTTCGAGATACTTTGGAAAATCAGTCTAGCTTGCATTTGTAAACTTATGACTTAAGAACCTGTGAGCTAATGAATCCAAACTCAAACCCATTAAATTTCTGATTACACAGAAGTCAACATTACACTAAATTAATAACGCAGGTTATGGCCTAACTAGCCCATGAAATGCAAATGAAATATGAGCCTATAATTTATAACCTTGTTGAAATAAAAATAATGAAATCTATAGGTAGAGGTCAGAGCCGAACTGTATACAATACAGATTAGCATTTTTAGTAGTATGGTCTATAACCTATTAAGGTCAACTCTGTAAATCTATACATAGTGAGCATATTTAGGATGATTACGGAACCTTAGAACTTTAAAGGTCGAATTAACCTCCTGGGTTTTCAACGAATAACTTATTATTTTTGTACTTATTCTACTGTTTCGTCAGTTAAAGAGACTGTGATGACACATACAACCCCAACTTAATTCTTTCATTCAAAAGATGAACTAATTGAAGTGACTCAAGTTTCAGCATTGACAGATCCTGCAATTCTGGCAAACTAGTTCTCCTCGTACAATTTAATTTGACGGCCTTAATACGACAACTGAACTTGTCCATGTCGTGCGATTCGTGACCTTCCCTATTTTTCAGTCATCGCGACGCCAGGCTCTAGGAAATCGCCGAGAAATCTCCAAAGATCGAAGAGCAAACCCGAAGAACCGAAGAAGAAACTCCTAGAACCCAGAAAGAACCTCGTACAAAGAAAGAATGTCCAAACACCGAGAATGAAACTCGATAGACCGAAAAAACTCCAAGAATCCAAGAAGAAACTCCAAGAACCCAAAAACGAACTCGTCGAAACGAATAATGTCCAGAAACCGAGAAGTAAACTCGGAAAACCTAAAAAGAGACTCTATAAACCGAATAAACTCCAAGATCCAAAGAAGCAACTCCAAGCACCAAAGAAGATACTCCGAAAACCGAAAGTTGGCAAAATCGGGTCGAACGCTATCACGGTGGACACCCGTTTCGGCCCTAAGGAGATCTACAGGTGCACGTTGTGCGGCTACTTCGTCAAGAAGAACCGGAAGAGGTGTGACTTCTGCCTCGGCTACAAAGAGCGACCGAAGAGAACTCCAAAGAAGAAAAGGGAAGTATCCCCCAAAAGGCGGAAGAATACCGTGGCCAAGAGGAAGAATCCCACGAAGGAGGTCGCTGGAAAAGTAACTGACGATATGGCAGTCGCGAAAATCGAGAAAGGAGCCGAATCGAAGGATCAGGAGGCATCGATGGAAGAGAGGGTCGCCACACCTTTGCCATGTCTGCAGACGTGCGAGAATGATGCAATTAATGGCGTCAAGGAGAAGAGTCCCATCAAAAGTATTGTTTCCATGAATGCCGAGGATATTATAAACTTATTGAGTGTCGACGAGGATATTTCTTACGTGTCCTTAAAGGAGGTCGTCGAGAATTCTGCCATTGACAACAACTAACGAGGATATCCTATTTTATGTCTCAATGTCACTTAGTTATTGACCAACTCAGTCACCAGCTTACATTGCAGAACTGTGTTTTATAATTCTCGGGAATTACTAAATTTGGACTTAGTATTAGTGACTGAATTATTACCGATTCCTTACGTTTGAACAAAACGGGAAATGTAAAGCACAGAGATGTTGAAGGTTGGTTCATACAGTTAAAACTTGAGTTCCTAGAGCTTAATCCATTCATTTCTCTGTGATGTACTGTTTCATAATGAAACTATAGTAATGACTGACGAGAAGATTTCTTACATTTTATCGAAACAGATAATATTGTTTTTAGTGAATTACAGCTTAGTTCTACCATACAGTTATGTTCCCCGATTTTAATCATCAACTTAATTAATAGGAATACAATTCGATTGATTGACTAGTTACCCGTTGTAAAACCCCTTGCCTCAGATTTAAGTATACGTTTGTTGCGCCGAGAAGTGCTGAAAGTTATTTTGGTTGTATTTTTTGTGGTACGGTAATCAAAGTAATAAATATTTTTGGGAGAAAACAAGTACCAACCTTACGTCCCAAGGAAGGCACTTGGTGATACATTATTTAAGTATTATAACCCTTTTTAAATAGGATTTTTTTTTCGTGTATTTGAATATGTCTCGTATGTTTTTTTTTTTGTTTTATTAACTTGAAAACGGCCAGTTATGTAGATAGTACTCGTAGTAGTACTAAACACTTGTTCATTTCACTTTATACCGCTGTTAAATTATTTAATATTAGTTCTTAGATTGTTCTTGTTTTCATTGGCGTATTTCAATAAACATTAACAGGCGTTTCAAATTTCATTCATATGGAAGGGTACCACCAACACACAAATTCCCCGATAGTCTTGCACAAATGCGTTCATTTGAATCTCCTACCTCTGTTTTGTCGCGTTATGTGTAACCTATTTATTTATTTTTTTGTTTTATTTCTAGAGAATGGAGGTTTCCCGTGCCCTAGCTGCGAAAAGGTCTTCCCGAATAGGAGAATGCGGAACCTGCACCGAAAATGTTACTGTGGCAAGAACGTTCCTTACACCTGTCCGAAGGAAGGTTGTTATTATATGTCGTATTTCTACTTCAACGTGAAAAGGCATCTTGAAACACAACACGGTGCGCTATTTTTATTTTACAGCTTACTTGTGCATGGCCTGCCTTGTCATAGAATGCATCTTAGTAGGCGGAAATGAGTACCTAGGAGATTCTGGTTATTAATTACAAAATATGGGAAGTTCTATATATCCCCTTGATCATCCAAAGCATGTTTCAAACCAAAAGATTTAGTCCACAGAAATTTCCACCGAAGATGCATTTGGTTTTACAAGAAATCTTGCGATGTCCCAGAACATTTGGACAAAATATCGGCTTTGTTAGAATAGGAAAAGTTTCTTTTAACTTCCCAAGAAATATCAGACACCCAAAGTCATGTCCAAAGTTACTTTGAATAAGTTCTGAATAATATTTTGATGGCTGTCTGACACTTAACTCTATTTGGAACTTAGTTAACATATTTGTTTTGGTACTCAAAAATTCTAGAGGTTGTACTAAACCTAGTTGTGTCTGGCGGCCTTATAGACCAGGGTCGATAATTTTCAGGACAAAAAAAAATTATAGTAGGATGAAACCTATTGGAAAAGGTAGAGAATATAACAAAAATGAATGGAAAAATAAATTACGGGCGATCTGAGGTCGGGAAGGGGGAGAGGGTGAGTTTTAAGGGTAAAAAACGGTTTATCTCGATTTCCGACAAAACTGCAAGTCCTAAAGAAGATGCTGATGCTTACATTATTAAGATCTCGATAGAAATTGCAAGAGATAGTAATAAAACTGTCATTGTTTGTGGGTTAAGATGTTGATCTGTTGGTCCTTTGAAATAAATTAAATTCTAATAATCATGATATTCATTTTCCCAAGTGTGAATTTTTGATTGAAAATTAGGGTGCTTTTTCGATACTAAGTCAAAATAAGGTGAAAAAATGAATATTTTAAATTAAAAAAATTATTGTATGTTTGGGACACAAAGAGGTAATTTTTCACCAAATTTCGTGAAAAAAATATTTTTTTTGCAAAAGATAAAAATAAAAAACCAAAAACTTGGTTATTTGAATTTTTCACATAAATTTTGAGGTTATGTGAAAAAAGTGTTGACACAAAAATTGTAGATCTTTTTATTACCTACAACTTTGTTATTTAACTTTTTTTCATAGGACTTGCAGTTTTGCCGGAAATCGAGATAAACCGTTTTTTACCCTTAAAAACTCACCCTCTCCCCCTTCCCGACCTCAGATCGCCCGTAATTTATTTTTCCTTTCATTTCTGTTTTATTCTCTACCTTTTCCAATGGGTTTCATCCTACTATAATTTTTTTCACTTTTTACCATTTTCAAAATTATCGACAATGGTCTATTAAGATGGTTTTGAGAAGTTTAGTTGATTTCCCAAGGTTTTTTAACCTAATTTTTCTAACTTTCCAACTATATTACACTCCCTAAATTTTATTTATGAGGTCTATTAGAATTGAGATTGGTCCTTCTTCTATAACGGAGAATCTATATGAGGCGTCCACTGAAATGTAGATTTTGTAACGTTTCAAAAATATCATTTAAGAATTCTAGAAGGTTTCTTCTTACCTTTCAGGCAATCTAGAGATTTTTAGGTTACGTGATTGATGATTGTGTGTGGATAATTCTTCACAAATGTTAGAACGGTTCTTCCACTTTTCCAAGGTATATATAAAGCTTTGGATCAGAATGTAGCGATTTTTGAACGTTTTGTGTAAGAGATGTATTAAGCATATCCTCCAGAAAACCTAGAAGATTCCCTCCAGATATCCAAGTTATATTATTACATTATAGATGACTCCATATTAAGTTTAATGCTTCTTTAGTCATACCATTTTACGAATTCATAAAATGCGCCCTATAGGATAACAAGTTCTTTCGATCTCATAAGGAATGCAGTAACTTTCTTTTATTACTTAGGTAATTTATGAGATTACATTACGAACGATTGTAGAATTTCAAGCGTCATTCATAAAGTGCCCACTAGTGCTTCTACGTTTCCAAAAAAATGGGTAAATCTTTATGCTAAACCCAGGAGGTTTACCAACTTTTGTCCAGTAAAATCGTCAAAATACAGGGTTTTTTCTAGCTTCTCGTTTAATTTAGTTAGCGGAAACATCATTTCATTCCTGCCAGAAATTTAGAAGGCTCCTTTTTATTTTCCAATGACTGATATTCTTCAGGTAATGCAGGAAGTTCTGTTCAAATCGTTCAGTAAATGTTTATTCAGCTTTACTTTAATTTCTTAGGGATTTTGGAAATGTTCATTTTAGACATCCTTCAGGTATTCAGATCTAGATCCCCAAGTAATCGAGAACGCAGATATCTGCTACATTACGCTTATTGCACGTACTATTTAACTTGCACCGAACGAACTCAATCCTATTTTCAGCTGACTCATACGATGCCAAGGAGGGCAAGGCCCTCCGGAGTAAGTACAGGAAGATGAAACCACAGATGATGAAATGGCGCAGACGCCTCAAGAACGAGCCTAAGGCGGAACATTTCTCTCTCGGCCGCAAGCCGAGGAAGAAGTTGATGGCGGCGAAAGCGCCAGGGGACGATACGAAGACGCAAGCGACGTCGGCGAGAAGGCAGCCGAAGATGCCGAGAACGCAACCGAAGTCGGCGAATAGGCAGCCGAAGGTGCCGAGAGCGCAGCCGAAGGCGATGAAGGTGAAGCCGAAGGTGGAACCCAAGTCGGAGGTCGACGCGATCGCCGAAGACATCGTGAAACTCCTGAAGCACGGCCGAGGTCGCGGCCGTCCGCGGAAGATCGCCGGTTCGGTGGAGGCACAGGACCTCATCGACCTGCTCAACGTCGAGGACGAGCCCGAGGTGCAGTTCGACCCGGGGGTCGTCAAGGCCGACACGG
The DNA here is from genome assembly GCA_946251905.1 of Cryptocephalus moraei. Taxonomy (NCBI): domain Eukaryota; kingdom Metazoa; phylum Arthropoda; class Insecta; order Coleoptera; family Chrysomelidae; genus Cryptocephalus; species Cryptocephalus moraei. The sequence goes on from OX276452.1 coordinate 40,856,772, forward strand.
CGGACGTCGAGGTCGACTCCGAGGGCGTCAGTCTCAAGAGCTTCGCCTCGATGAGCTCGAAAGATATAATGAAATTGTTGTACGACGACTCCAAAGAGAGGCTGACCGATGTTGCTGGCGATGAGAAGGAGGTGGTCGCGGTCGTCGAAAAAAACCAGGAAAAGGAACCTGTAAGCGTTCAATCGGATAACGGCTTTGGGGAGGACGAGAGTGTTGCTGGAACGTTCGAAGTAGCGGATTCCGAGGAGGACGCTTACGTGTCGTTGAAGGATATCGTCTCGGGCTTTAATAAAAATATGTAATGACATAATATGTAATGGCTTGTTAGATTCTTATGTTATCAGTTTATATCACATAATTAATTACGCATCACAATTAGTTTTAAGTAAAGTAGTACTATTTTGGTGGTGGGTTTTCACACTTGTTACAAATGGGTTCTTCCTTATTGATTTCACTTTAATAAATCAAAATCAAATTTAACTCTAAGAAATGTTGATTTTATAATCAGTTAGTACTAAACCACTGATGATTTGGAAACGTTAAGTTTTACCGGCAAAGTTATCGAAATGGTGACCTTTTTCCTATGTGGCTCCAAATTTGGATGGTTTGGAAATGGTAAGATGGTACTGAAATTGTGTTCTTTTTAAGAAATCTAGTAGAAATGTCCAAATCACGAAGATTGGCTGTTTTGGAATTGTGCTCTCCTGCGAGACTGTCGGAGTAATGCTATTTATTAGGAACAACGGGCTCCAAGTTTTGGATGATGAAAGTAAGTAAGTTTTCATCTCTGAAGTTACCAAATTTCCTTTTTAAAAAAGAAACCCAGAAACAAGAATCTCCGCAGCTTTAACTTAGATGGTGAAGTTTGCAACTTTTCTCCTGCGAAGCTAATTATATGTATTGTAATGTCTATCTATATATAATTGAAATTATACGGAGTTTTTCTATCGAAACGCATGGTGGGAAATCAACAAGAGCAAACGAGAAACTAACAGTAGTTCGTTAGTATGACAGAGATGAATGTTTTGCAACGTAGCCGGCCGAGCAGGCAGTCCAAGTCAACGCGTATCGCGGTCGCGTATCGCTTTACACTTTCGGATGTGTGCGGAGCGGATGAATGTGATGTTTCGCGAGCTAGCAACATCGCAAAAGTTCTTTCTCTGTTTACCCAACGAGAAATATATGGCCTTTCTCTCGCTCTTACCTTTATCCCATCCTGCGACTCTGTAGAAACGATCTGTATATGTATATAAAACATAAATAATTTATATTACGCACATGTAAATTAAATTGAAATTATTAACTTATATCTTATAGTTATAAGTTTTATTATCGAGTTTTAAAGAATGGCACTGTTTGTTAAAAATCCGTGTTGGTAGAAAGTTCCATATCTCCGCATTGAATGACTTGATACTAGTAAGCTTGCATCTGTGAAGTTCCTAATGGCGTCCCTTTTCAAAAAATTAAGGATTGCTTAGAAGCTTCAAATCTTCGATGGTTTGGAATTGGTAAGGTTTAATTGTCATGTTTATAGTAATGGTATCTTTTACTAATAGTAATAATAATTATGATGAAGCTCCGTATGGAGCTGGATGATTTGGTACTGGTAAGTCTGCATTTGTGAAGTTAGCCTTATTTAAAAATTTGGAAATATTTAGAGCTTTCAATTCTTTAGTTTGAATGACTTGGAAGTTGGAAGTACCTAATAGGCTTTTATTCGCTAAGTTCTTTTTAAAGCCTAAGGTGTTAAGTGGGTGTATTATTTGGTTAACCAAGAGATTTTTGGTAAATCTTATGGATATAATATTGCTAAAGATATTATTCACACAATAACTACCCAGAAATATCTCTTGGAGCTGAAATTTCAAAATGGTATTTCACAATGAAACCAATTGAAAAGTGGATTTGTTAATTTTTTTTAAGCAATCTTGCTCATTATTAATTTTCTTAAACAGTGCTTTTTTGAATAATCGGTACCTTTTTTTCTTATAAATCATTTACATTTGATATGAAAACCAGTTTCATTGGTAAGCTTTGTTTCGTTTCTGAGGTAAAATATCTCTTCAGGTCAATGACTACAATGAGAGGTGAAATGTTAAAACAAATGTGTGATTGGATACAATGCCTTTTTTGCCTTTCTAGCCAAAAGAAATGTCTACAAAGTTACCGTAGCCATCTTATTGTCAAGAATGTACTTCGACCCAATTAACCTAACTGTTGCTAATTAATTGCTAATTGATTACTCAAAACAAAATTATTGCTTAGCCGTTCCTGATAAACAATGGCTGCTCTACATACACGACTATAGTATCAACCGTTGGACAACAATTAACTAGTCATAATAAAAGCAGAAAAGGTTATCCTGGTACTTCGGGCTGGGACTGGGGCAGCTTATGGCTTCAGCTGGAGCAGCTGTTGTTTTCTGTAGGAACAAAATATGCAACAAAGATCACTATGAGTCCTCCATTTGTTTCGCTGTTGCTACATCAGCTTTAGACTTACGTTGGAGCTGTTTTTCGTTGCTGAATTAGCAAATAATTAGCAACACGACACCTTCGTAGCTTATAATCGTTAAATGAACTCGCTACAATACCTTCTTGGATCTGAAACAATATTTTGTTCTGTCTCGCTGAAATCTGGTCGTTTTAGGTTCGATAAAGTGCTCGGGCTGCGGTAATTTCTACAAAAACAAGCCCGCCCTGGCGACCCACAAGAGCCAGTACTGCGGCAAGACGGCGGTCTTCGCGTGCGATCACTGCACCTACAAGTCGAACCACAAAGGCAACCTCAAGAGGCATATTTTCTTCAAGCACATCGCCGTTAAAATACAGAAGTAGACTGATCCTCGGTTCCTCCTCGGCTTGATGGATGAAACCGAAGAAAAGTATTGGAGCGTTTGTTTAAATAAAGCGTCTCGACACTCTGGTTTAATTTCAGTCTCCACTAACGCTTCTCTCCTCCCTAACGCTTCTTTCCGCTTCGAACCCGCCGGTCCCCGAAAATATAGTTCCGTTTTTCCGTATATAACCGTCACGTTGTCCAATTTCCAGAGTATTTAGAGTTCGATCAGATCCTCGTGCCGCCGAACATCACGACCATCCTCGCCGGCACGCTGAAGAGGCACCACCACAAGAAACTCAACCAGAAACCGCTGAGGAAGTTCAAGTACCTGTCGAGCAACATGCTGCGCTCCGGCTACAGCCCGAACTCCGAGTTCGCTTGCAGGTACTGCGGCAAGCGGTACAAGTGGAAGTCGACGATGAGGAGGCACGAGGAGGACGAGTGCGGCGACAAGGAGCCGAAGTTCGTGTGCTCGTTCTGCCCGTACAAGGCGAAGCAGAAGGGCAACCTCAAGACGCACGTCAAGAAGCACCACATGGGGGAGGGCTGCGAGAACGGCGCCGCGACCGTGCTCAGCGATCACCAGATATGAGGGGCGACGGTCTGTGGGGCACGTAGCGAGACGATTTGGTCGAGGAAGAGTCGGAAGCAACTCAGAAATAATTCAGAAATTGGCAAGGTTTGATGACAACTAGTGGTTATTTTGCGGAAAATTATCGGTGAACCGAGGAAATTTGCTGCATTTTTCAGAATGTAACCAAAAAATCACCAATTGCCCAAGGAGTTAACACACTCCTTCATTTAACGATAAAGGAAATAATATGTGACAATTCCTAAAACTGGGATTATCCATAAATATCTTAAATGTCGAAAAACGTTTATAGGTTCTAGGTTTTATCACCAGAAACTTCTACTTATTCACCGTTGGGTTTTGTTAATTTAGGCATACCCTCTTCAGAGACGTATCTAGAAGAACACTTACGAAATCTGGAAGACAGATTTGTTGGTCCTTACCTTACCTTACAAATTTCTCACTTTATCATAAACGTGCGGTTACTGTCGAGTGCAAACCAATTTAGTTGTTAACTCATTTTATAGGTCCTAGATCTCCTCCTACATAATTGCCCTTATTAAGTTCCTGATCGTTGCTATATCCAGAGGATCAATAAATAATCCTGGTGGTAATTCGTTATATTTATCACTAAAGATTCTAAATTTAGATGATCAATCAATCAATTACTTCGATTATTTGCCAGGTGGATCAATTTTACTGAAATGGTGATTAAATATAGATCCCTACCATCAATAAAACTTCTTCTTCTTCTTCTTCTTCTTCTTCTTCTTCTGTCATTTCAGGATTAGGCATGTTGCCTGTTCCGACTTCACCATCTTGTTCTCGGTCTGCCGATACTTCTACGCCCTATGGGATTGTAATTAATGATTTTTTGGGGTATTCTTTTTGGAGACATCCGCATGACATGTTCTTTCCATCTGTTCTTGTAGTTTGTTGTTAGTTCTGTTATTGGTTGTACCCTTAGTTCTTTTCTGATGTCCTCGTTTCTTAACCATCATCAATAAATCAATCAATAAAAACTGGTTTGCTTCTTATCAAGTCATGAAACAGTCATTCTCTGGTGGAACTATCTTAATAATATCCCTCAAAATTCCAAGTCTAGATTATTGATAAATCGATGAATAATTTAATTTACTTTCTGACATACCAAGAAACGACTACTTTTTGTATTGATCCATATCATTTGACTACTGGTGTTCATCGAACCCATTGATTAATCAATTTGTTCATTTACCTGTAGGCCAAATCACAAGAACCTTTTGATAATCATGAATTGAATAAAACGTAAAGGACTAGGTGTGTTTTAGAGACAGCAATTAATTTTGAGTCTAATTGCCCTTATAATCGATTGGATGTAGTGTAATTGGAATCCTAAATGATCCCTGACAGCCTTCTAACTCCCAAAGACCCTGTAACAATTCTATTCTTGACTACTGTTATATTTTCTGGATGACTGGAAGTTTTTTTACAGTTTCGAGATCTTGGAGAAACAAAAAATATTGATGGAATTTAAAAAGGAATCTAGATTTTTCAAAATGGATTGTCTAGATGACTTTTAAACTTCCGAAATCGTGGCCAAACTAGTACTGCAAACATGATGTTTTCTAGATGCTTAACGAATTTTTTAACGACTTGATGATGCTGAATTCGTTTCCAATTAGTCCTGTAAGGAAACTTTTTATATCCCAAACTAACTCATACTACAAAACAATTATATCTAGATGGTCTTCGATGAAGTTTGAACTAAAGAAGATCCTAGAAGGGTCTATGTTTCCAAAGAAGCTCCTGAAATCGTGGAATAAGATTTAATAATCACTAAGTGCCAATCGGCTCCAGACCACAACAAATGAACGACCCTGTAGGGACTCCAAATAATCCCAAGATCTTGATCCGGCCAAGATTCCAAAGAAAACTATTTCGGAGTGCCCTGGGAATATATTTTGAAAATTGCAAGGTTCCAGAAAAATCTATACTGCCAAGAGGGTTATCCTCCTTTTGGGGAAGCTTCAACCCAGACGAAATACCCTTAATAACGAATCCTGAAAGTTGTAAATTACCACCAAGCGATGATAATGGGCTCAAAACTGTGTCAAACTTGTCATTTGTGATGGGTTGCTTCGTCCGTTCTCATCAAATTGTTTACTCTCGCTGAGCGCTTCACAGACCAACCGTACTGGGCTCCATTTAATATGGAATTTCGTTGCGTCGTGTGACTGAGCAGATGTTAGTTTAACTCCGCATGATTCCAGTACCTGAAGATGGATCGATGTGTTTTGAAAACTTGATCCCTAAAGAAAAGTTTTTCCCGGGTGTATTACTTCTTTTTTTTTATTATTTTACTCTTGTTTTTATTTGTATAAATTTTATATGTCGTATTATTTCCTTTTATAACCGTGAAATAACGTTAGTGTGGCGTGCCGACCTGCGAGACTGGGGAATTGTAATTTTGAACTCACTCGCTAATCACGCTAGTTAATAATACTAACCCTTGTTTCTTTTGTTTTTTTTTGTTTGTTACTATTCTGGTGCTAAATTAGTGTACTTACGATGATTCGTAGTCATTTTTACAGCTGTACTCAAAATTCTCCTGTGATAACCTTGGCCGTTCTAGTAAGTACACTAGCCTTATAAATTATATTAACTGATGTAGGATAACATATTATTGATTGTTAACTTTCTACACGAAAGCAATATTTACGGTGCTGACGTCGGATGGATTATTCATTTATATTTATAGGCAACTGAGAATTTACTACTACTTAATATTTATGTTAGTTTTTGGGGTTTTTGGGTTATTATATCTTTTATTAATAATATTGTTATGTCGGTTATTTATTATGAAATATATTTATTATTGAACTTGGTTGTTTTTTTCATTTGTTGTCTTACGTATTTCAATGTATATTATTCTCATCAATATTTCGTTTTCAGAACCGCGGATAAAATGCCCAAAGTGCCAGAAAGAGTACAAAAATAGTAACTCCATGAAAAGTCACTATTACCAAGACTGCAGTAAAGTACACATGCGGATGTGCCATATTTGCGGGTACTATTGCAAGAGGAAGTACGTCCTGGACGTGCATATGAAGAAACATTTATCGAAATGAAGGGTTTTGTGTATATTTCCCATTTATTTAAAAGTAATTACGCTTCACTAGTCAAATATTTAATCTCTTTTTATTTATGTGTACCCAAAAAAATAAATTTTAGGGGAATTAAAACAAGTCATTACCAATCTTTTGCATGTATTAAACCCCTTAAATATATGAATTTGGTAGCGTACTAACTAAATTTATTAATTCGCGTACGTTTAACTCGAAGGGTATCCAAGTATCCATTTTAGAAGGCTCCATGGCAACTCGAATTTCAGGGAAACTATAGTGCAATAGAATTTTATATAATTTTTTGAAATTCGATTCCTAATGGTGAAACTTGACTTGTGTATGGATATAAGTTAGGAAAAAATGAAGTTATCTTGTTAGAATAGAGTGTTAAAGTTATTTAAAAATGTTTACCAAATAAGTGTTTCGAATTTTAATAAATATGGATTTTATAGGATTATTTATAATTTTTTGAATTTCGATATTTTTAAGCCAATTGTGGATCTTGACGTATACATAAATATAACTTAAGAACAATTAAAGAAATGGAGTTTGAATATGGGGCAATTTTGTAACAAACTTTAGTAATTAATTGTATTGAATTTTAATAAATTAATGGTTTTTAATATTTTTTTATATTCTATTGACGTTCGATGTTTTTCAATTAATAGCGAGACTTTATAATTACATGAACATTTCTCAGGAAGAGTAGAAGATATGGATTTCGAATAAGGTGCAATTACTTAAAACATGTTCAGTAAATAACTACAGAATTTTAATAAAATCAAGGTTTTATTTTTTTGATGATTTTTCTGAGATCAATATTTTTAAGTTTATAGGGGAACTTGGCGAATACCTGATCATACCTTATAGGCTATAACTATGTCGAAAATAACAGGGGTAAATGGAACTAACGCGTGCAAGACACTTTATTTTTTCATATAGTCAGTTGACCTCTAAAGAAATAAAATCCAAAAGTGCTACTAAATTTAGCCATGCGTCTTTGAGAACGGGGTAAGTTTGTCCACTTTTCGCTTTTTCGGCTATAGCGCAAAAACTGTGCATTTTTAGAACATATGTGCCGGAAGATTTCTTGTAGAGAATTAAATTTCCTATGAAAACGATATTTTTTGGAATTAAAAAAAAATTTTTTTAATGAAATAAATTCAAAAAACATACTTAAAAAATGGAAAAATTTCAAAAAAATGTTTTTTTTTTAATTTTTGGCTATAACTTTATATGGTTAATATTGACTGAGATATAAACATTTGAATTCAGCCATTTTTTCTCTATTTTTTACTTTTTCTTTAAAATGCGTATTGTTTCAAATTTTTACCTGAAAAAAATAATTTTTATGCAATAAATAACTTATGTACGAATAATTTAATATAAAAAATGATCTTATTTATTTATATTTAATGTCAGTTTGGCACCGAATATCATTGCACTATTTTATATCAGCAAAATTATATTTTCCACCCAGTAAACATAGTATAAATACCGAAAGCTTTGGTCTTCCTGTTAGAAAAGCTAAATAGGTTATAAGAATCTCTCATTGAGCTACCCGAGCAGGTATAATTGAGGTTTAAATGGTGTCTTTAAACGTTTATCTCCTTAAACCACGGAATTCCCGAAAATTTAAAAATGAAGATAGAGAACATATGGAAATAGTATTATGTAGGTATCAATGGTATCCTCAGATAACATGAAGACCATAGCTTTCGGTATTTATACTACGTTTACTACGTGGAAAATATAATTTTGATGATGGAAAACAGTGCAGTGAGTTTCGGTGTCAAACTGACTTTAAATATAAATAAATAAGATCATTTTTTATATTAAATTATTCGTACATAAGTTATTTATTACATAAAAAATATTATTTTCAGGTAAAAATATAAAACATTACGCATTTCAAAAAAAAGTAAAAAATAGAGAAAAAATGGCTGAATTCAAAGGTTGATATCTCAGTCAATATTAAGCATATAAAGTCTTACAAGCTACCGTTTTAAAGAAAATTTCATAAGCTTTCTTTTCTATGAAGCAATGGCTATACCTAAATTCACTCAGAAAAAAGTTATAGTCAAAAATTGAAAAACAAAAATTGAAATTTTTCCATTTTTTTAACTTTGTTTTTTGAATTTAATTCATTAAAAAAAATTTTTTTATTTTCAGAAATATCATTTTTATAGGAAATTTAATTCTCTACAAGAAATCTTCCGGCACATATCTTCGAAAAATGCATAGTTTTTGCGCTATAGCCGAAAAAGCGAAAAATGGACAAACTTACCCCGTTCTCAAAAACGCATGGCTAAATTTAGTAGCACTTTTGGATTTTATTTCTTTAGAGGTCAACTGACCATATGAAAAATAAAATATCTAGCACGCGTTAGTTCCTTATTAAATGACATAATCAATGGTCTAATTGAAGTTATGACGTTCGAATCAGGTGGAATTATGTAAAAAAACTTTAATAAATGTGTCAGTTTTTAATAAAACGTCTTTAACAGACGTTCTTAATGGAAACATTTCGTTATGTTTCAATATAATTATTGTTTTTAGACTGCATTTCGTCGATTGTACCAATTGGAAAAAAATTAATTACCCACCCTTATTACCTGAACACATCTAATATTACATTATCAATTTCATTCCATTCAATAGACAGCCGAATTCAAAGATAAACATTGGGTAAAGTATCCATCGATTGTATTATAGCTTTCACATTTTCCGTTACTTAAATATTCGTTTTCCAGCACCTTACGAGTGGCAGTGCAACAAATGCTCGAAATTCTATAAACGGAAACGTGCGTTGCAGCGACACATAAAGTTTCAGTGCGACAGACAGCGATCGTTCCACTGCAAGTACTGTCTCTACTCCGGTTTCCTCAAGGAACACCTTAAGAGCCACGTCAGCAGGAAGCACAAAGACGTTTTGATAACTTAATTATGAGACAAATTGTAATTTTCCAAAGACGAAGTGAGGAAGTCGAGTTATTAACGTGCTCGCCATTTTTTTGTAGTGTCCTCTGATTGGAAGTGCGAGACCTGCTGGAGGACTTACAGAAGAAAAAAGGACTTGACGAGGCATATGAAGTATCAGTGCAACAAACCGAGAGCGTTCCGTTGTCGGTACTGTTGTTACGCCGCCTCGCTCAAGCAACACCTTAAAAGCCACCTTTTTACCCAACACAATGGAGCAACCCTGGACGAAATTTAAATAAAGTACTTGTTTTGAATGTTGGAGTGTCTTTTATTTGACTAACGGGACATATGCGTCTTTCTCTTTGAATGTAGTAGAGTACAGGCGTTTTTAATCGTCGCAACAGGCTAGCAACATATTCTTCCACCACCTTTTCCACAGTTTACTTTAATTAAACCAGTAAGTTAACCAGTAAATGTTTGGTAGTTCGGTAAGTCTCTCGTCACCACCGCCACCCCCGCCGCATTATTGAAACCCCCTTTTCGTTTCCAGTGGATTCCTACACTTTAACCGATGACGGCTCGTACGTGTGCAACACTTGCTCCAACAGGTACAGGAGAAAGCACGGCGTCGTCCAGCACATAAGGTACGAGTGCAACAAGTCGCCGCAATTCGAGTGCAAGTTCTGCTCGAAGAGGTTCAAGCAGAAGAACAACCTGAAGGTACACCTGACGATGGTGCACAGGTTAGGTTGCGCCCCCGTGTTTCCCGAGGGCTATCCGGTTTTTAGGGAGTCCATGTGAATCCGTGTTTGTGTATCGTTTACGTCGTAATATATTTGAAAAGTAGGTCGTTGTGTGTTTTCCTTATTCCCGGTGTGTTAATAGATAAATTTGCCTTATTGCTAATAATCCTAACATTACCTAATGTTTAGTTCAAAATGAGGAAACCTTTAGGAGATACATTGTCATACCTATCAGGGCCTTTCTGGAATTTTTAGACGAAGTTGTACCATGTGCTTTTCTACCAGTTATATTTATTTGGGCATACGACCTGAGCAACTTCTGGACAATTCCCATAAAGTTCCTCAAGTCTAGGTTACTTTTATTACATTTGCTAGTGTTGCAGAACTATTACCTGACTTAATAGTTCCATTGTTTTCATTCTGGTAGTACTCTCTAAGATGTTTCAAAACTATGATATCTTGTATTGTCTGGTGGGAAAAATGTTCGTTAAAGCACAAAGTATTGTGGACCCACTGCTACATTTTGATTTTGGCAAATCTATTTGAGAGATTTTAGTCTTAAAAATAAGATCAGTCAGAACTTTTAAAACACTATTCAATAGGTTAAAATTACTTTCGTTTAGCTTATCGTTAATGTGAGGTTATATGATATGACAGGTCGAATGTAAACTTTGGTGGTTCCTCATACCACACAGAATTTTTTTGATTTTTGATATGTTTCATTCAGTTCAAATATTTATTTGGATATAAGCTTTAAGAAGGTTAAAGAATTCCCTTACTATTGCAAGGAAGTTAGTAGGTGGACAAACGAACATCTCGAGCTGTTTATTAGATTATTAGACTTGTTTCACTTCTACGTTATTTCCTGTTTGAATGTTATCAGATAGTTGAGACATCCATATTGGTACCATTCGTCAATTTCCACATTTTCTGCTAGCTCTGTAATAATTTTTTCCATGAATTTCACTGTATCTTCTAACTGAATTTTAGGTAGGATTGAAGGTACTATTTAACTCATCGTCATTTGGATATTACCATTAACGATACATTAGTACTACCTTTGGGAAGTTAGTAGGTGGTACTAACGGTCATCGAAAGCTGATCAATAAGTTAATAGAATTATCTCACTATTACTGCATATCCTGTTTGATCCCTATACGATAGTTTGATCCACATTAGTAGTACCATTTGCCAGTTTTACAATTTCTCTAGTGATTTTCTAGGGGCTTCTAAAGAGTGTCTGTTTAGTCGAAATTATCAAGAGTACTTTCAATCTTGACACTACTATTTAATGATACAGTTCAAATGTTTATACAAATATTAGCCTTACGGTAGACCTTCTTTAAACCGATTTAGTTCACAGGTACATCCAGGAAGTTGCTATTACATTTGCATTTATTGTGCCAGCATTGTATTTATAACTTGTTTGGTAGTACCATTTGCGACGTGTCAGAACTAACACTCTACTAATCCCTATTGAGGTGCAAGAAGTGCGTGTTATATGCAAGTAGTTCATGGTACTCTCCACTGATCCGAAATGACGTTTCATAATTGATGTTTAATTTAGTAGTTCAAGTGTTTACCTTTTATAGACTGTAGATGTGTGATCTCCATTAACCTATTCGGATCTTATCTGTAGTATCCTCAGTTATGACAATAAACAGTTGTTTTCGTTTGTTTATCTGTACCAACCTTTTATGTCTCTTCAAACGCTTTTCACAACGCCCTCCGCTTTAATATCCCTACCGACGCTAATTTCGTCCTGTTTCAGTCCAAATAACCTGCCCGAATTGCTACAAGCAGTACAAGAACGAGAACACCCTGAAGGTGCACCTGTACCAGGACTGCGGGAAGTTGAAGACCTTCTACTGCGACGTGTGCAACATGAGATTCAGACGGAAGCAGCACCTCGCCGGGCACATGTTCAGGAAACACTTGCAACTGTTAAAATAGACATTAATGAGAAATATATTTAACGAATCGTACCGAACCGACAGCACCAAACGCCTGTACTTGTCTTACTGCCACTTTATACAAACATACACACATACACCACCCTTAATTACGTTAGTTTCATAACTTCTCGCTCTTGTTCTGATGCCGGTCGGTTTTAGTGACCTGCGAGGCCTGCGGGAAGGTGTTCAAGAACCTGAACAGCCTCAGGGCGCATCTCTCGTTGGACTGCATGATACTGAATAGGTTCCAGTGCGAGAACTGCCCGTTCACGACCAAGAGGAGGTACAACATGAAGATGCACTACGCGTCCAAGCACAAGATCCACATCGAGAGCGGAGTCCTGCGAAGGGAGGGCCTCAAGAGGAGTGACAAAGACGATTGCGACGATAACTACGAGATGTTGCAGTCCAAGTGGTTCGTCTCGTGATTCGATCGGGTTCATATGGTTAATTTGACGCAGAAATGTCTAATTAAGTTATTTTGTAAAAGATAATTATGGTTATTTTTATTTATCGCACGGTACCTCGAGGTTGTTTTAACTAGGACGAAACGCAAGCGGTTTCAGCTTTCACATCACGACACCAGGCTTCAAATTGGATTCAGTTTGGAGTCATTCAGTTTGATTCAATTTTAACGGCAAATTAAAGTTACTTGATGAAACCAAGGTTTGATTTTTGAGGTCTCTTAATTTCAAAACATGCTCAAAGATGCCTTGATGTTTTGAATCGGCCCAGAAATCTATAACAACTTATAATAAACTGAAAGGCAGTCTTCATATTCCCGAAATAACTTCTACCAAACTTTTTAACGTCTATATTTGGTTTGGGTAGCTCTGTTATATGAAGAATATTAGTAACAATTAGAAGGGCTGACACAGAGCTTTGAAGCGGTTTTAAATCCATACATTACACAGTTAGGAAGAAATTTCCACCTCGATACCTCGATGCCTTCTAACTTTAAATCTTTAAAATGTATCATTTGGACTATCCTAAACGTCACATCGGTTTCATGTGTTGTTCAAAACAACCTTATTGCCGAAACCCTACCAATTTGAGTGTTTTGACTCTGTGAAATACACGCAAGAAACATTGCATTTCGTTCGCGTTAAAGCAAAAATTGTTTTATCACGGCATATAGTGTCATTATTTTTCTTTTTTAGTTAACATTTGTTGTTACCCTCTAATACTAACTTGTGTTAAACTAAGTGCCTTTATTATAACATTTATATTATTTCGTTAATAAACACGTAAACTTAGCGCTTAGGCGGTATTTTGAACTACCTACTAATTCAGATCCTACCAGGAAATCTGTATGAACTTAAAAGCTTTTCAGGCGACTAGACGTTTTGAGTGTAACTGTTATGTGAGCTCTTGGAATATAGATGGTAGATGCATTAAATGTACGCATGTACCAAAAATATTGTGTGGAAGGTTTGAATGCTGAAACAGGAGAACTTACGTGGAGCAAAGCTTTCTAATGAGCTTTAAAAGAAATAACAGACCACCCAAAATTGACGGCATAATTTCTAATGGTATTGTTTCATACAGCAACATTAATCTGAATATAATTCATGCTGTCATATAACCTCTTTATAATTTACGATGGCTTGTAATGTACGGAGAAACAATTTAGCTATGCTTGAAGCCTCTTGGAAGGTAGAAGATATCTGCCTTCAACAAACCCAACTGTTCACATCTCCTCTACATATTCATGACCTGCTATATCATTTCCACCTTTTTCTCTTTTTTTTACCCTTTTTTCTTCCAGACCACGAGTTCCACAGGAATTACAGAGGAAGTACGTGCTCAACCATCATCTCAAGAGACATTAGTGTTTCTAGTGCGACAGAACTTACTGATCAAATCATGAACTCGTGGTGGATCTTTACGAACAAAACAATCTGTGTTGAATTTTTGAGAACCTGGTCTTTCAATCTGAGGTAGTTGTGGAAGTGATAGGAGGTCCAATCGTTGTGTAAAGAAATTTCCTTGGGGACTCGAGGATCCTGGATTTACAGTATCCTCAGATAGAAAAATTCAAGGCAGAAACTTGATCTCAAACTTTGAGGTAGTTTTCAGTGTGGATATATTTTTATAGAGTGCAGACCCAATTATGGGTAGCGACAGTCCATTCAAACCCAGCAACTTTAATTTGAAATATCCTCAGATGAATCTGTAAACTCCACGTTTGAAAGTTAATACAATTTTACGAGTAAAAAAGTCTTGGTAGTGGAAATTCTATGAATTTGGGGAATTTTTGTTAGTACCTCAGAACCTTCTAGTATAGTACTTTCTTCAGTTCTTACCCTTATTTCCTTTAAACGCCTTCAGATTTATCACCCCCACTTTTCCTCTGTCCACTCATAAGTAACGTCCACGCAGTTTCAGATCAAAGATACATCTGCGACAATTGCGGCAAATCTTACAGATCCAGGCGTGCCCTATTAAGACACCTGAAGGACGATTGCGGCCAAGTGCCGAAATGGGTATGCAAGGAATGCAAATACAAGTCCACGAGGAAGGACACCCTCAGAAGGCACCTCAGGAGTATTCATCGCATCCAGAATATCGCCTCGCACGAACTAAACGATTATTTAGTTTAGTCCTGCCAAACAATCGCAGCAAGAGTGTTGATTGAGTGCTGTGTAGTGGCGTTTGAAAATAAATGTAGAGTATGACAAGCTGTATCAACGTGTTGGGTTAATTACAGTTCTGGAGATAAATCTCATTATGCACTAATAGTGGTTTCCATCCTTGAATCCTACAGAAACAAGTTTAAAGTAGAGGAAAGGTCAGCCGGAGTCTGTAAGAAAATTCGCCTTTAACTGATCTTGGGAAACGTGATCAATTGTTTAAAAGGGCAGAGTACACAAAGCGGAGTCCAAATGTGTTACGTTTGATATGCATATGAAATACACGAAATGACGTCAGTACCGAGTATCAAAACTTCGCGAAACACTAACAAACCTCCCGAGTTCTCTGAACCTTCCTACTCTCTCTCTCACTGAACGAGCATGCGTTCTTCCGACTAACCGATCCAGCCTTGCAGTTTCACAGTGACTTTCCTCCTGTAAGCTTTTCCGATTTCAGAGCGCAACAACGTGCAGTGCCCGAAGTGTCTGAAGACGTTCAAGAACCACTCGAGCATGTACGTTCACTCCTACCAGACCTGCGGCATCGAGGCGAAGTTCTGTTGCCAGATGTGCCCGGCGAGGTTCAAGACGAAGAGCAGCCTGAACAGGCACTGCTTGAGGATCCACGCAGACTCTTACAGCTGAGGACCAAGCTTATCAGGGTAGATTGTGTGTTTGGGTAGTGACGTTTTGGATTAAATTATTATTTAACAACTCGATGTTTGTAGTGTTTCTGTTCTGCCAACGGTAGTAACGTCGAATTCGGTCGTTACAACCGATCCTCGTTCCGAGTTATAACTTTGTCATTTCAGTGAGACGTGGACTACAATCTGAAGATTTATGTGAGGTAAGTGCTAGTAGAAACCTCAGCCTATCCTCTACGGCCTCTTACGGCGGCTGTTTAATTTCGTTCGCTCGTCCTTTCGCTGTCTGAAATCTCAATTCTTTGTAGGCCTCTTCACCTGTAACATATGCTTCAGGAGGTACAGGCACGCACAGTCCCTCCACAACCACGTGAAGTTCGAGTGCGGCAAGACGCCTACGTTTCAGTGCCCGCACTGCACTTACTGCGCCAAGAGGAAGACTCATTTGATGTCGCACATTAAGAGGCACATGAGATATTGAAATTTGACTCTTTGTTACGAGTTTTATAATAAAATGCGAGACGGAACAGTTGTGTTTTGGATTACGAATGGTGGCTGGTGTTTAAATTGGTATCGGCTGGTATAAAGGAGAAATATTTGCCAAAAAATACAGACCTATTTTGTATACTTAGGCGAATATTCAGAATCAAACAGAGTTTTGCCTTAACTGAAATTTTCGTTTTTAAACAGATACACCGATGAAAGTAAATTTTGAGTATCTTAATTTTGTTTTGTCAAAAAGAGTAATATTTGCGATTTTGACTGGAAATGCTTTTCTACGAGCATCTTCACTCTTGAATATGCTCAGAACGGTACCCCAAATCAAAAGAAGAAATATCAAAATTCGTCAACAATTTCCAGAGTTATTGCTTATGACATAAGGTGCCAAAATAAAAAAAAATATTGTTTTTCTTCTTTAATTTTTTAAACAATCTTAAAATTGCTTTTTATCGTATTCAACAAATGATATCGATAGAGAAAATGTTTCTCTAAGGCACCATAATCTTAGAATCTCGATTTTTTTTTATTTGTGCGTAGAAGGTTATTGCAAAAAAAAATTGCAAAAATATAAACAAATTGAATTTTGCAATAAACTATTTGATGAATCGGTCTGAAATTTTTACCACATATTAAGCACTATAATCCCCGACTTTTTACAAAATAACAAAGCCGCAGGTTCAATTTCGCAACAATTGTTAAACAAAGAATATGTCGATTTTGACTTTCTATACCATTTTTCTCAGCAACAAATGAAGATATCGAGGTCGGTTTAGAATCATTTTAAAGGTCTTTTAATTCCCTAGAGGATGGTGAGCCCGTTTTATCCAAAAGTAACTTAGTTTTTAATTGAGAACAAAAATAGTCAAAAAAGTGCATTTTTTGCCTATGCACAATGCCTAATGTTCATAGTCTCGTGGGGTCTTCCTATACGTTTTGTTTCTGTTGGCTTATATTACCTAAAAGTCTGGGTCTCCTGCTCGAGGATTCGATGTCAGAAATAGGGTATTTTTTTGCTTATTTGCTTGGCCTATTATGACCTGCAGGTAAAAGGTTATTTAAAAACTAAAATTTGTCTTCCCAATTCCCTTATGCGCTCATTACGCAAAAAGGAATTAAATTTTAGGCGACACGTTAGTTAAATGGTACTATTTTTGATATTATGGTGTTAACTTGGTGGCCTTAAGACCGCCTCATTTTAACATAAAATCAGGTAAATACCGAAAGGCTGTTTTCCCTGTGACGTGCCCTCCCCGACTCGACCATTTCTCCATAAACTCATTTTGCCGGATTTTCTCAACGTTCCTCCGAAATTCCACCGCTCGACCTGACCGTGATCAACTTTTAGGTGTCGTCAGCTACTTTTGTCACACCTGCGAGCTCTGGCGGGTGCAGTCGCACGCCTGCATCCCTGTGAAGAAGGAGAAGGGCGGCGACGATGCCACCAGGAAGAAGGAGCTCAGCCTGCGCGAGCTCTCCTTCGAGAACTTCCAGCGGACGACGACGAGCACCAACGCGAAGACCTTCAGGTGCCTCATGTGCGGCAAGGCCGTGAAGAATTGCGAACTCCACGAGCACATCAAGACCGTCCATCCCAAGAAGTGGAAGCTCCTACATTGGCTGTTCAACTCGAAGAGCCAATGAAGGAGGCTGGGAGGGTAGATTTCGATGGCTGCACGTTATCATCTTCGATTTGTATCTTAAGACTCCAGTGCCTATGGAACCCGGATATGGTGGATGATATGGTCTTACATCGTAGTTAGTGTATTTGTAATGGAATGAGGGCGAGTGTGAAGTTTATGTTTTAGTTTCTTAAAGCGTTATAGGTTTAATATTGTGTTGACGTCACCTCGGGGTTGAAAAATTTAAAACGCTTCTCTTATAAAAAGAGTTTTTGTTTTATATTATACCAGTATCATCGATTTAAACCAAAGCGATATATTCCCATAATTCTAAAGGTCAGCCTTTTTACATGATTAATTAGTATTATTTATTGGGTTTCAAGTCGGCCACAAACGACGGATTTGATGGTTACAAATTCAAACAACAAGTGGCAAAGCATCACGCAGACTTTCAACTTCTACATATTTATAGATAAGTCTGTATTAGGTCAAATTCTGCCTAGTGCTAGAATTGTGTCCTACAAATAATATATTTTTTTAAATTGTGTATTCGAAGCGCGTATCGTTTTTAAGGTTACTTCTTTTTACAAATAATAATAAAAAATTGGGATCGAAATTCAGAATTGTTGCATCCCCACTTTACGTAAACCTGAATTTCTTCTTTGATTGTGTCTTATGGATTAACGCAACTTAAGTTAGATGTTACTTTATAACACTTTATACAATAATGTTTGTTTAATACTTTACAAGGGTACATAGTAATGAGTAATGCTCGAAATGTAGATGGGCTAATATTGTTAAATTTTTATGTATAATAAAATTCTGGATTTTTAAATGTTTTTTGTGTTAATTGGACTAATTTAAATGAGTTAAAAAATACACGGAATACCTTAACATTCTCGAATTTAAAATTTTCGATATTCCCTAAATTTGTGGGAGGAGTATTAGCTCCAGAAATCTAGAATTTCATCGTAGGATTATGTTACTAGCACACATTGAAGTAGAGGGTCCATTGGACAGCAGGATTTTTTTTACGACAGCGGCACTTCGTTTGTATTTTCTTCTTCTTCTAAGGTGCAGGTGTACAGTCGATCAGTGAAATCGTGTACGAGGACGTACGCGAGACTCTACGGATACTGGATGGTTCACTGGACCATAACACAGCGGCCACGTGTGCTTTACTTATGATGTCTTCTTCGGCACGTATACTCGAGAAAGCAGTGGTGTGTGAATGTGTGTGCCATTTGTTTGTGCGATTTGGAAGTGAATTCAGTGTTAGAGTTATTATCCGTAATGATACGCATATGGACGACCGGGCGGCATGGCTTTTCACCACTTAAAAAGCCATTAAGTGTTTTTTTGCCGTTCCAACTCTGACTGGACAAAGTATATGCAAGTCCTGAACCACATACCTATATACTTGCATACTTAGATCCTGTTAATTTCATCATTTCCTTACTGTTTATTTTATTTTTATTGTCGTTGTTTATTTTAACGCTGAGCGCCATTTTAAAAATAAAACTTGTTTACCGTTACAAAGTTGTACAGTGCATTGGCGCGCAGTGCACTGAATCACAAAAACAAAAATACATTTGTTTCAAAATCAAATTCAAGACGAACATTAAGGAGAAATATGAGGAACATACGGTGATCACATCTTGATCTTAAAAGAGGCATTGAATACTTGTGAAATTCCAAAAATATGTCTATTTTTTTTTTCAGAGATATACTTATCAGGCACGTAAAATAGTCTTTACCACGTGACATCCTTTTATGAGTAAACCCGGAATTTCAATTAACATTCCAATTGAAAAATTCCACTATGAATCAACTCTGCGAAAAAAATCATATCTCCTTAATGTGAAATTATGAGTGAAGTTCTTCTTATCTTATATTTGATACATAGGTGTAGACCTCATTTTAAATCATTTTTAATAAATAATGATTGATTTGTGTTCGCACTATTAGTACAATACATAATAGATAAAACTGTAAGTGTCAGTTGAAATAATCCACGCCCTTGGAATGTTGTATGTTGTGATGTCATTATATAATGCCCGATTAGTCAGTTTTGCAATTTGGTAAGTATTAGCACAATAATAATGACTTCTTTACACAGAAATATTTTGAATTATTGTAACCGATAATTGTAACATCGGAAGGGTATTTTACCCAAAAAATTTCCGTGTTCTAAGTAATCTTAAAGGTGTCGTAACCAAAACCGTAGTTAAAAGTGAAACACGTCACCACCAATTTTCGGTACCAGACTCAACCCTAATTAACGACAAACTATTTTGATACCGTTCGAATCTACTGGACACGAGGGATACATCTGCCCATTTTTAATCTCATCTGCCCTGGAGGAATATTCTCAGGCACCAAATTCCTCCTATAAAGCTCGAAGTTTTTTGACGGAACGGAAAAGTGTCAGTATACAGTACTTGTCACACTAAACTGAATCTTAACTAACAGTACTCATTTCTAGAGGAGTCCAAGAGGTTCTGCTGCGCCAAGTGCGGCAAGCGGTTCCGCCACCAGGCGACCCTCTACAACCACAGGAAGTACACCTGCGGCCAGTCGCCGATATTCTTCTGCAGCTATTGCGACAAATCGACGAAATACGGCCACACCATGCAGCAACATATCCAACTGAAGCACAACGTGAGGGTGAATAGGAACGAACTCGGCCGGCTCAAGAAGTGATTGTATAAGGCGATCGTGAAGCAAGGAGTTTTGCTCAGGAAACGTGGATGTACGTGTGTTGTCGTCATAGTTGTTATGAGTGCATGTTGGGCACATTGAATGTGACTGTCTTGAAAATATAACGTGAGTTGTCGGATCCTGTGTGATGCGTCAGCAATTGGGCCCTCAATTTAGGGTGTATTTATTTCTCAGTCAATATCCTTGGGCTCCACTTGTGAGCCCAATTTGCCACACCTCCTCCATACTTCCCTTCAGATGAACTATCACGAGAAAGACTCGTTGTATTAACCTTTAGACCTATCTTATCCTCCACCCTTTATCGATCTTCGTCCCACGTTGTGTACCTCTCGTCTTTTCTCTTTCCAGGTCCGATACGTTTCCATCGGAGCCTCGGCAGGAACGACTTCGACCCCTCGAAGATGCCCTCGTTCCACCCCAAACTAAGGACGAGGCAGTACTACCACAGGACCTACATCGACCCTGAGCAGAAGAGGATCCTGAAGGACTTCTATCAGGTGAACCAGTTCCCCGACCCGACTGCGACCAAGATCCTAGCGCAGATGACCGGGCTCTCGACCAAGGTGATCATCACTTGGTACAGGAACTACAGGAGGAGGAACGAGGGAGCGGTCTAAGGGTTGGTGTTGAGGGTGAGGGGTGGTCGGCCGTCTCGGAGGGGGAGACTGAATAGTGGCTAAACTGGGTGATGTGGTGCAGGGAACAGATCAGAACCAACAGTGGTTGGTTGAGGTTGCCAGTTAACACTTTTCAAAACCAGAATTCGATTGTTCTGTCCTTCAAATGTTTTTCTGAGCACTTTACCACTGACCTTGGCCATTTTGCCGGGAATATCGTGCAATTCCGAGCAACAGTAGTGGATGCATGTGATATTTAGTTTGGCCATTTTACGGTTGTACAACACCAAGAGTGCTTTTCCCATTTATATGAAATTTTATAAATCTCTTGCACTAATGAGCACCAGAGGTGGTTCGATTTTGAGGTAAGACATTGTACAAGTTTTCGCTTTACAGTAACAGCACTGTGCATTATAGTCTCTTGTAACATGATACATGATGATCTTGTGGATTTGGATTACCTTCGCAGTATAGTGCAAAAACCTTCTTTTGCTATAAATTGGAACCCTTTTGTGGTTCGTTTGGATGGAATTGTCTTGTGTTGTTATTCCGAACGGTCGATCACCCCTATTGAACAACTGTTAGGGAAGCTGTACGCTTCATGAGATTTTAGATACGTAACTTATTGTTAGTATAATTTTAGGTAAAATTCGCTTTCACGTTAGGGCTTAATAATCCACGTTGTATTTGTGGTCGAGCAACATGTTATCACATACATAGACTGTTAAATGTTAAGTGTATCTCACGTGTAGACCGATTAAGAAATAAACGCTTCTAATAGTAAAACTGACGCTGCAACATCTCATCCCATAGTAAATAATTCACCCAATCCCACACGCAATTAATCTCTTGTTGTTAAGTAAACTTACAATCAAATAAGTTTATTGTAAACGCAGCTAATTTCCTACTAAGTTTCTCTATCTGTACTAACCTAGATCCCAGTTTTAGGCCCGAGTTACTCCTTCTTCGGACCGACACAGAGCATGCGTACTTACATATACCCGGAACAGAAGAGCGTGTTACAAGCCTACATCAACAACAATCAGTTCCCGGATAAAATCGAAGTCGAACGATTGTCCAGCATCACGAGACTACCTGCGAAAGTCGTAAGGACCTGGTTCAGGAACAACAGGAGGAAAGACAGGAAGAAACCTCTAATCCAAGAGACGAACGAGGAAGCATGACGGACGACGTAATTGCACGAGTGGAATCGATGTGCTGTACTTGTTAATAAAGCTTTGATTGCGCAATATAAACAGTTTTTTCCTTACTTTCGTTGTGTAGATGAGTGTGAAACTACTCTCCGACAGTTACTCAGGTCTTTTTTTATTGGTTCTAGAGCACAGATGCCCGACGTGCCCGAGGAGATATTCGAGGGATTATAACTTGAAAAGGCACCTGAAGTACGAATGCGGGAAGGAACCTGGTTTCGTTTGCCAAATTTGTAATTACAAGTGTTTCAGGAAGAACGTGTTGAGGTTGCACTACAAGTTAAAACACTTTGTAATAGTTCATTAAAATTTTCGAAACAAATAGGAGCGTTTGTATTTTTCCTCCTTATCGAGAAGAAGTTTTGTGTCAGAGCTGTTCGTTACGCTATCAAAGTTGGTGTGGTGTGCTGTAACTATACTTTTCGGAACTGAAATTTGCAGCAAATCTTCACGACAACCAAAAATCAGTAAGTGACGCGTCGTGTTGATGTTACAGTAATAGTTAATATAGTTTTAGTAAACCTGTAAATCCGATCTAATTCGTTGCATGTGCAACACAATATAGTGTCTCAAGTTTCAAGTTGCTGAGTAATAGTTGCAATGAATGTACGCCATAAATGAGTAATATTTTCATAGCATGTAATTTTGGCTTGCTTCAGTTTTTGAGTAATACTGGCGCTAAGGAGAAAATAATTATGCAATCGGTTACACTGTCGGTTCCAGTATATTGCGATAGAACTGAACTGAGGAAATTAAGGGCGTACGTGCAGTAGTTTTGTTGCATGACATTGTGGCTTTTTTACGAAATAACAGTGGCGTTATGCAACAAATTGGCAAAATGCGCTGATATGGGTAAAAATGAGCTTAGACAGCAACAGTTCGCAATATTTTCGTTGCACGGAACTGCGCCGCAATCTCTCACTAATTGCTCCATCGCAACCTAATTAAACAATATGTAGCTCTGTGTTAACATTTCACATCTACTAACCTAATCCTACTGGAAATTCGCCTGGAGAACATCTACAGTCTCCCTTAGAGTAACTTTGTTAGCATTGTTTTTTTAACTTTTAGATAAGACTTATTATAAAATCAAGGACGAAGCGGATTGCATTTGGTACTGCTGCAAGGTATGCCACAAGAGGTACAAATACGCCTCCTCGGTGTACACCCACGAGAAGTTCCAATGCAAGAAACCTCCCCAGTTCGAGTGTTACCTTTGCTATAAAAAGTTCAACTTGAAGGGGAACATGAAGGTGCATTTGGCTCACGTGCACAACACTGTTTAACAACCATATTCTAATTAAGAAGTACGTAGCAGTAATTCATATGCCCAATAGTTATTTACCTACATATTGTTTCAGGTAGTGTACAATTCAGATGTGATTAACACATTCAACGAGACGAGTGACCCTTTATATTATTTTATTTTAATTTTATTCGTGTTAATATTATTTAATAACTATTTATTTGTAAGCGTTACCTTGATACTACCTTGTGTACTTAACAGTATTGGAAATATCCTACAACGGTTTCCGGCAGTTAAAAGTTTATTTATTTCTCTATTTCATATAATACAATATATTATATGTATGTGACAACTGAAATCACAACATTGTATTCCTGCTGATTTGTAGATTTTAAATATAACACTTGTTGTTCGATAAGTTGTTATGCGGTTTTGAAGGTGTGGAAATGTAGTTATCTTAAAACAACTTCAGTAAATAATTAGGATCAGTTTTACCGAACTTTGAGTTTCAGTAATTCTTCTACAGTATGACGTGAAACAAGAGATGTTTTCTCCGAAACTCTACAAGGTAAGCAACTGAAATTTCATCAACCTCATACCTAAGCTTCAAGCTTACAAACAAATCCAATAATAAGTCACGGTGACCGACGACCTTTGATGATTCCACCCGGACCACACGGATTCAAGACCCAGAATAACCCTTCAGCGTGCAGAAAGACAGTCATCCAAATATTTTCCAAAGGAAGGAAGTACTCACGTGGCATCTCACGACAGTGTCACCAACGCCAGTTAAGACATACAGATAATTTGAACCCCTCAATACGGTACTACTCAAATCGAACCTTGGATGAAATAAAAAAACTACCCCACCTCACCGAGTCTTTTGATTCGACACCTCGACCCACCTCTCTAACCTCTCAACCCTTCTACGCACACGTCTCGCCCCTTCCATCACTGACTCTCTTCTACTCTTTTAGCTTTCTGGTCGCCGCGGTACTTCTGCTCGAGGTGTGGCAAGCACTACAAGTACCGCAATCATCTGATGAGCCACTTGAACTACGAGTGCGGCAAGGAACCCGGCTTCCAGTGCCAATTCTGTAAGAAGAAGTTCTACCAGCGGTACAATCTGAACGCTCACATCAAGTTCAATAAGAAGTGCAAGATGTTTCTCGTCCAAATGCAGCAGGTCGTTAAGGAGGAGGACAGATGATCCTCCGTCATATTGAGGAGGTATAATAACACTTGAGAAGGAGGTTGCGTCGTGAATCCAAGTTATTTTAATTTAAGGCTTAGTATACGTTTAGTGTTAGTCGAGTTACGTTTGTATCAGACCTACGAGGTGTTAGGGAGGTTAGCGTCTTGGTAGAGTTTGGATTAAAGGAGTTTATCATGTATCTCATGTGAAAACAGCCGGGACAATCATGTGTTTCTTGGTAGCTCTTTAACTTTATAGAGTTATAGCAATTTGCAGAATCATGTGTTAAGGCCTCTTTCTTCCAAATAGGACTTTATTGACTGCACGTCCATCAGACACCCATTAAGCATGACCATGATGGTCATGCTTATGTGCATTGGGGAAGAATTTGAAGGCTTCATCCTTGAATTCCTTCATTAGTTAGTGATTACCACGTATTTAATCATTTCTTTAAGTTATTTAGAATCTATTATCAAGAAACCTGTTGAAACCTAATGAAAGCAACAATTGTTTGAATAAATTTCTATGTTATTAGTATGTCACTTCCAGCAAGCAAAAATTACACCAACATGTTATTTCTAGCCAAAAGTTTCTTTTGTGCCCCTAGGAGTAACATTACAGCATTTTCATAATTTTTTCTTACTTGAACAAACTTACTACAATGGTGGTGCTACAATTCAAACTACATTTTTGAGATACTCTATAGATTGGATAAGGCCTTAAAGCGTGCCTAACGTTTCCTTATGTTTTGTTACTTGAAATTTTAGATTTTCCTAATTATAGGATCCTCAATACTAATTATATCATAGAGTTTACTCTTAGACTTTTTATAACTTCTAGTTTAAGCGAATTAATGTCTGTTTTACTTAGATCCGTTTTTTTGTTAATTTGAAAAGCGCTCATCGTCCTAACACCATGTATGCCAATTAACACATCCCGTATATATATAATAACACCTATGTTAAACAAATGTACTGAATATTTTATCATACGTACTTCAGATTAGCTAATTTCTAAGGCAGTTATTTTATGAGATATTTTTAAATAAAGTTTAAGTTATGATAGTTTAACTACTTTCATCGCATTTAGAACGAATTTTACATTTTGTGAGGAATCAGAAGTCCAGAAAGACATCTTAAGTGTGTGGTGAATTTGTGAATTCGTTTTTGAAGCAATTTCTGGATTATCTAATTTTGAAAGTTTTCGATAGGAAACCCTTATTTTTTATTCTTCATTGAATTATACATACTAAATTTCTGTACCACGTTCGGTAGGTATTATTGACAGTGAAGTATCAAACTTTTGATATTTCCAAAACATTTCCTCATGGGATTAATCCCTAACACATATCTGGTTTTAGACGCTACGGTTTGGACAAGCGGCTACGTTGAAGACTATTTCTCGTCCCTTCTAAAAACCGAAATAAAGCGACCCAAGAGCAACGATTCCTGATGCCCTCACAACACCTTCAAATGTAACTTGTGTGTCTTAACATTAAAGGTTCAACCTTTCACACTCCTACTTTAGCAGTAACCGCCCCATTTTGTCTGTAACGACCGCCTCCGATTGACCTGACGTCCTGAAGTTTTGTAAAGTTGCAGAGCGTCACTACTGCCACGCCTGCGGCAAATCGTACAAGTTGAAGAACAACCTGAGGCGGCACCAGAGGGTCGAATGCGGCAAGGAGAAGACCCAGGTCTGCTACCTGTGCGAGAACAAGTACTACTACAAGCAGGAGCTGGACATGCACCTCAGGATGAAACACAACGTCTGCTTCAAGCCGGCGACCGGATGGTTCTGAGCGACGTAGCTGATTATAGGTTTAATTGTGTAGTAAAATGCGTGAAATGAACGGAAGACTAAGACTGCCGTAAATGTAATGTACACTGCTTAGTTGATTAAAGATGTCGATTGACGCGATGACCACTTAATCCAATCAAAATACACCTAGTCTTAAATAAGCTCCCGCCTCTTGATTTAGCCCACTTTCTCTCTTTCTTTTCTAGAGTACGTTTGCCCGCAATGCGACAAACATTACGCGAAATTTTCAAGCTTGCAGGCCCACCTGTACCTCGACTGCAGGAAGACGTTCGACTTCTGCTGCGGCCACTGCGGCGCCACCTTCAAGAGGAAGAACCACCTCAAGACGCACATCTCGAAGAAACATTCGCAGTTCTACGACATCGAGTTCAACAAGGGGAAGCAGAATTTCTTTTGAAGAATGCGAAGGTAGTTCAGGCTGTACACTCATTGCGACACAACATTAAACGAGCCGACCAACGAACCTTCTAGTTTTCCTCGCCCCTTCGTACCCCTTCCCCCGTTCCTCGGTGCCCTTCGTATTAACATGTGGATTTATTCCAGGGCACATAAGGTACTACTGCAACGCCTGCGGTAAGTCGTACAACGCGAAAAAGAACCTGAAACGTCACCAGAGGGTCGAGTGCGGCAAGGAGAAGCAGATCCGCTGCGAGATCTGCGGCCATAGGTTCTATTACAAGCAGGAGATGTTGTCGCACCTGAGATCCAGGCACGGGCAGTACCTGATATGGAACGTCCCTGGGAAGTACGATTATTGAATGGGGGCGTTAGTGATAGGTCCTGGAGGTCCCTCGGGATGAACCCACTTCAAGGGTGAGCAAATAAGGACGTCGAACACTGCGAGGCAGGCCGCAACGGCGGTACTATTCGTTAACGTTAGCTGAGAGGAGGCTTTATGACTGATCATTGCAATGAGCGCTCCAGAAGTGAAAGGAATATGTTAATGCAGGTCACGTTGCTTCTTTAAAAGGTTTCCTAAATACCTAAAATTACAAAATCAATGACACGAATGGTTTGTTATTTAGCTAAACCTTTACGTTCCAATTTAAAAATCCAATTTTGTTTGAACTTTCACTCAAGTTACTTTTAAATTCGAATCCAATTCTAAAGAGTACTAAAACTGTTCACTGTTTCCCGTAGGTACTCTTCGTACTTAACGCAGTAGTTATAATTATAAAGCCCCGCCTCAGACAAATTGGTGTAAGTAATACGGTTTAGAGGTACTGATAGGCCATAGTACTTAATAAAATGTAGTGAAAAGGCCTAACGTGTCTTACAACAGAAACCGATTATTTGAGCACACGAAAATTGTTTGTTATTCGTTATTCTTAAGTAGTATATTGTTTTTCCCAGGGAAACATAAAGGGTGTTCAAACATCTCCTCGTCGGAGACTGTCGGGTAACTTTTTGTTTGTCAATTAATCATGGCAATGTTATGATAAATGTCTTGTAAATAGTATCCTTAATCCCTATTTAATATACGGTTTCTTTTTCTATAATAAAATCACGAAATAAACAATAGTTACTTATATTGTTGTTACCATTTGCAAACCCCGCCATATCCCGAACTGGTTGATTAATTTTAGTCCTTGTTATACAATTAAGTAATTATTAACTATAGTAGGCGCGGCCAAGGTATATGAAAGTGGCATTGAGATCGTCATGTTCTCTTCTGATCAAACTATGATACTTAAATAAAAATAATTATGTGATATGCGAATGGTATTTCAATTTGAAGTATTCGGTTAACGTTTACCAAAAACTTTTTTGGTAATAAATTAATAATTCAAACCAAATTGACCCCTGGAAAGTGGGTTCTTTATTTATAAACACATAGTGGTGTTAATTAATTTACAAAGAATTACTATCAATATATAAAGACTATGTACCTAGCCTAACCTACATGTATATTAATATCAAGTGTTTGAATTGTTTCCATTGTTTAAAAAAAAACTATATTTTAATATTACTGGTATAGACTTCGTAATAATGAGTATTGAACATTTAAGATTAATTTTTGAAAAATATGTAATATACACATTTGTTACAGTTTCAGAAAATTTTAAACTTGTATTTATTGATAATAATTCATCGTTTTAATGTGGTAAAAGTTGTAAGTTTTATACAGGGGGCGTAGCTCAGATGGTAGAGCGCTCGCTTAGCATGCGAGAGGTACCGGGATCGATGCCCGGCGCCTCCAATTTTTTTTCGATTTGCTCCAACTCATTTGTCATAAATGACATTAAACCCACCGACGGTACGTCATACGTCATCTAACCAGAAAAGTTGATAATTTTGGTTTTTAATTCTGAACCACACCTACCTTATCCACTACCCTTAGGTGGGGGTGTAAATTAATTAAACAATGGTACACGAGCAGTTCCTGTCGTTCGTATTCCCTTTGAAGGCATATGTGATTAAAAATTATTAACTCGACAACTATACGTCGTTAGGGGATGAAACCAAAGGGGTTGAATATGGAATAACGTGACTTTCAATTACAAACTACCCTCAAGGGTGATCTTTTCTGAAAATGTGTCTAGTAGCCTGCTATTTTAAGATTCCTGTTGATTTCATGATTTCGTCCCTGTTTGGATTTTCTAGTGAAATTGACAACAGTGCGAAGCATCGCATTGCAAAGCATAACATTGTTGATAGTACCAAAAAATTAGTAAGGTTTAGTGTGTATTTCTCACGTGGAGTGTTCCTGAGTGAATTTATGGTGATTTACATGGTGAATACAAAATATATTTTCAAAACAAACGTTGTTGGTTGTTGCAGTATTGCAACAATCACTGTTTATTCATTTGTTGTTACGTTCGTGTGTTAATGACAACAAATAACTTTCTAACATATCGCTTCTTGTGCGAGAACAAGGGAATTATTGCAACGTCGCGCTCTATCTTCCGCCTTTGACCAACTACGAACTCATGTAATTAATTACATTTTTACTGGAACACCCAGTAGGCATATGTGGACTTAACTAAATATATTTTTAACTTATATCTTAACAAATAATATTAGCAATTTGATATAGTATTCCCGCGATTTATGAGCGATTTATCTGATACCAGATAAGGAGCAACTATATTTTTCAAGATATGAACTTAAAAAAATTGAGGAGTAGTTAACTACTGGTTAAAATCTGGTGACAAATTTTTAAAATACTTAATTTTCAAAAAATTCACTTGGCCCAATTTTTAAAATTCCGTTAGCTGATGATGGGAAACTGTTGCATTTTCCCTAAAACAATTAGAGATGAATTTTTGGAAATCAAAATATCTCCAAAATAGCCACCTTCTCCAATTTTCGTAATTCCTGTTGTTAGTGGCATTCAACGATTCTCTGTAGTGAAGTTACCTATGTTTTCTAATTATGTATTTATTAACAGTTCACAACAATTAGGATATCTAATAAGGATACTACTCTTGAAAAGGTGTCTCCCATAAATGTTCTCAAGTTTATGTTAATACAGTCTATGGCTGTAGGAAAATAAAGAAAATACTGACAATAAGACACTATTAAGTGACACTCTACGTTGTATATTGAATTTATTTGAAGAATAATTTTCATTTGTCGATTTGCAGAAAGCAGAAGTTTTGTTGGTAAAATGTAATGTCTGTATATGTTCTTAAATAAAATAAAATACTATGTAGATATATAACTTAACTACTCGACAACGCACCAAGCAAAGCCTTCCTTTATTATAGATCGTAACTTTGTGAATTTGTTTTTTGTAGTGAATCGTCCTGTGTCGTCCATCTTTAGTGCATGCTGTGTTGTGATGTCTTTGTGAGAACGTTACTAAGAGCCCACCCAGCCCTCAGCTCTCCTCTCTCGTCCCCCCTCGATCTCACCGTACCTTTCGTTTTTCTAGTACTTTACGACAGATTTAAGGGCGAATTCCAGTGCTCCGGCTGCAGCAAGGTTTACAAGTACCGCAGGAACCTGCAGGTCCACATGAAGAACGAGTGCGGTAAGACGCCGAAGTGGCAGTGCCCCTACTGCGAGCACAGGTCGCACAGGAAGTTCAACGTCAACCTGCACATCAAGAATATACACAACTCGTGCTATTTCCTGCCCTAATAAAGTTGGTGTTGTGGACGAAACGATCTGTTTTTTTTTACGCTCCGAGCGGAAAACCTTGTTGTTGTGTCACCAGCGGTGGCAATAATGCCTGGCCCGGGAAATGAAATCATAACCTGACAGTTTTCACTTTTGAAAGGGTATTTCCACCCCTGCAGATTTAAGTTAACTATTCGGATTTCAAAGGTGTGCCGCGTTTCCTGTGGACATCCTGTCAGACTGTCTGCAGGAATGTAGCATATCCTTTGTCCCAACTCCGGCAAGTATGCTTGATTTTGATAGTATTGCTTCCCCATTTAACCTCAAATCAACTGTTTCGAACTGTGTTTTATTGCACCTTAGAGCCAATTCGCCTGAATCGGTTAGTTACTTCTCTGACTATGCTTGTATTTGACAGTACTCTCCGGTGAATCGTTTCAACTTCCAACATATACCTTGATGTGGGCTTCCAACAGGTAAATACATCTATACAATCAATCCTGTCTGTTAGACTCCCCTTAGCTTCTTCATTTTTAATTAACCTTAGTGTTTTTCTCTCGTAGTACTTCTAGACCGATACTACTGCGATTGCGGCAAGAACTACAAGAACCCGGAGAGCCTGAAGCGCCACAGCAAAGAATGCGGCAACGAGAAGCAGTACAAATGTCCACATTGCGCCCACAGGAGCCATCGGCCTGATAGCCTGAGGAAACACATCGAGAGACGGCACTCGGTCATCGACAAGAAGTGGAAAGATGAGGATTATTACACTTGCGAATAATTTAGTTGTGATGTTAAATTGTGTAACGATTACATGATGAGTGATTAATGAAGTTTCAAACTTAGGGCGTTTAATATATATATATATGTATTATGTTTTTGTTGTAATGTTTATTTCGGTACTCAACGGTAGGAAGCGTGTCCCGTAAGTTCAAAGCCAACTAACTAACGGATAGATCGCCGTTTTGTAAGTTATCCAATTCAGGAAATAAAAGTTATTGGAATTAGTTTTATTATTAACTTAATTTTCTATCGTTGATATCACTGATGGGACGTTTAATAAAGTCAACCCTTCCAATCTCAAAGTGTATTTTCCTGTAAACTTCACTCTACCCTGTCTGCAAGAATGTAAAGTATCGTAAGGTCGGTCTCACCGTTTAAACACTTCTTCACTGTTCCAAACTATTTCAGTACGTTTTCTCCTGATTTCCTGTCAATTTAGTTGCAGGAATATGATACGCTTTTAACATAAATGGCCTGAAGCAGTCAGTGACTTTAATGAATAAAGTGATTGTGCTTCAAAATACTCCGCAGGGAATTGTCAATGATGTGAGTTTCCAACAGGTAAAAGAATACATTCAACTAATCACTCCTGTTAGATTCCCCTTAGATTTTTCACTATTGATTAATGTAGTCTTATGTACGTGCCAGAGGTAACCAAGAATAAGTCTAGATTTGTTGATGCACACGAGCGCTATATTAACCACCAAGGCGTAGAGAGCAGCGTATCCGGGGGTTCCCCGATCGGCTCAGCCGATGACGTAGGATCCGTCGTACGTAGGTGTAGCGGGTGCTCTATGTAGGGTTGCCCACGTAACTATACCGCCAGCATTAATTTTCCATTTTGCTCTCCCGTAGCATTTCTAGAGCGTTACTACTGCAATTGCGGCAAGATCTACAAGACCCTATGGAGTCTGAAGCGACACAGCAAAGAGTGTGGCACCGCGAAAGAGTACAAATGCCCCCATTGTCTCCACAAAAGACATCGACTGGATGACCTCAGGAGACACATCGAGAAACGTCACTGGTCGTGGGAATGAGGATGAGTTTATGTGTGACTTTATAGTGATTTATTGATGAGCCTTCGATGGTTCCTCTATGATCCTTAAACGATCCCTTGATGACCTATTGATTGCCTCTTGATTATCACTTGATGATCCTTTGGTAATCCTTTCATAATCTCTTGATTATCCCTTGATTAATCGCCTCTTGACGATCCACTGATTACTCATTGAAGGACCTCTTGACGATCACTTGATGATCCTGTCATGATCTTAACTAAAGACATGCTTATCGTTTTGTAACTTTTCAATTTGTACAATTAAAGTTAATGAAACAAATTAATACTGATTTAATTTTCATTAGTTAAAGTCGACTTGGAATCTCTCTTGGTTTCATAACTGATTAAGTCAACTTGTGTATGTCCTGCTGCGTTTCCTATAAACTTCCCGCCAGATTGTCTTATAGCCCTTTGCGTAACCCCCTCAGAAAAGTAAATTATCTTCATGACAAACGTTCTCTCTCCTCTTTGAAAGCACTGATTCTCCATTTAAGCTCAAACAAAATGATTCAACGTTCCAAACTAACTTTCCGTCAATTTGTCACAGGTTTAATACAACCCGCCTGAAACAGTTAGTTACTCAATAACTGTATTGAATGCGTTTGAAAGTACTCCCAAGTGAATCGTTTCAACGTTAAAGACTCATTTTGACGTGAGTTTCCGACAGGTAAATACATACATACAAGTAATCACTCCTGCTAATCTCCTCTCACCTCGTCACTTTCGATTAACTTTGCTATTTTTCTCTTTCATAGCACTTCAAGACCGTTACTACTGCAATTGCGGCAGGAACTACAAGAACCCGGAGAGCCTGAAGCGCCACAGCAAAGAGTGCGGCACCGAGAAGAAATACAAATGCCCCTATTGTTTCCACAGGAGCCATCGGCCTGATAACCTGAGGAAACACATTGAGAAACAGCACGCGGGCATCGACAAAACGTGGAATGAGGATTATTACACATGCGGATAATTTTGGTGTGACTTTATGTTGTGTTAGGATTACATGACAAATGGGTAATAAAGATTTGAAATTGGGATAGGTAATCGAGGAAGATTGATAGATACGTCTTTGTTTGTCACATATGTGACACGTACTGTATGAACTCCCATGTTTAAAGCCAAATTACTTACATATTTGTAAGTTTTGTAAATTTTCAAACTTAGTAATTAAAATTATTGAAACTAGCCTGACTACCGATTTGATTCTCATGGTCTCTTAGGTTCGACTGATCTCATGGTATCTTTATGATAACAATGAAACTGTTTTGCTGCTAATACCAATTGTGGGAGACATGGCTGAATCCAGGGGACATCTGTAGGAAGAAAGGTTCCTTGAGGCAATATTTTAAAGTCAAACGGATCTAAAGCAAATCAGTCTTCCGATTAAGTTATGGAGTTAATATTACAAAGTGTAAGGTAACGAGTCGTTTCTAAGGTAATGTATGAATTGCCCATTGCGTCTTTGTCTTCAACCAAAATATCTAAGGTTCCCAACATTTTAAATCTAGATTTGTGTCCAATAGTTTAAAGTTGCTAAAGTTTAGGGTGATGAACACTGACTCCAACCAGTTGTAGCTTCAACTTTGAATATGCCACCACATGAACTACGCTTCGCGTAAGGAAGTTCTGGTTCAGGTTTCAAATTTTCCCCAAAAAAGCACACATAAACTTGTTCCTCGATCTGGTCACGCTTCTAACACCTCCCCGCCCGTGTTCACCCGCTCGAGGTGTCGGCTAACGGACGCCACTAACTTACCCTCAGTAAATACGGCCTTGTGTTTTAGATAAGAAAAGCGGGAACGTGTGTTTCAAGTGCGGTCAGCTCTTCACCAGGCGCGACAACCTGAGAAGGCACCTGACTTTCGTCTGCGGAAAAGAACCCCAGTTCCACTGTGACATGTGCAGTTTCTCTACCAAACATCAGTACAAACTCAACAACCACATGAAGAGGCACGACGTGATCAAGTTGGAGAAGATGGTATGATGACACGTGCGAGGCTGGGGGGAGATCTGGGGGCTGGTACGTAGTTTTCTACGCTGAATCTAATTGAAGAACAAACCGGGCTGTTATAATACTCAAAATAGAACTTTAAATTACCTCATAACTGTGACGTACCGAACGTGATTAGATTCAGCGTTTGAAGGTACGACGGGTACGGTCCTCTTACTTTTATACCCCGTGTAATTATCGTCTATTTTTGTACCAGAGTTGTTGTGTCGAATACTTTTTATATTTTGTCAATAAAGTTTATTTATTGCGTGCCACGACTTTGTTTGTTTTTACGGTATTTAAGCCATACGAGTACATACAAATTCTGCCACATTGCCATGACCAAACGCGCCTTTCTAACAATCTTCATTCCCCAAATGACTCAAGTGCAATTACATTCAGTGGTGATCCCCGGGGTGTCATTTATTACCCAAATTTCCGTTGGGTGTATCGGACGCATTGGTAACAAAAACACGGTAAGTCTTAAATTACGCCATACCCTTCAGACGAGGTACAGTCGAGGGACTTTCTGGCGCCGCGATTCAAAACCCAACGCTCTACATTTACTTAAACCGGTGCCACAACGTCCCCTCCCCTACACCTCAAATCTCCTTTGCGTTCCTCGTTCCTGACGCCCACATATTTCGCCTTACAGGTTTCCTCTTCACCTACACGCCCGAGGGACGCTACGCGTGCCCGAAATGCGGCCTCTCCTATAAGAGGAAGGCTCATTTCTGCAGGCACGTCAGGTACGAGTGCGGCGTCGAGCGGCAGTTCGTCTGCAGCTTCTGCGACCTCAGCTTCAAGCACAGGAACCACCTGAACGTGCACATGGCGACCAGGAAGTGTAGGGAGAACGTCCGGCGGTGGTACCCCGCTGACAGACACTGTAACGTTTAAGGGTGAAGGAAGTGTCTGTTGATGTGCAATTACGCAGATCTATGGGAGAAGTTTTCGATGGAGGTTTGTTGGTATGAGGACAGTGGTTCCTTGATGACCATGACCAAATATTTTACCGTGCCATAGATTTTATAGATGAAGTGGATTAGTCAATCCTAAAGAGTTTCCAGCAAAAGATATCTGAATATCGTAGGGCTTCCAAATCGAGGAATTTCAGACGGAAGTTCTTTGTACCATCAGTACGTACCATCATACGTACCATACATCTGTGTACAAACTGTTCCTAAGCGATACATTTCTGATGGGGGTCTATAGCAATAATGATATCAAAAGCTCATACCGCATGATCAAACACTGCAATATATGAAACATTGTAGAAATATGCAGTACTAAAAATGATGAAAGTGGTTTTGCTTCATGTACAAAAGAGAGTACCGAAACCGATTTATAGCAAATTTTCGGATTTGCCTTTGTACTATAAAATTCGTGTACTTTCCGTTGTCACTTATTCCAAAATTAGGTACAGTCAATCAGTACTAGATATTCAGTAGCTACTTTTGAATACAAAATACCTTAAAACAAATTATTAACCAACAGCGTAATAAAAAAGTTTGTGAGTATTCCAGAAAAACTGAGAAGCTGTTTATGCCTATTTAATCCTACTGTCTTCTCTTTAACGTAGAGAGCTCACGAGCTTTACTTTTCCACGGAGGTACCTCTAAAGGCCAAATTGGTTAAGCCAAAAGTACTCGTACTGGTAGTGATTACATCGCCCTTATCTACGAACTTCATCCGATTGACCTACTGGAAGTAGTGGATAACTCAGGTCATAACTATTATTGAAATACAGTTTGAAAGTGTTCTAGCTTGTGGTATAATTGTTTGGTCAGTTGTTTAAATATTTAAAATTATGTTAAACTACATATATGTATGTGTGTTGTAATCAGCATGAAAAATTCCAACGAATTTTCACGTTATGCGATATACATTAAGCGCATATTAAATTTATTAAATTAGAAATTGAGGTTAATCAAAATAGCGACGTATGGGATAGGGTCTTGTAGTGTTTTCGGTTCGATCAAAAACGAAATCTGACTTGGTGGAAGCGTGGACATTAACCGGTCTTGTTGTTTTCATTTCATTTCCATATGTTGCTACCTTAATATACACATTATATTTAAATAGATGCGCTGAATCAGGATGGTGTCAAAGAGAAACGGTAAGCATGTCTCAAATTATACTGAATGTTACGTTCAAAGCAGATTTTATACAGTCGTGTACTAGCTTCTCTGTGTATTGTTCCTTCACAATGTCTCCTAAAATTATACCATTGTAAGCGTATTGGTACCTGTAATTTTCCTTTGACGAAATTTGTGTACTACAAGAGGGATGCGGAGGTTCCTCTTTTTGGTGCTGTGAGAGAAGCCAATACAGTGAAATTTTTAGTTATGGTTATTGTTAGTATTTTAATAAAACTCGCAGAAACCACTGCACTCGACTTTAACGTTTACGAACCTGCCTTTCATATAAATCAATTCCTTGCATATAAATTTATCAGGTGGTACCACATCCACACCCTCCCACGTTTGGGGAACCATTTCGACGTCTTGCATCTTCAGCTCACTTGACTGAAGACGGGGGCTCCCTAGTGCGCGTACAGGTACTTCCTTCGCAGGAACACCCCTTTACATTTCCGCCCCTCCTTCCGTCCGCCCGTACTGACCTCTTCGATTTCCAGATCAGCACGGCAACTACCCGTGCCCCTCCTGCGACAAGGTCTTCAAGGTGGTGACGTCGCTTCGCAGGCACGTTCGCTACTTCTGCGGCAGGAAACCTCCGCCGATCACCGGCTACGTGAAGCTCAGCGAGGAGGACTACCAGTGCGTCAAGTGCCTAAGGCACTACAAGTTCTACTCGACGCTCAAGCGGCACATCATCCACGAGTGCAACAAGCCGAAGAACGTCGAGTGCCCCGTTATAGGTTGCGGGTACAAGGCGAAGATGCGCGACAGGATGGCGAACCACTGCAGGATGGTGCACAAGCTCATGTACTACAGGGCGCCCGACGGAGAGGTGATGCTCGGGGAGGCGGTGGTGACCGTTAAGTCGGAGGACGCCGAGGCGATGCCCTCGTAATGGTCCAGGCGAGGGGATCAGGAGAGGTCGCGTCGGAGGTGTGGGTTTGGTGGTGGAATAGAGGATGTGGTCGATCCTCATCGCAAGTTATAGTAAGATCCTACTGGAAGAGAGTTTGGGCAAGAAGTTACAAATTTAAGATGGGAGCAACCAAATTGGATAGATGGAAAGTTACACTCTGCAGATTATGCCCTATGGAAGTCTGATCACAGTACGAATAATGCTGCCGCGTCACTCAAATCATCATGCAAATATGCTACGAAAGACACAGGCTGGAGAGACACAAAGCGCAGATGAAGAATACCTATCACCAAATCACCCAAATGAGATCTTGGCCTCAATTGCATCATTTAAATATGATATTACTAGGGGTAGTGCCTTCTTCAACAGTTGTGCTTCCGTACTTTTCTTCAACAATGTTATGTCTTAATATCCTTCAACAACATTTAATACATATATCCAAGGAAATGGGAGGCTATTTGGACGAAAGACCCCATACAAGATACCAACCTCCAGAAGGGATTCTTCTCCAATATTACATTGATCTGTCCACAAAACACCTTGCAATAGTTCATTTCTAAGAATATCAGATTGACCACGTTGCTCTATACAACATATACTCCAATGGATGACTAAACGACTCCAAGTATGGTCCTAAACATTTTTGAAAGCTACACTTTTATCAAATACACTACGTTGTTTGATAGCGATTTGGCCTTTCGATTTAAACGCTTTCTAGAAAGTACTGAGACGAGACATCCGTAAAGCTTGTATTGTAAACATAACGTAACTATTGCCTTGGACCCCACCCACATCCCGACAATATCTCCAACTTTCGCCTGGACTACAACGGACGTGCTGTTGAGATTTTACTTGAATACGTCGCATGAACTGCTTTACGTATTTTGAAATACAGTCGATTGAATTTGATTTCTCCGATTAACTCAGTTCATGATTAGCCTAGTTTTGAGGGTAAATCAGTCCATGCGACTCTAACCGATATCCTTAGTTCTGAAGCTTTAATTTTGTTATTTACTTTCAAATTTTATAATGGTATATAATTTATTGTGGTAATATAATTTGGTACAAATGTATATGCTGGGCTCACGTGGAAAATGTTGAACCCACCTGGGAGATTTGATATGTTTTATTTAATTTAAAATAGTTATATAATTCTGAGTTGTGCCGGTCAAGACATTTGATTTAGTCATGGATTATTTTCGAGTTGCTTTGATGAAGGCTATATTTTTGGTGCTATAATTTGTATTTTTTGTTAAACTGGAAGGTTATTTAATTCTAGATTCAGGAGAAGAAAGTTTATTTTTTGCTTAAACGCAGGTCGGGTAATTGTGAAAAAATTCAAAATTATTAGAAGTTCCTCTTATGTTAGAGTTAAATTGCAACTAATTTCTAGTTATAGCGGTCACGCACTGTGTATTTTTTTAAGGTTACAAGTGCATTAGGTTTCCTTTACTACGTTCATTACATCACCTTCTTTTATATCAGATTCTGTTTAATTTACTTAAGTCTAGATTTAACGGTATCGACGGTTGTGGTCAAGTCAAGTCTCGTTATGTTAATTCTAACCTTACGTTGTTGAATAAATGAGAAACTATAATTTCACTGTTCTCTTCCCTTACCACCCTCCTTTGCGTTATCTATATTGTTTTATGTAGGATTATATTACGTTTTAGGTAGGCGCGCAGTAAAGAAATGGCCGAGGCGGCTGACTGAAGCCAAGCAACCTTGCCCGGCCTGCTCGAGGCGCTGCCTGAGGAAGATACCTGACGTAGCCGTAACTAGGCTATACTCCGACTACTGGACCCTATCGGAGTTCTCCACTAGGGCCAAGTTCATAGAGTCGCTTATAAAGTGCGAAAGCAGAGGCCGAAGGCGGGACCAGATCGTGTACCTCTTACCCCTGAAGGGGGCGAAGGTTCAGGTATGCAAGGCCTGTTTCTGCTCGGTGTTCGACATCACCGACGATTTCCTCAGCAAGATCACGTCCAGGACGTTGTTGAAGAAGAGTAACATGTAACTGGGACGTCTTTAAGCTGTCGAAAGGTTCTGATGTAGTAGTTCATAAGGTTTTTCTTTCGTATACCAAAGGGATGTAGACTTGTTCTTTCTTAGTGTTCAACTTGTTAATTTTAGGTTGTGTAATGGATGATAGTTTATTGATTTTAATTTTACGTCCGTTGGGAATTTAAAATTTTTGGGAAATCTTAAATCTGAATGTTGGTATCATATCTTCCACAGTTGGAGAATGTAATTTGAATTTACCTCATTATAAGTTTTAGATTTAGCATAAGTTTATTGTTGGATCGACTTATATCAAGTATTACATATAGAGTTTTTGAAATTTATACATTCATATTATGTGCAATAAATTCGAAATGTTTTTGATTTTTACCTGTTTCGATATCTGTTTTTAAACATATGTGTTTATTCATGTTTCCGACGCTTGAGGCTTAAGAAAAGTTATGTGAATAGTGCAGAACGTAGCCACAGTGCATTCACTAATATAATGTTACTCTACCAATACAGCTAATCTGTCTTCGAAGTGGTAGATAAATCTTGTGATAAATACTATTTGTCGTACTGTTTTACATGATACCTGAAATGTTTAAATGTTTTTCAATCATTTTTGATTTAACTGAAAATCGGTTGTTCCCTCAATCTGAACATTTCTCAAAACTGGTCATACATTTAGCCAAAACCTGCTTATATTAACGTTCCCTAATACTTCCGAACCTGGAGCTTCAATCCCCCTTCAAACCTTTAAGCGCGACCATCCACAGTAACCTACTTCATGTTCCAGACAAACCGGGCCTTATCCGCGTACGTGCCTTAGCCGAGATCGCTCTCCCACAGGACGTCTTTCCCACAGGAGAGCAAAACGGCGCGAATTGTGATATTCTCGAGGAGCAACGAGCACAAGCTCACGATCATTCGTACGCACTGATTCACAAGCTCATCCGTAAACGAGAGGACTAAGCCACAAAAGGGGAAAATGTAACATTATTATGTGATATCGTTTTGTTCGATCCAGACGTAAATTGTTTATTTCTGTGGTACGATATGGTTTAATTCCGTAGAGTGCAGTACTGTTGTTTTAATTATGTTTTAATTGATTTTTCTAGTATAATTTAATTTAAATTATCGTTATTGAGGTTCAGATATTGATTAAAGAATCAATATTTTGTTTGCAATCAAATGTGTTCTTTTCGTTATAGGTCTTGTTAAACATTTCATGTTTTATATAATAAATAATTAGTTGTTTCTGTTGTTTGTAATGCCATTTCATGCAGTAAATGTAAAATTACTCACCACGAGGTCCATGTGATGCTGCCACGGCAGACCTGTAACAATAATTAAATTAGTTTCTAACATTCGATATGGATAATGGTAGTTTAGAGGTGGTTTTTGAAGCTTTTAATGGTTAACCCAAAACTCTCTAAAATA
The DNA here is from genome assembly GCA_946251905.1 of Cryptocephalus moraei. NCBI lineage: Eukaryota > Metazoa > Arthropoda > Insecta > Coleoptera > Chrysomelidae > Cryptocephalus > Cryptocephalus moraei. Next base: position 40,897,515 of record OX276452.1, read on the forward strand.
CCTGCCAGGTTTGTCTGCCGAGAATAACCTCATTTTTCCTAAACTGCGCTTAACCCAACGGAAACATGCACAAGTTTCGCAGTTTCCTCCTCACGAAACACCAACCCTCTTACTAACTAAATTAACTTTACAGATATGTACTTCTGTCCGCAATTTTCGACATGTGGCAAAGCCTACAAGCACAGGTCGTCGTTGTACAATCACACTAGGTTCGAGTGCGGGAAAGCTAAGGCTTTCCAGTGCCCTTTCGAGGACTGCACGTACAAGACAAAGAGGAAAGGAAGCCTCAAATCCCATCTTATGATACTCCACAACGTCAGGTTGAACGTCAGTTAATAAACTGGTTTTAAATATGCATACTGCTAGTGATATATGTTTGTCATTTATGAATAAAGAGGCGATAGTACTTGTTTGTTTGGGTATTGGTTATTCAAAGGTTGACTTGGGCACCAGATTGGGTAAAATATTGGGTGAGATACGCAACCTAGACCCTGTTGAAGTGTCTACGTTTCTACAGCATCGAAACATTGGATATCTAGCCCTTGTAGATAGCGCAGCAAGAAGAGGAACAGTTGCATATTGAAACATGAAATCTACTGCGACTTCTGTGAGTTAGCTGAAGTCATCACTGAACAATATAACAGTAGAGTGGAGTAGTTTCATCTTTTTTAATAACGTCTTTTGAACATTAGGCCAGTTTTAGAAAAAGTAGCTAACCACTCCAAACTACTGTTTTTGTTCTGTGAAAGAATCAAGCAGTAAGTTGGTCTAAAGGGTCACGTGCTCTTTAGAAAATGTGATCGGTCAAACCCAATACTTTCGCTTTATAACCACCACAAAAATTGAAACTGAAATCTGGAAACACAAAGTAGTAGATTGGGATAAGTTCCTCTATTTCAGGACAAAGTACTTTTCACGAAAATAAGCACCGACTTTTGCTGCGCCTTTATCGGACTCCCCATCAACTTTTATTAACTCGACCGATTTTCAGGTACCGCGGCGAGGTTCCACTGCCCCAAGTGCGGCACCTCCTACAAGCACTCGCAGTCCGTGACCAGGCACCTCAGGTACGAATGCGGCGTCGAGCCGATGTACGCTTGCCCAAACTGCACGAAGAAGTTCAAGTATCCCTCCGACCTCAAGATCCACATGGTGAGGAACAGGTGCTACAAGAGATCGTACGCGGCCAAGCACACAAGCTTCCACGCGGGGAGGTATTAGAGGGGATCGGAGAACGTCAAGCGTTCAAATTGGTCCAAGAGGTACCGACTGGAACCTAACGCTGGTCCCTACGCGCATGTACTGTTGGTTGGTACTTCAGAAATCGTAGAGCCCGACCGTATGTACATGTATTTGTTCCGAAAATCTTGGAAACTGGGTGTATTAGGCATTAAACCCAATGGATTAGCAATGACGGTACCCATTGGCAGATTTGCTGTTGGGTACCGGCCATCCATGAAACCCAATTGTTCAAACATTATTGAGCGAATCTCTCTTAGCAAAACGACCCTTGAACCTAATTGCATGTACCTATGCTTGGATTCAGATTGGATGGCGTTATTGGTTCGACAGTTGGACATGAGAACCAAAGGTTTAAACGACATTATCGAATGATTGTATAGAGTGAAATCCTACACGCGTGTCCAATAGGTTGGTTTTATAGGTTTCATAGATTGTATCGATGACTAGTGGTCTGATGGAAATTGATTATTGTGCGGTTTCATTCAGATTGGGTTGTGAAATGGAATACTTATAAACTTCACTACTGTCGCTTATTGTATACCTATCATGAGATATTCAACGATTAAAGGTACTGACTAAAGCGTCATTTTTATTCCATTGCTATATCTAAAGTAGAAACAGGTGCCACTGGGTAACGTCAGCTAGGCGTTAAGTAGGTTTTAGGTTGGTAGCGATTGTATTTGGGATAGCTGACGTCTCCCGACGACCTGACGTAGTACTCCGACACTAACAACTCCTCCTCCCTCTCCCTCCGACCTTGCGATCTCTCCACCTCGATCTCTCACCTCAGGCTTTTTGTAGTCCGGTCCCACTTCTACCTGCCTAGCGTCCTCGGGAGCAAGTCCCTGGAGCGCCTGGTCGACTTCGCGAGGTCCAAGTCGCCGATCGTCCACCAGGTCGGCATGGGCTTCATGTGCGACGGCTGCTGCAGGACCTACAAGCTGAAGAGCTCGCTGAGGAACCACCAGAAGTGGGAGTGCGGCAAGGAGCCGCGCTTCGAGTGCACCCTTTGCGACTATAAGGCGAAGCAGAAGATGCACCTGGAGAGGCACATGCAAAGGATGCACCAAAATAAAAAGAAACAGGAGAGCAAGGAGCTGGTGAGGAGAATGAGCGAAGGCGATGTGGTCTATAGCAAGGATGAGGTGAAAGAGTGTAACGAGTAGGACGAGGGTATGGAGGCTACCTTGACGTCGAAGACGTATCCTTTTTCATCAAATAATTTCCTCTTACTAACTGATTTAAGTTCGATTCCAATCCTATACGATCTGCTACATATTCAAAGGAAGCTCAATTCTCGATATATCTACACTTTTAAAATGTTGGGTGTGCTAGAAGGAATCTTTCTGGATCCTGGATAATCTTGGTCATGTAATAAAATACATGCTACGCACTCATATATATTTTAAGTATCCTGGTCTAACTCAAATTACAAAAATGAATCCTGAAAGAAACAGGATTTATCTAAATAGTTTAACTAAAAACAAAATCAATCGCTCCTCAATGTTCCTAAAAACACCTCTGCAAATGTAGGTTTTCAGGTCAACAGTAAAGGTTTCGTTAAATGATCCTATTGAGCTACCTGCTAGGTAAGATTCCAGGTGAATCAAGTGTCAACACAAAATAACCGAGAAAATCTTCCAGCTGCTTTAAAATCCCAGAAATATTCAGATTAAGGTTGTCATTCCTCTCAGTTATCCACTCTGTATGAGAAAGAAAACTCAGTCTTGCCAACATGTTTGGGGATGGGATAGAACAGAAGGAGCATTACATTCATCATTAAACGTATTGGCAATACTGATTTTTCTTTTTCGCAATTCAGAATTCAGAAAAAATGATCCTGGCAAGATTTTCAAACAATCGGAAGCTCCTAGAAATATGCAAGCCACAGTGAAGAATTCTAAAAGTTTCTGAATTGGTATGTTGAAACCCTGCTTTCCTGGTTCAAACCTGTTTAGAAAAATGTATCATCTTGATGATTCAAAAAGACCGTTATTAATTATTCGAAATTAACGTATCATACAAGGATTCTTCAAATGGTCCTGTCACAATTTTTTCAGTAACAATTTTAGTCTCCCAAATGAATCCCAATTTCATCAAAATTATCCTCCAGATCATCCTTTAGTTATTATAAGTGGCCAGAAATATTCTGATTGCATTGATGAGGCCCTTAAATATTCCTGGATGTATATATTACATCTGTAAGTTTCCTCTAATGAATTCTTTCAGTTTTGAGATCGTTATGCAATTTCTTGATTACCCGGGATCTATCTTCCCTCCTAATGATCCTAGAAGCAATTCTAAGATCAATTCAGATTTCAGTTGAGTTTGCTTTGAATAATCTTCACATCACATCTGTTCAGTATTAGTTATATTAAGTGTGACATTAAATCTGCGGATTGGATACGGACATGTGGATAAACCCACGTAATACTTGACACTCTCCATATTTTTGCCTCGACCTGCTTCTTCTTTTGCTCTTCCATTTTGTGAAACTTGGCTAGAATTAATCGTTAAGTTCATTAAGTAAGTTCTGCCTAAGTGCCTTTGATTTTAAGATCTAATTATACCTACACCGTTGACCCTTATTTAGATTAAGTGTAGGTGCGAATATTGTTTGTTTATAATGCAGATTTTGAAAATATCACAAAAGATTTGAGTTTTCCGATGAATCAATCATATTATGACCTGTTTGACAGAAGGTAGTTTTGTTTTTGATATTTGCTCAAAATGTAACCGTTTTTGTTCTGGCGTATTATTCTACTTTTTCTCTCTTTATTTAATATCTATACAACTTAGGTATTGTCTTTGTATTTTTTATGAAGTTATGAATATATGCTTTTATTTTCAATTAGACGTTTGTAGCTGCTTTACGTTCAATTAGCCCTCTTGGCGCTATTATTGCATAAATATTTTAAAGTCTTCAAACTCAAGTATAGCCTTGGACTATTGATCTCAGGCCTTGTAAAAACAATTTAAATTTGTTATTTAAGTTTTTTACCACGTCTCGCTTAGATTTAAGCCCGAACTGATTTTGTAGACTTGTAGGGAAATACTCATAGTACTTGATAAGTCCTAGCTTAAGTCATGCGCCATGATTTCATGTACTCGCTTGACAAAGTCAGATTTTGTCTACGTTGCTTATATTTTTGATAACGTTCGATACATAGTAATAAACACATCTTTGCAACTCGCCTACTTTCATTACGACCTCTGATTGACGCGTTAAGTCATGAAACTGACAAGCCTAATCTGATTCCAGGTGAATATTACTACTGCAACACCTGCGGCAAAGCGTACAAGGTGAAGAGATCGTTGTGGAGGCACCAGAAATTCGAATGTAACAACGTCAAAGCTTTCCCCTGCTTCTACCCGAATTGCCACTACAAGACCACCAGGAGGTACCTGTTGTCCCATCACCTCAAACTGAGGCATAACGTGTAGGATCTGAAGGGGTTAGAGTGTAATATTCTAGTCGAGAAATATGTGTATATCCACGGGAAATAAAGGTAGAGGAGAAATAAAGTACTGGTGTTTAAATGTAGTCAAAGGAAAGAAGGTTGGACTCGAAAACATAGCGAAAATTACAGGTGTTCTAACGGCAAACTTGTTGTTTTTGTTAGATGTTTTGGTGTAAATTGTGGCTTATCTGTTAGTTTTTCCATCTTTTGACCAGTTTGTCAAATGCTGGAAGTTACTAACAGATTTCTTTATGTTTGTTATCGTTATTGCTGTAGCTTGCAAGTATGCCGCTGCCATTACGAGGTTCGAAAAATGGAGAAATCAAGGAAGGTTATTTCACTTGGCCATTACGTTGTCATTTCGAATAGCAAGTTTGATTATCGGGACTAGGTGACGTAATTGAAAGGTTTACTTCACTTATCTACTATATGAATTTTGTTTAATTACATAACCATTTTTTGTTATGGTGGTGCGTTCGTTATACTCACTGTGAGGCACATGACCAAGGTAACTACGCCAATTGGTCTGTTGTTACTTTTAATATGGCGAAAATATGGTGTGGTCATTTGTTACTTCATAAATCGGTCCATGGAACTAAAAACCGAAATTCACTCCTTTTTGCAATTGTTGCAAATTTTGAATATGCTCAACGGAATTTGAATTCTGTTCTGTCACATTTGAACTCGTTAGTGCTCGCAGACCATTCGAGCTAACACCACACTGAAAACCGTTTGGATGGTAAGTTTCGTGGATACTCCTCACGTAGACGGGCTCTCCACACCTGTCCATTCATACCGTTTGACCACTAAAGCTTGACTGCTTTTGCTAAAATCGCAGCTGAAGCAAAACCTCTCCAAACTTTACATGTGTTTCCCTTAACTCTTCTCTGGGGTGTTTTAGGTGCGAAGAGGTTCGTCTGCGTCGACTGCGGGAACGTCTACAAGGCGAGGAACGGCCTCTGCCAACACAGGAAGTACATGTGCGGCGGCAAGGCGGCGAGGTTCAAGTGCGGGATGTGCGATTACAGGGCGAAGATCAAGGGGAACGTCAACAGGCACAGCAAACTGGTGCACGGCATCGTGAGCGTCGTCGAGATCGATGAGGAGCAAAGTGATTTTGTTAGGCAGTTCTGGTAATATAATTTTGGTCGAAAGGAAGGTTGTCTTTATTGCATTTTAGCTGCATGGAACGGTTAGGAACTTGTGTGCCTGACAGTGGTGAGAAGTGTGGTGTGATGAATTGTGAAGTTATTTTGGAATTTTGGAGAAAACAACACTAATTTAGTCCAACGAGGAAATTGTTTCCTTTTTTGAAACGAACAGTGTTTCTTACTGTTATACAATAGTTTCGGTAAAGGTTTTTAAACTTCAGAAGTTGCAATCTTACTCCCGTTTTCTAAAGATTATGGAAACTGTTCAAAAATTTTTAACTACAGATAGAGCAGGAAATTCCTCTTTTATGTGAGAAACTTCTGAAGTTTCTGGAAGTTCCTCGAGGTTTAGGGAGACTACAGAGCCCATGCATTTCTCTAAAATTCAGCAATCCTATCTCTTCTCTGAAGTTAAGGAAGTCTTAGGAGGCTACTTTTGTATATTTAGAAACTGTCCCGAAATTAATTCTTGACCTTATCGAAAATTAATTAGTATGTAGATATTTTCAAGCAGCCCTGAAAAACTTCTCATATGGTAACCAATGGTGCCAGGTATTTGATTGTGTGCAACACATTTAAACTCTGGAATTTGACAAACGGTCGTTCTGAGCGTTACTGAAAGTGCTCTTAGGAATTGGGGTCAATTTTGGAAATTGACCGGACGGTGTCGGTCGGTCTAGATCTAACGTCGGTAACGTTCACAATTACATCTATCGGTCGGTAGTACGTTCACAATCAGACGGTTACGTAACAAATAACGAATAATTCGGTCGGTTTAAATCTAACGGTCGGTAACGTTCACAATTACATATATCGGTCGGTAGAACGGAAACGGATATCAGACGCAACGGAAAATACGGATAACGTACGGCTTGTCATAGACAAGTATTGGTTCTCACCTTGGATTAACTCAGGCACAGAACGCTGGAGGGGGGCGGTTGGCTTACCCAAGTTTAGTCCGAATATGAGAGCAAGGGTAGATTGAGCATTGCCTTATCGGCCGCCATCTACCCGAGATAGGTTTGATTTCGCGATTAACTGTATGGTGGGTGGTCTACCCTCAACTCTCGAAAATCGGCTTCGTTACAAGGTATTTCCCAAAGTTGGGAGGGATTGTGGAAACTAAGTTTCCACCAACTGCCACCTAAATCACTTAAAACTTGTTGAATCTATTCCTGTTCAAATATCTATTATTTGTGAATAAAGTAGTGGTAACAGTTTTCCTTATGCACGTCCCGCTTTCTTTGAATCCCTTCCAGTTAACAACGCCCTGTGTTTCAGAAAAGATCCCCTGCCCGAAATGCGGCAGGATGTACAAGAATATCAACACGATGCGATCGCACTACTCCCAGTACTGTAACGATAGGAGGACTTACGCCTGCAATATGTGCGATTACGTCACGAAAATAAAGAGCTGCTACAGCTCCCACTTGTTATCCAAGCACAGCCAATTACGAAAATAAATCGCTATACCCCTTCTCATGCACGTCCGCGTTTTATTAACTCCAGCCCTCTCTGTCCGCAAGTCCCAATGGTCTCTCACCATAGACGTCCTGTTTTAGAAAAAGTCATCGAAGTGGAGCTCCTGAAGAATATCAAGTCGTTGAGTTTCCTGTACAAGTGCGACAAGTGCTCGAAGACGTACTCGAGGAAACAGGGCTTGAACCAGCACAAGAAGTTCGAGTGCGGGAAGACAGGGCAGTTCTTCTGCTTCTACTGTCCGCAGCAGTTCAAGAGGCGTTACACGCTTAAGAAGCACCTGGCGAACGTTCACAAGCAGCCGTACATAGAGGGGACCCTCGACCTGGGCTCACTCGAGCACACCTTCGATTGAAATTCCTTTAAATAGACTGTAATGTCGAACCACGTGATGATCTCTACTTTTCAGTACGTTCAAGCGAAATTAGAGTACCTTTTGTTACATGTGAAATCTTTAAGAGGCGCAGACCAACAACGGACTATTAAATCTGTTTTAAGTTCAGCTCTAGAACAATCGGAATCCCCAGTTTTCCAGTAAGAACTACTAAACTCGATTTAATTCACAGGTCACCAGGTGACTTTAACCCTAATTATTTATTGTTTAGTAATATATTATTTTGCAGAGTAACCAAGTGTTCCAAGGGAGTTCAAATAATTAAACATTACCAGAAACAGACTTTCGTTTAGTTGAACTACATTAACGATCTCAAACCAATTGTTAAGTTTAAGTTTGGTTTAAGTCAAAATAAAGGGCAAACACAATTAATGGTTTTGCTCGTATAATCCACGTGGAAAAATTACCTTTCGTTCAGTTAGAAGAGATTTTCAGTTTAAACCACGTTTTAAAGTATAAAAACAATTTCTTTGAGTTTATTTGATCTTTCGTAGTAGTGTGTAAATTGTATGTATGACTAAAATTTATTGCCTAATTGTTTTGGGGTATTAGGACTATCTTTTCGAATATTTCACCTTAAAATTAGCATGTCGATGTCGAATTAAATCGATTGTCATGTGGTCTATGTTTGGTTTGTTATTTGTTTTCTCGTTATGTTGTACTTATTATTTACCGAACGTCTGACGAATTTTCTTAAGTTACAGCTAGTCCTGAAAATCTATGATTAACATATCTCGTTTTATAATTTATGGTTAACAGAAACTTATTTATTGTAATAGAGTCAAATTTATATTTTTAATAAAGTATATCAAATGGATACTTAATTTCATGGCGGCGGTTTTATGAATATTTTATTTCCCTTGCTCCATTACTAATGTAATTGGTTCAAATTGAAATAAATTATTAATAGGCTGAGTTGTGACTTTGAATTATTATGATTCTACTCACTTACTTCAAAGTACTAATTTCAACGTTATTTCGTTGCGTTGGCTAATTCTACACAATTGAGGTATTTAACCACACAAAATTGAACTTTCGTTACTCTACCACACAACTAACACCAATTCATTTCCAGGGACTAAAAGCTCCAAACAGTTTCGGTGCAACACGTGCGGCAAAAAGTACCTCCAGAGCCAGAACCTCAGAAGGCATAAGAAGTACGAGTGTAACAAGGTCAGATCGTTCTCTTGCCACTACTGTGATTACACTGCATTCCAGAAGTGTCATCTGAAAACTCATATGTACAGGAAACACTTGCCTTCCGTGGCGTTATGTGAATTGGATGATATTAAATCAAACTTTCTGTAATTACAGCTTTCATTATTTTGTAATCGTACTTTTATAATAAATTGATTGGGTAATGGTATTTCATTCGTTCCCAAGTTTCCAAAAAAGTTTGAAGCCTTAAGTGCGAAGTGGAGGGGGGGGGGTCAAATGGTGGCAAAGGAGACTTCTTGAAGTGCTAGGAGTTGCTCAAAGGAAGACTGTGGTGCAAAAGTTCTAAAAACATATAACCTTTTATGAGCAGAAGGTTGTACAAAATGTCAAGTTCATCCATTTGAATATGTCATTGTTTTTTGAATCTAAGAACGTTTATGCGAAATTCTTCCTGGGAATTCGAACATCACATTTATGACAATCGTAATTTGCCTTAGGGAAAATTTTTATGGCAACTTCTGAATTTTCCGAAGTTGTTTAAAAACTTTTCAACTAAGTTGGAGTGACAGGTCCGTACTTTCTTCGTTTAGACTTTGCCAGAAGCCTTCGTTTGGAAGTAGGGAAAGTCAATGGAAACCATGATTTACCCAGAATTTCCAGAACCATTTCAGGAACCTTCCTGAAGGTATTTGAATGCAATTAACCACTAATGAGCTTTATTGAGCGCTAACTTCCACATTCTGAGAGACCACAACACTCCAGAATTTCTGGAAAATTCCAAGTTCATCCATGGTGCATCCAGGGTATTGTGTGGTGTGATTCACGGTATAGTAAGGCCGATATCGCTTCTATCTACTACATTTACTCTCAATTTTCAGGCGAGGCACACCAGTGTAACCACTGCGGCAATAAGTACAAGTATTCCAGTTCCTTGAAACTCCATTTGCGGTACAGGTGCGGCAAAGAGCCGCAGTTCGGCTGTACGATTTGCCAATACAGGACTAACGTCAAAGGGAACCTCAGGAGGCACGTGCTTTTGAGGCACACCCAGCAACTTAAATCGCCAAAATGACTTTGTAGTAGTGTATCAATAAAAATCCGAGAGACCAACGGAAATCGACCGCAACTAACAATTGTAATTAACAACCTGTCTCGTCCTATATTCTATCGGAAGAACGTATGGCAAAAATTCTCGATATAAACCTCGTCCGTTTTGTAGGTAAAACAGTCTGTAAGAAGTGCGGGAAGCACTACAAATCGAAGAACGCCCTTTACCACCACTCGAGCGTCTACTGCGGGAAGCAGGCGTCGGAGTTCTGCGCCTTTTGTCCCTACAAGACTTTCCTCAAGGCGAACCTCAAGCGACACCTCCAGACGCAGCACTGGAAGTCATTCGTGGCCCGGACGGGTCATCCTTGAGTTAGACAGATTTTTATACTCCTATAGGTTTAATAAACAAATTTAGACACTTCAGACCGGTCAATTTAATTTTGATTTTGTTGCATTTGGGATCCAAGTCAATTCAGGCGATACCTGTCTTCGTTGTTGCGAGAGCTGGGATAGTATGGGAAAGTAAAATCAAGGAAAAGGTCTCACACGGCAGAAAAAGGCAAAAGCAAATCAGGTAATAGATGAAAAATAGTGGACAGTGTTGAGAAGCCAGAATGCAATGAAACATTATGAGCTTCGAGCTTTCGAATGTGGCTTTCTCTGTTATCAAGTGTCTCGTAAACTAGTCGAAGTTGCTACATGCCTTCCCTACTTTAAAATTTATTTGTGCTCCACTCAATCAAATTGGAGTAGTGTAATCACAGCCAATATTAACAGAAAAATGATCATAACTTTTATGGTTAGATTAAAGAAATTGGTCCGACCCCTACTATACATTATGGTCAATACTTATTATATAATTAAATTATTCATTGTTATGTTATTCTGATTTGATTGAGTAGGAGATAAACAAATTTTGCCTGGAATTTCAAAAAGTATTCAAATCCTCAAAAATGGTGTGGTTTGGGATAGGGGAATTCTTTTAATAACAAAATTCAAAATTGGAAGGACCCTTAAAAACTATTTGAAAAAAAAACTGAACACCCGCATTATAGATACGTTAGAAGTGTTGCATTTAAATTTGAACCCTCCCATTTATTTAATAGGGAAACATACTTTGCCCAACTATCTTGGCTCTGGTTACTACAAAAAACGTGGTGTGCATTATATTTTGATCTACATGTAGGCACGTTGCCCAGTCAATAACTGGAACAACCAAAATGTAAGTACTACTAGCGATAATAGCAGAAATCATTTGCGCAGCATCTACTCATACGACCATCCCCTTGTTGCCTGAATCCGTACCCTTTAGCAATCGAATGTTACAAACCGACCCTCCTAGCTTAGCAAGACAGTTTGGTAGCCAAGACAACAATAACCTCCTCTCACCCCCTAACACCGACTGACCGGTCTTAATTTTTTAGTGATCTCGCAGCTGTCGAAGTTGATCGACGCGCCCGTGTCGACGACGACGTCGATCAAACGTCCCCTGGACGACCCCTCGACGATCTCCCTGCTCGACAGGCCGAAGTACATGAGGACGAGGACGTGCATCACCAAGGAGCAGTCGAACGTGCTCCAGCAAATGTTCGAGACGAACCAGTTCCCCGACACCGAGGTCCGTTTCAGGCTCGAGAAGGCCACGGGCCTGCCCTCGAGGGTCATCCAGGTCTGGTTCCAGAACAGGAGGAGGGAGTACAAGTACAAGAATAAGTTCCTCGAGGCGACGTCGAAGTTCTAAGGGTGCACGCTCGTAGTGAATGCCCTTAAGGTCGCCGCTCGGGCCCTCCTCGACGGGTGAGGGAGGCTGGTTAACTGACTCACCCAGAGGAGCTGGTGAAAAGTCTCTCGGGAGAAACGGAAGTACGCCTCAGTTTAAGCTCGACGTTTACCTTAAGGGCGCACTACGGCTGTAAAGTCACTGGGTGTTACCAAAGTACCACGACTATTGGAGCGAGTGTGACAGGTGGTTTGGAAGTACTCAGGGTAAAAATGTGAGATGGTGGAGCAGAAGATGGTTGAATGTCCCAAGATATCAGAGATAGTCTGGTCACATTAAATATCGAAGCTGTCGTTTGGGTGGAATAAGCAGGATCGCTGGAAGTTACGCGTCTTCAATTCTTAAAACAGAAATTTACATTTTTGAGTAATTAAAAAAAATATATTTGGCTAGATTAATCGATCCATATAAACTGAACAAAACATCAACCTACCAATGCGTCCATTATTGAACACAAGGCTGTTAGTTATCCGAAAGAATTAAAATAGCGAAGTCCGTATACAGATAAATACGAGTATGAAGAGAAATGCATCATTTCCATTGCTTCAGTAAGATATTAAGAAATTCGAATCCAATTTTCATTTAATTGTCTCAAAAATGTTAACCTTATTTTTAATGACTCGTAGTATAAATGAAGTGTTTCCTCATGGACGTCTCTCGCGGTACTTTGGGACACCTAGTAACTTTAAAGGTGATCGCGGTCTAAACTATTTACAAAAAATTGCTTCATCTTCAAAGTAAAATGACATGAGTTATTAAAATTAGAATACTACTAAGAAAATCACAACTTAGTATATTTCCAATCAATTTTAAGATACCCCTGCTACTTTGAAGTCGTTTTGAAAAACAATTTTTAAGTTCGGTAACGATTTTAAATGTATTCATTCAATATGGCAGCTGTTTGCAGTAGTTTCGAAGAAGTGCCTGTCATTTTAGTAAAATCATCAGTTAGTCATCAATTAGAGATGCGCAAAATTTTGACAATTATAAAGCTCTGCCTTCATTTTCCTTAAAAATATCCTTAGCTAATCTATCTTATGGTATATATTTGGTAATTGCATCAGAGAATACCTGATATAGTTTAGATCGTGCCACCACTACCCCCCCCCCCCTATCAGACACTAAAATTCCACGGATATGAGCGGGTAGCTTTGAGACTCTGAGATTTATTGTAGTGGCGAGTTTTATCCAATTCCCACATCTATAGTAAATCCACTGAGAAGAAACCTTCCATGAAACACAAACGTCGAAATTCAAAGCGCGCGACCAGCTAGCGAATAAGTACAGGGTCGCATTAAGAATGATACATTTACAATATGGTTTTCTCCCCGCAGTATAAGTATGTTGCAGGTCTCTTTTTGGAAGGCGAGCAGGGAAGGTGTCTTTCCATAATTGCAATAGATCACAGAAATATGTTTATACAAATTTATATCAAAAACCTGAATAACAATAGCGATACGTTAAAATAAACCATCAACTAAAAGTCCACTATCACCGTCAACGACTTACCTGAACGCTTGTAAACAGACAACCATAGATCAGACAACAAAACTTATTAATTTTACTGAACCGACTCTGTACATCAACAATTCCCGCCAAAAGTTTTATGACTTTTCCACCAATAGCAAACGACGTGTATTAGATGTTGTCTAACTTTACTACCTATTCTCGATTCGTGGGTGTTTTCTTCTCAGTGGATTTACTTTAGAATCGGGACACACCCTTAGATTCGACGCAAGCGACCCAAGGCGCGTCATGTAAATAGTTGTGTGCGGTGCGGGGTCCCTTTTTACCTTCGTAGAGGGTGGATTTGTTTTATGGAGATTACGGGGGTTGAAAACGCAAAGTTCGCTATTTAGGGCACTTCGTCACGTTTTTAGAAGTATTAAAACTTTCCCGTTACGGGATTTTAAAGTATTGTGTGGCGCTATTGAGGTACAAAGGACACCACGTGCTCCTTTTTTCGCTGTATAAAGCACCTTAATTGCAATTGTACTTGCCATTATTAACAGCAGCTAATTTATATTAATTTATATTAGATTTGTAGTAGTTGATAATAATTGTCGGCGTTTTTTTAAATAAATGATATTCCTGACGTTATCAGGTTTCATTGAGTCCAATCACCCGTCAAAATTAACGCATAAATCCTCTATCCATGTAAATTATGTATAAATGAAATATTTTTCCACTTACTAATTTCCCATTTTTTTACAACTTTAGCTTCCAATTGTAGCCCAAGATTTGTACAAGTGTGCGGCTTGTTTAAATCCGACATTATCGCTTAAGGTTTGCTCAAACCTAAGATTCGTTCAACCTGAGATTTGTTTAACTCTGCGGTCATAAATTAAGAACTCAAAGCGTCTTCAAGTTGCAACCTAAGGTTCGATGAAGTCCGTAACTTCAGCCTGAAATTTGCTTAAATCTGTGGTTAGAATTTGAATCTGAGGTTATGTCTTAATCTTGACCTCTCTTTGATTTTAGGTTATAACGAGCTAAAGATTTGCTCATCTCGTCGTTGCGTATTAGGGTTTGTTCGAGTCACATACTAGAACTTAGATTAGGTTTGAACCTGGGGTTGCAACTGAAGTTTCGTTCTAAATTAGCCTTGCAACGTATGGTTGAAATCTGAAGTGGGGAATTTAAGTTTGTTCAAGTGACAGGTTCCAGTACAAGTTTTTTTTCTAACTTAAGATCGCAACCTTAGGCTTATACACAGTGGTTCTTAAGACTGCGGTTATAAATTAAGGTGTCTTCCAGTCTGTAGTGAAAATATAAGTTTAGTTCGAAGCTTTAGGTTGACACGTTGCACTTTCGGAAAGTTGGGCGCTAAGTATTGTTTCAATCTGATGTATACTGCCCGTTAAGATTCTGTACAAATCAAACCTATTTAGCTGTAAATTAACCATTCGCCCAGAAGGGTTCACTTTCTCTTGGGTCAACCTGTGGGCTTACTTAAACGCCCACAAACCAACCTGAGGTTCGCCTCGGGCGCGCCTTCTTTCCTCCTTAACGTGGTCGTTTTAGTTTTAGAACCGTTACCACCCCACGAATGCCCGGACTGCCACAGATTGTACAAGCACATCAGCAACCTGTATCGCCACAGGAGATACGAGTGCGGCAAGCAGCCGCAGTTCGGCTGCATGTTCTGCCCCAAGGCTTACACGCAGAAGAGCAGCCTGAAGCACCACTGCCTTAGACACCACAACCTGATCGATATGTAGGGACGAGGTTGTTGGTTTTACTGTTTTAGTGTAGTTGTTTTAGTTTTGATTGTAGATGGGAAATATATTGTAAGTTTCACCAGACAACCGTGTTTTTATGAGGTGCAGATTCCGTGGTTACTTTTAGAAATATCTTTAAGGAAAAATTTACGCCAGAAAGGGTACCATCTACTCTTCAGAGTCAATTTAAATTTGTCAACAAAAACCGAAGTAAAGCAGAAGAAATGTGATACATAACATTTACTTAAAGTGGAAGTGACAAGTGAAAGGAGTGCAACACCTGATGTGATCTTCGATATAACTTTTTGTCACGAGGTTGTCGAAGTGGCCGTTGCACAAGCATTCACTTAACGGTGCGAGAAAACTTGAAATGTCTGCCGTGCGATCACAAGTGTCTTAGGAGATTCAACATGCGACGCCACATTCACATTCCCAAGAGGAAGCAACACCACCAGTGCATCTTTATTAATGTAACACCAAGTTCTTAATAAATAACTGAAATAGCTACTATTTCTCACTAAACCAATCACAGTCCTTTCCAACGCTGGTAAGTACCCCTTGATTAGTTTCTTCTTAACTGAGTTCTTGTTGTAGTTAACTACCACGGCTGTCCTAACTGCGGTAACCGTTACAAGTACAAGAAGGGCCTGATGAGGCACCTGGCGGAATGCGGAAGGGACAAGAGGTACACGTGCCCTCATTGCTTCCACAGGACCTACAGAAAGGACAACCTGACTACCCACATCCTGCTCAGGCACCGTATCAATTACCAGGAGAAGATTAACGCGAGAGCCGAAGTGTACTCAGCTAACGTGAATAATTTCACTTAAGTGTTGTTTGGAAGGTTTGATTCGTGGTTTATTAATAAATTGAGTGTGACTAGAATGAGATTGTGATTTAGTTTTGTTAGTAACCAATCGTAATGTGTGGTAAGTACCTCCTCAGTTAACCTCCCTTTAACCGAGTTATTGTTGTAGTTAACTACCACGGCTGCAGGAAGCGTTACAACTACATGAAGGGTAAAAGGGTCGAGTGCCCTCAATCCCCCCGTATGAGTCACGGGGAGGACAACCTGACCTCCCACATCCGGTTAAAGTACCGCTCTTTAATCACCAGTAGAAGATGAAGGCGGAAGCCAGTGGAATTTGAATGACTCTAAGTGATGTTGAATAGTTTTTTCGTAGTTTAATTAAAATCGACAGGAGAAGTGGTGAATGGAGTGCTCTTGAGCTCTTTTCATCAAATTGTACTATGTAATATTGTTAGGTTTAGTTTGTTACTATATTGTAAAATATTTTAAAGAACGTTGGTGGTGATGGTTGCCACTTTTGAACGAAATCAATGAAAACGGGGCTGGGTGATTCTTCAGAAAGTTGCCATACTTTAAATACCATAAGAACTTTTAGAAGTTCTTCCGTTGAGTTCTCTATGTCAAGCGGTATCCAAAGTTTGCAAAATTAGGATATGGATTAAGATTTTCAGGATAAGAGATTACTTCAAGGGTGCTATGGTTTCAAACCTAATGAGAAAACGAAATGAAAAGTGTTACAATCGGGAGAGACTGAATTGCACTCTGGTTACCTCCGTGTTTTTTAATTATGACTTTCTTTAAACGTTAACTACAGTTTGATTAAAGTGATATTGAAATGATTGGTGAACTTTTTTTTGCATAGCAATTCCATATAGGTTGGAACAGTTATTAAAAGGAGGAAAAAGAGAGAATACAAGAACGGAAAACTAGATCCAAACCAGTACAGAAGATCCAAATTAATTTAGAAGTTAAGATTTTACGATTATAAGAATTAGTTCGGTGTAGTAGGTTATTCCCTGCGTTCTAACGTAGTTTTCACAAGAAAGTATTATTTGTTTCCCAAACAAGTTTGTATACTTTTTGTCTAGAAAGTGTTTACGGCATTGTTTTAATATATGGCTGCACCTAGTTTACATACAAAATCACTCTCCTTAAAATGTTTAGAGCAGATATAGGTTGATTGTTTTAATCTTAAACGAAAATCTAAATATTTGTTTTAATGGGATCTGCTGGAAACCTAGATAGAACGCCACTGAGTTGGAACGTAACTTCTGTAAATTTCCTTATCAATGGGTCACATTTAGGTATGAACCAGTTATCCAGAGTCCTTTTCTTCATTGCTATACACTTTGCAAATCATACACCTATTAGCCATTATGTCTTTTTCTAATTTTATCTAAAATATTAAGTGCAATATAAACAAACAAATGTCACGTTGAAAGCATAGGAATCGATGTTGCCACTTCTATCGAAAGTCAATATTTTTGCAGATTTACGTACATTGAAACCACCGAATGCAGCAAATCGCTAGAAAGAATCTGTCAACTGAATTCATGCGACAATGTAAAAAGCGCTTAGAATGTGCTATTATCTTGTCAATATATTATTTTTTAAATAGACGTATCTGGATATATTAATCGTCTGTGGTAATGTCTCATCATAGAAATTACTGAACCAATGAAATTTGTTAACACAACTTAATTTCAGTCAGATAAGAGTACACCTACAATCAGTCATACAACAAAACTTCATATCTACATTGACAACCGACCTTTGACCTCCCTATGGAAATCACCCTTTTGTGTTGGAGTGTTTAGTTAGTCCCAGGGCCGGTTCCAAGGACCGATCGACAGCTCTAACTCTATTTGTACTTCCAGGAACGTTTCGGTGCCCGAGGTGTTCGAAGGTGTACAGGTACAGAAGGGGTCTGTTGAGGCACTCCTCCGAGTGCGGCTTGGAGAAGAGGTACTCGTGCCCCAATTGCCCCCACAAGACGCACAGGAAGGAGCATTTGGTCATGCATATGTACGCTAAACACAATAAAATTGTTTAGGAGCGTGGTCGATTCTTTTTGTCCTTTTGTCAGTGTTGGTATTTCCTATCTAGTTTACTTTTTGTGGAATTCGATAAAGTTCGCATTTGTACGTATTGCTGTCGCTAAATACTAGCGATATCTAATATCTTACGACTCTGTTCTGACTGGAATGTATTTTTAAGTTTCTTATTTTATTCAAAGGTCCATCGCTACTATTCATTCTTACGTACTATGTGCTTGAGATCCTTAATATAGGTCGCTCATTTCATTGAATTTACCAATTTTCCCCAATTTTCTTTCGTACTTTTGTCACATTTTAGATAAAATTTTGTTCCTAAATTGTTTCTCAATTTATGTTGGTTCGATTTATATTTCATTTGGCACAACAAAATATTGAATTTGTGTCTAATTGAACTGTCGTCATCGTTAACTCATTTAATATACGGAGCTTTTCTATTGAAATGCATGGCCCGAAATCAACAAGAGCAAAAGAGAAACTAATTAGTAGTTCGTTAGTATGACAGAGAAGGAAGTTTTGCAACGTTGCCGGCCGCAGTCCAAGTCCAGGACCCATTCCAAATATTCCCGTCGTAGGCTATACAGCGAATGAAAACGTTCGTATGTGTTCCTCATACATATCATAATGCCGGCCGGTAGAGTGTGCGATGACTGTGATGTTTCGCGAGCTAGCAACGTCGCAAAAGTTCTTTCTCTGTTTAGCCAACGAGAAATATATGGCCTTTCTTTCGCTCTTATGTTTATACCATATTGCGACTCTGTAGAAAAGGTCTGTAGAAACTATAAATAACCCGTTATGGACTAATCAAATTTGATTACACCATAGCTGTTTATTAAATATTATGAAACATTAGATACTTATTTGCAACATACCAGTTACGTCTTTAAAACCATTTTTCAATCGAAATCAAAGGACCTAATTTCTGCAACACCAGTCAACCATGATTACGGGTGTTTTTCCTGTAGACACACAGTGCACCCTTCAACGCTCCGCCATACTGAACACTTCAATCTACTCATTCTATAGCACGGCATTTATTACTCTTAAAACTGCTATATGCACTGCGTCTCACAATCTCATTCGCTGGATTCAACATGGACGAAAGGTACTTTAAATGAAACATTCCAATTTCGTTTACTACTGCTACTACAAGTCAAGTTTTTCACTTCAATGCCCAAAGACTCGAATTACTTCGCAACACTACCGGAATAGATTCTAATATCGACGTAACGTAAACTTGCTTTGGCTTACCACTACTCCACTGAACATGTCGATTTTTAGGAGAGCCCAGCTTTCCCTGCTCGAAATGCTTCAAGTCCTACAAGTACAAGTCTAACCTGATACGTCACCGACGCTACGAGTGCGGCAAGGCCCCGCAGTTCGCTTGCAAGATCTGCACAAAGGCTTTCACTCAGAAGAGCAGCCTCAAGGCTCACGTCGCCTACATCCACGGCTTCTACCTTACCATCAAGTAGACCGTTAGTCCGTGAAGACGGATGGGATGTATCGCTCAAAAGTTATTGGGTATTAAGTTAGAAGACCGTGTTAGATGGTCTGATCTCGATGTAAGCGTATTTGTGTGTGTACGAGTGGTGCGAGTGAAGAGTTTACCTAGTTATAGTTAGGCTGTTGGATTACTTTTCGTATCTACGACTTGTTATTTATTTGTTCCTCAGTTACCTATCGATGCGAGAGCGATTCGACAGCCGAAAATTTTCTGATCTCGCTTTAGTTAGTGTACTGTTTGAACAAGAACTATTAAACTGATGCAACAGTCGCCTCCGTGTTTCCCTCTCGACTTGTACATTAACCATCCCCCCACCAAAGCTCCGAGGCATGGTTCGCGTGCTTTCCACCTCCTTAATGTTTTGTTTTTCGGTTTGTTTTCCAGTGCACAACTTCGAGCAACGTTACCACTGCCGACAGTGCAAGAGGAGCTACAAGCACAAGCGGCACTTGTCCAGCCACCTGAGGTACGAGTGCGGCAAATCGCCGATGTTCAAGTGCAGCGTGTGCGGCAAGAGGTTCTACCAGAACTACACGCTGAACCACCACCTCAGGCACGTGCACTTCGTGCAGATCGTGCCGTGGAAGTGCTGAGCGTGGGACCGACCAAAGAGCTTGTAGTTTGCAGTAAACTTGGGTGTATCTTACATGGAATTGTATACTTATACGTATCTTATATTATATCATTAATATACTTTATTGTGTTATGGTTACGTTGGGTTCGTTTGATTTGGTGTAGGACCTCAAGAGGGTTCAGAAAGGTGATCAGAGCTGACTATCGAATTTTGGGTAGATTTCCCTAGAAAGTTGTGGAAGCAGTGTTTTGGCAGCTTCCCCAAGTACTTAGTTAGTTACCCCAATATCACAACTGTTGCTGCATGAATGGATTCAAAGGGTTTTAGTTAAGCCTGTTGCATTTCGTAACATTGCAGTAACGTCTTCAAGTGGATACGTGCTATACGCTTCATGTAGGGTTTTGGTGCAAGTTGCTAGTTAAGTTTAGTTTGAAGTAGTTATGGTAATATGGTTTTTCTGTGTGATTTTAAAACATATTGTAGAGCATCAAATACTCAGTTGAAGAAGTTACTACAATTCTACGAAATAGGCTCCGGCAGGTCTAAGTAAAACCCTTGGTAAACATGTGGTCCTGTTTCATAACCCTCAATGTCATTTTGTATTTAGGAAATTTATTTTAACTTTATGGGTCTTCTTATATAAAAGTTCAGCTGTGTCACCAAATTTATTGTCCAAATGATATGGAGTTCTTTACTATTCAGTTCATGGAGTTCATGAACAAACACTTCGTTTTTCAATTTCCACGACCTTCAATTCTTTTATTTCCATAGCATATTTTTAGCTCAAGAGCATTTTGACTGATGACTAGTTTTTGAATATTAGCTCTTGGAATACTTGTTTAAAATTGAATTAGCCAGAATTTAACGGCAAATTAAGTAGTAATTTTCAAAATTATTGCACTTATCTGAAATATCTTTTTTAATGTGATGAAAATTAATGAAGTACCTACACTGAATTAGCCGAAAAATTATAAGGTCAATAAAACACGAAAAAAATATCTAAATTAGATCTAATTTGGTAGGTGGTTAGGAAGCAGAAAAGCAGCTTTTTCGTATAATATTTTTTGACATATCAAGAAATAGCCTACCTTTTCTGCAGATTTTTTGAAAACTGTCAAATTTCTCAGGTGTAGCCGGTTGATAGAAAAACATCTTTTTGCAATATTTTCAAAGCGTAATCCGATTATTACAACATTTTTCCAGGTCCTGCTCCAAAATGTTCCTGTTTTGTACTATTTTAAAAAATACGAAATGCCAATTTTGGGATACTCAAGCTGTATTTGGTTTAAAAAAATGTTATTATACGAATTTTTATCGACAGTTTCCCTATCTTTTACATACGTTTACCAAAAACGGATACTATTTCAATTTACTAAGGAAACCCCAATGGCATTCATAGAAAATAGGTTCTATAAGCATTATTTAAAATCTTGCAATCAATGGCGTATTGAAGATTTGAAATTGATTAATTGATTTCAACCTGAACTGGAACTTTTTATAAAATAGACTATGGGAAAAAATTAACAATTAAAACCTACAGTTACCTACATCAAATGCACTCAAAACAGATTATTATAAATACCTACTTAACTCTTACCTTCACCTCCTTCACTGGTTAAATTCAATAATACAAAGTTTTACAACGAATCATTGATGCCTTTACCAAATATGTTACGTGTTATTGTCAATTGTTTATTGTTATTTTGTTGTTTGTGAACAATTTAGAGTTTTTGATGTAATTTAAATAAAAGTTAATTTTAAATAAGAAGAGTTTTTGGAGAAGAGTTTAACGCTCAAGATATCTTTCTAGAATTATTGTGAGTAAACCTGTAACAAAATTGCAACCAGAAAAGAAGAGAACCAATGCTAAAGGTTTCATAGAGACATCACTTCCATTACGGACTTTTCAAAGCACCTAGCCTTCAAATCAAAATCCCGCCTTTTTTCCCTGATATTCCCGTTCTCCTTTTATACGAGTCCCAAGTAGTTGACCCATCAATAGTTGAAAAGCACCCAGAAGATCCTTTGGAACCCATCACAAGAAATAAACTTTTAAATCACACAACACGTCTTTTATTTCATCCCATCAGACGCACTGAACCGGTATCA
Source organism: Cryptocephalus moraei (assembly GCA_946251905.1). Lineage (NCBI taxonomy): Eukaryota > Metazoa > Arthropoda > Insecta > Coleoptera > Chrysomelidae > Cryptocephalus > Cryptocephalus moraei. The sequence continues at coordinate 40,919,506 of OX276452.1, forward strand.
TTCAATGAATTCCGTCAATTTTTCTCCAAACGACCGGATGCTTACATTCGATTGGTTAGAATAAACGTGGATGAGGTCTGCTGGAACCAATGTGTCCCTACGTCTCCTAATCTATTTCGATTTGTAGAGCACGTGACGTGTCCGAAATGCAACAAGAGATACAAGAACGAAAACACCCTCAACGCCCACCTGTACCTGGACTGCGGCAAACCTAAAACGTTCATGTGCTCCATCTGCATGACGGGTTTCAGGAGGAACCAACAATTAGTCACGCACACTCTCAGGAAACACTCGATCCACTTAGGCCGACTCACCACTCCCTTCAAATAAAGTAAAAATTGACTCGAAAGTCCCCATACGCAAAGTACTCGAACTAATAAACTTGTTTACAGTCGCCGATTACTTCTCGGCCGTTTCGCTGATCTCATGTTACGTTTTTTAGAGCCTGTGACGTGTCCGAGGTGCAACAAGAAGTACAAGAACGGCAATACCTTGCACGCCCACCTCTACCTCGACTGCGGCAAGGAGAAGACTTTCATCTGCGTGCATTGCTCGTCCAGCTTCAAGAGGAACCAACAGTTGATGTGTCACATGATAAGGAAGCACTCCCAGTTTCTGGACTGCGAGGATCTGCAGAGGTGAACGTAGAGGTGGTAGCTAAGCAATTAGGGAATCGTAAAGTTTGTATAAGTGTTTGTTGAGGAAATGTAATGGTTTATTTTAATGTACCCTGGACGGTTACGGTTCCCGAGAGGATAAATTTTTATTTATTGAAAAGTAGGTTAAGGGAGTAAGCAATACAATGAGCAATAGCGCAGTTTTTTTTATAATAGCAAACGCTTTTAAACGATTCAATACAGCAATAATTAACATACTTACGCGTATAGAAGTAGTTTTACAATACTTAAATTTTATAAGATTATATCCCTTAAGATTTATACTTTGTACCACCCATAATTTTATTTTATTTTTATACGTTAGTCTACTTTTTTCTCAATTTACACATTGAAATATATTTATTTCCCCTTATCCTGTACTACATAAAACATATTTCTTCGTTCCAAAGCAACGCTTCGTGCAATCTACATTAACGTTTCCTTATATTATAATACCTTTAGTACATATTTTAGAGCTTTAGAGATTTAAAGCAACGCTTGGTTATTAGTTTTTGAGCTGGACATGTGATTAAGTTTGCTCCATTCAATTAGACTGAATTGGTTCGGAACTCTTATGGATGATTAAATTAGATTTTTTTATATAACTGCAAAGTACAACTGGTTCGTCAAGAAATAGGAGTTTAGTTTCGTTAAGGCAAACTACTAGAAACCTGCCTATACTATTTGTTGAGTGCAACATTTAAGTTGATATTTACGTTTTTTTTGCTATCTTAAGTAAGAATGGCAGGAGGAAATTGGCAATCTTCACTGAATGCAATACAACAAAAATATTGCAACCTGAAACACTAATGTGTTTCATCTTACAGTGCTTTACGACTTTCGTCGCTCAGAGCTTTTGCGACGTGCCTGAAGTCTTCCGTAACCGTCCGTGGTTCCCCACTCATAACGTACAAAATAAAGAACGTATTAACCCCACGCCGCGACTTTCAATCAACCCTCTCTCATCCCCTCGTTCTCCCTCAACAAAGTTCGTCACTGTTCTTGTTTTAGACGGTTTACTCGTATAGCACATCGAGAAGAAGAAGAAAAACAAGGACTACTTTACTCACAATCTTGTATTTTGAAAATGGTGGGTTTCCAGGTACTGAACTTTGGACAACCTCGTCAGGAACGTTTAAAACCGGTGTGCTACTCGTTATAAAGGGTTATTAGTTAGAATGCATCAACTACTTTATGAAGAAAGTTATTTTTCAAAAACAAATAGCCTGGTTTTTAAAATTAAAAACCGAAATGAGGCAGTCTGGGAACGACCGGGAGGGGAAGCATAGCTTTATATAAGATATATATATATATATATATATATATATATATGTCATGTACAGAAGCGATTGGTAGCTAGCGCGGCGCTATCGCGCCGCTCTAGCCACTCTCAGATTCAGCCCACAATCGCCACCCCTAGAGCAGGCAACCGACAATACAAACAATTGTAACACGAGTTGCCACCAAACAGTTAGCGCGACTCCGAAATAAATCACGTTCATCTATTTTGCGTTACTAGTGATCTCATTATTACATCGAAAGTAGTGTAATAATATTCATATTAGTACACTACTTGTGGTAACTTTTAGTTTTGTTAAATTGGTACATCAGCCTGTCACGTAGACGTGCGTAGACGTCAAGGTTAAATGATTAGTATTTCAATAAACTTAACTTTTAAAATTTCATAAATCTACATCTTTGTCTTCCATTTCGAACACGTAAGTAAGTAGTTATTTAATTTGTCCTAGGGCTACTAGATTTTCAAATTCAAATACGAAACGTCAATGTCAGTGACTTCAATGAAACCAACCAACGCAAAATTCCCTAGTGTAATACGAAAACTTGAGCAGCCAAAATGTAACGAATTAATAAAGCAATGTAGATAAAATAGTATTCTATACTCGTTTAATAAGACGTATTGTCACACTCGTTCTATTAAAGCACTCCTCGCTTCGCTCGTCGTGCCAATAATTCGTCTTATTAAACTAGTATAATATAATGTACCATTTATTCTTCTTTATACTTTTGTCCAAGCCAAACCAAACAGACCTAACCTTCCAGACCGTAGTCCGTGTAGATCTCAATCCAAGATGTCTACTGTCTGTTTACGTTTAAGAGCAAATTTTATAATGAAATAGATAGACGAAATAAAGTAATTTCCACACTCAGGTAGGTTCTTCTTTAGACGCTGATTCTGTTGATATAATTTTTGTTATTGTACAGTGAAAGCATTTTGTGAAACGATTGATAGCTAGCGTCACCACAGAGAAGGCAACCGACAATACAAAAACAATTGTAACACGTTGCCAATAAACAGCTAGCGCGGCGCGATAATTGGCCGTCCGGGTCGTACTGTTTTTCGGCGTTTACACCTCTCACCGATTCAGCGCTTCGAGCGAAGCCCGCCATAAGAAAGCTATGCTTCCAAAAAGTTTGCGGTATCCTCCAAACATGTGAAAAAATGACAAAACTTGCCTGTGAAATATTTTAAGTACAAACTACTTTAACAATAGTTCCTGCGAAATGGAGAGGATTTCCAATATTGCCTACTGTTGCTGTACAATCACAGGAATGTTTCGGTTGAAAGGTTTCATGTTTGGAAAAATCTAAACATGAAATTACAGTTTTAAGCCCACTTTCCGTTTCCTGTTACCTCAGAGTTCTCACAGCAGTGTGAATTACCGACAAGTGCGAAATATTATAGCAACGTTTACGACAGAGCCTTTATTTTTGATTCTGTAGATTTAAAGGTTATTTGAGTTTCGTTTCAGGTTGTTGGACTGGGTTCAGATACCTTACACCTTAAATTTTTTTCCGTAATCGCAACGTCCATTTCCCAACACTGTCCCCCAGGCGTACCTTTGATTGAACCAGCTTCCACCCCTAAACCTTGCAATAACGGTGCTTGGCCGCTTCAACCCCCACCCCACCCCTACTTTTGTACAGTGTACAGTCTCCTGGAGAGGGCTCGGTCGAATTTCGCCCGCTTTTACTGAAATCTGCCGTTTTCAGCGAAGCCACTCCCGTGGGCCGCCCTGCCGCCCCACCTCGTCCTGCCGTTGATCATGATGGGGGAAAACCTCAGGCTGGGCGCCCCCCCGGCTCCCCTCCTCGACCTGTCGAACAAGCAGGAGAAGCGGGACGGGTTCCCGTGCCCTTTCTGCGGCAGGACGTACAAGCTGAAGAGCTCCCTCAGGAACCACCTGAAGTGGGAGTGCGGCAAGGAGCCGCAGTTCGAGTGCCCGCACTGCAACTACAGGGCGAAGCAGAAGATGCACCTCGTCAGGCACACGGAGAGGGTGCACAAGGGGGAGAGGGTCGAGGGGGAACCTGGGGGGGATAGCTCGAGGATTTGACAGGAACGAACCTTCCTCGTTGAGGTTGTATGTGGAGGGATTCGGATTTTGCGAGGTTTTACTTGGGTACTCTCATAGTGAAGCTTAACTGTAACGCTACAACGCGACGTATAAATTAACCCAATTGAACTTATATATGGTTCCAAGCTAAAAAAAAACTACTTTTTGTGTATTAGGCCCTTAGAATTACGACTTCCTTATATGAAAATTCGATACCGTTTACAGGCAAATTATTGACGGATTTGTTTTTCACAAAATCACTGTAAATTTTCAGGCTTTGTAAGTTTTGGAGACAAGGAAAATTAAAAATAATTTTAGTAGAGGGACCTCAGGTAATTCTATACCATTTAAAAAATCTCATCATCTCTCATGAAAATTGCTTTGATTGCCCTATTTTAATTGGTGAGTCAAGTAAGTTAGGATGAAATTTATAGGTCTTGCAGACGAGGAGAGTTTAGAATGATTTGAGGAGCAAGTCAATGTTACAGAATGTTACTAGAATGTTACTAGAATGTTACAGGTTACCATGAACGATTTTAAAGTCATTACATTAAATTTTAAAACTGCTCTCATGTAATTTAAGTGCTCTTGGGGTCTTTTGCGATTCTACTCTAACCAGTGATGATAAATAGACAATAGGTAGGCCTAATAGAATCTTGAGGGTCTTCATCTAGACTATATCCAGAGTTTTAATTTAGGCAATCTTTGAAACATCTATAATTCGCTCACGTGAGTTCATAAAATGCCCGATGAGTCCAAAATGTTTTAGAAACTACTAGTAAAACTCTAAAATGTTCTCAAATATTATTAAGCTTCAGTCAATTTTCCATCCTTTAACTAATATTTGTGTAGGTTATCTATAGTATAATTCGGATAGCAGAAATCCCTTTTCTTTTTGGTACGTACTATAGATATTAATAATTACTTTAAAGAATACTCGATAATCCTAGTTGTAAGTTATTGTTTATCGCGCTTTCTCATTGATTTAATCGCATCCACTATATAAATTGTGATCGCTACTTACGTGATGGGTTTAGCAAATCTGTACATTGCTAATCGTCGACGAAAGACAATCTACAGTTCCTCTATAGGATATTATATACATACCTTATGATATTTTTGATACTATCCTTGTTATATGTAAATTAGGTATCGCTTGATCGGTTTTACGGTAATAAAACTTAATTATTTTCCTACGACCCACGTTTCATTCCGTACACCTTCCCCTTGCGGGAAATCCGAACCATCGAAATGTTTCCTATTGTAGGTCCGTTCGTCTGTTGGCAGTGCAACAGATCGTACAAGCAGAGGTGGAACCTGAAGCGTCACCTGACGTACGAGTGCCACAAGGAGGCGACGTTCCGTTGCCCTCACTGCTCGCACTGCAGTAAACTCAAACATAACCTGCTGGCGCACATCGCGAGCAAACATAGCAAGTCCAAAGGCGAGGCAGGAACGTAGACGTTGTTAGTTGTTGTTGTAGACGTTGGTATAAACTTAGGGTTTTCTTATTTGATCAATCGGCAATAGGTACTGCGAAAATGGTAAGCGTATTGCTTAAGGGTACTTAAACTTCACGTTAAATACAGTACTTTACTTCTTAGAATGTGAATTGTGTTGTAAAGTCGTGCGTAACTTTACTTTACGCTCACCGTACTTACTTATTGTAATTATTACGAATGTATATGCGAAATTGATGCGTATTAGTGCTTCAAAGTATAGATTTATTAGGTGGTCGAAATTGAATACCTAGCCCAACTATTTATTTTATTAAATCTGCTATTATAGTCTAACTGTCAACTTGTTAAGTTTTATTATCACTGATTTCATGTTTGTTAGTAGGAGAATTTAGAAATAAATGTTACATGTTGTTGACCCTTGAACTAATTTTTGAGGAATGTTGCTGTTAACGATGTTATTGTTTAAATTTTAAACAATTTCGCGGTATGAAATACGAATACTTTTAGTGAGGAACAAATCTGGTAGGTATTCAAGAATACGAACCTACTAATCATACAGGGTGTTCCCAATTCACAGGGTCATCCAAACACGCCTTGAGTTCTTCTGGTGACCGCTCGTTCCTTCAGTTCGTTTTGTTTTAGAACTTAACACCTACAGCCCCACAAGTGCTCTCAGTGTCAAATGTAGTACCAGCGCAAATACACTCTAGTCTACCATACGTCTTCAATTGCTTTGCTCGATGAGCTACAAGTGAAGGTACCAAATTGGACCCAGAAAGTGTCTTAATTACATTTAGTGCGTTAGGTACCTGAGCGAGAGGAGAGCGAAAATTTAACCTAACTTTGTTTTAGGTCCCAACCAGTGCGACCGGTGTAAGAAGAAATATAAACACAAGTATACGTTGACGTACCACGTGAAGCACGAATGCCAAAAGGAGCCGACGTTGAAATGCCTTTATTGCACTTCGGTTTTCAAGAGGAGTTACCACTTGCGACGCCACATGATATTGAGGCATAGATATTAATTCCTTAAGAAATAATGGTCGTTTAAATTAAAGCCTCGTTTTACTTATTGTTCTGTCTAAGTGAAATTGAATCTGGAGAGTTAGCTAATCACCACCATTTGATGATATTAGGTCATTTTGAAATATGCATGTTGGGTAATAACTTCAAATTTAGCCCATTCTTGGGACCTATCGCTTTTCGTCAGATATTGTTAAAATTTGGGATATGATTACTAAATTATTTCAAAGCATCTGTTAAAATTTGAAACTTAATGACCGTGTAGTTTTCAAGTAATTAACAAATAAACAAATACACCTTAAATGGAACTGTAAAATTCAATGTTGACCATCTTAAGTATTATACTTTTCCTTATTTATAATTTGAGGGTTTTATTGCCTGCCTTAATTGTTTCACGGGTTTTTCCTTATGTTTCCATTTGTTACTCCTACTGCGCCCTATTTCCGATTTTCAACATTAATTCTAATTTGAATAAAAATTAGATACAATGATAGACTTTTTACAGTTTGTTTGTCCTGCTTTATTAGAGACAATTATCTAATGTTATTCAGTTAAATTTAAAGAGTGATTACTCTCTACTGTGACCTTACTTTGAGTTCCCACCATACCCATCGCTAAAATCATCTTCAGCTATTCAGAGAGTAACACCAAGTCTTTCCTATAAAGCTTCCCACTTGTTTCAAACAACCACCCGACATACGCTTCCAATCATATCGCAACCCCTATTTACTGTTAATCCTTAACCTACTTTCTAGGTACAATTTACGTGGCGCCTGGTAGGAAACACCCCAAGATAATCGTCGATGGCTGCTCCTTTGTTCTCGTATCGAAAATGACCGACAGGAGCAGATGGAAGTGTACGAAGTACAGGAGCGCTCAGTGTCCCTCGTTAGCTTACACCACCGGGAAATCGGTTAAGATAGTCAATAAGCACACTCATCCGTCTTATTTGACAGAGGAGGATTACAAGAAGTTCATACCGCAGAACGTTAACGTTGTAAAGTACGAAGATTCTAAGTAGGCTTCGAGAGCCAAATCGACTCTTAGATTGACTGAGGAGGAATAGTTAGTGAATGTCTCACAGTTAAAAGCATAAAATAGGATAACTGTCAAAGTTGTCATATGAATTTGCTACTGCTGCAATAACTTGTAAAATGTAGTTGATTAGGCTTGTTTATGTATTTCCTTAATATACGATGTAATATATCAAAGCGATTTTAATCAAGTGCAACAAGGATTCGTAGTTTAACATAGAACTGACAAAGTGTGTTTGGCACTTACTTTTTAGTAGTGAGTTAGTTTACGTTAGTTTAGTTAGTGTGCAAACTATAACATTATTTCCTGTAAAATGTATCTAGTGATTGTAAGTATGTTTCGATATATCCAGAAAAATCATCTCTCAAGAGACAGAAGTTATGAATATCATGTCCTTGTTTGAGTCATTTAATCAGAGTCAAATTGCGTACGTGCCAAGTGTAATATATATTTTTGTTGTTCTAGACTGCGCAGTAAACTAAAAATTATGATTCTTTATTTCAATACATTAAATTGCGTGTTATTTAATACAACGTAGAAAATAGCCGATGCGAATCTACTTTGATATCAGAAAAGCCACTAAACCACTAAAAACTCACCAAATGGTTAAGTGGTGGGGAGTCCTACTTAGGTTTCTATCTTCTCCACTGTGTTAAAAGCGAGAATTGTTTTGGGAAAGATTCTTTAAGAGAAGAAGTTGTGGAGAAGTGACACAACCATTTTTCTCCTCCTAGAACACCTTTACTTAACGCAACCCTTGATCTGACAACAACTCCTTGTTCTCAAAGCAAGTTCTCGCAAATTGGGCGTTGCTCTCTACCAAAAGTAACCAACTCTGATAGCTTAAACCAAAGGAAAACACCAAGTCTTAGCCAACTGCTTTATTTAGAGATGAGCGACCGGTTTCGGCTTCATGGAACCCATCTTCAGGCTCGCACTACATGAATGAGGAGCATTAGCAACAGATGGTAAGTACCTTAGAAAGCAATACTCACAACAAATTGTTTTTAGGGCTCCTGTTGCTCGAAATGTACGGCGTTAACAGGAGCCCTAAAAACAACTTTTGGTAGTATTGCTTTGTAAGGTATTTACCATCTGTTGCTAATGCTCCTCATTCATGTAGTGCGAGCCTGAAGATGGCTTCCATGAAGCCGAAACCGGTCGCTCATCTCTAAATAAAGCAGTTGGTTAAGACTTGGTGTTTTCCTTTGGTTTAAATTGCCATGGCCAACTTTGAGAAGCTGGACAACCTTCGGTCGTTAACTCTGATAGCTCTTAGGACCTAGTGATTTTTCTGGTAGGCTCTATCCGAGTTTTGTTGTAACAATAGACCAGTTAGGACGAAAACCGTATTGCAAAAGTTATCAAAGAAACGATGGTAAAATGGCTACTTCCAGGCCCGTGGGATTTCCACTGCTCGAAATGCAACAAGCAATTCATGACACGTTCCGGTAAACTACGCCACGAGAAGTACCAATGCGGCAAGGAAAAATCGTTCAAGTGCCTGTATTGCAACCACAGCGTGAAACAACGTTACAACCTAGTCAGCCACGTCAAGTACAAGCACTCAGAACACTTCCAAGAGTTTATGCTTGCGTATCACAGCATGAAAAATTGAACGCTACAAAGAAGTAATAACATTCTATGCAGTGGGATACTACAACCACTACAAGTGTGGAACTTCTGTTTAATAAAGCGTAACCTCCAGTCTGAACCTTTACTTCATCAGTTTCCTCCCTCTGATTTCCACTTTTAAATTTTATTCACCGTCGTCATGTTTTAGATATCTACCAGAACGAGAGGATGGAGTACGTGTGCCCGAGGTGTGGTAGGACTTACAAGCACAAGACGTCGGTATACGCTCACATGAAAGACGAATGTGGAAAACCGATGTACCATTGCCACATCTGTAACTTCTCGAGCAGGCACAGCCACGTGCTGAAACGTCACGAGCTGTCAATGACGCATAAGAAGAGGCTGTACGGATTGTTCTAGGAGTTTGGTGATTTTCGTTGGGGGAGTGAGGAATGTTACGGTTTTCTAATGGGTTTTTGGGAGTTTAAGTGTTTTGAACTACTTTTGGTATAATTTTTTTGCTGTGGTATTGGTAAATAAAGAAATGGCAGCTTATTTACCATATGGTCTTGATTTTGAGCTCTTCTACAATATGAAATACTTGCACAACTATTTAGGTGAGAAGATAATTATTCTCTCCATTGCTTATTGGAATTTTTCTTTAAGAAATGTTAATGAAGAAAGAAATGGCTCTTCCATTTTGAAAAGTCATGAGAATGTGTTATCATTTTTACAATAAATATATTTATATGTAATGAGCAGGTGAATTGTGCAAAAAATTAATTCAAGCTTAACCAGTACCGGTTTCCAAAGTATTAAACACTCGCTGTTATTTTGTAAAGTCATTAGTACTTTCAATAGCCTCAGTCTCTATTTGCATTAAACCCATTGGACACCTCTAGTTTTGGTTTTGGTCTTATTTCTTTTATAAAACTTTCAAAGGCGTTTATGTTTACTTGCACGAGTATTTAAGTTGTCACAATGAGTTTTCCAAGAAGTTTATTGTTATTTACATTCAAGTGTGTTTTGCATTGCAATGGCATTTTAAACGTTTAACTTCGCTCCTCTGATTGACGGTTCTTATGATTATTCTCCTTAAATGGAAAAATAGGAACAGTAAAACACATGACAAACTTATTTTTTTGGACGCAGAACTATTCTAAAATTCCCTCTTGCAGTCAAAAGTATATGCTCTTAACGTTTTCTAAGTTAAGTGAACTCCTCGTGCACCTTAAATGCGCCCATCGTGACTGTGAACTGTGACCAACTAAAACCTACTAACCCTCGGACGAAACACCCCTTCGGCCGCACCCTTCCGCCACTCCGAGCTTTCGCTAACTGTATTCTCCTTGCAGGGCACCTCCATACTTTCCATTGCAATCACTGCGGCAAGGGCTTCATCCATCACGCCTCCTACTACAACCACGTGAAGTACACGTGCGGCGTGTCTCCCTACGCCTGCCCGAGCTGCCCTTTCGCGACCAAGTACGTCCAGAGGATGCAGAAGCACTGCAAGAACAAGCACAAAGTCGACGTGACCACGAAGAGCGTCAAGGGTTTCGCGAAAAAGTCGTTCGAAGGAACTCTGGGTTTCCAGGTCTTATAATATATGGCGGAGGATCCATTGTGAAGACGTCGTAAAGGAAATAGATCAGCCGCAGCTTGGATAATTTGGATCTTTGTAGAAGTGGAAGCGGTGGCGTTCGTAGGGGGTCCATCGTGACCCCATCTAGGGTTGTTTATGATGAATTAGGATCTAACCTTTATACACTAACTCTCCCTCGCAATAAGCTGTGTGTTTTTCGAGAGAGATAGACTGTTCCCACAACTGTTTTCTAAATAAAGCACTAGCGATAGTTCATGACTTATTTTAGAGTAGGCATGGTACGCTGGTATCGAAAGTGATTGAGGACAATGGAGCTTCTACGCATGTTCTGCTGAGATCCCCAAGACCCAGGCCTGCGTGATCAGATCCCTACTGGTCTGAGCTATATCAAGAATATCCTCAAGCTGAGTGGCTTTGCTAGTGCTAAAAACGAACCTAAACCGTTCCTGTACTCAACTTTAAGTCCTGGAACCTTGACGTTAATATGTGATAAATCCTAGTGCCTCTACCAGACCAGCGCTTCATGTTACTCTACACAGAAAGTACCAAACAAATTAGATAAGATTCACAGAACAGAAGTTTGTGGTCAAACCTCGCAGGCCTGTGGAAATGTTGGTCGACGCTTCCTATCAAATCTTCTAATGTTCCACCACTGGTTTTCTTATTCGAGGAAACAAATGGAAACGACTCGAAGACCTAACTGACTTCTAGGGATGTATACCGGTTGGCCTGTTGTAATTATTGTATTTATTTGCAGAGCACATATGCGACCGTTGCGGTAAAAGTTATTCGAGAAAGGACTCGTTAAGGACACATAAGATACTCTACTGCACGAAAGTGGTACCTTGTATGTACTGCGATTACAAGACTTCCCACAAACATTTCCTGCAGAGGCATGTCATCCTGCGGCACAAGGATATGTTTCACAGCTGAACAATGTTAGGAAAGTCCTAATACCCCATATATTACACTTGATTGATTAGATATCATTGGAAAGCTTTGAATGACTAATTGGCCGCTGTAAATTCTTAGTATAATGGAAGATTAGCGTCAGTAGACTTTCCACTATATGTCCTAACATTTCAAAGTCGTCCATATGCAGAATTCATAAGGAACACTTGCATCCTGCTCATTTCCAGAAATCTATCAAACACTAATACATGAGGATTTTGCAGCTTGTTCATATTTTTCAAATTGGTTACTTAACTCAAGTATTTCAACCCCTCCCTATTTCAGCCCCTAGTCATTACAATAAAAAAATCAAATGGAATTTACAGCGACCGATTGGCCATTAGCTTAGTCGATGTGTACAGTTTAGGCTTTTGAGGTAATGCCATCTTGGAAATATCTTGAAGATTTCAAATTTAAATTGCTCTAGCTCTCTTATGAGATATTTTTGGATGGAGGTAATTTAGGGGAAATAGACATAGAGTCATTTTTAATATCTCAATTTGTTTGGTAGGAGGGTTTTACTGTACCCTTTATATTTGTTCATAGTTATTTATTTTTATTTTAAAGCTGTATGGTTTGGAGTTCTTTTACATTAAGAAGACTGCTTTAGTTCCTTAATTTTGATCCTAATTGGTCTCAAGATAGTAGAAGTTTTTTATATAATGTGTCAGCTTGAGTTTTTGATTCAAACATTGAATATTATATTGGTATTGGATTAAATTAATCGCGTCTCAACATTCATTTCACATCACTTAAAATTAGTTGCTGTACTTTGTCATCTTAAGATGCAGACTGTTCTAAACCCTTGTATGCAAATAATAAACGTGTTAGTTACAATTAATTTCATTACATCCCCTGTCTCCGTCTCGTCTACATATCCTGATAACCTTCCCTCTTTCCGTAATCCAGATCAGAACCCCCCCAGCTTCACGTTTTCTCGTAGCTGCACCCGCCGCCGTCTCACAGCTAACTTCTCACTAACGCCTCCTACAGTTTTTAGGCACTTCCTAATCCCACCCCCGCAAGGATACTACGCCGACAAGCTACCCCCTCACCTGTCGAAGAAGAGGGTGCGGCAACACTACCACCGCACCCAGATCTTCCCCGAACAGAAACGTATCCTTTTGGACTTCTACAGGCGGGACCAGTTCCAGGATCCGAAGTGCAGGAGGCTGCTGGAGGAGCTCACCGGCCTCTCCACCAAAGTCATAACGACGTGGTACAGGAATTACAGGAGGAGGAACGGGAAGAACTGAGGGAGGAAGGCCGAGTAGGCGTCGGACAGTTCCTAATGAAACCCTGATTCGTTATTTCTATGACTGGGCGATTTCGATGGCAGATAAGGTCCGGTCTGTCGGTTCCTAGCTCGCTCGTCGTTGTTAGTTAGATTAGATGTTACGTTTATCGGTAGATTTTTACAGGGATGTACGTATACTGATACTTAAGCGTTTCGACTGAAACTACTATTACGTTATTTAATAGGTGAAGCATTTGCTTGGACGTGTCTAGATGTATCCGCCGTATCACTGATGTATACAAGCGCAAAATAAAAGTTGATGTATCGCACGGTACTTTGTTTAATGCCCTCAATGTGAACGCTTTCATGGCAAATTGGTGGGTGCATTTGTGAAGAAAACTGCGTGTTTCGCATTGGTACCACTTAACGGTACTTGAAGTGCCCTTTCATCAAGGATACAACGTTGAAACGGAAATAGGACTCTATCTGCCCTTATGAAGGATCCTAACGGTTCCTTTCGAAATTGGTACCCGCTAGGGTAGTGTCATTTGAAAAACGCCTTTGGGTATCAAAGCGTACCAAACAAAATGTGACAAGAAACTATCGTCAACGAACCTCTTGATTCGTTGTTAGTTTGGCACCTAGCATGATATCAGTCTGTTTTATGTAACTAATCACGGTACCAACAAGTACTCCGGCTCAGAATTGAGTTTATACGGGAATTAAAGTGTTGTTCAGTATATGCCAGTGCAGAACCTGAATAAATTAGTGTAGTATGTTTTAGACGTACCTTTTGGAGATTCCGCCTCAGACAACTTGCAGAGTGCAATATAAGCAGGTTGAAAGGCCTCAGGATATATGAGAGGGTGACCTAATATAATGTTAGTATGTACTATTTTATATACCTAATCACGGTGTCAACAAGGTACCGGGTCAGAACTGAGTTTATTCGGGAATTAAAGTGTTGTTCAGTATATGCCATTGTAGAACCTGAATAAATTAGTGTAGTATGTTTTAGACGTAGGTACCTTTTGGAGATTCCACCTCAGACAACTTGCAGAGTGCAATATAAGCAAGTTGAGAGGCCTCAATATACACCAGAAGATGACCAAGGAGGAAGTCTCCAAAATGCTGCCCTTTTTGTAACCGAAGTCTCGTCTGTTGTATACCCCTACAATATTTTACCTGTCGTAAACCATTTTTGTTGGAGACTTCATCCCCTTTCTCTAACCCCCCGTCCTTCTTTTAGGCCGAGGCGCCAAGACGCCGTTCCCGCCCTTCCCGTCGATCGTCGCGACGCCCCTCGACGACGACGAGTTCAACGAGCTCCTGCCGGCCGCCCAGAGGGGCGCCGTCGACCGGTTCGGCAGGTGCAGGACGAGCATCAACAGGGACCAGGCGCAGGTCCTACAGAGCGTCTTCGAGGTGAACCCGTTCCCGGACAGGATGATGAGGAGGCAGCTCGAGGAGGTGACCGGGCTGCCGGCGAGGGTGATCCAGGTGTGGTTCCAGAACAGGAGGAGGGAGCACAAGATCAGGAGGGCGACGAACAGGGGGAGGGGGGCGACGGCCGTGCCCGAGGGGAATTAGGGGCGTCGCTGGGGCGGTAGAGGTGTTTCGAGAGAATTGGAGTAAATCGCGAGGGTTGGTTTGGTTGGAGTTTGTGGCACAAAACTGATTGAAACAGCGAAAAATCGAAGGATACTTTTTCCTGAAAATAGGAAGTTGTAATGTCTCTTTTCGGTTTTCTCGCTAGCTTAATTTTCTGCCGATAGCCCAATCAAATAAAATTTTAATACACGTAAATCTTAAAGTAATTTGTTTCAGATTTATGTCCTTTTGGTGTCCTTTTTAAAATCGAAGTTTAAGTAAAAAGAAATAATATTTTTCAGAAAGTATCGGTTTAAAATGAGAAGATCTTTCTTTAAGCATTAATGAAACGGTGAAAATTGCAAAATAGTATATTATTATACTAGTTTCATAAGACGGACGAGATTCATAATAGAACGAGACTGAATGAACGAGAACGAATGTGACTCTCGGACGGGCAGCGTGACAGGGTGCTAGCAGACTGATTCCCTGATCGATTTAATTGACCAGTATAAATACTTGTCGTTTGTTGATATACGTGCCCGCCGCCTGTCCGCGAGTCACGTATTGTCCTTCGATCTGAGTCACCTCAATGCTGAATTGGCTTAGACGGTGACCCAGTCTCGCTAATTGGGGCCGAACCGCGACACTATCCTTAAGAAGCCCTTACAATTAGGTTAAAAAATATTTCTTAGTTTACGAGATATGACATTTCTTTATTAAAAAGTTGTTTTTTCATACTAAAAAACGCGGTTGTTGCTGTCTTAATAGAGATGATTTTACAAGGATCATTTTTTAAAAACCTACAAGAGAAAAATATCATTTCCTTTGATCGTAACTTTGATTTCAAAGGAGCCTCAGTGTGAAACGAGTTACTTTATCTTTCTTTTATTTGATTAGGCTAGAAATGCTTTTGACAGTCGCACACATTTTTAAACTTTTATATTTTAAATATTTAATTCACAATTTGATACTTGAAACTTTTACTATCATAATTATCTTTCTACCCCTTTCATATACAGATTTGCAACCCTATTCTGATTTCAGGACAGAACTTTATTTTTCCGCAATTCATTTACAAATAATGTCACTTTCACTTCCTTAAGTGATTGTTAGTCATGTCACATCAAATTTGCAGTAGGTATTGGAGACAAAATGTTCTCTTAGTATTGTTAAACTGTAATTTGTTCCAAAATTTGCATATTACAAATTTATAAACTTTACTTAGATATCTCATTGGTCATTTGGATAATCATCCAATAGTTGTATTCTAGATTGTATGTTGTAAAATATGAACGACGTATTTTATTTAAATTTAAAATAATAAGCATCCCAATTTTATCTTGCAAATTTTAAAATCTGAACTAACGTTGTTCAAAATATGCCATCATTTTTAAGGACAAATTCTTAGAATTGTCAGAAATTCTCCAGAAATAATTTATGACAAAGTGTTATGGTAAAACCATTTTGAATTTTCCCGGACATGGAACATTTCGAATTAACGTTCCCATGTTTACATGTATTACCGTGAAAAGCAAACATTTTATTACATAGACCATGTCCTATTACTATGAAAATTTCACAATTGCACTAATTCCTCAGCCAACTATACTGCAAATTAAAATTCAAATATTTAGAAAATCTAATGTTATTTCTCTACTTCAGACTACTTTTGAAACACCTCTACGTTTCGTGGTTGTGATAGAATATTTCCGAATTTTTAAGGAAAAACGACACTTCGTGTACGTTTCTCTGTGATCTATTTTCCACTGTACTCAATTTTGTAACTTAACATTTACAATAATTCGCCCTAGTTAAGTAGTTACGCTTTTGAATCAATCAATACTAGTCGATAGAACATAAGCCATATTTCCAATTTAAGTGGATCAAAGACAACGAGAAAATCTCAGTATTCGTAAATATTCAATAATTAATCGTAATGATTGTTTATATTAAACTCCCTAACAAACTACATTGAGATCTCATAGGCTAGGTAGAGATCTTCCAGTAGGTACTACGAATTTATTTATTTTTATTTTATTTAAAACAATTTTAATTTATTTACTTATTCATTAGAGCGAAGCTTCTTTAGCGTAGTGTTGAATCCACTGGAACAAGTAAAAGCGTAGGTTTCCATGGCTAATTTGATTAATATAGATTGCTGTACATTACAACTTTGAAACACAGCGTATCATAAATTTGAAGAAAGTTTACTACGACTTACGAGTTGCTATAGAAACTTTGCTCCTAGACCTTGTCGTTTGTTTATGACGCACAATAATTTGTTTTCTTGTCATTGAAATAGACTTAGAACCTGAAATAAGCCTGATATTTATTAAGTGGATACCACGATTTCACTGTTTATTCAAACCTCAATTAGTGTATGTGAAACATAATGTATGTAGAAGTTTTCCAAAAACAAAATGGACTGTAAGCACTTTATTAATTAACAGTTTTAATATGTCTTTCAAAAAATTGAAACTTAATTTGTAATAACTTTTGTTAGTATAATAGTTGTAATCATGTAATGCAAGTGTTTCCTTCAATTGGGCAATATCACTTAAAATTCTTTTTCACGCTGCCGCTATCGTAAATCGCTCTTATATGCATAGATACGTAGCATGAAAATGGCAAATAACATTCGTGTATTATTTTTCCTTGACGACGGAATGTAAATACTGTCATTTACATTCCTAGGAATATCAAAATGAGTAAATCAAGTTGATTTATCCCTAGTTACGCACTGACATATGTACATATGTACATGTCAGTCAACTTATGCCAGAGTGACTTACGTCCAAACAAACTCAAACATTTCATTTTTTGAGGAATTATGAGGAAATTTTCAACGGCAGCGTGAACAATCTAATAAGCCACACGGAATGTATTGTTAAATAACTATTATCGCTTAATCACAGGTTCATGTATTACTCCTGTTACATCACATTCTTATACAGCTTTAAATGGAAATTCGACTTGCCCAGTTGCCACGAACTATATAACTACTTGTAAGTTTTCTTGATGTCACAGTATTGTAGCTTAAAAATAAACGTAGTTTATAATCACTTTAGATCTCCCTCAACGTTCACCCATTTGACACATCATTTTCAGATGAAAATGAATCTCGAATTCTCAAATTTTCCATATTTCATTATATTTTAGAGAGGAAATGTTTTTGCGCCAATTGCGGCAGGTCTTATATCCAGAGGAGGGAGCTCAATAGACACGTCAGGTACGAGTGCGGACAGGAGAAGCGTTTTCAGTGCGAATTATGCTTTACAAAATTCACACAGAAGGCCAGCCTGAAGAGGCATAAGATACGTCAACACAAAAAAAACTGACTTAGTACATGACTGTTTTAAGGCTCTACCAAGCAGTAGATCAACATACCAATCTTGATATGATGATATAAAAGGCTTGTTAAAGCTATAGTGTTTGTAATAATGATGTAATACATATGTTTATAATTAAATTCCTATTACTGAGACATTGAGTCAAAGAATCAGCAAGGTATCAGCAAGGTATACGTAACAAGTGTAAGAGATATTGAAAAAGGTGTTTGTAGCTCAGCCGGGCTGAGCTCATCCCGGCTGACCTTGTCCTATGATTTAATTCGAGAACCTTCATCTATGTGGTATCAGCAAATTTAAATTAATTCCCGTATCGATCCATGAACAAAACGGGAAATGTCGATTCCTCCTGATGGTTTTCAGTTCCAATTTTTGCAATTAACTAATTACTTGTGCTTAGCTAACTCTTGGTACACCGAAGGTACCCATGGAAACTCCTGTTTTACTGATCTTTCGTTGTTTTAGAGAGAAATTTCATTTGCGGCGACTGCGGCCGAGCCTACGTAGGAAAAGGCCAGCTCAACAGGCACGTGAAGTACGAGTGCCAACAGGAGGGGCAATTCGAGTGCGCTAGTTGCCTTAAGCGATTCCATCGGAGAGAGAGCTTCAAAAGACACATGTTGTTCATGCACTGAATATACTTTATCGTAAATTAAAGCCTCCTTTATTCACCGTGATGTTTAGTTTAGCGACAATTAAACCTGGTGGTTTGGACTGTTTTTCATTCGCTGGTGTTTTTAGTGAGGAACTTCGTCTGCGACCATTGCAACAGGTCCTACGTTAGGAAGAGAGAATTGGTTAGGCACTTGAGGTACGAATGTCAACGGAAGAAGCAGTTCGAATGCGATATTTGCATGAGAAAATTCACGAGGAGGACCACGTTGACTCACCACAGAGAAGCCATTCATGGAGAGAGGACGCGCTGGATGTACTAGTAGTAGTGGAGTTTGGATTTTGCGCAATAAATGATATTTTGTTTAAGGAACATTTTGTCACTTGTTTGTATTTTTGAAATTGTCTGTTTTGAAAATCAAGCTCCTTCAGGTTAAGTTTGCGTCCAGTTGAGATAAGTAAGCTACTGGTATCCAACACCTTAGAAATTGCAGTGAGGTGTGTAATGAGGATGATTTTCTAATTTCTTTTCTTACATCAATCAATCAATGCAAGAGAACAATTGTACTTGTTTCATTGCATTTCTGCTAGGTAAGGTTTTGATTTAATGGATCAATAAACACATGCTATCAACGTTGACTTTATTTCCAGTTGATGGTGCTTGATTACTCTTATAATAGTGCCATTAAGTGCTGAAGCACTTGGACTATAAGTCTGGTGTTGTTTATCTTAAAATCTTGGGAAAGTGCATACGTTTATGTCAAATAATTATGCATAAAACAGTGCCTTGGTAAGGTGCTATAGAGTTTAAGCAGCCGCTGTCCTCTTGTAATCCACTACGAACCAAAATAGCCTTATCGTAAAGAAATAGACGATCTCAATGAAACTCAGCACGCTGCATCCCAAGAATAAACCCGCCATACCGCCGATGTACACTACAAGTAAAATCAAAGATATCCAATGTTCACTTTCAGATAAACCTTTTAGCCTATTTGGGTAGCCTACCTACCCAACAAATCCGCGAAACCGAAAATGATATCCCTTTTCAGTCTCATCTTAGGGTATTCCAGCAACCCCCATTGGAGGTTCGAGCCTAGAAACCACTCCCTCGTGTCCATCAGCTCTATGAAATAATTGGATTCGTCGCAGTTTGATAGACAATAACAGTCCTTATTAGAGATCCGGATTAATTTGTCTATAATAACGATTAGTTTGCTTAGAAAATTATTGCAGTAACTCAAAAGTGCCTAATTTTGCTGTGTTGAGTGTAAAAGTGCCATGTGCATATTGAATATAACACATCACTAAGGTTATTCAAAATATCTCGATTGGGTGTGGAGATATAGAATACTTTGGTACAAATTCCACTGATAACTTCACGAGTTGCAATGTGATATTAGTTTCAAGCGAATAGGTAAGGTGCTATGGGAGATACGGTTATTGGCAAGGAAAAACTGGCGCAGTCATGGCGATATTTCGACATATTATTTATGTGTATACATGAAGTATTGAGTAACGACTTACTTAGCCGTATACACCCACCTTTGTGTTTCGAGAGGCACTTCAACCCTGCTACGTTGCACAACCTCTCCCCATCTAAAACACAGTCTCATCTGTAAAACCCAATCTTTGAAGACAGATCCCTACCACCTCTCTTCCTGTAGAAATGTGGCAGGCACCCGCACAGCTCGATCGCCATCTTTGCCCTACACTCAGACCGGCACAGCACGTAGCTGTAGACGGGCGAGTGTCCTAGGTTGCTCTCGTAGTAAAACCGGCATTTCCTCTGCTCTACCGTGAGAGATTTGGAATTTTCGCTCCCGTATATCGTCAAATCGGTGAGATAAAGCTGCTGGAAGTAACCGTTGGGCGACTCCAGGTACTTGCTGGACACGTCGGCGGTCTCGTAGGGACCATGGAGGTAGAACTGGATAATTTTCGCGAGTGAAATAGTGAAGGTCTTCGCGAGAAGAACCAATAAATTGGGTTCGTGGAAAGGTGTGACTCATAAAGTATACTGCGGGGGAAATCAGTGGAAGCGAATCTTAGGTGATTGATAGAAGACGGGCCTTCAGTGCAGTGACAAGAGATCTACAGTGCTGATTATCATGGAAACCAAGATGTTATCGAGATATGTGATTTGTCCTTTAGAAGCTGGGCGTTACTATTAAATTTGGATAAGTCATCTGTTGATACAACTGAATGACATATCAATATGACACTGAATAAATGCTTTTCTCGAAATTGGCGTTTAAGTTATGGTATGGTAGCAGATAGGCTGCAAAGAACGCTGGCACCTAGATGATCAAGGCTCTTTGGAGGATATGTGAATTTAGTAGCAAAGTTACTAAATGTTTCATCAAGAGCGAAGCACTGTATGCTCAGTTAGAAGCTGGGAATTAAAGGTGAAGGCTCATTACAAGATTCTATCTCTATTTTGAGATTGAATGAAATCAGAACGTGTCTGATCGTGGAAGTGCTCAAAGTTGACCATTTGGTTAACAAATGAAGCCAACCCGAAATTTTCCCTAAGTACTCTTTAGCTAGTTGTAGTTGGATGAATGAAATTTCGTACAAAATAGGAAAGGTGTTCGCTATTGAATATTTTATCGAACAGTATCACAAAATTGTAACGTTTTATATATGACTATATGATTTTAATTCGATGAGTGATAAGTGGGGATGTAACATATTCAGAAAGAAGTAAGGAGTAAGAGTAGGAAGTAAGATGTAAATATCATTACCTTGTATCCCGTCGACATATTTATGACGCTAACGAACACTTCTCCATCCAGAGGATTAACAAAGAATCTTTCGCTCTCGGGAAGCAACCTCCAACTCCCATTCATCCAATACCTGTAAATCGCGAATTTAAACAACCTTCAAACATTTTCGATTTTAATAAAGTGAGAACTATATTTCACTTTTCATCTTTCAAATTCCGCTTACTCCGGCGAGTTGTAAACAGCGATCTGCGAGTTGAACGTGTAACAGATCCCCATCTCGGTCATCGTACTCTGTAGCAGGTACTTCCTGTCGCTCACCGCCGAATTAGACACCATCGGTGCGAATTTGAACTTAAACTTGAGCACCAGCTCCAGTATCTCTTCTCCGGACATCTCCGGGTACTCCTCGATTCTATCGAAGCTGTTGTAGTCCGCTTGAAGGAGCGAAACGACGAATTTCCTGTAGGAGTCTTTGTCACGGACCGTGGAATTTTCCAGGAAAGCGTCCAGGAGTTCTTCGTTTACCTTATTGCTGGGGCAGATCGTCGCTGTGGGGAACGAGGTGTTGAATGCGAACCTGTCCCTTTCCATCGAGATCACCGTCGGGTTCTCCTTGTATCGGGACAGAGTCAGGCTGCTCAGGACGAACGCTTGGTATACAGCACAACCGACCAGCACTAACCAGATCAATCGTTCTACGGGATGCCTCCCGCTTTTGGCGATGTGATTGAAACCGTGGATGGTGCTTATGGAGAAGAACAGTACCAGGAAGTCTCTCAGCATGGGGAGCATGCCGTGTTTAGCCATGGCTGTGACAGTGTGACGCATTGTGGGTTCTTTTCCGGCTCAATTAGGATACAATGGAGCCCCTTCCATGCATATTTTATCCAGAAATGGGTCCAAGACAATGAGATAATCGCGTTATTGATTTTTTAGACATTTCCCAGCTGTCGATACAATAGCTTACCACGAAGGTTGTGTGAATAATTTATTTTTATGTTGGCGCTTTGTTGTAGTTTCGAAATACCTCCTCCTCGTACACCTCACTCGAATTTTAATACCGCAGTGCTTAGGTAATTGTAACTTAAAGTAATTTTTAAACGAATTTATGAAGTTGTACTTACTGAACATCACTTAACACTGGAATCGCTGGCATCGCACCAAGCTCCGTTTATCACTTTAAACCTCAAACTAAAGTTAAACTCTTACATTACATTAAACTGAGTTTGTAAATTACACTATCTGGTATTAAGGGAGTTGCAGGAGTTTGAATCTTATGTACCATCGAAAAGTGTGGAAACATAAGTTATCCCTCAATATTTAAACGATATGTTAAAATTTTCGGTTCAATTTATTGTCGTGTGAGAAACTAACAATATGGGGTAGTGTCGTATTGAATTTGAATGAGTTGGGGATGTTAAGGCTATTAAAGTTGTATTTTAAGTAAAAAAATTTATTAAACGTAAATTATGTAAGGGGACCTTAAATTTATCTCTCAATATCTTCAAAATGAGTTAAGATATCCAAATGTATTAAATTGCGTTATATAAATTAATTTATGGAATACAATTGGGTACCAGTTTCAAGTGAATATGTGAAATGCTAAGGTACTTACGGGATTACTAATACACCTTGATGCCGAAACCTCAATTATCTCTTATTAGTTCGAAAAGAAGTTCAAACGTCAGAATGGTTTAAAATGCTTTGCATATACAACTTGTTAGGTTAATAAAGTTTATGTGGTATTTACGAAGTTATAGAATTTTATACGAAATCGCCAATTTTATATTAAATTGCAATTATCTCTCAATATCTCAGAACCATATTAAATCCTAAGTCACGTTGGACCGACAACTTTCTAAGTGGTGATCTGATGCTGGTTTTATGTTAGTAGTTCAGCCTTTAACCGCCAGTCTCTTACTGCGTTACGATCATTTCTTAATATCTCGTAAGGTAGTTAAGGTATTGGAATACTTATTACATGTATTCTAAAAAAAAAACATTCTTTACCACCCGATTGAAGGTTAAAAGGGAAAGGTAAAGTATTAAGCAAATTATCTTATAACTTCATATCTCAAAAAAGGAGTACGGATTTGAGTTAGACTTAAAACTTCATCTGTCATCACTGTTTCGTCATTATTTGTTTCATAAATCTCTCCGAATTTTCCCTAAATTTCCCGTCGTTCTTCCAGGCGTCCCGGAACGGTTCACCTGTCCGCATTGCTTTAAGAACTACAAGAACAAGAATTCCTTAAGGGTGCACAGGTACGAGTGCCAAAGGGGAATGAGGTTCTGCTGTCCGCACTGCGACTACAAATCGAAACGTCCCGACGGCGTCAGGAAGCACATGTACAGACTGCATAACCTGATACAAAAATGAGTAGTGAAATTATTTTAGTTAGTAAGTTAGGTCGTTGAGTCGAAATGCAGTAGGCTTACACCAGAGGTAATGTAAGAGTGAGAATTACTGATTGAAATAAAGTGGATATATTGTGTGGTGTTTGTGATTTTCATGATGCATGATACATTTTCGTGAGTAAATCCAGCGATCAACGTATGTGGAAATGGGAGTTGTTATGTTCCCACACTAGGCGATTCCAAGGTAAAGTGGGCGTCTATCACACGAAAATGGATGCTTCTTACTTAAAAGTGCGTGGCTCTCATATACCTTCCAGTACTTACGTGACCATTCCAAGTAGTCGTGGTATATAAGAGCAGGCGTGATCTTTCAAAATAGGACCGCTTGCCAATGCTGAAAGGCAAGTTTGACCAACTTAACACTTCACTTTCTAAACCTACTCTTCCAGCCAATAACTTTCGGTTTATTTCCAGCTTACCGAGACCGTTTCGCGTGCGGGAAGTGTGACAAGACTTACAAGAACGAGTGTTCCCTAAAGCGTCACCAGAAGTATGAATGTCAGACCACGCCGAAGTTCAGTTGTCCACATTGCCCGCATAAATCGAAACGTTCGGACGAACTGAAACAACATCTCTATAGGATACACACCCTGTTGATGTAGCGAGGTTATTTGTGGTATTTTTATCTGGATTTTGTTAAGTTCGATATAGGATCTGTCAGTATTTTAAATAAAATTTGAAAGTTACTAGAGTTTGTTTGACTGAAGGTATAGAGTCGTGGTAGGAATTGCTATGCTTATATTGACTCAAGCAATGTATGACGGTCTACAAGCAATGTATGACGGTCTAATTGAATTTCCATCATCTATATATCGTCACTACCATGTTAAACTATCGAATGTGAAATTTCTTAAATTCGATATATAAGCCTTACATTATGGTGCATCGTCGAATCTCCAACCCTTTAAAAATTTATGAAAATATTTTATGAAATATCGAATATGTACATTTGCTCATTTGTCCCGTATATTGATATTTTGATACCTTTACAATATATTGAGTCTTGTGGAAAGTGGTGTTTCGAATTTCAGTTATCAGCACGTCTAAACGTTCCAAGATGTCCATAGTTCAAAGACCTTTTAAAAAAAGATATCTCTCTGTATCTTTGGTACGTTGAAAATTTCTTGAAATTTCTTAATTCGTTTACAATTAAAAATCACACACCATTCAAACTTTTTACTTGAATTTTATGTGTATTTTGTATTTTAGTCCATTAATCGCGTAGTTATTAATTACCTAACTCAATTACACATTTCAGGTGAACTTGATTGGTCGCCTGGAACTTCTACTAGGACAAACCTATTGTATAGTTAGAAGAGTTTTAAATGTGTTCCATTACAGGTTTTTATCTTGAAATAACCAACTATACCTCTAGTTTATACCTAACCTAACCTAACCCAACCTAACCTAACCTAACCTATTGTACAGTTAAATCTAAATCTAATCTAATTTAAAGTTTTAAATCTGTTTCAGTACAGGTTTTTACCTTGAATTAACCAACTATACCTCTAGTTTAGTCTGGATTAAATTTCTTTGATCCAGTTTCGCATGCATCTTTTGGGACAAACCGTTTGGAACCTAACCTCACCATTAATCCATCCACTCTTGTACATTAATTCTGTTTCAGTGCAATTCCCTACATTGAACGTTGAATTCTTCTGCATATAACTAGTGCTGTGTTAATACAAAGTTTGTACTTAAAGTAACATTGTATTTTGAGGAGGTCCATTTAACCAACTCAACTGATGTATAATTAGGAACGTTCTGGGTTTGTTCCACTGAAGATCCCGACGTTTCTTCTGCGTAGACCTGATGCTGGGTCAGCATAGAACTTTTACCGGAACAGACACTTTGTTTCAACTGTTGTACATTTATCGAGAGGTTCTGGGTACGTAACAGTAGAGACACGAATACCAATCGCACCTTTTACTCTCGGTCTAGGGTTTTCACCCGACAAACCTGGAACGACTCATTATCACTGAACACTAACACCAATCACCGAACGTTCGTCCTGAACACAAAATCCTAACTCTTCGTTCTGTTCCAGATAAAGTGACCCTCGACCAGTTGAACGCGAAGTGCCACATCTTCATGCACAACGGCGAGTACATGTACGCGTGCGTCAAGTGCGGCCGGAACTACAGACGGAAGTACACTCTCCATAACCACCTCAAGTACGAGTGCGGCATGGACCCGCAGTTCAAGTGTAGCTTGTGCACGTACAGCGCCAAGCAGAAGTTCCACATGGTCAGGCACCTGATGAACATGCACAAGATGTCCAAGGCGGACATCATCAAGATAGTCGACATTAAGTTCAGGAAGAAGAAGAGGAAGCCGATCGCCGAGCCGTCTGCGCCGTCGCAGTAATTGCCTTCGGCGCAGTGCTGTCAATTTTTTGGATCCGTTTAAATTTTATTTTTTATTATTTTCGAGTCTTTGGACCGTTAGTGCCTTAATTGGATTCATCTTGCAATTCTGGTTACGGTATAAGGGGACGTTTGAATCAAAATTAGAGTTAAGATGTGTAATCAAGTTGAATTTTGTTTATATATTGTGGTTCATTTAAATTTTTACTCGTTTCAGCTAGACACTTTTATTGCGATATAAAGTTATCCGACTATATCAATGTAATAACACAGGACCTAAAAAGATATTAATCGTCCCGCCAAATCTATTCCATCAGTATTAATTGTAAACGAAATTTAAATGAACGTACGTGTTTAAAAGACCTATATATACGAGTTGAGATATATATATTTTTAACTGCCAGCTCTACGATAGAGTTTATAGCATATATACGCACCTTCATTTACATGCGCATGTAAGCACATCGTTAAATTTAATGTTAATGTAATTTAGGATATTACAATGTATTTTATTACCAAGGTATTTTTATCCAAATAACGAAAATTATAAGACAATATTGTTAAGCCCTAATCATAGTGTTACTATCACATTTATTGTATCGTTATATTTACGTTCACTTGAATAAATCTTTGAGAAACCGTAACGACGGCCCATTTATTCCACGACGTTTTAACTTAAACCTACAGGCGTTAATTGTGTTTTTTTTGCAGAACTCTTTTATTGTCAATGCGGCAAATCCTACTCAAGGAAGGACTCGTTGAGGACCCACAAGAAAGTTTACTGTGGTAAAGAGAAGAAGTTCGTCTGTCCTGTGGCGCATTGCACGTACCGAAGCAACCTGAAGACTAACCTGAAACGTCACTTTTTGATTCACAAGGATTTAATTGATTTGAATTGTTAACGTAGAAATATACTTGAAGCGAGTAAATCCGCTGTTATATTTTTAGTTAGAAGTAACGTCACTTTTGTTTGACTTAGTGAAAATATCACAAGTAACATATTTCCAGTTCCTTTCCCTTTTATTAACCTTTTCCAATTTTAGTAATCCACAGGACGGTCTTCACCATGTATCAGAAGAGGGTCCTGATGGACACGTTCTCCTTCAACAATTTCCCCGAGAGGCAACAGAAGGAGGAGCTGGCGAGGCGCATCGGGCTTAGCTACTCGGTCGTGTCGAAATGGTTCGAGAATCGCAGGAGAAGGACCAAGTACCATGACCGTAACGGCCTCGTGAGATATTCAGAGGACGTGTCCTGTTGAATGTAGCGTTCGGTATTAAACATTCGTGCACCAAGTGAAAATTTGTACTTTCTACATCTTTAATTTAAGTTATAACTTCCAAAATTCTCCTAACTGGATGATGGAAAAACAACCCTACTCGGTTGGTTCCGCTACACTTGAAACACTTTTTGAAGGGCAAATTTCAATATAACGACGTAATTTTGTTAACTGAGTTAACTGAGAAACTTCTTTGGCTCAAAATATTCGAATTTAATAATTTTCTTGGAACTAATACTATCTCATAACTTAGAGCATCAGTTTTAAAAAATAACTTAAAACTTTATTGGACCTTTCAGAATTACATGTGAATGTTTCGTTAACAACTTCGCAGGCTATTGGGATTCCAATTGGTTACTTTTGAAATATAACCGTTCAACAATAATCTGTCCTTCAAATGCCCTAATTGACACATAAAATATTGAAACGGTTATGTGCATTAAACTTGACAACATTGCGTATTGAAGTTTCTTTAAAAACTCCAATGACTTCAACGATGCTATTGTAAAAATATTTTAGCGATGGCGGTGTTTAAGACACCAGAGCAATTAATTTAAATGTCATTTCAAACGTTTATGAAAAAATTGCCAAAACTTTTATTTTCCGGAAACCTGGTACTTAGAAGTATTATCAAAAAAGGCTACAAAGTGATAGTGTTGTTTCAAATACTTCTCAAGTTGAATTCTATGTTAAACACTCCAATATAATCACCAAATGTCATTTGATAAATTTGTGTAAACCCAACTGAAGGCATTATTTTCTTGAAACTAGGAACATTCATGCGTTACAGTTTTATCAACAACTGGACACACAATTTTATTTTTGCGTTTCAAATTCTGTTTGAGTTGGAGTTAACGTAACCAACAACTGATTTTACTTTTAATACAAAAAATTTACTGAAACTGAAAGTCTTGTTGAGGTGAAATCTTAAATAGTACAAAGTAACCAGCAAAATAATTGCTTTCAGAAATTTATGTAAATGTTACTGAAACAATTATTTTCCTGAAACTTTTTACATTTATGCATTGTCTTTATGCCTATAAACTATTTTGTTCGTGTTCCAATCTCTGGTCGAGTTGGAGTAAACGTAACCAATTACTGATTCGACTTTAGATTCAAGATTTTATAAAGAAAAGACATACTGTTACTATATGTATGAAACTTGACACTATTGTATATTGAAGTATTTTTATTGATTTCAAAACCTTCCAATTTCTCACTTTGAACCTGGAAAAGCACTTGGCAACCCACTTTATTGGGTCTAAACCACTTAAACATGTCCCTAAGAAGTCATAGTATCCAATTTTAGAAACTCTTCGTTGTGGTCTGTCATTATTATAATTAGCGATGAGTTTAAAGAAAATTTCGAAGATTAGTGAAGGCAACACCAAACGTGTTAAAAATATACCTCTGGAATTAATGTAGTAACTCCTCAAAGTTTACATTGTATAAGTTAATATATTTTGTATACCAGCGTAACCACAAATTGTTTTCATTTTCAACCACAGTGTCAGAAATCTGAAAAATTCACCGAACCTCCCATTTCACCGTGTAACTTATACAATTTTGAACATTAATCCTCCTGAACAATATCAGCAAGTAATATTGAATTTTCTTGAAATTCAATTATTAGTGCCGCCACGGAACAATTTTTACCTTACAGTTTTGAAACTTCATTAAAAAATAACCGAAACTGTTTTACAACTTTCCAAAATTGTTTAGTGAAGTTTTCGTAACAATTCCACCAATTTGCCGTATTCTATTTCGAATAGTTTTCGAGATGGAGCCTTCGACCCAATACTAAAACGTCTTGATTCAATCCTGCAACAACCAACAACTCTCCAATTATCGTGCTGAAAGTCTCCTTGTTTTCAGATCGTACGTATGCCTGTCCGCAATGTCCGAAGACTTACAAGTGGGAGTATTCCTTGCGCAGGCATTTACGCGTGGAATGTAAGAAGATCGGACAGTTCATATGCAACTTGTGCAAGAAGACGTTCAAGTACAAGTTCTACTATAATAAGCACTTGAAACTGCATTCTATGGCTAACAGTAGAAATTCGAAAATTAGGTAACGTAAAAACGGTCGAAGCGGCGCTATGTTTGATTGTTTTAATTTCAGGGCTTCCATAGAGGCGTTCAAAGGCTTTAACGTCTGAAGTTCCAATTTTTGAGGATCACCGGAACATCCTACATAAGCAATTTTAGCTGCAGTGTATAACATATTGGAGTAGTATTAAAAATGAAATGTTTTGGTCATTAATTTAATTTTTCAGTTCTATTTACCCTGTGTCAATAAACAAGTATATCCTCTAATAATGTTTCTTATTTCAGGAAAGGCATTGTACAAGTGCCCGCAATGTCCCAAGTCGTACAAATGGCACGACTCTCTCCGACGTCATCTGAGGGTGGAATGCAATAAAGAAGGGAAATACTTTTGCCACATTTGCTACAAGAACTTCCATTACGCGCAATATCAGCGGATACATATCCAGCG
Organism: Cryptocephalus moraei; assembly: GCA_946251905.1. NCBI lineage: Eukaryota > Metazoa > Arthropoda > Insecta > Coleoptera > Chrysomelidae > Cryptocephalus > Cryptocephalus moraei. The sequence goes on from OX276452.1 coordinate 40,949,243, forward strand.
ATGTGCGAGGAAACGTTTAAGATCATAGCGACACTCTTCTGACCTGAGATAAGCAATGGGGATCCTTCCTGTTATAAATTAGAGTGGTGCTCGAAATGCACCAGCAGGATTATAGACCCCCATGGCGTTAGGGATCCTACCTGCCGGCCGTTCTCAGGTAGCGGTCAAGTAGTCCGCACTACCAAACGATATAAGAGTGATTATAATTCAATAGTTTGTTCCAGCGAATTTTGATTAACGCGAATATATTTTTATTGAGATCGTTGTTTCTTAATCTTAATAAAAATATATTCGCGTTAATCAAAATTAGCTGGAACATAATATTGAATTATAATCAATTTAATATCGTTTGGTAGTGCGGACTACCTGACAACTACCTGAGAACGGCCAGCAGGTACGATCTCTAATGCCACGGGGTGTTATAATCCCGCTGGTGCATTTCAAGCCCGACCATAAATTACATACGTTTTTCAAATATTATCGTTGTTAATATGAATCGCCTTCCACGGTGTTGAATATTGTTGCTATTTTCTATCCAAATTTACAATCCAGATTTTGTTATTTTAAATAGTTAGTTTAAGTTAACTTGTAGGACAACATCAGTTATAAGTAGCCCTGGCGGTTTATATGTTGTATACAAGACAAATGGTTAATGTAGACCTTACAAGTAGTACGTTTTTAAAGTCTGCTGTGTGAAATGTTAACAGCAAGTAAAGAGGTAATGTTAAATTTGTTATGAAACCGGTGTTGCCATTCGTACTATCATCACTTTATTGGATATTGAACACAGAAACTCGTAAAGGAGATCAAGGAACATATCGACTGAAATTTCGGCCTGAAGTTTTCTCGACTATTTCTTAAGGTTTCAACTAACTTCTTTAAATACGTTTTATAATAGACTATCTTTGATGGCCTTGCTCTAATGAATGGTAACTAAGACTAATAGTAGATTCACAAATTCAGTCAAACTTCCATTTTAATATAACTTTAGAGAGTTGTTTTATAAAAATACCTAATTTTGAAGTGCACGAGTACTGATAAATATTTAAAAATGAAACCAACAGTAAAGTTTGCAACTTTAATTGAAATATTAATTTCAATCCAATCTACCTTAAGTTACTAGGTAACATTTTGTAAACCCACCTGTGTAAAGTTTGAAATGTCAATTTCATTTTTTTTTATTTCAGGTAAAATTAGGGCAATTAGTATTGAAAGTAAATTTAATAATTCATGCCACTACAACTCCCATTTTGGTAAAATGTTACAAGATTTTTAGTTAAAGTTAGGTTACCAAAATTTACGAGCTAGCTATGTGTTTCTGGCTAACCATTACAACTGAAACTTACAGCAGAATTTTGCAGAAAACCAATGAGGATTCTTTAGTACTCTAGTTTTTTTTTACCATTGTCCCAAATTTAACTTCCTAGCTGGAATTATTACTCTAATACCACCATTTTTTCTAAATTATGTAACCATAAACCTAACAGGCAAGTTGAAAATTTCTCATATGTCCCATTTTGGTCAAACTCCTTACCACTGTTGACTGATGTGTTGTAAATGATTTAACTTCCAAATTACTATACACTTTAGGACAGATCATATATTATGATCTGAAAAATATATAATTTAAAAACTTGACTATCTGGTCGAAAAGTAGTCATTATATTTGCTGTAAGTTATGCTTAACACGATTGGCAACACCGTATTAAACTCTTGAGTTCATATATATTATTTTTACATTTTTTCCTAATGTAATTGAGTTATTAATAAAGATTCATCCCTCGTCCCTTGGAATTTAATTAGCAGACATATCAATTATTAATCCAACCAATACTGACATGCTATTCCGACCAATCCGTGTGGGTTTAAGGGAAGTTTCATCTCCTTTCATTTATCTTTCACCTTTCCCTGATTAATACTCTCAACTTTTAGAATTCCCGTACAAGTGCCCGCAGTGCCCGAACATGTACAAGTGGTCTTGTTCCCTCCAGCGCCATCTGCGGGTCGAGTGCAACAAGGCAGGCAAGTTCTTGTGCGACATGTGCAACAAATCGTTCAAGCACCAGCACCACTACCGCTCCCACATGAGGAGCAGGCGTTGTCTCAAGAACCAGACGTTTTCCATGTTCACGGAATAATGAAATAAATGCTTTATGGTTGTGGGTTGATGGATTGTTATTTTTACCTGCCGAAAGTTCTTGGTTCGCGAATTGTGTGTAATTTCAGTGCGATAAGGTGTTCATCGTTTGGTACGGTTACATTAAGAGAACTGCTTTTCCGTGATCATTAGCGACCGTGTGCGAATCCCGGAATGGCATCAGGGCAAGGTGAAATCTCCAACTAACGTAAATTGATTAGTTCGTTTCCTCCCCAATTTGTAGTAGTAAGCTGAGCTGGGTAATGTTTCCCACTATCTCCCACTCGTTCTCACTCTTCTCCTCTAACTATTAACTTCTCCAGTTCCAGCGATGACGAACAGCCAGCTGGTGAAGCATATCGAGTTCCGTAACAACCAATGCCCGGCCTGCTTCAAGGAGTTCAAGAAGACTCCGCACGTGCACAGGCACTACGTCGAGATCCACATGGGCCACGCGGACTTCAAGTGCTCGAAGTGCTCGAGGAAGTTCAAGAGGCGGTACCTGATGGAGCACCACCAGAAGAGGTGCGTCGGCGCTTGGATACACCAGTGTTGCAGCTGCAACACCGTCTACAAGACGAAGCAGAAATTGATCGAGCACATGACAGAGAAGCACAATTTGTGTCTCGTCGATGGTGACGCGTACACCCCTCCGTCGGAGACGAAAGTCGAAAATTGAGCGGGCTCACTTTCTAATGGGGCCGTTTGAATTTTCTGATCTGACCCAACCTATGATTTTATAAGCCGATCGCCCTTGTTGCCAAAGATCCAAATACGGTTCGGTCTAAGGTGGTACGTGTGGCCATGTCCAAGGATACTTCGGGTTGTTCCAACGTCTCAGTCACATGAACCGTACCAGTTCAATATTTCCTTACCTTCACAATCTTCCAAACCAAAGAAAGTTTTGGTCTGAGCTATTTGGTCATCTCCAAGGTTCATTAGGTAGCGCTAGCACCCTTTGGTTTCCTATGTGTACCTCACCTGAACCAACATTTCCTATTTCTGATTTAAAAAGCACATTCCAGCCTGATTCTGATTCGGTCATTGAATATTATATTGAGCACCATCGTCAAACGTTTTAACCAAATTGTAGGGACCTCTTCAAACACTCAGCCCAACACCTTTACCAAAATTTCTCAACTGAGGTGCTGATCAGGTCATTAGTTTTTGGATTGGGCCAACATCATATCATCTTCTAACCGAACTGCGTTACCCTGAGCTGACCAATTCCTCTCAAACGTTCCTAATTCACACATGTAACATGAGCTTGGTCGTATCTAAATTCATTGGACTACTCCATCATCATTACTATTACTGTCACATCGACATGAACTTTCCATTGAAGTGCCCTAATAATTGTAATTAACTTTTGACCTGAATTAATCCTTAGGTCATCTCTCTCATCTTACAATTTCTTGAACGTTTGCATCCCAATTCTCTATTCCCTAATATTCCAAATACTCAAAGATCGCAAGTCCTGGCCTGAGGTTTACTATCCCTTAACGTTAAATCATAGGATTCCTATCCTAATAGACAATGAAATGATAAGACAATTTTGGACCAGAAGTGGCCCGAATCGAGGGACCACATTATACTAATGTTTTGGATCTGTTTTGTATTGTTCGATCACTAGGTATAGTTTAAGATTAGAAACAGAGGCCGTGATGTTCTGGCCTTGATAGGTGACTAGGATACTTAAATGAATCATGCATTAAATAGGAGATATTTAATTAACACTTCGTAATTGTTTAAGAAAACTCCTGGAAGTTATAAAAATACAAACCTGATAGGTAACTCAGCTGGGCTTTACACTTCAACTCTCATAAGTTATAATATAACACTTCATGATAAAATCTGAGACTGAAGATTACATTAGATTGAGTTTGACGTTTGACATTGAGTTAGATCAATCCAGTGCCACTGTAAGTTTTAAAAATATCTTAGTAAGTAATACATTCTGAGGGCACCTCAGTTAAATTGCTCTTCCATTCAGTAATATTTAACTTTGCTCTAACTCACTCAAATAGTTTAAAGCAGTCCAGCTGAGCATTTCCATATACCCTATGCTCCTCTTTTTTCACACTATTTAAATCAACGGTTTATTTGGTTTTATTTAGTTTAGTTGTGAATTGTTTTGTGTTTTAACTTAAGTACTATACCGTGTAAGTACCATTTCTTCCTACTGAGTGCCTTAATCTCTTGGGACCCGCGTTTATACTAGAATGTTAAGTATTACTAAACTGCGTAGCATTTTAAGGTTAAGTTTTGTTATGGTGTAGGGTTAAGACGAAGCAATGTTATATTAGAGAGACACCACATTGCTATTTTTTATACACTTTTTTAAGTACTTGAATAAATAATTTTCTAATACCTGCTGCACTTATTCCACAACTCTGTTTCACGTCGAAGTTTTCACGTGTTGCTAAAGTAAACTATGTTTCAGGTTTCGACATGAACTCGCATCAGTTGTACAGGAGGATGCTTCACAAACAGGCCGACCGCAGAACGTGCAGGAACTGCTACAAGAAGCTGAGCCAACAGTACGGCTCGAGGTTCGCCCAAAACAAGGCGAGAAAGGTCGGCACGTTCTGCGGAAATTGCCCGAAACAGCCTCACTTATGCCTGCCGTGTTTCAATCAGCTACATTGCGTAGAAGATAATTATCTTTGTAGTACATATTGAGTACTTAATTTTTTATTTGTGATGGTTTTGAAGGAATATATACTGTATAGTGGAAATGTCGGCTGTTTTTCTTTGAATCCCAAGTTTTTCTTTTTAGCTGTTTGTTAAAAATGCGCTGAGAGTTTGACAATGGTCGATATTATAGGACACCATCATTACTAACGTCGTATTTGCAATAAGTTAGGTTTATGCTGCGCTTGGTCAATAAATGGAGTTCTTATAACAACTCCCTGAAGTTTTTCATAAGTTTGCTGGGGACATCCCAAAATATGGCGAATGTGCCTATTACGTTTTCAAACTTTCCAAAGCCAATAAAGTTTCCCCGACATTATCACAACCTTTCACGAAACTATTTGAAAAGATTTTTAAACACGTCTCACAGCTGAAGTTAGCCATATTTCAAATATTCACTATATAATCTAGATATTTGTAATTTTGTTGACACTCAAAAAATCATCAGATTTTTTCAAACGTTTAGAAAATTTTCAGAAAATCACAATAGATTCCCAAATTCATAAAAAAATGAAAAGGTGTTAAATTATGTCCCGTAACAACTTTTCGATATTCTATAAGTGCTGTAAACATGCAATTTCGAAAGGTATACAAATTATCTAATGACGTGCAGTTTACATTTTAGAAAAGATTACAATAAATTCAAAAAATCATAAAAAATTGCGAGTGTTTCAAATTTTGTTGAAACTCAAATAAATCGTCTAATAAAGCTCTGATAGCAAGTTTTCGAAGTTTATATAAGTGCCGTTTATGTTTATAAGTACGATTTAAAAATATATCCAAATTGCTTAATGACGCGTTACATCAATTGCTATCAACAGTTTAGAAATTAAATTCTAACTGTCTGAATTCAACAAAATTCTGTTGAAACTCCATTCGTTTATTTCGTAAGTTTTTTAACAACTTTCTGAAGTACAAGTTTTGTAAAGAAGTGCTTACGTATGCTGAAAACTAGTGATTTGTCGAACCTAAACGCACTGCAAAATTGACCACCACTCAACTCAAAAATTTACCTGAAAACATTTCATCAACTTCATTAATACTTCATTCCTCACAATCTCCCAACAACTTCAATGAGCATTAATAGCGTTACTTAAACCGATATCAACATGCTTATTGCTTTAAACTCTTTCGAAACTCCAAAAATTGACCCTAACAACTCCAAAAAACTTCCCCCTAACCCATTGAACGGTTGTTGTATTTTTCAGCCTGGAGGTGCAATCAATGCGGGAACGCTTATAAACTGAAACAGGACCTCGTTAAACATCAAAGGTTCGTCTGTCAGAAGGCGCCGATGTTCATGTGCCCTTATTGCAGCCATAAGTCGAACCTTAAATATAACCTGAAGAAACATATCATAAACGTGCACAAAATCCTACCTAACTGACCAATTGTTATATGTATTTAATGTTATGTTAATTGAAAATATATCGTCTGTTGATTATATCTGAAGGTTTTATTTGTACGGTGTTATGGTGTACAATTTTGAAGATAGCTACATGAATGACTGCTCAGAGGATTATCAGTAAAACTGCTGATTCCAGTGTTTGAGTGGATGTGTTAAGTTTACGTTAACAATTTGGAACACGTGGTGTAATGCAGATAAGATATAAAATAAGAGCTAGTTTGTCCATATTCCATTTGTAGAAAAACGCAAAGTGTGATTTAAATTCTATAAGTATGTAAGTCTTTTCTTAAAGGTGAGTCCATTTACATCAATAATTAGATTGCTGTGCTGGGAGTGTTCGAGTGATGTTACTTGGATATTTCACTTGTCGCCATTTCGTACAACTTAAAGTTTTACTACACTTTTGTGAATATCTTAAACTGAATTCGAGTAGGTAACTACCTCAAATTGCTTTCTAGTTATGTACTCTTAAACCGGTCTTATAAACAATTTCTTTGGATTTAACACTTCCTCGTACTGACGACTCTCAATTTTTCAGTGTTCTCAAAGACGTGCCTCAAGTGCTCCAAGACATACTTTAACATTTGCTCCTACAGGACCCACGTCAGGTTCGACTGCGGGAAGGTGACCGTGTGCCTGTACCCGGGCTGTAGGTTCCGTACGGCGAGGATATCGAACATCAAACGACACCTGGTGACGGTACATAGTGTCATGGAAGACATCGACCGGTACTATCAACATAGCAAACTCACCCAGCAATGAATAGGAAGAGTAAATGGGGAGTGATAGCACAATTTTCGTTTTGACTGAGGGATTGCAACACATCCAAGCACTACGAGGGTGTTGAGAAGTGAATAACGGTATGGTACCTATAGGCTATTGACAATGTCGAAACTAGGAGGGGTAAAAGGAACTAATGCGTGCAAGATATTTTATTTTTTCATATGGTCAGTTGACCTCTAAAGAAATGAAATCCAGAAGTGCTACTAATTTAGCAATGCGTTTTTGAGAACGGGGTAAGTTTGTCCACTTTTCGCTTTTTCGGTTATAGCACAAAAACTATGCATTTTTCGAAGATATGTGTCGTAAGATTTCTTGTAGAGAATTGAATTTGCTATCAAGGCGATATTTTTTGAAATAAATAAAAAAATTGTTTAATGAAATAAATTCAAAAAACAAAGTTTAAAAATTGGAAAAATTTCAAAAAAAAGTTTTCTTTTGAATTTTTGACTATAACTTTTTTCTGAGTGAATTTAGGTATAGGCATTGCTTCATAGAAAAGAAAGCTTATGAAATTCTCTTTAAATCGGTGGCTTGTAAGACTTTATATGTTTAATATTGACTGAGATATAAACGTTTGAATTCAGCCATTTTTTCTCTATTTTTTTACTTTTTCTTTAAAATGCGTATTGTTTCATATTTTTACCTAAAAAAAATTTTTTATTCAATAAATAACTTATGTACGAATAATTTAATATTAAAAATGATCTTATTGATTTATATTTAAAGTCAATTTGGCACCAAAAATCACTGCACTGTTTTATATCATCAAAATTATATTTTCCACCCAGTAAACGTAGTATAAATACCGAAAGCTATGGTCTTCCTGTTAGAAGAACTAAATGGATTATAAGAATCTCTCATTGCGCTATCCGAGCGCGTATAAGTGAGGTTTACCGAGTGTCTTTAAACGATTATCTCCTTAAACCACGGAATTCCCGAGAATTTAATAATGAAGATAGAGAACATATGGAAATAGTATTATGTAGGTATTAATGGTATCCTCAGATAACAGGAAGACCATAGCTTTCGGTATTTATACTACGTTTACTGCGTGGAAAATATAATTTTGATGATGGAAAACAGTGCAGTGATTTTTGGTGCCAAACTGATTTTAAATATAATTAAATAAGATCATTTTTTATATTAAATTATTCGTACATAAGTTATTTATTGCATAAAAATTATTTTTTTCAGGTAAAAATATGAAAGAATACGCATTTTAAAGAAAAAGTAAAAAAAATAGAGAAAAAATGGCTGAATTCAAACGTTTATATCTCAGTCAATATTAAACATATAAAGTCATACAAGCCACCGTTTTAAAGAGAATTTCATAAGCTTTCTTTTCTATAAAGCAATGTCTATACCTAAATTCACTCAGAAAAAAGTTGTAGTCAAAAATTCAATAAAAAGCATTTTGTTGAAATTTTTCCATTTTTTTAACTTTGTTTTTTAAATTTAATTAACCAAAAAAATTTTTTTTATTTCAAAAAATATCATTTTCATAGGAAATTTAATTCTCTACAGGAAATCTTACGCCACATATCTTCGAAAAATGCATAGTTTTTGCGCTATAGCCGAAAATGCGAAAAGTGGACAAACTTACCCCGTTCTCAAAAACGCATGACTAAAAATTTAGTAGCACTTTTGGTTTTTATTTCTTTAGAGGTCAACTGACCATATGAAAAAATAAAATATCTTGCACTCGTTAGTTCTTTATTAAATGACATAGTCAATAGCCTACTAATATGGTCTCAAAGTTTTGTCTCCAAAATAATAAAAGCGTTTTATATTTTCGAGATTTAATGGAATGACTTTAATGATCTTCAGATTTAACGTCGTAGTAGAATCTATAGAATGGTAGTCCCTACCTGGTGTGAATATATGTAATTCTTAAATATATTTGGTACCAAAATTTGCACGAGGTGTGCGCTTTCCAGGGTTAATCCAGGGATAATTGAAAGTGTGTCTTTAATTGGAATTTAGGTGCAGCAATTTGCAGGTGTAAACTGTTTGATTATGGTACTAATCACCTCAACTTATACCTGTCTAGGGAAGTTATTTAATTGCCACAAATTGTATGTGTTAATAAAATTAAAGTATGTATTTATTTGATTCCATGTAAAAGTATATTTAAATCCAGCCCAACCCTGCATTTGTCATCGAGTTTCAAAGGAGCACTGCAGGTAGACGTTTTTATCGTACTTCTTATCGCACATGTTTGTAAACAAGTGTTACTTTTCCAATCACTTAGTCAAAACGAAACATTCTGTACCATAAGGTTGTTTGAAATCAGCTCAACACTCGATACACTCAAGAGTAAATAAAACAGCTTGAAACAAGCCGTGTTTAATTTCGGACAAACTCCCAGTGCGTTCAAGTGTCTCTGTGTGTGTATATGTGTGTGTCTGTTTGGTTCCCCCTTCTCGGGATTCGACGTCGTTTTAACGCTGTACCTTTTTTGTATTTTAGAATCGGCTTACATGCCGAAGATTTGCCCGCAGTGCAACAAACTGTTCAAGAACAAGTGGTCGCTGACCACTCACCTGAAGATGCAGTGCGGCATCGAGGCGAAGTTCGCGTGCAGGTTCTGCGGCAAGAAGTTCAAGAGGAACGACAACATGAAGAGGCACATCCACCACGTACACAGGGTGAAGCTCGCCATCGAGCTGATCAACGAGGACAAGCTGAACCTCGACAACTTTCCGTTCTGATTGTGATTTTCGGGTGTGTAATTGTCGTTCTTTGGAATAAAACAGAGAAAGAGGGCGGGACCGAATTGTTTTTGAGACGCTTGTAGATCCTTTGTCGGTGCTAGGGTGAGTTGGGGTACAATACTAGGAGAGTTACGAATTTAAACTTAGCAACCTCCCTAGTCCAATCCATCTCGTGATCGCGGTCTAATCGAGATCGAAACATATTTTTCAGATGCGTTCTCCTGCTACCGTTGCTGTAAGGTCTACAAGTTAAAGTCCAGCCTGAGCAGGCACTTGAAGCTCGAATGCGGGAAAGCCGCGACGTTCCAGTGCCCGTATTGTCCCTACGCTTCGAAACAGAAGAGTCCAATGCTGAGTCACGTCGCTGTTAGGCACAAGGAATGTTTGGACGGTTTCATAGCGGCCAACTACAAAACTGCACGATTGTCAACTAATAAATGTTATCAGGATTAAGGCCGTTGGTTGTGTTATTGCGTTTGCGTCAGGTAATTCAGACGACGAAGTAGGTGCTCGTTAAACCGAGTTTAACTGCCTTGTGAATATATGAGTCCTTTGTACTACTCTAGGTAGATGAATTGGACTTTAAGTAATGAGAGACGCTATAATGGAAACAATTAAAGGAGGTAAGTTTTGCGATTTTTAAAGTAAATTTTTACGATGACTAAGAGAGGTTAATCGGACTTACGATACAGTAAATTATGAAGTGCGAACAGTTAAAAATGGTGTTTTGGGGTGGAAGCCACCTCTTCTGGGAGACAAAATATTTTTTTTTACCCAAAATAGACTCTAAAATAGATAGATTGGCCAATTCTAAACAATTTTTGTTCTATAAAGTAGAACAACTTTGTAAAGTTGAGCCTTTCCGAGTTATTCACGATTGAAATTGTACATTTTTCATTGAGAAAAACGCATGATTTTTAACTGTTTTTTCGCGAATTACTTAAAAAGTTTTCATTTTATCGAAAAAATTATTAAAAACAAAAATGTAGCGAATAAAAAACAAAGAAATTATTTTTTTATGAGATCTGTAAACCCAATATGAATCGAGATATTTATTGTACGTTGAAGAATAGGTATTTTTCGACAAACCCGAAATTTTCAACTTTCAACCTGAAATAACTTGGCAATGGTGAAATTTTTCAAATTTTGAGCTTTTTGTAAAGTACTTACAAAAACCTTTTAAATGGGCACTGGTAAAAGCCTTTTACATAAAAATTGACTGAGTTGTAATAAAAATAAAGTCACTTCTTTTTTTTTAAGTTAACAATAAAACCCTCCTATTACTACCATAAATGAAATTAACCGTAACCCACTTGCAATTTACTTTATATGGGTATTCTTGATATGATTTGACCGGTTTGGGATGCTTATCTAAGCATTATAATGCTTATTTTATTTTTTAAGAACTAAGGGAGTTTTCGTCGAAAAACCAGTTGGATTTTTGATTAAATTTCGGAGCAGGCATTTTGAATCATAGAGCATGTGCAAAAAAAACCTACAATTTTCGTTGAAAAACTTTTTACGTATCATGAATAGTTTTTGGTTTATTAAATAAAATGCAATTTTTATTTTAATTAATAATTTTTTCTAAAATAAGCATTCCAAACTGGTAATATCACTTGAATCATATTAATATTACCCAAATAAAGTACATTGTAATGGGTTACGATTAATTTGAATTAGGGTGGTAATGCCGAGGGTTTTACTGTTAATTTTTTTTTTTTAAAAGTAGTGATTATTTTTTTAACAACTCAGTCAATTTTAATGCAAGAGATTTTTACCGGTCCTCATTTGAAAGGATTTTATAAGTACTTTAAAAGGGGTCTCTTGAGTTGTCACCAAAAATTTCACCATTTCCAAATTATTTATGGTTGAAAGTTCCAAATTTCGGGTTTCTCGAAAAATAACCGTTCTTCAACGAGCAATAACTCAATTCGTATTGGTTTTATAGAAGTCATTAAAAAAAGAATCTATTTTTTATTAGCTACATTTTTTCTTAATAACTTTTTCGATAAAATAAAAACTTAAATTAATAACTTAAATAAATTCGTGAAAAACAGTTAAAATTCAGGCGTTTTTTTCATTGAAAAATGTACAATTTCAATCGTGAATAACTCGGAAATATCAGTTTTACAAAAAAAACTTTATAGAGCCAAAAATGGCTTAGAATTGGTCAATCTATCGATTTCCGAGTCTATTTCGATTAAAAACTGTTTTATCTCCTAGAAGGGGTGGCTTCCACCCCTAGGGTAAAATCTCGCTTCGGCACAGGGAAGATTTTGAAGAGAGTTTCTCCCAATTTTCAACAAAGTCGATGTTGGTTCCCAAAATTACATACCACAAAGGCCCATGACTGGACTATTTTGAAACCTAGGTTAACTGACTCATAAACTTATTGACTAGGTTAGAGATTAATCGGAGTTTCGTTATTAATCGAGTTTCATTGACTCATAAACATATGTGTCGGTTTGACTAGACTAGAGAGATTAATTTGAGTTTTGCTATAAATCGAGTTCAACTGACTCATAAACATATGTGTCGGTTTGACTACGCGACATAAACATTAATCGGAGTTTCGTTATAAATCGCATTGATTCATAAACATATGTGTCGATTTGACTAGACTAAAGTGACTAATCGGAGTTTCGTCATTAACCGAGTTTAATTGACTCATAAACATATGTGTCGGTTTGACTAGACTAGAGAGATTAATCTGAGTTTTGTTATAAATCGAGTTTGACTGACTCATAAACATATGTGTCGGTTTGACTAGACTAGAGAAACATTAATCTGAGTTTCGTTATAAATCGAATTGATTCATAAACATATGTGTCGATTTGACTAGACTAGAGTGATTAATCGGAGTTTCTTCATTAACCGAGTTTAATTGACTCATAAAGATATGTGTCGGTTTAACTAGACTAGAGAGATTAATCTGAGTTTTGTTATAAATCGAGTTTGACTGACTTATAAACATATGTGTCGGTTTGACTAGACTAGAGAAACATTAATCTGAGTTTCGTTATAAATCGAATTGATTCATAAACATATGTGTCGATTTGACTAGACTAGGGAGATTAATCGGAGTTTCGTCGTTAATCGAGTTTAACTGACTCATAAACATATGTGTCTGTTTGACTAGACTATAGAGATTAATCTGATTCTCGTTATTAATCGAGTTTAACTGTGAAAAATTTGGTTACTTGTCATCTAATAGTTCCTGCGATTATTCTGAGGATCTTAAAAGCTGATGTCAAACTAGTGACACGAATCTGGAATGAATTTAGAGCTTGACATTTCTCTTTTAGCGCATATCGTTGTAAAAGGGGTGTAATTTTGATTTGTTGTTAAATGTTATTCACACTGTGAAATATTTTACCTATTACCTATTGAAATAGATATTCTGAATGCAAAGTACCATGGATTTTTTGGAACAGTTACTAATGAAATGTGAAATACGCAGGATATTTAAGGAAAAATTAAGTTAGTTGTCATTTATTAGCCTCAAGCGGTTTTAGTTTGTTAAAATTATTACACACTGAAGCGCGCGAGACTTGAACCTAAAAACCGCGCCTTAAACCGGATCGTAGACGAGCCAATTCCGCTATGCCTTGCACCGTTTCGCGTTCGACCTCACATCGGGATAACTGGAACCGTCATCGAATCACGAATCCCACGAACGACTCCCAGGTAAAACTACCCCTCCGATATGAATGTTAGCCGTTTACCCTCCCCGACCCTATCGCCGTATCCACTAACCGTATGCCCGATTTCCAGGTGTGAAGTTCTACGCCTCGGAGTTCGAGGAGTACTCGCGCCTCAAGAACTTCATCCACGAGAACGTCCGCTACGGCTGCGCCAAATGCAAGAAGACCTACCAGAGGAAGGAGAGCCTCGGCAGGCACCTGAGGTTCGACTGCGGCCTCAACCCGACGTTCGTCTGCCAGCTGTGCTCGAAGAAGTTCAAGCACGGCTACATACTCCTCAATCACATGAGGCACACGCACAACATACAGATCGAGAAGCTGAGGCAGCGGCAGCCGAAGCTCGAGAGGGAGCTGCTGTGGCACAACCTGCCGTTCCAGGAGTAGAGGGAGGGGGATGAAAATTTGAAGATGAAAAATCTGTCTTGTTCGGATTGGGCGAGTCAAGGGGATTTTATTTTTTGGAAAAAGTAGTTGGAAGCGCGTGAAATGAGAGTGTGATATTGCAAGAGATTGCGAAAGATGATAACATGGCAGTTGATTTATCAATAATGATATTATATATGAAAACAATCAAAACAGGTAAAATATCCCAGAAAAGTGACAGGTTGAACTGTACAGAACGGAGTAAGAAATAATATAATATGGGAATAATTAAGAATATTCAATTTATATAACGTTTCAACATTTCTTTGTGGCAAAAACTATTTTTTTAAGCGAATTTCCTTTGGATGATATTAACACGAAATATTGCCGTTCTTTTGCAAAATTTTATAAAGCGCCTTTAAGGCAAGCAAGCTCTTTCCAGAGTCAGTCCCGGATATATCACAAAAATCGTTACTCCTACAATTCTCAGTTTAGTCATTTCTATGATCAGAAATTGCTGTCTCCCAATACGAGAATAGGATCGTTTGGTCCACTGGAATGGACAGCTTATCAAAGTCTCTTGTGTTGTGAAAATGTATGTGGCCAAGTAGGTACTCTGTTATCGTTTCTTAGATTGGCTTTGGAGAGCGTCTACTACACTTTAAACGTAAATCGTATATAAAAAACTAAAAAATTACTAAACAGTGAATTGTTAGACGTATTAGATTGCATGTACTCGCATTTTTAAATACTTTAAACAACTTAAATCAAATTTACTTATATATTTGCTCGGGACACGTTATTTCCATTTTCGTTAGGTTTGTGGCATGTTTTCAATACACAGTAGCACCGTAATTTCAGAAGAAATTTAAAGTCAAACTTAATAAGATTTTTATGGTCTCCAAAGCTTAAAAACCTAATTTCCGTATCTTTGTTGCGAAGGTAAATAATGTTCTAATATTTTTTGACATCTTGGAATATCATACTTTCATTTCATACATTTCGAACGATGTTTTCCAAAAATAAAACACTGTGGCGTGTTTTGGCAAAACCCTTTGTGTTGCATGTTGGACATGTTACAACAAGACCATAATGAAATGCAGGATTTTACGAAATTTATCCTCGTTCGCATAGTTTTATAATAATGCCTTGACAAATGTAATGCCACTTCTTCGATATATTTTAGATACTTTTATTACTTTCAACCAATACATTTCATACCTCCCAGCTAACAATTTAGGTGAGATATTCCTAGAAATTTACGTCAGAAGGTAATTTCACCAACAGTATTTGGTAGAAAATTACTAATTTTCATCGACTATTTGACCAAAGTGGTTCAATTTTCCACCTTTTTAGCTATGCCATATTTGGTAAATACTCATCTTCCCAGTTTACGACTCTCACAGAAATATATCGATTTATATTAACAATTTACTTCATGGTGAAAATTAGGTACAGTATCAGTATCCTAAACTTATACTTCTCGTCGATATCAGTATCAGGAATAGAAGTTGGGTCAAATATTTCATACACTGATGTAATTAAATTACATCATTTCAAGTCGTAAATTAGTATAATCAAGAATTTTTATTGTCAAATCTTTTACTTGTACGTCGAAAAATAGCAACGCGCCTCAAAGGTAATTGTTATTAAAGTAATATTTTTTAAATATTTTATCCAATGTAATGTGTAGTTTAGTGCTTCGACGTGCTGTTCAAACCGAATATTACTATGTTCAAATGTGTTTGATTTGGAGTAATTATTTATTTAATTTCGGTAATGTAATTATACCGAAATTAAATTTATATTGTTTGGAAATATATATTCGCCATATTGTTTCAAAATATCCAAGTGACAGTTCACTTAAATTACTTAGAAGTTAAATACATTGAAAGCACCTATTGGGATGAATAACTTGTAGGTATTAAAATTGAGTAATTTTGACCACCACGTAACGTGCCATATTGCACCAATTAGGTCAAAAAATTTACTTTTTGGTTTATATTGACCACTTAATTAGTGATACATAAATCTTAGACTATTAGGTGGTATTCGTGACACCTACTAAATTAACTTAATATGTTATACCGAAATTGTGACCCAATAGGTAATACATAAATACTATATTTCACCAATTTGCTACCACAGTACACTGAAACCTATTAGGTGACATAAGTTATGTGGTGTCACTGGCCCTGTTGTAATATCTCCGTAGATAGGTAAAATTAACTTTAATTTTAGTGAACAGCGCTTAAATTGTTAGCTGGGCTGGCGATAAAAAGGGATACAAATTGCAGCTAGACTCAAAAATACAGGAAAAACATTAAATATTTTTATCCCCATCAATCAATCTCCAGTTCGAGCTAAAAAGACAATCTGGTTTGACCAATTCAAATCTCAAATTGTAAACTCCTCCTCTACTCAAGTTATGTAACTTTTCATATCCTTAGGACGACTTTTCTTTCCTTTTTAAATATTGTAAATACGCGATATTGTCCTTCGGAGAGAACTCTGGTTTCTAAACCTTCTGGGACGACTTCCCTCGATAAATCAAGAATCTCCCAACCTCGGTAACCCTCCTGTTACCATAGCGCTTAGTAATCGACTACGCTCGTCTTGTAAGAAACTAAAACCAACGCTTGTGTAAATCGATCGCTTAGACTGAACATAAACCAAAGTTACCGCTGTAAACCAAATATTAAGTAACATGTAATCTCGATGTGTCGTATATAAACTGATCTTAGCACTTCTAGTCAAATGAGAAACTTTAGTGTGATTTATTCGTATAAAATAAAGCTTCCTACGTCTGAGCTCGTTTGATTTCGTGGTCGATACGTAAAGTTTTCGAAGTCTGATCAGTCGATTTTGTTCTTTCAGACACTTTCGCTTGTCCCACGTGCGTAAAACAGTATAGACAGAGTTGTTCGCTGAGGAGGCACATGAAGTACGAGTGCCAGAAGAAGCCGGCGTTCAAGTGCCCGTTCTGCGAACATAAATCGAAACTGAAGTACAATCTGGTGCAACACATGTCCCGGTGCCCTTGCAAGAACTATTTTACCAAAGTAGTGGATGGGTAAATCGAAAATATGAAGTTTGGTGTTGAATTGTGTTTGGCTGTTTAAATAGAACATTGATGTTTAAATAAATGGACAAAATTGAGTTTGTGTTTTTAAATATGGTGGAATACGTTTTTGGAGAGTAGTTGGGAAGATGTAGGAATTCTTGAAAACTTCAAAAGGAGATTCAGAAAATTCCTGAGTTAAGTACGTTAAAACTCGTTAAAAATATTATGGAAAAGTGTTTTCAAATCTAGGGCCCTTCAGAATTACCTTGGAAAGGCCTGTTAAAAACCTGATCAATTGCCGTTAAGAACAGCCTCAACAAACCTGGAAGATCACAGAATTACTTAGCTTGCTGTTTTGATTGAACAACATGGTTAAAAGATGTATCAAAAGTTTCCAAAAAATCTCTGAAATACAGGGTGTTAGGGGTTTGACTGCCTTTATTTTAACAGGCAATAGTATTCACCAAAATAAATAAAAAAACCTTATATAACAGGGGTCCTAATACCAACCGTTTTCGAGAAAAAAAATAGTAAATCTCTAATTTCAAGGTGTAAAAATTCAGTTTTATTAAAGAATCTAAAATAATTTTGTACTACATGAAATGACCATAAGATGTATTTATGTTTAATTTTTAACAAAACAATTTTTTCTTTAAAGAATAAAAAATATTTCCAATCAATACAACTCGATAAAGTGGCTATGATGTGGTGTGGCAACACCGCGAATTTATCGCACGCGTCGCGAAACATTGACCCCGCACAGCTGTTTACATGTATACGTATCTTTTCATCTCGATGTTGCCAAGTTGTGGTGAAATGCCTTGATGAAATAATTCGACTTTTCTCGAAAATTGTTGGTTTTATGACCCCCGTTATATAAGGGTTTTTTGTTTGTTTTAATGAATAGTATCACCTATTAAAACAAAGGCAGTCAAACCCCCAACACCCTGTATAAATGGAATCATCCAAGTACTACTAGCAATTTCTGACTGTGACTTGTGACTATTCATCAACTTAAACTTAAAAACTAAGTAAATTCCCATATTGAATTTTCAAAATTGAAATGAATTAAATTTTACTTTACCCCATTAATTACCATTTAATGGAAGAATTCTTTTCACACTTCATAAATGCAAAAAATCTTATGAGTCTTAATAAACTTAAGATTAAGTCTTAATCTTTAAAAATAAGTAAAAATCGAAGATATTGTCGATTTATCGACGTGCCTAAATTTTTTTACTTTAAACTCGAAAAATTGCTGAAATCTTCCTGTGAGATTCTAAGAAAAAATCAAAGATTCTCAGGCTTTCGTCGTATCACTTTTAAGCCCAGGCAATCCCAAATCTGCTGTGTTAAACTGATTATATTAATATATATTCCCTTAAACTAGTTATAAAAAAATTTAAGATTTTTCTTCGGATTAAAATAGCAGAAAATAGTAATTTAACCAAATCACAAATTCCGCAATTAAGCTTGTCTTTGCTTCTAATCCCTTGCAGACAAATCTTATCGCAGTCAATTAAATGCACGTACTTTCTTTTTCGAATGGAGGTTCCTTAAAGATTCCTCCCCTTTACTAATCTTCAATCTAACTCCAAACTTTCACAACTCACAAACTAACGCCTGTTGATCCGACAGATCGCGAAGATATTCCGAGTGAGTCAAAAGAAAATTGTATTTTCCGTTTTTAGGCTATTCGTGCGAGACCTGTGGGAAAACCTACAAACACCCGAGCTCCCTGTGGAGGCACAGGAGGTACGAGTGTCAGAAGGTGCCGATGTTCAAATGCTACTTCTGCCCTCACATGTCCAAACAGAAGACCAACATGTTAAACCACATGGAAAAGTGCCCTTTGCGCAAGGCCGGCAAGGCCCCAAATGTGGATAAATTCGATACGTAATATAGAAATAGATTTGTAGCGCTACGACTTTCATTTGGTGCCCTTAATTTGAAACCGAAAAGTTTGTCAGTTTCTAATTTAAGTTTGTTTTAGGGAAGTATCCTTGCAGCACCTGCGGGAAGCTTTACAGACATCTGAGCTCCCTAGGCAGGCACAGGAGGTACGAATGCCAGAAGGTGCCGATGTTCAGGTGCCGCTTCTGCCCTCACATGTCCAAACAGAAGACCAACATGGTGTACCACATGGAGAAGTGCTCGAAGAGGAAAACGCAGGAAATCCTAGCAACCGCCCTTAATATGTAAACTACAGAAATACGAAGAAATCGCCAACTAGTTCAAAACCTCGATTAAATCTTTGTTTTGGGTTTGGACCCAGTTTTAATTTCCTTTAAAACAATAAATATGACATACAAACTTTAAGAGAGGACGCACTCTTTGGAACCCGCTTTCCGTCATACCGTTCGCTATGTCTGATTTAATTATTTTAGGGACTTACGTGTGCGACACCTGCGGGAGAGCGTACAGGCACAGTCGCTCGTTGAGCAGGCACAAGATGTACGAGTGCCAGCAGGAGCCGAAGTTCAAGTGCGACTTCTGCCCCCATATGACCAAACGGAAGAGCAACCTCTCGCAACACATGTTTAACTTTCATATGAGAGATACACCGTTTCATTGATTAAAGAGAATTATGTTATTTAAACTGCGTTTTAATTATTTTGGCCCTGGAGATTTTTGGGCATACCTGGCAGGTCTAAACCTTGCGAATGTCTTTTAAAATTTACCCAAACCGACATGCAATATTTTAAAAAACCACTTACCGTTTAATTGAATCTGGATAAACTAGCGGCGGGACGTGGCAGACCTGGAAAGAAAAGGGATATTAAAATATCAGTAACAAAATTAGTCAGAAGATACACAATAAAATGATACTATGAATAAGTTGATAAAATGATAAATAAACACTAGTTAGCTTAATATTGCACCTACTTTAATTGCAATAACAATTATATAAAATCATATATCGAAATTTCATTAAAACTCTAATGAAGTGTACAGTACCTCATAGATACTCATAGAGTTTCAGAAATTTGATCCTATATATTGTCTAACGAGATTTTCGGCTCAAAAACTTTTCGGAAAATTTCGACAGTTCAACTTTGATGACTCAATGATGTTTAAATTATTGTAACCTGATTAAAAGACTAACAAAGATTTAATTTGCTAATTTATTGAGCTTCGGCAATAGGATCTTTGATTTTAAGCCTGTCGAGATTTTTGAAACCTACCTAAACGACGAACTTCAAAATTTTATAGAAGTTGTATTGAAACTATAGTTTTAGTAATGAATGATTATAGTTTTGGCAAATGATTTTTGGAGTTTCAGTTTTTACCTCCGAGAGTTTCAAAAATATAACTTAGGAAGTGTTAGAAATATAATATCTTTTACTAAATTTTTTTATGACAATTTAAAATTTCCTAAAAAAATTATTTAAATTAAATTTAGGAGATTCTTTCTAAGACTCAATTCAAAATTTTGGAAAAACATTTTTAAAACTACAGTTTAGGTATCTTTATATAACTGACTATAGTTTTTTTAAAAGATTGTTGAAGTTTAGATTTATTATATTTTCAGAAATTCGACTTTTAGTTTTCCGAATAATATTTTTCATTCCAAAATATGTTGAAAATTAATTGAAACTACAAGTTTTGGTAAAACTATATCTTGTAATTAAATGAAATTTGTTTAGGAAAGCAACAATGTTCTTATCGTAAAAACTTAATATATTGTATAAAGATTATTACAACTAGTTTTGGTCACTCATTGCATAATACACGAAACGAACCTCGTTTATCTATTATTACATATTATTTCCAAAAATTTAAGACGTATGACCTTTACCTCAGTTTAATAAGGTATCAAAATCCCTTCACACGACGAACTTCAAAATGTTTCAAAAATGTCATAAAACATCATCACACAAACTTCCATTTAGACCAATAGTCCATTCATCTTGGGTTGAATTAGGGGAATATCTCGGAAAATCGACATATCCAGTATATTAACACGTAAAAACTTATATTTTGACATCCTAATACTTTCCTCAAAATTCACATATAATTGGATGGCCTCAAGTTTTAAAGTCGGGGGTCAAAAGTCACAAAAATCGATTTTTCTATATTTTTTGCAAATATCTCGTTGCTTATGGGTTTTACGCTATTTGTACTTATTATCAACATTGTACAAAATTAAATTCTCTACAACTTTTGTCTTTAACATTTCTTCATAGCTCTAACTGTTTTCGAGATAGAGGACGGAGAGCGGGCGATCAGAAAATCATGATGGGTCGTGGTAGTCCCGATCAAAAACTCGTAATATTAAGATTATAAATTATTGCTAAATATTTAATTTGCATTTATTATTAACTTTTACATTAAATTCATTGTTTTTGGTGTCAATATCTTTAATAACACATACCTGGCCATGTAATTAAAAAATTATTGAGAAAAATACTTAAATTTTATTTTAATTTTAATCTAATTTATACCAATGTAATGACTTTCTAAATAAATAAAGAAGAAAAGAAATAAATATTTAATTAATGTCTTTACTAAAAGTGTCATTTGATAGATTTAATATTTAAGAGTTTACGGATTTTAAACAAGATATACTTAATTATTTTTTTACTTCAAATGCAATTAGTGTAAATGATAATATAATTAAAATGTAATTAAAGTATGTCCCTTAATAACTTTTCAATTACAGAAAGAGATTATGAGTGTTATTGAATTGATAAATTTTAGAATTATTAGAAAGAAAGATCGAATTTAATGTAAAATTTAATAATGAATGATAATTATATATTTATCAATAATTTATAACCTTAATATTACGAGTTTTTGATCGGGACTACCATGACCCATCATGATTCTCTGATCGCGCAACTCCGCCCTCTATCTCGAAAACAGTTAGAGGTATGAAGAAATGTTAAAGACAAAAGTTGTAGAGAATTTAATTCTGTACAATATTGATAATGAATACAAATAGCGTAAAACCCATAGAAAACGAGATATTTGCAAAAGATATTAAAAAAATCGATTTTTGTGACTTTTGACCCCCGACTTTAAAACTTGCTGCCATCCAATTATATACGAATTTTAAGAAAAGTTTTAGGATGCCAAAATAGAAGTTTTTACGTGTTAATATACTGGGTATGTCGATGCTCCTGGATGAACCCCCTATAATGAATGGACTACAAGCTTGTTCCAATGGAGTACCAGTACCTCGTTCGTGAAGTTTCAGTTTATCAACTCAGGTAATGTCCGAGATATAACTTTTTTTTAGTTTAGATTTAATGAGATTTCGAAATTGCTTTATAGAAATAAATTTAAATTTTTCTAAATCATTTATTGGAAGTATAATTTTAGGAAAACTTTTTGTAAATGCACAAGTGGTTGGCACAGTTGAAAATTATTAATTTTTAGCTTCCAAAATGTAACCTTTGAAAATAAATCTCATGATATGTTTAAATGGATAACTTCCAGATTTTCTACAAAATCTATGAATGCTCCAATTTTCATAGAACTTTCTTTTCATAAGTGACTGGAGTCATGTAAATTGACTAACGAAGTTTGAAATTATTAACTCATGAAATTTCAGAGATATTTAAAGTTGATTGTATGATTTTCGAAATAACTCCCAATGATAAAATCCGAAATTTTCTAAAAAAATTATTGGAATTTCAATTTCCATAACATTCTCCATAAATAATCATCAGATTTTCATTAAGTAAACGGACAAGTGCCAAATCATTAACTCATACTTAACGTTTCAAAGATAACCTTTCCTAGGACTTAGGTAACTTGCACCGAATTCCAAAACTTGTAACAACCTAACTGCAAGTTCAAATTCAACAAAACTTTAATTGAATTAAGTTTCAATGAGAGAAAATTCGCTTAACTAACTGGAAGTTACACCAATACGTGACATACTAGCTGTCGATTTTAAGAAGTTGTACCAAACTGACGTAAAGTATATTTACTTGGAAACTCTACACAATCATAGATTATCAAATTTATTTTCTCCGGAAGGATATTATATCCAAGTTTTACATTCAAACTCTTAACTTAAAACCATTCAGTTATTTTAAATTGAAAGGCACAAAAACAACAAGTAACGTCCTGTCTTCTGTGGAAGTTTTTCCTGGGTTATTTGTTGCCTGAATTTGTGTCCTTCGGTTCAAAGCAACCTTAACCCGTTTAGGAACATTTCGAATACTCGATATTTAATACTATACTTGTAACTTTTGGCCAGTTTAGTTGAAGTTAGTATTTGTATCTGTATTTGTCTCCATCGGTTCAAAGTAACCTTAACGACGTTTAGGTACATTTTGAACACTCAATTTATAATGCTGTTCGTGTACCTTAAGGCCAGTTTAAGTCAAGTTAAGACGGCGTTTAAAACTTTACTTCGAGCATTTTTTCACCTCAAGTTAGTTCAAGTTGAGGTGACGGTGACGTTTCGATACAAAACTAACAGTAAGGCAGATGTGGTGTTTTAAGTTAGGAATTTTCGTTTTGCATTAACGACCCCCCGTTCGCGGTTCTCTCCCCTAAGTCACGCCAGTCAAATTTTTTTAGGTCCCGTCCGCAGGGTCTGCCCGAGGTGCGGCAAGGCGTACAAGAACGTCAACGTGTTCCTCAAGCACTTCCAGGTGTGCGGCGGCGTGTCCGAGAACTGCCCCTTCTGCCCGTACAAGACGAAGAGGAAGTCGAACCTGCGCGTCCACATCACGCGCCTCCACCTCACCGAGATCACCTCATGGCTCTAGAGATCGATCACTAACTGACTAATTATTTGAGTGATTAACTAATCGATTAAGTGATTAAGTTTATTCGCGTTGCGTTTTTGTCGTCCGTGTGTCCGTTGTTGTTACTGTTACTTAGGCGCCGTTTAGTTCATTTTATGAGGGTTATCGTTTGAATTTTAGCTAAGAGGTTCCGTTGCGAGAGGTGCGGTAGGGGTTACAACCACCGGCCGAACCTGTGCAGGCACAAGAGGTACGAGTGCAAGAAGATAAGAGCGTTCCCGTGCCCGTTCTGCGTTTACGCGGCGTACCAGAAGAGCCACGTCCAGGACCACATCCACAGGAAGCACGGCGGGCAGTGGTCCGACTCTTGCCATAAGATGTAACACTGTTATTCAATGAGTAAACGTTTAGCGAAATCGAACTCGTTTTAGTCTCGAGACGCCTCACTTCAGATATACTTCATTTTGGATAAAATTTAGCTTCCAACTTTATCTATCAAAACTTGGGAGGAGGAAATCTTGCGTTCGACGTATGAACACACAACTTCTTGACATTCTTGGGAAATAAAACTCAAAGTGTTGCTAACAAGTTTAAAGATGACTAAAATGCCGCTTTTTAAAGGCAGAATTTAAGTTTTCACTAAACACATTGGCTCTCTTATATATACTACGTATAAGTATATAGGTACATTGTATATACTTATACCACGCGTTTGGATAAACGATGACTCACAGCGTAACCGATTTCATGCTGACGCCAAATCTAAAAACAGTTAAAATGTTCTTGCGCACATAATATAATAGCCAACCCGGTAAAACTATATTTCTCTAATAATATCTATCTATAAAAATTGTATTTTGATTAAAATACAGATGGACCTATTAATCACGTGGTCGAATCTTCCACCATTACTTTTACCACATACTGTACGCGACGTAATTCGACTATGGAATATTCAACATAACTCCTATTAAGACTTAGTACAATAAATGGCACAAGTATTACCAAGTGACTGGCGAAGTTTCAATCTCACAACTCACAGAGTATTGTAAAGTAGATGAAATGGCGAATTCGCACTGAATACAAAATCTTGAGGATGATTCACTACAACTCCAATTCTGTACGATAAATACTTAATGTGTGTTGAAATTACCGGCGAAGTTTCGACTTATAAACTCCCAGAGTTCCATGGATGCGAACTACGTATTTGAATGTATTGACTAATTTTTTTGACAACTCCTCTGAACTCCAGTTTTGATGGAAGTTTGTATAATGAATGGTTTCAGTTTAGTAACGAATTTAAGCAAATAACTCGGTTTGAGAATTACAATGGAATTGCTTGTGGCATTTTTGTTATGGAAATTTCTATGAACCTTTTTATTACGCAATTTGGAATGTGTTTGATGTGCAATTATTTCAAATAAATCGTTATTTTCCATTTGATTGTTATTTATTATTATTTCTACTAAAAACTAACATACACAGATTGCAATAAGTATACTAACATTCAAGACAAGTTGTCGTCTTACCCATCATCAAGTGACATCACTTTCGATCTCCGTTGGACCTCCACAGGATGTAAATTGAGGTAGTTTAGACTAAACGAAGAGTAAATTTCCAACATGCAACTCATTCCTACATGTTTCCAATTTATTACGAACTGAAAATTCCAAATAAAACAACACTCACTAATTTAGTGACTGGTGCTTTCCAAAACCAACCCCATTTATATCCCGAACCAAACAGGTGAAGTCGAGGCAGGTTTTTTTCTCCGCAGTTTTAAAACCATTTTGATTTTCTTTCACCAATCCTAACTTCTCCGACTCCCTATTATTACTATGTATTTTTCCAGGTCGAAAAGGCGCGGATATATGGTGCAAACCTCGCAGGTTGTTCTCTAAGGACCAACTGAACGCGTTAACTAAAGAGTACGAGATGAATTCGTTTCCTTCCAAGGAGAAGAAGTACGAACTCGCCAGGTTGACCGGTCTAGATTTCAAGGTGGTCTCGAAGTGGTTTAACAACAGGAGGTCGCGACAGAGGATGAATAAGATACCGAGTTCTTGGGTAGTTTGAAATAAAAATGAAATTGTGTAAATAAAGGGATAATGTAGTTTGGTTGGAGTGGAAGTACTTTATTTGTTCATGAGTAATCCCAAATTTCCTGTCCAAAACACGTCAAGTTACCCCACGGAATATGTTTCATTTTTCCATCAAATAGAAACTCCTTCAGATTTTAAAGGAACTCAATTGGATGATATTGGTTTCGACAATATAAAAATTGAAGTTTAAAAGTTACAGCTTTGAAGTTCATAGTTTAAGTGACGTTACCCCTTAACCCTTATACCTCGAAACCTGGGTATTAAAGTAAGCACTCCTACCTTCAAATTTTATCATTATCATCAACTGAGTCTCAAAACAGTGCAGCTTATACTAGCTAAACTTAAATATCCGGATCCAAATACCTTCCAATCTTGAACCTTGTGTATAAACCCAGAAGTTGGAGATTCGGGCATATTTAAAATTCATACGGTTATGATTGTGTGAGTTGGAATATAGTAAAGTTCAAAATTGAAAGTTCTGTAGTTCAAAGATTGCTGAGTGTGATAAGTCAGTTGTCCAAGTGACTTTAATTTCATACACTTTACGCTCCACAAATTGCAACTACCAACCTTTAACCTCTGGCAAACTAAAACTTCGAAACTTGTACTCTCAAAGACCTAAATTTGAATGTTTTGATGTTTTAAAAGATTGAATAAATGCAAATATCCAAATATCCAATATCCGAATTGGAATCCTTCATCCCTAGCCTTACCGTAAATGCTCCTAAACCTTAAGGGCATTCATAAATAGGCTCATGTACGAATTTTAAAGCTACACACATAACATAAGGAAACTTGTATATTGATATATTTATAAGCGGCAAGTAAGAGAGGATTTTCCGAAATTTATTTACGACATGAGAATAAACAGAACTCTTTTTGCTCTTATGTGCTTTTGATTCAATTGGTCGTATTCATCTAATTGCCTCCTAAAACGAGATAATGGTACTTACGTAAATTGGTGAAGGGTCTTTTAGTAAGGCTAGACTGCAGAAGGCAAAATTAAACCTAGGAATTAATCCATAGATTTATTTTCATCCTAAGATTATATTATAGTCTTGTGTCTTATACGTTGGTAGATAAATCTTTCAATGCATTTTCAGGAATTTTTTAGATTTTCATGATGGCATTAAATTAAACTGCTTAAAATTATCATGTTACAACAATCAACTCTCAAGTTTGATTTAGTCATCGAAGGTATGGTACTATCTTATGTAAGCTTAATTCGAGATAATTATGTTTATCATGTAAGTAAATTATAATTATTACGATAATCGATATGAATAAAATTATACCGATTGAGAGAGCTAACAACTTGATTGCTATCCATAACAGTTTTTGCCTGGAAGTGGTTTCTTTTCAATTGTAGCAAATTACTTTAGTTTAATTTCAACGGCTTAAAATACCAATCGATATCAACTGAAATTGTTATATGACTTTGTATTAAAAATTTCCTAAATTGTTGTTATCCTTTAACAATAGAAATAGACCTGATTGACTACTTTTGAGCAAAAAACTTCTGGTTTGATCCCCTATCTTGAGAATAAAGTTTCAATCCACTTTGTGCAGTATTGAAAACGTATAAGCTGCAAAATGGGGTGGTTTTAGGGTTTTGGTTGTGGAATCGATCTAACAATTTCTCCTCCACTAACACATGACTTTTTGAGTTTCCAACGGTAGCGACGGAAACTTCGATGGAAATATCGCGTTCTGAAACCTTTTTAAGGTCGAAACGTCTATTCCTTTACCTCTAGTATGTTACTTACTGACTCATTTCGATCTTTTAGATCCGACGCTGCGCTGCGCGAGGTGCGGCAAGTGCTACAAGAACAAGCACACGCTCTACAGCCACATAAGCAAGGACTGCGGCAAGGAGAGGATGTTCAAGTGCACGCTCTGCGATTATTCCGCCAAAAGGCGGTATGATCTTAAGAAACATTTCGTGAAACACTCGCATCCGAGGCTTTAGTCCGGGCGCGATGCGCGCGCATAGTCGGTAAGGGGGCGGTCGGCAAAATCGGGAGGAGAGGAGGCGGTCGCCGTCGGCGATGGTGAACCTAAGAGCCTTCTCGGTCTGTTCCAGGTCCCGGCCTGAGGTGCCAGGTCTGCCGCAAGGAGTACAAGAACAGGCAGTCGCTCGCGTCGCACATCAGCACCGATTGCTACAGGGCGAAGGTGTTCAGGTGCAATTTCTGCAAGTACTTGTCGAAGAGGAAGTGGGATCTCAAGAAGCACGTCGTCTTGAAACACGCGAACAAAGATTTAGGACAGGTTGTTTTTAACAGGATTCAATAAACGGTTTTTTGTAAACCCTCTCTTGTTATTAAACACGTAATCGTCCCACATTGGAATCTTGGGGAATTTTCCTTGGCAGAATTGAACGGCTCTCAACATTCGATGAAAATGGAACACCTCAACTACCGATCTCATCAAAGCCAATCCCACTATGCGCACCTTTAAGAATTTTTAATATGCATATTCCGAAAATTACCACATTTACGTTACACAAATTACGGCATTTATGCAGCCATATAGCAGGTAAGTATTACCTATCCTTGATTCATCTGCTGGACTAAAGTGATAAATGTTCACATATTTACTTTCTGCAATCCACCTTAAGTTTTTAGGTGTGATGTTCCTTCCAAACGATCCATCATCTTCTGACAAACAATGCTCTTTCTTCATAAATTCTTCTGTTGCATTTAATAACAATTTCTGTGAAACTGAACGCTCAAAATATTTTACATGGTATTTAAAGAAATGTGGGCGTTCGTTATGAAATATTGAGGTAATCATTATTGAATTAATTACTCGACATCATATCCAGGCACATATCCTGTTCAATTAAGTCTTGATCGAGCAAAATTGCTCTGCAATGCATTACAAATGAACATATACCTTCTTTGCTATTTCACTCTGGCAACACTGGAACCAAAATTCGATTTGTGAAATATGCGCTGTCTAGAGATATTAAGAAAGACGAAAGAAGAAACCCCATATTCTGCACAGTGAGGTTATAAAATCAAACCATTTACCTCCAAACAGTGTTAAGTAATTAATTACAATTACTTGAAAAAGTAATTGAATTACTTTCATTGTAATTGAAGCAGTAATTAATTACTTGCTCTCCAATTGTAATTGACTAGTACTTCAGTTACTCGTTTCGGTACAATTACAATTACTTTTCACAATTACATTCTACAAAAGTGCTTTTAATATTTTTAATAGGTAATATGTAAGTAGCTTAAAGTTGCTTATTGTGGGTTCTGACTACCTGGTTTCTTTGACGCAACTTTATCCCTGTCCCAACCAGTGATTAGCATTAACGATTATCTTTAACTATCCTATTAGGGTCGTGTCTCTAAGAAACGGCTCATTTCGGATGATTGTTGGGGATGGTTGTTTACAACATTTTACCCTCTCAGAGGCTTTTTCTGATTAGGTGTTACTTCATGCCCTTATTTATTTATTTATTTAAAAGAAAATTTGTCCTCATTTCTTATTGTGGCTCGTACCTGACAACTGTGACAAGTAAGGCAAGATGAACATCGAAAATCTTCCACTTGTTTTAAGCTGCGGGCGTTTGTAGTTTCTAGAAATGAAGAAAAAATAATTGCAAAGCGTCAAGTATGTGTTGGTAGCAATAGCGGCTTAATCAGTGCATCTCCCAAAGCAACTTCAAACTTGTAATTGTGTAAACAAAATATAATTGTAATTGCAATTACAATCGCATATTTTGTAATTGTAACTAATTACAATTTACTCCAAGTAATTGTAATTGTAATTAATTACTTACTGTGAAGTAATTTTAATAACACTGCCTCCAAATAAGTTCTCTAATGACGCAAAATTTTCCACTAAAGGAGTAGTTAGCCCTTAAAATGGTTAAGTCTAGAGTAGTACAACTCCTCATTACGTTGTGAACATTTGTAATCCGTACTATGAGAAGCTAAAATATCTGTTATGCTAACATTTAACTTCCACTTTTTGAGAACAGTGTCAAACGCTTATTTCAATGTGTTTCAAGTGGTTGAACTTGTCGACCTGTATTTCATTGACAACAGAACATGACCGTTATATTGCTCATTCTTCCAAATTGTAAGTCATTATGAACAAGATTAGAAGGAATGGTTCCGTACCATGGACACCAGGATGACCATATCTTAGTCCACTTGATTTTTCTTTTAAAAATTTTTTAACGTGCCATTCATAACCATCAAAAATATTTCAAGAATGGAGTTGCCTCATGTATACTTCAGTTTTAGAAAACGAAAGGACAGTATGTGTGATATCTAGCATTTCATTACAATTTTTGTGCAGTTTCTAATTTAGGTAAAATTATTTTTACTTTCTCCTGAGGTACTGAGGTATATGAGAGTATTGTAATCGGGTCGATTTTTCGAAATTAAGTTCTTAGCATTTCTGGACGTTTCGAGGTCCCCTGAGTCCAAAAAACATGTTTTTGGAAAACCGTCTGTATGTATGTATGTATGTATGTATGTGTGTATGTATGTATGTGTGTATGTATGTATGTATGCCTGTGGAAGGATTTTCTCAAAAACTAAAAACCACAAACGGCCAAAACTATGTATTTAGACTTTGTACCATACCAGGACGTGAAAATAAGCTTTTCATTTAAATAGGCCAGGATAGAAGGGTAGTTTACTCTTGTCATTTTTCGGTTTTTTTGAACTTTTCTCGAAATTCACCCCAAGATTTTTTTTAAACTTTGAATATTTATTGTACTATTAAATAGGTATAAAAAAGTTTTCTAACGATTTTGGCTAAATGATCTGTGAAGGGCACTTTATACTTGACAATTTTCGTTTTTTTTTTTGCTTAAATTAACCGTATCTATTTCCCGTTTGGATTTGGCAAACGCATATTGAAACACCCTATATATGAGAAAGTTCTCTGATGAACACATCACGATTTTTAAACTCATAATCTGAGCTTTTATAGAAATTATTACCAAAGACAGAAGATTTTATAAACAGTACCCCTTGTTTGTCCAGTTTTGAGTCATCACACCCAAGACACATACTCAAATACTTGCGACATGCAACTAACATAATTCCCTCAATCAATTTTAACACAAATACCACATCAAACGTTATCCGACGAGTGTTATCAGGTACATCCTTTTGTTTTTGTTAACCCATTCAACCACCTGCCCTCACTACTAACATACTGAATCAAACTCCAATTTCACTAACCCGTAGGTAATTCGTTTATTCAGTTACAGGCGAGACGTTCCGCTGTGTAAACTGCACCAGGAGTTACAGATGGAAGAAGGCAATGCTGAGGCACTTACGCTACGAGTGCGGTAAGCAACCGCAATTCGTATGCGATCTGTGCAACAAGGCGTACACCCAAAGCGGCTCCCTCAGGATCCACTTAAGGAGAACGCACCAGATGGTCTAGGCGTGCTGAGGAAGTTTTCCACCAGTAGTTTTTGTTTGTTATTATGACGGACATCGAAATTTTAACAGCATGAAGTTGAATATAACAATGACGAACATTAAAAATTTTCTTACTGCGTGTTACCGGGATTTTTCATAGATACGCCCTTTACAATTGATGTACAATAGGTAGGTAGCCGTCATCAACTGATGCGTGTGATTAAAAGTTTGTCACTAATATCTTGAACTAATCCTGCTGTTAGCAGAAGCTCCCAACATGTCAGTTTCTTATTAGAAATAAGCGGTTTATTTGATTATACTGAACATATCTCTTCCAATTTCTTTACATTCACAGATACATTCCCAGTTTTAAAACTTTTATGATTCACGTAATGCAATGCAATGAACTACTAATTTAACATGTACCTGTACTAAAGTATTTAGTCTTGTGGTTACTTTGTCACATATCTACTCGCCTTCTTATGCTTCCAGTTTTCAACTGGAAACTCTACAATTTCAGTCTTCAAGAAAGACCTCACAAGTCCCTCCACTAATTTATTTTACGTCTTCGGTCTTTAAAAAGCTGCTTCCTCTTTCATGTCTCGGTTTTTCTTGAACTGTCTCTTACTTCTTCATTTCTCGAAGAGTGAAGTCTTAAACACTAAAAAAGTATTTAAATATAGTGTTCTATGATTCTGTACTATAGGCCAAGCAGCAATCACTACTTTTAAGCTGACGTCTCGTTTTAATATCCACCTATACCAGTATAACAACTGCTACTATTTCATAATTAGGTTCGGATTAAGGTCACCAAGGTACGTACTGTTGTTTCTATTGTAGTAATCAACCTCTTTACTAACTTAATAGAAAAATCTCCCATTTCACTAACCAGTAAGTATTTTGTTTTTCAGTTACAGGCGAGATGTTCCGCTGCGAGAACTGCACCAAGAAATACAGATGGAAGAAAGCTATGCTCCAGCACTTACGATACGAGTGCGGTAAGCAACCGCAATTCGTGTGCGACCTATGCAACAAGGCGTACACCCAGAGGGGCACCCTCAAGACTCACATGAAGAAAATGCATCCTTGGAGGTGAAGTTACTTTGACTGGATGTACAGATGACTCTTCAAAACAAGTTTGAAACGTGTATATACCGCATTTTTATTCAAATCCTCTCCTCGTCTTAAATGACCTGGAAAACGTCGGCTCTTCCCGGTTGTAATTTAAACGCTTGTTGTTTTTAGCAGAGCGGTACGCATGCGATGGCTGCAAGAGGAGCTACAAATTCAAAAGGGGACTCCGCGATCACTTACGGTACGAGTGCGGTAAAGCGCCACAATTCGTATGCGACTTGTGCAACAAGGCGTTTACACAGAAAGGTTCTCTCAAGACCCACAAGAGGAAAATACATCTGTGGAACTGAAAAGTAATGCTTGAATATACAGTCTTCTTGAAAAGAACGTGGAAACTGCTGTTTTATTTAGATCCTACCCTCACGTTAAAGTACCTGAGGTACATCGACCCCATCATCTTCTTTGTTATTTTTAGGAAGACGTTACTGGTGCACAAACTGCGGGAGGAGCTACAAGTTCAAGAGAGGGCTCCGCGTCCACTTACGGTACGAGTGCGGTAAACAACCGCAGTTCGTATGCGACTTGTGCAACAAGGCGTTCACCCGAAGAGGTTCCCTTAAGATTCATAAGACTAATATACATTGGAGGAGCTGAACGGTTCCTCTCCTGTGCAATGTTATGACAGTGGCGTACATAAACTTTTTATAAATGTAAATAGATACATTTGGTCCGATTTCGATCTTTCATTTAGCGAATCTGGACTACTTCTACCGTCTCCCTTATTTTCAGCAGATCGGTACCGATGCGCGAACTGCGAGAGGAGCTACAAGTGGAAGAAGGGCCTTCGTGAGCATTTGCGCTACGAATGCGGGAAACTGCCGCAGTTCGTCTGTCAGATCTGCCACAGGGGCTTCACCAGGAAGCGCACCCTCAAGGTCCACATGGGGCTCAAACACAACAAGAAAATGGTTTAGTTTCCGTAACGTCGTTCCCTTTTCGTTAAGTGCGCTAACTGTTTGTGATTGTATGGGTGTTGTTTCACACATTCTGTATATTGCTTGTCAATTGTTGCACTGTGCGATTCGATGTGACAGAGAACACTTTTGAGTTTAAGTTTTGAAAGTTTTAATTAACAAAGAAAATGCGCCACAGATTCGAAGTGTTTGAATTTCAATTCCATCCCTTGCTTGTTTCGTCCCAACGCCGAGGTCAGGTTGTCCCTCATCGCGCCCGATGAGGCGTTTAGCCCAGGCTACATACTGAAAAATTATAGTTTTCACGGCATAATGTTCTACAGATATCTGAAAGTTTTAAATGGTCGGGGGGACCTATAGAAAGATCACTGTATGACCATATGCAGCTAGAATGTCTCTGTTTTTTTATAAACAATGGGTTAAGGTGTGAACGTCGATTTTTTCCTCATAGAATTTTCCGGTTGCATTTTAGAGAAAAGTGGTCAACAGGACAATCGTAGAGAATAAAAGGACTGTTAATTTGGTTTTTTATAAATTAAAATCGATAAATAAACAATTAAGTTATTAGCAAAACACTATTAACAAAAAAATGAAAGGTTTTTTTACCACCTTTTCAATGCAATTTATTAAAAACGTATGTAACAATAGACAAAAAAGTTATTAAATTTGTTTATAAGCAAAAAATTATCCCCTTTTTAAAATGATTTTTTTAACAACAATTTCATTAAAAATGAGTTGGTCTTCAAACTTAACTTATAGTTCGGCATTCAAGGAACCTATTCCACCTTATTAAATATATGTCGGATTGCAGCCTGGGCAAGCTCAATTGTTTAAACATTGAGTCTCTGGGATAAACAAATAAGATATCTAGTAAACTAATAACCCGATCAGGCTGAAATTTTGCACACTTATAAAGACCCCTAAAGGCTTCATAATTCGTGAATTACATTTCACTTATCACTATTATTGCAAAAGTTATTAACATTTATAAAATAATGAAAAATTGATGGTTTTTTGCTAATAACTCAATTGTTTATTTATCGATTTTAATTTATAAGAAACCAGATTAACCGTCTTATTATTCTCTACAACTTTCCTGTTGACCACTTTTCTCTAAAATGCAACCGGAAAATTCTTTGAGGAAAAAATCGATTTTCACACCTTAACCCATTGTTTATAAAAAAACAGGCACATTCTAGCTGTATATGGTCATACAGTGAGTGATCTTTCTATTGGTCCCCCCTACCATTTAAAACTTTCAGATATCTGTAGAACATTAAATCAACTTTTTTTTGTAGCCTGGTCTAGTTAGGTTCTAGATCTAGAGAAACCTGTATACTACAGACACATCACGTACTGATGAAGACAAGTGATTAATTTGTTTCTCATCTTGCATACGTTGACAAGGTGGGAATGCTGTGCTGTACTTAGTACAACTACCATGTTGCGGAACTATTTTTTAATAATCAACATACGTAAGTATGTAGGCCTGAATCCAACCCCCTCTTTAGGGGCGTTTTCAGTCTTGACTAATTTTATTTCGTTATAACCATCACCGTTTTCCCTGAATAGCGGTTACCATCCATCCCGTAGAACTATCCTGCGTCTGTGTGTTTTAGGTCTGCGGTACCAGTGCCCGAGATGTCCGAAGAGCTACAAATGGAAGACAGGCGTGCAACGACATCTGCGTTACGAGTGTGGGATACAGCCAGAGTTCGTCTGCCAGATCTGCTATAAGAGCTTCACAAGGAGGGACTCCCTTAAAATCCACATGCACCTCAAACACAACACGAATGTGTTTTAAGTCAAATATCGTTGTTTACTTTTCGAATATAACTTCAAGTTTTGAAAGTTGGAATTAACAAGAAACGCCAGAGATTACAAATATTTGAATTTCAATTACATCCTTGCTTGTTTTGCCCTAAACCCAAGTTCGGGGTGTCCCGAACCGCGACTAATAAGGCGTTAGATCCTGGGAGTAACGTTGGCTGTTAGTTACTACATTCACGCGCTCACATTGATGTAATTTAGAGATGGTGGTTCGCTGTTGGGGGAGGAACTCCTAGAAACCTACATACCGAGAAACGTCGAAACCTGTATGCTATACGCACATCGCGTGCTGATTAATACACTTGATTAATGTTATGCATTGCACAGGCTGGACTAAAATAAGTCAGTTCTACCCTTCTTCCATGTATGCCATGTCGTGTTCTTCTGTACTTAGTACACGTACAATTTTGGGTAACCATTTTCCAATTTGCAATACATATAAGTGGGCCTCTCTTGGGACGTTCCCAGCGTTAAGTACCTTTATTTTGTTCTACTGACCAGGCTTTTGAGGCTTTTTCCTCAAAGTTTTATTTCCATCCATCCTGTAGAACTATCCTTCGTTTGTGTGTTTTAGGGCTGCGGTACCAGTGCCCGAAATGTCCGAGGAGCTATAAATGGAAGAGAGGTGTGCAACAGCACCTTCGTTACGAATGCGGGAAACAGCCAGAATTCGTCTGTGAGATCTGCTCCATGGGCTTCAACAGGAGGCACACTCTCAAAGTCCACATGCAACGCAAACATAACATAATTATGGTTTAACTTCGATAACATTGATAACTAACCAGAAACGCCAAACCGAGATGTTTGAATGGGAACAGCATCAGTTGTTAGTAGGGCAATTAATAATGTAATTAGGGACAACGTAGGGCAATGTAAACTTGAACCTAATCCCCTATCTTAGGACGGTTTCATTGCTAACTCCTATTAGGTATTTTGGTATTAGTGACCGTTACCGTTTCCCCAGAAAGTTTAGTTCTTCGGTAGGTTTGAACTGAGTATTTTGCGTTTTGAGAACGAAGCAATTTCCGTCCATCCCGGAGAACCATCCTGAGTTTATGTGTTTTTAGGTCGGCGGTACCAGTGCCCGAAATGTACGAGGAGTTACAAATGGAAAAAGGGTATGCAACAGCATCTGCGTTACGAGTGCGGCAAGGAGCCGCAATTCACGTGTCCGTACCCTAAGTGCACGTACAAGGCTAACGTCAAAGGCAACCTCACTAATCATATAAAATACAAGCATAGTTATTTTGTAAATCACAGGTATTCATTTTAATAAAGGAGGGGATGGAGGAGTGTCAATTCTATAAGGAATCTTTTTACTTAAATTGGTACGATGAAATATGAGAAAACTTTCAAATTTAAACTTCCATAAAATGCTCTATGATGCCGTTGATCCATGCATTCTTGTAACGTAAGTTTTAAAACTTCTAAATCTAATAAAAATTCTGAAACCTTTCTGGAATGTTTTTCTTTCATAAATCTAAAGCACATTTGTTGATTAATCTAACCACTCAAAAAGTTCAACCAATCAAAGGTTTGTGATTAGTGTAAGTGATGAGTGAATAATTCAAGTGTATTTGTGTTATTTTGATGTTAGTGTGCTTTGTTTGGCGAATAGTGTTATGAGAAATAATTGAATTGCCATTTTATTTAACACATGTCGCCCTAAGTGTTCATTTCTTAGACCCTACCGTTACTCAAACTTGAGTCCCTTAACTTAAGTTTGAAGGAATTTTGAGTCTCTTTTGAAACTCCCAAGGTCCTTCATTGTTGCTTCGTTAGATATTGGAAGCACAATGCAAAGGAACTATTAGTTAGTAAAATTTGTAGTACATGACAAAATGAAATATTTACACAAATAAGCAAGATTTTTCAGCCAATAATTTATTTTTAAATGAAGCAGTTTTAGAAGAAATCTCAAACAATTGCAACCAAACGTGAAACGCGGGAAATTTCCATTTTGAACCAGTTGAAGAAGTGTTCTTTATTAGTGCTGTGATCGAAACGAAATACCTTGTTCCTTAACATTTTCTCCTGGGGAGATCCAAAACTGGTTCACTGGTCTCAATTAGAATCTCTCAACTGACTCCACAACCAGTTTGGAATCGGTTTGAAACTTTCTGTTGTAACGCAATTTGAAGGCCGTTGTAAGCAGTACTTGCTCAGGAGAGAAGAACTGTCTTAAAGTACCTAACCGTTTCAAAACGAACAATGCAATTAAATTTGTCCATGAATTTGTACCCCTGATCCAGTAGAATTAGTTGGAAACTTTTCTGTTATGTCCCGATTTCAGAAGTACTCGACCCCAAAGCTGTCAGGTTTGTTCCAGCACTGGTTCCAACCGATGGCTGGTCCCGCGTTGTACCGATTGCTCAGAATCGGTTTAAAACCCTTGCTGGAACAGACCTTCGGCACTACCTTTACGGACGGTAGGGAAGTAAGTCCGACCGACACCCCACCCCAAGTATCAACTGTCGCTCATGCTTCCCTTTCAGTTTTTAGCCGACGATCTCAGAAGCCGAGAGCGGCGAGGACCGTGATCGCATGGCACCAGCTCCAGGTACTGAAGAGGTGGTTCGAGGCGGACAGGTTTCCCGACAAGTCCAAGAGGAACGTCGTGGCCGCCGAGACGGGCCTCGACGTCCTCGTCGTCTCCAAGTGGTTCCAGAACAGGCGTTCGAGGTTCAAATAAGAGGGGAAGGACTCGTTCACGTGACGGATTGAGTTGTGTTGAGAATAAACGAAAAAACCGTGCGTGTGATTTCACCCATTCCACACATACGTAAAGTGGACTTGGCGTGTTTAGTGGGGCTTATATCTCTTCTTGAATTTGCTACAGGAATAGAACTTGTTACTGCGTTACAGGTCGTAAAAATAAAAATGTGTCTGTAATAATAGACTGCTATAGTCTATTAACCCTAGTTTATATAAATTAATTAAATACTTTTTTAAGAAAATTTTCTTCTCCTAAAAAAAGCGTTTGTGGAATATACTACGATTTGTATTTTTCATATATTTTTAATTTAACAACTCGTAATACATTATGCCCAAAATTAGGTGCTTACCATTGGTAAATATTATTATTGCAGATAAAAGGCTGGTTAAATTAACAGAGGTACTTGGTGAAAACGAGAAGTTTGTACTTCGCGTTTTCGATATATCCCCAAATGTATAAGTTTGTGGTGTTTACAGCTCCATGTATCTCCAAAATATATCAAAAAAAAATCGTTCAAATCATAGACCAACCAAGGTATTTTAATAGTTCAACATGGTAAATAAATATACATATAGCATGGGGTTTGTTCTAGCTAATACAAAAAGTGTCAGAAACGTCCTGAGTTTCCTCAGATTGGTTTAAACAGTAACTTGTAACTTTCTAAATTGAGTTGAAAGTACAGTCTAAGTTTCCTCTAGATTATCCAACAGTAACCTTCCAGATTTATTTGATGGTCTATTTGATACCTTTAACGACACTTTCCTGAATTGTGAAATACAGTTCCTTTGTTTAGTTTCTTTGTTAGATGGTTTCAAAGCAACTTTCTAGGCATAATTATAAATAAAATATCTTTTAGACGTTCCTAAAGTAACCTGTTTGGATGTGTTTGTGGACACAATACACAATACAATATCTGATTGATCCTAAATCAACTTTTTGAATTATGTTTTTAAATACAATTTCTGATATATTCTTTTACAAATTACTTGGAAATGCAATTCCTGTTACATACTTTTAAAGCAACTTTTAAGATTTTGCGGGTTGGTACAAGTTCTGCTACATCATCTTACTGTAGATTTTTAGAATTGTTTGGAAATACAATGCCTGTTTTCTAAGGGCAACATTTATAATTCTTCTTACAATTTCTGTTAAGAAGATCTTTTTGCGTCAACTTTTTATACTTGTTCGGAAATACAATTCATGTTAGGTGCTCTTGTACCAACTGTTTCAATTTCTTTGGCAGCACAATCTAGTTACCGGTGCAATTTTTTGTAATGTTTGGTGATGACACAATCTCTGTTAGATCCTGCAATGGCAACTGTTTGGAATTGTTTGGAAGTACATTTAATACAAATTAGATGTTCTCGTAGCACCTCTCTAAATTTGTTTAGAAATACAATTTATGTTGGACGATGCAACTTTCCTAGATTTGCGTTTGTGCAGTAATAATAATGTCACCAAAAAAAAAGCGGTGAATAAGTGACTAGACCTAACATGTTTGCAACATATTATTTTGTTTAATCGATTTAGATCAGAAATTTGTTGTTTTCCAATATGAAGATTTTGTTATATTTTTTATTTGTTGTTAAATTATAAATATTGTGTATATTTGTAACACGTTATGTGGCAACTTAATATTTTAAAAATAGTGTTCAATTTCCAAGTCGTTGGATTAGATCGATAAAGCCTTTATTTGGTACGTATTAAAAATGGAAACATTTGTGAATGGCTCGAAAACCGCAGCTCAATCTATTTCTTGCGTTTGCCGGCGCATTCACCAAAATCCACAACGTTACAGGCCTGTTTAATCTCACATCTCCAATTAAGCAATGTTACGCACTTATTTTCGAACCCACCCCACAACGCAGGTTCTATTCTTTTAATAATTTCAAGCGAGGAGATATACCCCATAAACTACGTTAAACCCACGTAAAATCCCTCCCCCTAGGAAGGTTCTCTGACCACCCTTTACGTGTTTGTACTGACTTAGTGTGACGGTACTGACCCCCACGTTGTTTCTCTCCTTGTTCCAGAGGACATCTCGTTGCTATCGTCGCTCTCGTCGATGGTAGCGACCCCCATCGACGACGAGGACCTGCACGACTTGTTCCCGACGAACCGCCAGCTCGAGAAGTACCACGGCTCGAGGAGCAGGACGAACATCAACCAAAGACAGGCCGACATCCTGCAGAGCGTCTTCGACATCAATCCGTTTCCGGACGCCGCCATGAAGCAGCAGCTCGAGAGGGTGACCGAGCTGCCGAACAGGGTGATCCAGGTCTGGTTCCAGAACAGGAGGAGGCAGAAGAAGATCACGAGGAAGAGCCTCGAGGAGGCGTTCGAGTAGACTTTAACTTGTCGGTGTTAGTGTCGTCGTCGGTGTGTCGTTTTCGGTGTTGTAATTTTTGGTGTATTTACTTAGGATGTAGTTCTTTCCAAAGTAATGTAGATTGGATCGAATAAAGTAACGCACATGATGTGGTATATGGGACATGTTCGTATTAATCGAGTCTACAGTTTATTTAGATGTTGGTATCACGATGAACAATTAAATTATAATCGGTTCTTGTGCGCAATCGATCCGTGATCCTTTGCTCCTCTGAATGTGCCTAGTACATAAACTCACCGTGGCGCGCAACTGGTGTGCACCTATTCTCGCTCTTGTCTTGAATTTTGAAACGAGACCAAGACTTAATCACCACATCTGGCTGAAAACGTACGCTCCATTTCGTTAGTTGAAATCGAAAGCATTGATGTCGATAATGGCGGACAAGTAAGTTTGTAATTTCGTAAATAAGCATTGCAAAACTCTAATTAATTCTATTAAGCCAGACTACAAAAAAAAAGTTGATATAATGTTCTACAGATATCTGAAAGTTTAAAATGGTAGAGGGGACTTATAGAAATATCACTGTATGACCATATACAGCTAGAATGTCCCTGTTTTTTTTATAAACAATGGGTTAAGGTGTGGAAATCGATTTTTTCCTCATAGAATTTTCCGGTTACATTTTAGAGAAAAGTGGTCAACAGGAAAATTGTAGAGAATAATAAGACGGTTAATTTGGTATTTTATAAATTAAAATCGATAAATAAACAATTGCGTTATTAGCAAAAAAACCATCAATTTTTCATTATTTTATAAATGTTAATAACTTTTGCACTAACAGTGATAAGTGAAATGTAATTCACGAATTATGAAGCCTTTAGGGGTCTTTATAAGTGTGCAAAATTTCAGCCAGATCGGGTTATTAGTTTACGAGATATCTTATTTGTTTATCCCAGAGACTCAATGTTTAAACAAATGAGCGTGCCCAGGCTGCAATCCTACAGATATTTAATAAGGTGGAATAGGTTTCGTGAATGCCGAACTATAAGTTAAGTTTGAAGACCGACTCATTTTTAATGAAATTGTTGTTAAAAAAAATCATTTTAAGAAGTGTCTAATCTTTTGCTTATAAACAAATTGAATAACTTTTTTGTGTATTGTTACACACGTTTTTAGACAAAAAAGGTATTCAAATTGTTTATAAGCAAAAAATGATCCCCTTTTTAAAATGACTTTTTTAAGAACAATCTCATAAAAAATGAGTTGGTCTTCAAACTTAACTTATAGTTCGGCATTCAAGGAACCTATTCCACCTTATTAAATATCTGTAGGATTGCAGCCCGGGCAAGCTCAATTGTTTAAACATTGAGTCTCTAGGATAAACAAATTAGATATCTCGTAAACTAATAACCCAATCTCGCTGAAATTTTGCACACTTATAAAGAACCCCAAAGGCTTCATAATTCGTGTATTACATTTCACTTATCACTATTATTGCAAAAGTTATTGACATTTAAAAAATATTGAAAAATTGATAGTTTTTTGCTAATAACTCAATTGTTTGTTTATCGATTTTAATTTGTAAAAAACCAAATTAACCGTCCTTTTATTCTCTACAACTTTTCCGTGGACTACTTTTCTCTAAAATGCAACCGGAAAATTCTATGAGGAAAAAATCGATTTTCACACCTTAACCCATTGTTTATAAAAATACAGGGACATTCTAGCTGTACATACAGTCATATAGTGATCTTCCTATAGGTCCACCCTACCGTTTAAAACTTTCAGATATCTGTAGAACATTATGCCGTGAAAACTATAATTTTTCAGTACGTAGCCTGGGCTATGTAGATAGTACTATAGTGTACGTCTTTTCCATCTTTTCCATCGCTCCTACAGTCTTGGTTTAATTTTTAGACGAGCTGCTCCGCTACGTCTGCTTCACCTGCGGCAGATCGTACAAGAACAAGACCCACCTGAAGAGGCACGTCAACCTCGTGTGCCAAAAGCCCCCGAGCTTCTTTTGCGCGATATGCCCTTACCGCACCCACAGGAAGGACACGTTCACCAGGCACGTCAAGAACCACGGAAAGGCGATGTGATAATTGTCAACTTTACCTTTATATATTTTTCTAAACAGTCTTATCGAGTTTTATTTATTTACAGTAGTACTCCCCCGCCTCTTATGACCCGGTAGTTATACGTCCCCCTTCTCATTTCTGTTTTCTTTTTATTTATTTATCCAGTGAAGCCGTTCATTTGTCCGAAGTGCGGCAGGAGGTACAAGTGGAAGAGGAACATGCTGAGCCATTCGAGGCACGAGTGCGGCGTCATGGGCGGTTACCAGTGCGCAGTCTGCCAGGAGACGTTCACGCAGAAGTCCAACTTCAAGCACCATTTGCTCAGCCACATTATACAGTAACCGGGACAAAGGGAACAATGCTCCTCAAGTCGAGATGTGGACATCGTTTGCTGAGCCGAGTTTAATAATAGTGAATAGAGTCTGGGGTTATGGTCGAGTGGGCGAAGGGTTTTTG
This sequence comes from Cryptocephalus moraei, assembly GCA_946251905.1. Lineage (NCBI taxonomy): Eukaryota > Metazoa > Arthropoda > Insecta > Coleoptera > Chrysomelidae > Cryptocephalus > Cryptocephalus moraei. Next base: position 40,991,784 of record OX276452.1, read on the forward strand.
AAATTTGGCGGTTTCTAGTGTCTAGTCTGGTGTTTGCGCATGTCAGAATGGTATTAATCTTCTAGATGGTTGCAATCGGATAAACGGGGAATTGTTTTGGGAATTGTTATTGGTTAAATGCAAGAGAGAGCTCATTATTCAAGGGTTTTCAAAGCATTTAAAACCTTCTTGTGGTTGAATTTATCTGATGGCGCAACGTATTAAATTGTTTCAATCAGACTAGATACTAGTAACTGAACCATTGATTTTTTGTCTTATATTAGTTTTTTTTTCTTTTTACTTTGAATTCTGATTATTTTCCAATTATATTATTGTTAATTTAAGGCCTGTTTTGCTTAGTTTTAGCGTTAAGTTTAGGCGTACACTATACTTACATCTTTTATTTAACATGGTTTAAGTTGGTTAATACTTTTAGTTAAGTATTTGCTTTGGTGTCAGATGATCGAAATGTGCTATGAGTTACTAATAAAAAAAATTTACTAACGTTTAAACAGTTTTTCTTCTCATCGGTCATACTGACATATTTTGACATTATCGGTTTAGGGCATTTTACGCACTTCAAAGCGAGTTGTATTTATTTTAGATGTTTCGTTATAAAATTAGCTGTTGCTCATGTTCGATCCGTTGTGATATGAACTCCCATACAAATATATAAAGTATGTAGTAATACGTAAGAAAATATTACTTGAAACCTTACCGTCCTACTTGTGAATATCTATAACTTTGTTAAATTTTAGGCGTTCGTTGTCCTCGTTGTTCCAAGACGTTAAAAAACAAGGACTCCCTTTCCACCCATCTTAGGCAGCAGTGCATTATACCGAAGTTCGTTTGCGAAGTCTGCGGGAAATCCTTCAAGAGGAACGACAGGATGCAAAGGCACGCAGTTAAGTGCGAAAATTGGAAACCAATTAGATGATAAAGATGCTGTTAACAAAGGATATAATAGAGTTTATAGAAATAATAATGTATCTTTCGATGAGTGAGAAAGTTGGTTTCGGTTTTCTTCACGAGGGTAATTGCTTTACTGTATAGTGTCCCGAATTAAGAAAATGTAAAATATATAACGATGTAAAGTATGATTGAAAGAAAATTTTAGTTCGCACGTATTGGTTATGGACGTACCAAAACTTATCGAATTATTGGGAATGTTACTATTCACGTTATCCGTCCGAGAAAACATCACGAAATTCAGATTACATTTTGAATCATTTTTCTTTCACGTTTTAGTTTCACCTGATTCAACCAAATCGAATACTGTTAAAATTGCTCTAATATTAAATGCAAGTAATACAGAGGGACTTTTGAATCAATTAGCGATATCTCCAGAAGTATTTGTATTACCGCAATAACCTTTGGGGTGCTTTACGAAATAATCATGACTAGTTCGGTTAGGTTTGGTGAAATGCCCTTTTTCGAATAAATTTTTATTTTTGTAAATTCAAGTAATACTACTAGAAAAGCGACACTATTTCCCCAAAAAACTCTTTTTATAATGAACGATCCTTTCTACACCAAGTTCATAAATTTGAAAAAACAATCACATGTATTCTGTAACGAAGGACAATGATCTACTTATTTTGTAGAATCGTAGAATTTAATTTTCCTATCCTAAAAATTCTCGAAATAGGTAAACCGCTGTAACATTTAGGCCCTGAACGCTTCAAGCACCATTTTTGTGTGATTATTTGATTTTATTATTAACTTAATAATTTGAAAGAAATACTATAGGTAATGATGTCTAGGTACTGAATATGTGTGATATTTTCGCATTTTCATAACATGAAATGGCGAAAAAAAATCTGTTTAATCGTGTTTGGGCCACAGGAGCCCAAAATCCAGTTTTTGATTGACTAATTTATGTGATAATATTAAACCAAGGGCATTTCACCGATCTTAACAGTGTGTTATTTTTCATATTATCCGGTGAGATTTGGTTAAAGTTGTTGTGATTTGCACATGCGACATTGTTTCCTTTTTTTAGAGTAGTGGATTTGTTATTAACGCTACGACTTTCGTATATAAGCGCTCTTCTCTCATAAAAATTGTAACAGACAGTACCTTCATTAGTTTTCGTAGAAAAGCTGGAAAGGAGAAAGTAAACTAACTCACTTTATTACAAAATTAGGTACTGACCTAAAGATCGTCTGACAGTTAACTAGATTAAGTACAATTTTTAGGACTTTTTCCTGTACTAAAGAAAGTAACGTTGCATTCAGGATAAGTGGTACAATTTTAGTTATGAATTCTGAAATTGTAACTTTATGCAAATTTACTTTATTCTTAACCTAGTTAAGTGTACACCTCATTTCAAAAGAGCAAATCCAGTCCTCCACAACTGCACTTTTCCTCATAACAAAGTCCCTTATATCGTCTTTCGCACTTTTCTTACCATGACCCTCAGGATCTGCTATGAATCTTTTTTTTTATTTATAAATTTATATTTTATTAATAAAACCTCTTTGTTACAATGGTTGTTAGTTTCATTTCGGCGGAACGCCGTGCGTAATGAAGTAGTTTCTAATCAGGGAAGCCTGAAGCTTGATTCCTATTTGTTTCTCCAGATAAGGGCTTAATAGACGAAGTCGTTTTTGCAGATCCGTACTTCGACAATTATAACCCGACGAGCGATCTTTCGGGACGGTCCTGCAAGAAATTCTCCTGCGAGAAGTGCGGAAAGGTAATAATAAACGAGATTGGAGTAAGTGCGTTCAATTTAATAGATGTTAATTGGGGAACTTAATGTTTTTTTTTGTTGGGCGAATCAAATTAGAATTTTTTTTTGTAAAAAACTATGTAGACGGGTTTGACAGTTGGAAAAGGTAGTTTGAGATATTATAAGAAGCCTCTCATCTAGAGATTCATAAATTTTTTAGTGGAACCATTATCAAATTAACAATTAAAGTGCCAAAATCACTCTTTTATTTATAACTCCAAATGGCTTAGATTTAGACGTTAGCGATCGCCAGTGAACTTTTAGAGAAAACAATTATCTTTAAAATGAGACTTTCTAGATTAGAATTGCGCTATAAATAACAAAGTTATTGCAAAAAAGGAGGCAAAATGGCTATTTTTAAATATTGTTAATAACTTTCTAATTAGTTATTCGAATTTAGTGAAATGTTAATAATTTGTGAGTTGTAATGGACTTCATAAGTATGCAAAAAATGGGCTCGATCGGTCTACTAGTTTTTGCAAAATTCTAATTGTTTATCCCGTTTCTTGAAAAAATCAACAATTTCTAAGTCCTGTCCAGTCGATTTTTCTAAATGGATCTTAACAAACTTGTTCCCATCCTCTTCGTAAAGACTAATATTAACGTTCTATGTAAAAAAACAATAAATTTTGTAATGTTTGTTTATAAAAAAAGGCTTAACAAAAAGTATGGGTTTTTGAGCTTATAAACATTTACAATAACTTGGTTGGTTTTTTTTCAAACTTTACGGCAATGATTTATTCGAAAAGCTGATTCAAAAATACGCATTTAAAAAGAAAACAATAAAGCCCCACAACCTTTGTGAGCCAAGATAGCCTTTTTGTCAAAAAAAATTCACCGTCGTTACAATCATTAATATTAAAGGCTGAAAATAACAAAGTTTTTAGAAGAAGTGCTGAAGTTTCCAATGGCACTTTCAGCATTTAAAATAACCGAACATTGTTCAATGAAGAGCATTATAAACAAAGAGTAATTGCGCGTTGCTACTTTCCTGCTCGGAGTCCACGGAGTGGGGGAAGCCGACTGGGCGCTCGGCACAGCTCTCCTGAAAAGTGAGCGAACTGCTTCAAATCGGACTGCTCGAAAAAAAGACTTTATCTCGGGTTGTACTTGACCAAAATTCCTCATTCTCTTTTTAAACTGGGATACAATGAAGAAATAATAACAATTAACATACTTTCTGACACAAAATTGCTTGATCCAAAGTCGCCAAAGGTTATGATTACTTTAAATGTTTTTATATACTCTAATTATAGTACATCAATTTGTATATATATTTATTAATTATTGTTTGATAATCACACCTATAAATACACGTTATTTATACATTGTTATCATTATATAATCTATAATCTTCTGAGTTTTTTTATTTTTATCACACATCAAGTAGGTTGCGCAGAAAGTAATTGTTAGTATTCCTTTATTGTATCCCAGTTTAAAAAAAGAATGAACAATTTTGGTCAAATAGAACCAGAGATAAAGTCTTTTTTCCAGCGTTCCGATTTGAAGCCGCGCGCTCACTTTTCAGGAGAGCTGTGCCAAGCGCCCAGTCGGCTTCCCCCACTCCGTGGACTCCGAGCAGGAAAATAATCAAAGCGCAATTACTCTTTGTTTATAATGCCTCCGTTAAACAATATTCGTTTTTTTTTAAACGCTGAAAGTGCCATTGGAAACTTCAACTCTTCTTCTAAAAACCTTGTTATTTTCAGCCTATAATATTAATGATTGTAACGACGGTGAATTTCTTTTAAAAAAAAGGGCTATCTTGGCTCACAAAGGTTGTGGGGCTTTATTTTTTCTTTTTAAATGCGTATTTTTGAATCAGCATTTCGAATAAATCATTGCCATAAAGTTTGAACAAAAACCAACCAAGTTATTGTAAATGTTTATAAGCTTAAAAACCTATACTTTTTGTTAAGCCCTTTTTTATAAATAAACATTCCAAAATTTATTGTTTTTTTACATAGAACGTTAATATTAGTCTTTACGAAGAGGATGAGACCAAGTTTGTTAAGATCCATTTAGGAAAATCGACTGGACAGGACTTAGAAATTGTTGATTTTTTCAAGAAACGGGATAAACAATTATAATTTTGCAAAAACTACTAGACCGATCGAGCCCATTTTTGGCATACTTACGAAGTACATTACAACTCACAAGTTATAAACATTTCACTTAATTCTAACAACTAATTAAGAAGTTATTAACAATATTTAAAAATAGCCATTTTACCTCCTTTTTTGCAATAACTTTTTTATTTATAGTACAATTCTAATCTAGAAAGTCTCATTTTAAAGATAACTGTTTTCTCTAAAAGTTCACTGTTGACCGCAAACGTCTAAATCTAAGCCATTTGGAGTTATAAATAAAAGAGTGATTGGCACTTTAATTGTTAATTTGATAATGGTTCCACTAAAAAATTTATGAATCTCTAGATGAGAGGCTTCTTATAATATCTTAAACTACCTTTTCCTCTTTTCCTCTAAACACCTCTTTTCTTTCTAATTTAATTCGCCTATGTTGTTAACGCAATGAGGCAATGTGTGTAATACACAAAATCAAAGGGGAACGTAATTAATTAATATCCTTTTTGTTGAACGTACGATACTTCACTATCAAATGTGTACTGTTTTATTTAAATTACTTTTCAAATTTATTTCCTGCAGGTATACTCGACGAAAGGCAACATGATTCGCCATTTGACACACGAATGCGGCGTGCCTAAGCAGCTTCAGTGCCCTTACTGCTCCTACTGCGCCAGATACAATCAACACATGAATCAGCATATATTTTTCAAGCATCATCGTTGAACTGAAGAGTGGCAATAAACAATTACCGAATCAGGACGTTTTATTTGACTTGCACCATTTGAGCCTAAATTGCGATTCTAACATGGATTCTCGCTTGTCACTTCTTGTTTTTTGAACTTCCTCCCGTTTTTAGGCAGCTGGCGGAAGTACACTTGCAGCAACTGCAACAGGAGGTACAGCAACAGCGGGAACCTGCAGAGGCACTTGACATTCGAGTGCAACGTACCAGCCTCTATTGGGTGTCCGTACTGCGAGAAGATGTTCAAATACATGTACGTGCTAAAGCGGCATCTGAGCGTCTGCAGGATGAGGAACAACTTCGTATAGAAGCGTTTGAGTCGATTGAAATGGAGATTTTGGAAAAACAAGTACAAAGAAGTGACTTTCGTAGGCAATAGGTGAAAGTATTAAATAATTCCAGAAATGGATATTTTCCGCCCTTTATCGACCACAGTTAGTTGTGCAATACTTTTACGATCACTTACTACATTTTTTATGTTGTATAAATATAAGAGGGTTACACTATTTTGTATTGAACAGATTTGTAATATTTTAATAATAAAAACAGTTATAATTACTAACAATGAAATGGAAGATCACTTCCCCATTTTTAGGATCTAGGTTATGTAGGTTCCACTTTACTTCCAGACTACTACACAGATTAAATAAGTAGCTCACTATCTTTAAGGCGTGCCTGTAATTACATTTCCACACACCTCACTTGCATTTCGACCAGTTACACCTCTCCCCTCACCAAAACCGGATTACCGGTCCCGCCAATATTAACCCTTCGATATTGAATCGGTTCGAATTTCAGACAAGTCGCTGTCGGTGGTGTGCCACAACTGCAGCAAGACTTTCAAGAACCACAACAGCTGGAGGGTGCACTACAAGCTGGACTGTTCGAATAAGTTGACTTACAGCTGCTCGATTTGCGGTTACGCGTCGAAAAGGAAGTACAACCTCCAGAAGCATCTGTACACCAAGCACGGCATGATCGTGCAGGTCAGGGAGGACGAGTCGAGTGACGTGTACGAGATGAGGATCGTGTAGCAAAATGGTGAAAGTGCGCTTTAGGAGGGTGTGGTATTTGAAATGATTGGTGAAGTTGGTGGCTCTAGCGACTCGGTTTGGTGGGACGTTCGGATTATTTCGGCATATGCTGAAATTCGTCTTTCGGATTTTTTTCCGGCTAATTGAGTTCAAAAAAGGAAGAAACTTGGTGTTGCTCTTATTGAAGGTTCAGATTATTTATTATTTGTTTTGAAAGGTTGAAAATGAAAGGTTTGCAATATCATATGATTTTTGTCTTCTAACAAAGTAACTTGCCTTATTTCCCTAGTTTTTTAATGGTCGCTCTATATTCTTGTAAAATAGAATATTTGGAAAAAAATGTAATGTGTTTCAGTTTATCTCAAACGCTCCAAAAGACCCCGCACATATTATATGGAAAAAGACCTTCCGGTGAAATTTGCTAAAAATTTAGGAAATCGTTCGTTTTGTCCCCCTGATCAAAAGTCTGAATGGGGTCGAAGCTCAAAATGCCCATCTTTAGGCTCTACGGCAATTTTTAGTTGCTAAAACGGCAAAAATTCATTTTTTTAAATATTATGTTAATGCTTGTACAGTCCCTTAAGTTTTCATTAAATTGTATGCGTGTATGCGTATGTGTGTTATGTAGGATGTCCATGTCTAATTATATGTGTGTATATGTATTTGTGTGAGAGGGTTTTTGAATGCACAATTATACAAGATTTAATACACACCGTCTCAATAGTATTTTATGGTTTTAATAACCTTGAATGAACTCGGAACTCTCATGCATTTTTCAAAGAGTTCCCAAGCGTTGCCAAAAATTTTCCAAAGCATTAAACCTAATTAAAAAAAAAAAAGAATTTTTGCCGCTTTTGGCCATTAAAAATTGTCGTAGAGCCTAAAGTTGGGCATTTTGAGCTTCGACCCCATTGAGACTTTTGATCAGGGCGACAAAACGAATAATTTTCCAAATTTTTAGCAAATTTCACCGGAAGACCTTTTTCCATATAATATGTGCGGGGTCATTTTTATGAGATTCTGATTAGTCCAAATGGCTATTATTTGGCAATATATGAAAGTGAATTTTGCTGTTCTCCTTAATTTGTTAAATCCATTGTACAAGAATGAGTCAGAATCCGGTTATTTTATATGCAATTGATTATTAGAAAAAAAAAATTTCCTTATTTCAAAATATTGTTTATTAAAATCCCTTTCATATTTTACATTTAATTTATGCCTGGACAATAAAATTTTCTGCTTATATAAAAACACCGTGTAAAGAGCAACCAATATGAGTTTCGGATCCTTAAAACTTTTATTGGTTTTACGGAAAAAATATTTATTGTTCAATTAAAGGAGCCGCTCCCGCCACTCCTCTTACCTTGCCAACCACCCTCCTAAACAGCACTTGAACTAACTAATTTGTTTATATTGACAACAAAACTTTTGAAACATCGCTTTACAATAAACCTGAACTTTACTTCTTTCGCTTTCCTAACCACACCGGCTCTTTCCTCTCGAAACGAACCCCGAACTTAACCTCGTTCTCTCATCTGTACTTTTGTAGGTGGCTACTTCATACAAGTGCCTGATAACACTGAACATTACATAGAGCTCATCCCATTCGTGGAGATGTCCGGTAATAAATCCGCTAGGAAGATGTGCAAGTGGTGCCACATGAAATGTACGAGGAGGCGCTACACGAGGTACCATTGCAATAAGTGCCCCGGTCAGCCCGGATTCTGCGTTTATCCCTGTTTCAAGACCTTCCACGAGCAGATGAAGACGTTAGGAGGGTATCAAAGGGATGATGATTGAATGGAGAGATTTGCCAAGGGACGAATCAGAGTACCTACAAATATTTTTATGTGGCTTATTAAATTATTGGAGTAAATTTGGACACGTGACTAAAATTAGCAAAGTCGAAACTTTCTTACCCTGTAATTTTGGATGATAGAATGTGACTGGTAATACGTTTCGAAATGTTTTTAAACTGTTTCCTCTTGTTTTGTTTACAGTAGTTTTAAGGCGGATTGTTGGTACTGTTTTAGGGAACAAATGCAAGATGAATTATCTTTACCTATTTGGCTCCGTATAGACCAAGAGCTGGGGACGAGATTTCAACATCATCAGTAATATGGAATTCATAAACAGTAATAAACTCTATTACCATCAGTTATTAAAGTTCCGAGCAGGCGGACAGCTTACTTGTTGCGGAGGGTAGTTATAAGGGGTGAAAGTGGTTAATTTTTCGGAAAAATTTCGGCATCGATAATAAGCTTAAAAATGTATGAAATGATAGGTCTTACCATACCTAAACGAAATTCCAAGCGGCGGACACATAAGTGGGTGCAAAGGGGGCGGCGGACAAGGGTAAAGGGGGTGAAAACGCGGAGAGCTAGAGCCGAAATTTCAACGTCATCGTCATCAGTAATATGGAATTCGTAAACAGGAATAAACTCTATTACCATCAGTTATTGAAGTTCCGAGCAGGCGGACAGATTACTTGTGGCGGAGGGTAGTTATAAGGGGTGAAAGTGGATAATTTTTCGGAAAAATTTCGGCATCGATAATACGCTTGAAAATGTATCTAATAATAGGTCGTACCATAACTTAACGAAATTCTGAGCGGCGGACACATGAGTGGGTGCAAAGAGGGCGGCGGACAAGGGTGAAAAATTATCAAATTTCACCCCTTATAACTACCCTTAGCCCCAAGTAATCTGTCCGCCTGCTCGGAACTTCAATAACTGATGGTAATAGAGTTTATTCCTGTTTACGAATTCCATATTACTGATGACGATGACGTTGAAATTTCGACTCTAGCTCTCCGCGTTTTCACCCCCTTTACCCATGTCCGCCGAGCCCTTTGCACTTACTCATATGTGCGCCGCTTGGAATTCCGTTTAGGTATGGTAGGACCTATCATTAGATACATTTTTAAGCTTATTGTCGATGCCGAAATTTCCCCGAAAAATTAACCACTTTCACCCCTTATAACTACCTTCCGCAACAAGTAAGCTGTCCGCCTGCTCGGAACTTCAATAATTGATGGTAATAGAGTTTATTCCTGTTTACGAATTCCATATTACTGATGACGATGACGTTGAAATTTCGACTCTAGCTCTCCGCGTTTTCACCCCCTTTACCCATGTCCGCCGAGCCCTTTGCACTTACTCATATGTGCGCCGCTTGGAATTCCGTTTAGGTATGGTAGGACCTATCATTAGATACATTTTTAAGCTTATTGTCGATGCCGAAATTTCCCCGAAAAATTAACCACTTTCACCCCTTATAACTACCCTCCGCAACAAGTAAGCTGTCCGCCTGCTCGGAACTTCAATAATTGATGGTAATAGAGTTTATTCCTGTTTACGAATTCCATATTACTGATGACGATGACGTTGAAATTTCGGCTCTAGCTCTCCACGTTTTCACCCCCTTTACCCTTGTCCGCCGCCCCCTTTGCACCCACTTATGTGTCCGCCGCTTGGAATTTCGTTTAGGTATGGTAAGACCTATCATTACATACATTTTTAAGCTTATTATCGATGCCGAAATTTCCCCTAAAAATTAATCACTTTCACCCCTTATAACTACCCTCCGCAACAAGTAAGCTGTCCGCCTGCTCGGAACTTCAATAACTGATGGTAATAGAGTTTATTCCTGTTTACGAATTCCATATTACTGATGATGTTGAAATCTCGTCCCCAGCTCTTGGTCTAGTACGGGGCAGCACTGAGGGCTCAAATTAGGTTGTATATTAAGAAAATCATTGAACCAATTTTCTTGATCAATTTGGCTTTAAAACAAATGCTCAATGTTCCTTAACAAAGTCTATTTGCTGTTCTAACTGCTAAATTTAGACTTTATTAAGAAAATATTTCCCTTAATCAATGTTCTCCATTTGATTCTTAAAGGCGCTAGAATTGGCTAAAATTTACTTTATCTTATAAATTCTATTTGTTGTTATCAAAGCGACAGATTTGTTTTTTTTTGTTACGAAAATTTCCAGCGAAGTTTTCCTTAGTCAAGTTTGAGCTTAAGTTGATTTTCAGTTTTGGTGGTACACAATAATTCTTGATAAAATAATTTGACACTAACCATGCTTTGTGCCGTCTATTTGATTCTAGAAGGCGCTAGAATCATAGCTCATGTTGACTTTAACCTAAAAATTCTATTTGTAGGATTTGTTCTCTAATTGTCGAATTATGATTTTTTTTTGCTTAGGAAGTTCTTAACCAACTTTCGCTGAGTCGAGTTCTAGAAGGAACAAGAACAAGAGCTTACTTAAGATTCATTCATATATTTGAAGTTAGTGTTACTTTTGAGTGTTACAGATGAATTCTATATTGATCCACTTTGAAATTAACCATCTCATGATTTCTATTGTCCATTTAGTTCAAGAAGGCGCTAGAATGAAGGCTCAAATGGCATTACATTATAATTTCTATTTGCTTTATGTGTGTCAAATTAGGGTTTTTTGGTAACATTTCCAACGAACTTACATTCAATTGAGTTCTAAAAGAACCAAGAATAAGAGCCTAAGTTGTATTTTCTTTGTATAAATTATTTTTGGTGTTATTGAAAAATTCTTGACTAAAACTTATTGAAAATGTTGACCTTCTTCATAAATTATATTTGCTCTCAACAAAACGCCTAATAAGGTTGAATCTAGATGCAACAGAATAAGAGCATAAATGGGCTTTGTAATGTAAAATTAGGGTTGTTTGATAACATTTCCAACAACATTTCCTTCAATCGAGTTCTAGAAGAACTAAGAATAAGAGCCTAAGTTGAGTCTCCTTTGTATAAATTATTTTTGGTATCATTGAACAATTCTTGACTAAACCAATTGAAAATATTGACCTTCGTCATAAATTATATTTGCTCTCATCAAAATGCCAAATAAAGCTGAATCTAGATGCGGCAGAATAAGAGCTCAAATGGGCTTTTTCGTGCAAATTATATTTACTTTCCCTAAAAAGTCACTTAAGTTTTTGGTTGATACATTTTTTAACAATTGTTCTTTAAGTTCTACAAGAACTTGGATTGAACGCTGAAGTTACTTTTCCTGCCAAATTCTGTTTGTTGTTATAAAATTGCTAAATTACCTTCTTCGTTAAGGAAATTTTTAACAAACTTTCTTTCTGGACGAATCAGAACTTGATTGAAATATCTTTTGATCTTTACGAATTATTTCTCTTTGTTGTAGTAGGGTTTGTTGGTTTTCTAATTTAAAAATTTTGTAACAAACAAACCAAACTGCCTAAGTATTATTCATGAACATGTGCTCTTCGTGCCTTTGAAATATTACACACCTTATTATACGGATCACGAATATTTTTTATATCGTAAGTTAACCCATAGAATATTTTTCATACACTATATACATTTAAACAATACATCTAGAATAAATATAGATATTTTGGCACCAGTTTCGTAATCTTAACTGGATAAACGTTGTTATTAATTCTACTACTACTTTCAATGAGTGTTATTTAGTAATCTTAATTCACAAGGATAGGTTTGTCTACTGTTGACATTAATCATATTTAGAACTTTAGGAACGTTATGTGATAATCGAAGTGTGACCTTACAATTGTTAATGTTGGATACCCACGTTTATATGTAGTTTATTGTTGTTGAAGACTCAATATTGTTGATACACTTAGTTACTGTACTTTAATGAGCCTTATGATAGCTGGCAAAATATTTTATACACCCCATGTTATTTTTAATTTTTTTAATTAAACGTCAATATTGGACTACCCAAGTGTCTTTATGGTGATATCCTTTGAAAGGTGAGGTAAGGTTACATCACTTGTGAAAGTTGCTGTGAGCACATTATTATTATTAACGCAAATAATTTAATGTTCAAACTTAAACCAACGAGCTGAAAGGTAGATTTATTAAAAAATGCATACGAGGTGTGAAAAAATACAAACGTCAAAATTTTAAAATATTTGCAAATAACTTTTTCTTTGTACATTTCTCAAAAACATGTTTTATACAAAAGTTGTTCGTCTCTATAAGGGCAACAAAAAACCTTAGTAACATTTTTCTCTCAGACGCGAAATAAAAGTTTTTCTTATTTTTATTTATTTTTTGAAAAAAATAACTTTTTTTCTGTACGTTTCTCGAAAGAGTGTTTTATACAAAAGTTATTCGCCTCTATAAGAGAAATAAAAAACCTAAGTAACATTTTTCTCTCAGACGCAAAATAAAAGTTTTTTGTTTTTTTTGTGAAAATAACAAGCCGCCATTTTGAAACCGCTAGACCGATTTGGCCCATTAACGAACTCGACCGAGATATTCGGCCAACTGATTTTTGTTCCAACTTTTATATCAATACGTTAAACTAGGTGTTAAGAAAAATACAAACGTCAAAATTTCTAACTTTTTACATCTAACTATTTTTATGTACATTTCTCAAAAATATGTTTTATACAAAAGTCGTTCGCTTCTATAAGAGCAACAAAAAACCCAAGTAACATTCTTCTCTTAGACGCGAAATAAAAGTTTCTTGTTTTTTTTTTAAATAACAAGCCGCCATTTTTAAACCGCTGGACCGATTTGGCCCATTAACGAACTCGACCGAGATTTTCGACAAACTGATTTTCGTACGAAATTTCGTTGTGATTCTTTAAAAAATGCGACCTGTAGCTTGCCGACAAATTTCGTTATATCCGATATACATAAACTTTTGAGAATTGATCTCTAAATACCAAAAAACTGAAACCTCTTTTTTCGACATCGTTAACGAATGCAATACTAGATATAAATCTACCAAAAGGGCTCTCCACTACCGTCATTAACCCTTCTCCGTTTTCAGTGATGTGCCCCGGTTGTTTCAAATATTACTGCAAACAGACCATAAAGAAGCACGAGGCTCTCTGCCTGTCCAACTCTGCTTATAAATGCATCGAGCCGAATTGTCGATACCACACGAAGATCAGATCGAACTGGTACAGGCACATGAGGACCATCCACGTGCATAAGTACACCAACGATGAGCTGACCAAGTACATCAATCGAGCCATACAGTGCTTGTGAGATGAGATGGAAATCGGATCAGAGTTCCGTTGAATTAGATCTGTAGGAAAGAGGAGAAGTTTCATAAAGGGTGTAATGGGTTAAGTGAGTTTGTCGTTTTCGTAACCCACAGGTGCAAATAAAGTAAACCCTATTGGGCATCTAAATCGTTTCCACAGCCTTCCTAAGTTAGTATCGACACTTCGGCAAATCATGACAAGCAGTCACCTACCCAGAGAGCTCTATGACATTCAATAATACACTAATAAATTAGAAGATCGATATGTAGTACGTTCCCCCAACAACAAATCCACAGTTTTTACCAATAATTCAGAATTGTTACAAACGTGACACGTTCCACATCTTCACGATGCTCCCATCGTCTAATCCTCTTCAGCAAATTAGATTACTTTATAGCGAAAGTAAGTGATTAGAACTAGATTTGATCTGCGTTTACTCACTTCATTCCCGACAGTTTCACTATCGATTATTGCTATTTTCATTTTAGTGACCTGCCCGCGTTGTTTCGTGTGCTTCCCCCAGTCGACCATAAGGAAACACCATCAGATGTGCCTCAAGAACTTCGCCTACAAGTGCATAGAACCGACGTGCAAGTTCCACACAAAGATCAGGTCGAACTGGTACAGGCACATGAGGAACATACACAAGTACCAGAGCGCCAGCCTCATCAAGTACATCGATAAATCGATACAGTGCATGTGAATGGTTCAAATATTTTTATTGCTTAGAATTGATGGCTTTGCGTTTATTTCTGGACACGCGCTATATATGTTTAATAGCATATATTGGAGGTTTTTGAAAATATCTCGAACACTTGGATTGGCTTATGTGTTCAATGTTACTGTATCAATTCGCTTCTCAGTTCGTCAGAATTGATTGGACAATAATTCCAAGTTACCCAACAATTCCCCACTGCGAGCTTTAAATAATAATAGTAGGATAACTAGCACCGTTCTGTACAACTACATCAAATTTTCGTCACCATGCGTCTGGGTGTAGGTTTAATTTGGATCTAGTGTGCCAGAACGGTGCTTGTCATACTACTATTAATGAAACGAAATTATTGCTCCAAAATTGCGTCATTTCACTGTACAAAGAGCTTTCAAAAGTGTCCAAAACTTGGTATACAATTGAGGATGCTATAAATTGCACAGTTTCAAAAATTGCACACGATATATAAATTAGCAGTTCGAGAAAGTGAAATAAATGGACCTACTTAAAACGATGTACAAAAGATAAGTATCGCCATTTTACAAAGTTACATTGTAAGTCGTTTTGTTTTTGTGATTGGTAGTGATCTCCTATCATGTTTTGAACTTGTATCCTTTTAGTCTATGCGAGGACCTTTCGATATTAAGATTATACTGCCGCAAATGTACAAATGTTCCATTATACGTACTTACAACGAAATAAAAATTATTTATCGTAACATAGTTTGTGGTTTCGCAGACATCCCCCCGTTCAATGAAAGTCAGGACCACTCCTAATTGCTATAGTTTACTAATCTACTTAACTTTTTAGGATACAGCATGAGTACCACCAACTCGACTTATAAGTGCATTGAACCGTACTGCGATTTCCAGACTAAAAGTAGTTCCGATTGGTATAGACACATGAGAACTGTCCACCGTTATAATAACAGAGATCTAGTGAGGCTAATCGATCAGTTGATAGCGTGAAAATGGACTTATCAAGGAGGTGACAGTGTTAAGGAAGTTAATAAACCGTTATTTTTCAGACAGGCGGAGATGTCCTGTTTTGAAAATACAAATTGTATAAACCCTTGAGGAAAGAAACCAAAGGGGAGTTAGAACAGAAAAGTATTTGATGCGTTTTCGGAACAGAAAAAAATATTTCTCCTTTTTTGAAAAAGTGTGGTTTCTTAAATTTAAATCTTTATGTGTCTGTTACGCTGGAATATCCATTTTTATTTCCTCGATCGGATACACTTCTTCAGAGCTCCTTTCAGAAAGTTATGAATAGCTTTTTTAAATGGCTTGTGAAACTCATTAACGATTAACGTTTGATCGACGATAAAGTTTGATGAAAATTTGGTCTAAAATTGTAATCTATTAAGCCAGTTGAGTACTAAATAAAATATTTACTTAGAAAATGGTATTGCGATATATAGTCTCGAACACACTAAAATATAATAGTACTAGATTGTGTGAACCAAAAGAAATACCTTCCTAACAGTATTATTTGTAACCAAGGCACTGATTAATTCTTTATTGCAATGTATAGCTTGACCAAAAGTCTTTTTCGCAATGTAACTGTCGGTAAGGTATGTACCCTTCCTCGAGTTGGACTCAAAATGTGACGGACTCGTGGATCCATTACTATGGTCAAACTATACCCATTCCCATTATCATTATCTCTGTTACTATTTACTTAGTCGCTAATAAACCTCTTACAACCCACAACGCATTCCCGTTGCATACGTCTCCTTCATGAGTCTGTTTTCAGCGAACTTTCAATGCGACGTCTGCAACAAGACTTACATCGCTTACTCCTCGTTCTGGAGGCACAGGAAGTTCGAGTGCAGCCAGCCGAAGAATTTCCAATGTATCTACTGCCTGAGACACTTCAGGCAGCGGTACGATATCAAGAAGCACGTCAGGAACCTGCACAAGGACAAGATCGACGAGTTCGAGGTGGTGTTCAGGACTTGCGACCTCAAGAGGACGACGTAGATTGTTTTTGAGGAGAAATCGAAGCTGTGCGACCAAAGATCCAGAAGAAGTTTGGGTAGTACTTGCTGGTTGTAAGGGTTTAACGAGGTTGTAATTAGGATTTGTGGAGAGAAAGTGCGGATACTTAAAATATAACATTTGTTGGAACGTTTGTGGTTTGGAGGTTTGATTCGCATCTCCCCCAGGAGGGTTTTATAGTACCCCTTAACACGGTAATTTGTTGGGAATGGTAATGTCCTGTGTGGGACAATTATTCCAAAAAGATATCCAAGATAACTAAAGTGCTCAATGAGTAGTACAGATGCCTAGAATTCTTTCCAACTAAGTAAGGTACCACCAACTTCGTGGAAGACGACCAGGAGAGCAAGACCCTTCACCAACCAATCGGAGATGCCAATGCACTACGAGATTAATATTTGAGTTCCGAATAACGGTTCTGATTTTTAATACGAAGAGGTAACGAGTAACCTGCACCTACCCAATCATAACACCTATAAAACCCATTATTTAAACCTATAACATGCTTCTTCCTGTACCTCAAGCCTTCCAGCCTTTATTCCAGTTCTTGAACAAAATTTCAAACCTGGTAGAATTAACTAAAAATAAAATTTTTAGGGATTCGACGTTGGAACTGTAGAGAGCACACCTCCAGGTCGTTGAGGAAGGTTTCCTGCACTGTGACCCCCCAAAACTAATGAGATGTGGTTCAATTTGCTTCGTTACCAAATGAGATGGCTTTGTGGAGACGACCCAAAGACATTTCCTATCACACGCAGACCTTGTTACCCCAAAAGTAATTCGCCAATAAAACCAAAAAAACTTGTTTCATTTGGTTCGTTCCATAAGACGACCCAGACCGATCTACTTTCTTACACCAAAATTGAGTGAGGAAACGTTCAAATCCGCTCCGTTCCTCCAAAATCTGACGTATATTTCGCCGATTCCCCTTTCTAACTCTCCCGTTTCCAGACCGTCCGACGGGCGCCTTCCAGGCGCCCCAGCTGAGCGTCGTCGCGACGTCGGCGCCGGAACCGTCTCAGAAGGAGCGGAACCTGACGTGCGGCAACTGCGGCAAGGTATTCAAGAAGAACCAATCGCTCGTCTCGCACAGGAATTTCACCTGCGGGAAGCTGAGGGACCACTGCTGCAAGTGGTGCCACACGTACTTCCTCGCCAGGCACCAGCTCACCGTGCACCTCGAGAAGTGCTCCGTCAGAAGGAAGAGAATGAAGTTGTAGGGCTTCCCCACCCTCCCTGGGGATGTTTTTGGGAGTTTTGGGGACGTGGTGGTGATTTTGGGTTTAAAATTGGGTTTGTTATGAGGGCGGTTACGAACGTTGTTTTGTTGATATTTGGGTAGCACGTGTTTTTTTTTTCATCAGGCTTAAACGGTAATCTAGTTAGTAGTTTGGAAAAAAATTCATTTCTTATACTGAGCTGGAACCCACTCCCACTTTGCTTGAAGGTTGGTCAGAAGACTTGTGTTTTGTTAAGTTTGTGCAAGTCTCAAATTAATTTCCCAATTTGAGAAATATCACTATGTGGCCATTTTTCAATCGTGCCACGTATGGCTTTATTGTGACGTTCAGAATTTCAGATTTAGTTGTTACTTTACCACAACACTAAACAAGGTCATGTTTAGTTTGCATCTACCAAAATACCTATTTTAGAAAATAATGATATAGTACCTATTATTTCTAAGTATCGCTTATTCAATATTATATATTACGTTTTATTCGACATTCCTTGGAGGCTGAGTCCTCTTTTTGTTATATAGATTGGTCTGCTTATGAAACGTTTGTTTTCACTTTACTTTTAATCGTTATGAGTTAAATTATTCGAATTACAAACAATTAAGTTGCTTGTTATTTCTAATGTTCCTTCGGTAGCTGTACTGGAGTGTTGTCAAAATAGTGTCTTTCAGTAAAGGAGCCAAGTTTAACTCATTAGTATATTTTTGATAGACATAAATATTTGGGTTTTGTTAAAAATACTTGTATTTTCGGCCCAATCACTACACTTGACATATATTAAACTTCGCTTAATTGGCTGTTAAATTATATTTAGAACTTCCTTTTTGTTTGTTCTTTATTATCGTTTTTGCATTTCTGCTAGTTAGTTTCGTTTTGGGCAATTTTTAGTACACAACTGCAACACTTCTCCCGTAAGTTGATAATGTAAGTTAACTAACCTTTAATATTAATTTGTATTGTAAATAAAGCTTAACCCACTCGAGGCGTTTTTCTTTCCCTTTTTCCTTATTATAAGAGTTTTTTGTAACATTTTTAAGGGTAAATACTATGTGAATAAAGCCTAATCCTAACTATACCCTCTGATTTTTAAACCAGTTTAGGGTGCGTCCCCCAACGTAAGAAAATTTAGTTTAAATAAGCCGGACGATAGTAAACTGCACCGAAACCCATTACCGGCTTATCGGATTACGATAAGAAAGGGATGATGCACGGACCATAAAAAGGTAGCAAAGGAATCCGATCGGATAAATGTATACTAAAATCTTATATAAATGTAGTAACAACTGGAGCAATTTTTCAACCAGATTTATTTAGTATAAAATTAACTCTGAACTCTATTGAATGAGGTATCGTCTTAAAGCGTTCAAAAAGCCGATTTTTCTGAACATATTTTTTTATTAAAATGTTTGTTTGTTCCAGTTGTTACTACATTTATATAAGGTTTTAATATACATTTATCCCGTCGGATTCCTTTGCTACCTGTTTATGGTCCATGCACCATCCCTTTCTTATCGTAATCCGATAGGCTGGTAATGGGTTTCGGTGCAGTTTACACCCGAGGAATAAGCCTGGCCCCTCTGTGTGTGTGTTCTCCTCCCCCTTTCCAGGCAAGGAACGCTCATACCTCCCCGTGGTCCTTGCTGGGCAATAACGAAAATCCCTCAAATTTTCGTCATTGGCAGAACTGAGCGCACATCCTCTCTCTTCTCTCAGACACACATACACACAATCACACTCACACACACAAAGACAAATATTATAGAACTCTTCTTTACTAACATCCATTTTCTAGCTCAGTAGGTGGAGGGTGTAGACCTAGGTACCCGTCGGGACCCAAGTACTCATTTACCCGAGTTAATTCCAGATCGCTTTAACATCGCCAGGATGGAGGAGGACTTCGTCGAGCACAACGGCGTCTTCAGCTGCGTCAATTGCTACAAATCGTACAAGTTCAAGGGGAACATAAGGAGACACCTCAAGTACGAGTGCGGCAAGGAGGCGACCTTCGCCTGCCACCTCTGTCCGTTCAAGTGCAAGAGAGCGGACTATCTGAGGTTCCACCTCAACTCGAAAAAGCACGCGAGGGACATGCAGAAGACCAAGGAGTTTAACATTGTTTACGTCGATTAGGGGAAAGTTCGGTTTCCGCGATTTTACTCGTCCTGATTTATGGACTCGAATTAAGTTCGCGTCTCGGCCCTTTGGGCGTCGGTCGATAGGAGTGATAGTTGCTACCAGTCGTATCGTGACGTTGGTAATTGTGTTTGAACAGTGTTGTGGGATTTTCTAAAGAGATTCTGTTAGTCTCAAAAAGTCCACAAAATCGTCAATTTTAGGTCCACATTGTGAGGATGCATCGACAACTTTTTATTGTATAATGCACTAGATGGAAGGTTAATTTCCTGCGGTTAAAAACTTGCAATAACGTCCCTTTAATAACCCCCTAGACATTTTCCAAAACTATTTTGAGACGATCCTGATACTCATTATATGTGTACTCCTCTTAATTACGTATCTTTGGGCCAGACATTTTTAAAAATTCCTGCACACGATATTCGCAGGTTTGGACTCGCTTCAAATTTTCCAACTTTGAAAAATGGGAAACTCCTGGGATACCCTGATATTTTCAAAAGTTACAAACACACTTGGTTCGCGTCAAAATTCAAGAACTGTTTGAAGCGATTTTGAAAAAGATGCTAACCTGACCCATTTATTACATAGTCCAGTCATTGCAGGGGGTTCACCTAGGAAAATCGACATACCCAGTATATTAACACTAAAAAACTTTTATTTTGGCGTCCTAAAACTTTCCTCAAAATTCACATATAATTGGATGGCCGCAAGTTTTAAAGTCGGGGGTCAAAAGCCACAAAAATCGAGTTTTTTTATATTTCTTGCAAATATCTCGTTTTTTATGGGTTTTACGCTATTTGTCTTTATTATCAATATTGTACAGATTTAAATTCTCTACAATTTTTGTCTTTAACATTTCTTCATACCTCTAACTGTTTTCGAGATAGAATGCGGAGAGCGCGCGATCAGAGAATCATGTAAGGTCATGGTAGTCCCGATCAAAAACTCGTAATATTAAGGTTATAAATTATCGCTAAATATATAATTATCATTTATTATTAAATTTGACATTAAATTTAATCTTTCTTTCTAATAATTCAAAAATGTATCAATTCAGTAACACTCATAATCTCTTTCTGTAATTGAAAAATTAAGGGACATACTTTAAGTACATTTTAATTAAATTTTCATTTACACTAATTGCATTTGAAGTAAAAAATAATTAAGTACATCTTGTTTAAAATCCGTAAGCTCTTAAATATTAAATCTATAAAATGACACTTTTAATAAAAACATTAATTAAAAATTTATTTCTTTTCTTCTTTATTTATTTAGAAAGTCATTACATTGGTATAAATTAGATTAGAATTAAAATATAATTTAAGTATTTTCTTTAATAATTTTTTTAATTACATGGCCAGGTAAGTGTTACTAAATGAATTGAATATTGAAATTGCTAATTAAATATTTAGCAATAATTTATAACCTTAATATTAGGAGTTTGTGATCGGGACTACCATGACCTCACATGATTCTTTGATCGCGCTCTCTCCGCCCTCTATCTCGAAAACAGTTAGAGGTATGAAGAAATGTTAAAGATAAAAGTTGTAGAGAATTTAATTCTGTACAATATTGACGTTAAATACAAATAGCGTAAAACCCATAAAAAACAAGATATTTGCAAAAAATATAGAAAAAAATCGATTTTTGTGACTTTTGACCCCCGACTTTAAAACTTGCGGCCATCCAATTATATGTGAATTTTGAGGAAAGTTTTAGGATGCCAAAATCGAAGTTTTTACGTATTAATATACTGGGTATGCCGATTTTCCGAGGTATTCACCTAATTCAACCTAAGATTACTGGACTATATCGATTAGTTGATGATCTGATTTTGATTAAAGAAATGTCATGAAATGTCGGGCTGACAATTCAAAATCAATCGTCAGACTTATTGCTTTTAAAGCGTGTTCAATACCTTAAAGTGTATCGTCGTTTTAAATTTATTAGAAAAATACTACTTTTATACACTTTCTGGAACTCAAATTAATAATGAAATTTTACTCCATTTTTAAATTAGTTAATACTATGATCAGTAAAATTTACAACTAGTTATATTTAATAAGGCCCGATAGTAATCGGCTAATGCGTAAGTAGCACTTGAGTCGTGACTACAAGTCAAAATACTCCCAGGATCAGCAATCTCGAAATTATACCTTATTGGTTTTGAGTTATTTTTTAACCTACTTTTAAATTAACGAATAAAGACTGACTCATTTAAATACTGATCAAATTTTTACTACATTTTATTACTCATTAATCTATTAATTCCAAAGTTCACCGTTTACATCCAGAGTTCAATTAAAATCGCAAAGTGTTTTAGGGGGTTAGTATTTTTTATTAGGTTTAGTTAGTTTGCGCTTGGATATTTCTAAGGACCGTAATTGATAATTATGAAACCAAACATTCTTTTTTTGATTTGTTTTTTTTTAAATCAATTCGAAAATCCGTGGAGTTTTCACCAAAGCTGTGATTAAATTACCGTCTTTCTAATAAGGTAATTGGGGGTAATAAGGGGGTAGTTATGCCCCTGTACTCTACTCATGTAATTGCCTTGTGTAACTTCCCTCGATCGAGAGTTCTTATCTTAAGGTATTATCCACTGAAGATTACTCGCACAAATGTGCCTTAACTCAATTAAGTATAAATTGCATACCGTCCACCTATAGATATAAGGATTAGACTAGCATCATATATAATCACCTACTCGTATATACTTTTTATTGTAATTTTAAGCGAGCTTTTAGTATATAATTTTTGTATTTCATCCATTTTATATCCAATAAACGTTTTTAATCTTCTCACACGTCTACGCCTTTCGGACCATTCCAGGCGTTTTGCATGTCAGAACCGTCGCGACGCCGGATCCAACGTCTCAACAAGATTCGTTTTCTTTCCAGCTCGCGACTCGTTTTTCCTCTGCCCGAACTGCAGCAACCAGTTCAAGTACAAGAGTAACCTCAAGAGGCACATGAAGTACAACTGCGGCGAGGCGATGAAGAGCAACAACCAGTTCCGGTGCGGCGAATGCCCTAAGAGTTTCACGCAGAAGGACAGCCTCAAGAGGCACCTGAGGCAGATCCACGTGCCGACCCATCGATATTCCGCCTCGTAGGGTCGACGAAAATGATGCCAAAGTGTTGGTACGATGTTAAGGTTCAGTGGAGTTTGATACTTTGAGACAATCGATTGTACTGTTTTGTGAAATTTGTGTCGTAGTGATTTGGTGAAATGATTAGCACCTCTAATCAGAGTACTAATTTTGTTGTGGTCTTCGGTTTGCACAAGTTTGGTAATAATAAAGCAAATCCGCTGGTTTACGGGATTCGCAGGGATGCAGGAGTATTGAACTCCAGACCAGGGTTCAATAGGTGTCACTGAGGCCCCACAAATTGAATACAAACCTCATTAAACACGCAAAACTTAGACTTTAAACCGTGTTGGTAACCCTATGCTTGACTCTAACAGCTTGAAAACCGTCACCTACAGAGTCTACAAATCTTTCAAGAATTAACTTCCTGGACCAAATTAGAGATATTTAGAGACTCTAAAGTTGAATGGTTTGCATGTTGGACAAGCTCTGTAAATCTACAAGCTCTTCAGTTTCAACGCCACTTTAACCATGTGAGCAATGCCCCAAAGGTTGATGATCTTCATTACGATTAAAGCCAATTGTCTCTCTACACTTCAATAGATATATTAAAAAAATCATGAACTCTACTCAACCTTTCAGATAGTTCTTAGGACTCAAAAAAGTTCAAATTGATTTTGAAAAGTGTGATTTGAAGTCCATAAACTTCATGAATATTCGAACTTTAAACCTTTAAAACCAGCTGAACCATTTTAACTAGACATCAGTTTTGAACACTGAGTAGAGTCTTCTAATAAACATTTAAAATCTTAACCTGTTAAGCTAGTGGAACCACCGGTTAAATTTTTAAGAAATTATCAGAAGCTTCTGGGCTCAATAAATAATATAACACCAACTCGCATCCCTGCTGTAGCAGCCCAATCGCTCCCGCTGCACCTACTCGTGTTTACGTCCCTTAACATCCCTTTCACACTCTGATCTAGCCCTTATCCGTAGGTTCCCACGTCAGGGGCAGGCGCAGGAGGTACTCCCGCCACAACGTGATGAGGCGGATCAGGAGGGAGCTCATGCTGAGCACGCGCAGCACCTTCAACTGTCCCTACTGTAAATACAGCTGCAAGAGGAAGTTCACCCTCGTCGGGCATGTGAAGGGCTCGCACAACACGATCTTCGAGTACTTCCTACGTAACGTGCTCGAGACTTTATAAAAGATCGTTTCCTGAGGAGACCGAAGGAGGGAAAGTGCAGATCGGAGATGTTTGGAGTACCTGTGTTAATGCAATAGTACAAATTAATGCATCTCCTGAACGTCAATACCGTTCAATGCTCTGCACTGGCCCCTTTTTTGTTGTCTCTAGTTGATCAGATAACAAAGAGAGTTCCTATGTTAAAACATTAAAAGTTACCTGGAACTTTAAGGATTCAAAAAAGACGTTCCACTTTCCAGTTCAATTCTGTTATAAGACTATTAAACGAGTGTAATATTTACTACTTGTACCTAATTTATTTATTAATAGAAGTAGCTCATTCTAGAGAAGTGACTTGAAGTTACCATATTTATAATCTTATTCGTCTCGTAATAAAGTTACGTTGTTTTCATTCCGACCTTTTTTTTCTTGAAAAGCCGGCTATAGCTCTTGCGTATTGTTTGATACGAATTTTATTTATTTTCAGGTACTTGCGACATCTGTGGCGCTTACTTGAAACTGAAGTACTGTCTGAATGGACATGTCAGATCTGGATATTAGAGTAATAAACGAGTTCTTTATTATCTACATGTTTTTACTTAATTTTTACATGGTACACTGATGTCAAGTTTCAAACCTGGAATGTGGTGTGGTATTGTCATTAGGGTCATATTTGGGTTGTGCATATAAGACCTGAATTAGTGGTGTTCTTCTGTGAAGAATTTTAATTTTTTGAAACTATTGAAATGGCTTCAAATTGGCTTATCCTGATTCAAATCTGAGATACGTCCGTTACACACAAACTCTTGTTCTTAAGAATGCCTAAGTAATCACCCTCAAAAATACTGTTATTTAGACAAAAGTCTTATGTAATATTGTGATGAATACCTGTATACAGTATCTGTAATATTAGAAACATATTTCCAAGTTTCTCCCATGGAGGTTTCTCCTCCAAAACTGAATCTCACACTTGCTAGTGTATTGTATTAATTTAGTGAGTTTTAGCTCTTTCATCGCTACAGACACCGATAACACTCTCTTAGTACTTAGGAATCCAAACTACCCCCATTGCTCTATGGGATCTTCGTTGGAAACAGGATTTTTAAATATAATATAAATATTACTTTAGGATCAGAGTAGAGAAACGATAAGCAGCTATTTAGACGCTCGTAAAATTTTATCAAAATTTTTATAACGCTGTAAATGTATTTATAATATAATTAATTACTTGAACCTAATGATTATTTAAATGCGATGTGCATGTATAAACATTTCCCCAAGTAGGTACCTAGTCAATCATCTAGCTGATAGTACCCTAGCTGATTGGGCACCGTCGTTTTTGTTATTAACTTATCCTTAACAATAAATTATTAAAAATTTGATGCATGCATGATTTAATGTGAGAAATATTTTCTGCTCCAAAATTTAAATCTAAAATTATTTCTTCAAAGTAGGTTGGAGTTCTGCTTGACTACTTTTGGAACCCAATATTTTCTCCTCCAAAACTGAATCTCACACTTGCTAGTGTATTGTATTAATTTAGTGAGTTTTAGCTCTTTCATCGCTACAGACACCGATAACACTCTCTTAGTACTTAGGAATCCAAACTACCCCCATTGCTCTATGGGATCTTCGTTGGAAACAGGATTTTTAAATATAATATAAATATTACTTTAGGATCAGAGTAGAGAAACGATAAGCAGCTATTTAGACGCTCGTAAAATTTTATCAAAATTTTTATAACGCTGTAAATGTATTTATAATATAATTAATTACTTGAACCTAATGATTATTTAAATGCGATGTGCATGTATAAACATTTCCCCAAGTAGGTACCTAGTCAATCATCTAGCTGATAGTACCCTAGCTGATTGGGCACCGTCGTTTTTGTTATTAACTTATCCTTAACAATAAATTATTAAAAATTTGATGCATGCATGATTTAATGTGAGAAATATTTTCTGCTCCAAAATTTAAATCTAAAATTATTTCTTCAAAGTAGGTTGGAGTTCTGCTTGACTACTTTTGGAACCCAATATTTTCTTAACGTCTTAAATAAAGCCAGTTTTTTGAAAATTCATGGAACAAGGACTTTTGTACAATTAATCGATAGTCCTGAAAAATTCATTCAAAATTTTTCTCTAGTGAATCCTTGTTATAGCCGACTTCACCATTATTTAGTAAAGATCAGTTTCCAAATGCGTTATCTGTTTTAGTATAGTCAGTTGTAAACAGCTTCATGGAGCCAACAATATAAATTTCCGAAACGTCGACTATCTAACTAGTGGTTCTTCTTTTCTCACCTCTGATCCTATAGACCAAAATATAGTAGACCGACAAAGTACTGACACACCGGAAATCATAAACTCCCCTTGTAGTTTTCAAATAAACTCGTAGCATTACTTTGATAATCCACCCCTATTAGACTCCCGATACTAATCAGCGCGTGCGTAGCTCTTAGGTCTATTCGCCACCCCCACGTCTCATCTAAAACCGAAACTTTAACAGATTTTAGCTCGAAGCTGCTGCAATCGCTCATCGCCAGGGACAACTCGTTCCCGACCCGCAGCAGGACGCATATCCTAAAGGAGCAGCTCGTCATCCTGAGGGGCGAGTTCGACAGGAACAAGTACCCGGACCCGACGAGGAAGAAGCACCTAGCCGTCCTCACCGGGCTCAGTTACAGGGTCGTCACCAACTGGTTCCAGAACAGGAGGAAGACCGAGCACAAGGAGTTCCGGCTCAGGGGACTTATCGTCAAGACGCAGCAGGACTTGTAGGGTAGGGGTTTTCTGTGTGAGGGTTATTGTGGAAATATAGCGATTTGAACAGATGAGTTGTGGATACTTTATACCTGACGCGCCTCACAAGTCTATTGGAGATGAAACACTTATAGGACAGTACTAGTTGTGTTAACGAGGTGAACCCTCTAAGTGATGGTAAATTCCAACTTTAACTGAAGTAGTGGTGATTAATTTCTTATTCACACCACACAATTAAGCTTCAGTTTCGTTTAACTCAAGCTTCAGAACGACTTGTCCTGTGACATCCCGAAAAACATACTCTTCAATGTTCATTTCTGCTTACAGGTTCGTACCAGTGCACGACTTGCCTGAAGCAGTACAGGGCACTCAAGTCCCTGAGGCGGCACAAGAAGTACGAGTGCCAGAAAGAGGCTCTGTTCTCGTGCCCTTTCTGCCCTCACCGCACCAAGCAGAAGTACAATATGAGGCCCCATTTGAAGTTTAAGCATCCAGAGATGGCGGCCTGCTTGCGTTGCCTCCGTTTCATATGTCAATGTAGATAAATATGAGGAAGGAAGAGAAGAGATTAACAGCGATGTTGTTGTAGGCATGATGTTAGCTTGCAACTATTTTTATACTGACTAGATTTAAAAAATATATAATAATGTCTTCTTATGTGCTCTTGGCTAATTATTCACTAGATTCTCTAGTTTTTAACAAACCTTTTGGGTTAAAGTTGCCTTGTCATAATGATAAGTCGTTATTCGTGGTTTTAAGTTATATTCAAAACTAGAATCGGAAACAATATTACTTTAATGTGGGTTGATGGGACGCATTTAGAATAGGTTCTTGTTGAGTTTTTTTGGCTTAATGTGTGTCTAGACTTGGTGTCCTTGTATCAAATAACTAAACATTTGAATTTTCTGGAAGTACTTTGGATTTCGCGAAAACTCTACACAACTTCGCCATTTGATGAAGTTGATCTCGCGAAACGTTTTATATTTATACGTTAAAACGCTGCTTAACTAAGGCTTTGTGTGGGGCTCAGTACGCATTGTGGCGTGCGACTTCAGATGAATATCAGTTTGAACTCCTTCGTTCTACTGTTAAACCGAGTTCAACCCTAAGTAAGTTCAAATGTGAATCTGCAATTTACCTAAACATCGGTTTGAACTAGTGGTACTGTTGAACCCAGTTCAACATAAAGTGCCACACGTCACTTTATGTTAATTTCATCGTGCGTGTGGTCTCGTTTTACCTTTAAACCGATTTCAGCTTATGGTAAAATCTGGTGACGTATTTATTCAAATGAACGTCAATTTGGACTCGTTTGTCCTACCTTCAAACCGACTTCAATCCTAAGTGAGTTCAAATGTGAAACTTTAATTCATCTAAAGGTCAGATTGAACTAGCGCTGCTGTTAAACCCAGTTCAATCAATAGTGGTTCTCTTCATAAGATTTGATCCTATTTGTGGATTCGTTTTACCTTAAAACTGAGTTCAACTCCTGATGACGCTTAAAATTTCCTGAACGTCGGTTTAAACTAGTGCCACTGTTAAACCCAGTTCAATCAATAGTGATTATCTTCGTAAGATTTGATCTTATGTGTGGATTCGTTTTTTTAAGCCGAGTTCAACTGGTGGTAACGTCGCACATGATGTTTCAATCTGTATGATTTTCACGTTTAAACCGAGAGGACTACGTAAGTGAAAGTGCAATAGGCAATTTTGTAGAATTTCGATATGTGTAAGTTCAAAAACCTAGAACTACTCTTTGTAAGTGTGGTATTAGTTAGTATTATTAACGCAGACATTCATAAAGTTTGGTTCGTCACAAATCTATCCAACCCACTTTCACTTCCCGCGATACTAATACCGATTCCAATTGCAGATATCCCGAAGTACCCGTGCCAGAACTGTGAAAAGTGCTACCGTTCGATAACTGCGCTCAAGAGGCACTTGCGCTATGACTGCGGCAAAGAACCTGCATTTAAGTGCTACTTCGAGACCTGCACTTACAGCTCCTACCAAAAGATACACCTAAAACGGCATCTGCACTCTGTGCACTCGGTGAAACCTGAGGTGGTCGGCGTACTCTTCGAGAACAAGGCCAAGGGGGCGTTTGATAAATGGACTGGTACCTAGATGAAGTGTGAATTTTCGTATGTGAATTGATATTTTTTTTATAAATAAATAGTGCTTGAGAATTGCTCTGGGGGCGTTTTGGTTGGTTGGGAGCATATTTGGGCTACTGCAATGCTAGTCGGGTTGGTGATGGTTTAATCCAAGGAGGCATAATGAAGGTGCTTCATTTTGAATCTGCAGAATGCTTTGGAAAGGCGCTAGGGGGCGTTTTGTGCTTGCGAAATTCAAACAGTCATAACATTGTCCATTCCCACATTTTAGGAACCACGACAAAAGATTTTCCTGGTACCATGTGGGTTTTGTTCGTTTTAACAGATTTCATACTCTTTTAAAAACAGATAGAAACAGGGAATTTTGCAAGACACCAAACAACCAACCAAATTGTGGGCTTTAGCTACCAAGTGCAATTTAAATGCTTTATAGTTCTCGATATAAATGGTCTACTCTTACCTCCCTTCTAGATTCCCGGTGCTATATTTTAGGCGCCATTTGGGTTATGTAGCAGATCTCAAACTACCACAAAGTGAGGTTACTTTGCGCCACAAGGAATGTTTTGCGTCATTTGGAAGAAAAATTTATGAACATTCTCCAAGAAGAGTCACTAACAAGTAGTACATG
Source organism: Cryptocephalus moraei (assembly GCA_946251905.1). Taxonomy (NCBI): domain Eukaryota; kingdom Metazoa; phylum Arthropoda; class Insecta; order Coleoptera; family Chrysomelidae; genus Cryptocephalus; species Cryptocephalus moraei. The sequence goes on from OX276452.1 coordinate 41,021,262, forward strand.
GCTGTACTTGTTGGTTCATTCAATAAGATGTAAAGTGCCCTGGTGCGACAACTATAATCTTGTTGTCGCTTGTACATGTGTTAACAAAATACAATTAAATATTTTTATATTATGTTATAATGAAGCCCATTTTCGAGAGTTGAGAGTAGACCACCCACCATACAGTTAATCGCGAAATCAAACCTATCTCGGATAGATGGCGGCCGATGAGGCACTGTTCAATCTACCATCGCTTAAACATCCAGACTAAATTTAGATAAGGCAACCCCCCCCCTCAAATCGTCCTGTTCCTGAGTTAATCCAAGGTCAGAACCAATACTTGTCTGTGACAAGCCGTACGTTATCCGTATTTTTCCGTTGCGTCTGATATCCGTTTCCGTTCTGCCGACCGATACATGTAATTGTGAACGTTACCGACCGTTAGATCTAGACCGACCGACACCGTCCGATTGTGAACGTGCCACCGACCGAATTGTATGCTACTGTGATCGTTCCGCCGTTATGTGTTACGTAATTGTCCGTTACCGACCGATATATGTGAGTGATCTGTAGTACCGTGAAAATGTCCGTCTCTCCGGACCGCTCTGAATTAATTTCTCCCTCGTCGTGTTAAGGAAAAATTAATTCACCACAATCTTCCGCTCGCTCTCTCACTCTCGCTCTCTCGTAATGTAAAAGACCGTATTACCGAATATTAGACACTGCACGTTTTCCTATCGTCTCCGTATCTAGCTATTTCTCTTTCATTGTGAAATTGTTAGGATAATTTTCCGTTTTCCCCATTTTCAATACTTAGAGGGTTTTTCGTATTTCAGATCTTAATTGTTTGCAAAAGTGTTGTAATTTTCCGTTTCCGCATTTTTCGCTTCGCCGAACAATTTTCGATCTTTCCGATTTTCTCTACGTAAAGAAATTTTTATTTTTCGTACGTTTCTAATTGTATTTTCTTTCCGAAATGTATAAATATTTGTAAATAAACATAATTTTTTTTTGCAATTCTCCGATCTCCGAAACGCCAGCAGGTGTTTGGCAATACAGTGTTGTCACTTTCATTTAGAAATAAAATAGTTTAGGGATTTTCCATTTTGAGTGTGTGTTTTATTTCTACGGACAACCCTGGTAATCTCCTGAGTTGGTAAACTACCCAGGCATAATCCCGAGGGGGAGAAAACCCTTAAAAATCTGGCGCCCGAGCAAAACCCTAAAACCGATCCTAAAACCGATAACCGAACTCCCGAACTCCGTCCTAGCGCCAAATCACTCTAGTAACCGCACCAAGCCCGTTACAATGTCTTTGATGCATTGTTTAGAAATTAACAATTTGTTGTCTGTAAAGCTTTCCCAAAATTTTTCTTACTGCTTTGCATGCTTCTTTATTTACAATATTTATTATTGTGTACTAATCATGCTTGGATAGAGATAAAACAGGAATGCTTTCACATAGACAAGCAGAGGCTAAATACGTCATTCTGAGAAAAACAATGTTTAATACATTCAGGTGGAAATGCTTGGGAAAAAACCAATGAAGAGACTAATTTGAAAAGTACATAACTCCATACGAGAGTTTGATTTTTCCCGTGAATATTATTGTTGATTTTTTTATTATATATTATTTTTATTTTGCAAATGAGTCAATGCAATCTTTCCAATACAATTCATTTGCTCCACTGATTAATATTGCATTAGTTAGTCAGTTGAAGTTGGTAGCAAAGTTGCCTCATGGTTTGCGCCACTTTTAATTAACCAAAAAATACTTTTTGTCGCAAACATTTTCTATTTTCTTTAAATTATTAACAAGATATTTTGTTTAGTCGCGTGAGTGGAGAAAATTACTTTACAGCGGTACTTTAAATACGGGAAATTTACACGAGATAGAAAATATTAACGAATTGCAGGTGCTATATAAGTGCGGTTTAGTTCTCAAGGTGCCGTTTGAGTACTGTGTGTTGAGTTAGACAGATTTAAGCCGGTTTAAAAACAAGTCTAAGACAACCAAAGACGAAAAAATACTTTCCTTTTGTACGAAAGATTGGAAGGTAAGATCGTTAGTGTCGTTAAAACAATTATCACTCGTTTTTAAAGAGCTTCAATCGGTCTAATTAAAGCGCCATTTTAAGCACCGATCATGCAACGTGGCGTCCAGACCAACAAACCCATCCACACACTTCGACATTTGATTGCTCCCGTTCTCCCTTACCGGGTCATTTTGGAACTTTGTATCGTTTACAAAGTTGCTACGGCTCCGTTCCCCGCGGTAAACCTGACCGTCCCCCTTTACTGACACTCGGTCCTCCCGCAGGTTACCTCGACTTCTTCGTGAACCGACGCAGCATAAGCAAGTACCGCATCGACGAGAACGGCCGTTTCCCTTGCCAGAAGTGCGGCAAGAGCTACAAACAGAAGACGCACCTGATCAGGCACCTCAACTTCGAGTGCGGCATCGAGCCGAAGTTCTCGTGCGTGTGCGGCAAGAAGTTCAAGCAGAGGAGCAACTTCAACACGCACGTCAGGATGTTGCACAGGAAAGTGTTCTAATCGACGAAGATCGTGGCACGGAACTGGGATAGGGGTTTTGGATATTGGGGAAGATGTGGGTGCACAAGCAGATCAAGAGTATAGTATAACCTCTTGACCTGAATTGTCCCTTGCTTGAAAACTATAACGATATTACAACTTCTGGACTTTTGTACCCATGGACCAGCTCGAGTAAACTCTAAACCACTTTTTCCAACAATGTTCAAAAGTCAATTCCACTCACATTGAATTTCCAGTTTAGGCGCTCATTTTGACTAGGCGTTGATTTTCATCAATTCCATATAATAGTGGTACTTTAGCTACTTTCTGAAGTAGGGCTACTTCATGATTTTGAAGGTATCTTACTATGTAGTTATATAGCGTTGCTCTAAGCTTCCGGTTCCCATTTTCCACACTTGCCTATCAATCCAATCTAGTGCGTTTAGATTTCTTTCAAGCATAGCTTTCCTAATTCCTTGCATCCAGGAGCTTTTTGGTCTTCCTCGTTTGCACCTGTCATTTGGAGTCCATTTTAGCACCACTTTTTGGGATTTTTTTAGTACCATTTTAGTTATTTTTCTTCTTTGCTCCACCACATCTCCTTTGACGTCCATTATTTCCCGAATTCGGTCTAATCGGGATATTCTTGCTGAACTGTGCTAGAAATCCATTTCTACTGTTAGCAGTTTCTTTCTTTGTTGTTGATTTAGTTGCCGCACTTCAGCTCCATACATGGTTATACTTTATATTATGATGGTGTTATACATGGTGTCTCATTTTAATGTACCACCCTTGATATTTCTTTAGATATGCAATTTAGCGAAAAATGGTTCAGACAAAAGTTCTAGGGCTCGAAGGGGGCCATTCAAAACTGACCTTTTCGTTGACCTTGAAATGTACTTACAAGGTCAAATCAAGGTCAACTTCAGTTTTTTTAAAAGAAACACATACTTTTTATGTCATATTTGGATTATCCAATAAAATGTACGTATATTTTGTATGAAACATTTTTTTCGTAAATGCTTTGATTTCTCGCTAGAAGACACTTTTCAGCTTTGACCTCGATTCAACCATCAATTCGTCCAGTCAAGGTAACATCCTTCACAGTCCAGCCACTCAGAGTCTAACCAGCCAAGGCAAAGTCCCCTCCCGTCTAGCCACTTAAGGCAAGACAACACAACAATGACAAGTCTAATAGTCCTCCTAGTAGGATGACGAGCATCTGGATACCTTTCAGCGTACAACCTCGCCGCAGCGCCGTAATTGTCGTTACCTTCTCCAAGAATCATGATCATATTGACAATCTCTACTGGCGTGTAGTCAGCCATTTTCGAGGTCCTACTGTCACTTGATCGTGACCTTGACACGTTTTGACCTGATTGAGACTTGAAATTGACCTGTAGATTGGACTTGGCCTGACTGTGAGGCGACCTTCACCTGGCTTGAACCAGATCTTGACATGGTCACGCCAAGGTCACATAAAGGCCAAATAAAGGTCAAAGCTGAAAGTGTCTCCTAGCGAGAAATCAATGTATTTACGAAAAAAATGTTTCATACAAAGGATACGTATTTTTTATCGGAGAATCCGAATATGACATAAAGATATGTGTTTCCATTAAAAGAACTAAAGTTGACCTTGATTTGACCTTGAAAATGCATTTCAAGGTCAACGAAAAGGTCAGTTTTGCAATACACATGTATTTGGTTTGTGCCATATTCACCTTGAGACCCCATCTCTCATACTCTTCTATTAGTTACCTGGTCATATACTGAAAATCATCTTTATCATATGCAATTACTACTTGGTCAGTAGTAGTAGAGTCTGTAGTCCTTATTTCACAGCACATGCAGAGATATTGAACTGAATTATTTGTGCATATTGATTACACATTTCAAAAGTACTTTCAGAGGGGTGGAATATCCATGATTTGTAATATTGACGTTTTCAGTTGATTAAATTTAATTTAAGAAACCCAGGTTTTGAACATTTTTTCCGAATATCTGAAATCCCTGACACGAAACAACGAAACATGCCAAAACATGAACAAATGTTCGCGGTTGTTTAAAATTCTTCGATTTTTCGAAATTATTTTTCCGCTGTTAACAAAATGTGTCATAATTCACTGAACGACGTGAGTAATTCCATATTATCAGTAGTGTCACTTATAAATTACAAATCCTAATAACTTATATATGGAATAATAAAATATTTTCATTCCTATTGCATTATTCCCGATTAATGTATTGTAACAAAATCAGATTTACAGACTTTAAGTGTATTCTCCAGTTCATTTTAGGGCCCAAAATCTTTACAAAGTTACCATAAGTGTTACAATGCACAATTTTAGAAATTCGTGTCGACAATTAGATTTTTCACAACTTTGCAAAAATGGAAGAGTGATTGTTTAGCTTTTGGGACCTGAAATTATTTTCAAAATTCACCCCACCAATATTGTACCATGAATTTTATCACACCTTGTATGTACGAAATGGCCAAGTTAATTTAGCGGAAGAAACTTAGTAAAGAAGTGATTGATTTTTTGATACAGCGATAGCTTATTTTGAACGTGTTTTACTTACTTTACCTTTAAAAATGAGATATACGCGTCTTTCATTGTAATGTCGTTGAATAAATATTAAAACGTTTCAAAAATGGCAAAATGAGCTATCGATTTGGCGGCCTGTTGCCGGTTTACAGGTGCAACCATTGTTACCAGTATATTTATTATTTATTTATACCATGTGTACCTCCTAAGCTCAACGTAAGCTTTTCATTAAACGTATTTGTGTGTGGTTTTGTGTTTACTGTTGAATCCCGCAAAGTTCCGTGGAAGATCATCCACTAATGGTGTTTCGAAATGGCGTCTATTGTGGAATCATGAAAAAATGACATTTTTCGGCATTTGACACAACAAAATTTTTCTGTTACCACCATAGCGCTATACTGTATTGAATCGCGCATTGCAATTACTTCAATTTGTGTTAGTACAAGTCCTAGATACTTATTAAGCCACCACTCCATCATTTCGTCCTAATAATAACCTCTCGCGTTTAGACTAACCACAATTCGTTTTCCTAATGTGAATCTCACGTAGACCTAACATTGTATTTTTCTGTTTTTTGTTCCGCCCAGTCGCCAAGCACGTCGATTGCGTATACCGATGCGAGGCCTGCTTGAAAATGTACAAGAACAAAGGTTCCCTGACCCGCCACCAGAAGTACGAGTGCAGATCGGACGCGAAACTCCGCTGCCCGTTTTGCCCCCACAGCACCAAGCAAAAGTCGAACATGAAACGGCACATCACTTGCAGACACCCCTCGGAGTGCTTCAGATGCCTGTCTGCGGTTTGCAGATGTAAAGATAAAAATATAATATTCCAGAATATTTTGCTATGAAATGTAAGGTGAACTTTAAGGTAAATATAAGATGAAATGCTGTAATTTTTTATGGCCCAGATTTAAGTAAGCCGCTTGTGGCTCGATTTGTATTTTGTCCAGGACTATTTGTAAATGACCACCACGACATAACCGCTTGCGTTTAAAACACCCCTGCTTACACTGAATTGTGTCATTGTGTCCATGTCTACTGTTCAGGCCACGCTCGCTTTTGCACGTTCGTTGGTATTTGTTTTACCTGCAGCTGCAGGCAGATACCTTTAAAGAGCCCAGGGTTATAATTTTAACTAGATCTCTAGTCGAAATTGCTGGCAACCCTCGAAACGAAACTGCCAAAAGCAACGGAAACATAGTGACTCGACTTAACTCACTCTTAAACAACACCAAATTCTCGTCTCCCATCTCTTGTACATAAATCCTAAATAACCTCGGAGTGCATGCCCCTACTTGCCCTCCTCTGCCTGTGATCTTACGTACGTCTTTCTGTCGACAGAGAAAAACCAATGCCCCACCTGTCTCAAATCCTACAAGTGGAAAACCTCCCTGGACAGACACCGGAGGTACGAGTGCCAGAAGCAGGCCAGCTTCCGGTGCCCATTCTGCACGCACAAGACGAAGCAAAAGAGCAACCTACACTTGCACATAGCCAATAGGCACATGGAGAAGTACTCGCAGTTCGAGCAACTGTTTAGGAATATCGACTGATCGTGCAGCTATTGGGATTCTGGGACAAAGTTAAAATTTTACACTCTCAGTGAACGTTACGTTTGAATTTTTCTCCGTTTGAAACCGTTTATGAAAATGGATTTAGACTTTATTTGTTTGTTTAAGATTCGTAGAAATTAAGTTAATTTTCATTATTTTGTCTTAGGTATATAGTCTTTACAAAAGAGTTATTATTTGATTATTAGGGAAAGGCGTGTAGGTACTATTTTTATATATGCATTGTGCTATCAATATTAAAATAAAATTTAACATAACAGCCCTGCAGTAACAACAGTTTACATTGACCAACCTCAACAATAACTGAACTTACCTCACCTACTTTTATGGTTTTTATATTCGACGTTCCAAAAATAGATACAATAAACTTAAAAAGCTGTATTTTTGAATCATCTATTTCTCGATATACATGGTGTCCTGCATAAGAACCGGCACTGCTCGGTGGCGTACAAAGGACCCAAAATATAATTGAATGCAACTTGCCTCTACACATGCATTCTTATAGGATTAGGGACTTTTAAAGTATGACTCCAACACTTTAACTATGGCGAGTCGAATTTGGTATACTGATCAGGTGCCCTACTTGTCATAATTCGTGGAGGAGAAAAAGTGCATTAAAACATTGTAAGGGGTTGATCGAGGATGACCCACCCTTAAAATTTTAACACACTTTACATCGTTCTGCTTATATAAAATATTTACAATTTCAACTTATTCTGAAATTTATTTTCAAACTTGTAAATTTTAATTAATTTCATTTTATCATTACACTTATTATTTGGAGAATATCAAATTGACAAATTGACTAAGTACTACGTCCTGCTCAACCCCAGAAAAAATTATTTGCTATCCTCTCGATATTCTTTATACTATAAATCTATTCTTTCAGGATACGTTTGCAACTCATGCGGAAAATCATACTCGAAGAAAGCCTCTTTATCCCATCACAGGACCGTCTACTGCGGCAAAGAACCGAAGTTCTCCTGCCATCACGAAACCTGCGACTACAGAACCTTCACGACCTACGACCTTTGGAAGCACCACAAGCGGTGCAAGCGCAAAAATATGTCTCATCCCCAATAAAATCTGAACAAACTTGCGTAGTTGTGCTTCAATCCCATAGCGTATTAAGTACTTAGTTAGTAGTATCCACTTTATTAACCGTCTTGACGGTCTTTCCGATTTTGTCATTGCAATTGTATGCTTTTGTAGTGAAAACCGAGCCGGAGGAGGACCCGTTGGCGTGTGCCGAACCGCCTCAGCAGCCCGTCGCCATGCCGCCCGTCGAACCTCCGCCCGTTGTCATCCAACCAGTTGTACGTAAACAACCGGCCGAGGACTTGTCCGTGCACCTACTCGTCAGGATGGGCTTCTTCAAGATGTGCCGCAACTGCTACAACCTGAAGAGTTCCGTGTTGGGGGCGAAGAAGGTCAAGACGGCGGCCAAGAGGGTCGACACCTTCTGCTCGTCCTGCCCCGGGATGCCGCCCTTCTGCAGCACGTGCTTCAACGAATTCCATTACAAGAAACGGAAGGATTGAGTAGTGTTGTAGTTTTGTCGTCAGCTCAAATTTTAACACTGGGGTTAGGTAATTAACAAGTTAGTTGTGGAAATAAAATCCAATAATAAAGTTGTTGTTGCTGTTTTTTCATTTCCTTTTTTGTGCTTTCAGTCGGTGCTCATGATCTTTATTGCAGGAACACAGTAAATCGTCGTCAGTTTTAACTACTGTTACATTTTTCTTTTCTCATTTCCATTTCTTCATTTCCACTCATTCCTACTGTACATTTATAGTAGCTGAAGTTGTAAGAGTTCTAGGTAGTATATGTCGCCTTCCTTTTATTTCGTTTAGTTTCATGATGGTAACGGACACCTTCTCATCAAGGATTTACACTATTACATTAATACAGTCATTGATGATTACGTTGTTTAATCTGAAGTGCCAGTGGAGTCTCCTGCGACGTCAATCGCCACGGGAAAAGATGTTACATATTTCGGCGTCCAATTAGACAGAAGAGTGTGTGTATTCACCAAATGCAAACAACTTGGTTTAAACAATAGATGGACCAATAATTCTGTGATGCCTTTCGCAGCAAAGTTGTACTCTATGCATGCACCCTTGAAGCAATCCAGCTTTATGCCATACGGCTCTTCAATCTACGTAAGTACTACAGAAGGTCCAATACAGTTCCCTTCTCCTCTTCGACCAAAGCAGGCACAACCCATTCCCTCTGTCAGTTCTTCCGCTCTCTCCACCCTTTCTCTATTCTGACCGCCTCCCCTTCTCTGTTTTAGTGAAGTTCGAGCCTGAGGAGCTCAAGTCCGAGCCCGAGGACCTGACGGTGCACCTGATGGTACGCAAGGGCTTCTCGAGGATGTGCAGGAATTGCTATAACCTCAAAAAGAACTCGATGTTGGGAGCGATCAGAGCTAGAGCGGCGGCGAAGAAGGTCGATACGTACTGCTCGTCGTGTCCGGGGATGCCGCCGTTCTGTAACTCGTGCTTCAACGAGTTCCATTACAAGCAGAGGACGCCCTGAGTTAAAGTTCGGGACGAAGAAGTGCTCCTAGGATATTCGTACGAGTAGATTTGAGAAAGTTGAGAACGGGAAGTAGTTTCTGCTTCTAGTAGTCAAGACATTAATTTAACATTTTTGGGAGGATGTCTCCTAAGGGTTAATTGGTGAATCCGCTGGACCAAGCGAATGCGTATATTCGTATGGGTAAAAATAGATTATAGTCTCGTCCATGTGTTACATTTGCGTGGGAGAAAGAGAAGGAAACTCTATACAGTTTTTTTCTCTCTTATACGATAACGCAGTGCGAACGAACTCTACAAGCGGCGGCCTAAGTGAGATAGGCGTGTTTATAACGTCGTAAGGTCCTAATAAACTGTTTTTTAGTGTGTTGTATTTATAAGTTACGCATTCTTGAAGTGTTTTATGACATATGCTTTTCTATAACTTTGAATGTTAATTTTATCATCATTATTATGTTGCATTATTTTTTAGGCTGAATAATATAAACAGTCTAGACAAAACTTTTCATTGTAGTACATAAGAAGTGTAATTAATTGTTTTATAACAATTGAGTTGTCGCATCAGTTGTTTTTAGGAGTAAAAGGAGATAGTCGTCGAGCAGGAAAAGCCAGACAGGAACCCGTTATAACGAGTTTACTCCATTTACAAATAAAACTCTTATACTCCCCATTCACGTGTTTTTCTTCCACGACAATCCAATCAGCATTCGTTACACTGATCACATCTCACTCACGCCCCAAAACCCTAACTCACTTAGCTATGTACTTAGCCTTGCATCTTTTCTCGCTCTTTCTCTCTCTTTCTCTCTCTCTCTCTCACACACACACATCCGTCCCCTCGCTCGTCCCCACACTAACCGACTTTATTTTCTAGTGGCCTGCGAGCCGGAAGACCTCTCTTCGCACTCGAACAAATCCGCCGGCGTCGCCTCGATCCACCCCTCGGCGAGCCCGCCCCCGCCGCCGCCCCCTTTCCCCTTCTACGGCAACCTGAACCCCCTCAACCTGCTCTCCTACCAAGCCGCCCTCCAGCCGCCCTTCCAGCCGCCCCTCGACCTCCACCGGCCGCAGAACCTCTCCAATTCCGCCCTCGACCTCTGCCACTCAACGCAGGCGGCGAGGGCGGACCAGAGCGCCGCCGCCCTCATGAAGCACAGGGCGAAGAGGACCGTGCTCTCTTCCTCGCAGCTGAACACGCTGAACGAGGTGTTCCTGATAACGAAATTCCCCACGAAGGAGACGAGGAGGCAGCTCGAGAAGATCACCTCGCTGCCGCAGCGTGTGATCAAGATCTGGTTCCAGAACAGGAGGCAGAAGGAGAAGATGAAGGACCCCAGGCAGCAGCACCAGCAGCACCAGCAATAATCTAACGTGACTCTTATATAAATTGTACTTGTTAAAAAAATCTCGCTAAGTCTAGTAATAAAGCTGTATGTATGGAACCCACAGGTGGAAGTGTGTATCTCCAGATAATCCCTACAGGGAAATTCTGCTTTCAGTTCAGTTCGTAGTCGTTAAGTGTATGTGCTTCGCACGCGTGCAAGGGTGGGGCTGCTTATTCACATTTTAACGTCACCTAATATGCGGCGCAGACGAAAGTACTACCCAGCTAGGATTAAGTTATAAAGAAAATCACAATGACGACTATCAAATAATTGATCATGCGGATGCGACGTTATTTTAAATCGAAATTCTCTGTACTCATTTTTGTCGAAAATATTGAAACTGTCTCTATTATAAACTACATCATCATTCAGGGGTCACATTGGCTCATATCTCAAAACGTTCTGTACTTGAAACATGAAATTTAATAAAAATATAATGAAACTCATAACGAGTGTAATATCGTATTTCATTTTGAAGTTTCAGAAAATTTTCTACTACTTGTGCAACTCACAATTATCTACATAATCATTTAAACCTCTTAAAATCTTATAACGAACCTTATTTCGAACATCGTACATTATTTAATCTAATCTACTTTCTTCCTTATAAATAATGGGCATCTTTGAGCGATGTTACAACCTTCTACATTTGAAATTTGCTGACTTGCGAAACATAATTTTATTAATTGTCAAATATGAGACCATGACTCACAAAGTTCTTTAGGAAAATACACCAAACTTCTGAAATATGGAGCATATGTCAAGAATAAAATGACCTTGTGGCATTTCGTAAAATTCACAAATAATAAGAAATGTACAACTTATGTAACATGTGCTTTTCTTCACTGGCATTTCTTTGCTTAAGCATACGGCCAGATATTCAGACGATTGTTAATCAGTCGAAACTTTTTAAATCCTATAACGAAACTCAATTCTAATATCATACAGTGTTTCATCTAAGTTGAAGTTTCATAAAAATTTATATGATTTATGAAACATGTACTAGTGACACCCCAACCGAGTTTCATAAGGAGTTTCATCAAAATTGAACTTTCAGAAAAATCATTTAAAAACCTTACTGGAAAGAAAACCTTTTCGTTTACATAACTCCTTGACTCTAACCCACATAAAGTATTTAGGCGACCTGAAGTTTGAAGATTTTCGAGTGTATAATTAAGCTGAAATCCAACTTACTATGGAGTTTCATCAAAGTTGGACTTCCAGAAAACATGTGAAACCAAGTGAAGTTAATTATAAACCATTAGTTCCCAACCTGTCTTTCATTTGGAAAATTTAAAAGTGTTTCAATCTCCCATCAACTCCTCCCATCTAACGCACGCTATAATTTCCAGACGACCTACCCTTCCCGTGCCACAAGTGCAACAGGAGCTACAAGTACAAGGGAAACCTATCGAGACACTTAAAGTTCGAATGCAACCAAACTGCTAGTTTCGCCTGCGAAGTAGCTGGTTGCAGGTATTCCAGTAATCACAAGGCGAACCTTAAGAGGCACTCTTTATTCAAACACGGATTAAAGACCGATTCTGATACTGAGAAAACAACCAGCGAGGATCAGAATTATATGTACACTCTGTTGGATTTGTAAATTTTGTTGAAGTAGGTTTTGGTCGATGTAAAACATCAAAACTACGTCTTGTCTTATTTCGTAAGAGATAATGTTTTGAAATAAATTATATGAGTACCTTTGGTTGCGTTTGATTTGAAGGCTAAATGAGTCAAGGACTACAAAATCTGAAACAGTTTTACGAGTGATTTTTGAAGTAATGTTCAACATGAACCCATACATTTTTGAGCTTTCTAATATAAGGGTACTCTCGTAACAATATCTCGAATTTTGCCCACAATTTTGCAGTAAGAGTTTGTAGTGAGAGTTAACACCTAGAAGTACAAGATTAAGACCCAATACAATGGTGTTTAAAATCTACTAGAATCTAGAACACTACTAAACGTTTCAAAGCAAATTCAGTTTTTTTCACATATTACTGACTCAATTTACCAAAATTTATTTATTTATATATAAAAGTTAATACATTAAGTATCTACAAATAAAAATTATACCCCACTGTCCCTATACTTGTGTCATTGTTTACTTCACACGCGTACGCCTTTTATTTTTCCTTTTTTGTTAATGACCGGTCAATTTTCAGCAAACTTCACTCGCGCCAGATGCGGGAAAGGTTACGTCCACAAGAGTTCCCTTTACATCCACATCAGATACGATTGCGGTCCAGGCAAATCTGTCGTGTGTACCTTCGAAAATTGCCGTACCAAAACCACGAGGAAAAGCAGCATGAAGAGACACATCGCCATCATGCATAACGTGATCGAAGGCTGGACCAATTACATCTCGTACGAAAAGACCGAGAGAGAGTGAAGTTGACATGAAATGTTTTGGTTATTTTTTTGAAAAATGTGGAAACTTTCAATACATGTTCGTCTGGGTACTTTATTGGATTTTTTGGACTTTAACTATGACAGCGGACGATCAAACACTGGTGGCAAGTTAGGTTAAAAAAAAACCCTGAAACGTGTCGCGGGACACGCATTATGAACTTTAGTTCCTTTTAATTAAGAACCAATTTTTTTTAATTATTTCTTAATAAAACTTTGTAATGTAACGTGAAACAGCGACAGTAAGACGGGCATTGCATATAATACACAGCATTGGTTCTATAAGTAAGGCAATGGAATAATGGAATATCGTTCCTCGGTGCGTCAAGCGCGTGGTCTCTCTCTCTCTCTCTCTCTCTCCCACTCTCTCTCTCTCTCTCTCTCTCTCTCTCTCTCCCACTTTCCCTCTCTCCCACTCTCTCCCTCACCACCCCTCTCTCTCCCTCACCCCCCTCTCTCTCCTATTCTCTCCCACTCTCTTCCTCACCCCCCACTCTCCCTCTCCCCCCCCGAGCCACTACGAACGCCTCCGAGCCGCTACGAACGCTGCCGAGGTAACGCTTTCCGGTAACGCATTCCATTTAACGGTCAGATTTTTTGCGGCGCGACCACCCTCGCTCCCCAATCCCTGGCAAAAGGAACTAAAGTTCCAATAACCTTCGTATTAGTACGTCCTGAAACGTGTGCTAAAACTACACACAGTCAGTCATTTCGTCGATCAATCATTCAATCACACATAGTTTGATAAACAATAATGGCGACAGTAAATCATTTTGGATGGCACGAGATGCACACAACTTTTACCCATTTTCGCTCCCTGGGGATTACTGTTTAATAATATTAATAAACTGGTTCAGGTACTGCGATTGCCAAGGTTATTATTAATGACAATTTAATACATATGACATGCACAAACTTGATTCGTACCGGTTGATGAATTATTAAGCGCAATCATACTACAAAAGTGGATAAATGAGAAAACTATCGCAGATTCAGTATTTCGCTCATATACCCTTTTTTCACTCATAAACTCATAAAACTGAACCGTCTCGTTAGCAATTATATGTTTAAATGATTGTTTTGCGTTTAATCGCAAAATTGCTTTGTTTTCTTGATCACTTAAAAGATAAAATTAAAGAATAGTTATTTATGGTACTAGTGTGTTATGTTGAAAATAAGTCACTCGGGAAGATTTATACCACGAGGCCGGGAAATATAACACGCGAATGGCATACAATGTGTTATCCAACAACTGAAAGAAATCGTTTTTTAATAATTAATAAGCTTTGTGATCAAATCAAAGCTACTTGCTTCTCAGTACCCTATAAATGTCAGAATGACTTGACAGTGGCTTTTTTACATTTTGGTTAAAGTAGGTTGTTTGTTTGGCCTCGTGGTATAAATCTTCTCGCGTGACTTATTTTTAACATAACACACTAGTACCATAAATAAATAAATAAATAGAATACTACTTTAAATATGAACGTGAGTTATAATGCATAACTCACTAGTGAGTTATGGATTATAACACACTAGTGTGTTATTTGATAGTTTACTTGTCTAAAATTACATTAATAATGACAGTCATAACTGTAATGTGTTGGTCAAATTATTTATTTGTCCTGAAGACGTAGAAATCGAAAACACTCCCTTTGTCCCTTTCCAATCTTTAGGTGCGGAATTCCGGTAAAATCGTCCTTAATGAGCATCGAGTCGACAGATGCAGAAACATAAATAATCCATAACTAGTGAGTTATGGATTATAACACACTAGTGTGTTATTTGATAGTTTACTTCTCTAAAATGACATTCATAATGACAGTCATAACTGTCATGTGTTGGATAAATTATTTATTTGTCCTGAAGACGTCGAAATCGAAAAGGACTCCCTTTGTCCCTTTCCAATCTTTAGGTGCAGAATTCCGGTAAAATCGTCCTTAATCAGCATCGAGTCGACAGAGACAGAAACATAAATAGGTATTTAAAACCAACCGCTTAGAAACAAATTATCCCGCCGGTCATAGTTGTTATAAGTGTTTTACCTTGATAATAAATAGTTATAAATCCTGAAGGTAGTTTCCTTCCAGGCGCGAAAGTGACAATAGTAGCAATAATTTCTCGTTAGGTTAGTAAACGAGGTTTCTCGTAAGGCTAGTTTAGCTTACCGTTTCTGGCATTGCGGTCTAACCAGGCTCTGGAGCAGCTGAAAAGAATAGTGCAATTAATATCCAATGAAGAAATGTATAAAATTATAATAGTAACAATATTAAACGGTGAAACTCGTTTAACTGTAACCAAGATTAATTGAGTTACTGGTGCTTTAATGAAGCAAAAATTGTGTAAGTAGTGTTAGGAGGTTATTGCGATTGGTATGTAACAATTTACTCCTACAGGCGCAAAGTTTGTGAGATGAGCGCAAGTACCTGCACCCACAAAGGACTGACGAACGACAACCGGCGATAAAATCTCCAATCACCTCATATCCATTATTTTCTGTAAAACGAGTGACTAACGGTAGATAGGCAAGCCCCTCTCGCCTCTCGATCCTAACTGTCCTGGACGTGTTCTTTTAGGCTACAGCTGCCAGACGTGCGGCAAGGGCTACAAGCAGAAGTCGTCGCTGGGCCGTCACAAGAAATTCGAGTGCCAGAAACCGGCGTCATACGTTTGCAGGTACTGCCCCGTGAGGGCGAAGTACGAGTTCAACATCAACAGGCACATGATGCGTTGCCAGAGGAGGTTTTGGGGTTGCAAGGGCGAGACCGACGATCCGCAGTACACACAATTCTACGACGCGGGGACGTTCGGGTTTCAGATGCAGTAGAGAAGTTGAGGCAACGTTTCCATTGTCGACAGTAGAAATATGCTTTAATGGGGCTCGAGACTGGAAACGCATGCACTCAACTGAAGCTTAGGGCAAATCATCTAATCGTTTAAGTTACCGGGTGTATGGCCTACTATGCCAATTTACCTGCGTTCATGACTTCGATCTATGTTTCATTTGTCGCTCACTTTCAGTTTAATACGTTCCTTTCTATGTGCCGGCACTAAAATGACAGCTATTCTAGCACTAAAATAGCCGAAAACAGTGCTTTAAGCTTGTGCGATACAATATGACGCCGTATGCTTTACAATGCAAACTGATTTCAATAATAACTCAAGATTGAATCGTATGAATTGAATATTTATTATACCAATCGGTTAAGAAGATATAAATGTATGTTTTTAAGAGATTACTTTTGTTTGAAACTTATTACATTTCTGGAAATATCGTTTTGAACATAAAAAAAACAAAAAAATTCTAAAACCTATTTAATCGTACAATAGTAAAGTTTGACATCTTAATAACATGGAGAATGAAGTATTGCACGATGCCTATTAAAATATTATGAGCTTGTAGAAGTATCTTGGTAGTTATTGTTGAAATTAAAATAACTGGCACGCCCCTCTAACGGGCGCTACCTTGATAGACCCTGTGACATCGATCGATCCAATCATGACCATATGGTCATAAATTTTATTGCTTTTTGCATATTCGCTTTTGGCGACATCTACCGGAATTCGTATCGAAGTACCAAAGTATCGGACAACCTTAATGAGGCTTATTAAAGCATTGTTTTTGGTAATTTTTTTTGTTGGGTTGGTAACAAGATATTCCCTAATGCTGTCTGATGTATGTCAACACAAAATTAAAAATACATATGGCCGCCACGTCGATGGGATATGGATGCCTCTTGTACTTGATGCGATTCGGATTCTTGAGACATGATTTCGATTTCATTTAAATCCATTAAATTAGATTTGAAAATGGTGTGAAAATTGACAGATGTATAGGAAACAGCAGTAATACCAACTTAAATGTCACGATAAACAGAATTCCCAGATAAAAAATTTAAAATGAAATGGAAGCCGGAACATAGAAAATGTTGTAAAGTACTCGTTGCAGAAGACATTCCAAGCCTTCGTCCGTTCTAAAGCACGCTGCAAGCGGCTCCTTTTAGAATCTGGGACTCGGGCTTGGAATATGACGTCTTCTGCAACTTGTACTTTAAACTACTATTTCTGGTAAGTAAGACAGCTGTTGAACAATGTTTGACGTTATTCAGAAAACATTTCAATTCAATGAATATTTGTTTAAAAATGTATTTGCTGCAGTACCGGTTTTACGTCCACTATGTGGACATTCAAGAGTCACGAACTCCTCCGAATACTTTCATTCAAAATTCATCACTTCGCAACCCAATTCTCTTCCAACTTACACCTTAAGTATGATTTTTGTCTTAAAACATTTTTATGCCGCAGGTAATGGGCACCTACCCGAATTACAACTGTCTTGTTCATTACTTACAACTGCTGTTTAGTTGGTCACCTGTTTTAACTCTGGTTTTGCTTAATTTAAACTACAAATATTCACTGCACTTGAACTTTGGTTTAACTAAACTTGATCTAGTCGGATCGAATCCAAACATAAAGTTTTACGATGTTGCTATGCAATTAAATTGAGTTTAGTGACTCGGTGTTGAATTCAATATGGTTTCAAGGTTCTCAAAGGGTAAATATAGGAGCAACTTCTTCAGGGAATGAAACTTGTTTGAAGTTCTATTATGCCAACGTTTCCTCTCCTGTTCGGGACATCATAAGGCAAGGATTATTAATCCTTAATCAAGGTGCAGATATCAAAATGGAATCAACGAGCATGTACTACACGAGTACTGCTAAAATGATACAATTGCAATGTAAAACCGTTTTCTTAATACTGTAATAGTTATTTAAGCCACAAAGAATGTAAAGACGTTTTACCATTCGAGGCAAGTGTGTACGAGCCGAGGCTTGTCACTTGCCGAGGATGTTAACAGTCGATACATTTCGTGTGGCTTATTAGATTTTTCACGCTGCCGTTGAAAATATCCTCATAATTCCTCAAAAAATGAAATGTTTGATTTAGTTTGGACGTACGTCACTCTGACATAAGTTGACTGACACACGTCAGACTTACATACGTCAGCCTGACATATGCGTAACTAGGGATTAATCAACTTGATTTACTCTTTTGATTTTCCTAGGAATGTAAATGACAGTATATACATTCCGCCGTCAAGGAAAAATAATACACGAATGTTATTTGCCATTTTCCTGCAACGTATCTATGCATATAAGAGCGATCTACGATAGCGGCAGCGTGAAAAATATAATACTTCTTATAGTTTGAGCAAACACTTTGAGAGGGACTCCAACTGAGTCCTTCTTTAAATAATTTCTGTTTTTATGTAGTTACCCTGATAATGTCCCAATCAGGAGACGAAACGTTAGCATAATTAAACTCCTTGCTGTGTAGAAGTTGTTGCGCTACTTGGGGAACCTTTAAGAACCTTGAGACCATTTAAATTAGATATAGTTAAACCAAGAGTTCCTAAACTACATATGCACAATAGTTTCTAAGGACATTTGTTCTGATGTCAGATTTATAATACACTTGCTTACGTTAATCTATGTTTAGGACAAACTGAATTCTGTATTTCGTTAGTTGCTTGCATCATCTGTGATTTGGTTGGTTAGCTGTTTTAATTAGTAATTACCCTAGCCTGGTAATAAATCCAAGATTTAATGTTATTGTTAGAATTTGATTAAATAATTACAGCTTCGCATAATAGACAAGCTTCGCAGCAATAACAGCAACTCAGTATACTGACCTAATGCTGTCTAATTTAAATCAATTTCAAAGTTCAATGGAATATTCAATGCAACTTTAGAAAACCGGATCCATTGCCTCACACCACAAATCTTAATTCTCGTCTTGTATCCTGTTAATATCCTTATTTTAACTATGTACTTATTTCAATAAAGAAAACCTATTTTCATCTGACAAACTCCGCTAGCGTATTCGTTAACTTTCATTTCATCCCTTACACCTTTGCGTTACCCGCTTGTATCTTTCTGTTCGTTTCTCCCTAGGTGAAAGGCTGTTCCGTTGCCAGCAGTGCGGCAGGACTTACAAGCAGAACTGCTCGCTTTGGAGACACACGAAGTACGAGTGCCAGAAGGAGCCGACGTTCTGCTGCTTCTACTGCCCGCACAAGTCCAAGCAGAAGGCGCCGCTGATCTCACACATGATCTCCAAGCATAACTATCACATGTAATAAACGGTGGAATTTGCGAAACAGCGAATATCGAACGGTGTTCGATTAGCGGACTTTGGAGCACTAAGTCTAGTTTTGAATGTCCTGAAAGTCCCTACAGGGAGAAAACGTGTTTACAACCATGTGCCTTTATATGTTGTTATACAAACAAAGGAAACGTCTCATTGTACGATTTACCCAACCAGTTGTTTCCTAATGTACAACATATTACTTAACCGACTTAATATTGCAATGAAACCATAACTTGCAATAATATCTTTGATACGTCTACAGTTCATAGTAGACCGAAAAAGAGCCTAATTTGTATAATATTCAGTTTTGTTATGAGGTATAATACCTGTCTTACCAAACGACTGTTAATTAGTTATAAAACCTATACCATTATTTAATTGTGCATTATATTTTTATTTCGCATTATCGGCAATTGTTGCTACTTTTGTTACAAAAATAGTTGTAAAAGTATAGGAAATGTCCCTGTACATCATTATTCATTACTAACTAATAATACTTGACTAAAGCGACTACATTTCACATTTTATTAGTAAAGACATTTTATTTATTCCTCGTCATTACTTGTACTCAACATGTCTCGTTTAATTAAATTGATTAATTATTCCCTCCTTTTTTTTATTCGAGAATTCCATAAAGTGCGAGTGTTCTTAATGCTCAAAAATTCCATGTACACATTATCAGATATTGTAATTAAATCCGTTGATTAACCATTTCCTTTTTCTAGAAGACTATTACGTGACAGAGGACGGTCGTTTCGCCTGTTACAACTGCGGCTCCTCTTACAAGAGGAAGTCCCATTGGAAACGTCACATTATGTACGAGTGCGGCGTGGAGAAACGTTTCGAGTGTGTCCCTTGCAAGAGGAAGTTCACTCACAAGAGTCACCTAATCCAGCACATGAGCACCAGCAGATGTTTGTATAGGGTACCAAAGTGAAAATAAATATGTTTACGTTCAGAGTTTGATTTGTTGGCAAATGAGAGTGCTTAGTTGCTGCAGACAGAAATTGCAAGAGATGCTTGAATTCTAACTGATTTCGACAACACGTCTTTTAGAAAAGTTTTAATGGAAGGGTGTTACAAAAACTTTCAGATTTGATCCCTCCATTTATCTTCCATGTAATACCAATAATAACATAGTGATCAAGAGGAATCAGAGAGTCGGTTGTGAATTCGTAAAACCATTCGAGGCTTGAATCTAATGTCCCCTCGTCCGACTATAAGTACTTATATTTGGACAGTTCTTGCAGCTGCGGTGATTTGCCAACTTAAACATTTGGCGAATTCCCTTGAGGATGCGCCAAAATTGTTGAAACTATCCAGTCGGTTTATAAAAATTTTTGTGAGTGATTAAGTGTAGCTTAGATAAACAAAGGGCGCTTAGACTTTCTATAGTCTGGTCAAGATGTGTGTTTGCTGCGAAAATTAGTTAGAAGGCTCGGAAAAATATAAGCGATAGCTCATTCGACGCGGAATGCAAAACTGAGAAATGGGTTTTGAGGATTTTTTCTGCTAAGAAAAATTGCAGTTGTTATTAACAAAAAACGAAAAATAGAAGCCCTCTTTCGATTTTTTGATGACAACTCAAAAACCATAAGAGATAGAGGAATTCGCAAAAAAGATCCTTAAAGAGGAGGAAATTTACCATAAAAAAGTCCCTACTCCCGGATTTCTATCTCTTATATTTCTATTTTTAATTTGTTGCTGAAAGTAAGGCTCCACGTGACCGTTACGGCATGCGCTCGCCGCCTCTGAAGCGACTACGTCATAGAAAATAATTTTTTATGGTACTAAGTATTAGTTTGAAAATTTAAAACAAACTTCAGTGTATTATATACACTTGCTGGAACAAAGTCCCGTTGAAAAAAAATTTAAATGCATTTTTCAAAAAGCTAGCATATTGTTAATGAACTAGTTATTTTCGTACTTCCGTCTTCATTGAAAGCAGGCTAAATGTTTAAATAAAGTCTCCATACATATTTTGCTTCTTGGAGTCCTTTCTATGAGTGTACTCAATAAGGTGACGTCATAAAATTATTTAAAATTGCTTTATTTAGTTTACAACGAATTTTTAAAATCAGCAAAAAAAAAACGCAAAATCCAGAAATTGTTGTTAAATTTTTTCTCTCTTATGTATTATGTTATGGCTGTTTTTATATTCAAACTAAGGATTACATTATAATTGTGGAAAATTTTTTTACAGCTATATGTTTAAGAATTGTTTATAAATAATCGGCTTAGTTTAATATTTTTGAAAATTCTTTTTATACCATTCTATTGTTTAGGATTAATTATGATTTTGAAAATAAAAAAAAAAATTTAAAAATTTTTGTTATAGTATATAATCGTTTTTTCGTGTTTTCATTATTTAAATAATTAGTTACGGAATAATTTTGTGTTCAAAAATCATTATAAAAATCTCTTAATAGAATAGGAGAAAAAAAATATTTTTTTCATTGTAATTTCAGTGTTTAGTAAGTTAATAATTTGTATAAAACGTTTTTGAGTGTCACAATATTTTTTTCTATTACAACTAAAAATTACAAAAAGATCCATATGCAACAATGTGAAGAAAAAACAATTTCTGGATTTTGCGTTTTTTGTTGATTTTAAAAATTCGTTGCAAACTAAATAAAGAAATTTTAAATAATTTTATGACGTCACCTTATTGAGTACACTCATAGAAAGGACTCCAAGAAGCAAAATATTTATGGAGAGTTTATTTAAACATTTAGCCTGCTTTCAATGAAGACGGAAATACGAAAATAACTAGTTCATTAACAATAGGCTATCTTTTTGAAAAATCCATTTAAAATTTTTTTTCCAACGGGACTTTATTCCTTCAAATGTATAGAATACACTAAAGTTTGTTTTAAATTTTCAAACTAATACTTTATACCATAAAAAATTATTTTCTATGACGTAGTCGCTTCAGAGGTGGCGAGCACATGCCGTAACGGTCGCGTGGAGCCTTACTTTCAGCAACAAATTATAAATATAAATATAAGAGATAGAAATCCGGGAAAGGGACTTTTTTATTGGAAATTTCCTCCTCTTTAAGGATCTTTTTTGCGAATTCCTCTATCTCTTATGGTTTTTGAGTTGTCATCAAAAAATGGAAAGAGCGTTTTTATGTTTCGTTTTTTGTTAATACCAATTGCAATCTTTCTTAGCAGAAAAAATCCTCAAAACCCATTTCTCACTTTTCTCCCAAAGTTGAAACTCCTTTTAGTTAGCAACCAAACGTAACAATATGTTCTTATGTGATTTGAACTCGATTAAATATTTAGTGATTTTTTTTATTAATTTTTAAATTACGCGATGACGTATTTATGTATAAAAAAAATTGTTAAACGCAAGCAAATTTTTGTGAAGTATATATTTATTAATTGTTTCACGAAATTATGGTAAAATAATGTTTTAACCGGTTCTTTAAAAATTTTCAATGTTTTGAATAGTCTGGAACTTGACTGGTTTTCGACTACTTTGAAGATAATTCTGAGATACAAAATCATGGTAACTCTTTTAAAATATTAAAGGAACAAGGGAATTACGCACTCAGTGGACATGTTGTGATTTGCTGAACTCTATAATGACAACAGTTCTGAGTTTCTTATTCTGAGATTTTTTCGACAAGGTTGTTAAAATTTCTGGTTGCTAAATCAACTTATGAGAGTTTTGAAGTGAAAAAGCCGGTGATTCGTGACTCTTTTGAGCTTTTTTAAAACCCAGGATTTAGGCTATTTCACACGTAATTTTGAAATTACTCAACCAACATTGACACCTTTTAAAGCTACTAAAAGTCACTATTTTGAATTTTTTTTTAAATAGTGTAAGTTGTTAGGGCTAGGTTAAATTATGAGAAAATTATGTGGTTTAATGGAATATAGCTACAATGAAATTAAATGACCCGCGAATTTTTTTATAATCTTTAATATCACCTATTATCCCTGATCTGACTTTGGTTTGAATATATTAAGCTCAAATTTAATGTGTTTCAGCATTATTGAAACTTCTCCAAAAAACATTCATTGAAGTTTCGTTGTAATTAAGTC
The DNA here is from genome assembly GCA_946251905.1 of Cryptocephalus moraei. Taxonomy (NCBI): domain Eukaryota; kingdom Metazoa; phylum Arthropoda; class Insecta; order Coleoptera; family Chrysomelidae; genus Cryptocephalus; species Cryptocephalus moraei. The sequence continues at coordinate 41,044,435 of OX276452.1, forward strand.
TTGTAAGACTTTTTGAACCGAGTAACCCTAACTGAACAACTATTTCAAATAGTTTCGCAACCAAAGTTTTAAAAGTATTCTCCAGTTATTAATCACGATTAAATGCATAAACCCTTACTTGTTTCAACTCTAACCAAACCTAACTTAACCTATCTCTGTAGAAGCGAAAACCTAACCTAACCACTGTGGGAAATAATCTAATGGTTTGGTACGCCGCTCTCGACTTTTTTTCCAGATTTCGATTTAAGTTCGTTTTTCTTATAGAAACGATCACGAATCTGTACGTCTGTAAGGGTTGCCCCAAGAAGTACAAGCACCTCTCGTCGCTGTACAAACACAGCAAATTCGAGTGCAACAAAGAGCCGCAGTTCGCCTGCGAGATCTGCGAGAAGAGGTTCCTACAGAAGTCTTATCTGAAGACGCACAAGGCGAGAATGCACGGTGTATAGACTGTTCAATCTGTAAATAATGTTGTGGTGTTGACAACATCGGTTTTTAGTAAAAACGATTGTATTTACTCACTTGTCCAGACATTTCATTAGACCGCAAAACCTACATATCGAGTTTTATATATTAAAGGGGGGTGTATGTTGCATTTTTAGATTGGGTACCGCAGCTCCCTGCCCCACCACACGTCTGTTACCGCTGCGGCAGGAAGTATTTACATAGACCGACCCTTAAAAGGCACTTAGTGTATGAATGCGGCAAGGAACCCTCCTTTGGGTGCCAGTTCTGCCAGAGGCACTTCAAAAGGAAGGACGCCTTACACACCCACGTCCTAGTGCAACATTATTCTAAAAATAAAGGAAAGATGTGATCGCAGAAAGAAGGAAGGAAGAAGAAAAGCCGAAAAGTGGACACAGTTTTAGATATTTACAAGAACATGTAACCTAAACATTTACCCTACGGAATATTTAGTTAAATCATATTCAAACTTTCTTAGAAAAATCCGCGATTACTTGGAAGAGCATTGCTGGTAATGACATAAGAAAGTGTAAACCATCTTCCTCAGCCAGTCTTTCAATGTAAGCCAAACTGCCTTAGAGAATTGTTCTGATTACTGTTACTTTACGAGATATGAGCAATTGAAGGTATAGAAAAATTTTCAAAAAAAACTTCAAATTTTGAAAATCATATTTCTGGTTTTTACCAGATTTGAGTGCTTGAATTGTTGAAAAATTTGCGAAGGAGGACTCGATAAACAAACTTTGATCCTCCCATTTTTAATTCTATAATCAATGGTTACCACGTCATTGCTGAAAACCAAATAGCCAAAAATCTATATAAACTATTCTAGTATCGTGTGCCAAAGCTTCTCAACGAAGACCATAATCACCAAATAAACTATCGATGTGATCTGTTTCGTGTCATATGTATTTCTTTTCATTAATAAACAATTTGAACACGTTCCACTTCTCTTCTCTCCCCCTCCGCCCCCCAGGCGTATCTCCTCCTTCCTCTTGCACTGTTTCCTCTTTTTTAATTTTAGAGAACTACTACTACAGCTGCGCGCAGTGCGGCAAAATGTACAGGAGCCAGGCCGCCCACAGCAGGCACGTCCACCAGGAATGCGGTAAACCGAAAATCCACGGTTGCCCCGTCTGCGGGAGACTCTTCAAGAGGAAGGATTCGATGAAGACGCACCTCCGAGACGTGCATCAGCTCAGGGAGAAAAATTGATAGTTCGGTCCACCATCGGACAGTGCCGCTCTACGGAAATGATAGTCAGAAATAACCAGTTCCATCCAATGGAGGATAGAAAGAGAGACGTTTACGCTACATTTGTTGTAAAATTGATAGTGATTCAACAAATACAACCGACCGTATTGCATTATACATTACACTGTACATATCTGTCTAATACTCTCCTCTATACTTTCCTCTATCTCCTTCTCTTTCTCATTCAACCGCGAATCTTGCTCTCATCGTTAAACGTTTGTTTCTTTGAACATTTTAGCGCAAGTTTTCTCTTGTAACATCTGCCACAGGAGCTACACGAGGCAGTCCTCGCTCTGGAGGCACAAACGTTACGAGTGCGTCAACAACGTCCTCTTCAAATGCATTTACTGCGAGTCAAAGTACAGAGTCAAATACGAAATGAAGAGGCACGTGCAGAGGAAGCACCCCGACAAGATGGAGAACTTCCTTTCCTCGTACAAACGGTTCTATTGTTATAAATATTGAGAGTTCATATGATTAACTGTTGAAGTGCAATATATCGTGTATGGATGTGTGTATTTATATTTTTAAAGGAATAAAGTTAGTGTACGTTACTTTCGTGGAAAATCTCGGTTAGCTCTTTCGAAACTTAGAAGTCTTTTAAAGTTTTCGCAACTACCAGAGAACTGTCTCCAGAAGTCTCCAAAAGTGAAATTTTAAACTTTTCCACATTCTGTGAGTATATAAATTAATCCGCGAGTGTCTACTGAGGAACCGTCAGGAAACTAAAGCATACAGAACTAAAATTTGGAAATTTTTGTTGGCCTTCTAGTGAACAAAATGAATTCACAGGTTCAACCAACAGTATCGCTGGTAGTTTTGTGATCAGAAGTACTATTGGCTGAACTTACTAATTTATTTCTGGAGTTTCCGACATGCTTGGAACTACAGTTCGAAAAATTGTGAAATTCCCCAATCAAAAACTTATTTGGGATACGATTCACGACATTTTTGAGGGTATGGAGTTCACCAACTTCAATTACCTACACTTTCTTTAACGCTTTGAAACCCCCTACAACCAAATCAGTGATTGAGGTCCTCAAACTGTCACGTTACAATTTAAAAAGGTGGGAAAACTCCGCGAAGCAATTCGCGATCAGCCTCACAACGTTCAATCTCACTCATTCCCCTCCCGTTTTTAGGTTTCATCTTTAAGTGTTACAGCTGCGATAAAGTGTACGATAAGGCCTCCTCGCTGAACTATCACACAAAGTACGATTGCGGCAAGCCTCTCTTTGAGTGTCTGTTCAGGAACTGCTCGAAGCAGATTACGAGGAAGAGCAGCATGAAGAGGCACATGATTAAGCACGGGATCATTGAAGGCTGGGAGAAGTTCGTCAGACTGACCAAACGATGAAGAGACGTTCGACCTGTCTGATGGGTAAATGAAGGGGCGACATTGAGGCGAATGGAGCGAAGTTCGAATTTAATCAGGGATGGATGGTAACGAATCTGTGATGGCTTCGTTTGTTAATGAATAGTGAATGACTAATTGGTTCGACTCTTGTTTGAGCTAGTCCGTTCATTCTGTAAAGAACTCATGTAAGGCCTTTGATTACCTTTAGGTTTGATTTGAGGTTACACAAACCTTTTCACAACCTTTCGCCTCACTTGTATTCACTTTTAGAATGAAACTGGCTGTATGACAATTTTTCCGGTCTACATTACCTGACTTGTAACTCGCTATCTACAACAAGTACAAATTTCGTCTAAATATATTGTAATTTATTTTAAAGTAGTCTGTTCATACCGTAAGTAATTCAAGTAAGACCTTGGACTTCACTGGTTGTTACCCTGTAGATACGATGTAGGGTTAAATTTTGTTGGAAACTCCTCTTATTTTGATTTTATTTTACTTTTTTGATATCACAGTGTGACAACAGTCTGTCTCCTCACTTGAATTTCTTTTTACGAAGGAAGTGACTGTAGAGCGACTTTTACAGTGTTATCTATCGCCTTAATTCGGTATCTGTATGTTCATTCCGTTAAGAATTCAAGTAAGACCTTGGACTTCAATTGTTATTATCCTGTAGATACAAGATAAAGTTACATTTTGGTGGAAACTCCTCATATTTTGATTTTTTTTTTAAATTTTTGATATCACAGTGTGACAACAACAGTCTGTCTCCTCACTTGAATTTCTTTTTACATAAGAATTGACTGTACATCGACTTTTACAGTGTTATCTATCGACTTAATTCCGTATCTGTATGTTCATTGCTAAAGAATTCAAGTAAGATCTTGTACTTCAATTGTTTTTACCCTGTAGATACGATGTAAGGTTAAATTTTGGTGGAAACTCCTCTTATTTTGATTTTTTTTAAATTTTTTGATATCACAGTGTGACAACAGTCTGTCTCCTCACTTGAATTCCTGTTTACCAAGGAATATACTGTACAACGACTTTTACAGTGTTATCTATCGCCTTAATTCTGCATCTGTATGATCACTCTGTAGAGAATTCAAGTAAGACCTTGGACTTCAATAATAATTATTGTTGTTACCCTGTAGATACGATGTAAGGTTAAATTTTGGTGAAAACTCCTCTTATTTAATTTTTATTTTTTTTTATTTTTTGATATCACAGTGTGACAACAGTCTGCCTCCTTACTTGACTTTCTTTTTACAAAAGGTTTGACTGTACAATGACTTTTACAGTGTTATCTATCGCCTTAATACCGTATCTGTATATCTGTAACAAGTACAAATTTTTTCTAGGTGTAATTTTAAAAATACAGTTCGTTTGCAATAAAAATTGATTAATGGGATTACTAATTTTATGGAATTGTACGTTTGTAGCTTTCTATGCATTTTAGTTTAATAACCAGGTGGCATTTGATACATTATAAGAAATATACGTGTATTTTAAGATAGATCCTAAGGTTACTAATATATTAGCTACCTTCGTTTCTCCAAATTTAAAATTGTTCAATTAACGGAAGTTTTTTAGAATCTCACATTTATTGTTGGAAAACTCTACTTTTCGAAAAAGTTTAAAGTACTTTCCAGAAGTAACATGCTTGGAAGCCGTTAAAGAGAACACAACTCATCAAACCATTCATTAACACATTTGGTATCAAAGAGAAAATTGAAACAAACCATTAAGAGAGATATTAACCATAATTGAATATATATTTTCGTTAGCCAGTATCAGCCTAAGGAGTTGATTTTGTGATGTTGGGGACGTCAGGGATATTCTTTTAAGGCCGTCTGACACTTTTACAATTTTAGTTTCTAATTCTGAAATTGTAAGAAATTTCCTGTTTGCAACGTTACTTTTGTTAGTTCTAAAATAATTGAAAATTCTAAGATTAAATGTCAAGCGGCCTTTAGTGAGTGGTATATGTACACTGACAAGGAAAATGGCTTCAGAAACATCAACCAGTATTAAAGGATCTACAAATGATCTTTAAATAAATATTAGTGACATCGATAATTTGTCCTATAACAAAATCAGTAAAGCCGTCCATCTGTTATATTTACGCCTGGTTAGAATCGAAAAGCAACTTCCTGTGATGCGTAGCTTATTGCATTTTTTGGTGATATAAGTGCTCCAATACCAAAATCGGTGAAGCCGCTGTGGGAAGTTATGGCGAAGTCAAGTCTTTTAAATTATATTCACATCCTATCAGAACCGGAGGTGATTATATAGTGATATTCAGCCCAACGATATTAGTGACATCGATAATTTGTCCTATAACAAAATCAGTAAAGCCTGTTTACCTGTTTTATTTACTTCTGGTTAGAATCGAAAAGCAACTTCCTGTGATGCGTAGCTTATTGCATTTTTGGTGATGTGAGTGCTCCAACGAGCCAATGTATATATCAAAATCGGTGAAGCCGTTGTGGGACGTTATGGCGAAGTGAGGTCTTTTAAAAATTTAATTTCAAGATAGTATGTGGTGATGGTTTGCATATTTGTTTTGTTTTGTTTTTTAAATCGTCTATTAGTGAGAAATTTTACTTATATTCCTTTGTTTTGATGAAATACAGTTGTATATTAATCAAGACTGGTTCCTTGAGACCTTTTTGAAATTTATACCTAATATGAACATGTGGAACACTTTGAAATGACATTTTTTTTAAACATAATTGCATTGGGAATACATTTAAGCTTTCTTGCAAATAATCACAACTGAAATAATATAATAAAAAATCACTGTTTTCGGGGATTTGAACTTAAAGTTTTCTTAGTCTTCTTAGTTATTGATCCAAGTGTTCGAAACAAAGGAACAATTTTGAATTTTAAAAAGTAGAAGAACATTTAGAGTGTGTTGTACAAAAACTGTGTAATTTTGCTCGTTTCTTTAACTTCCACGTCATTCTTGGTTCCCGTAATGTGAAAGCACGCGAATTAAGGCAACAGGCAACACTGGAGCAATCCAGGATCTCTTAGATCGTCCCAAGCGAACTTTCCCAGTATTGCCCGTCGCCTGAATACGTATCCCCCACACCGAAAACCTCAACTGACGTACCCCTAGTGCCTCATTCCCATCGTAGGTATTTCCCATCAATTTTTTGACGATCCATGTTATCCCTCCCAACTCCCGAAACAGTAAAAGGCATGATTTAGACAGTGTTGCGCGTCTCGCCTCCCAGTCCCCCCTCGTTCTAACCGGCCAATTATATGTGTGTTTCAGTGATAGAAATAAACCCGACGACTTTCATGTGCAGACGTTGCGGCAAGAAGTTCGGCACGAAGCTCCTGGTGATCGGGCACATCCAGATCGAGTGCGGGAAACAGGCGGTGTTCCAGTGCCCGTTGTGCCCGAGGAAGGCGAAGAGGAAAGACGTGCTCGAGGCGCACCTCAGGAGCATCCACAGAATACCATAAATCGATGAAGATTGTGAAATGATGTATGAGTGGTAGTCGAAACGTCGGAAACGAGAAAGAGGGGAGAGATTAATTTTTTGTTTGGAAGAGATGCAATGCTGAAAGAGATCCAATAGCTGGGCAAAGTGAGAGTGGGCTGTTCTTGTAGCCGTGTTGTCTGAAACTTCTGCAAACTTAACTCGGGTGTCCAATTGTCTAACTGTTGACTAAATATTGACCAAATTTTCCTGCGAAGATACTTATTCTAGGAATTTTCGTCACATTGAACTTCTGTTGATGTTGAACTTAACAAACATCTACTTATTAAGTTCCTGATGGTTTTACTTGTCATTCCATTTCACATTCAACCTGAATGGTTACTTTTATTTTCCTGTGCAATTTTTCAATCAAAATCTAATAAGTTAAGGAGCGTCATTGCCCTAGTTGTAAAAATTGCAATTTTATATATTATACTATGAAGCAACACTATTAATTAGAGAGAAATTCATTCAATCCAATAAATTAAATTATACTTTGAAGATTTCTCTCTATTAAACTTCTATTAATTTGAATTGGAGATACAAATTATTAGGCCAAATCCTAAGAATTGTTTTCTACATTTGTTCTATTGTAAATTCTATAATTGCTGAAACATGAGTTATTTAGATGATTTCTTTAAATATGAGACCTTTAAATAGACTAATGAACTTGCATGGGTATATATTTTCAATACATAATGTAGAAGTTTAACTTAATTTTGATGACTAAATGATCTTAATACTAAATTGAAAATTTTCGAAAAAAAGGTATTTTGACTATAACCACGGCTTGAAACTGGATTTCGCGTCGAGTGTATTACCAATTATATTCCAAACATAATTTAATCCAATTAATTTAATTCCTCTAATTAAATAAAGTCTGATAACTCCAGTTCAAGAATTTTTATTACATTTTTCAAGAATTCTTTACAATTTCGCACTTTCCTGTCAAGTTCCTCCCACAAATGTTCAATTACGTTCAGCTCAAGTGACTGTACTTTGGCTATTACTTACCATAGATTAAATATACCATTGAGAATTGTTGTTGGTATGGGATGGCAAATTATTTAGGTGTACCTAGACTTGATTGTAAGTACACAAAAGAAGTTAAAAATGAAAACTAACGAACTCCCACTCTCTTACCCTTAACGACGTTTCGACTCCACCTCTTCAACTCAAACGTAATTAGGTGTCTCATAGTTTAGGATCTGTTCGAATTAATGTCTCTCTCTCCAGTACGAGCAAACCCGACTTTACTTATCTCTCTCTCACTTATTTGTTCATGTGTGCTATCCCTCGTGATGTATGACTTCCCTCAATAAAACCGCCGCTACCGCTGTACGCACTTCTCTTTTGAACCTCTCTCCCTTAACAAGATTCCTCCCCGAAACACCTAAACTGACCGTCGCCCTCTTTCCAGTCGTAGGTATGCACCAGTGCCCTAACTGCTTCAAGACGTACACGAAGAAGTCCTCGCTGGTGAGGCACCTGAAGTACGAGTGCGGCGTCGAGAAATCGTTCAGGTGCGTTTACTGCCCGAAGGCGACGAGGCAAAAGTACGACCTTAAGCTGCACGTCGCGAGGAAACACTTCGAGTGCATGGAGGAGTTCGATGTGCTCTACAATAAGCTGTACTGAGAGGTGAATTTGTTAGTTACGAGAGCAGATTTCGTTGATGTGGTAGGACGGTTAGGCGGAATTGGCCCCCGAAGATACAAAGTAGAATAAGTGTCAAAAACGTGATGATTTTATGACTTCCCAAATGATTTTTGGAACAAAATTTGAACAAATTGTTTAGTTGATTTCTCTCACTGGCATCTACTAACTAATTTCTCTAATATGTGTTATATCTCTATATAAATAGGACTTTAACACAACAGCTATATTGGAATTTTAAGTTTCTAACAATTACACAGCAAAATTGAATTTTGTTCCAAATCTCAAATTTATACTGCAGAAAATCTTTCAAAACTACTACAAATTTTAAAAAACCGCACATATAATTACACCTTATAACACACTTAAACTCGTCTTAACTTTGCCTAACTATTCTACATATCTAACCATCATTACATTTGGTGTAAGAAAATAGATTTTCTGCAATAAACTTGTTTATAAACGTTTAGTTTGATCGTCGTAAAGTTAACTGTTAGTTGCGATGATATGAAACCTTCCATTTACTGAACTTAGAGTCTCGCATCGGCGGGAAAACAATGTCTATTTATGAACGAAGTTAGATGAGTTGCGAACTGTAGTTTAAGTTTATATGAAAGTTTATATTGTACATTAATAAAACGTATGAAATTGCCAATGTTTCGTTTTATTCGCTACAACGTGCTATACGTATTTTATGCGATGCAACGTGAGGTGTTAGTGTATATAGTGCTTTGACTCGTAGTTGAATTTTTGGTGGATAATGTGGTTTAAGCAGGTAATATTACTTATTTATTTTTGAGAGTCTTTTTAAGGTTTTCCTAACGAAACATTACTATAAAGCACTTTTTTAGATTTTTGAGTCTTACAGGCGCTTAGTATAATTTGAATTCTGAGAGACGATTTTTAGTTTCCAAATAGCTACATTTACAAAATTGATAAAACTCAGTTGCCGTAATCAACACGGTTGTTGCGACACTCACGCATGCGTCACTTACCATAAGCGCTGGTAAACGTAAAGATTAGTTTATTAACTATTTTTCTCCTATAATTTCGACCTAATTTAAGTGTACTTTATTTTAAGTTCCATTTATTAGAAAGCTCTCCGCACAAATTGGATGGAATTTAATTAGTAATTACTCCATGTACAATGAACAATGAAATTAATCTTTTGAACGAAGCAAAATTTTCGAAAACTGTAAAAGTATTTGTAGGTAATTTAATTTAGCACTTTGAAGAGCTTTGAGAACGTGAAATTGTGAAATTATTGTTATAAAAAATTTTCACAACTTTCGCGTAGGTTACACATTGGGTTTCCAAGAACCCTGAACCCTATAGATCGTATCTAACGCCTTTGAAGGTTTATAGTGTTTCAATTTGGATGTCTAGTATTTAGACATACTCTGTAGGTTCAGTAGTGTCTAAAGTTTTTTTTCGTACATGTTATAGGACGCCCACATATCCTCCTGAAGTTGCAATCAAAAGTTACGAAACTAGTCGTTATACTCTCAAAGGTTGAAGTAAGAAAGGTAAAGAGAGGTTCTTTCCAGCATCTACCACAGTCACATCACGTCTCGTATGGTACATTCTACCTTTGTGGTTCACAAATAGCTTGTGCAAAATTTACTAAACTTAAAAAAATTGACCATTGCCCTGATTTTTGAAATAAGAATTACTTTAGAAGCTCCAGGGGCTAACGCCAGGTTTCATAATGCAGTTAAAGTCCACTTTAACTTAAAGTTGACTTTGACTGTGACGTTAAGTTAAAGTGGACTTTAACTGCATTATGAAACCGGGCGTTACTACTTCTAACGTCACAGTCAAAGTCAACTTGAAGTTAAAGTGGACTTTAACCGGGCCTAAAAGTTTCGACTAATTCTGTAAATTCCCCCTTTTGTTTTCAGTTACCGTTTTACTAACTTTTCTACTTTCAGGCTTCCAGTGCGCGTTATGCGGACGATCCTACAGGGTCGCGAGATCGTTATGGAGGCATCGGAAATACGAGTGCCAGAAGGAGCCTTCCTTCCAATGTCCGATCTGCGCATACAGAGCGAAACACAAGTCGAGCATAAGGAAACACGCAGCCACGCTGCACATGGACAAACTGGGGACGGGCGTATTTGAAAACTGGAGACTGTAGAGTACTTTGATTGATTCGGTGTAATTTATTGTAGTAAATTAAAATTGTGTAGTTGAAATCGACGTTATTTTCAAGTATGTACAGGCTGCGAACGTCTCGTTTCTTATAATTAAGCGGATCAGTAGAGCAAGTGTAACGTAGCGTCGTTAAATGCATCCCCAATAACTTATTGTCTCGTTTATCTATTTATTTATTTTGTAGAGTTTCAATGCGTTAACTGTAAGAAAGGCTTCGCCAAATACACGACGTACAGATGGCACGTCAGGTACTACTGCAACATCAGTTTTCCCTGTCGTTTCACTGGGTGCATTAAGACCTACAAGAGGAAGTTGGACCTGAGGATGCATTACATGAAGTTCCACGGCGTTTTATGTTAAAATTATATTAATGTTTAGTGTTTCACCAACTAGGGTACTAAATAAATGTTGCGTGTGTATTTGTGGAAAAATTAACGTTGCAAAATCTATGGGAAGCTGGAAAACAGAGTCCAAACACTTTTAAAGATTCACTGGATATCTGTTTTGGGACGTAGTGTTGCAATTTCTGGAAATTCCAACAATTCTAGATACCCTTAAAGTTTCAAGAGTTACTTAAGAACTCAGAATATCTCGTAAGTTGGTTTGATTAATATTTACAACTTTGTAACTGAAAAACCCACAATAAGGTTTAAATTTAGAGGTATGACTTAGATTTCAGGATTTCAGAGTAGCATTTCACCAAATCATGTGAGATTTAAGGATGCCAAAAAAATTCTTGCTTTGAAGTCGGAACAGGCAAGAATGCCTAAACTTTGGAAGTGAAGAACAAGAAGAGGAAATTCTTAAACCTTCTAAATAAAAGATAAGCTAAGTTGTTTCAAAATTTGTTTCAAAGTTGCAAAATTTCTCAAAATCTGCAAAATTGTTGCAAACATATACAGTTAATTCTGAGGTGTTACTGGTTAAAAGTACGATACATCAAATCTTTCAAAACGCAATTATGTAATATTTGAAAGGTAAAAATAACCGCTCAGAATTCATATAACACTAAAGTTTTGAGACAAGCAATACTCTTGACAAGGTTTCTTAACACCACCCAGACAACAATCGTCTAGACAAGCTAAACATACACCAAAAAACCTTTAAGGTTTTCGTGACTGAAGGAAACTCATCGAGGAACCTATTCAGAGCTCGCAGTGCTAAATTCAGTGCTAATCTGGGTACTTTTAGGCTTCTTCCCTTGCGAGGATTGCCACAAGATCTACCGCAATGAGAACTCCCTGTACTGCCACCGCAGGAGGTATTGCGGAAAAGAACCCTCTCACGTCTGCCAGATTTGTCTGTACAAGACCCACATCAGGTCAAACCTGAGGAGACACTATTACCTGCGACACAACTTGCTACTTAACTGAAATAAACTGATTGTCACTGATGGTCTCGGGTTATTGTCGCCTAAATAATCAGCTACCTATCAAACTCGTCAATTCCTTGAGAACCTTACTTAAGCTGCCTATCATGAACCTCGCCCTAGTCAATTCAAAGACTTCCGATAACTGGATTTTGTATTTTTGTAGTGTTCCACTGTAACACCTGCGGCAGGATTTACAAAGCGAAACGGTCCCTCTGGAGGCACTTGAAGTTTGAGTGCCAACAACCGCCGAAGTTCAAATGCCCTGTCTGCCCTTACAGGGCGAAACAGAAGTCTACAGTCGTCTCGCACGTCGTCAATAAGCATCGAGAGATCAACAGCGCGCAATTCGAGGCCAACGTCGAAGCCAAAACTGTCTTCGACTTCAAAGTCGAATAAACCTGATAAAAACCGATAGTGATAGTTGCATTTACATTGTTTGTACCTCGGGGATAATGTGCGGTTTCTGAATGTGGTTAGTTTATAGTCCAGCCTAGATGTTCCCTAAATCTCTGAACCATTGTCATGTAGCTTTTGAACTCTAAATGACTAAACCTCATACTTTAACACAAATTCTTCAGAAACAGGTGCGTAAACCTGCTAAACTAATCAGTCGTTTCAACGTCGAGTGGAAAATTTACCAATTATTTACCTATACTGAAACTACATTGGATTATTTAATAGAGTTTCGACAACTCTGCTATATAAAATTTGAAGATCACAACGCAGGCATCAACGGTATTCAAAATTTATAACACAAATCGACACCTTTTACCCTTTATTACAACTCAATTTGATGCCTTAATTCACATTATTTCCTAAGTTTCTGTAGTTTGGTAAATTGTTCCACAACTTTGCTTAAGATTGCCTAAGACACTGTGAGGATCAGCTGTTCATAAAACATTCATAAAATAATTGTTAATGAAATAATTGAACTGGATCTCTTAATAGTGTTTCATTAATAAGGAAAAGAGTTTTGATAATGATTCTTGAAACAATATGGTAATTAACTCGTTTGGTCATTTAATAGTTTCATAAATTAGTGAGAGAGTTTCAACGACTTTCAAAAAAATCTGTCGGAAACTAGTTAATTGAAGGTTTTGACTTAGGCGACAACGAATGTATGACAACCATTTTAAGGTTTAACGCGCCTTTAATCTTGAGCCTTGAGCGCTAGGACTCGGAGTTCTGACTCTTTGAGCCTTAGAATCCTCAAATCCTTTGAACTCTCGCATCCGTACGCTCTAGACATTCAAACCAAGAACATGGACATATTAGCCTTTAAATTCTTAAAACTTGAAACTTCAAATGCCGACCTACAATAGTGTTTTATGAATAAGGAAAAGAGTTTCAAAATTTTCTTTAAATTATTCTTGAAAAAATATAGTAATGATCACAACTAAGACCAACGGTCTCAAAATTCTTAAAAACGTCATTGATGAGTTATTTGAACTGGAATTTCGTTTGGTCATTTCATATTTTCATAAATTACTGAGAGAGTTTCAATAACTTTGAAGAAAATCTGTCAGAAACTAGTTAAGTGAAGGTTTCGACATAGGCAACAACGACTTTGAAGAAAATATGTCGGAAACTAGTTACTTGAAGGTTTCGATTAAGTTAACAACGAATGTATGACAACCATTTTGAGGTTTAACGCACCTTTGAGCCTTGAGCGCTAGAACTCGGAGTTCTGACTCTTTGAGCCTTAGAATCCTCAAATTCTTTGAACTCTCGCATCCGTACGCTTTAGACATTCAAACCAAGGACGTTGACATATGAGCCTTTAAACTCTTGAAACTTGAAACTTCAAATGCTGACCTACAATAGTGTTTTATGAATAAGGAAAAGAGTTTCAAATTTTTTTTTTAATTATTCTTGAAACAATATGTAATGATCACAACTAAGACCAACGGTCTCAAGATTCTTAAAAACCTCATTGGTGAGTTATTTCAACTGGAACTTCGTTTGGTCATTTCATGTCAGAAACTAGTTAAGTGAAGGTTTTGACTTAGGCGACAACGAATGTATGACAACCATTTTAAGGTTTTACGCACCTTTAATCTTGAGCCTTGAGCGCTTGGACTCGGAGTTGTAACTCTTTGAGCCTTAGAATCCTCAAATCCTCGCATCCATATGCTCTAGACATTCAAACCAAGAACATGGACATATGAGCCTTTAAATTCTTGAAGTTTAAAACTTCAAATGCTGACCTATTTAAGGTTGGACTCTATACTCTCAACACTTAACTCTTCGATTTAAATTCTCCAAGCCTTGATACCTTAAACTCTTTTAATTAGGTTTGCTGATTTCTGTGCAAAAAAACTCAAGATCAAATTTTGGAAAAGGGGACAGTTTGGGAGTAAAATTGTAGGATCTAAATATGGATCGTCATTACTAGAAGTTCAGTTCTGTTTTTAAATAATTAGTATTGTTTTCAGTTTTTGATGAAAAATGTACTTACAAGAAATCAATTTCATTTAAAACTATATTTCGTAATATCTTTTCCTCGTTGTTCCAATTTACAATTACATATAATTTCTGTTCAGAAAAGTGTAACGATGGCATTCGCCCCATGTCGATGTTGAACTTTTGTTACTCAACCGAAATAAAATTTAAAGTTAAATGCCAGTTCTTTATTTCGAAATTAACTGATCCCTTAGTTTTAAGTCCTCCCTTGCCACACCCCGTAACTAGCAAACCCTACCTCAACTCTTCCCTACTTTCAGATGCGTCGAGCTCGCGAAAGATAATGCAAACATCAAAGGAGAAGATGGTGAAGGAGAAGAAAACCACGAAGCAAGAGTCCCAAGGGTTGACTTATATCAATGTGGACGCGGTCAGAGCTCTCGTGGGGAAAGGTTAGTCCCAAGACAGACTTTTCTTATAGTGTTAAAGTTTTAAACCAGTAAACGACATGGTATTTTAAAATTCAAACACAAACCTTCGATCTTTCACTACAATCCCAAATTTACAACATTATTTCAGATCCAAACGGACAAGAATGGAAAAAGTTCTTCTCGGAGAACTGCAACCCGAAGGCCCCAAAACTAACCAAGACCGTCGTCAATAAACCAGTTCAAGTCAGAAAAAAGCCAATCAAATCTTCCTCGACAAAATCAAAAACAGAAGTACCGAAGAAAGTGCTGAAAGCCACCAGTTCCGAGGTAAAACAGAAGGCGAAATCTCCTGCTCCGGTAAGGAAGGCCGCCAAGGAGAAGGAACGCTCCAAGGACCCGTCGAAGTACAGAACTAAACACTTCTGCTGTTCCTGCGAGAAACTGACCGCGATAGACGAGGAGATATGTAAGAAGTGCCTGGCGCAAATCGGGATACCGGAGAATGAGAATGAGAATAAGAAGGAGGTCAAGTACGACCTTACAGCTATGACGGGCCTGGATATAAAGGAAATGTTGAATTTGATATAAACCAGTTGGTTTGTGTTACCTAGTTTTATACGAATTTACATTTAACTTTGTTACTATTACGGCCTTAAATGTGCTGCGAAAGTTTTTGAACATAAAAAAAAGTCGCAGTCGCAAGCGTGAAGACTTCGCGGCAAATTACCCGCTGCTCAGTATAAATTAGGTTCAATGGGCGCCACCTGTTTTCAGTCAAAAACAGGAAATTTACCTCTGTTGATATTAGAGGAGCTTGCGGCCACGTCTCTAAATAATTTGAAACACACGACTTTAAAAAAAGAATCTATTGAATACAAAAAAAAAGTAAAAAGAAAACGGGATTTAACAATCAAAGAACAACAAAAAAAAAATCAATAATAATAATAAGACGGGTGGCCTTTCCCTATCTTAACAATAATAATTAAATAACTAACTAACTAACCAACATTATCTAATAACGAACGAAACGAAAACTGTACTACGTGGCGTCGTTGTTTCCTCTTCTATCTGGTTTCGGTTTCTTTCTATCCGAGTCGGTCCAAGATCGCCGGCACAACACAGCTCGTTCTCTGCAATTCACCAAACGGGAGCCCTCCCTAACAGTTCGGTCCAGGTCCACGATCTCCGGCACAATGCAGATCGTGTCTCTCCCTCCTTCGACCTCCTAGCCTCGCAGCCGTCCTCGAATTGACTTAAATCCTCTTCAGGAGATTTATCTCGATCATCAGGCACAACGCAGATCGGATTCTCTCCTTTCGAGCCGTTTCTCTTCGCCGCTGCTTCCAAGTTGCAATTTTTTTCCAAATCACGCCAAAACCAATCCTCCTAAACAAACTCGTCGCTACGCAACTGTCTATATCCTCACCACGCACTCTCCGCTCGCGAGTTCACAAAAACACATAACAACACAACTATACAGAGTTCACAAAAACACAAAAATAAAAACTACAAAAGAACTATA
This sequence comes from Cryptocephalus moraei, assembly GCA_946251905.1. NCBI lineage: Eukaryota > Metazoa > Arthropoda > Insecta > Coleoptera > Chrysomelidae > Cryptocephalus > Cryptocephalus moraei. Next base: position 41,060,543 of record OX276452.1, read on the forward strand.
AAGAAACTATAAAGGCCACCCTCACTAACTAAACTAATAACATTAAAACAGAAATTTTAACTCTTGAACTTACTAGAATTTCGTACCGTAACAAATGTCAGCAAGTGCAATCTTAAGAGAAATTATGACCAGTGCAAATATTCAGAAATGACCATATCTGAACTTATTTTTTTTATATTTGAACTTGCTGTGTATTATGTACTTACCTTACTTACTTTTATACGAATTTAGATATATACATTATTCACTAGTTGATATATTGCTGGGAATATAAACGTCATATGAAAAGACATTAAGAATAATTTGTAAGTTGTGACTAGTACAGATAACTAAAAAATGTTAAGTTTGATTTTAGATTCAGTTAAGTTTTACTTTATATATTTTACTTTTATCCCAGTAGTAAGACTAAAAGTTTACGAGACGGCTTATCAGGTACAACTCAGTATAAGTACGTATCTAATACGTAGTTATATCAAACGTATCAGATACGTATCAAATACATATCAGTACAATTATGGCTTATAAAATTCAAAAACGTTGAATTTGATATGTGACAAGTTTTGGCAACTCTACAATTAAGAATTTTTTATCTCATCACTTCGTAACCTAGTGATCTTTTAAACTTTTGAATCTCTGAAATAATCGAACCATATGTTAAGTCATAGATTATAAAAAAATTTTTTATATATGTTAGTTAGCAATTATTACTAGCTTTTCTATTGTTTTGTTTCAGAAATTTATATTTTCATATGCTTGTTTAATGTTTATTTTAAATGTCTGCTTTAAAAGGGGTATTTTTTTATTTTGTTGCTTATTTTGTATTTTATCAGCAGCAAGCTTTTACCACAGAAATAAAATTTAATAAAGTTATTATGAGGTTTACATTAACCCGGCCATTTTTTTCATAAAAATATTAACTTTCTTTCTTAAATCATGTTTGAGTTAGTCTCCGATTAAAATAGCCATACGTATACTTTGACCTCCTTTTCAGACCTAGTTGTATAGGTTTCACTAAACTATGGTCAATTATTAGACAATGTTGTAGTGGTTAGCTTCGATTGAGTCGTTACTACAGTAACTAATCTGAGTTAGGTAAAACAGAACTTAAACTACATATGAACAACAGGACTTAAGTACCTTACTTTAAACAGGCCTCTCAACTAACCTGTGTTTAAATCTGAGTATACAATTCCTGGTTTAAACCGCACGGTCAATAGAATGTGGCAAAATAAATGACGACTCAGTAGTTAGTTATTCGAAGCAAAGGTTAACTAATCGCCTATTAAATGTTAATATACCCTGACAATTTGCGTAATGTTATAAAAAATGATTATAAAAAAAGTTGACCAACTTAATCGCACTGACTACTATCAAACAAAAAAAAAACAGTTTAATTGGTCAACTACAGTTAATTAAACGCCGATTTAACTGAAGGTTGTTAGTACCGTAGCTGCTTGAGTTAGACAAAACTCACCAACTGAGTCAAGGGGATTAACCACGATTAACTAATCGGCTCATTAATCTGCCTACATTCTACCTGAAATAAGAATTCCCATTACAGTACTACTGGTTTAAGACTAAATCGTTGTTATCAATATTCGGCTATTCCATTAGGGTTTAGGGTGTTTTTAATCGGAGTTTAACTTAATCAGTTGTTCTAGTTGTACTAAAAGTTTGTTGTGTTTTAGGCAAGCTAGCTATTGGTTCCCTGTATCCCTCAGGTCTTTCGGAGCCCATCATTTGCCCGAACTGTATGAAGGCTTACAAGAACATGAACACTTTTCGGAGACATTTCAAATACGAATGCGGGAAACTACCGCAGTTCGTCTGTAAGTACTGCTACAAATCCTACACTCAGAAGTACAACCTGAAGCATCACCACCTGAAATGTCACGAGATGTTACCGTTTTCCTAAGGAATAAAAAGTAGTGCGATAACTGGATTTTCTTGCGATGTATCCTTGAGATTGTTAGATGTGTACGCTTGAATGTGACGTAATGTACCTTACGAAAATGTCTCGACGGTTAGGAGACGACCCCCTCCTCTTTCTATCGGACCTTTTCTAAACCGGGACGAGCACTCAATAAATGTCTTTTTTCAGAGTACCGTTTCACGTGCGACAAGTGCAACGCCAAGTACAAGTACATGAAGACTTTGAATAGACACCTGAGGTACGAGTGCGGCGTCGAACCAAAGTTTCACTGCCTCTTCTGTCCGAAAAAGGCCAAACATAAGAGCGACATTAACATTCACATGAGGAGGTGTAAGATGAGGGGTTCCAGTGGTGACGACGTAGCGTTCGACGAAGACCTTAACTGGACCCTGTAGGGTTCATGGAAGGAAGGGGACTTAGACCAAAAACTGTCTAAATATTATGTCCCTAATGGGAGAACCCGACTTTGAGTAACATTATGTAATGAAATATCAAGTAAGGAGGTCCAAATTTCCTCTGGCGATCGACGAGGACCTAAATGGGACACTTTAGAGGCTTTCAAGCTTCTTGGGTGTGGTTCATTAAATTTTGCCTCCTTGGCAATCTGTAAAAGCCTAGATGGGACCTCTTAAGGGCTTGAGTAAAAATATTATGTGATGAGGGCCAATATTTGACGGGTCTTTATATATACGTATATATTATATATACGGGTCTTATAGGTCTTTGTGAATGACTTAAAAAGAGCCTCCATTACATTATTCCATCTCGAAACAAACTGGCAAAGCTAAATGGGACGTTTCATGGGTCTTTAACGAAAACTAGAGGATATATTAGTACGTTTCCTAGTTTTGAAATGAAACTTAATGAGTACTAGATTGTTTGTTTTTAATTTTATTTGATACCTAACCTATTTCCAAAACGCAAATTATGATCGATCAAACCTGCGTAAACGCATGCGCAATAAGTCCGTCCTCGTTCGAAAGAAATACGGCACAGGATTTCAAAACAATAAATGATATGTATAAAACTATATAAACAATATCTGAGTAGGTAATGTAAACCATTGTCCAATCGTAATTTCGACGTTTAACATTCTGTAAGAGTCAATGCCTAAAACAATCCTCGAATGTGTATTTAAATCAAATATATTTTTCAAATATGGTGAACGTGTGTTATTTTCGGTAAGTGTCCTTATCACGTCGTACAAATGTATTTAGATCACACATCCATCCCTTAGATTCAATTTTCCCCCATCTAACACCCTGAACGTCTATTTTCAGAACGGTACGTGTGCTCGAGGTGCGGCGCCGACTACAAATACCTGAAAACCCTGATCAGGCATAGGAGGTACGAGTGCGGCGTCGAGCCTAAGTTCCAGTGCGGCTACTGCATGAAGAAGTTCAAGCACAACACCAACCTGAAGCAACACCTGAAACACCTCAGGTGTAGACTCGTCCACTCGAACCAGACTTTGTATTGACCGCTTAATATACAACTGTTTGTAATACACTGTCGTTGATTTTTTCGATAGGAGTTGTGACACACCTCGAGCTAAATATTAGTTCAAGCGGTGAACGGTTCGGTATCGATTGTAGCTGTGACGGCGTGAGTAAATTGAGCACTCGATTGGATAGGATGAGTTCGGAATCTGTTTGCAACCTTAATTAAGACATTTGAATCACCACAACTACTGTCTTTGATTTATCAGCAACTTGATCAGTTGTTGTTAGATCTGGACTTGATTGATCTCAAAAATACAGTCGTCAATCAATTGTTGTCACTTCAGGCCTTTGCCAACCACAACTTACTGCTCTGTCAATCATTGTTAGCTCAGAACTTATCATATGGCAGCCTACGTTCACTCTGGACTTTAATACTGATTATAACTTACGGTCAATCACTTGTAACGGAATTACCCTGTACAACGACCCTAATTTTCTCCTCAAAAAATTCACTTCGACTCAAACTCAAAATAAACGCTCATTCACCGCGAAAGAACCACTTCTGCATCTGTAAACCTACACACATCTTCACCTGAACCACCTCGTCCATCATTCCGTCCTCGCCATTCTAACGGGAAACCATTTCTCTTTGTTTTAGAGAAGTTCTTTTGTCCGCAATGTGACAAGTCCTACAGTAAGATCATGAGTCTGAAATGTCACATGTCCAAGGACTGCGGCAGAACGAAGTCCCACAAGTGTCAGTTCTGTAACAAGAGCTTCACCAGGAAGCAACACCTCGAAGGCCACTCCCTGCGAATACACAAAGTGAGGCTGGACAAGAGCTTCGACGTTGAATGAAAATCCCGGAATAGATTTATGACGAATCTGGAATGAACCTGGTGAAAACCTGAATTGAGTTGGAAATAAACCTGGATTGAATCACGAAGCCTAGCGGATTATTTTTAAACGACCTCAAATCCATTACTTTCTCTCTGTCTCTCTCTCCACCTCACATTCTCTCCTTTCTTCTTTTAACTCTGTATTGACGAGTGGCGCTTTCTAGGTAACCGTTTCTCCTGCGAGACTTGCAGCAAGACATACAAGCTGAGGACGTCGTTGCACAACCACAGGAAGTACGAGTGCGGCAGGGGCAAGTCTTTCACTTGCGCCTTCTGCAGCAAGCAATTCCGTTATAAACAGGCGCTCAAGATACATATCAATATGAAGAGGTGCAAGAGTATGAATTTCGTCACCGAGATCCAGCAAGGGTTTCCCGGGGATTACAAGCGAAATTTTCAGCTTTTGTGAAGTGTAATACTTGAAATCAGACCTCGGGTTGTATCAGTTGTGAATTTGAATGGTGGTTGAAGTAAATGAAATTAATGTATTGTTGAGCAGTCGCCAAATCCAATTTTGTATCACTTTGGTATCGAATAAAATGCAGTACTCATACTCTCATACTGAGCTGACTTAAAGATTGTTCGCTATCTTATCTTCTAGAACTTGTGAGGTTAATTTTAAAAAATGATGTCTAGTGTGTTTTTGCTTAATAATCCCAAAATTAGTGAAAATTATGGAAATCACTATTACGATTTTAATGGAAAGTGAAATTTCCTTAAATCGTTGTAATGCTATTTTTTTGTTAAAATAATTGGTAAATTTATTAAGAAAATGCAGCTAAATAAATTAAGAAAATAATCTAGTTTTAGGACATTTCTAAATATATGTCGAAATAAGATTGAAAATTTGACAATGTACGAATATTTTTACATAGGATATAGAATTTTCTACCTCAACATTCTACATTAGTTACTGCAAAATGTACAATATCCTTCGAGAGTTTTCACTCCTGAGATTAACTTAAGTAATGGGCGTCATCTGAGTGTTTGCCTAATAATTCAAAAAATAGTAGTAATTTTAAAAATCATACGTACTTACCAATTTTAATTAAATATTTCATTAATTTGATATAATCCTTATTTTCTTATTTCAAGTACTTTTTGATTCAAGAGTTTTTCAAAATTACGTCACAAGGAGGTCGTTTCACTTTAAAATATTTCCAAGTATCTCTCAAAAAATAGTTTTCAAAATCTCATTAGATCACTCTGTGATCTTATCTTCTTAAAAATATTCAGTGTTTTAAAAAATTCTTTAAGTGAATTTCAGAGAAAATTTCTTAGACTCAAGGGGACCTTAAAACGTTCAGAGATGCTAATAGCTCAAATTAGAAAAACTTATTACAAGACATCTCACATATAAGTACCTCGTACTACAAGGTGAGAGTATACAATTTGCTACAATTTAAGCCAATATTAACATTCCTCGATTATCGCTTTCAGAGGTGAGATTTTTTAAGTTTTATCATTTTACAAAACTCCCCAAATTTACCTGTAATTGTGCAAAAAAAGGTGACTGGCTTGTAAAATACAGCGAGAGTGCTATAAATAAATAATTTATTCGCTTATAGTCCAGTCATTATAGGGTGTTCACCTAGAGAAATCGACATACCCAGTATATTAACACGTAAATACTTCTATTTTGGCATCCTTAAACTTTCCTCAAAATTCACATATAATTGAATGGCCGCAGGTTTTAAAGTCGTGGGTCAAAAATCACAAAAATCGATTTTTTCTATATTTTTTGAAAATATCTCGTTTTCTATGGGGTTTACGCTATTTATATTTATTATCAATATTGTACAGAATTAATTTCTCTACAACTTTTATCTTCAACATTTCTTTATACCTCTAACTGTTTTCGAGATCGAGGGCGGAGAGCGCACGATCAGAGAATCATGTGAGGTCATGGTAGTCCCGATCAAAAACTCGTAATATTAAAGTTATAAATTTTTGCTAAATATATAATTATCATTTATTACTAAATTTTACAATAAATTCAATCTTTCTTTCTAATAATTCTAAAATTTATCAATTCCATAACACTCATAATCTCTTTCTGTAACTGAAAAATTATTAAGGGACATACTTTCATTACATTTTAATCATATTCTCATTTACACTAATTGCATTTGAAGTAAAAAATAATTAAGTACATCTTGTTTAAAATCCGTAAACTCTTAAATATTAAATCTATCAAATGACACTTTTAATAAAAACGTTAATTAAAAATTTATTTCTTTTCTTCTTTATTTATTTAAATAGTCATTACATTGGTATAAATTAGATTATAATTAAAAATATTTTCCTCAACAATTTTTTAATTACACGGCCAGGTAAGTGTTATTAAATAAAATGACACTTCATTAAAAATAGATAAGTAACCAAACAAAATGAATTTTATGTGAAAGTTAATAACAAATGCTAATTAAATATTTAGCAATAATTTATAACCTTAATATTACGAGTTTTTGATCGGGACTACCATAACCTCACATGATTATCTGATCGCGCGCTCTCCGCCCTCTATTTCCAAAACAGATAGAGGTATGAAGAAATGTTAAAAACAAAAGTTGTAGAGAATTTAATTCTATACAATATTGATAATAAATACAAATAGCGTAAAACCCATAGAAAACGAGATATTTGCAAAATAATATAGAAAATATCGATTTTTGTGACTTTTGGCCCCCGACTTTGAAACTTGCGGCCATCCAATTATATGTGAATTTTGAGTAAAGTTTTAGGATGCCATGATAGAAGTTTTTACATGTTAGCATACTGGGTATGTCGATTTTCCGAGATGTTCACCTAATTCAACCTAAGATGACTGGACTATTAGATATCTTGGGATTCGGTAAAATTTATAACATGCTTTTTGTAAATAACCAGAGCTCTAACTATAGGTTAAATTGTAATAACCCAAGTGTGAAAAAATCTTTGTTTCTGTTCAAGCAACCCAAAAATATTAAGCCTTTAGGACGAAGGTTTATTGCAAAAATACTTTTTAAAAGGTTACAATTTCTAATTATACTAGTTATTCATAAATAAGGTCACTCTTTGGCAATTTTAAAACTTCTTCTGCAAATTTTTAATGTTACTTTTATCGCGATGAATACTGAAAATATAGAATTTGTGTATTTCGGTGTAAAGGAAGAATTACTTATTTTTTAAATACAGTGTATTTAGTTCAATGGTCGTTTAATATTTTCCTTTAAACTATTAGAGTTAATAAATTTTAACGCCTTTAATATGGTAAAATGTGATATCTATGTGTTTAAAGGCGGAAACAGACTATTGTCACCTCACGTGAGTTCACGTGCTGTCACGTTAACTCACGTCACTTTGACGTAACCTCAGTCTGGTTCTAATACATTTAAATACCATGTGAAATATTACTCCGCACTTTTTATCCGTGACGTGAGTTAACGTGACAGCACGTGACCTCACGTGAGGTGACAATAGTCTGTTTCCGCCTTAAGAGTCTTAGCCCAGTCTGTGTAGATTTTTCACGACATTAATTCAGTACCGGACGGGAGTGGTCAAATGTTGTAGGCTCTGATTAGTTGATCATGCCTGTATAGGTTTAAACATTCAAAAAGTGTGCATTAACAAATGGGATGGGTCCAAAGTTAGCAAAAACAAGTTTTTTGATTCTACAAAGCAAAGTATGTATTTTGGCGAGAAAAGTTTCAAATATAAGTTGTAGAGAATTTAAAACCCTACAATTTGAACTGCAGGACGATTAGTTTTGTTAAATATTTATTGCAAAAATGCCAAAAATCCACTGATAATGGTTATTTTTTGCATATTTATTATTTATTGCAAAAATAATATGATTTAGGTTTTTACTACTTTAAAAGATAGCTTTTAAAATTCCAAACTCCATATGGCCTATTCTCTTCATAAATAACCAAATTTTCATATTCCGTTAAGACAATATGATAAAAACAATTGTCAGTCCCTTATTTATCGCTTTAAAAAAGGGGGTGATTTTTTTTTATAAACAAATATACCTGGAGCCATTTTCATAACTTGTACAAATTTCTGACTTACAAATTCGGATCTCTTTTATTTGTGATAATTAAGAAATGAATTTTGCTCTATTCGATAGTTCAATATTTATATTTTTTTAAATGTTTATTAGAAAAGAAAAAAAAAGATTGTTATTGTTAAAAAAGCTGTATGATGCAGTATATGCAGAATAAAGGTGTATAGGTACTCTCGGACTACGCTAGAGTGCGAGTGGTAGGGATGGCAGTTCGCAACCGCTCGCGCTGAGACGACCGAATTTAAGCGTTTAAATTGGCAGAGCGCGGACAAAATATCCGTATCTCTGTCTCAAAAAAAATTCCTATCTCGGCTCCTAATGGTCGAAAATAGATGTTTTTTTTTCAATTCTCCGTTTTGAATCCAGCTATCCGAATTTTTAAGTCAGAAATTTATGCAAGTTATGAAAATCCAGGTTCCAGGTCTATTTATTTATAAAAAAAATCACCCCCTTTTTTAAGGCAATAAATAAGGGGTTGACATTTGTTTTTATCATATTTTCTTAACGGGATGTGAAAATTTGGTTATTTATGAAGAGAATAAGCCTTTGTGCACCTCGAAATGTTTATCCAAAAAGACGTAACAGCAATGAACATTATGCGTCTTGGGATAAACAAATAGCAATATCTCAGCAACAAATTAACCTATTGACTTTTATGAAAGCTGTTTAGGTTTGGAATTTTAAAAGCTAGCTTTTAAAGTAGTAAAAACCTAAATCATATTATTTTGCAATAAATAATCAATATGCAAAAAATGACCATTTTCAGTGTTTTTTTGGCATTTTTGCAATAAATATTTAACAAAATTTATCGTGCTGCAGGTCAAATTGTAGGTTTTTTAATTCTCTACAACTTATATTTGAAACTTTTCTCGCCAAAATGCATACTTTGGCTTGTAGAATCAAAAAACTTGTTTTTGCTAACTTTGGACCCGTTCCATTTGTTAATGCACACTTTTTAAATGTTTAAAACTATATAGGCATGATCAACTAATCAGAGCCTACAACATTTGACCACTCCCATCCGGTTATGAATTAATGTCATGAAAAATATACACAGACTGGGCTATTAATGTCCTGCTGGCTCGCATTTTGAAGCTATAATTTGAAATACGATATCACGACAAGATCTATTTGTAAGTATCAATAAAATTCCAAACTAAATAAGTTATCGCCCAAACATGAAATCTTGAAATAGAGACTAATCAACGTTCAACGTATGTAAACGTATGTAATGTAATGTAACCGTTTCAACGACAGCTATTTAAAAAGTTTCTTGGATCCAAACTTGGATCTTAAATTACCGTTTGTCACTTCTTCACCAAACTTAAGCAAAGCGTATTTCACTAATTAAGCATATCAAAAACAAATATCAAAATGGTTATTACCGAAAATAAGTCCCCTCATTTCTGTTTCCCCCTGCTAAACTAATACGTTTTCCTCTTTTTAGCTAGGACGTCTCTGAATTGCCCGAAATGCTTCAAACCTTACAAAACGAAAAACTCCCTCTCCGTGCACTTGTCGCGGGAGTGCAACAGTAAATACGTGTTCGTCTGTAGCGTTTGCAACAAAGTCTTCAAACGGAAAGATCACGTCAAGTATCACATCCTCGCCGAGACTAAGTGCAAAATGGGGACTTACTCCATCGTGTGGAAGTCCGAGTACTCCCAATAAAACCAATTGTGTGTGAATCGAGAATACGGACTTACGTCGATTCGCGTTAGCTTTGCAAAAGAAAAAATTTACTGCTGAGCGTTAAATTTCGTTTCGACTTGTTGAGTACGATGTCGATAAACTGTTGAGTACTTTTAATTAGTCTTAAATGTCAACGTAAAGTGCTAATATTGAACGAAGAAACTGTGCACCCAAAGTATGAATTATAATATTTTACTATTCGAAAGTTTGACCCTTAAAATTTTCTTATATTTAGTGCTGCCACTGCTGCAAAGCTAACGCGAATCCAATATAGAATTCTGCCATTCTGAATCAGAGCTTTAGTACGTTAAAAGATTTTGGTGCCATTGAAGAGAAATAAAAAAGAATACAACATTATTTTTCCACTAGAATTGCCCCTAAATTGTTAAGGAATGAAATTTAATAGCAAAATTGTTTATAATATTTAAAAATCAATTCCATATCTATTTCAACAAAGGAGATGCAATAAATTAATCTTATCGAAATCGATGGGTTTCCTGCAATTACATTTCCGGTCCCATATACTCAAAACTATTTACATTTTGAGCAATCTTTGAGAATAACCTTTACGTATGTGTTTGTCTTGTAAGCAGTAGCCTGTGTACTTCACGTACTTACCTTTGAAATTTTTATTACCTATAATGTTGTTTTTAGATCCCGAATATTTCCGCAAGAGGAAGTACGTATGCACGATCGAAAAGTGCGAGTACAACTCCAACAGGAGTTTCAATTTCAAGCGGCACTTGATGTCGCACCTTTCCAAGGGAGAAACCGTACCTGCGGAACTCTTTCCGGGGCACAGAGACGTCGGGTATTATTGAGATTTGCTTGTAGTAATTTGGATTAAAAATTTACAAAAACCGAAGAGACTGAATTGAGTTGAGGGTTATTTTTATTTTGTTCCCATTAAGTTGATTAAAGAAATTCGAAGGTAATCAAGTCTGATAGAAAGGACATTTAGAAGCATTCAAATTTTTTTACAAAGTTTTCCTGAAAATGTATTACGTCATCGAACAGGTAAGACATGGTATTTCAAATTTAGTTGTGTACTACTGTGTGATAGGTACTGAAACGGTATTATTAGTTCTCTCTTTTCTAAATACGCACCTACATCGCCTTTATTTTTCAGATACGTTAGACTACTTGATGTGTCCCAAATGCCATAAACAGTACAAGACGAAAAACTCCCTCTCGGTACATTTATCGAGGGACTGCAATAACAAGTTGATATACATCTGTAATGTATGCAAGAAAGTGCTGAAACGGAAGGAATACCTGAAGCAACATTTGTTCAACTTCCCCCAGTGTAGAATGGCGGACGTGACTATGAACTTCACCAAAGTGTCGAATCCTGATTATAAGAAATGAATAAACATTGGGTTGTCATGTCGGCTGTTTTAGTAATTAGTGCTTGTATTAGTAAGTACCTTCCCATTGGTTAGCTTCAAATTTAAGGGTCATAACGAATTGAAACTATCTAATATAAATTTAATGTAAGTTCTGAGAAACTCTTCCGTCAACACAAATTATCCTTCTGAGATAATAATACAAGAATGAGATATCTACAGTAAGAAGTATTTAATAGTGTACGAGGGTCCAATAGTGAAAATTACTTACTATTGAAATTATCCAACCTTAGCATTGTCTGTGTTATCAATAACTATCAATTCTATAGAAATGATTCTAGAATTCCTCTGAAGAAGATTCAATAAGCGTTTCAATAGCAAAAAATACCAGACGAGTGACAAGTGTTCAAATTTGAAATTATCGAATATTAATTTTGTCCAATTAAAAATAATCCAATACACCTTTTTATCATACTAGAATGCAATATTTGACGTTGATTATAGACAAATTTTCTAAATTGAACCTAAATAGGCTTTTCGTCAAAGTTCCGAAAATCTATATTTTGTAATTATTTTATCTAATTCCGACAGATTTTCTAATATTGCTCCAAGCAAACTTCTGCCATGCCAAGGATGGTAGACTAATGAAAAATGTTAAAAGTGTGTAAATTATGCACTACACATCACATCTAAATTTTCGAAATTATATTATAAAAAAAAACTTCTGAAAATAATTCAATACGCCTTTTGATCAAGCTAGAATGCACTATCCGCCAGAGATTGACAAATGAAAAACCTTCAAATATTAACCTAATAAGTTGATATTAAAAATCATTGAATATCGATTCAACTATCTAATTTTCTTAAACATTTTATTTAAGTTAATTATTCCGCCAGACTTTTAAATTGTATTCTCTGTTATATAACAGACGAATGTATTATGGAAACCATTGCGACCATTGCGTCAATTTCAGAACTAAAAAGTTCTACACATTTTAAGGAAGTTTCATGGAAAATAGTACCGACACCAATTAGAAAAAAGAAACCTACCTTTAGACGAAGCAGCTTCCACCCTTCCGCCAAGACGCCCTCCGTTTCCACCCTGGAACAAAACGAAAATATTATTAGGATCTTCAAAATATTTTTTGAAAATTCAGGAAATTCCAGGATCTTTCAAAATATTTTTAAAAAAATTACCATTGGCAAGTTTTCCGCTTATAATCACCACAAAACACACGCACAATCACACGACAAACAAGGCATCGACGCGAATGAGTCACTAAATAGTCACAAAGTGCTAAACGCGAAATGAAAATAATGTCATTACTACAAACGCGACTGAAGTCTTACAAACGTTACATTTTAGAAACACGCACGTTTCAAAAAGTCACTGAATATTTAAAAGTGATTTCGCGTAAAACATTAGAAAATAACGCAACCGCTTGTAACTCATGTAGGTAAAGTTACCAAAAATAATCTCGAAAACGCGACCACGAGTCGTCACGCGCGCACCGACGACTTTTCTTTGACGGAAAACTCGGAAAACCACCACCGAAACACCCGTGATTGAAAACCGAACCGTCCACTACGACCGAACACGCACAAAGGAAATCTCTTAACTTCGTATTATTTCTCCCTTTATCTAAAATGTTTGCTCCACAGGAGAAGCAAAAAACTGTTCGTTTCGAGCGAGCTGACGAAAAAACCGTAGTCGTTAGTGACTAATATGAGTAAGGAATAGAGATAAAAATCGACACTGTACGGATTTCGTTGTTTAAATGTGAGGAATTTAAAATCATTCAATTTGTTCACAATATTTATTGAAATAATTAGGCGCATTTATGAGTATTTAATTAATAATAGAGGGATGTCGGTATTAAACGTATGTTGATATTAATTATACATATGTATGCACACAGTAAACAATATTTGCAATTAAATAATCATTGTAGAGCAACGTCTTGATTTACATGAAACAGCTATATTATGCTGATACACATACATATGTACATTTGTATTACAACTGTGATGTATAATTTAGTTTGATCAATTTTTAAAACATTTTATTGAATTGAAAATTGCGAGGGAGTGTATGTTGATTTCGTTGTAATTAGTAGACGAGAACGTCTTGGTGTAATGGTTATAGTCCAAGCAAATAAGCAAAAAAATACCCTGTTTTTGACATCGAATCCTCGAGCAGGAGACCCGGATTTTTAGGTAATATAGGCCTACAGAAACAGAACGTATAGGATGACCCCACGAGACTATGAACATTAGGCATTGTTATTAACAATTAAACGTCAAAAAATGCACTTTTTGACTATTTTTTGTTCTCAATTAGAAACTAAGTTACTCTTGGGTAAAATGGGCTCACCATTCTCTAGAGAATTAAAAGACCTTTAAAATGATTCTAAACCGACCTCGATATCTTTATTTGTTGCTGAAAAAAATGGTATAGAAAGTCAAAATCGACAGATTTTTTGTTTAACAATTGTTATTGCGAAATTGAACCTGCGGCTTTATTATTTTGTAAAAATTCGGGGATTGTAGTGCCTAATATGTGGTACAAACTTCAGATCGATTCATCAAATAGTTTATTGCAAAATTCAATTTGTTTATATTTTTGCAATTTTTTGCAATTTTTTTGCAATAACCATTTACGCACAACTAAAAAAAAATCTCGAATCTAAGATCATGGTGCCCTAGTCTCTATCGATATCAATTGTTGAATATGATAAAAAGCAATTTTAAGATCGTTTAAAAAATTAAAGAAAAATTATTTTTTTTATTTTCGCTCCTTATGCCATAAGCAATATTTCTGGAAATTGTTGACGAATTTGGATGTTTCTTCTTTTAATTTGGGGTACCGTTCTGAGCACATTACGAAGATGCGATTTGTTTATTAATTTATTCACTAATTTACCACCTAATTTGTTGAAACAAATTTTTGGAAAAAAACTTGTCGCAAAAAATCCATTTCTTTGGTGCGGTTTTTACTGTTAAACATGGAAATTACTTGTTTAACCATAATACATGAATTATTGTCATTAAAAAAATCAATTTTAAATCTATTTTTTGATAAAAATATGATAAAAAAATACACTATGTTTATACCATTTAATATAACAAAAAAACAAAATATGTTAATAATATTATAATGTACATTTTATTCAATCCTTTTCCATATTTAACAATGAAAACCGCACCAAAAAAAAAATTTTTTTTCGCGAAAAAATTTTTACAGGTGGTAAATTAATGAATAAATTAATAAACAAATCGAATCTTCGTAATGTGCTGAGAACGGTTACTCACATTAAAAGAAGAAACATCAAAATTCGTCAACAATTTCCAGAGATATTGCTTATGACATAAGGTGCCAAAATAAAAAAAATGTTTTTCTTCTTTAATTTTTTAAACAATCTTAAAATTGCTTTTTATCATATTCAACAATTGATGTCAATAGAGAAAATATTTCTCTAGGGCACCATGATCTTAGAATTGCGATTTTTTTAGTTGTGCGTAGATGGTTATTGCAAAAAAATTGCAAAAATATAAACAAATTGAATTTTGCAATAAACTATTTGATGAATCGATCTGAAATTTTTACCACATATTAAGCACTATAATCCCCGACGTTTTATAAAATAACAAAGCCGCAGGATCAATTTCGCATTAACAATTGATAATCAAAAATTTTTTCGATTTTGACTTTCTATACCATTTTTCTCAGCAACAAACGAAGATATGGAGATCGGTTTAAAATCATTTTGAAGTTCTTTTAATTCCCTAGGGGATCGTGAGCCCATTTTACCAAAAAGTAGCTTAGTTTTTAATTGAGAACAAAAATAGTCAAAAAAGTGCAATTTTTGACGTTTAATTGTTAATAACTGTGCCTAATGTTCATAGTCTCGTGGTGTCTTCCTATACGTTTTGTTTCTGTTGGTCTATATGACCTAAAAATCGTCTCCTGCTCGAGGATTCGATGTCATGGCGAAATCCCTATTAGATTGGTCTATTATTAAATGACAATAAAAACTATTTGAAATATGTGAATCTGAAGAAGAGAATTTGTATGTTCTGAAAAGGCAAAACTCTAGTTTCCTGTTTAGATAATCAGTTGAAATTGATTTAAAAATATAACCGTCACGATTTAAAAAATTCTAGTGGCAAAAGATCCTTTATTGCCCAAAGGTCCTTCATAAAATTTTCTTTTTCATGGAATTTGTCAGAGTCAAACTTGCTCAGGCTTCTTCTCCTTTCTTGTTATGGGAAGGTTAAATCTTTACTTTTCACATTAAAACTGTAAAAATTTTTCCAAAAAAGTATTTGATGGTAACATTTTTTTTTAAGAATGTAATTTTTTTATATCAAGATCTTCATACAATATTTAGAAAATTAGAGATTGGTAGTATAAGCTGCTCCAATCGAAAACTATTGAGTGAACACCTTTGTTTCTAGTATATCAAAATAGGTATAATGTTTACAATATGCTATATTGTCCTAAATTGGAACGTCGATGGTTAGGGCAGTGTTAATAATATTTTAAATCCACACGTACTAATCATTTTTTACTTCTTCATATATTTTTGTTTTGTTCAAATTTCATATTTCCTCATTGAGGTGGTGAAAGAAAGTAGAAAATGCTGTAAAAGGGCTTATATATCATTTGGAGATAGTTTCCGGTGAGGAAAATCGATATTTTCTGAGAAAATTTTCTTTTAATAATCTGATTTCAATAATCCTCGCTTCGCTCGTCGTGCTTTAAAGCTCTCGTGTGACAATACGCCGTCTTATTAAACTAGTATAATATAATGTACTAGTTATTCTTGTTTATACTTTTATCCAAGCCAAACCAAACCAACCTAACCTTCCCACCGCAGTCGTAGGCCCACAATCGTTTCCTGACGCATTCTCTCGTTCCATGTTCCGTGTAGATCTCAATCCAAGATGTCTACTGTCTGTTTACGTTTAAGAGCAAATTTCATAATGAAAAATCTCGGTTAATAGACGAAATAAAGTAATTTCCACACTCAGGTAGGTTCTTCGTTACATGCTGCTTCTGTTGATATAAATTTTTTATTGTACAGTGAATGCATTTAAGACCTGCAATCTTTGCCACCAAAGACACCTCTAGTTAATATAACCTTAAATGCTTTTTACTTCTCTTACGTCTTTTCTACGTAGTGCCCTACCTACGTAGTGAATTTAAAGTCTCTGACCATAATAGTGAACGAATGAAAGAGAGATATATGCGAATGAAAAACGTTGTAAAACAATTCAAAAATTGTTAGATATTCAAAGAACGATTAAATCTGTACGGTGTAATTATAACATTTTCTTTTTTTGAATGAAATTGTATTTAAGTTGCAATTTTCATTCGAATTAGATTTGTTGATAACCAATTTTTAATTTAGGTTCAATTAAATGATTTTAATCACAATCGGTTTTTCGTTATCAAACACACTTAACCAACAACATAATTAGTAAAGGATGTGTTACAATGTACATTTGATTAAAAATCAAACTAGAGATGCACACTGTCCATTAAAGGTAGGATATTAAAATATTGTGACATTTTTCCTCCAACGTGCATAATTCTTGTTTCATTGGCGAATCATGTTCTGTAATGGAAAATTCAAATTTTATTCGATTACACACGACATAACAAAACCCCAATCGTCTATACAACTAATACCTTCTCAGCTCAAATATTTTGCTTAAACATAACTTACAAACAAAGTAACTTACATATTCCATGTACATATATAGTAAAGGGACTCGAACACCACATTACGGCCGCCTGACCAGCCTTTAGTGACCCGTTTACGTTTTAGGCCTGTCGAAACCGAACCTGGTCTGTCCCAAGTGCGGCAACCTGTTCACCAGAATTGACAACCTGAGGAGACACCAGAAGTACGTGTGCGGCGTGTCGCCGCAGTTCCACTGCGTACTGTGCCCTTACGCCACCAAACATAAGTACGTGCTGGGCATGCATATGAAAACGAAGCACCCTGATGGTACCTCAGAGGACAGCTGATCGAAAATTTATAGTGTATTTTGTATTCTGTCGGTTCACGAATTGAAAAAAGTGTCGATTATAGTTTTTGGGGGTAAAGCGGCATTCCGTAATTTTTTACTACTGAGGAGTTTACAAATTAAACGTTTCGTAATAGATAAGGTTTTATTTGATCCACCTTCCCAAGTTAACCTCGCCGCTAATGGCTAAATCTGTAAATCATTTTTGGTAGATGTGTTTCGGCCTACCTCTCTGCCCACTCCTGTAGAGGTTGAATCAATTAAACACTTCGTACCAACTCTTTTCCCTTTCTCCCGCCCATAACTTGTAATTCTCGCTCGTAGCATTGTACAAACTTAAATATACTATTTACTAATATACTTCCTTCGCATTGTACAAAGACTCTAATTCTTTCGCTCAATCTGTCTCTATTTTCTGTCGATACTTTGAGCGAATTTCGATCCGATTCTGACACGTCGACTGTCCGTAGGCCCGTTCCAGTGGCAGTGCAGGAACTGTCACAAGAAGTACATGTACAGGAGCAGCCTGAAGCGCCATCTACGTTTGGAGTGCAACAAGCTCGGCTCGGAGAGGTGCCCGTACTGCGAGAAGGTCTTCAAACATCGCCACAACATGCAGCAGCATATCGTCGCCATACACCTGAAGACGATATACAGGAAAGACCCCGAGGAGCTGCAGTTCGCCTGAGGGGCGGTCGGCGGCGCGTTCTTAACGTTAGTGATTATTATTCCCTTCGCACTTGGTTTGTTGGAAACGGTTGTAGGATTTTACGTAATATATTTTGGCTTAAGTTACGGCTGTAGTTGTTAATCGGTTTATAAGTGATGGGGGTGGACGGTATGCGCCGACGCGGAACCCAGACTGTCCCTCCAAGTGCTGAAAGGCGCTTGGGAAGTTTCTAACGCAAGGCAATTGTCTGTGTAAGAATAATTATGTGGAGCAGTTGAGGGTGATTCGTGGATGGAGCCACGTTTCCCCTTCGGAATCCCAATAAGTGAAGCCCTGGGAAGGAGTTCATTTATTTACGTAATAATCCGGGTTTTAAGGTCTGAAGTAATGTTTTTCTGTTCCAGAAGGAAAATTTTATGTCACGGAGACCGGACTCTTCAGCTGTTGCGCCTGCCATTCCGTCTACACGCAGAAGCACAACGTGTTGCGCCACCTGAGATTCGAGTGCGGCGTCGAGAGGAGGTTCGAATGCCCGAGCTGCGGCAAGAGGTTCAGGCACAAGTCGCACATGAAGTACCACATGAAATCGAAGAACTGCCTCGGCTCGACGATGAGGATCGCGAACCTTTACACGCCATAATGTACTTATAAACTTTACTTTGCGATAATGTTTTATTCCGAGAGATTTCGAGAAAAGGGATTGATGTTGATGTCGTCTTCACGGGCCGGTTTTTGATTGTGTGTCGCGTTCCAGGGCCGTTCCGTTGCGAGTGCGGCAGGAACTACATGAGGGCCTTCACCCTGAACAGGCACAAGCGTTACGAGTGCGGCAAGGATCCCGGCTTCAACTGCCCGATCTGCGGTTCCAGCCACAAGCACCGCTTCGACATGAACAAGCACATAAAGAATGTACACAAGTTCGCGCCGCAGGCGTTCCTGCCCGGGTTTAATAAAACCTTTCTCTCTTGAATTCAATAAAGCGTTTCGAGACTTACGATAGTCGTTTCTATTTCTTGTCCACTTTGCTTTCCAGGTTGTTTTGGGCCTAGATGCGACAAAAGGGGAACGACAATATTACTAATATAAGTCATCCTTGCGGTAAACCCTATATACCAGCACAGTCAAAGTAACTCCATGGATAGTTCCACGCTTGAATTTAATGAAGCGATATGACAATTCCACCACTGATTTACTTTCCAGAGCATTTAATACAGTCTAACTCAAATAGAGCAAAACAGGACGACAACTATAAATTTCATTTTTCTGCCAGGTCAAATTCTGAATACATTAAGTCCCAATTATGTACACATGTCGCTTTGATCACGCCCTGGAAGCAAACTAATATACTCCAGTCATCAACGGTGAAATACCGTATTACTGTGGAATTTTGGGAAACAACTTAGACACCCCTTAGAAGGGGTGGTTTCCACCACTAGGGAAAGACACACTTCAGCACAAGTTCAACTTTGAAGAACGTTATAAATACTACCTAAATCCCAATTTTCAAAGAAATTGACCTTGTTTCCCAAAATTCCACGCGAAAATGGCTGATGATTGGACTAATATTTCAATATTAGTCGTTTTTTTAATTCATCGCCAACTTTATTTTTTTGGTAAAAATGTATCCGTTGGACAATTGATGTGATTTGTTTGTTAATTGTGGTTTATAATACAAATTATAATGTAAAATCTCGTTCAACATAATACACCCTTAAATTTTCTCACCCCCTGTGTTTTCATTTAATTAATTTATTCATTTATTTTTTATTAAACGTGTTATAATTAAAGTTGTAGTTTGAATCGTTATTTGATTACAAGTGTTATTGTATGAAATATGTGGGGCGCGTGATGTATTAAAAAAAATATTTGTCTTATGACATATTGAAAATTTAAAATAATACAAAAATTTGTTTTATATTATTTTCAAAGGATTCCTGGAGCGGTGTGACTGACGCAGAAACATTTTTTCCCTGTCAAACAACGTTAAAGCAATCCACATACGCATCAAACAATAAAGTTGCCAAAACCGCTTGCTTTCGCATTTCGAACACTTCCATCAGCCCATCATCAAAGCCTTGCTGTGTTTAAATTTTGCTACAGACAAGTCGGTCTCATTTATAGCATTCCCGTTGCATGCTCGTTACTTACTGATTCATATAATAAATTTACTTACAGATAACGAATACGGAATGGACGAATTCGGCATGTACTTCTGCAAGAGGTGCGGTAAATCTTACAAGTACAAAGCGGGCGTCATGTCCCACATACGGTACGAGTGTTCCAACTCGAAGCAGTTCAGGTGCAACAGTTGCAACAAGGGATTCTCCCAGAAGAGGTACCTCAAGTACCATCTGTTCAAATGCAACAAACCGGACGTGTACCAGAAGTTCTGCGATGAGATCAAGAAGATCGAGTGAACCGGTAGGGTACAGAGAGTGATCTTAGTTGGGTTTTATTTTTGTGGAACTTGTGGCTTTGTAACAAACAACGATTAGTGGAATAAAAATTGGAGAAAAACGAAAGACGGTTTTTGTAGCGTTTGCGCTGTATCGACATTCTAAATACGCAACACGAAGGAAGAACCGATTATACTCGAATCAAATTAGATTTTTTTTGTAAAAAAACTGTGTAGACGGGTTTGACAGTGGGAAAAAGTAGTTTGAGTTATTACAAGAAGCCTGTCATCTAGAGATTCATCAATTTTTTAGTGGAACCATTATCAAATTAACAATTAAAGTGCCAAAATCACTCTTTTATTTATAACTCCAAATGTCTTAGATTTAGACGTTTGCGGTCAACAGTGAACTTTTAGAGAAAACAATTATCTTTAAAATGAGAGTTTCTAAATTAAAATTGCACCATAAATAAAAAAGTTATTGCAAAAAGGGAGACAAAATGGCTATTTTTAAATATTGTTAATAACTTTTTAATTAGTTGTTCGAATTAAGTGAAATATTTATAATTTGTGAGTTGTAATGTACTTTATAAGTAAGCAAAAGATGGGCTCAATCGGTCTAGTAATTTTTGCAAAATTCTAATTGTTTATCCCGTTTCTTGAAAAAATCAACAATTTCTAAGTCCTGTCCAGTCGATTTTTCTAAATGGATCTTAACAAACTTGGGCTCATCCTCTTCGTAAAGACTTATGTTAACGTTCTATGTAAAAAAACAATAAATTTTGTAATGTTTATTTATAAAAAAAGGCTTAACAAAAAGTATAGGTTTTTAAGCTTATAAACATTTACAATAACTTGGTTGGTTTTTGTTCAAACTTTATGGCAATGATTTATTCGAAAAGCTGATTCAAAAGTACGCATTTAAAAAGAATAAATAAATCCCCACCACCTTTGTGAGCCAAGATAGCTTCTTTTTCTTTAAATATTCACCGTCGTTACAATCATTAATATTAAAGGCTGAAAATAACAAGGTGTTTAGAAGAAGAGTTGAGGTTTGCAATGGCACTTTCAGCAGTTATAATAACCGAACATTGTTCAATGGAGAGCATTATAAACAAAGAGTAATTGCGCGTTGTTACTTTCCTGCTCGGAGTCCACGGAGTGGGGGAAGCCGACTGAGCGCTTGGCACAGCTCTCGTGAAAAGTGAGCGCGCAGCTTCAAATCGGACCGCTCGAAAAAAAGACTTTATCTCGGGTTCTATTTGACCAAAATTGCTCATTCTTTTTTTAAACTGGGATGCAATGAAGAAATAATAACAATTAATATACTTTCTGACACAAAAGTGCTTTATCCCAAGACGCCAAAGGTTCTGATTACTTTAAATGTTTTTATATACTCTAATTATAGTAAATCGATTTGTATATATTTTTATTAATTATTGTTTAATATTCACATCTATAAATAAACGTTATTTATGCCTTGTTATCACTATATAATCTATAATCTGAGCTTTTATCACACATCAAGTAGGTTGCGCAGAAAGTATGTTAATTGTTAGTATTTATTTATTTTATCCCAGTTTAAAAAAAGAATGAGCAATTTTGGTCAAATAGAACCCGAGATAAAGTATTTTTTTCAGCGTTCCGATTTGAAGCCGCACGCTCACTTTTCACGAGAGCTGTGCCAAGCGCCCAGTCGGCTTCCCCCACTCCGTGGACTCCGAGCAGGAAAGTAACAACGCGCAATTACTCTTTCTTTATAATGCTCTCCGTTGAACAATGTTCGGTTATTTTAAATGCTGAAAGTGCCATTGGAAACCTCAACTCTTCTTCTAAAAACCTTGTTATTTTAAGCCTTTAATATTAATGATTGTAACGACGGTGAATTTTTTCAAAAAAAGGGCTATCTTGGCTCACAAAGGTTGTGGGACTTTATTTGTTCTTTTTAAATGCGTATTTTTGAATCAGCTTTTCGAATAAATCATTGCCATAAAGTTTAAACAAAAACCAACCAAGCTATTGTAAATGTTTATAAGCTTAAAAACCTATACTTTTGTTAAGCCTTTTTTTATAAATAAACATTACAAAATTTATTGTTTTTTTATATAGAACGTTAACATAAGTCTTTACGAAGAGGAAGAGCCCAAGTTTGTTAAGATCCATTTAGAAAAATCGACTGGACAGGACTTAGAAATTGTTGATTTTTTCAAGAAACGGGATAAACAATTAGAATTTTGCAAAAACTACTAGACCGATAGAGCCCATCTTTTGCATACTTATAAAGTACATTACAACTCACAAATTGTAAACATTTCACTTAATTCGAGCAACTAATTAAACACTTATTAACAATATTTAAAAAATAGCCATTTTGCGTCCTTTATTGCAATAACTTTTTTATTTATAGAGCAATTTTAATTTAGAAAGTCTCATTTTAAAGATAATTGTTTTCTCTAAAAGTTCACTGTTGACCGCAAACGTCTAAATCTAAGACATTTGGGGTTATAAATAAAAGAGTGATTTTGGCATTTTAATTGTTAATTTGATAATGGTTCCACTAAAAAATTGATGAATCTCTAGATGAGGGGTTTCTTGTAATAACTCAAACTACCTTTTCCAACTGTCAAATCCGTCTACGCAGTTTTCTCAAAAACACCTCTTTTCTTTCTAATTTAATTCGCCTAATTAATCTATATTCCTACATCTCAAATCTAAGCAAAGTGGAAATCACACGATTTTCGTCTAATTTGCAAATCGTTCGCAAACTACAATAACGTCTCCTACGAGAACGTCAAGTACAATTTACATCGAGCGAAAAACGTTAGACGAGTACCTTTTGTGGGGAACGTGCGCAAAATTAAGTACCGTGCGCACTACCGTGAGATGGTGAGCAACGTGCGAAAAGTGAGTTTGCAAAACTGCGCCACCTATGATTCATGTTGTTTATCAACGCTTATCTTGTTTGTTTAACTGTTCGATTGGAATTGGGAGATGCTTGGAGGCAAATTTAAAAACATAATTTGTCTGCGCGGCACTTTAAGGGAATGCCAGGATGTAAAATGGCTGCGCAACTGTTGCGACAACCTGCCGGCGGAAATCTCAAAATTAAACTGTGTGCTTTCAAATAAAGTAATCATAAAAACGCTTGTGGGCAACCATTAATAGTTATTTATTGTATAAGTATTTTTGACAGCGTTCTATTCCCGCAAGAATGTTTAAACGCGAAAGCGCCAGCTCGAGCGTTAAAAATTCTTAAGCATATAAAACGCGACTAAAACACGAATGCGATGTAACGTTTAATCCACAATCACAAACCCAAATTATTAAAATTATTGAAACATTACATCAAATTTCTATTCCGTGACGTCTTTTATAAAGCTAATTAATTAACTAATTAACTAATTTTATTCCACACGTGAATAAAATATTGGTTAATACGGTTCATTGGAGTGAATCAAAGTCCAATTATAAAGTGATTGTGGATAAAGGGAATTTTTTGAGGGATTCGTTCCACGGCCCTTTTTCGGGAATTCCTGGTTTCAAATTTTTCCAAAAGTCATTCAAATTCGTACCCACAAGGAGCGAAAACAAAGGTACAGGGTAGTTCTTTCATGAAAATCGCTATTAACTGCCTTGCTGAAGATACAAGACAGTCGCTTCCCAACTAAACATATATTACCCATTATTAAGTACCTAATGTATTTAATATATTTATGGGGATTACCATCATTACTATATGTAGTATTTACTAAATTACCAAGTTACATCTAACGGTTCGTTTGGTATTATACCTACTGTCTCTACCGGCTAAACTTCTGAACTAAAAACGTATAAAAAAACCCATGCCGTGCCAGGCTGAAAGGTAGATTTATGGGTAGGATATTGAGTGATATAACAGACACGATGTGTCATAAAAATGTATACGAGCTGTTAAAAAAATACAAACGTCAAAATTTCTAACTTTTTGCATATAACTTTTTTTATGTACATTTCTCAAAGATATGTTTTTTGCAAAAATCGGTCGCCTCTATAAGGGCAACAAAAAACCTAAGTAACATTTTTCTCTCAGACGCGAAATTAAAGATTTTTGATTTTTTTTAAAATAACAAGCCGCCATTTTTACAACCGCTGGACCTATTTGGCCCATTAACGAACTCGACCGCGATTTTCGGCCATCTGATTTTTGTACCAAATTTCGTTGTGATTTTTTAAAAAATGCGACATGTAGCTTGCCGACAAATTTCGTTATATTGTATTCAAAAAACTTAAAACCGCATTTTAATTCCTCTTTTTTCGACTTCGTTAACGAATGCAATACTAAATAAATCTACCAAAAATTTCTAGTTAGAACACATTAGAACTTAATTTCTTTTTTCGCCAGTTTAAAAACGGATCAAATTAAATCAGAAAAATTTACAAGTGAAGAATGTAATCTGTACAAAAGTCGAGTTCAATACATTTCTATGATTCCTCATAAGCAACCGTTGATCTTGTGCACACAGTAAATGTTTGCGCTCGAAATTTTGCGCCCGGCACGAATCCTACTGAGCGCCACACCGCACGACTCGAAGGAGACAGTATTTAATACTGCGAGCTATACAACCAGGCATCCAGTTCGAGAGAACGAAGCAGAAGAAACCAGCGACATCACAACTTAACTCAACGAACATGTCTGACGCCGGTAAGTAATAACAATACTTTTATTTATTTTTAAATTCGAAGTTGGCATAGATTATTTTCGGAAAATATATTAATTCTTATGATGTGCTTTACTTGCTTAAAAAAAAAAACTATAATTACTGCTTCATTGTGTTTAAGTAGATTTAACACCAATATTAATAAAAATGTAACTACCTCGAAGGAAAGCGGTAGTCATAATATGTCTAAATTTTGCAACACTTATTGTTGCAGTAACCGCAATACCTATAGTACTTCGAGTAACTTTCATTAAGTAACCGACTCAAATTCCCTATTTCACCTCAAGTAAACTAACATGTCTTTAATGTAGCCGATGCCAAGACCTGCACCATAAGGAAGACCTGCACGATGACCGCGCCGGACGGTACGCAGATCGAAGTTGAATGCATCTGCAGGTGCATATGCAAGTCAGGCAACTGCAAACATTGCGACTGTAAGTCAGACGACTGCGAGTGCAACTGCAACTGCGACTGCAAGTGCAGTTGTAAATGCGACTGTAAATGCGACCGCAACTACGACTGCAACTGCGACTGCAAGTCCGGATGCAAGTGCAACTGTAAGTGCCACTGCAAGTGCGACTGCAAGTGCGACTGCAAGTGCAACTGCAAGTGCGACTGCAAATGCGATTGCAACTGCAAGTGCGACTGCAAGTGCAACTGCAAGTGCGACTGCAACTGCGATTGCAAGTGCGATTGCAACTGTAAGTGCAACTGCAAGTGCGACTGCAAGTGCGATTGTGACTGCAAGTGCGACTGCAAGTGCAACTGCAAGCGCAACTGCGACTGCAAGTGCAACTGCAAGCGCAACTGTTACTGCAAGTGCAACTTCAAGTGCAACTGCAAATGCGAATGCAAGTGCGATTGCAAATGCGAATGCAAGTGCGATTGCAACTGCAAGTGTGACTGCAAGTGCAAGTGTGAATGCAAGTGCAACTGCAAGTGCGACTGTAAGTGCAACTGCAACTGCAAGCGCGACTGTAAGTGCAACTGCAACTGCAAGTGTTACTGCAAGTGCGACTGCAAGTGCAACTGCGACTGCAAGTGCAACTGCGACTGCAAGTGTAACTGCGACTGCAAGTGCAACTGCAAGTGCGACTGCAAATGCGACTGCAAGTGCACCTGCAAGTGCGACTGCAAGCGCAACTGCAAGCGCAACTGCAAGTGCCACTGCAAGTGGAACCGCAAGTGCAACTGCAAGTGCAACTGTAAATGCGACTGCAAGTGCAACTGCGACTGCAACCGCAACTGCAAGTGCGACTGCAAGTGGAACTGCAGCTACGAGAACGTCAAAGTCGTCGACGGGAAGTACGTCTGCGAATGCGTATGCATTTGCTGAAGATGATGTATACCACTTCGGATGGAAGGTTCATATGAAGTCAAAGAAAAGAATTTAATGTAAGCACACGCAAAGAACAGAAGTCATTAGTTAATTCATACGATTGCTGTTCACAGCACCGATGACTACCAAAATTAAATACGACTACGACAAAGTTTGTTACATGACAATATGGCGCTATATATAACTTAGTAATTGTTGTTCATTCCATCAAATATGACTCACCAAGTTTTTTTTCTGTATGTATTACAAATGCAAGTGAACACTAACCACACATATGAACCTCTATTTATCCAGTCTGCATAGACGTATTATGTATTTTAAATAAATGTACTATCTTTTTACATTGTGTATTCTGTTATATTAATCCACTTCGTATTTCTATGTTTTATTGATGTCAAACTGTCTTTGTTAATTATGAAATAATAAATCCATATCTAGATACAAATGTTATTCTTAATCACAGAATACCCACCTTCTTTAACCTAATTTCCTAAATATCTCCTTGGTTTCAGTATCGTTCACTTCAATTGGTTGGTTGCTAAGTAATGAGATTGCAAACTGTTCCAATTTATAACTAAATACTAAACTAACTACTGTTACTGTTTCTAACAGGTAAGTATTGAGTAAAAAGACACGTTTCAAGACCCGATAAGTCCGAAATCTACATTTACCAATTTTGTAACCGTGCACCTAACGTCACCAGCACCTCTCAGAACCCTAAGATTGATGTGGAGAGATGTGGACTCCCCCATTCTCCCAGTAAATGTAGTTGACTGTTCATTTCTCGCTTCCAGGGACGTCGGGGTTCTCCTGCTACACGTGCGAAAGGAGCTACATGAACAAAAAATCTTGGCGTCGACACGTGCTCGAGTGCCAACGGGGGGCGGTGTTCCAGTGCATGTTCTGCCCCTACAAGAGCCTGAGGAGGTACCGCCTTAAGGCGCATGTAGATAACGTTCACGGGAATAAACAGTGTTAAGTGCGGGGGCTCTAGTTCCACCCCTCCCGATTTTAAGTAAAAGAGTACGTAAGTACCCCGCGAAAGAAGATTTTGAAAATTCGGAAACGGTGTGAACGCCGGAAAAATGAACGACCGTAACGACCCAAACGACGCTGATGCGACACTGATTCGTTGCTTTATATTTTATATATAGTTCTAAGGACAGCCAAATTGTATACTTGTGATACTGACACCCAAATTTCCAAAGTGGCACCCGCGTTCGGGTGTCACTATGTGTTCAATAATATTATTAATAACAAAATTTATTATGCTGCGTTACGGACTTTTTCAAACAATATGGCCGATTTTTGTCGGTGCCAAAATTTTAAGTTTTACACATATTCCATTAGTTCACCGGTTTGATCACCAGGATCTGTTTTTTAATCACATAATCCTGTAAGCGTTAAACAGTTTACGATTTAAGGTGTCTCTCCTTAAAGCTTCGTCAGGATTTATCTGAGAGTTGCAGTGGACTAACTCGAAGAGTTATGTTTAAGAAGAAGTGTTGCAGCTTAGATGCCAGTGTCTTAAGACAGTAGGTACATTAATATTTTTACTGAAAACAGCTTATGCACTTTATACACGGGCTAATATGTTTGGAGGTATCAGTTATAGGGGCTTTTTAAGAACAAGACTTTGTTTCGTGGCGCTGACGTGTTTAGTTACTGATTAAAGATTTTGGAAAATGTCTTAGTATCGAAGGATTTTCGTAGAAACTTTAATTCTCCAATTTTCAATTTGAGTTCTTAACTGTTTAAAAGATACGCCATTAACTACTAAGAACTTATTGTCATTGTGGTGTATGTCAAATAATGTCAAAATTTTCAAAAAAGGTTGATATCTTACTAGTGCCAACTTTGTTTTATTTTGTGGTATTTCTACAACGTATTAGAAGACTTTTAAATATGACTCGAAATGTAAATTTTAAATTCTCAGACTGTGACCAACAAAGTATGGGTCTATAAATATTATAGACTTTGTTTCATTACGCTATGACTTTTAGTTATCAAAATATTAACAGTTGATGACTTACAAACGTGTAAAAAGTGATGACACATTTTCCAGAAAGCTTTAAATTTTAAGCATAACTAAAACTCCCAAGTCGATAATGCATAGATCGGTAATTATAGCAAATTGTTTCATAGCATTTCGTTGTTTAGTTACCGAAATGTGGAATATTGAAGAATTCAAAAAATTTCCAAAAAGTATTGGAAAATTTTAGGAAATATTCCATTATTTTATTATTTCCATACGTAAATTAACAAAAAGTAGGTTGGTAATTATTGCAAATTTCATTGCTTAATGCTTCAGCATTTCGTTGCAAAAGTGCATAGATGAAAATTTTGACAAATTTCCAGAGTATTGAAACATTTTCGAAAAAAATCCTTAATTTGAATGCTAAAATCGACATAATCGATAATATGCGGCTCTTTACAGCTCACCTGAGAGCTCAGGTAATTACTATAACAATTTGTTTTAGATTTCTTCTCCAAACGTTAAAATTCCATACTATATTTTAATAAAATCTTTTTGACTACATCTACTGTTTTAATTATATACTAATTACCCTTGTAAATTACATCAAAACCCCCAATGTCTCATTTTGTTTCTTAATATTAATTCGACTATTTTTTTCTAGCCGGAACTCACAGGTGCCAAAATTGCAACAGAACCTATAGGAAACAAGCGAGTCTAAACAAGCACATGAAGTACGAGTGCAACAAACCTCCTAAGTTCTTCTGCTCCTACCCCAACTGTACGTTCTCTTGTAAATATAATTATCTGTTGAAGACTCACTTGAGGATTGCACACAACGATTTCGATAATTAAACGTAGAATATCTGTATTGCAATTGTTTTATTGCCTTGAAATGTACCTAAATGAACTTTCAGTTAATAGATATGCTGGGAGGTAATATCAAGAAAGGAGATACTGTAATGTCGAAGGCAGTGTTAACTTAGGTATACCTATTAAAAATAAATTAAGCATTTACAGCTAATCATCATCATTGCGAAACATTTCTGCTATTCATTGCGATACAAATTTGATATGTGACAATAAACATTGCCGAAAGTTACTAACATATCTTTAAACGACAACAAACTTTACGTTTCTCACAGTGCCTACGTTACCTGCAACTAACAAAATTGCAATCTACCAATCTGTTGCCTGAATTTGCGTGATAACACGTTGCGTTACATCTCTTTCCTCCTTAGGCTAGTTTCGTTTCGAGCGCGATCGTCACTTTTATGTTAATCGAGACTTCACCCGATCCCCATCGCTGACCAATCGTTCCGCTTTCCAGGCGTGATCCAGCTGTTCGAATGCAAGATGTGCTTCAAGATGTACAAGCACTTGAACAACCTGAACAGGCACCGTCGCTACGAATGCGGCAAAGCGCCGCAGTTCAGGTGTCCGCTCTGCCCAAAGGCTTACACCCAGAAGAGCAGCTTGAAGTACCACACCTCGAGACACCACAAGAAGCAACAGAATGTATTAAGTACGAATATTGTTAAGCATAGTTAAATCAATAAATATGTGGATGGTAACGCGGGGATTTGTCTTCCTTCGTTATAGCTGTTCTAGTTCGGGTAGCGTAGAAGTTGCTGTCTATTTTGTTGTAAATATTTCCATTTTAGTTTTTTCCTTCCAGAGTATGTCTGCCTGAAGTGCGGCCGAAAGTACTCCAAGAAGATCTCGTTGTATTGCCACTTGCGCAACTATTGCGGCAAGGAAAAGTCCTTCGTTTGCAAGCATCTAGGGTGCAATTTCAGGACTCACACGATGTACAACCTGAAGCGGCACACTATTGTTAAACATCCTGAATAGGTTGCAGACACTTTTGGAAACGATAAATTGCTTGTTATTCGTCGCGAATAAATGTGGTGCGCAATTTTTAATCAGTTGGTTTTGGCGTTTAGGGCCCGATTCCACCGAGGCAATACGGCACACAATACTGTTACTAATGTTGGTGTTTTATTTTGTTGTTGGGCATTTTGGTACTTGATTTGCTAATTACTACCTGATTGGTTCTTAAAATGCTATTGACCTGAAGCAATAAACGAACACAACACACGATACTGTTAGTAATATTGGTGTTTTATTTTGTTATTGGGTATTTTGATACTAGATTTTCTAATTACGTCCTGACTGATATTTAAAGTGCAATTTCCCTGAAGCAGTAAGCGAAGCAACGTAACTTATAAATGCACAATTCGGTGTAAGGTATGGTATTCTAAAGCATACACTACATACATATACCCTGTTCAAGACAAATCCCGATGCACGTCATTTTGATGACGTCACCAGACATCCAATACTACCAACTTAATGTAGTCCCAGAACATCGCAATTTATGTGTTCCGTGTATATTTTAGGTTGAGAATACACATAACCATATATATTGTCAACCTAAAATATACACGGAACACATATATTGCGATGTCCTGTGACTATATTGAGTTGGTAGTGTTGGATGATTCTGAAGTCATCAAAATGACGTGCATCGGGATTTGTTTTGAACAGAGCATACATACGCTTTGCATACACTTTACCTTCCAGCAACAGCGACAATTCTCAAAGTTGCAAGTTGTAATATTGAAGCAGAGACTTTCTTTCGACCGAGGCAACATAAATTTGCAACGTATTATTGCTATAGTTACACTATTACTCATGTATTATAATGTTTCTCTTGTTATGGTACAAGCAGTAACATTTTTCAGTCGAAGCTCAGCAACATAACGTGCAATATTTAAGAACTCATTTCCGTTATTATTCACGTCTTCCATACTTGAATTCAGGAATATAGGTATGGAGCATAAAATGGCGTGATAGATTTAATTCGCCTCCTCCAAATGTTCCAAATATTAATAAACCATGTTGACTTAGTAACAGTGGCTGAGGTGGCTGACATCCTATTGTTTTGTGTTTTGTGTTTATTCGTGCATAATATACTAAAACCATTGAGGCGAAGGAATAAAATTCATATGAATATAATAACACGTGATACCCCCACTTATGTAATTGCTTTATAACATTATAAATTAGTGTAAGATAGGTAAGGAAGTACACTAAGTACCTAAACCCAAAAAGTCTATTGTATTTAAGCCCATTTATATTAACTTGACCGGTATGTTGTTACGTATTTAACTAGATTATATCAATGTTTAAGTCATAACATTTAAACTACTCACTAACCCTCAAATACAAAACACTAAGTTACCAGACCTCCGCTACTGCAACTTTGGCACAAGATAATTTTCGAAATTTTGGCGAAGCGTAGAGATTTCACCATTTCATCACTCCATCTACTCTTGAATCCAAGAATAATGTTTCCTGTTCTGTTCTTAAGGTGCGAGCACATTGTAGCGACACTCAGGTAGTACATATATGTAACACTCTTGCTTTTAAGTTGCATTTTTGCCTTAAACTAACTACAACGTGCAAAACCGTAGAGAAAACATGTTGTATTGTCTTTCATTAATTTATTATCTTGAAAGTTCTAGGTACATAAGCTTTGCATTTTTTGGTATGTGTTACCTGAATGCAATGCAATTGCGTATTAAGAACCGAAAACACTTATGTGAACAAATAGGGAACAAGGGTAGAAATCACGCGGTTTAATTGACTTGATACATTTAGTTACATGGCAATATTTGTCGCCTATTACCCACTGATATAGTCAGTACTGTACCAGTTTAACCACAATTAAAATACACTCAAACCAAAAGTGCATCTTGCTTGCGAATTTGTTGCACGGTTGCACTAACAATAACTAATCAAAGTTATGAATTATTGCAATTTCAGACAACTAGCGCTTTGTCGGAACTTAACACCAGATCGACCTAATACTAACATGCCGCTTACAATGCCGATTTGTGTTTGTAGAGTACGCCTGCACGAAATGCGGACGGAAATATTCCAGAAAGCTCTCCCTGGCTTGTCACCTGAGCACTTATTGCGGCAAAGAGAAAACTTTCGTCTGCAAGAAGTTCGGATGCAACTTCAGGACCCACACTATGTACAACTTAAAACGACACGCCTTAAGGCACCATACTTAAGAACAATTTGAAAGGTAATTTAAGCAGAGTTTGTAATATTCCTTTCACAAAAAATGTGATTTTCTTTGTTATCGTTATTAGTTACTGTTATGTAATTTAATATTCAAATTGAAATATATTCTAGTAAAATTTGACGAGAACTTTGTGATGCTGCGATTAAACCGTGACGTTTAAGGTGCGCTCAAACGTTGAATGTCATTTAATAATTTTATCGAAGTGTGGCACACCGTGGGATTAAATGTTGCATGCTCTGGTGCGACATTAACTATTTTTTAACATATTTAACCAGCTTGTGGCAACAGCAATATTATTCTGGATTAGGTGTTAGTATTATGGTGACTCTTCACCACCGCAATATAATGCAACGCGCTTTAAACCGTACCGTACAAACTCCAACCGGTCTTAACGTAATTAATCAAGCATGAACGCTTCCAGTTAGTTTGTATCATTTAACTCTCCCGACGAGTCCCCTTTTTAGATTTTCACACACTCGCTCTTTCAGCCTTCTACTACAAGTTGGTAGACGACGCGAAGCAGTTGTGGTTCTGTTGCAAGTCGTGCCCGAAGAAGTACAAGCACATGTCGTCCGTTCACAACCATCACAAGTTCGAGTGCAACAAGGACCCGCAGTTCCAGTGCAAGATATGCCTCAGGAAATTTCGACAGCCGGGTAACCTCAAGTCGCACCTGTCGACCTGTCATTCTGGACAGGTCTGGACTGATTTTTGACTCGTACTTTACGTGCGACGGTTGGAGTCGGTACTTTGTGCTCCGTTCAGTTTAATAAAGTGATTTTTCTGAGCCGAAGTTTTAATCGTACAAATGTACCTAACGCGTCAAGAGTTGCAGAAAACCTAACCTACAAACAGCAACAAACAAATTTTTAGGGTACCTTATTTCTGGGATATTCAGGTTTAAATACACTTAAAGTACACTTTACGCAAGAATAAATTGTAGTTGTATTTTTGAGAGTCCTCTCTTTTTGTGAGGTTAATTTTATTACCACTATACATGAGACCTATGGTACCTTAAAATCTTTAACTTTGATGTTTCAATTGTTGTAAACTTATTTTTTCAATTTCCACGGTTACATTTTCTGTTGCTGGTATTTTTAGCGTGAAATACTAAAAGAGCTAACTAAAAGATGAAATTTCAGCTTTACAACTTTAGAGGAATTATATTTTTTAAATATATCGGCGATATCTAATCCCCATTGCAGGCAGATTTATACATAGTTCAATTGTAAGGGATTTAACTGCCACTTTTCATAAGATCCTTGTGTTTAAACCTTTGATTTTTAGATGTCAATTAGCTTTTTATAAATTACTTTTATTAATTAAATTATTAAATTATTATTATTAAATGAATTACTTTTTATAAATTTACTTACAAAAATCCAAAAATTCAAATAAAAAAATTTTTCCCCTATTCTATTAAGAGATTTTTATAATGGTTTTTGAACACAAATTTATTCCTTAACTAACTATTTAAATAATGAAAACATTAAAAAAACCGATTATAAACTATAACAAAAGTTTTTAAGAAATTTTTTTTTAATAATCATAATCAATCCTAAACAATAGAATGGTAAAAAAGTATTTTCAAAAATACTAAACTAAGTCGTTTATTTATAAACAATTCTTAAACTAATAGCTGTAAAATTTTTTTTCCACAATTATGTAATCATTAGTTTTAATATAAAAACAGCCATAACATAATAGTAAAAATTAAAAAAATTTAAAAACCATTTTTGGATTTTGCGTTTTTTTGTTGATTTTAAAAATTCGTTGTAAACTATATAAAGAAATTTTAAATAATTTTATGACGTCGCCTTATTAAGTACACTCATAGAAAGGACTCCAAGAAGCAAAATATTTATGGAGAATTTATTTAAACATTTAGCCTGCTTTCAATGAAGACGGAAGTACGAAAATAACTAGTTCATTAACAATAGGCTAGCTTCTTGAAAAATGCATTTAAAATATTTTTTCCAACGGGACTTTATTCCTTCAAATGTGTAGAATACACTAAAGTTAGTTTTAAATTTTTAAACTAATACTTGTACCTTAAAAAATTATTTTCTATGACGTAGTCGCTTCAGAGGCGGCGAGCGCATACCGTAACGGTCGCGTGAAGCCTTACTTTCAGCAACAAATTAAAATATAAATATAAGAGATAGAACTCCGGAAGTAGGGCCTTTTTTATCGGAAATTTCCTCCTCTTTAAGGATCTTTTTTGCGAATTCCTCTATCTCTTATGTTTTTTGAGTTGTCATCAAAAAATCGAAAGAGCGTTTTTATTTTTCGTTTTTTGTTAATAACAATTGCAATTTTTCTTAGCAGAAAAAATCCTCAAAACCCATTTCTCAGTTTTGCATTCCGCGTCGAATGAGCTATCGCTTATATTTTTCCGAGGCTTCTAACTATTTTTCGCAGCAAACACACATCTTGACTAGACTAATTGTCAGAATGAAAAATTAAATATTAGCCATATTCCACACTTTTACTGTAATTTTCTAGAAAATTTCCGTTATCGCACCCGATACACTAAATTACCTCCGCTTATCATCGCAATTTCGTGACGAGATTTGGCTGTCCGACGTCAACCCTAATTACAATAATTTTATAATAATATGATTTATAAAAATAGAAAAAACTTTAAAACGTTTGATAAAGATTTTAATATTTTATTATTAATATTATTTTAAATATAGACTCGTAAATAATTTCTCAAACAAAATTGATTTTTTTCTATAAAAAATAATGTATCAATAGTAAAACACATAAGTACAAAATAATGTTCGTACTTTCAAATACATTTTAAAATAATTGTTCTAAAAAAAACATAAGTGGAATTGAACAAGTGCTTAATACCAATGTTAGAACTTCGATATCGAGAGATACGTTCAATATCGATCAACGTTAAAATCTTGGGAAATACATTGAGCTCTGACCAACTCTTATTGAGTCGTGGAACTTTAAAGTTAACTCGCTCACACATTAATAATTGAGTCGAACTCAATACAGAAGCTCAATTTCGAGAGATACGTCGCCTCAATTCAGAAATATCGGGGAATAAATTGAACTCTAATTAACGTCTATTGAATTGCCATACTTTAATGTCAACAGTTGTTTTCGTGAAAAAGCTCAAACCCATTAAATGGTGAGTCAAATTGAGCTGAAACACGAAAGTTGTGCATAATTGAACGCTTTTATGTGATTACGATTGCTAGTTAATAACCAATTACATATAAATATTGAATTATGACTGATCGCTTCGATTAATTGCCAGCTCATTACTACATGCCACTTCAGGTACTCTTAATTACCATAAATGTCGTTGAACATCGTTCGAAACATGTCCATTTAATTTTTTAAATAAATAAGACCGTTAGGTGGCACATCCTTTATATAGTAGAGTAACTGAATATTTTTCTTGGGTTCAATCTTCCAACGATTTTTATTAAGAGTTTTATTTAAGTGTACCACAACCGGTTTCGTAACATTTTAGTTTCATCTTCAGGCATATTCTTGAAAGCTCAAAATCAATCCACCTGAAGAAGTCCAAATATGTCACGAAACTTTCTCAACCCTCTATTTCACTCAAAAGTTCTTGCCCCGGGGGTTTGGGCTTCTCAATGAGCGCTCATAACGTTATCATTCCCATATTATTTCTTGTAGGTTTCTTCTGCCAGCAGTGCGGTAAGATGTACAAACGTTACGACTCGCTAAGGCGACATTTGCGATGTGAGTGCAACAAGGACGCGAAATGGATATGCCCCGTATGCAAAAGGTCCTTCAAGCACAGGTTCAACATGACGACGCATATGAAAAAGCATTGAACGAATGTACAAAGGAAATAGTCAAATTTAATAAAGCCGTTTGAAAGTGAAGTTGTTTGTAACTTGAGTTAAGTATAGAACGCAACGTGCTTATAAATTTTCACGAAAAATGAAGCGTTATCCGGCCAATGTTTAACACATTTTGGCGAAAACGCGAATATTTAACATTACTTTAAGTTTGAAAGACAATTCTTTCTTGAATCCAGTTACATTATCTCACCTACTCATTTTTCAGCCGTATTTTACTACACGACACTGGACGAGAACAACCAAACATGGTTCTGCTGTAAAACTTGCCAGAAGAAATACAAGCACAGGCCCACAGTTTACGCTCATTACAGGTTCAAGTGCAGGTACAGCGCAGAAGCGCAGTACCGCTGTGAGTTCTGCAGCAAACCATACATGCACCACAATAGCCTGGAGGTGCACAGGTCTGGCTGCCCATTACGGAAATGACCTGCTTCTCCAGAACCACTTGAGAGTTAATCATTTTGATTTGTCTTTTTCTCATTGTTTTTTATATATATTGACGACCGGTTCTTCAATAAGTGTATTAATGTATAACTGTTTAATTAAATGGATAAATGTAACAGAGATGACATATCGTGAAGGTGACAAGTCAGTTCGTGACGTAACTAAAGTGATATTACTCACCATTATTACTATTATTATAATGTGATGATACAACTTTGTTTTTATTTAATAATTTACTTTTCTTTACCCTTCACCCCCCCCCTCATTGCTGTTTGTACCCCCCAAGAACGAGTAAATTGAATACAGTTTGAAATGTACTCAGTACAAAATCAATTAGGTCATAGTAGATCAAATTGAGATATGCTAAGTCTATTATCTAAATTATTATCTATGTATTATCAAATTATTTAGTGATTCGATGAATCCAAAATCCTAATCTGATATTAAATGGGATTAATTTTTGTCAGCATATGAATTGGGGAAACCTTTATAAATAGGCTGGAAAACAAATAGATGGATTTATAATCGAAATTATATAAATTTAGTCAATAATCACTGTGTGTTCAATCAGTTAATTGAGGAATAAGGAAGTTTAATCAGCAAACATTTTATATGTGACCAGTGACATGATATATGTACATAGACCCTAGAATTATCAAAGAAAATATTAAACTATCAATTATTAAAATTAAATCGTAAGAATTCCAAAAATTTCTTTTTAGGTACCTAAGTGTAAGAAACGACCACATCAGTTTAAGACTTTAAGTTGACTGCTAATTAAATAAATATTGAATTATTGACTTGTAAATCACGAAACGTAATTTGACAAACCAATAACTTTAATTAATACATAAGTGAAATTGGACCAATAAAATAATTTGAACGGTAATAATTAACTAAATCCACTAAATAAATTTAGAATTTGAATATAATAATTGAATTAATAAGAAATAGCAACATTTATTCAATAATTTAATCAATTAGTAATTGTAATTGAATCAGTAAAATCAAACAAATCGCTGAAACAATTTTTCGTTGAAACTAAGTCAACATATTAAAAAACGAAGAACGAATAAATCATTAAATCAATCAGCAGATCAATAAATTCAATCAATAATTAAAGTTTAACGGGCGAAATAAATTGAAAGAATCCAAAAATTCTCATTAAACAATAAAGGACGACCAGTGAAGCTACATCTAATTTCAATAAACAACGAAATTAAATCAGTAACCAAAAACGTAACCTTTAACATAATGTAAACATTACCAAAGTGATTAATAGTAATTATTCACCGATTTTTTTAAATCGGTGTAAAGTTCTATTAAATTAACATAAAGATTCAATAAGCTGCATTAATAAATATAGTCAATAAATTATTAATTCGATATCAGTCGGTGAAGCACATGATTCAATTGAATCAAAAGATAAAAGTAAATGTTATTGTCTGAGCTCCAAACTGAATCGATCGAATAATTTAATCGTTTGAATTAAATGAATCTATCGAGAATTAAATATCTTTTTATAGTTAAATTTAAGACCGAACAAGTTGAAGCTGACGTGGACAAATTGATTTAGAAGTATTTTTCTATGTTCTGGTACTAAAATGACATGACAGCTATTCCAGCACTAAAATGGCCTAAAACGGTGCTTTAGTGAGGCTTATTATAGCATTGTTTTTGGTAATATTTTTTGTTGGGTTGGTAACAAGATATTCCCTAATGCTGTCTGACGTCTGTCAAAACGAAATTAAAAATAAATATGGCCTCCGCGTCAAACCCCCTCTTGTACTTGATGCGATTCTTATTCTTGAGACATGATTTCGATTCTATGTAAATCCATTAAATTAAAGTTGAAAATGGTGTGAAAATTGACAGATGTCTAGGAAAAAGCAATAATACCAACTTAAATGTCACGATAAAAAAATCCCCAGATAAGACATTTTAAATTATTTAAACATAAATAGAAATGAAATGGAAGCCGGAACATATAAAATGTTGTAAAGTACTCGTTGCAGAAGATATTCCAAGCCCTCGTCCGTTCTAAAACTCGCCGCTCGTTTTAGAATCTCGGACTCGGGCTTGGAATATGACGTCTTCTGCAACTTGTACTTTAAACTAGTTACTATTTAAAACCATGATAATACGACATATCTTACATCACTCTTGAAATTCGGGAACATTTCCCAATAAGACAGTGTGTGTTCCAAATTCTACATAGCGCATTTGGATCTCGGTGGACGTCCTCGTGAGAAGTCAGTTAAGTTCTTAATCAAATTTGACAAAACCAGCAGAAACAGTTACTGTGAGGGATTAATTATTAGGTTTGTTCCAACAGCGACAGAAACTGGTTTCAAACTGTCAGAGGCATGCGCAGTGGAAATTATTCGTTCGAATTTGGACCTAATAGGACGAATATGTTGTGGCAGTTTCTTCATAATAGATTAACCAGTAGTTTGATTAATCAATAATTCGATACAACAGTAATGGTGATCAAAGAGTAAATTGGAATTGATGTGATCAATTCTCGCGAAAATATTTCAAGAGAATTGTACAGTTACGTTTAAAATCACACGTTACCTCGAATATCTGGAAGACGCCCCCCCCCCTCCACCGACCGGTCAACACGACTGGCACGTCGCCGCAAAGTCTCCAGAAGCACCACCTGATCCTCATACCGAAAAATTAATACGAAAACGCACATCTTTCCGCGTAAACCGCCCGCAAAAACGACACTTATCGCACGAGACCGCCGTTACCGGGAAACCTCGACTTTCGAGAATTTCCTGATGAAAATCGCCCGGAAAATCAAAAATTAACGTACGCGATAAGGAAGTAGTACTCTCGCCCTAAGCTCGACGCCGACGCCTGACGCGCCTGTGGAGAGTTCGTACCCTCTCGCGACGGGATCCAGTCATGCGCACTCTTCCCGGAAAACTCGTGCTACTGAAAAAAGGACCGCAAAAAACGGCCTAGGCGAATATCGGAACACGGCAGGTTAAAAACATCGCTAAAAATTATTTAAAATTAACACTCGTGTGCGTGTGTAAGAGAGAGAGGGAGAATGAGTATGTGAGAGAGGTAAGGGGGAAGTGTGTGTGTGAGTGTGTGTTTCTGTGCGTGTTTTTTCTTGTAATTCTTAAGAATGTGAGTGTTGGTTTGATAACAATTATAACAGCAAATAAACTTTGATAGTTTTATTTAGTTGAAATTGGTTGAATTCCCATTTCGATGCAGTTAGAATTTAGTTTGATTATTTGATAGATGGATTACTTTTGATTGGTAACTGATTTTGATCGATTAGTGGTTAATTTGATTAATCCTTAATAAACAAAAAATTTATTAATCACTTCACATCATTCACATCAAATTGGTTGAATTCGCATTTTGATACAATTAGACTTGAATTTGATTTATTTGATAGATGGATTACTTTTGATTGTTGACTGATTTTGTTCGATGAGTGGTTAATTTGATTAACCCTTAATAAACAAAAAATTTATTAATCACCATATCATTCACATAAAATTGGTTGAATTCGCATTTTGATGTAATTAGAATTGAGTTTGATTATTTGATAGATGGATTACTTTTGATAGCTGACTGATTTTGTTCGATGAGTGGTTAATTTGATTAACCCTTAATAAACAAAAAATTTATTAATTACTTCACATCATTCACATCAAATTGGTTGAATTTGCATTTTGATGCAATTAGACTTGAGTTTGATTTATTTTATAGATGGATTACTTTTGATTGTTGACTGATTTTAAACGATGAATGGTTAATTTGATTATCCTTAATAAACAAAAAATTTATTAATCACTTCATATCATTCACATAAAATTGGTTGAATTCCCATTTTGATGTAATTAGAATTGAGTTTGATTATTTGATAGATGGATTACTTTTGATTGGTAACTGATTTTGATCGATGAATGGTTAATTTGATTAACACTTAATAAACAAAATAAAAATATTAACCACTTCACATCATTCACATCAAATTGGTTGAATTCGCATTTTGAAGCAATTAGAACTAAGTTTAATTATTTGATAGATGGATTACTTTTGATTGCTGACTGATTTTGATCGATGAATGGTTAATTTAATTAACACTTAATAAACAAAAAATTTATTAATCACTTCACATCATTCACATCAAATTGGTTGAATTCGCATGATGAAGCAATTAGAACTAAGTTTGATTATTTGATAGATGGATTACATTTGATTGCTGACTGATTTTGATCGATAAATAGTTCATTTGATTAACCCTTAATAAACAAAAAATTTATTAATCACTTCACATCATTCACATAAAATTGGTTGAATTCGCATTTTGATGCAATTAGAATTGAATTTAATTATTTGATAGATGGATTACTTTTGATTGCTGACTGTGATTAACCCTTAATAAACAAAAAAATTATTAATCACTTCACATCATTCACATAAAATTGGTTGAATTCGCATTTTGATGCAATTAGAATTGAATTTAATTATTTGATAGATGGATTACTTTTGATTGCTGACTGTGATTAACCCTTAATAAACAAAAAATTTATTAATCACTTCACATCATTCACATAAAATTGGTTGAATTCGGATTTTGATGCAATTAGAATTGAGTTTAATTATTTGATAGATGGATTACTTTTGATTGCTGACTGATTTGGATCGATAAATGGTTAATTTGATTAACTCTTAATCAAACACAATCTTTAACAAAACAAAAATATAAACATTTCACATCATTCACATGAAATTGATTGAATTCGCATTTTGATGCAGTTAGAATTTAATTTGTTTATTTAATATGTGGGTTACTTTTGATTGCTGACTGATTTTGATCGATGAATGGTTAATTTGATTTACAATTAATAAAGAAAACAAAAATATTCAACATTTCACATCATTTACATGAACTTGGTTGAATTCGCCTTTTGATGGAATTAGAATTTAGTTCTATTATTTAATAGATGGATCACTTTTGATTGGTGGCTGATTTTGATCGATAAGTGGTTAATTTGATTAACGCTTAATGAACACAAAATTTGTTAAACACTTCACGTTATTCACATGAAATTGGTTGAATTATCATTTTGATGCAATTAAAATGTAATTTGATTAAGTGACTGGTTGGTTAGTTTTGATTAGTGATTGATTTTGATTGATGAATGGTTAGTTTGATTGACACTTAATAAACACAAAAGTTGTTAAACATTTCATATCTCAGGTTGTACTTACAATTTGGAATAATACGTTTAAAGAGTCCAACGTATTTGGATATACATATTCATATTATGAATATATCATAATCATAAATATATCATTATAATATATCAATATATATTATCATGCTGTTTTTGATGCTTTTAACCACATCCAAAAATTGCCGAAAAGTCGGTTTGTAACGTTTTCTCCATTATCTGCAACCGAAGAAAATCCAAAAAAAATATTTCTATTATAGTACAAAAGTACAAAAGACAATACATTTTTTTTCCTAATAATTATATCGTCGAGATAAAGTATATAGTTTTATTATTTGAAAAATCTTTAAAAACATAAATTTCGCGCCATTTTTGTTTCAAAATACACGATATGGTGGACAATGAAAAACCCTACAATTTAAAGAACAAACCCAATTTCTACGATGAAAGAAACTGGGTGATATCGGCAATAAACTAAAAATTATATCTAAGGTTTTTGAGGATATGGGAGTATATAGGAGTTTTAAGGGTATACTTTTTGATGTATACTAAGTGTTTTCTGTTTTCTAAAAGGGTCAGGAGCAATTTTCACTACCTTATCCGGCTAAACCCTTTAGGAAATCATATTGTAATGGGATACAGTTCTATGTTTTCAGTCGTTCTTATCACAGTATATCTATTCTTCTGTTTTGCTAGGAAGGGATTAAAAATTGCATTCACTAATGAATGGTATCTTTTGCAGGAATTGTAATATGCCATTTCAAAAAAACCGTTTTTCTTCAGAAAAAATATAATTATGGTATATATTTAACATCGTGTTTAATTTAATCACAATTACGTTGAAATTCGATTTTTTTGATAACCTGTACACCATGTTATGAATTGGTTGATATAATTACATAAATAATAATCAGAACTTGATTTCGTTAATATACAAAAATACTTCGTTCACTTAATGTTCGATTGGTTTATGCAAATTTTTAAATTGCTTTTAATACTAAATGTAACAGTAATTTAAATTTTGTTAGCTTATCAAATTTTATGTATCTAAACTTCAAAATATCGAATTGATTTAATCGCAACAATACTTTAAAGTTACTTTAGTTACTAATTAAAAGATATGTAAACTTATAAGATAAGTTTCCTATTTATATAAATATTATGCTAATAGATACAATCTTTCACTTCCTAACAATAAATGGTTATGTGTAACAATTATTGGTTTGATAATAATAAATACCTTGTGGATATATTTCAATCCATTGCCAACCGTTTTTCAGAATACTAATTACAATAGTAATTGGTATGAAATTGAATTCACGAGTTAGTTGAATAGTAGTTATTGAAATTCCAGTCTATAGAAAATAGTTGCGTTGAAGCTGAAAGTTGATAGGTAATAGTAGTGTACTTATTACTCATTAGAACGAAGTGAAATTCCTGCACTTCTCAAACTTTGGATTGCTGTGTAATTTAATCAATCTTTTTAACTCACCGAGCTAATTAACAAATCGTTTGATGGTTTTTTATATGTAATTAATTCGTGCATTATATTGTAAATATTAAATTAACCAATTAATGAAGCACACCAATTTGGAGAAACACCGTTGACGAATTGAATGACTCATTTATTTCTTTTCAACCTATGTGTTTTACAAAGGGCTGTCAAACGTAAAGTTATTTAAAGTTTTCTTTAAAGACTAACTCAACCAACTTAGTAATTTTGAAACGACCTAACTGTATCTCATCAAATGGAAAAGATTAACTATCGCCTGTCCCAACGAGTTTCTCCAAACGAGCGAATGTAAATAGCCCACCGCTGAATTAACTTAAAACTTTATAATATCAACCGATCTGCTAGAACGAAGGAGACATAATAATGATTTATATTTTCGTTTCGTTTTCAGCTTTCTACTATAAGATGACGGACAACTTGAACCAGATCTGGTACTGCTGCAGGCTCTGCCCGAAGAAGTACAAACACCTCCCTTCAGTGCATAACCATTACAAGTATTCCTGCAAGAACACGGAAAAGTTCGAGTGCAAATTGTGCAACGAGTCGTTTAGGCACTCGTCGCATCTTGCGATACATTCTAGTCATAAACACAACATACGCGACTCTGGACGAAGTAACTTCACTATGTACTTATAATATTTTCATTTATAGAATTTATGTGTATATTTGTGTGTTATGTCTGTGTGATTTTGATCTGAGGATTTTCTAATTTGGGACCCTAATCGTATTGAAATGTTTCGAGACTATTTATGTTTTTTTTGTGAATGTTACAGGTCATTAAATTTAATTTTGAGCGGTACTGTACTAAAGGTTCTCTACAGAACAGTCCTAAAGGGTCTAAAGGGATCTGACGTCTATATGAGATTATTATTATTTTGGAAACTGAGTTAAATTTAATTCCTGTGTGAATCTGAGATGGTACGGTACCATTTTAATATAGCAGCATTTAGGGTCACAATAGATCCCAAAACAAATAGAATCTCTTTAAATGGTAATTGTAATGCTTATGCGGAATAACTTATGTATAGAACGATATCTAATAAATTATAATAATAACCGACACATGTTCACACAACGTTTTTATTCAAGTTACTAATGGTGATTATATTGGACAACGTTTGGAGTCACAAAATTCCTAATGTATTTATATATATTATTTATTTAAATCTAGATGCTTCTGTAGCCGGCAAAGTTTGGGGTCTCCAAAGACCGCAGATAATTA
The DNA here is from genome assembly GCA_946251905.1 of Cryptocephalus moraei. Classification (NCBI taxonomy): domain Eukaryota; kingdom Metazoa; phylum Arthropoda; class Insecta; order Coleoptera; family Chrysomelidae; genus Cryptocephalus; species Cryptocephalus moraei. The sequence goes on from OX276452.1 coordinate 41,105,360, forward strand.
AAAATGTTTTTGCATCTGCAGTTTTGAGTTTCGTAACCACTTGAAAATAAAAAAACTCAATACACCCAATTTCTTTTCATTCATATACTGTCCCTCTCCTCCTGTAGACATTTCCTGCTGGCCTATGCCTCGTTTTACTAATCCCCCTCCTCGATTTTCAGTTTTTCAGTTCTATTACAAGTTCACCGACGACTGGAACACGACCTGGTACTGCTGCAAGGGCTGCTCGAAGAAGTACAAGCACCAGGCGTCCGTCTACAACCATTACAAGTTCTCGTGCAACAAGCTCGCCCAGTTCGAGTGCAAGATCTGCATGAAGCGGTTCCGCAGGAACGAGAACCTCAAGTACCACCTGGTGGAGAAGCACAAAGAGAATGCCTTCGACAAGTAGGGTCGAATATAGTGGAAAGTTTTTTAAAGCACTAAGCTGTGGCGGGTTATTCACCAGGACTTTCACTTCCTTCAACTTTGAGCCATGTTTGCCATATAGCGTGAATGTGTAAAGAATTTATGAAACATTAAATATCAACTAGACGTAGGTACTCTTCATTTATAAATCCTTATTTCAACACATTTCTTTACTGAATAGGCACGAAGCTCAGAAGATTATGTAGGTTCCAAATGAATTCAAGCAATCTATAATAACGATAATCTCTATGATAAGAAATTTATATTTCTTAAAGTGTACTCTTCCATTTCCAAAAAATATCACAGTTCATCAAACACACCCATACCTATAACGAGAAATGGCTGTCTCATGACACGAGAATTGGATTCGCTTGGTTCGCTTACAGACGCGGCTCTTCTAAAATTGTAAACTGACTTTGGATGGACTTTACCTACTGCCGATGTTTCCTACAATCCACTGTGAATCTCTCAATTTTTACTCGTCTTTTCCGTTTCCAGTCTGTTACTATTACAAAACGGTGGACGATTCGAACAAGATGTGGTACTCCTGCAGGACCTGCTCGAAACGTTACAAGCACCAGGCCTCTGTGCGGAACCACTTCCTCTTCTCCTGCAACAAGGAGCCTCAGTTCCAGTGCGACTCCTGCGGGAAAAAATTCAGGAGACAAGATAAGCTCAGGCACCACCTCTATGTCAGGCATAAAGTGTATACCGTTTGAGTTGAATAAATTTCGTATGGGAGTTTTATAACGCTACGAGGTTGTTGTCGACTGTCTTGGTGTATCTACGATAGTACCGTTAACGTCATCAATGGTACTATCGATTCCATCCACCAATCGATTTTTTCCGATAAATTCCCCCGGTCCTTTTTCTCCCTTTCGTTATGTTAATGACTGGTTTCCTGTTTTCAGCCTACTTCTTCAAGGTGGTCGACGAGGCGAAGCAGGTGTGGTACTGCTGCAAGATGTGCATGAACAGGTACAAGCACCAGGCCTCAGTGTGGAACCATTACGCCTATTACTGCAACAAGGAGCCGCAGTTCGAGTGCCAGTCCTGCGGGAAGAAGTTCCGCAGGCACGATAAGCTCTTCGTCCACCTCAATACGTCCTCCTGCAGGAGTACTATACGTAAACCGGCGAGATGAGGCGGTCGTCCTGTACTTAGCATATTTTTATTGTTGTATTGTTAGAGCGAATAAATTGTTTTTTGAATCTTTATTTCATTATTTCCTTTGGCGTTGTTGTTGTGCAGAAACAGAAGGAAAAGCGTAAGCACCATTGACTGACAGGAAATATAACCAAAAGTGTAGTGGTTTGTATGTAGTACTAATACTTACAATAGCAATTATTCTTCAACTAACAAACGCATTACATGTAGTACTTATAGAAAACAATTGTGTGGCATTACATTGCATGTATTGTAATATGCAACATATACCCAATTAGTTGTATACTAATTTATATACCTTTTTACTTATAATTAGAATATATTACCTTTCTGGAATACTATAGTTCAAATTGGATAGAACTTTATTCTGTAGCGTCAATCATTGTTTTACTTTCACGTGACTACTCACACGACTTAAATGTTGACATTCCGTTAGTTAAAATATGCTTGACACAGAACAACAGATTTCTTCCATCAAATATTCCATCTATCTGAATGTGTTGCCTTCAGTCACATGACCAAGTACCTGCATTCCATTGACTAAAGCTCGTTTCGAACATGTTCATAACTCTTGCTAGGACAGACCTACACTTCATCAACCTTCACTGCTAGTGTATTGTATTTTGGTATGGCATTAAAACTCATTTGGAGCAGATTCAATGACTGCTTGTTTCAGCAGGTGTTCTGAATTTTTCCCACGAGTGTCTGTAGGAATCCCATTAGGATTCCTACAGACAGTTTCTTGATCAAACCTAATGTTTGCTATTAAGGGCCAAACTGATAAAGCAAACTTAAATTCTTTCTTAGAATACTAGCCAAAAAGATGACCACGTCAACCTAAGTTTCAAATTTTGTTTCAAGTTTCAACCTAACCAGCAAATCGTATATATCAGGTACATATTATAATTTCTGCTCTGTGACAAACCGAACTTTTACGGTTTTTCGATATAACTCCCCACGACGACGAATTGACGTAACCGACTTCCCATTATTCTCTTGTTCTTCTCTGCCATTTCTTCTCTCGTTTCAGGTAATAAAGTCTACTACCAATCCAGTCATAACGGCTCGACGTTCTACTGTTGCGTGGTGTGTCACAGACGGTACAAGTGCTACAGATCGGTTTATGCCCACAAGAAGTACGAGTGCAACGTGCTGCCGCAGTTCCAGTGCCACATCTGCTTGAGGAGGTTCGCCCACAAAGCGACGCTCAAGAACCATGTGAAGATACATATAAAGATTTGAACGATTCAAGATTGTATGTTAAAAGGGAAGATGTTCAAGTTTATTTAAGGTAGTACTTTAACAGCAAATTAATCATGTTTGCAAGACATGCGAAGCAATGTGCCTTGCACATCCAAACAGACTGTATGAAAAGAGAATACTCTCAGATTCGTGCATCACGTCACCAAAAACCCAAACATGTTGTGTGTTGCTCTATATTGCCCAAAACTCTTCAACACATCGTTTTCTTAATTTGTTGTTTGTAGAACTGTCTACTTGTGGCAAAATATTTCTGACTTATTTCGATATTTGAGCCACCAAAATGAGCTTTTGAGCTGATTAACGTATACTGTGGTACTAGAATTTGTTACTCTAACTTGATTCTATAAATCGTAACCGATCACCACGTTTATTGATTCTAGCTTAAGAGTTGTAAATGTCAAATTTGTTTTCAGAGCAATAACTTAACAACAAATCCTGATGTATTTACCACAACCACCACAGTAATATGTGTTACCACACTTTATAAACATTTTGAAACAATAATGATGAATATACATTTGCATTTTCATTCATGGATTTAATAGAGTATAATCCATAGATTAACAAGATTGTTTGAATGTTTGTTGTTGGTTTCTAATCTATTTGCAGCTACCTGCAGCTTGGTGCCAATATACAGTACATTTATTTTTAAGTGCAATCACTATTATTCCAATGACTGAATAAAATTTGTTTTAAGTCAAATGTTTTTAATTTTACCCCAAACAATGAACCTCTACAGTTTCTTACAATAAACTTGGTGGTATTTTTGCGTAGACCCAATCCAAAATCACGTGGTCCACGGTACAGAACTCGAAGATTGCGGAAATCTAAAAATGCCTACATTCTCTTGATCGCCTTCTTACATTCTATTACACTTCCGTCGGAATTCTGACGACCAGCAGCCCTAATTCATGTTGTCACGCTTCTCTTCACATTATTTTTTTCTCCGCAGGCGCAACGATCCGCACTAACGTCTACTACGAGACCAATCAAAACGGGACGATCTTCTACTGCTGCTTCGTCTGCCACAAGAGGTACAAGTGCTTTAGGTCCGTTTACGCTCATAAGAAGTACGAGTGTAACGTACCGCCTCAGTTCCAGTGTATGATATGCAGGAGGAGGTTTACCCAGAAAATCACGCTCAGGAAACACATGTTGACCCATGAGAAATATCCTGTGAGGAATGTACAGTTGTATAATTAAAGATTGGGAGTATAGAGGGCGTTTGTTTTGTTTTAAGTATCTTAATGATGATGATGATGGTGATGATGAACTTAAAAAAAGACATCGACCTCAGGAAGTATAGATTGAGTAGGTACTTTGAACCAATCAAGTTTTTGTTTGCTATTAAAGCCAACCTAAAAATCAAAGCTTTTTCATTTGACTAATGAAGGTGACATTACCACACCGTCATCTATTTCAGCAATTGAATCAAAATCACCTTACCGTTAAGACTTATCTACCATTGTATCTTTATGGTCTATGGTGCAACTTGTCTATTGAAGCAATTTTTACTACTTGGCTCCATTTGCTTCAGCATTGAAATTGAAACCGTTTTTCTAAAATCATCAGTCTATAGCCATAACTTCACAAGCTGCAACAATCAACTTGAAGCTATTATATCATTATGGTTTAAGGTGTAATTTAACTAAAAACGTTGGCGCTTAACATCGTTTGCTTCAGCATTTAAATTTAAACTTGTTAATCTTGTTAATAAAACTTGTTTCATCACTATAAAGCCGTTTTATCATTCAGCTTCACAAACTGCAATATTAAACACCAAACTACTTTTGTACAATTAGCTTCAGTTATCAATCTGAATTCATTTGGCTACTAACGTTTACTTTGTCACTTAGCGTCAAATAATGCAGCTATTTTCTTTAAGAACTTGTTTTGCCATTAAATTTTTAGTATAAAACATGACAGATCATCTTAAGGTAAACTCGAATTTTCTTCTCTTAGTACTAAAAACGCATAATATTTATCCCACACTACTCAAAATTGTCATAAAACCTTACTATCCTACTTTAGCTGTATAACACCATCAACCTTCCTCCATCCATTCCGCACTGCAATCCCTGTGTATTAACGCTTTAATAACCAACCATTCAACCTAACCTAATCATTTCAACTTGACACTACTCTCGAGACTAATTTGGTTTGATTGATGCAGCTGTACCGGTAAGTTGTTTTAAGCGTATTTTTGTTTTAGCTCTCAACTTTAAGTGTTCCGGATGCGACAAGTACTACAAACACAAGGCTTCCCTCTACAAACACTTGAAATGGGAATGCGGCATGGAGGGCCAGTTCAGGTGCAATTTTTGCGATTTCGTCACCAAAAGGAAGGCCACGCTTTACATGCACGAGAAGAAGAGGCATTCGTTACAGATTTGAACTGTAAGAGATGCAGAGAGGATCGTTTGTTGAGTTTGTAATAAAAGTTTATTGAATGGTTTTTCTGTTTGGTGCATTGTGGGACGTGATGGTTTGGAGGATCTTTTTGGGTTTCTCTGGAGTTTTCGAAAATATGTTCCACTGCACTCGGCAAACCTTTGTGTTAAGTGTTACCACTGGAAAATATTTTTTGGATATTAACTACGACTGAAAAGACGAACTCGAGTGGTACTCAAAGTGTGTGTTTCCTACTTGGTTCCGTGTCGCTTCAGATAAGACAAAAATTTGTGTACGGAACAACTGCTGACAGGTAATTGGAAACTTTACTCCCGCATGTGATGGTACAGCGTAGTTGATTAACTTTGTAATAACCCTATCTGATTGCAGTCCTGCGTTCGAATTGTTATGATTAGCGGCGTTTGTCCCGTGCGTTCCTTTCTTGATTGTTCTATTTTATTCCAGCCCCTTACATTTGCAAGGGCTGCCAGAAACAGTACAAGCACAGGTCTTCCTTGTACAAACACCAGAAGTGGGAGTGCGGGAAAGAGGGGCAATTCAAGTGCAACATATGCCCGTACGTCTCCAAACAGAAGTTTCCACTTTATTTGCATTATAAGAATCGACACCGAGTGGACCTTTCCATTAACGCCTATCAATAAACGACAGTTATGTATGAGTTTTGTTTCTTGTCTTTCTTTGTCTCTCAAGTACGCTGGCAAACTAACAGTCACTTAAGAAAACTTAAAAATCATTCGATTCGACATACCCTATTTTATCTAAAATCTATTTATACCGTCCTCTTTCTCTCTTTCCCTCGGTAATTTTCGCAGGTCATCTCGGTTTAATCACACTATATTGTCGTGGAAAACAATAAATAATCAGCACTTGACGTGAGAGATAAGACGATCGTCGAGTGTTTCGATCAAAGGTAGTTTTGTGCATGATAGGAAAATTTCGATAAACAAACAGAGTCGTAGGAGTGAGATATCGCTATTGGCGTCTCAGGTACTCGATGACCACGAAAAATTTGGCGAACGGGACATACTTTCAAGTATTGTTGTTGGAAAAATTTGCAACACATTACGAAAGTTTATGGTGATAAAAGGATATGTTCTACAGGCCGTGATTAAGATGTTAAAGTTTTATGAAGTGTTGTAGTAAATAAATTTTGAAATATATATACAATAAAGATTTTGAAAATAGAGCAGTTTGATATAATTCAAATCTAATCAAGAAGTCAATAAGTAATTTTGTTATAACTTATTTAAACATGAAAAATTCTTCAGACGAAGTTTTTCCTCAGTCTGTAATCATTTACATGTGACTCAAAAACCACAGAAAATTTCCTTGGTGGACCAAGTTACTATTATTCATTCACGAGAAGTTGATAGCAGAGCACCTCATTATACATTCAAAAGGGTGTCCGAAGCACTCAAAAACCACCCACAGAATTCTCTGCGTTTCACTCCAAGGGCTTGATCAACAAACGTTCAGATCAGGGCTTGATCAAATGTTGGAGCGGCCTTTAATAACGCTTGCAACGTTTTCTGGAAGGTTCTCATGACTTCCTCGTCTACAACGTAACACGCAATAGTTCCACCCTTCTCAAGTACCCTCTGTTTCCAAGCCAGATTCACAGATAACATTCCGAAATTACGTTTTGCCAAATTTATTTATCTCATCTTCTATTAATAGGTCCAGTATCATCGTTTCCTCTTCACTTTCTTCGCCTGTCATCGTCGGTCATCTACAGAGCTACTAAAAATCTCTTAAAAAAGTAGATTAACTAATCAACTATCATTAAAAGTAAATAAGTATTCCAAGTATTCCCAAGATGTCTCGAACCGATACCATCTCTTTCGAGATAAAACGTCACACGGTAACTCTTCTGCTCCACCTTGACACCAAAAATTGTTCGAAACGTACATATCATCGGGGGCAAAGGGAGTTTTGTGCACGTACATCCGAGATAAGCAATTCGATAAGGTCGATAAGGTTTAATTGCCAAACAAACAAACAGAGTCGTAGGCAATTGAAAATATTTTATTGATCTGCTATAAAAAAATCAAATTAGACGTAAGATATAAGCAATTGAGTTGATAAAATCAAACTCTATTTCCTACAAGATTGCAATCTATGACCAGATCTTCAAACTTGTGTGGTTCTATATGTAATTCAGCTTTGGGGATGTTTTAAAATATCTAGAGTAAAATTAATGTAGTTTTAATAGGAAGGCATAAATGAAGACATAAACCTTGGGCCTATTGGTCTTGGCTTGATTAAACTACTGAATCCACCCGAGTGGCAATTGTATTAGGTAAAACGTTCTTCTGTTGACGTCTCGAGACTAATTAGTTACTATTTTTTATTCTAAACATATTGTTTGTTACGTTTTTTAAAACTGTAATCCATTTTTTTAACCGTAAAATGCGACTGCAAAAAATATCGACTATCAGACCTAATCAATCTGTACATTACTTCTTAATAATGCGAAGAAGAAAATATATATATACTTTCTTATCTAGTTTATTCATTTTGAGTTGAAAAACAAAATGCCGAGTTTGAGTAAATAAAATACGTGTACATACAATGGAAACTGTAAACATTTTATCCTTGATCTAAAAAAAATGGCTATAAAGTGTTTAATTGTTATGAAGAACCGATTTTAGTTATCAGAAACGTAGAATGTTTAACTTTATTTCGTCGGGGACAACACAACGCTAATAAATTTTCTTCAAACTTGCAAAATAGAAGAAGAACGTTCATCAATCAAGAACGAATTGTTCTTGTTCTCAAATTGTTGTTTTATTTTTCTGTTTAACACTTAACTATGGTTTTACATTGTCCCGAAACGGGAACAAAACACTCCGTTCCCATTTTTTTCCATTTCTAGTTCAAGGTGTTGGTTTATATTAAAACAATTGGCTCGCCGATATCCCAGACCTAATCGTATAAATAGTACTGATTTCCGAAGATAACAACAATTAGGAAATGCCGCCACTTCATCACGTAACTGATAACGGACCCGGCAAGTACTATTAATTTGAAAGATCACCTAATATTGTCCCAGATAGCTTCTCTTAACCAGACTATAAAAGAACAACAAACTGCGAGAGATTAAAAGAAAAGTTCGTAATGGAAGACAACAAGTACATCCTCAAGGGTCCTGTGCCCCATGAGCCCTTCCCCGAGGACACCATCGGGCAGATTATTTATGATAGTTTGACCCATCCGACTGCCAACAAGGAAGCTTTCGTAAGTTTAATCTTTAAGTTTATAAAAACGTATTAAATCATTAACTTTAAAGCTCTGATTATTATTCCAGAAGATTTTTAAAATATTGAACTTTTTTTTATTAATATTATTTAATATTAATTTAATTTAATAAATTTTATTTCAAGTTAAATTTGGCCTCGCCTAAACATTACTTTAATTTTCTTTTTTTATGAAATAAAAATCTTTGGCATGTAATTCGTAGGCTCTGTTGTTTCATATTTAAAGCATTACCCACGTTTAACTTAAACCTACAACTGTATGGAGTGTAGTTAGCCTTTAAAGACTAACTATACAGAGTATAGTTTAAATTAATTAATGAAATAATTAAATTTAAATTAAGTTGTATTGAATACACTGTCCCCCTCTTTGTTCTCTATCACACTTTGAATAATTAGTAAAATTCATTTTCTGTCAATTGATAAATTTAATATTGGATTCACTGACCTGCTCATTTTCTATTATATCTAAACACCCTTTGGTAAATTAGTGGTACCTTCAAGCCCTTGTAGAAAAATATTTTTAGGTCCAGTTTAAGCCACTCTTAAGCTTAGATATATTGGGCAGAATAAACTAATACTAAGCTTGTTCTGGATTTCTTTTATAAGTCAGTAATTATTTGCATTCGACTTATTATTGTTGTTGCATTCGAAATGCGTTCCACTTTTGACTCGAATTAAGAGCTCTATTGAACAAAATGGTCCTTGGGGGATCCTTGAGCCTCAATTAGTTTTTTAATGAATAATCCACATTTAGAACCAATAGTCCTGCTCAGTTTCTATTATATAAAACCCCATGGCTTGCCAGGCTGAAAGGTAGATTTATGGGTAAGATATATAGTAATATACCACACGATGTGTCAAAAAAATGCATATGAGGTGTGAAAAACTACAAACGTCAAAATTTTAAAACATTTGCAAATAACTTTTTCTCTGAACATTTCTCAAAGATATGTTTTATACAAAAGTTGTTCGCCTCTATAAGGGCAACAAAAAACCTAAGTAACATTTTTCTCTCAGACGCGAAATAGAAGTTTTTTGTTTTTTTTTTAAAAATAATAAGCCGCCATTTTGAAACCGCTGGACCGATTTGGCCCATTAACGAACTCGACCGAGACACTCGGCCAACTGATTTTTAAAAACTGATTTTTTTGAAAAAATACAAACGTCAAAATTTCTAACTTTTTGCATCTAACTATTTTTACGTACATTTCTCAAAAATATGTTTTATACAAAAGTCGTTCGCCTCTACAAGGGCAACAAAAAACCTAAGTAACATTTTTCTCTCAGACGCAAATTAAAAGTGCTTTGTTTTTTTTTGAAAAAAATAACTTTTTTCTGTACATTTCTCGAAAAATGTTTTATACAAAAGTCGTTCGCCTCTATAAGAGCAACAAGAAACCTAAGTAACATTTTTCTCTCAGACGCGAAATTAAAGTTTTTTGATTTTTTTTTTAAATAACAAGCCGCCATTTTGAAACCGCTTGACCAATTTGGCCCATTAACGAACTGGACCGAGATTTTCGGCCAACTGATTTTTGTACCAAATTTCGTTGTGATTCTTTAAAAAATGCGACCTGTAGATATAGATATATAAATTTTTGAAAAATGATTGATTATGATCTCTAGATACCAAAAAACTGAAAACCGCATTTTAATTCCTATTTTTCGACTTCGTTAACAAATGCAATACTAGATAAATCTACCCAAAAAGGTCCTTGGGGGATCCTTGAGCCTCAATTAGTTTTTTCATGATTCAACCACATTTACAACCAACAGTCCTGCTCACTTTATATTATATATAAAATAAACGCCCTTTGGTAAAATAATGATAGCTTCGAGCTCTTGGAAAAGCATTTTTGTGTTAAGTTTGAGCCACATTTAGATATGGATATTTTAAGCAAGATAAACTAACATTAAAATTGATCCGGGTTTCTTCGATTAATCAGTAATTATCCGTTCTGTTTTAGTTCATTCAAATGCATCCCACTTTTGACTAGAATTTAGAAGTCTATCCAGTAAATCAATAGTTCAAAGATCCTTAAGGCCCAATTACAATTACTTTTTTAAAAACTGATCCGCATTTAGAACTAACAGAATTGCTCACTACATCTAAAGCACCTTTGGTAAAATAACGGTACCTTCATACTTTCGACTTATCTGTTCCAGGTTGAAGCTGAAACGGGAGCAACCTTAACCTACCGCGCCCTCTTGGAAAAGTCCTGTTCCCTAGCCGAGGCGCTCCGTTTGTACGGTTGCATCCCAGGCACTACAGTGGCAATAAGTAGCGAAAACTCTCTCGAGTTCTTCGTACCTGTCGTGTCTGCTCTTTTCATCGGCTGCACTGTGGTACCGCTCAATCCCATCTACACACCACAGGAATTGTCGCATCTGCTGAACATCGCCACCCCCAGGGTGGTGTTCTGCTCAAGCAAGGTAATCCACCCTCAATATAGTCGAAGACCGGACCAAAAAGTTGCAATTATTACATCACAAAATGGTTAATTTTGAGTATTTTCCAAAAAGGACCGAGTGACAGAATAACACCAACTATTTCTTGACTGGTTGATTACCATAAAACAACAATTTATAACACTACCAATTTTCGATACGCAGGTACTTCACAAATTCATCGATGCGAAAAAATCGTTGAATTTCATCGATAAACTGATTGTCATCGACGGTCATGGCGACGGAGTAGAGGCGGAGGACATGGACAGTTTCGTCAGGAAGTACTTGGGGAAGCAAATCGACCCTTCAGAATTTAAACCTTTGAACACTGATCCCTCGAAATTGGCAGCTTTCGTGTTAAGCTCCTCTGGTACCACGGGTCTGCCCAAAGGTGTGATGATCTCGCACAGGAACGTCGCCACGAAGATCGCTCACGCAAGGTAAACCTTGGGGTTAATAAAATAGAAGAAAATAGATGAAGTAGAAAAGTGTATAGTTACAATAGTAAAATAGAGAAATGAGATGTTTATCTCTGAACTATCAAGTCGTAGCCTTCACAAACTTGGGTTCATTTAGAAACTCGAAACCCAAAAAGTTGCAGTTTAATCATATCTTGGAACTCAAACCCTAATATTTTTGCTATACTTAAGAATAAATATCGGAAAGCTGACTCCTTGAAGTCTTAACCCAATGGTCTTTTAAACTTAGCTAAACCATTATGTCTCCAGTTTTTAGTCCTGAACCGTGAAACTGTAAATCCCAAAACTTTAAACCCTCAGATCCTTGGTGAGGGACTTAAATATCCTACATTTTAAATTCTAACCTAACCTAAACCTTTCGTGACTATCTAATCCGTTTTACCTTGATGTGTTAGTCCACTAACCTTGAAGCGTTACAGCCTTGAACTTCAGTTAGTAGAATATTAAGGTTTTATCAATTTTGTTTCTAGGGATCCACGACACAGGTTCGACTATCTCAACGTGATGGCCTACCTGCCGTTCTTCCATGGTTACGGTCTCAACCTGTGCATCACCTCCATAGTCACGCAGCACAGGTTGATATTTATGAGGAGGTTCGATGAGGACCGGTTCCTGAAGACCATCGAGGACTACAAGATAGCGGTGATACCGATGGCCCCGCCGACGGCCGTTTTCCTGTCGAAAACCCCAAAGTTTTACAAATACGATCTATCCAGCGTCAAGGTGGTCCACTGCGGTGCTGCGCCTCTGAGCAAATACACCGAGGAGAGCCTGAAGAAGAGGTAACAGACGATCATGGCTTCTGTGAACATTTATATATTCCTCGATTCTCCCCAGGCTTAACCTCGTAGGTGTGACCCAAGGATACGGTCTGACGGAGGCGTACGAAGGCATAGCTAAGATGCCCAAGAACGACAGCAGGTTCGGCTCCTGCGGCAAACTCATGAGTTTCGTCGAGTGCAAGATCAGAGACCCGGAGACGGGTAGGTCGATGGGTCCGAGGGGCGTGGGGGAGATATGCTTGAAGGGTCCCATGGTGATGATGGGTTACTACAAGAACCCGCAGGCGACGCTCGAGGCGTTCACCAGCGACGGCTGGTTAAGGACCGGCGATCTGGGGTATTACGATGAGGACGAGTATTTTTACATAGTCGATCGTCTGAAGGAGTTGATCAAGTATAACGGATTCCAGGTGAGCCTCGGATTGAACCTTTTGAATTTTTGATAGGGTTTGTTTGGTTTAACGTGAAAAGAGCTGCGTTTTTGTTGGCTGTTTAGTTATTTATGTTACTACGAAGGTGGACTTAAGTCTTTCCTGCTTTGTCTCTGAAGCCCTTCTCGAACCAATTTAGTTATATCTCCAACTTAGAAACGTCTTTTCTCTTTGGACGCAGGTCGCCCCTGCAGAATTAGAATCCATCCTATATCAGCACCCACAGGTCGTTGATGTGGCCGTCGTCGGCCTCCCCGATGAGTCTGCGGGCGAGCTGCCATTGGCGTTCATCGTGAAACGTGAGAACTGCACGTCCGTCGAAAAGGAGTTCCAAGATTTCGTCGCAAGTAAGTCGTACTTGAAATCATCACGCTCTCTGCGGAACCAAATGAAATAAGATCAGTCTCAAATGTTTCTGTTGGTTTCAGGTCAGGTCTCGCCTCAGAAACGGCTGAGAGGTGGCGTCATATTCACTTCGGTCATACCGAAGAACCCGAGTGGAAAGAAGCTGAGGAAGGTGCTGAGGGAACAGCTCAGGAACATGCTCAAGTCGAAGTTGTAACTCGTGCTAATCGAATAGTGATTCATTGTTATTTATTTTTATAATAATTCATGTTTGTACGTAATATATGTAAGTAAATAAGAGAAGAAAGTAATTGCTGTCGTAGTTGTTTTATTAACTTAAGGCAGATTAGATGAGAAAGATTGGTGTTGACGAGCGTATTAATTTGATCTTACAAAAACCTCAATACCTTTATATCCTTCACTGTATATACTGGATTATTCATAATTCTATGCCATATAATGGAAGAGTCATCTGGTGATTGTATATTTATTGGCGTATATGTAAATTTTCAGTTAAGAAATACATATTGACACAGCATCACACGTTTTCATTTTCAATGGTCCTGCGGTGCTTTCTGCTTCTGTAACTAACTTCCTAACTAATCACACATCAAGTCGGTTGTACATATCGTATCATTTCAACCTGGATTATAAAAAAGGAGCTATACTTCCAAAAGTACAGTTACGTCCTTTAACTAACTCCAGTCGTTTTTTCAGTGGTCTACTGCCCGAACTGCTACAGGAAATTCAAGAATTCTCATTCGCTGAAGTGCCACCGGTACACCGACTGCGGTAAACCGAAGACGAAGAAGTGCCCTTTTTGCCCCTACTCATCGACTAGGAGCAACAATCTGAAGCAACACATGAAAGTCCACTGGAAGACGCAGGGATTTCTGAAAGAAGACACCGACGCGTTCTATTGAGTAAATAAAGTGTGGGGAGAGTCGAGAGTTGTGTTTTAATAACTTACCTGTCAGTGTAGTGAGGTTCAAGACAAAGTTACAGAAATGTGGAACTTTCGTAAGATTGGCTCCAGATTAGATAGTATTGGGGCTCTTTAAAGCATTAATTAAAAAGATTTTTCTGAAGCCGCAACCAACTTTGGATATAAAGAAATTTTCTTCGTAGATAAGCCGTTCGGATAAACTTCGTAGCGAGTGATTTCCAGGACTCTCTCGAGCTCACGGGTTCAGACGAGGTAACGTCCCTTTAATAAAACTCGTTAGTAATATGGGTCCATGGGTAAGATAAAGTATTTAGCACGTCTCTTTGCTCATTTTGAATTCGTAGCGTTAACACTAACAATCGCGCCTCTGGTGGAGTCCCTCGCACAGAAACTTGGAACTCTCGTAGCAAACTCCTTCCTCTCTTCGTCCCCCTTCTTCGTCGACCTCGCTAAATCTCGCCCCGTCTAATTTTTGTTCCAGACCAATGGAGGAGGTTCGAGTGCCAGCGCTGTAACAAGAACTACAAGCACAAGTCCTCGCTCCACCACCACGTCACCTACGAGTGCGGGATAGCTCCGATGTTCGCCTGCAACCTCTGCGGGTACACGGGGAAGAGGAAACACCACCTCCAGAGCCATTACAAGTATTCCCACAAATTGACGCTGCTTTGAGGTGTGTCCGGTGGTGCAGGTGGCGCTGTCTAGTGTCAAACGATCGCTATTTGCGCTTGTTCAGTTGTGGTTTGTTTCGATGGGAATGAACTTAGAATCGTTATGTTTTACGAATCTTGCTTTATTTTCGTCAAAAGTATTAACTGTGAATTTTGTAACGTGCATTTAAATGTGGAAGGTTCACTCTAAAGACCAGACCAATTGGCAGGATTGCCACACTAGATAGCGACACTTACAGTATGGTTCTTTTGGGGTTCTCTGTACGCTTTTTATCTGCAAGTCAAAGGCTGTGGGGTTCTAAATAGTTTGTCGTTGGCTCGGAAGCCTATGTAATCAGTATCGGTATCAGTATTGGCGTTCTCAAAGTAAAGCAATTACTTCAAACTCAGGGGACAAATTTGGTGCCCTCATTTCTTGCAAATGAAAAGTGAATAGACAATAGTTCAACACTAATCATTACTGTCTAAACGGTACGAGTTTGATGTTATTAAAGGAGCGGACCAGTTGAAGCTTGAACATCCGTACTGTTTACTCCCATTATGATTACGAATCTGCTTTATATGCCAAAAGATTACTTTTTTATCGCTCGTTACGTGTATGTATAGCTTAGAATAAGATGTTAGTTTAAGTTGATTGTAAAGAAACTAACTTTAGTTGTTCTCTCCGAGGTAGCGGCTGGAATTGTTAATCAAATATTTTGTAAAATCCCTTCTAATAAAAAACGATGTATCTCAATAAATATCTGCTTAATTCCACCTGATTTACATATAACGGAAGTTTAAAATTCACCATTGTCTAAGTGCCATTCAAAAATCATAACAAAAACATATTTTTTCTATGAAGTTGAAACTGATATGATGATGGGTTCTACTTGGCTTAACACATTTAATGAAATTACCTCAACTTTTGCTGAATTCACAGCGAATTATTCGGGCACTGACATAGAAAGCACATAATCAAACTAATGGAATCAAATCTCCTAGTAGGTATTTTATGAATATTTTATACTTGTGATAAAAGTTTTAATGGGATTATACCTACTGAAGAAATTGACGAGGCAGTAACTATTTCTACAAAAATGAAGTACAGTTTAACTTTCAACTGTGAAGTTATGAAAGGAAGTCCCGGTAAGATCCGAGGTTGAATCTGGAGTAAGTAACGAAATCCAAGGCTCCACACACACCTCCGAAGGAATTTTAAATGTTAGGTAAACGCCGTTGCAAAATCGACCGTAATTAATAAGCCCCGCTGATAAATTCACATATAAATAATAACAACGCATAAAAATTAAAACATCCAATTTATTTTCGACACCGTCCGACCGACAAAAAAATAATACAAGAGACGATCAACGTAATGAGACGAAGTGTAAGTTCCTGAGAATGGATCTCAGATGTTGCGGAGAGGAAAGGTTAGCTAATCTCCGATCCGGTGCGTATAAAACAATGAGATGGTGCATTAAGAGAGCCATTTTCATCGCGGATCACGAGCCGAGGAAAAATGTTCGGTTTTAAGGGTGTCATCGTGCTATTCGCGTGTGGGTTTACCTTCAAGCTGACGCTAAGCGTAAGTAAAACACAAAAATAATTAAGTAGATACTTTTATAAGTTTGCTTGGATCTTGAAAGAAAAGAATGTATTACGACATTTAATTTTCTCTTAAATTGTTGATTTGGTTTCTAAATTAACGTTCCTCCAATAAACTGTAAGAATACATCTAAGAACTGTCACATTCATAATATGCATACTGGTAACATGCAGAACGTTTCATTTCGAAGTTGTCGTTTATATAATTTTTTTAATTATTTTATAAAGTGGCTATCTAAATAAAAAATTAAACAAAATACAGTGAAAAGTTATTACACCCATATTACATATTAGAAATGTCACCCTAACATAGTTTTCACTTAATCAGCAGATAAATTTAACCTACGGTTCAGCAATATTCTAGTGCGGGTGGCTTTTGTGAAACAACCCTTAATTGTTCGCTAAAATTACCTGACTGTTAGACCGTATATCACTATAGATATTACCTTAATTAAACGTCTTCCGACCGAGACGAAGTGGAGAAAGGAATATTTATCGCCATCTAATTACATAATTGTTACTAATTAGCTTCATTCGCATTATTAATTAAGTGGTAACACATAAATTGCTATTTTATTTTAGTTTAAATGAAATTGCAATTTAATACAAAGTTGATTTAATTTTTGTATCCATTTTAAGTTATATACACAACATTCTTTAATTGCGTATTATTTGAATTATTTCTCAGTTAGACTGGTTTTGTTTGGCTCGTTTACGAGCTAACTTCCTCAAAATTAAAAGATTGCAATCGATCCTCATACATTTTATGCAAAACGACCGTTGGATACGTCTATTTTAATGATTCATGAACCATTTTGAGGTCGAATACGTAACCGTCCGTATCGTTTCATAACTAATATTATAATTGTTTAGGAAATCTCGACTCGGAGAAGAATAATGTCATCTATCTCATTTACTGTACCTAATTGTTTTTACGAAACAATGTTAATCTCGATTAGTTTCCTTTTTTTAATTTTATTTGCCTTTTTTGAAATCTCCAAATAAAATTGTATATATTCGAGTTATTGTTATGGTCTACTTGAAATACATGTATTTTATGGGCAAGAAAATGCAGATTTATTTAATAAATATTAAATAATTAATAATGGAAGTAGTTTGTTTAGTTGTATTTTTATATTATATTTATACAAGAGCTCAGAGTGAATTAATTTGTACTTATAATCCAACTTTATATTTTTTTCCATCATATATCTAATAATCCATGTCTACTTTCAAATTAAATCCTTTTTCAAGGATAGTTCCTTTGATGTAAAGGACAAAAATTCCGACAATTATTGTCTTTAACTGAAACAGTAGTAATAAACTAATCGTTTTTAATAAAGGTTAAGGTTAATTAAGTTAAATCTAAAAGTTATCGTTTATATTAATCAAGTCAACCCTCGATATAAATAGGTAAGTATTAAAGGTATGCTATAATGTCTAAGTCACCATAATCTCCTATCATCTATCATACCAGTACAGTTTGATTCAATTCTTCAATTTCCTGTAATAACCAGTACTTGTCATGTGCCCATTTTTAATGAAACAAGTCAATTTGAATGTAGAGACTCCAATTTGTTGGAGCTTGATATCCATATTTTAACTACAAAAAAGTATTAACTAGCTCTTGGTAGTGTTCATTAATAGGTACCTACTTCAGCTCGTATTGTATCCAGGTTCTTTTTTTGAGTTTCTATTTAAATGAATAAAACAAAATTTGAAGTAAACGAAGTTTCAGGAATTATTTAAGTTAAATTTGAGAAAGTCAAGGAGTTGCGAATTGCGATGAATCTATTTGTGGAACGTTTCTATGGAACATCATGAAATATTCAGTAGCAGTCATCAGTTAATCTTTAAGCAATATCAGTTCGTACTCTTTCCTTATTGCGTTTTGATGTTTCGTAAAATGAAGTTTGTAGTAGGCGAATTTGTGAAAGAGTTGCTGACAGATAATGTCGGGGAGTTGCGACTCACCCATGCGCAGGAAACGTAATCTTCCCTAAGTACCACTTTACGATTCCGTTACGACTTCCCTTTCGCGATCTCGTAAAAAAAACTGCCATAAAACCATTACGAAACAATCAAAGTGCGTATTTGCACAGGAAGTGGCTAAGAAAACAACCCCATTGTTCCGCAAACGGATCAATGTTAACAAATCCGGAGACACGGACGGCTGGACGTCCTAATTCCCCTGCTGCTCTACGACCGGAGAAGACTGACGTCTTCTTCATTGTTCTTCCTTAGCCGAGTTTTGCAATTATAATCTCGACCCGTCCCACTAGGCGGCTCATTGGTGTAATCGATGAAAATGAGAAAATAAACGAGTCTTACACTCTGCTACTCCGTCGGTTTCTTCGTTACACTTATAACGTGTGTGTTATACAATATTGCGTTCGTGCGTATAATTTTTTGGGTAATTAAGGATTAAAAATATACAAAGCGTTTGTAATTGGGATGTCGAGATGTTGTGGGAACATCCTACTTTCTTAATTGGGCCAAAGCTTGTAATTAGTTAGGAAACGGCGGAGATATTATTGCGATTTTTCTATTAAGATTTATGGGAATTTATGAATTAACTGACCTGATTTGGTTATTGTAGGAAAATATTGTTTAAACGGTACTTGTGTTAATTGCCAAAAAATAGATTAATGGTATTAAATTTTAATCGAAGAAAATCTGCAACAAGGTTAACATATAACTCTTCAAATAAATTTTTCCCAAAATTGGCAACATTATTAACAATATACATTATTTTTAAATAACAAATAATTAAATTTATTTGGGGCATATGTGTATTGCTGTAATAGATCAAAACGGTTTCCTTCCAACTTCCTCAAGTACATCTCCATTTTTACCAAATAACAATTTTAATAATTATTAATAATCATAATTAATAATATTTTTTTGCAAAAGGCAGAAATCGATAAAATCATTGAAACGACAGGGAAGAAATCTCCCAGGCGTTTGCCTGAAACGTGATCACATGACACAATTGCGTTACACATTTATATGTTAAATTATTTTATGATCCTCCAGCAACTGGAAGGGTACATCGCAGGTCAGGACTACCCGATTTACAGCGAGGTTCCCCAGGGACTCTCCTTCAGGTGCGACCAGAGGTTGCCAGGATATTACAGCGATCCTGAGGCGCAGTGCCAGGTAATTGTCTAATTAAAATAAGTAATTTAGATTGATCTGATTTCACACATTCTGGCAACAAATGTCACGAAGGATATAGATAGTCATGAAACCAATATAAAGTTGCTAAAGTTGCAAGGTAGGCTTTGGTGGCTTAAAAGGATTGATTTGATTGGTAGGTACTGACATAAGTGTAATTAAGAGGCAGGAGGTTAAAATATAACTACTACACCAGTTCTTTAAGTGATTTTTAAACCGAGTTGCGTTCTCACATCCTACTTCTTCTTTTTCTTCTCATGCTCTTCCTATAACACCTATATGCATTTAAATTATCTTCTCGTATCCTTCATATCGATCCCCTCGTAGTTCTGCCTGTCTCCTTCTGGGCTCGGACTGTATGACTTGTCGCGTTCGCAGGTTTGGCACTGGTGCCTGCCCAACGGTCAGAAGTACAGCTTCCTGTGTCCGAACGGCACGGTCTTCAACCAGTTCGCCCGCGTCTGCGATTGGTGGTTCAACGTCGACTGCGCCTCGACGCCCAACTACTACGGCATCAACGAGGACCTCTACAGGGTGCCGCACCACAACAAGCAGCAGGACCAGCAGGACCAACAGTAAACCTCCAGCGGAGTCCTCGACGAGGACCCGTCTGTTTTCCACGGTGTGATCGCATCGGACAAGTGATTTTATTTTTATTTCGATTGGCGTCCTTTTTTATATTCATGTTTTAATTTATTGATGTAAATAAAACTTTTTTTGTACGTACTAGTCGACTATGTTTGAAATCCTTCAAACGGGTTTGCCACCGATATCAACGTGTTTTTGGTACTACCAATAATCCAAACGTCTTTTCGTCATTGCTATATATTTTACACATTGGGTAACATTGTGCCTTTTTTGAATGTTATCTAAAATGTTCAACGAGGTACAATGTAAACCAATGTCACGTCGAAAGCAATATTATTTCAGATTTACACCTTGAGAGTTTCTTTTTGTTTTAGCTTAGCTACCTTTGTTGGTTTTTTGGTTATCCATAAATCATCTTCAATAAGACAAATTCATCATTTTTCTATGACTAAGTATATTTATTTCATAGATGAGTATCAAGACATTAGTAAATTTATACTTCCTTTATATTCTTCTCAAACCTAACCACACCTTCCCTCCAGGACTTAAAAGAAAACCGGTCCTGCTGGTCTCTATAGGGATTTTGGTATCCTTCACTGTATGAATCTCGAAGTCCCTCAAGACGTAATACAGGAACACCTGGAATAAGAGCATTTTGACTCCCTTTCACCCTTTAATGATCACCTACTGCTCACTTAGAACTAAAAACAGGGGAAAATTTATGGTAAAAGGAATACTTGTATAGTTTTAACTTTTTTTGAAATTACACGTTATATAACAAGTCATCTACAAGAAAGTTGAATGTTCGTGTTGCATAATTTTGCATATAATTCTCACTGCAGGCACCAGTAAAATTTCGAAGCACAGTTCATCAAGACTTGATAACGATACAAATAAATTATTTCTAATAAACAAGTGTTCCGATCCATATTGATTACCTTAATGGCCATCTTGGTGAACCTCATCCCTATACAATTCCTGGGCCCAGACCCGAATGGCAGATACGTGTAAGGGCGGATCTCCCTCTTCCTCTCCTCGCTGAACCTCTCCGGGATGAACTCCTTCGGCTGAGGGAAGTACTCGGGGTCCCGATGAAGGCCGAAGATTGGCACCCAGATCACCCCTTCCTTCGGGAGCTGGAGATTACCATCGCCGGAGACGTCGTAAGGCTCCAGGCATACCCTGTCCGTGGTTATCCCGGTCGGCCATTTCCTTAAACCCTCTGAAGGAGGAATGTGAATTAGTGGACTGTGTTAGAATTAATTTTGTCTGGAGGTCAACTTAACTTAATTAGGAACAATGGAATTATCGACTTTGGAAGCAAAATGGTGTTTTTCAAGTACCGCTTCCCCTTTACATGTGATTGTAATAACTCTAAATATTTTTACCCATCAACACCATCTCCATATACTTCATCTCCATCAATTCCTCGTACATCACCTTTCCATCCTTCTCCTGGCAGTTTCGTATCTCCTCTCTTAGTTTCCTCTGTACTTCCCCGTTTACGGCCAACTCGTAAAAAAGGAAGCATAGGAAGTTCGACAGGGGGTTCACCCCTGCTATTATAGTTCCCAGGACACTATTTGTGATCTCCTCGCTCGTTATGACCATGTCTTCGCCTGAGGGCAAGAATTAATAAGGGTGGTTCGCAAAAAGTATGCCAAATGTCTTTACCGGCCTGATTTTTGTCTCTGATTCTCATCAGCTGACCCAGTAGGTCGTTGTGCTCGTTGTTGTTGTCGCCTCGTTGCTCGATTATGTGCTTCAGTAGGGTCTTGAAGTAGGTAGTGATGTCATCATCGAAGATTTTTAAGTTGAGGGACTGAAAGGTTTTTTAAATTTGATATTTGAGAAATTAATGAATCGGAATATACTCATTTTACGAAACAATCTGACTTAACTTGTCTCATCAAGAAACCTTCTTGTATGTTTGATACTGGAAGTTTATAAATTGGACAGTTAACTTTTTACTTTCTCATATATGAGGTACTCATATATGAGAGAGTATTGTAATCGGGTCGATTTTTCGAAATTGAGTTATTAGCATTTCTGGACGTTTTGAGGTCCCCTGAGTCCAAAAACATGTTCTTGGAAAACCGTCTGTATGTATAGTTCGGCCGCATTTATTTGATATAATTTATTCATGGCAGTAAAACTTTAGGGCGGCTTAAATACTCGAGAAGTGCGACAAACTCGAGGAGACGGTGACGTCACTGTCACAGAATAATGCAGGGACATATTATAGGTACCTACCAACAATATTATTAACAACATCCAGGTTAATCATTTATTTTGATACATGACTTTGATTGTATAGTATTGATGTATTGTATAGTTTAATTTGCGTGTATCTATTTTGCATTTACTTCTCTCTGTCTATTTGTAGATACAATCCCAATACCTTTAAAATAATTGACCCCAAGTCCTTCCCTGTATTAGGTATTCTTTCACCCGCCGGCAGTCAATAACGCCCATCGTTTGCACAGCACTTCTCGAGTACTAAGCCCTTCAAAAATTTTACTACCATGAATAAATTATATCAAATAAATGCGGCCGGACTATACCTGTGTGTATGTGTGTATGTCTGTGGTAGGACTTTCTCAAAAACCAAAAACCACAAACGGTCAAAACTTTATATTTAGACTTTGTACCATACCAGGACGTGAAAATAAACTTTTCATTAAAATCGGACAGGGTAAAAGGGTAGTTTACTCTTGTCATTTTTCGGTTTTTTGAATTTTTCTCGAAATTCGCTACAAGAATTTTTTTGAAACTTTGAATATTTATTGTACGATTAAATATGTATAAAAAAGTTTTGTAACGATTTTGGCTAAATCTTCTGTGAAGGGCACTTTATACTTGTTAATTTTCGGTTTTTTCCATTTTTTTCGAAATCCACTCCACGATTTTTTTTTTAAACTTTAAATATTTATCCTACTATTGAATATGTATAAAAAAGTTTTCTAGCGTTTTTGGCTAAATGTTCTGTGAAGGGCACTTAATACTTGTCAATTTTCGTTTTTTTTTTTTGCTTAAATTAACCGTATCTATTTCCCGTTTGGATTTGACAAACTCATATTGAAACACCCTATATATGAGAAAGTACTCTGATAAACACATCACGATTTTTTGGAAAATTTAACATTTTAAAAATCCATATCACCAAATTTTACTTTTGGTACCTGCGAATGATGCCCTTTCATTTATCAGCAAAGTTTAAAGATGGATTTCTTTGCATTTGTATTAAATATGCAAGAGTTTAACCTGTTTTTCTATGAAAATATATGAATTTAAGAATTTTCAATGGGCTTATTTTGAGACCTATGGCAAATTTTCATTAGCAAGTTCTAATAGTTTCTTAAATATTGAGGCTTATAGTAATACTGATTTTTCAAAAATGGATATTTTGAGAACTACACGTATTACGAAGAAATTGGATTCAACTTTTCTTTTTTTGAAGTTGTGCTTTATCATCTGATACAAATTTTCTTAAAAGCAGACAGCTTTAGGTTTCCTGAAAAATTAATTTGATTTCAGCAATTTGTAATTTCAAAATGTACACAATTTTCAAAGAAACTCTTAACTTTTCTGGTCAGAGAGCCTTTTCCCTCATTTAATGCCAGAGTTAACTTTTCTGAAAAATTTAAATTTCAAAAACTCATCTTGAAAAGTGCACACTTTTCATAGAATTGTATATCTACTATTTTTTACCTGGAAACTGTCCTCTGCCCTTTGGCATCAGAATTTTGAAAATATAATAAGGTTGATTTTCCTGGGAACTTCGTAACCCAGAAACTACTTCTTACGAAGAAGTACATCGCCAATCATTTGGTACAGAAAAATCAACAATTTACGAATGAAATTCTTTTACTTCTTGAATCATCGTGTTTTGTTTTGCCAAAACGAATTTTTCCAATTTCAAGCAAATTTTTAAGCCATGCACCTGAATTACTATAGTAAATCCACCGAGAAGAAAACTTCCATGAAACACAAACGTCGAAATTCAAAGCGCGCAACCAGCTAGCGAATAAGTACAGGGTCGCATTAAGAATGATCGCCTTGACTATAATTTATCTTTTACTAAGATTTTACTAAGGATGTTCATTTCTTTCTTTTCTGAATACATTTAAAATAATGGTTTTCTCCCCGCAGCTTAAGTATGTTCCAGGTCTCTTTTTGGGAGGCGAGCAGGGAAGGTGTCTTTCCATAATTCCAATAGATCACAGAAATATGTTTCTACAAATTTATATCAAAAACCTGAATAACAATAGCGATACGTTAAAATAATCCATCAACTAAAAGTCCACTATCAGACAACCATATATCAGACAGCTAAACTTGTTAATTTTACCGAACCGGCTCTGGACATCAACAATTCCCGCCAAAAGTTTTATGACTTTTCCACCAATAGCAAACGACGTGTATTAGGTGTTGTCTAACTTTACTACCTTTTCTCGTTTCGTGGATGTTTTCTTCTCAGTGGATTTACTATAAGTACCTTAAAGACCCCGGGCAGGGTGAAGAAGATGAAGAACTTGAGGCTGATCCAGAACCCCGAGAAATCGCTGGCGTCCTTCATTCGCCTGTAGATCTCGTCGCGACGGTTCTCGAGCGACTTGAGCCTCACGCCGAAGACTGTCAATGCTACCACATCGATGGAGTAGCACTTCGTGAAATCCAGGCAGTCGACCTTTCTTCGTTCCCCGTCTAATTTCCCGAGGGTTGTGACGAAATCCCCGGCGCTAACCTCCATGGAGGTGAACATGCTCTTGAGCTTGTTCGTCGTGTAGATCGGGTTCTGGATGGAGCGCATCTTCTTCCATTTGTCGCCTGGAAAATGGGCAGAATCGATGGGTTCGTTGAAATTGGCGGAATTGTTAGTTGAGGGCAAATATGTAAGAGGCATAAAAGGAAAATGTAAAAAAGTGAAGTTAACAATCTGATGGGTTTCGCTGTTTGAAGTTTGTAACATCAAGTCCGTTATACTTTTTATAAATCCCTTCTTCTCCTTCTCCTTCTTCTAAAATAAGCTAAAGCCAGATCACTTCAGCCGTCGTCATTTCATTGCTGTGTCTAATAAATGATAGTTGTTTGTCACGATCTTTAAAATATCAGTATATTTTTAAACTTCGGCGACATGTGTATGGAGCAGCTCGAGATCCTTCCTCACATTCTGAACTTTCAACATGCAAAATACACTGCGCAGCATCTCTTCATACTGCGCAGGAAGAAATAAAAAATTAATACAATGTAAGCTGAGGAATCACCCGTCAACGCGAAGAGAGACGTCGTCCATAGGGAACTATCGTCCTTCTCGTCGTTCTCGAACGAGGTGTGGTCGGGGAAGTACTTGAAATCCCTCACCAGGACCTCCTTGATCAGGTCGGGATCTTTCAGCATCAGAATCGGTTTGTTGAACTGGTAAAACCCGAAGTATCTGCAAGTCATTCGTAAAATCTTTAAATTTAAATTCAAACTGCGATGCACCAATTTAGAAAAAAATTTAATTATAAAAATCTTGCAGGTAAAGAGTGGATGGTTAGATCCACATTGCAGTGTGTAAAGGTAACTACAATATCTATCAAGCAATCAACGTTTTATTGGGTTGGTATGGATAGTCTTCGGAAATGAGATACATTTAATCAAATCAAAAATTAATGTTGGAGGATGTCAGTAATTCCATTAAAAGACAAGTTAAATTAAGGTATTGTAACAAATGTAAGAGATATGAAAAAGGTGTTTGTAGCTCAGCCGGGATTTGAACCCGGGTCTCCCAATTTCGCGTCGGGTATTCTACCACTAAACTACCGAGCTACGTTAAATTAAGCATGCGTAAGGTCACATAACACATCTTCCTTTAAAGGTCACAAAATTCAAAAGTCAACTCAAGATCAACGGATCTTTAAAACAGTCCTTTTATACTCGCCCCTTGTTTCTACTACAGTTTTCCAATTATTGGTTCAGACAGTTAAATAGTTCAATGATACCTACGCTACCACACGCTTCTATCGATGTTCTTCTAATTACACATTCTTATTGATACTGTGTGACGAACTTACCTTTCGTTGGGAAATTGTCCATAAAAATATTCGATCATTTCCATGACGGTTTGCTTCCATCTCAGTACCGGTTTCCAGTTGTCGATGAATTTTCCAATACCCGTCTTCTGCTTGACTCCCCGTCTGGTCCAGTAGTTCAAACGGTAATTGAGGTAATAACACAGAAGGGCCAGTAGGGTGGTAATAATCGAAACCGTCGCCATTTTAAAAAATAGGATCTCCATGAAACTACCCATTTTTCACTGCACTCATAGATAATATTTATTTACGTCGATGTGATTTGTGTGTGTGTTAGACACAGTTTCTTAGTTTAATATAAAAGAGAATGGACTTTTGATCAAGGTAACCCGCTTAATTAAATGCGCTTACTTAGAATTCAAATAGATGTAGTCGAGAAGAGACGTGTTAAGTAGGAGATAATTGGCAAATGATTAATACTTGTATAATAATTAAACTCGCATTATAGTGGCGCGAAGGACGTGAATTTAGGCAGGGAAAACTTCGAAATGAAAAGCAGAGCTTCGATTTTCACTTTTTCACAATTGTTGGTGTGTTGCAATCACTTCTTAATTATTTTTCTTGTATTGAAGATGGTGGACGTGGGTAATTTTACGAAAATTTAACTGCTACAACTTACCTGTTTCTATCAAATTTTTTTAACAGCCGATGGAGACTGTTTCGTATATTTTTCCATCTCCGTGAATAGGTTTTTGGATCACGTCGAGGTAGATAAGCCTAGTAGGGGTAGATAAATTCTCGTACACATCTAGGCACGAACACACGAACGACTTTACTATCGCAGTGGTTGATAGTCCAGTCATCTTAGGTTGTGAATATCTCGGAAAATCACGTATATTAACACGTAAAAACTTCTAAAACTTTCCTCAAAATTCACATATAATTGGAAGTTTTAAAGTCGGGGGTCAAAAGTCACAAAAATCGATTTTTTCTATATTTTTTGCAAATATCTCTTTTTCTATGGGTTTTACGCTATTTGTATTTATTATCGATATTGTAGAGAATCAAATTCTCTACAACTTTTGTATTTAACATGTCTTCATACCTCGAACTGTTTTCGAGATAGATGGCGGAGAGCGCTGGTCAGAAAACATGTGAGGTCAACTGGTAGTCTCGATCAAAAACTCGTAATATTAAGGTTATAAATTATTGCTAAATATTTAATTGGCATTTGTTATTAACTTTTACATTAATCTTTTTTTTTTGTTACTTATCTATGTTTAATTAAATGTCAATTTATTTAATAACACTTACCTGGCCATGTAGTTAAAAAATTGTTGAGGAAAATACCTAAATTATATTTTAATTCTTATCTAATTTATACCAATGTACTAATGACTTTCTAAATAAATAAAGAAGAAACGAAATAAATTTTTAATTAATGTTTTTATTAAAAGTGTCATTTGATAGATTTAATATTTAAGAGTTTACGGATTTTAAACATGATGTACTTAATTATTTTTTACTTAAAATGCAATTAGTGTTATTGAGAATATAATTGAAATGTAATTAAAGTATGTCCCTTAAAAAATGTTCAATTACAGAAAGAGATTATGAGTGTTATTGAATTAATAAATTTTAGAATTATTAGAAAGAAAGATTGAATTTAATGTAAAAGTTAATAATAAATGATAATTATATATTTAGCAATAATTTATAACCTTAATATTACGAGTTTTTGATCGGGACTACCAGTTGGCCTCACATGATTCTCTGACCAGCGATCTCCGCCGTCTATCTCGAAAACAATTCGAGGTATAAAGAAATGTTAAATACAAAAGTTGTAGAGAATTTAATTCTGTACAATATCGATAATAGATAAAAATAACGTAAAACCCATAGAAAACGAGATATTTGCAAAAGATATAGAAAAAATCGATTTTTGTGACTTTTGACCCCCGACTTTAAAACTTGCGGCCATCCAATTATATGTGAATTTTGAGGAAAGTTTTAGGATGCCAAAATAGAAGTTTTTACGTGTGTTAATATACTGGGTATGTCGATTCTCCTAGGTGAACCCCTTATAATGACTGGACTATGAGCTAATATGTTTGGGACAAAGTTTCAATAGTTTCAAGTAATCAAAAAATATTATTATTATCAAATTATCAGAACTAATCGAGAAACTTGTCGTAGTTATCATTTAACTTGATTATCTAGTTTCTTTCACGTTGCCAAGGAAACACCTAAGGAAACTTGACGTCTTTAGTGAACATTATAACCATTATAAGCCTCTATGAAACAGCTTTGAGTCAACTGGTACCCTTTGACTTATCTAAAACTGTCTACAATTCAAATAGACTCTACCTGTATGTCAATCAAGACAAACTCTAGTGCTTCATAAGAAATTTATTCTCGATCTCTCCTTTAACACCTTCTCAATTCTTAATACTCGGTCAACCACGTTCTTCTGTATTGATCAAGAACTCCATTGGTCAAATCATACCAATTCCTTGGCGAAAATGCATTCTTCTAAGTGCTTTGCTCTAAAGGCTGTCTCCAAGAAATTCAACGTCGCTAGTAGACCAAGAGCTGGGCACGAGATTTCAACATCATCAGTAATATGGAATTCGTAAACAGGAATAAATTCTATTACCATCAGTTATTAAAGTTCCGAGCAGGCGGACAGCTTACTGGTTGCGAAGGGTAGTTATAAGGGGTGAAAGTGATTAATTTTTAGGGGAAGTTTCGGCATCGATAATAAGCTTAAAAATCTATGTAATGATAGTTCTTACCATACCTAAACTAAATTCCAAGCGGCGGACACATAAGTAGGTGCAAAGGGGGTGGCGGACAATAGTAAGGGGGTGAAAACGCGAAGAGCTAGAGCCGAAATTTCAACGTCATCGTCATCAATAATATGGAATTCGTACACATGAATAAACTCTATTACCATCAGTTATTAAAGTTCCGAGCAGGCCGACAGCTTACTTGTTGCGGAGGGTAGTTATAAGGGATGAAACTGATTAATTTGTAGGGGAAATTTCGGCATCGATAATAAGCTTAAAATTGTATGTCAAGATAGGTCTTACCATATCTAAACGAAATTCCAAGCGGCGGACACAAAAGTAGGTGCAAAGGGGGTGGCGGACAATGGTAAAGGGGGTGAAAACGCGGAGAGCTAGAGCCGAAATTTCAACGTCATCGTCATCAGTAATATGGAATTCGTACACAGAAATAAACTCTATTACCATCAGGTATTAAAGTTCCGAGCAGGCGGACAGCTTACTTGTTGCGGAGGGTAGTTATAAGGGGTGAAAGTGATTAATTTGTAGGTGAAATTTCGGCATCGATAATAAGCTTAAAATTGTATGTCAAGATAGGTCTTACCATATCTAAACGAAATTCCAAGCGGCGGACACATAAGTAGGTGCAAAAGGGGTGGCGGACAATGGTAAAGGGGGTGAAAACGCGGAGAGCTAGAGCCGAAATTTCAACGTGACCGTCATCAGTAATATGGAATTCGTAAACAGGAATAAATTCTATTACCATCAGTTATTGAAGTTCCGAGCAGGCGGACAGCTTACTCGTTATATATAGGATATATATAAGGGGATATAAGGGTTATAAGGATATGCGGATATAAGAGGTGATATAAGGATATAAGGGATGAAAATGGTTAATTTTTTGGGAAGATGTCGCTTTCGATAATACGCTTAAAAATGTATGTAATGATAGGTCTTACCATAACTAAACGAAATTCCAAGCGTCGGACACATGAGCGGGTGCAAAGGGGGTGGCGGACATGGGTGACGGGGGTGAAAAGGCTCGGAATTTCGTTTTTTTGTGGTACGATTTATCATTACATGCATTATCAAGCGTATTATCGATGCCGAAATTTCCTCGACCAACTAACCATTTTCACACTTTATAACTACCCTCCGCCCCAAGTAATCAGTCCGCCTGCTCGGAACTTTAATAACTGATGGTGATAGAGTTTATTCCTGTTTACGAATTCCATATTACTGATTACTTTGAAATTTCGGCTCTATATAGCTTTCCGCCTTTTCACCCCCTTTACCCTTGTCCGCCGCCCCCTTTACACCTACCCATGTGTCCGACGCTTGGAATTTCGTTTAGGTATGGTAAGACCTATCATTACATACATTTTTAAGCGTATTATCGATACCGAAATTTTCCCGAAAAATTATCAACTTTCACCCCTTATAACTACCCTCCGCAACAAGTAAGCTGTCCGCCTGCTCGGAACTTCAATAACTGATGGTAATAGAGTTTATTCCTGTGTACGAATTCCATATTATTGATGACGATGACGTTGAAATTTCGGCTCTAGCTCTTCGCGTTTTCACTCCCTTACTATTGTCCGCCACCCCCTTTGCACCTACTTATGTGTCCGCCGCTTGGAATTGAGTTTAGGTATGGTAAGAACTATCATTACATAGATTTTTAAGCTTATTATCGATGCCGAAACTTCCCCTAAAAATTAATCACTTTCACCCCTTATAACTACCCTTCGCAACCAGTAAGCTGTCCGCCTGCTCGGAACTTTAATAACTGATGGTAATAGAATTTATTCCTGTTTACGAATTCCATATTACTGATGATGTTGAAATCTCGTGCCCAGCTCTTGGTCTATAGGCTCTACTAGAACTGTTTACTTTGCCCTCTTCTAATGGAATATTCGATAATTTCATCAATTCGTGAGAATTTAATAGAATTCTTGTTCAGAATACTTATTCTGGATTGAAGCTACCGTATCAGAAACCTACAAACGAGATCGTAAAGGTACAAAGATTTACTTGGTAATTTCTATTTCTAATTGTTTCTTTTTTCTTTTCCTATTATCCATTTTTGTATTAATTTTTGACTGTTAGACACATTTGTATCGTTTTTTTTTTTGGCTTTGTCCTCCAAATGTTTGTCTTAGAGACAACCTTTTGTCCCCTGCTGAATGTATGTACCACATAACTTTGGTGAATATTTCACACTTTGTCATAATATAAAACGCAAATACACATATTCTACCTAATTTTTATTCATCACTAACCACTTTTTTATCCGGTTCTTAAATACACTATTCGTACAATTTTACATATCAACTACGTATCTATCAATAGTCATTGTTAGTTCTTAATTGTTGATAATTAATTCAAATTGCAAATTGTTTGGCAATGGTTTTAAACGTGATTTTAACAAGTAATAACTAATAATCACTTAACATACAGTTAATTGAAAAAACGCACAATCGTCCGACATGTAACCGAGCAAAACATCAAAAACGTTTTGTTGTCATATTTATAATGATTGGACGTCACGTTTATTGTAAAATGCAGGATTTCTTTCTGTCAGTCGCCAGCTTATGTTGTGGTTTATACTTTGATAGAAACTCTAATTGTTTGGCGTTAATGGCACCCCTCCTCTTTTCTCGTATCAGCTCGACCGCGTCTTCGTAGGGGAATCCCAGCTCTATGAGGGCCACTGCCACCATAACGGGAGCTCTACCCAAGCCTTTAATAACAAAAATTAAGTAAAATAACAATTACGAGATGAACTATGAAATTTTTTCTTAGAAGGAATTATATAAACATTTCAAAAATTCTGGAAATTTTTCACGCTGAAACTTCATTACATCGTTAATAATTCTTCATATTTTCATTACGCTAGCGGGTAATATTG
Organism: Cryptocephalus moraei; assembly: GCA_946251905.1. Taxonomy (NCBI): domain Eukaryota; kingdom Metazoa; phylum Arthropoda; class Insecta; order Coleoptera; family Chrysomelidae; genus Cryptocephalus; species Cryptocephalus moraei. Next base: position 41,137,035 of record OX276452.1, read on the forward strand.
CAGAGAAGAGAATTGCCATTTTGATTTTGATTAAACAATTTGGTCGTGTAAATTAAATATTTCAAAAAATCCATGTCAATTAGCAATTGATCTGAAACTTACCTGATGAATCTAAAACACTGCATTTGGTATGTATACAAAGTTTCATCAAACCAGCTTCAGAGATTTTGGAGTTAAATTCGTTTAGTTTTTAACAGAGAAACTTGAGTTTATTAGCAATGAAAGTTCGCAACAAAAATCAAGAAACTAGCAGTTCATCGTATTGGAAGATAGGTAAATTCGACTTGACTCCGCCCAAGGAATTTGGTCTAGCTGTAGATGAAAATCTTTAAAAAACTTCCTTCCTTTAAAAGCTTCGAGGTAAATTGAAGCTGAGTGAAACAAAAACTAATTGAAAAACCCGAATTTCACCTGAGACGCAGTGCAACGCGACACAGGAGTGCGGATCCCTCTCGTACTGTCTCCTCAGCACGTCGAAGAACACCTCGAGGACCTTCTCGGAGGGGAAAGTCCCGTCCGGTATCGTCAGGTCCAGCACTTCTATCCCTGACTCCTTCAGGGGAGTGGTGCTATAGGTCGGCTCGCACACCCTTATCAACGTTTTCACGTTGTACTTTTTCAGCTCCTTGACGTAGCTCTCCATGGTGGTGCTCGTTGGGTTCCTCGCGATCAGGAACTGGAAGCCCTTGAATGTTACCACGGAGAAGGCGTCCACGGTTTGCATTGTTCCAGGTTACTAGAAAATGATTTTAGGGTAAACAATAACGTGCCATAAAGTTCACTTTTAAATTATTTAGAAGTTGTGTAAATGGTGTTGGATCAAAAATTATAAACAAAATACAATGTTAAATGCGCAGGCTCTTTACTGTTTGAATGAAACGTGATCTTAGTAAAGTACGTTAAGCATTTGTATATTTTTATAAACAAAAGTTTATTACAAACCTACTTTATCCATACCTACTTTGAATTTAAAAATTATACACTACATTTCCACTGGAGACTGTGCCAAAGTAAACCACTAAATTCTACGTTATTTGGCAAACTTACAAAAAATTTTACCTAATCACGAAATACTTAATAAAGAGCGATTAGTAATCCAACACGACTACGTACTACTTACTACAACGTTACTATCCCAACATAACGATTTATTGTATCTAATCCTGTGATTTTCCTTACCTTAGATTGTTTACACTCACGAAAAAATGTACGAGTTACGCGACTCATCCGTCGCTTTCATGCTAACAACACTGTTAATAACGTCTAATAATTAATAACAACAATAGACATTCTAATTTCGATATGTAAACAGCAATTTGCCCGATAAGCGTTCAGTTGTCGATCATTTATCCATCTGTAAACAATTAATGGGAAAAGAATTGTTAAACACGACAGGAATGATAGAAAAATGTCGTTTGAACTCCCGTCTAGCTGGAAAATGGGTACTTAAAATAGAACGAGCTGTGTGTGTGTGTGAGTGTGTGTTGTGTACATACCAGACGAGTTCGATAATTGTTTTGAAAGCACATTTACTAAGTGTATTTTTGTGATGTGATCAGCAAACGCCTTAATCCAGGATTATATTTTTTTTATATTAAAGTATTAAAGCGTAGCGTAGAGAAATCAGTGAATTTTATAAATAATTTCTAAAATTGGAATCGAAACCAGAGGTTCGACTATGCTACTCAGGCTCTAGTCTACTGCAATTTCATCAAGAATTCTAAGACAATTTAGAAGACACATGTTTGGCCTGACTAAATGGTGGGGCGGAGATTTTACTACCAGGGCCTAGAAGTCTTTGGAACTGATTTACTGCATAATTTTGATTTGACAATACTTAGGTACTTGTACTATACTAAGAAATATACACGGTGTTTTTTCACTATTATATTGTTTATCCACTGTATTTATTTTATCATAATATCTCTCAGAATCGTTATCTGCTAACTGTTGCTTCAGCCAGTACTTCAATGTTTCAATTTAGACGGTCATTCATCCCTTCAGAGTTACTACATTACCTACTGCTCCCTTACTGTATTCGGTTTTCGGTTGCCCATAAGTGTTAGTAGAATGCCTATTATTTGTCTAATTTTATTCGAGATATTGTTTTAGTCTATAATCTGCTAGAGACATATTTACCTATCTACTCTGTTTAAAAGTGTTAGTACCTAATGGTGGTTATTAAGTCAAGGCGTCAAGTAGTATATTGACTTTAAAATTGTATTTGATTAAATTTTCCCACTTATACTATCAAGTCCATATTACCACTAGGTGGCGCTCGAAATTTGTGAGTGGCAACCAACATTACAGCTCTAGGCTAATACGTATTGTTGTTTTATAGCTTGTGTGCCTTTGTTTCCCCTCCTAATAACAGTTCAGCGAGTTCGATAAAACTCGAAGTAATTGCGACAAGTCACCCTTTCGATTGTTCAAACTGCTGTGCAGGAAACGAAGAATGCCTATGTTAATCTATGGAAGGTTGTTCTATCGTTCTATGTTAGGATTTTATCGTTTCGTGACGACGTGTCACGACGTCACGTGCCGCCAACCAATCGTCGCGTACGGCTTTCGGTTCCCGTTTGATGCCATGTGTACCTATTTTCCTTCCACGTAAGAGAGCGAGCGGCTTACGTATCCCGTCTCATGGTCCGTTGTGAAAAGTAACGGTAGAGATAGAAGGCAGAGACGAGTGCCAGTTTACTGAAGAGTGAATTACCCATTGGAGTCCTGTTAAATCTGTCGAGATGAGGTTCATCCTTTTGGCCCTGTTAGTGCTCCCGGCGGTTATCCTCACTTTCGAGAACGGTGAGTGGTCTTTCCTGGGCGAATTATCGAAAGAGTGCAAGGTGATGGTCCCCAAAATGTATCCCGACTCGTAGCAGGAAAGTTTTCATTCATGCTTTGCCAACATATGGATCATAACCCCCAAAAAAGTTGTCTTAAAGATTTTCATACTTTAGTTGGAAGTTTTGCAGTTTCAAGGCACTGTGGAGAAATTCTGAAAACTCTCACCTCGTGTTATTACTTTGAGATGTGTATCTTAGCAACGCAATCTTTTGGGTGGCTGATAATGCTCACCCAAGAGACTACAAACTCTCTTGTTTCGTTCTTAATTCGACGTGTTTCATTCATGTCCTCTTAACATATGGACCACAACTCCCAAAAAATTAATGTTAGATGTATGGATACTTAGACATTTTTCTGTTTTAAGAAACTGAGGAAAACCATAAACGCTCAGGACTTATTTGTTACCATCTTTAAGATGTGTATTGCACTGAAGGCTTTTAGCGCTTCTACAGTCAATATTTACTCAGCAGACTACAAACTTACTCTTCATAATACTTCTTTTACTCAAAAACTCAATGTTTTTCAATCATAATTTCCCAACATGTGTAACCATAAAATAAAAATATTCTTTTGAATGGTTTAATACTGTGACTGAATGATTTTCACATTCAAGAAAATGTAAAGAACTGATTCCAAGTTGTCCAGATGCTCTTTAATTTTCCTGTTATCATTTATGCTTCAAGAACTCACCCCCAAAATGAATTTGTCTTGGAAGTTTTCATGATTTTGTTGTTTTGCAATTTGTAAATATGTAATAAGAAATTTTATGATATAACAAACCTCTGGGTTATAGCCTTTTGAGTTAAGCCCAGGAACCGTTAGTACATCAACAGTAGTTTAATAATGTATAATTAGTCTTGATTAATAACATTAATTGAAATGGCAAACGAATTTTCGAATCGACTGTACCCACTTTACATGGTCATTAGACCATCACACTAAAAATATTTGAAAGAGTCTATGAAAACTTTAGTGAACTTAAAAAGTCAACATGGTATACAATTTTTGGTATTGCATCACTTGTAATGTTTTATTTGGAACTGTTCTTGATCCTTTGCATCGCTGCTATTATTTATTTGGATTATTATTAGTACCCCTAGATTTAATTAAGATTTCAAAAAAACTGGATGATCTTCGATAATTGATTGTCTTGACTTGCCATAATTCTTTCATTTGTGTCATAGCATAACTCAATTTTCATGGTTTTAAGCCTTTGGTTAATTATTTGTTTTCGTTCTTCAGGTCATAAATTAGTTTCACATGCTGAAGAAGATCCTTTGGAAGACGAGGCCGACGTCGAAGGTGAAGCGGAAGTTGAAGAAGTCGGGGGAGTGGAAGAAGAGGAAGAGGAAACAAAGACTAGTTCACCAGATGCAGATACAACATTATTATTCGTTAAGCCAATTACGACTGGTGCTTCCCAATTAGGTAAAGAAGTTTGCTTCACCCCATCACATTTTAAAAACTCAAAGACCATCTCATCTTCTAAACTGGTCTGAATATAGGACCTAACTATACGAAGTTATGGTTATTACCCAGTCAGAATAGTTCAAATTGTTTATCGGTGAACCTTCTTCCAGAACTCCCGGCCGGCCTCCCCGTGGAGTTCCTCGTCGGTTTCCGGAACAAGGGCGAGCAGGACTTCGTGGTCGAGGCCGTTGACGCGTCGTTCAGATACCCGATGGACTTCAATTTCTTCATCCAGAACTTCTCGGCGATCAGCTACAATAAGGTCGTCTCGCCGAAGCAGGAGGCGACCTTCCACTACAGTTTTGTGCCTGCGGAGGCTTTCGCCGGACGACCTTTCGGCCTGAGCATAAACCTCGCCTACCACGACGTCGCCGGGAATGCCTTCCAAGAGGCTGTGTTCAATGAGACGGTGCAGATCGTCGAATTGGAAGAAGGTAATGGAAATGGCTTATAAAATTGGAAAACGTTACTGCTAAAAGGGAATTTAAAATGAAGCATGGAAATATAGGGCTACAATATTTAATCGAATCAAACAGTGGGTTACCAATCAACTTTCGAATATTTTCAAATTATATTACAAATTACGTAGTACTATATAATTGTAATTTTTCTATAAAACTTTAATTCAACATCCTGCAATTGATTTTGACGCCTCTTTGGACAATAAAGGGTTATTTTCTTTGATATGAAGATTTAAACCACTTTCACGTAATTTTTCTTTCTTTTGCAGGTCTTGATGGCGAGACATTCTTCCTTTATGTCTTCCTCGCGGCTGGAGTTGTTCTTTTGTTAGTAATCGGTCAGCAGACCCTGTTATCAGTCGGCAAGAAACGTATCAGTGGTGGCGGCAGCAGCAGGAAAAGTGCCCCCGTGGAGACTGGCACAAATAACCCTAACAACGTCGATTACGATTGGCTGCCGAAGGAAACCCTCGCCAGTCTAAGTAAGTTAAACCTGAATTCAATAGAAAAATGTCGAAAACTACTTACCTCTGTTACCACGTCGCCTTGGGATGAATTTGGTATAAAAGTTGTCTACATTTGAATAAATTAATATTCCTTCATCTGTTCAAATAGGACTATTGCAGGAAGTAATTTGAATTATGTTTCCAGACAGAGAAAAGCAACAGAAATCGCCGAAAGCCAACAAGCAGCAGAGCCCGAGGCAGCGTAAAACTAAACGTGCCGATTAAATTTGTGATCAAAATGACTGAGTAAATTCATTCAAGACAAACGATAAAAGAAAATTCAAACGTTCATTTCACCGTCATTTCATTGTATATCGCTACGCACTGTTAGAGCGAGTGAGTAAGGATATGATCCCATCAATGTTTTATATTTGTATAAGTTGTTTAAATAGTATATTATTTATAATTTTCTAAGACCAACTGTTTCTTGTGTTGCATTTTCGTCCTGCATCCCTCCTTTCTGGGAAATATAAGAGCTGTACGTCTTTTTTCACCATAATGGTGACGAGGTAAACGGAATAAAATTTATTCATTGTGAAGTTTATCGGAGACCAGTTCTTTCATTTGTTTGTTACTCTACTACAGTTGCATTTTGTATGTGAACTCCAGAGAGTTTTTGATGTGTAAATAAATTTATTACTTTGAAAAGGAAATAAAATTTTTACAAGTTGTTTATTGTTTTTGTGGATGAAGTGCACTTTCGTTACTGTCACAAATAAATTGTATAATACAATTTAAATAAAAGATGTTTAGTTATACAGTACACATCTGTTAAACCTGATACTTATAATATTGGCATGAGGCAACAATATTAACCTCGTGGTAGTGTAAGGATCATTACTTAAAGATAGACATGTAAACTACATAATCTCGTTTTTTTTTTTAAATTATTTTTGGCACTCTTGGCACTTTTACAAAACAAAGTATATTATCACTAAATCCATTAATTGTTTCATAAACAAATCTAACTATCTAAAAAAAAATCTACATATTACCCAATCACTGATATACTCATAAAACTACAATGTTTTACTGGAACTGAAATACATGAAGAAAAAAAAGTTTTAATAACATTTATGATTGTTTATAAACATTCAGACTTTCACCTTTGACCTAACTATTGTAGGTAAAATTACTTGCTTACACAGCATTTACTTCATGATAGTTTCAAAGCATGGATAGACTTAAAGGTGAACACATATAATTGAACTGTGACTATTTTAAACATTTGTACCTACGTATTTTTTAGAAACTATAGCCTATCTCGTGTGGGACGCGATAACCAACAATGTCCATGTACAGTTTGCAGGGGAACCCTTGAAAGCTTTAGGACTAGTGATATTTTTCAGTACTTTTTTAATGCCGTTCGTAATGGTCTCTGCGTTACAACCCTTGGTTGCTATCTTGAATGCTGCTGAATACATTGGCAAGAAAGGTACTTTGTGTTAATTTCTCTTAACGGGCCATTTAATGTAATTTTTGTCTCTAGGTATACTTACATTGCTCACCTTGTGTGTGAAAGGAGTAATATTATCAGTACTTGTAGTAGTATTATATTTTGTTAGCTTTTTCGTGATGTCTAGTTTCATGATCATTTGTACCAAATATTACAGGAAATAAGACGAATTAATGATACTTAAATAAAATTTATTATTGCATGAGTAATTATTTATATCTAGTCGTTACATTGCTCAATAGCTATACTGCGTAAAAAATAAAATTACATATCGTCAAATACTTCTTTAGCTAGTTGATAGGTGCATTTAGGCAAATCTGTTTTTGGAACTTTAAACGGTTTTTGCTTGCCTAGTTCCTCTGAACCTACAACTGTGCACAACGTCAAGGAAAAAAATAAACAGTGAATATTAAAAATAAAATGAATTTGTAAAAGGATACATCCATAGATGTTTTTCTTCATATCAGAAAGAATCGTAGTATCAGTTAATGCCTGCAGAACTTCTATCTTGGTCTTTTGTTCATCCAAGATCTTTTTTTTCTTTTTCAGTTGTAAATTCTCTTTTGTGTAAGCTCTATGTTTCTTCTCTAAGTGAGCTATCCCATTCTTTACAGACATTACCTCTTCATCCAATTTACTCTAAATTATTACAGGAAAATTGATTCATCAACATTATGACAAAAATGGTAAATAAATAAATCAAGGAGGAAAAAAAACAACAATGTTAACAAGTTAACAATACTAACTAATTTAAATAACTTTAAAATACTTTTAAAAAGCTAACTAACAATTTTAACTACTCATAGAGAAAAGGTACATTTTCTCTACTATCTCTAGATGTGTGTCACTGTCCCAGGATTACCCAAAATAAATATACTCACTAGTTCATCTTGCGCCAACTTAATTTTCTGTTGAAGATCATCTACAACTTCTAGGTTCTCCAATTTCTTCTCCTTTAGATCGTGAATAAATGCATTGAACGTTTTAGTGGATTCTGAAATGGTTATAAAAATTGTACACATGTTAACCCCTAACTATGGGTTTATTTGGACTAGATTACAAAAGGTTGTTTACCCAGAGTTGCTAGCTAATCCGAGGATTATATAGTTAATATCTACCAGTATCTCGTTTGTAACCTTTTTTCTTTATGGATGTTAGAGTGATTACAAATTTAGTCTATAAATACAATCGAACTGAGTTAACTTGGCCGGTGCTCTGTGCAGAACGGGAAGAGCGAAAGTAGATGATAAAGAAGAAACAGCGATACAGCATAATGAAGTGAGTGAGAGTCATATCTACATTTACCCATGCGCACCACAAGGCGCATCACAAGCCAACCTAAATCAATCATACTGTACATGTATCCTTAGCACATAATTCAATATATGTAATAGATCTCAGTACCATTTCCTTATAAGTGAACTTTTAATTATTTTTGATTCTATCTTAGTCTCTAAATTTATGACGGTAATTCTGCTTCCATCTCCACTGTTATCAGATGAAGACCCTGGGCCCTCACTGATTGGCAGGATACCCTTTATCTTTTGCAAAATTTTTGATCGATATTAGTTGTTAGTAGATATAAGGGAACTGATACTCCTGGGTTTGGATTTTTTCGGTTGTACTTTGGCATCTCCTGGTTAGAGTACCTAACCTAGGGTAATCTGTGGTTAGAGTATGGTTCATCACCGGGAACACCCTGAGCCTACAAGCCTAAAACAGGTATGATCTACAGGAGCTTACCAATTGTACTGTCCCTGTACGATTCCAAATTTCCCGGTAAGCAACTATTGATATAGATGATAGTATCTTCACTAATTGTTTTAATTGTTTGGATTGTTAAGTCTACAGCGTCCTCCATGTCGGCGATTTCGTCTCTCATTTTCAACGGTTTTCCGTTTAAAGAGCAAAATTATTCATTACTGACATGAAACAGTGACATGGAACACTCGTTATCGCGCAAGTACGCTAGGCACGCTAGGCAAGAGGTCTGTGCAAGAGGTGGATTTCGTTGTTGGCTCGATTTGAGTAGCTTTTGGACTTTCATCAAACTTTCACTGTATGTGTTTAAGCCACAAGAAACGTTTTGGTAACGTTTTCCTCGAAAATAATCACGCAATCAGTCGTGTTATGGCTATCTTTACTTTACTAAATAGAGATGCCCGCCCATTGTCATATTCTTTCTCTCGTTTCGAGTTTCGATTTAAACTTGACGTTCCGTGCGTAAATCGACGTTTCGTGATTCGTGACTCCATTTTGTTTCGTTTAACTGATAATTCGAACGCGCGACCGTTACTTTTAACGATTTTCGACGAAATTGTCTCGCTGTCTGTCTCTTGTCTATCGAAGATAACAGGTATAATCGGTCTGTTCGGACTGTTAAACAATACCATGTTTGCCGCGACGCGATTCACGCCGACGCCGAAGCGCCTCAACAGGCAGAAAACTACGCTCTCCTCCATCTCGGACTCCGATAAGGACCCGGTGCACGTCTACTGTCGCTTGCGCCCCTTGGAGGGCGAGAGCCCGACGCACTGCATGAAGCTCCTTTCGCCCCAAGAGATCGCCGTCAACTGGGACGTGAAGGGGGTGCAGAAAGAGGTACATTACAAATTCAAGCATATATTCACTGGGTTCTCGACGCAAGAGGAGGTCTTCAACCACGTTGCTTATCCGTTGGTTGAGGATCTGCTGAGGGGAAAGAGCGGTTTGTTGTTCACGTATGGCGTCACCGGCTCGGGCAAGACTTATACTCTACAGGGGAACCAAGAGTACCCCGGCATCATGCCACGGTGCATTGATACCCTGTTCAATTCCATCGACGGCTGCCAGACACCCAAATACGTCATTAAACCGGACAGAATGAACGGCTTCGAGATACAGTCAGAGGACGATGCGATCAGGGAGAGGTTAGCCGAGGCTCGTTCCACTAGCCGAATTCCCAAAACCCCCAAAAGACCTCGTCAGGAGAAACTAGTCTTCAACAATGAAGGCAGTAAAGTTCCAGTATTAAACGAGACACACTTGTATGCCGTATTTATCACTTACGTAGAAATCTACAACAACTCCGTCTACGACTTACTGGATGACACTGGCGACACCATCAAGCTTCAGAGCAAGATTTTAAGTCAGGATTCCGACCGAAACATGTATGTTAATGGCGTGGTCGAGGTCGAAGTGAAGAGCGCTCAGGAGGCGTACGATCTACTTATGGCGGGCCAAAAACGCAAGAGGATGGCTCACACCATACTGAACACCGAGTCGAGTCGGAGCCATTCAATTTTCAACCTACGAGTCGTTCAACTGGAGAAAGAACCTGGCGACGTCATACCTGAAAAAAATCTAATCCAAATCAGTCAGCTAAGCCTCGTGGACCTCGCCGGTTCCGAACGCACCAACAGGACTCAGACGACAGGCGTCCGCCTGAAGGAAGCGAGCTCAATCAATAACTCCCTGATGACCCTGCGCCTGTGCCTGGACACGCTGAGAGAGAACCAACGCTCCAAAGCGGGCAAGATCGTACCATACCGCGATAGCAGGCTCACGCTCCTCTTCAAGAACTACTTCGAGGGCGAAGGCGTTGTCAACATGATGGTGTGCGTGAACCCAACCTGGGAGGATCTCGACGAGAACCTGCACGTGATGAGGTTCGCCGAGGTGTCGCAGGAGGTGAGGATCATCAGGGCTGAACCGAAGTACACTCCCGCCACCGTCAAGAAGACGATCGCGAGGAAGAGGGCGCCGCTGACTCCGAGCGTTTGGGCCGCTCTGGGAAATATCCCCGTTTTCAAGTTCTCTCAGGATATTGGTACGTTGTAGACCAATTTCTTCACTAAGCACATTTACAAACTCACCTACAGAAAACTTGTTAAAAACAATGATTGAAATAATTATTCATTCTTTTTTGTAATGTGATATCATTTTATTCCTCATAACTTATTTTTACACTTAATCTATTTATGGGTATGCTATTTGATAATTACTAAATAAATTAACAACGCACTTCAACTGTTGCTCTTAGTCATTTGACTCTGCCTGGGGTTTACTGTTTTGTCTTTGCAGATTGCGGAATAGTTTTGGACAAGTTATCAGAATTCCTGCAGCAATTCGTAGAAAGGACCGCAACTCATACCAAGGAAATTGACGAAACCCAGAAAAGTTTTAGGAAGCGTGTGCTACAAATCGACCAGCAACTCGCTCAGCAGAAGAGCGAAAACAGCAGTCTAAAACACCTAAACGAGAAACAGTTAAAGAAAATCGAAAACCAAGAAGCCAAATTGTCTGACCTCCAAAGCACCAACAACAGCCTGTCCTCGAAGAACAATGAGCTTCAGGTGGCCCTTCGCTCCCTACATAACCAACTGAAGGAGAAGGACCTGAAGATCAACCAGGACCGCATCAAGCAGGTGTGCATCAAGCAAAAGCTGAAGATGGACCAGGAGCAGATGACGCAGGAACTGGAGACTAAGCTCAAGAGACAACGTGACCACTTGCAGAGCGCCATGGAGGCCAAGCTGAAGAAGGCGAAAGAGGCGCTCGATGGCGACATTGCCTTGGGGGACGTCCCGAAGAGCGCCTCGTGTGATGAGAACATCGCGCCCACTCCGGCGCCTCCGCCGACCCCCAAGAGGAGGATGGTCAACAACATCCATACAAACACGCCGAGGTACAGGAGACGGTCAAAGTCTGCCGGAGAAGTAAGCAATTCCTTTTCGTCCTTCCGCAGAAATTTAGGTCTTCTTTTATTCCCTCATGTGCTCTTACTTAGAATGTGGGTGCCTATTTCAGTGTTCCATACACAGGATTCATATTTGCTGCTGAATATGTACAAAGTATCTATCCTAACGGAGAAGTAAACCATTATTAATTATTATAACACAAGAAGGTCTGTATTTATGTAATAAGAACCATTGTTTGCAGCGCTGGTTGGAGCATAATACAATCAAACCGGTCCCTCTGGGCACCGTGATGCAGCCGACGATGGACAAGCATAAATCTGTGACGAAGTTAACTAAGGCGTCGGACGTGACTAACCCGAAGCAAAACAGGTACTGCCTATTGGCTCAGGAGCCCCAGGACGACGGCGAATTGGAAACGAAACTGTACAAGGGCGATATATTGCAGACGGTCAGCGGCGGGGCACAGGTCATACTAAATGACGTAGAGAAACTGCGCCAGGACTCTCCCACGAAATAATTCTTTTAATGACCATTCGTTTTATATATACTAATTTCTTTACATAGTTATTCTGTGATTTGGGTAATGGTTCTTATTTAGGCGTGGTACTTATTAATGTATATTTTTTATTTATAGCATATAATTAAAGTAAGCCTTAATTATTCAACTATAGATACTTTTATAATTGACAGTCGCTCATGGCACGCTATGAATTTAATTAGTTTGACGAACAATTTATACGATTTTCCATCAGTTTAATTTACGAAATATTTAAATGTCCCTGTTGTCAGTTCAAATAAGGTAAGTACTTTTGGATCTTTTTGTTTACTTTTGAAATTTACTGATTAGCTCGTAAATTGTTAAATTAGTTGTGGTGCAATTTTGTGTCAGGTTACAAAACATTTTAATGCCATTAGTGCCAGTTTGATTTACTTACTAATGAAAGTTCTTTGTATTGAAATTAAACTGTAAATATGCACATATTGTTGGTTTCTATGACTATTTCTGTAGCCTCTAATGATTTAATAAAATATGACGTAAAAGTGTGTAGTTTTTTTATGTAAAAATTAACATTTCTAATGGCCGATATGCCCAATGACCATGAAATGTTACTTCATATTACATAATTTAGGAAATGAATGTATTAATTTATGGGAGTATAAGTTTTATGTGCTAATTTCTTTGGTATGCTGGTTGGGTCTCATTGTTCATATTCAGTTTGAACTTGATTTAACTAAACAAAATATAGTTATGATAGTTACCCTAGTAACCAACAGCCAGAATCAATCATTTACAGTTCTTTTGTAACTAAAACGAGATTAAACTATAGCACTACATTTATAATAGTTGAAAGGTTCAATAACTAAGGTAAAGGATATTCGTACTTTCCGTATAATTTTAATTGTAACGACTTCCAAGATACAATTATATTACTGTAAAACTAATAAATATTAGCCCCACAAATGTAAGATTTAAATTAAATTTAAAACGGTTTTCACAATACAAAACAGATTCCTTTCTTGATCTGTTTTTGACATTCCATGCGCTAACCTAAAAAAAAATAACATAACCAAAAACAACTTTCAGATAGATAAGTTGGATATTTCATTTAGAACAATAGCACCCTGTAACGTTATGGACGAGACCATCGACTCGGAGAACTGCCTGCGGTGTCTGCACGCCATTTTCACTCTCTCGAAGGACCACCAAAGCGAGGAGTTCGAGGCGCTAGTTCGTTTCGCCAAAGAGACCGACCTCTCGTACGAGATAAGGACGATCGTCCTGGCCGAGATCGATCGCAGGGCGCGCAACGAAGTCGCCCCCCGGTTCTGGTCGATGTTGGAGAACAGGGACGGCAGGGACTTTCAGCTCTTCTACGAAGCGATACGTTACCTGTACGACCGCTTCAAGTACCTCGAGGACGTTATGGAGAGGCTCGAGCGGTTCAGGCTTGCGGTGAAATTCAAGAACCCGGTCTACTCCAAGAAGTACGTGTACGAGTCGTTGGTACTCATCCTGAAATCGACACTCCTGTCACAGATTGGTTTGGGGTATCAGGGGGTCATCACTGGGTTCTATGAGTGCGCCTTGAGGTTGCACGACGTCGAGGAGGGTGGTGAGGAGCAACCGTGCCCGGCCTGCTCGAAGAAGGGGCACTGTACGGACTGCCTGATGCTGTTCCGGGAGACAAATAAGTAATGAAATCATAAAACAGAAAGTGTAGGTCTTACTCGATTTTATGCTCTAGGAAGTTAGGGGAGATGATGCTGCTGGAGCCTCTGGTGGGGCAATCATTGACCAACTTCATTTATACTTACGTCCAGGCTCACATTCAGAAGATCTGTAAGGACAGTTTCGACTCTTCTTTTATTTCAGTACTTGAGCAGGTGAGGAAAAGTCTCCAACTTTACCTTAAAATGGAAAGGTTAAACATATACATGTATTTACCTTATAAGTGGTCAAGAAAATTTATCAACTGTGTATGACTACACATACATATTAAAATTACAAAACTTATTAGAGTAACAAAAGTAACTAACAATACAGCTGAAAACTCAAGACACAAGTTTAAAGCAGTTTCCATATTCAGCTGTCTGGAAGCAATGGAACAAACCACAAACTATATTAACTGCAGTCTAGTAGAATTCAACGGCTTAATGGTGATGATACTATAGCTATAATACCTTTATATATTGTTATGTATCTCTTTGCTACCTTTGATTACAATTTGTGAACTACTTTCTTCAGTGCTTATTTAAGATTTCTGTATCAAATTCATTTTCAGTGGTTAAACGGCGTCGTCCTCAAATGGGTTCAAGAGATTTACCATTTCAATGTCTCAACACCGCTGAGAGGATCAGTGAAAGTTCTAGAAAAGAAACTGTTGAATTTCATGTACAGCAGTTATACCAAAACCAGGATAGATCAGTTGTTTAATATTATTATAGGTAAGATTGAATTTATTTATAGGGCAAAAATCTATGCCACAAACCAATCCTTGCAAAAAAAGTAACATCAATTAAGTGTAGATTGTAATTGGTAAATCCGTCACTACACTTTCCTTTTTACTCTCTCATATGGGGTACCCATATAATAAGAGAAAGTATTGTAATCGTGCTGATTGTCGGAATTTGAGATATTGGCATTTCTGGTCATTTTGAGTCTGTGTTTTGTTTAGAATATCCCGAGTCCCTCCCGGCTCTGGAAGACCTACGCACCTGTCTTCCGAAGACCGACCTGAAACCTCTACTGACTAGGAAGCTCCAGAAAGCCATGGAAACCAGATTACTACATCCCGGAGTCAGCACGCCAGATGTACTGACTGCCTATGTAGCCGCCATTAAATCTCTTAGGATCTTAGATCCCACAGGTCTGCTCCTGGAGACTGTAACACAGCCCGTTCACCAGTATTTGAGGAGCAGAGAGGATACGGTCAGGTAAATTTTGGAAGTGGTTTTAGCTATATATTGTACATTACAGAAGGAAAAGATGCAATTAAAATTTATATTAACCTCAATTCAAACTAGGGACGGGCACAGAACATCGATGTTTTAAAAACATCGATGATTTTGTCAAAACATCGATGTTTTTAACATCGATGTTCTAATTCGATATCATCGATAACATCGATGTTCATAGTCGATGTTAACGCGGGGATTAAAGTTCTTATTTCTCTTGATATGTTTTATGTTTTATGATATGTAGGTGGGTCGCGCCATCTAGTTGTCAGTAGACTAATTCAATATACAACGTTTCTGTAGTTTACCATGTTTTTGGAAAATCCCCGAACATATTATTTTGCAGAGTGCGTATAATTTGCCATTTTCGCACAAATCGCACACATAGTTTTATACAATACAGCTTGCTTACCACTTATTTATACGCATAATATCGCGAATCCCTTGATTGTGTCCGTTTTGTTGACGTTGTCGGTAAGTTATTTTCTTAAATAAGTTGTGTTGATAGTTTTACAACTCTTGTATTTTATTTTTACAATAGGTTAAATCGAGATGCCCCCCAAAAGTATTTTGTGGCGGTATTTTACTAAAAGTAAAACCGGATCAGCCATATGCAATTTATGTTCAAAAGACTTTAAAACATCAGGAAATACTTCGAATCTTAAATGTCACTTAAAAGCGAAACATCTTGAAATATTCAACCTAATTTATAAAATCAGCGTACCAGAAAATTCGGAAGCGGAAGCACCCACTAAGAAAGCAAAACTTAATGTGGAATTAAATTCGCAAGTTTCTAGCCCAAGTTGTAGTTTTAGTTTATCCGAAGAAAATTGCAATTTAGCTCTTGATGATAGCGAAGACGAAAGTAAACAATCGGAAAATTCTCCAGTAAACCTATCACAAGAAGATTTAATAAAGTATAAATCGTATTTGCAGCATCGTTCAAATTTTCCCAAACAACTAGGCCAAATAACTATAGACAGCTCATTTTCCTCTTTAAATTCATGGGCGGAAGGGGGCGCAAAACATGCAAAACTTACAGACGCGATACTTTATATGATATGTCGCGATTTTCAACCTTTGTCAATATTAGAAAACGAAGGTTTTATAAACCTTTTGAAGGTGGCTGCCCCTCAATACAAAACGTTATCAAGAAGAACTATTTCACGGCGACTTGATGAAAAGTACGAAGCAATCTCTTGTGCCTACCGTTTAAAAATAAAAGATATATCTTCCTATACTCTCACGAGTGATATTTGGACGGACGACATGCAGTCCAGAAGTTTTTTAGGCGTAACCTTGCATTTTCAAGAGAATGGTGAGATGAACTCAGTTGATTTAGGGGTGTACGATTTACAAGAACGGCATACTGCGGATTACATTTCAGAAATACTTCTACAAAGTTGTAGGGAGTGGGGTATTGAAATAAATAAAATAACAAACGTGGTAACAGATGGTGCAGCCAATATTACTAAAGCTGTTGAAAAAGCATTTGGTAAAAAGAAGCATATCCACTGTTTCGCTCACCAACTTAATTTAATTGCTGAGAAAGCTATTAAGTCAATACCAGAGTTATGTGACACAATTTCTAAAGTTAAGGCTATAGTTACCTGGTTCAAACAGTCCGTTATCGCCAGTGATGAGTTGCGAAAGGCGCTAAATGATGATTTAAAAGCCGAAAAAAAACTCATTCAGGAAGTACCTACTCGGTGGAACTCCACATATTATATGATTGATCGATTTTTGGAACTGCGAGAATATATTAACTCCATTGTGAATAGACATCCTACTGCTCCCTTAATGGTAACAGCCATGGAACTTCTAGAACTACAGACGATACTGATACTGCTACAACCACTAGAGGCCACTACCAAAGAAGTTTGCGGTCAAAGATACACCACATCCAGCCTTGTAATTCCACTTATATACAATTTACAGGCGGGAATTACGAAAATTGTTGTTGCGGACGACCTACAAAAATCAACAACATTGAAAGCAGCCCTACTTCGTGAATTAAATAAAAGATTTGCTCCTGTAGAGCAAGTACAAATATTGGCCGGGGCCACATTGGTGGATCCTAGGTTTAAAAAAGTTTATTTTAAAGATCCCTTAAATGTACCCAAAGCACTGCAATACATTCAGGAAGTAATAGCTGGTACTCAAAAACCTGCTAATGAAATGCAGCAACAAATACCAACGAAGTCAGTAGAGATTATGGAGAACAAAGAACCTGGTAAGTTATTTCATTTGGTTTTAATATGTGTCAATAATAAATCAATTTTAGATACCGCTAAATTTACCTTGTGGGAACATCATTCACAACTGGTTAAAAAAAATATTTCACAAGAAGAAGAGTGCCTTAGTGAAATATCATTGTATTTAAAAAACCACTTAGTAGACCTGAAAGAAAATCCTTTAAAATGGTGGATTAATAGCCAAGCAGCTTATCCTGGGTTGTATCCGGTTGCCATTAAGCTATTATCTTCTGTGGCAACATCAGTTCCTACAGAAAGATTATTTTCAAAGGCTGGTTTGACATTAACTCAGCAAAGAAATCGTCTGAAAGGCAAACGATTGTCAAAAATTTTATTTCTTCAGTCAATAGATAAGCGCTTTTGGAATCTATAAATCTTTTCATGTATACTATTGCATTGTGCCTTCGAGAATTTTATGTTTAGTTTATGTTAAATTGAAATAGTATTATTTTATATATGTAATAGTGTCATCATAATTATAAAGCCATTATAATATTTATATGTATTTGTACGTGTTTAACAAAATTGGTAATTATATAGGTACCTCATTTTTGTTAAGTTTGCAGTTTTTAAAAATTTCAATATGAAAGACATCGATGTTTCCAAACATCGATGTTTTTGTACGATGTTTTTCACAACATCGATGATTAATTTCGATGTTAACATCGATGTCAACATCGATGTTTCTTTTTTGTGTGCCCATCCCTAATTCAAACTGATTACTTAATCTTCTTCTTACCAATTAAAATTGCTTGATCAGCCTATATGAAGCATACATATCTAAAATTCTAAAATACATTGTTGGTTTATGTGTAGGTGTGTAGTAAGTAGTTTGACTGAAGAAGGCCCTAACGATCTAGCTGAAGAACTAGTCAGAGGAGAGGCGGTCCAAGTGGATGAAAACACCCCCATTGATGACGATGGAGGCAACTGGGAGACCTGGACGCCAGATCCTGTTGACGCTGCGCCTAGTAAGCCCTTAATTAATCAGTACAACCTGTTATATTGGAAATTCTTCACCCAGTTGTTTGAAGTGATACCTATATTTTTTTGTTGTACTGGGTTCATTTTGTTTACTCAGATTAACTATTTAGAAGCTTATTTTATTTGTTCTTAAGGTAAAACTTCGGTGATTCGACGTACCTCGGACATAATCTCAATGCTGGTGAACGTCTATGGCAGTAAAGAGCTGTTCGTGAACGAGTACAGAACTCTACTGGCCGATAGATTACTAACACAATACTGTTGCGATACCGAAAAGGAGATTAGGTATTTGGAGCTGTTGAAGCTTCGGTTTGGGGACTCTCAGTTGCACTATTGTGAGGTAAGTTCACCAAAACACATCGACATATTGTTAAATTTTAAATTCGAGTAAGCCCATCTTACTGATTAATATTTCGTTCTGGTATTTTTGTAGGTGATGCTGAAAGATGTGGGAGATTCGAAGCGTATCAATCAGCATATAAAACAAGATCCTAAATATGTAGAAAGCGAAATACCAATGTCAGCTATGATAGTTTCAGCACAGTTCTGGCCGCCGTTCAAAGAAGAAAAGCTTGAGTTACATGAAAGGTTGTTGGCTCAGAGGGCGGAATATACCAAAGCTTTCGAAACCTTGAAGGGTAGGTTAAGTAATAATTGCTATGGCGCCTTTAATTATTGTTCATCTTAAACACAATTAGTAGTTTAATAAAAAATATAATGTTGAAAATTCACTATAACAAAATTTGCTTTGGGTTTAATTTCTAATGTGGTGTGTGCATAATAAGTTTAAATAAGTTGTTAACATTAGTTACAATTATTACCTTTTAGGTAGCAGAACCTTGTGCTGGAAAAATCATCTGGGAATGGTGGAAATAGAAGTCGAACTAGCCGATAGAACTTTAAACCTTTCAGTTTCTCCTGTGCAAGCTACAATCATGATGCATTTCCAGGACAAAAGTAAGACATTTTCTTACAAGTACAAATTTAATACTACATTGTCACCCTCCAATGTTGTAATATTTAAATCATGCATATTTTTCAGATAGTTGGGAATTGGAAGAATTAAGTAAAGTCATGCAATGCCCTCCCACTGTGCTAAGGAGGAAGATAAGCTTCTGGCAATCTCACGGTATCCTAGTTGAGACTTCACAAGATGTCTTTTGCGTGCAGGAAGATCTGGAAAGAAGTGCCAACGTTCAAGAAGATGTCTTCATTGAGGATTATGAGGCAGAATCTGCAATGGCCAGCGCACAAGACCAACGAGAGGAAGAGTTACAAGTAAGAAGAGATTTTATTTCCTTATTCATTCCACACCAGAAAATACATCTATAATACATCTATAATATAATTCATTTTAATGTGTTCCAATTTATTTTCCAGACTTTCTGGTCGTATATCGTTGGAATGTTGATGAACCTGGACACTTTACCCCTGGAAAGGATCCACCAAATGTTAAAAATGTTCGCTTTCCAAGGGCCAACAATAGAATGCAACCTGCAGGAGCTTAAGGTATTCTTGGATAGAAAAGTAAGAGAGCATCAGTTGATATACTCTAACGGTTATTATAAACTACCCAAGTAATATTAAGAATTGTAACATTTTTTAAATATTAAATAAAGTTATTTATTCGACCATTAGTTAGGCAAGGCTAGCAACTAATTAAAACAAAAAACTATTTTATGCTTTTAAAGCAGTAGTTACATTGAAATTTTATATTTTTGTTGTTTCTGGTAACTAACAAGCTGGGCACAAATTCTAAAGTACATTTCTACAGTCAAACTCTTGCGTCTGTCTTGAGTAAATTTAACTAGTCGACGGATACAATTGAAAATTAAGGCGTTTCAAATATGTATACTTCAAAAATATGCAAGTTAGGATCTTGGGAGGTAATTTAAATAGTGTGACTGGTAAGCGCTACTTTTTATTTTGAGACATTAAATAATATCAATCGCAGCTTAAATTAAACCTTAAGTACTACAATAATTAACAAATTAACACGTTATATATACAACAACTTAAAGAGACTTATTGGTATTCATTCGTGTATGTCACCGGCCGTCTTTGCTGCAAAGATATGTTGATGTCCTCTGGATTTCTGTAAACCTGAGCTGATGGCCTGAAGGTTGATGCCCTAGGCTGGGAAGTGACACGAACCTGATGAAACAAATTCATATATTAACAATATTTCTGTATTTTGAAAACACGATTTTCTAGGTCTGTTCGCAAAAGGTTTCATTTAGGGTTTAATTTCTCATACCGAATGCTGATGATGGTTGGCAGGTTGCTCGTCCTCATCGTCGTACTTGGGCCTGTACGAATCTGGGTAATACCTATCTGAATACCTGAGCGTAACATTAGGTTTGCTTTGGTACTCATCCAAGTTGATTGGTTTGTAAAGGAAGTCATTGACGAAGTGATAGTCAGCAGATTTGTCGCAGATGTTATCTCCGCCAGGCGGCATGCAAATCAGGTGAACCTTTAATGGAGAAATTCATCCATTACGTGATTACAGAAATATAATGGAATCCGTAGCCAATATTATTACAATTAGTAGGTAAAATATTTGTCGTTTAAGGTTTAGACGTTTAAGGGTCATATTCAGTATAGAAAAGATGGTACAGGTATAAAGAAGGGAAAAGGCCGATGTCTAACCTGGTGGAATGTGAAACCTTCCGGGCATATCCAGGAATGCCTCGCGTTGTCGTGGCAGTAGTGGAACACCTCGCAAGCTAAATCCTCGTCGGCATAGTATCCGGTGTTCCTACCGGAGCAGGTAAATTTGCTTTGAGGCAAAAGTAGACTCAGCCTGTCGGGTTCCTCTTCCTCTTTCTCTTCCTCTAACTTATTAATTTCCTGTAATTAGAGGAAGTATGTGATTGTGTATGGATTCTAAGTGAAGAGCTTAAAAACGTATTTAGCGCAAAGAGAGCTGTTAGATGTAGAGATTATAAAATAGCAGCCAAACTCAGAAGTGTGTCCAGAATTGCTCTATATATAAATCATATATGTGTTAGACATGTTAGAAAAACAGTTAAATATTGATTTAATACTTGGTTACTCTTCCTCAAAAACACTGAAATTTCGTTTAAACTATTAATATTATTTACCGCCGCTACGTCACCCCTCCCATACTGCGACTGTTGCACCAATCTCCTTTCGGGTTTTAGGGGTTGTGTCGGGTAACCCTTGGAGGCGGCCTGCCTGACCGGTATAGGGTAGTTAGGTTGGAGGGTCGTCCTTATGGGGACCGGGTAGTTCTGGTAGGTCGGGGTCCGGTCCTGGCTCGATTCAGCCTCACTGAAAGTGTGAAAAATTAAGATGGTAATATGATGTATTATAACTGATTAGATTGTCTTGAGATGGCTCTTGTCCTTTATAAAATCTCCAGCTTCTTACTTGTCGAAGTTGTCGTCGTCGTACTCCTCCTCCCTATAAGCGACCGTAGGCCTGAAGGATCTCACTGTAGAACCGAAACCTCTCCTCTGCAGATCCTTGACTTCATCCTCGCTGAGCTGAGTATATCCCGGATGGTGCGTGGCCGATTCCTGTGCGCATCTCGCTCCGGAAACCACCATCAGACAGAAAACGGTGACGTATGTCTTCATGCTTGAAAGAGAAATTACGTGAGATTGGCAGAAGGTGAGTGAGGGTTTTTAAGGCGGATTCGGGATGTTTTGGAGTTTTGTGAATTATCTTGGACTGATTAGGTATATGGGATTTTCAGTACTTTTAGGAATTTATAAATCTACTTTAAATTTTTCTGGGTTTATGTAGAACCCCTTAAGTCTTTTGGACCACTGCAATGGACGTTTAGAAATAATTTTGTCAATTAATTGAACTCAGTCTCCTGATGAGTCCAAGTCCTCGGTTGACTTAGACTGTTGTTGAACTATTTAGTATTGTTTAGAAATATCCAGGTAACTTTCTGAAATTCTATGAACTCGCGGAATAATTCGAAAATATTTCTTGAAGTCCAAAGGGTTTACTGGACCTTCTCAAATTTATTCTCTGAGTTATGTTGAAAGCCTTTACACTTAACTAACGAGTTATAATCCCTCTACATTTCCTTTAGATTTCGCTCCATATTCGTCCTTCTGCCGATTTTTTATTCTTTTCCCTCACGACTCTCCTCTCGATTATGTTTTAGTAAAAATCCCCCAGTTAATCTGGCGGAGTGAAAGTCGAACGATATTTAGAGCACCTGTTGTTATTAAAAGTGCCTCGAGGAATGCGTAACGAGCGCACTACGTACATACGTGTATGCGTGTGTAATGCCCTGTGAGATAATCGATCATTGACTTAACGATGCAAAAAATCGCCCAGTACGCATTACTACTTAGTTTCGCAATGGAATCGCAATAAGAGACTACTCGAAGAGTGTTTCGTTGAAATTGTAAAGGTAAGTTCAAAAAGCAAAGGCTCAGATGCAATGACAACCAAAATTGGACGTTAAAATGAAGAATTATGGATCTAAAAGTGGTAGATATTCTATCAGATCTTGCATGCATGGCAGTGAATGTTCTGGATAAACTACAAAATTGTAAGTTACTTCGGCAATGAATACCTACCGATCATGTTAATAATCTATTTCAACTTTAACAAAATGCATATTTTGAATAAATTTCTGGATGAGCTGCAAAATTTACTCACCCGTTTATTTCTATATTGAAATTGTGTATGTTATATGTCCTAGTTAATATAATTATTTTTGGTTTTAATTAATTTATCTATTTTTTGGATTTTATTTTTGTTATTTATGTGGAATTGCCGCATAAACAAGTCCACTGCTTCAATCGTTGTTTTTCAACACTAAATTTGTCAATAATGAAATTATTTCGATTGAAAATTATTAAATAACATTTCCGTCAATCATTCGATCCAATTTCGATTTTTATTGAACTTTAGGGAACTAAGTCATCTGGAAACGAGGTCATGTTTTGTACATGATAATTTAACACAGTTATTCGCAGTGGGGCAATAAATTACTGCATAGCCGTTAAAATGTGAAAAAATATGAATAATGCAATACAAAGGAGCATAAAGCAGCTTTCTAAAGATCAGCGTAAAATGTACCTAACATCATGAATATTTATTTGGAAGTTAAAGTTAATTGATATTTCAAAAAATAGGTAGCATTGACAAGCCACGTTACAATTATTAATCATTATCATCAAATCTAAACAAAAAAAAACGAGTTGTTAATTGAAATACACAATGAATATATATCCGAGTAGTTCTAATCTTCGCAATACCTGATTAATTAATACTGGTACTTTGCCTATTCCTTTAGTTTCCGATGAGAAAACTATGTAGGCAATTAACTGTAATTGAATGGGATATTTTTTGCCTCGTTAACACATTTAAACAATATTTCGCAAGTGTGTTGTGAAGACTTCAAGATTCGAGAACAAACGCTTTCGAATTCTATCAAAATTTGTAAAATTGCTTATTCTTCCCGCAGTTGTCAGAAAGTTTCTAGGTTTTACAAAATCCAGACCAGTTCAGTGGAATTTGTATATTTCAAACAATTCCCCGCATTAATCTACAATTAATCTCAAATAAATTGTTTAATTAGAAACTAGAATATGTAATTGACTTTAATGATAGTAAATTTGTGTGGAATATGCACAATAATAATAGCATGTGAATTTTACGACTACGACCGGACGGGATAAGAAGCGTATCATGATCCTGGTAAATTGTCTGTTAAATTACAACAATTCAAATAGTTAACATTACAATAATGATTAGAAATTCCCTTTTAAATTAGAATAAAGAAAGTAGGTGGACCGGCAAAAATAAACAATCGAACAGATTTTGCTGCAGAAGAAAGTTATCGCGCTCCATGCTTTACTACACACATACACTCATTCATACATATAAACCAACTGTCAAAATGTTGTTTTATATGCAAGTATCCATTGTGCGAGAAGTAAAAGTAACCAAACGTCGGTTATTTTAATCTCTACTGATGCTTTTACCAGTCGGTAAAGGTAATTAAAAATTAATGAATGTAACCGGTGTTGCAGTCTGATTCAGTTATATTTAGTACCAATTATATGGAGTCGATAATTAACGTTCTTCGGTTTTGATTTCGGAATTTTCGCTTAAGTAAAATTGATTCATTTCTAAGATGCTATTAAAAGAGCACTTTAATTCGATAATAGGCAAAAGTATGCATGGGACGTCCAATATGTAATTTCATGTATTTCGAAGCCAGATAAAACTTATATTGAAATTTCCAAATTTAACAAAACTATGTTGAAACTGTCTGAAGTAAAAATTTGCAGTGCTTAATTTTGTCGTCTTATTTATATCAAAATACACACACACGCATTCCAGATTTTTGCAATAAGTACATATCACTCTTCCAATGAATATCTAAGTTAGAAATTTGGGGTTTTCTCAAATTTGACTTATGATAAGCTCAAAAAAATCAAATTTGAAAATAGTCGATTCGAAGTTCTTCAAAAATGTTTTCTGGAGATTCTCTCGCTGTTCAAAGAAAGTTTCTAGAAAACTTATAAGTTTCCTACAGAACATCATATAGTTTAAGAATATCTTTGCAGGAAACATTCATTAAACCCAATGACTTCCTGGGGAATTCAAGTTGTTTTCAGAGGTTTTCCTTGTTTCAATAGCCCAATAACCCTTTAAGTTCAAATGGTCTTAAGATAATTTTTAAATTTTTTTAAGTAAACCCTCAGCCTCCTGTCAGCTTTAAACCAAATCTAACGCACATACAGGGGGACTTCAAATTGTTTGACAATCTGAGATGTTTCTGGGGACTTCCAGGTGTTTTCCTTATTTCAAAGGGAATCCAACAGATCTAAAAATTTCCTAAAGATCGAAAGGCTCTAAGGCAATTTTTAAAAAGGGCTTTCTTCACTTGTCTTAGATTCAAACCGACTCAATAAGCCTTAAAAGTTCCTGGGTTATCTTAGGCAACAAAATCTGGATATTTCTGGAAACTGCGCAAATAATTTTTCCGAGTTCATAGAAAGGGTAATATTTGATTTTTTTAAAGAAATACAAAGTTTAAATAAAAAGTTTTAATTTGAACCTTGATCAACCTAGGTTGGCCCTGGATATTTCCACTTGGTTGTCTCTAGTTTACGGTCTAGCAGAATAAACCTAGAGGTTCCCTAAGAGAAATACTACTGAAATCATTACTTAAATCCATTTCTTCACGATACCAAGCTATACTTTAAGACTGACAAGTTTTGCTACATTTTATTTATTTAATTTGCTTTGGTGTCGCCAAACAACACAATCTTGGATACCACCTACTCCATCCCATCACTTCCATTCCATTTTAAGTTTTTTTTTTAATTTGATTGGTTTGACTGGCTAAACCATCATGGCCCAGGCAACCAAGCTTTAAAATAATAAGTGTCATAAATATATTTCCATTTATTTAAACGAAGCGACTAATCAGCCTGATAGAAAAAAAAAGGAGAAAACGTTTATTAATCGAAAGTCCTCTCAAGAAATTAAAAAAAAACCGGAACGTAACCGGCTCGGTTAACTGAACAGTAAAACGAAATGTGACCATATCTCCACTCACCTGTCGCTAAATCCTTAAGTATTACTGACCAGTTGTAACCCGTCCGAAGTCCGGTCTTGCACTGCTAGCACCACGTACCCCAAGTCGTGAAAGTAAAATTCGACGGAGAGGAAGGAGATCCGATCGCCTGTAACTTTCCCGAGAGGAGCAGAAGAAGTAGACAAGAGAGAAGTGGAAAAAGAGAAGAAAAAATGGAAGAAGTGGTCCAAGCCGGGCTGAAGGTGTGGTGCCTCGTTACGAAACCTCTTTCTCGTCTGGAAGACAACGTACGAGGAGTTACGTAAGGACGCGTGGGTTTTTCCTTCGGTCTATCCTCAGGTGTGATAATGGAATCCGGATCGATGAAATATTGATGGGCGCTTTTCAGTCAAATCGTAATTAATGTTCTTGCAGTCACCGCTTCGACTTATCAAACTTGAAATGCCGCAGGGAGCTAATCTCATGTAACCAGACCTTCCAACCTCTCCTTATACCGAAGATGTTATCAGACGAATGGCAATCCATGAAGATGTTAAAATAAGCTACCAGCTCACTGTTATTATTGACAATGTTGTCTCAAACTTCGGAGAGTTTCATTGAATGAATACAGATTTCATATTCACAAGTTCATATTTTCAAAAAGTTTAAGACAAAATCCCCGTAAACTCTAAAAGCTGTAGTAGATTAAATGAATTGGTTATCACTTATTTTTCTGCAATGTGATAATATTGAATTCCAAAATAAAGTAGACTGAAGCTGTGATTTACGCTCAAATTGATCTTCTGTCGAACCACCCCTCGTGAAAATCACCCCAACGTTTTTTTTTGAAATCGCAACCCTTATATACTTTTTCGTTGTAATTTTGAAATGGTTTTAATACACGTTCACTAATCCATCACTTTGGACATTTTTGGTAGATGCATAGAAGCAAAAAAGAAAATGTGAGAAACATCTATATGTTATATTAGGTCTGTTTGTATTTCCGCCAAAAACTAAAGATTAAATAATAAAATCAGTTTAAGATTTGTACACCGTGCATCATTGCAACGTTAATACAACGTTTATTAAGTCCATAACCAGTGTTGTTAAAAATACTTTTAAAAATGTATTTAAATACAAACGCAAATACTTTTTACAAAATGTATTTACTTATATTTTAAATACTTCTCTGGAAAATGTATTTAAATACAAATAACAAGTATTTCGTTTTTGTATTTAAACAGTATTTAAAGTTGTAAAATATTCTTAATTGCAGCAATGTTAAGCATAGCCCCAGGAAGCTTAGAATTCCTATTATTTTCTTCGTGAAATTGTTGAAATTATTCAATTTTTGAAATTTCTAAATCAGTTTAAGAAAATGGAATCTAATTTCTAATGGAAACTTTCTAATGAAGTTCCAAAATTTTTGTTTTATTGCCCGAAGTTGTGAAGTTTTCAATTATTTTTAAAATATCTAAGTTATTTGTATCGAAAAGCCTCAAATACATAGGCTGACTTTTATACACTAAACCTAAGTTTATGGTTTTAACACTTAACAATCTCAAAAAGTGTTAGGAATTATTTTCTTTGCTTCATGAAATCGTAAAATTTTTGCAATTTTCCGAAATTTACCAACTACTTTATAAACAAGTGTTTAGAAATTGAAGTAATATTTCAAAACACAACAGGCTAATGTAAGTTTCAAACTTCTAAAAAATAATCTCAAGGCAAAGATGTCGACACATTAGACACTTTACTTTTTAACTTGATCTAACGAAGTAGGTAATTGAAAAACTTCATTAATTACTTTTCCAACTTCATATATGGCAGTTTAAGTTATTTGTGTTGCATTAGAGTTGTCATAAGTTCCTTAGAAGCTCCGTAACTTCTTTTGAAACAACAGCTTGAGTTTAAGATAACTGCGACTTCTTTAAAAATGTCGACGAGCTACTTAATACTTTAAAAATTATTTAACCAAGGTCACAACTTTTTTAAAAACTTTATGAATTGTACACCTTCGTTAAGATAATCGCAACTTCTTTAAAAGTGTCGTAGGATCATTATAACTGTAACAATTAGCTTGAAAATAAGCATGTAAATACTTAAACCAAAATGTAAATACAAATGAACAGCCGGAAATATGCTCAAAAAATGTATAAAAATGCGCATTTATAGTTACTGTAACAAAATAAAATTAATGGAAGAGCATTTATATAAGGAATAATTTAGCAAATAAAGGATCTTAACATTACCCAAAAATGTATTTGAACTACTGTATTTAAAATGTCAGAAGAAATGTATTTCAAATACACAGTAAATACAAATTAAGCTTATGTATTTAACTATGTATTTAAATACACAAAAAGTATTTAAAATACATTTCTAAATACATGTATTTAAATACTTAACACTGTCCATAACATTATTTCAATTCATTCGAAAAGCCATTGAAATGAAAATTTTATTATGTCGCCTAATGAAACACACTTTGGTGAATTAACGCCATTAATTTCGGAATAATTATCTTTTCCAACCTAAACAAACAATTACTCCGGATTTTAAGAACGCAATATAATTGATCTGATATCAGTGTATAGAATATTTCTATCTAACTACGATTTGTTATACTGATATCGATGGGTAAGTATAAGTTTAGGGTACCATTTCGAATTTTCACCATGAAGTTAATTCTTAATCTAAATCGATATATTTTGTGACAGTCGTAAACTGGAAAGGTGAGTATTTACGAAATATGACAAGGGCATAATTTCGACTTGAGACTTCTCTTGATTCAAGTGAGACTTCACTTTGCTCCAATTGTCACTAAAAATTAGTAATTTTCTACCAAAAAACAGTGACGTAAATTTCTATTAATATCTCACATAAATAGTTAACTACGATATTGGCATATTAGTCATATAAAAAATAGTCGTTTTATTGAAACTCACGCAATTGACACATAATCAAAATTATTACATAAATATACGGCCCGAGGGTAAATTTCTTTGCATACTTATATATTTTCCCGCTTACTATTTAGCACTAGCGTTTTCTAATATTATTCCAAATATCTAATTGCATAATTGGTTCAAAATACGGAAAAACATTCCGCAATATTATAAAATATGCCATAATAATTTATTATGATTCAATAGTGTATACGTGATAGAAATGTTAGAATTCATTTTTCACTTCGACTCCTGATATTTTGGTCCCGGAAATGTTAAAGTTTATACATTTATTAATTATTCCATAAAAATATTCGTACGTACATGTAACACGTTAATATTCGAACATACGATGATGATGGTCGTGTCGAGGTCGTTTTGTAAGACACGGTAGAAAATACCGTAAATGTCAAAATCGTAATTACCGCCGTTAAGATCCCGCCGTGATACTTCAAGCGCACACAGGGTGTTATAAATTTCGCGTGGAAAATTAAACTTTCTCTTAATGGACGAAAGACGAAATTTATCACTGGTCAGTTTTAATTTTTAATCGTTAAATCACTTTCCCCGAACTTTTGGAATTTGCCTAATAGCTATAGTTAATTAATTAATAATCAATTAAGTATAATTACTGTAATTGCTAATGGAAACCTAAAACACTTCTATTAATTGATGCTATCACTAATTAAACTTGATGGAATCTTTTTAAATATTATATTTTATTTTTACGACAGTTGCTTATACATTTGTTTTTTAAACCATTTCCGACCTACACCCTACACAAGATGCAAGATAAGAACACAAACGTCATTTACATACAGTATAGAGTCCCTGAATATGCAAAGTACCTCATGTGTTAAACGGAAGGGGTTGTAGTTTTCCTGATTACTAAAGATGTCCCATAAACTGTTTGGAAATTTCATTTAGAGTATTTTGTATGCAATACTTGTTTAAATTTACAAATAATGTAAGTGGAGCTTTGGGTTTCTTTTTCCTAGCTTGGATTGAACGTACAACCACATGCATGTACAATATGCTGCTGTCTGCATGAATGTAGAAAATTTGAATTATATTTTTGCGCAGCGTTTCAATTTAGAAAGTATTTACGATAAATTTATTCAAAATCAAAAGTTAATTTAATCAATAAATTAGGGAACGTTTATCGTATTGATAAAAGCAGTAATTAGACAGTTATATATAATTTTACATTAATTTCAATATTTGTTTATATATGAAGTGACGAATTTAGCCGTTGTGCTCTCCGTGTCTCTTTTTTTAATGATCTTAATTGCATCTTTGCGACTATAATTTAGACTTTAACTGCAACCATTGTTTTTACGACGTCTACCTAACAATAATTTAATTATTTCCCCCATTCTAGAGATACCAATTGATAATTTGATTAAATTTAACAATCGCAATTAAGTCCCTTGACTGCACTGCAATAATGATCGATCTGAAACAACTCGACTGTTCGTATCACAATAATTTAACCACTTCGCCCTTTCTCACGACATGTCTCGGTTAAATTAAATAATCCCAATTAACTCCCTTACATTTTCCCCGGAAACCTTAGCTTCCCTAACTGTTAACCGAACGTGCACATAGCATACGCATATATATACGTATCGCAATAGTACAACTCATACCTCGCCCTTTTTCAAGGTCCCGTAGGGCGCCCTCCTCGATGCGCGCGCATCGCCGACCCTCACCCTGCTTAGGCTCTAGGGTAGTACACTTCCAATTCATCGAGGGCAGTTTTGCAGAATGTTTTAGTGCGTTCGGCGGGGATGTTCTCGACCGTTTGTTATGTGACACGATCATAAGGTAAGTCCATTGCTAAACTAAATTCATACGCATGTTACTTACCCCGGAAGACACGTAACGTTATGTTAAGTACCTTTCGGATTAAACGGGGTTAAGGTTAAGTGCGAATTCGGAGTAGGTACTTTCGGTAGTAAGTAGGTACCATATGGGGATGAAGTGTCGTATGGTCCGTTGGGTACGTTGACGCGCTATTTTTGCATTAACAACAACGACGACGACATCATCCCTTTTCCTCCCTTGCGATCTTCCCCTCTTATTTTCCGACAGCGGCAGTAGTGTAGGTGTTCTTATTTTTATTGATCGGAAAAGGGGGCGGCGTGAAGGGCACGACGGCACTCGCACACACACAACAAGGCACACCGTTAGCCTCCTCTCTCGGGGTCCCTTAAGGGCCGCCGTTCTAAGGGCGAAATTGGTCCGGGTTTCCCGTTATGGGATTTTAGGACGTGCTTGCGTGTGTGTGTGTGAGTCCTGGCTTACGTCTCCTCCGTGCGGCTCTTGCGTCCCTGACCTACCAGAAGGGCTTTTTCGGTGGGCGCAGGGCCCTCGATGGGTTTTCTACTTAAGTGATGCGCGCAGGGGCGTAGGAGGAGAAGGATGAGGGAGTGGATCGTGTAGTCGATAGATATGTAAGCGTAACCAAGATGCGTTATTCATTGCTTTGGAGAGAGTTTATTTAGTTATGGGGAAGTAGTCTGATCCGAAGTACAATTTTCTCCTTTTTTTTTTGAGTAGATGACTTTTTTCCCATCACCAAATCCAAAGGATTATGAAGTTACTGCGTTGTGACTCTTTCTTATTTAAATAAAATCTAAAGGTATAATTTTGTGAAAATAATGTACCTCTAGTGCTTAGATTAACCAAATAATCTCTTCTATTTTAATCTCAATAAGATTTTTTTTTGTTTCACCATATTTGCTCAAATCGAGATACTTTCTTCCCATTTCATAACGATATAAGGGTAATTAAAGAAGAGATTCTGAAAACACCTTGATTTAAACTTATTTTTTCATCTACGCTTGGGTAGTGGTCAGATTCAAACTCTTCTTGAGAAAATATAATGAAAGTCATCAAAAATATGTTTCTAGTTGTTTATTGTTACGTGTTTAGAAAAATGACTAGTTCGTAGATATTTTCAATCGCACCGAATTCGCCACATTTTACACAAACTGCTTGTTTAAATCTCAAAAATTTAATTCTGAATAGATTTGTTTAGTACTTTTTATTCATACATGATTGAACACTTTTCAGCGTTGAACCTCCGTTAACAAACAATTCAGGCTTTTTTAAAGATCTTATATTGGAAACAAAACTTCTATAATATATTAACACTAGATGATTTTTGAATATTCTAATCTATACAGAACCTTCCAGAAATAGCTCTGCATGATCTACATAGTGCTCTTCACTTCTACAATTTTATTTAAATTTCAGTTCTATTGGTTGTAGTAGTTTGCACAATCTTAAAACGTGTCTGTTGTTCTAGGGTTAGTAGTGACATACGTACCTACCCACTATACATATCTATATACATTGTAGATAACGACAGATTTTTATTTCTCACCACCAATTTTGGTGTGATTTTTTTTTATATTCATAAGAAAATTATTAACACAGTTTTACCTGCATCACAGTATACATTATCAGGTATACCCTATATTTAAGTTTGTAGTACTTACATATTTTAATCCATACCTTGGATTTCTCTCCGATAACACTAAAAACCTATACACCTAATTGCCAAAATACACATGACATTTAAATGTTAGAGTTGTTAGGCTATCGCCTGTGTTAATCCGTATCGTAATTATGGGATTATACAACAGTTGCATGAAATGTAGTATGAGTAATTCTGAATATTAACGGCTAATTTCAGTGTTCTGTGAGAATAGGTACCTAATTGGGCAAGTAGGTATCATAATACTTATGTATATATGTAAATTTTAGAAGATTATATTTAATTGAAACGTCCAAATCGTGTGAATAACGATATGATTCGGTCGTTTCGTTTCGCAAAAAAGAAGATTTGTTTTAATGAGATAGATTGGTAGTTTCAAAAATGCGTAGAAAATAGAAACACTTATTTTAAGGAAATTTCTAGTTTATTTTTACTTTCTCACATGAGGTACTCATATAATATGAGAGTATTGTAATCGGGTCGATTTTTCGAAATTGAGTTATTAGCATTTCTGAACGTTTTGAGGTCCCCTGAGTCCAAAAAACATGTTTTTGGAAAACCGTCTGTATGTATGTGTGTATGTATGTCTGTGGTAGGATTTTCTCAAAAACCAAAAACCACAAACGGTCAAAACTTTGTATTTATACTTTGGACCATACCGGTACATGAAAATAAGCTTTTCATTAAAATCGGCCAGGACAAAAGGGTAGTTTACTCTTGTCATTTTTCGGTTTTTTGAATTTTTTCGAAATTCGCTCCAAGAATTTTTTTGAAACTTTGAATATTTATTGTACGATTAAATAGGCATAAAAAAAGTTTTTTAACGATTTTGGCTAAATCTTCTGTTAAGGGCACTTTATACTTGTCAATTATCGGTTTTTTTTTCAGTTTTATTTCGAAATCCACTACACGAATTTTTTTTTAAACTTTGAATATTTATTCTACTATTGAATATGTATAAAAAAGTTTTCTAACGTTTTTGGCTAAATCTTCTGTGAAGGATACTTCATACTAGTCGATTTTTTGTTTTTTGTATTATTCTCGGAATTCGTTCCAAGAATTCTTTTGAAACTTTTAAAATTTATTGTGCAATTAAATATGTATAAAAAGGTTTGTAACGTGTTCGGCTAAATCATCTGTGAAGAGCACTTTATACTTGTGGTTTTTCGGTTTTTGAATTTTTCTCAAAATTTGCTACAAGAATTTATTTTAAATTTAGAATATATATTCTACCATTGAATTAGTATAAAATAAACTTTTTTTTTTTGCTTAAATTAACCGTATCTATTTCCCGTTTGGATTTGGCAAACGCATATTGAAACACCCTATATATGAGAAAGTACTCTGATGAACACATCACGATTTTTTGTTCTGAATTAAGAAAGGGTGCAATTATTAGCAAGCAAATCTTGTATGCAAATTAAAACCGTGGATGACAAAATTCCGTTCATGACAATGCAATGGAATTTAAATGTGATCTCAAGGATATCTAATATGGGACCATAAGAGTAAGTAAAGGTATTAAAGTCACTTGGTAATGTGTCTCTAAAACTTCCAGCTTTGGTACATTACTCCTCCTTCCTTGCATTTCCAGTTTTCTTGTATTACACGTCTTCCTAGTTTTCCTATGGTTCAGAGAGTATTTTAATCTCCATTTTGGTTTGCTTCTCAAAAAGTGGCTTTGTAAGCTTCCCTTGTCCCGATTCCCTTTTTACCATGTTTTCAATTACCCATACGTACTTCTCTTGTTAATCTTTTATGATTTACGCTAAATTTCTACATTCTCCAAATCTGTCCTTCAAGTTTATTTTTTCCTGCGCCACTGTCCTTCCTTTCGGTACACATGGACCCCCGAAATATACGCGCGATCCGTCCTTGAAACTGCCGCTTTTCTCGGAATCTCGGGCCCTTTTTCAATATGGTCGAGAGAAGAAGCATGGATGCTCTCAGTGGATGGCCCACTTGAGCATAGAGAAAAAGAGACGGAGATAAGGCGAGAAAGCGCGCGCACTATACGCTCATCGAGAGAGGTGCGTGTATACCGTTATATGGGGATTTTTTTCCCTTCGAGCCTGATTAATTAGGTCTTTTGAGGGCGCGGAACAGAAACCGGTATTATCGGGAGTCATTGAGAAGTTGAGTGGAAAAAGAGAGGGGGAGGGGGTTAGGGACAAGTAGGCCAGGGTTAGTTGGAATTCTATTTTTTTTTTGCTTTCTGAAAGGGGCAGGTGCAACTAAATCAGATTCTAATAATGAATGCTAATATACAAACAGGCTCATTCGCTGATGGCGACACAATTTCGACACAAAGTTATTAAAACTGGTGTGGCTCAGGGAAACATTTTAGGATTAATGTTGTGACGTACACATCAAACCTCCCAACCATTAGTAGATAGCAGATGACCCAGTGACGATCCAGTCTTCAACAGTATTTTTGTCATACACAACAGAAATCCTTTCCCACATTGGGAACTGCACAGTAAACATTGGTTCCTGTACTGTTAGTGAATGAAGGGTTCTTCCGTGAAATCATAGGAGCTCTCCCTCATATAACTTAATTCAGAAAAATATCAGAAACGCCTCCAAAGCGAAAAATGTATCCCAATTATCTTCCAAAGCAAACGGACGAAATGTATCTTAAATAAACAACAGAAGGTTTCTTCAACTACATCCTTTTAGAAATCTCTCAATTCACAAAGATTTATCCGTTCTTAAAGACTTTTGCGTCTTTGTATTCAAGTCACTAACCGTTTGGAGCTATTGTCTCAAAATTTGAACGAAAAATAATTGAGTTTCCTCGCTCATCACACACCAGTAATTATTTACCGTTCTATCGTTTATTTTGAGACTTTCTTTATAAAACCATTATGATATATCCAACCACAAATTTCACAACCGAGAACCGGTTGAATTATTCCCCCTGAAAGTTTCATATTATTCTTTAATTTACCCTTTAGAGAAAATAACAACATTACAACTTTTTCCCAACATGTGCACCACCATCCTCCCTCTCTTCTATTCAACAAATACGATTCAAGTTTTTTTTCTATGGCAGGTCAATTTTGGGATATTTCGTTTACCTCCCTCGAGGGTTCACTGAAAAATCCTTTGTGAAACTGGTAAAATCCAAAGGAAGACCATAATAATAATAATAGTGCGAATATTTTCGAGCCCTACCTGCTCCCTCTCTCTCTCTCTCTCTCGCCCTGATGTTCCGACTAGAATTCCAAATTTTACAACAAAGGGAAGGACTGGTGGTGTCGTAAAACCCCACGTTTTCAAAGGGAGAGGTATAGAATAGAATTCGGAAATGTTTCGAGTTGGTGATCCAATGTTGCCAACTATATTGTGAAACAATTTATGGAAGCTAAGTAGATTCAACTTCAAAAGTTCACAGCCATTTTTAAGAAACTCCGTAAGATTCTATGTTGTAGTTTCCTAAAAATTTTAAATATAGATACAATCTTTCCAATTATCTGCTTTGAACACTTATTTATGAAGATAAGATAATCCCTTAAGCCTCTCGTCTAATGACACCCTTTCAAAACGACTAACGCTCCTTCAATCGCCTTAGAAAGTTCGTAAATAAATCTGCTGCTGGAACAATGACGAAGAATAATAGGTTTTAGAAAGATTATACACCCGTACCTCAAAAATTAAAACGGGCGTGTTGTATGCAAATGGATCGATTGAGTGATTTGCATTTAATAAACGTCTAAGACGAGATTACAAATTTCCAACTTCATAACAGAGAAAGTGATCAAAAAGAAAGAGAAACTTCAGTGACAGATATATAACTTACACATTATGATAATGGAAACTAAAAGAAAATACATAAACTTGTAAATTTCGGGTGGAAGAATTCTATCAAAAGGAATCAACTAAATTACTATTGATGGATTTTGAAACATTGTAAGAAATTCATTAGCATTCCAAATTCAATTGAAACTTTCCATGTTTAAACTATTCTTACCTTAATAATTAATTTCCACAAGATTGATGCTTTACTACTTTCTTCTAAACTTCCCAGTAGTTGAGATCACAAGTTCTAAATACTTTAAAAATATGAATCAAAGGCGAAATTAGTAATTAAAGGTTAATACAAAATAATCAGTGCGATTTATTTTTAAAAAAGTTTCACAATCTCACGTTGAGAAATTAACACCAATTATCTGCTTGATTTTCCTCGCATTTTAATATTTTCACGCTCCAACTCTTTCACGGCTGCATTATATAATTAGATATCGTTTATCTAAAGGAAAAATTATTTTTTAAACGAGGAATAATAGAAGAAAAATAGAATAATATAAATAGTTTGCAATAATTATTACAATTCCTAAGCAATTATTGTACAATGATAATTACCACAAATACTTTTAAGTGTTGTTTGTACTCTCCTTGCCCCCACGTTTCATTTTATTTAACCTTTTTCTCATTGGTTTTTGTAGTAATGTTTTTGCTAGTATGAGGTTTCGTGAGTTTCACAAAGGAAACATGTCAGTTGTACAGTGAATGAATAAGATTTTCTATTCGTTTGTTTTTAAAATGTTTGTGTATTTGTCTTATTAAATTATAAGTTCGTTCAAAGTTTGTTTTCAACTGATATTTAATATCGTAAGTATATTGTAAATCGTTTCACCCCACGTTGAGACTCAGTTATTTGGGTATTAAAGTAGGTAGGACATTTCTTGATAAATATCACGCATATTTTCGAAAAATATGTTAAAATTGTAATATCTATCTAGTATAATTGGGTCTAGTTGGTTCAATAGGAGGCAACTCGTAGGAAATGAGGAGTAAATAAGGAACTTAGAAAAGTACCTACCATTAAAATATTTGCCACACAAGTTAATCTACCTGTACTACAGAGTTGGTTAGCAAAGTCACTAAAATATATATTACATAGATGTACATGCTTAATTTTCGTTTGTTTTAACCAGCCATTAGACTTTTATCTAATCTCGTATTTATTGGGATTCCAGATCCAACGTTCTTAAGACCATTCTTCGTTCGTTCGAAAAGAAATAACAAGACTGATTTACCATGTCATGCCTTACTACAAGCAGCTTCTCGACATCTACCTCGTCCTCGTTACCTCTACAGATTGGTGCTACTACTTCCTCGGAATCCCCCATAGATAATTTTATATCCGACATCATATCGGTAGGTGTACTATGATTGCATGATCAGGCAGCATCACATACGGTCCTGGTAATTATGGTACGTATCGTATTGAGTTGGACAAATGACGAGACTGGTAAAGACTTGTCTTGCCTTGTTTCAAATTTAGATATGGTCGCTATAGTCTCAAGCTTGTGTCCAGCTTCAGTATCGCATCGTTACGACTTTACTCAGGACTGCCTGTAACCTGTAAGTATCTGGGAGTGAAGTTTTCGTTTTGTTTGTCCAAAAGGCTGTGACAATCGAAGACACCGCCCTTTGCGGCAACTGCGAGGAGGGCGCCTCAGCCTTCTCCAAGTGCGTCGACTGCAGCGAAATGCTATGCGACGCCTGCGTCAGGGCGCACCAACGCGTCCGCCTCACCAAAGACCACAGGATCTCCAGGTTCCCCACGACGCTGACGCCTCCACAGACCAGCGCCGGCTCTATCGGATCCTCGTCGCAAGTAAGTCTCAAGTGTCATTAGCAGTGGGCACGGTTTAAAAGATTTTCGTTATTCTTCCCTCTTTTTTGAAAACCGTGGTTTTTGTTCAGTTTTTAAAATCCCCGTTCAAAGGAGTTTCCTGAGGATAACTCAGTAACGTTTGTTTCCAAAGAAAAAAAGCGTAGTATGCGAAATACGAATTTTTGTCACATTACATAAGTCAGTAATTTCCAATTTCAAAAATTATGGTAGAATATGTTAGAGCATAGTTTCCCAAAAAGGAAGGTTAAGATAAATTTTTCCTATTAGTTAATTCGAAATATACACTTTATTTTACTTTATTACAATATTGCAAATATTTAATATTTGCGAGCTTGCAACACTACATTTTTAAATTCCCTCTTTTACATAGTACACTACCATAGGGTTGCCTAGCCTAGCCAATACATTATTTCTTTCCCGCGAAATAACAGCGTGATTATCATTCTTCAAACATCCTCTCTTTCCTCCAGGTCAGTACTAGTCCTTGCAACCCGACGACGAACCTCTGCGACAGCCACAGGGAGCCTCATCGCCTGTTCTGCCAGTCATGTGTCTCGCCCGCGTGCACCGAGTGCCTGATGACTGAACACTGCGGCCACCAGCTCACTTACATAGAAGAAGCTATGGAGACGGCGAAGTCCACCAACAAGAAACTAAGCGCCGAGACTAGGAGTGCCATAGTGGCGGTGCGGGAGGCCATAGACAACGTGCAACGAATGTCGGAGAGCGTTGAGTTCAGGGCGCTGCAGAGCGCCGCTGAGGTCAGGAACGCCATAAGGAGGTTGGTGGTTTGAGATGTCTCCTCAGCTACATGTATATAAACCCTTTTTTGTATGTGCTCCAATAGGATGTTTTTAAGGATCCCAGCCCCATCGAGAGTACATCTCCTGGTATCGTAATGAAATTGAATCATGTTTCATTTTAGGATAAAAGTTATAACTTCTGACTCTATCGATGGCGCTGAAATGAATAATAAGAAGAGCAGGGGGCAGAGGTGCTAAATTGCAGCCCTGTTATTCGTTTCATTCCTTCTTTATCAGCTTCTCTACAAATGCCTGTATACAATTTTTTTGCCTTTTTTTTGAGGAGTAGGTACTGATCGATGTGATATGTTTTCACCAATTCTGCAATTCTATCCTTTTTAATTATTTTTTCGTTGCCTTTCTTTCGTGTTGCTTGCTCTTCGTCTCTACTTTGTCTTAATTTTTGTGGAATATTACAATTTTGGGAACAGTTTAAGATTATACAAATATAAATCGTTCCAAAGGACACGACGTTGATTGCCACTTAAACTGAATCTAGAATATCCTCTAGAAGCTTAATGACCTTCTGATGACCCAATTGTATTGGGAATTTAAAATGTAGCGATTGTTTGAAATTCAAAAATCTAAATTATTCAAGAGACGGATTTAACATTCTTTCAACTGAATTAATAGCAATTTTTATAGAATTTCACAACAGTTGATATTTCACTGGACTGCATTTGAAAGAACATTATCAATATGTACGACCGAAGGTTGTCCAGCTTCTCAAAGTTGGCCATAAGGAAAACACCAAGTCTTAACCAACTGCTTTATTTAAAGATGAGCGACCGGTTTCGGCTTAATGGAAGCCATTTTCGGGCTCGCAAACAAGTTATTTGTAGGCTCCTGTTAAAAAATAAATAAAAATTAACACACATCGAACAAGAATGTTAACTACATAAAATTCTTTCAGGACATGGATACAGCCCTAAATGAGTGAACTTCCTCATTCTAGAGAGGTTGGAGAGTAACTGTTACTCTTTTAGGAGCCCTAAAAACAACTTGTTTGCGAGCCTGAAGATGGCTTCCATGAAGCCGAAACCGGTCGCTCATCTTTAAATAAAGCAGTTGGTTGAGACTTGGTGTTTTTCTTTGGTTTAAATTATCAATATGTACTTATCCTTCCTTGTCTCTTATTCCCAATAAAGATTTGATATCATTTGTATGTCGTGAAGTCGTGATAGTCATCTTCTGCATCTTTCTGATTACTTCAGTATTTGTTTTCTTTCCTATAGGATATCCCTAATATTCTGTACAGACAGGTTTCGAAAGCTTTGATGCTTTCTAGGCTTCTATGAACGGGCTGAGAGTCCAACTCTCGCGTCCATAGAGGAGAATTCGGAATATATAGCAGCGTGACATTCGCACTCGGAGTTGCAGGTCGAGGTCACGCCTGATAAAAAGATTCCTCATAATGAAGAATAAACCTTGTTCAAGAGCTTGTTCAATCCGTAACAGTACTTCCTTTTTTGGTCTGATGTCTGTATAATGTTCTGCATAACGTGTAATTATGCAATATTAACTTATGCTGTAACCACCCGGAAACCTTTTAAAATTTCAATCTCCCTCGAAACAGGTACATCTCCGCGCTGGAAGAGCGCGAGGTGGAGCTCCTGAAGCGCATCGACCAGCTGCGCCAGATCAAGGGCAAGCTCCTCCTGAACCAGCTCGACAACCTCCGGCTCGCCCTTTCCAAGCTCTCTCGAACCTCCGACCTGCTCAACGAGTGCTCGGACTCGTCCAACGCGTTCGACATCATGTCCGTCAACGAGAAGGCCTCGCTCGAGCTGAAGCAGGTCCGCGCCCTCCGTCCCGAGCTGCTCCCCTGCGAGGACGACTCCATAATGTTCCTGCCGCCCGACAACGGCTTCCTACGTGCAATATCGTCCTTCGGGAACCTCTCGACCGGCCCCCAGCGGCTCCTCCTCAGGCCGACCAAGGAGCACGTGGACCTGAAGAATCGCGCGATCTACGGCTCGAGCCATTGCATCGTCGCCAAGGACTCGGGCCCGGTGCCGTCACTGACGTTCGGGGTCGAGGGCGAGGCGGACGGCCAGCTCTGCAGGCCGTGGGGGGTGTGCTGCGACTACCTCGGGAACATCATCGTGGCCGACAGGAGCAATAATAGGATACAGATATTCAGCCCGTTGGGGAAGTTTCTGCATAAGTTCGGAAGTCAGGGGACCGCTCCAGGGCAGTTCGATAGGCCAGCGGGGGTCGCTATCAATCCGCAGGGGCACATCGTAGTCGCTGATAAAGATAATCACAGAATTCAGGTAGATAATTGTTGTTACTTTTGACAGGTAATGTCCATTGTATATTTCTGTTTGGTACACAAAAAAAGCTGTTTGAAAATTATTAGTTTCGTTTTATATTCACCACATTTTTGGTAAAAATAATATTTATGGAATTGTTGGTATCCACCAAATCTTTTCACTCTCACCATATTCCTCTGCTATCGGATATCACCAACGATGTCCTCCTTTTTTCTTTCTTCCTGTTAGTTGGTACATAAATTAAATATCTAACTTTCTTTATAGGTCTTCAAGATGGACGGCACGTTCGTCCTGACGTTTGGCGACAAGGGCTCGCGCCCGGGCCAGTTCAACTACCCGTGGGACGTCGCCTGCAACTCCTCCGGTCACATCGTCGTCTCCGACACCCGCAACCATCGCATCCAGCTGTTCACCTCCGAGGGCGTCTTCCTCTCGAAGTACGGATTTGAAGCCTCGTCGGCCATGTGGAAGCACTTCGATTCGCCCAGGGGCGTCTGCTTCACCCCCCAGGGCCACGTCGTCGTCACCGACTTCAACAACCACCGGCTTGTTGTCGTCGAGCCCAGGTTAGAGGTTGATTGATTTGTCGATGTTTTAGTGTGTACTAGGGCCAGGTCGGCAGCATTAGCTTACATTTTATGTTGAAGCTTACAGGGTTTATACAGTACAATATTATCACACACTGGGGGTCACAGAGATTGAATAACCTGCCGGATTTAATATAAAACACAATGCCAACATGCAAAAAATCTGTTAAGAGTAATGAACTGATGGGTTTACAGGTTCGACAAGGCTCAGTCCATGGGCCAAGAGGGCTCCAGCTACAAGCAGTTCCTGAGACCACAGGGGGTGGTATGCGATGACGAGGGTAACATAATCGTCGCCGACTCGAGGAACAACAGGATCCAGGTATTCGAGAGCAACGGTGCCTTCCTGTGGAAAGTCGGACAGGCCGGGAAGGCCCTCGGGGAGATGGACAGGCCGAGCGGGATCTGCCTGAATCCCGAAGGCAGGATAGTTGTGGTCGATTTCGGGAATAGCCGCGTGCAAGTATTCTAATCCATCGTCCAGTGATGTTTATTTGAGAAATTTTACCTAAACTCGTGATTTTCTGGAATGTCCCAATAATATGGATAGTATTGATGGATATTACATCATTCCAAAAATTCCTGTCTACTTAAAAATTTCAAAATCGCAGCTTAAATCCTTCATGATTTCAACCCGTAGGAATTCTCATAATTTGAACTCCGCAATTTAGTTTTACCTTTACTTCACTCCCTTATATACTAATCGTATTCGGCATTATTGCATAAACCGGTAGTAAAATTTCTCAAATATTATACGATCGACTAGTACTACTTACGCCAACGATTTGAATCTAAATTGTTTTGTTATTAAAGAAGTTTCGTTCTCATATGAATGAGACAACTTAGGGTCTTTTAAAGTTACCTGAATCATTAAGAAGTAACATTTTATCTTAGAAACATTGAAAAGGTCTGTTGTAATGTCCCTGGTCTGAATTTCAATAGTTAAGATGTATCTTTGATA
Source organism: Cryptocephalus moraei (assembly GCA_946251905.1). Lineage (NCBI taxonomy): Eukaryota > Metazoa > Arthropoda > Insecta > Coleoptera > Chrysomelidae > Cryptocephalus > Cryptocephalus moraei. The sequence goes on from OX276452.1 coordinate 41,179,401, forward strand.
TAAGTTTAAGGATCAACTCTCCAAGGTACAAACATTTTTTAATAACATACTAGAAGTAAATGCATATAACCAAATGTAAGCATTGACTTATATTTCGCATATTCCTGAAATGTTTGTGATTATTTAATACGCTCTCTAAAAGATTTTTTTACTCGAATTGAATTCTCACAAAGTTTGTATCCTGTAAAGGACACTTTAAAGTTTGAATCTATCCTGCATCGCAGTTTTTTATGCAATACCCTGTGCGTAAGTGTAAATCAGGATGTATTTTTTCCTTTTGTTATCTTGTTACCATTGCTGCTTTTCTTATGTATAGTACAAACCGTTTTTGGTCACTGCGGCGAAATCATGTCACTAGCAACCCCAAAGGAGTTGCTTGTGATATTTTATTAGTGAATTCTAGAAATATTAAATGAGGTATACGATAGGAAAATCTTGTGAAAGGTTGAGTAATTGCTAAAGAAACGGTCTAAACTGGTATTTTGTGAACGAATTCATTAGTCTTGAATTGTGTAATTTTTAAAAAAAAAATTAGTACTTACTTTACATTGCATCTTAACGTTTTAAAATTATTTAATTTGTTTTCAGTGTTATGTTATTGCATTTATCAGTATACAGACCTGATAATGATACGTGATTCATTTTAAGACAGGAGCTTCCAATAGTTATATCATATGAAAACTGCCATTGAAGTTGACTAATGTTTGGATGCGATTCGAGAAAATATTGTAAAATTAATAGTCATCACTTTGGTTAATCAAAAGATTTTAACGTTTTTTTTTTTAAATACACTAATTGCTTGTTATTCAAAGTACAATATTTTCGCAGAATACGTCAACTCTTAGAGATTTCTTCATGATCCCTCAACCCTCCCCTTTAGCTATAATTGTTAGAGTTACCATTTACTGCAATATGATCCTGCAATCGATAAGACTGATCGTCACCCATGAGACTGACGCTACCTTGATACTTAGATATTACCTACTTAAATAATTTTTGAAGGAGTAAAGACTAAAGAGAATAGAAGTTATTTATGTAACGGTGTTTAACATTGCCGCAGGCACTTAAAATGTCTTATAAGGACAATATGCGATATGGTTTTTTGTGCCGAAAAGAAGACCAAAGGAGCTTATCTTTTGGTGTATTTTTCGGTTAACCCGTTCCTATAATTGAGTTTTCTTTAAGTATAAACAAGACTGAATTTTTTCTAGTGTAACTATTAAAATTAACTGGCATTCAATTGTAATTTTTGAAAGATTGTCACGGTTACAAACTCAATTGCTTGAATTTATACATTTTACGAATTTTTAGGACTTAGCTCAATATTAGTTGCAATTTCTTTTAGTTTAAATTGAGCGACGATGTTGCCATATTTTTGTGATTTTTTTTATATATATACTTCGTTTTGCAATTTTCTTCGTCCAACAAATTGGAAATGAATAGCTACTCTTTTTTGTGACTATGCAAGTAAATATGTTATCAGTTCGATTTTTATGTTAATTTATGTTTAATAAAGTTCATTTTGCATTTTTAGTCCAAGCGATTTGTTTCCAGTGAAAGGTGTGAACATTGAACAAACAGTGTTACAACTTGTGTGTTAAGTGTTAAATGGTCCTGCAGTAGGTATCTTACAATTTTATCACTTGCAGGTAACCAAGATAGAATTGTCCAAACAAGCTGAAAGACGTCTGGCTGGTTTGCTACTTATGAGTTTATGTTTCAGATTGCATATTTTATTAAAAATAGGTACTCTTCCTACTTAATATCCCTTCCTACTTTTTTACTATAAATAACTTCCAAAAATGTAGCAGACTTATTTGTAACAAGTAACTTTAGGGCCATATTTATAATTCAAACTCAAGATCGACTTGGGTAAGAACGTCTCAAGCATAAGCTTTTACTTATAATTTGTTTTGTTTTATAGTCATAATATGTTGGGCAAAACTCGGGTGAGACTGTCACAATTAAGTGGTATGTTGCCATAGTTTACAGCAACCCCTGTTAAATTTTGAAAGATATTTGTGATTACGCTCATTACAAAAAATCTTCCATTACGTTCCAGGAGATCTGGTTTTTTACAAGTTAAACTTGGTAAGATTTCGTTTTGACAGGAGTGAAAATGTCATTTACTTATATAAGCAAGACTCAAGTCCGGGTACGTGGTGACTCAAACTTATCCCAAGCTTGAGTTGAACTTGAGTCAGACTCAACTTGAGACAAACTCAAGTGGCGACTATAAATACGGCCCTTAGGCACTTCACGACTTCCTTAAAAATATCACTGAGGACGTCATGAGTTAAATTTTAAACTCAATAGCGTTCTTAAAACTATTGCAGCTTCTTGAAAACGTCAGCTCATAATTTTCAAAGAAATACTTTAAATTCTCGCAAAGTTTATAGTCTATTACACTTCCAATTACTGCTTCCTTATGAACTTCTTCTGAGTGGACGATGAGTTCTTCTGCTTCTCGTCATCGAAGTCCATTTCGACTCTTATAGGCGGCAACGGGTCCACCCTGGACACCTTCTGCTGCACGGGGTTCTGGGGCGCCAACACGAGCTTGGGAAACAGCACGCTCTTCGACTCGACGGCCTTCAGCACCTTATCTATCCCTAAGTCTACAGAGCCGGACGTCGTGGATTCGGCTTGCTCGACCTCATACTCCTCCGATATGACCCCCTGTGTCTGTTGGGAGGGCGTGTCTTGAACCAGGGTCGCCTCGACGCTGTGTGTCGAGGAGGTCGCGGAGTAATCTAAGTTCAGGGCGTCGACGTAACGTTTCAACTCCTTGTCCCTCTTCTGGCAGCTGCAGGACATGGCGGGATCGCACGTGCAAGCTACTTCGGTCGTTTCCAGGGCTTCCTCGGACTCGACCGGTTCGAATGCTACTGGCTGGAAACACAAACAAAGTCAGGAGCGGTATATGTTGGCATAAACTGCAGTTTATAAGTTAGACGAGGTCCAGATAGGAACCTTATGTAATCCCTCGTCGGATGCTTTGGGGAAGTTTGTATGAATGAAATCTACCCGAACGCCATTCTCCAAAGCATCCAACACGTGGTTTAGTTCTGTTGACTTCTCTGTTATTAAGTACCTCGGTGGAAGATTCCAGGTTCCCACAAGCCCAACTGTCCGGAGTTGAGGTCTTGGGATTTTGATAATGCAGCCAGCCCCTCGTCAGGTCGGGCAACGGGTTATGGTGGTAGAACTCAAAGGAGATGAGCATAGAGCAGGCCTCGCAGGCGCATTCAGCAACCAAATTATACAGCTGACTCCTCAGGTAGATCTCGTGGATTTCCTTCATGGCGTTCTGGATGATTTCCTCTCGAATTTGGTATATAAACGCGTCCTCCTCTTCTTCTAAGAATACCTCCGGAGGGATGATGGGATAGATTTGTGTACCGACATTACTGTCGACACTCATGTTTTGACAGGCAAATGTGGCGTTTACGGAGGGTGAAAAAGTTTACCAGTCGAGTAAATTCTGGATTGAACATGCATTTTACGTTTGAGACGTTTCAAGTCGCTATACTGAGGAAAAAAGTTTATTACGTTGTAAACACATTATAGAACTCTTAGATTACTTTTTAAAGAGTGAGATTCTTTAAAGCTGAAGTTAATGAAATTTGAGCATAGTTTATTTTCTGGTTTAGCACTTAATTGTAAATTAAGTGTGAATATATCTGGGATTTAATTTATTCGTATGGTAGATATTAGCCGCCTTATTTGTAAAAGTGGCGCGAGTCATGTCGGCAATGTTCGTTGCCTGTTCGGGTGACGCGTTTCCGGCGTTACTGCGCACGCTTCATTTTCCTATAAAACTTGAGGTTTTCGATTTTGCGTTCCTTTTTAAACTGCTGCTCCTGAACGTGGAAGGTGTTGGGGGCCCCGAAGGCTACTATTCTATGTATAACGTGCTAATTAGAAGTTGAGGCTGTGCTGGAGTTACTGGGTAGCATCTGTTTGTGAAAAATACACAGTAAGTTACATTTCTACTTCGGTATTATTGTATTTGAATGTATTAACAACGTCCACCTGATTTTGAGTGTGCGGCGTGGTCTGTACAATTAATGGCCGCTTTTAATCTGTAGTTGTACTTAAGGCCCCCATTCACTGGACGATAAACGAGCAATCCGATCGAGCGATCTGGTCGCTTTCGATCAAATTGCCGAAAGATCTCCAGGTTAATGCGCGATTTCAATCAAATTGAAAGCGATATTGTGGTTGCCAAGCAATCTTTTGATTTACAGAGCGGAAGGTGAATCGGGTCGCGATTGCCAGCAATTTAAAGAGGTTGCACGAGGATCGCCCAATCAGTAGACATCACCAACCGGGTTGCTCAATTATTTTTAATTTAGTACGTGAACAGGAGAGTGTAGGAAATTCTTGATTTGGGCGTATATTTTGTACTTTCTAGGTGTTTTGTACGAATATATTATTTTCAGTGGTTTTTATAACCACTACTATACAGCCGTCTACTAAACAAATAGCAACTGAAATTCATTTCCAGAAAGATTAATTGACAACCAAATTGCTTGAATGTCGCCTAATAAATGGCCAGTTCTGGAGCAACCCAATTTCCAAGAAATTTAGAAGCAATTTTATCGATCAACTTGGTTGCTGCAAAATTGCCCAGTGAATGGGGGCCTTTAGATGTGCGTTTCTTTGCCTCGTCTCACTTTCCAACCAAGTGAAGCCTAAGCGAAGCGACAAATTTTTATTCGACTTCTATAATCTCACACTTTCGGCCACTTTTATTTAGTGGTACGCTTCAATAGAAATCAAAATAGATGAAGATCGAAGCCGCCATTTTGAACAGCTATGCGCTAATGGATGCTATGATTTCAGCATGTGCCCACTGTAACCGAATTTTGTTACTAATATTTCCATGATAATGATATCTATGGGTTTTTGTGATTTAGGCTTTATTAAATTTGTCAATTTCGAAAAATGGCGTACCTAGAGTACCTAGCTTCTCTAGAACGTTTTGTGGCTTGCCTATCTTCAAAGGATGAATGATGAATAGACCTAATTTTTTATACTGATTGATATAACTTGATTAGCTGATTGGAGTTCAACCAGCTTGATTGACTTTATTAGTGGATTTGCTATAGCAGGTTGCTTTGAACACATTCATTTATTGCTTTGTGCTCTTGTTAAATGAGTCTCGCTTTGAACATTAAATGTATTTTCAGGTTGAGATTGAATGAGACTTTGAAGTTTGAAAATTACCATGGAAATAATGCTGAACAACATCTCTTTGTTGGACGACGGAAAATCACAGGACTTTCTGTGGACGTTACACCAACTTCAACTACCTTCTGCAAATGTAACAACGGTAAGTGTTTTGTTAATTCAATACTTTTTCTCTTATAGTATAGTATATTGTTAGTGTAAATTTATATCTTTTCAGTGCAAAACTGGCTGTAAAAAGGATGTGTTCTTCGATACCCCTGCTGGCACGCTGCGCAGTAAACTTACACAAGACAGTATCGACATAACTGAACAGGAAATTTTAGATTCAAATATAACTAAATTAAATCGACCTCGGAAAAACATCAACCGTGCATATCCATACATATGTCAATTTTGCAATAACTTTCTCACGTTTACTTTTCAATTAGAAAATTCCAAGTCTGTTTGTACCAGTAATCCTTCAAATTCTCTCATGTTTTCCCATAATGATAAGTCTTTCCGGTGGTCACATTGTGATGACATCTTTGTTCGGGGGCACCAGTTCAAGAAAACCTATTTTTGCAGTGTGATAAAACTTTGTCTTAGCCTAATAATTTTAAACGTCCCAACCATATACTTGAAGCCTATGTTCAATCTTCTAATTTGAAAGCTCGTACTGTTGTATATAAAGCAAAATGATTGTTCCAATGTACACATTGTGATAACATTTTTAAGTCATGTTTGCTTTGGACACGCTTTGAACATTTGGTTGAGGTAAACGTTAAACAATCACATTTTGTTAAAATTGTAAAATTCTCACAGTAATCGAAGTTTTATCTCACTGTAAAGCACTAGCTAAAAAGGTATTTGCAGATGCGTTCACGTAATGTCAGTTATGACTACTGTAATTTGAACATCTTATACGACATTCCTAAATGTATGGAGCTTGGTTGAAGTTTTTAACGCGGAGGCCAAAGCTGTTAGCACATTTGAGGTCATGAAAGATTTATTCCAGACAAGGTTTGAACATTCAAAGCTCTCAACTGTTGATTTTTAAGGTAGTGATATATTTTCAGGTTATGTCTGTACTTCAAACCTTTTATTACTGTAAACGCTTACCTGAAATTATGATGTGAACGCAAGTTTTGGACCGCTCTAATCAACAGTATTTGTATGTTCTGGACGATAAATGGAGAAATGCCTGTAAAATCTTATCACAATGTGAACATTGGAAGAATTATTTTGTTTTATATACACTAGTACGAATTTTCAAATTAGAAGATTGAACATAGGCTTTACGCCTATGTTTGGGACGTTTCAAATTGTTAGATTAAGTAAGTTTTATCGCACTGTGAACATTTAAAGGACTTGGTGTTGCAAATTGCTTTCTAACAGGTGATTTGTGTATTGCACTGTGAACATTTGTTGACAATATATTATGTGAGTAAGACTTGTTTATTTATAAATTAACCAACTAACCTGTCCTAACAAAATATGGTCATAAATTGATTGAAGCTTTCTACTTCGGTATGTGATACTCTTAAAACTTACAGTAGAATCTTAACAGGTTAATTGTTGAAGCAAAGCTTCTATCCTGGCGTTATATTATGTTTCTGTAGATTAAAATGCTGGAGCGCGTTAGCTTCACGTTGAGCACGACGTTGCCGCAATCGATATTGAAGACAGTCTTTAACAGAAATACCGCCAAATTTGAACATATCTAGGGAGATCTAACAATATTATCTGAAGTGACTGAAGATTATAGGTACATTTAGTATCTTCTTTCGTAAAAGGTCTGATTAATTCAAATGATTGGAAGACGGTTTGTAAAGAAGGTTGTTGGCGGTTTTGCCAAAATTGTGATCACCTTCAGTTTCTCAAAATGTTGGTAAGGGAATGTCGGGAGACGCTTTACTGATCTATATAAAAGGTAAGAGAATTTCTTATTTAGTACAGTATTCACTACAAAAATATTAATTTTGGAAAATTAGTTTGCAGTTTCTTTAAAACGATTCATATTTCCTAGGTACATTAAGTATCTAGAAGAATAAAAGTTTCTCTATGCCTAGTTCTTAAAATTATCTGAACTATAGGAACACGACTTGTACTTTATTTAGTTATACCTATTATTACTAGGTACTTAGTGTTGAGGATATTTGAGAGTATTGAGAAAATTAGTTAGTATAACGTAAGATTTTTTGAAAAATTAAGAAGAGAAAGATATAAATGAAGCCAATTTTAAACAGATCTGGACCTCAAGAAAAGCTACTAGATACCTTTAAAATAATTATTTAATTATTCTTCTTCTCAGGGAGATGGGGGTAGTCATCAGCTGCTTGATCTGCCGCTTACAGTTATCCCCCTTTGAACGTAGGTAATGAAAGAATAACACTTTAAATTTTGTTTTTCCTATAGAGAAATATTTCTCAAAATTTATATTTAATATAAGTTTCACATTAAACAACACGAGCGATACTCAAGTTATAGGTACCTACGACTACCCACTACCACGAGCAGTTGGTGTTTATAATTATTGTTATAACCGTCTTGACACTGTTATATAGTCATTATACCTAGGTAATCTAACCAAATATTAACTGGTAAGTATGTTCAATTTAATTGCTTACTTTGATCAGATAAATCGATATTGCTGTTGAAACTATAGTACCTACCTACCTACTGATTATTTTTCTCATTGTAAGTAATGGATACCTAATACACATTATATCGCTACTCTTCTTGGACATTTTGTTGGTATACTACCTGAACGTTTCGTAGAATAAAACTCCTTTTTGTATTTTTTGGGTGTTGACTTGTTTTATTTGTATGAAAAATTGAGACCTTAAGATTTATTTGATTGTATTATTGCACTTTACCGCTCACATGACACATACGATAACGACACACCAGTAACAAATTGTTGTTCATTGTTATTATTTCTCATCGGCGTCGTCTACACTGAAACAGTCGCATTTCTCTTTCTCTTCGACGCTCTCGCTCTCTTTACTCCCTTCGGTGGTCTCATATTTCTCGATTTCCTCCAGCAGTTTCGCCTCCTTCTCACTTTTCGTCTTCGCCAGTCCATATTCCTTGTACAACTGCTTAACCAGCTCTTCTTTCGTCTTGGGGCAGTTTGTCTATAAAGTTGAAGAAAACGAAAAATACTTAGTTAATCCTGGTTGGGCACCGAGAGAAGGAAGGGAAAGTCGAGAAGAGACGACAAAAGGCAAAGAGAGAATATTTTGGGTCTCGCTGGTGAAAATATCGTTTTCGGTCAGTGTTCATAAAAAGAAAAGGAAATGACGAAGCACTTGGTTAAAACTATGTAATAGGTCTTAGGTATCTTTTTTCTAGTCAATTTGCCAAAAATGAATTTCTCTATAAAGACAATCAATTCTGCACCTCACGATAAAATCCCTATCTTACGTGCGACTGCCTCTCAAAGAGAGTCGGCTGCTGATTGACTCTCCCCAGCATCATGTGCATCCTCATTCTGTGCTCCTCGTTCCTCAGTCTCTCCTCGTCCCTCCTCAGCTGCAGCCTCATCGCCAGGTCCTCCTCGTGACTGTAAGCTAACGACTGCCACACCGGTTTCTTCCTCATCAGCTTCTCCCTCCATCTCGCCTCCTCTTTCAGCTTCGCTTCTTCCAGCTTCTTCATCATCTCCATCTCGAGCTTCTGCCTAAAATCGCAGATGTAGAAAAATAGAGACATTCGTTGTGACTATGTAAGGTACTACTATCTACCACTTCTAAGATGTACTACAGTGAATGATGCAGACATTCTGTGAGGTAAAGTTATTGACATAACCTTGCCGATTGGATCCTGAGGACGGCTGCTAAGTTGGAACGGTTTAGGTAAGGGAAATCCATGGAGAAACTCGATGGGGTCTTGCAGGAAGTGGATGTGGTCTTGCTTCCGGCGGAGGAGTTCCTGCAGGACTTCCTCGACTGAAAAGTTGTTATAGAATACTTACAAATGATGCCTCAGTTGAGAGTTGAGTTACGTACTATAATATATTAATTTTAAAAAACGTAAACCATTTTTCCAAAATTAATATATTGTAAAGTAAATAGTAGGTACCTAGGTAGTACTACCCAAAAGAAATACTTTCACCTGTGGCATCAGTAACTAATTCCGTTTTCTCCGCCACACGAGTTGGAAAACTGAGGGGTAAATCTTACAAAAATCTTAACTCATGCGTCTTGCAAATCATCCCCTATCATTGTCATCGAAATTATATAAAATTAGTAAGGGTGTCCTGTTTCAAATTTCGCGTTTTCAGTCAAAAAATTAACTATTGAATTTCAGGACGAAATTCATAGTAGATAGGTATTATAATCTATTTCGTAGCATCGCATACCTACGTATTAAGAGTGTATAATACATTTCTAATAATTATTTAATAATTCAACAATGAAATATTAATAACATTATTTACGTAATAAACGTATTTGATGTTGTTCATTTTCAAATTGAACTTGAACAGAAATTATTCAAATACCTTTCGATTTCCAAATTTTTTAATACGTTTCAATGAATCTACCATTAATTTGATTTAGTATTGAACTAAATTAAAGTTTATCAACCAATACAGCTTTTACCATTTCTCTATCATCTGTCACCGGAATTAATCAGTAGTTATTATTCAGTAATGAATGAAACAGTCGATGACGTCGAGTTGACGAATCCACTGTTGCTTAATCGTACACTCGTCAACGATCCACAGTTTAAAACCTACTTACCAGATGGCAATCAGTCAAAATAGAGCACTTTAATCAAACCGAATTATCTCGAGTAAGTTGTTAATAATACATCGGCCTTATATTGACATTTTAAAATAAGTTTTTTATGTTATGTGGCATGATTTTTTTTTTAAAAAACCCTCATTCGGGCACACCAGCGGAGACTTTTCATTTGGGGATTGAACCCCATGACCCTTCGCAAATGAGAAAGAAAATTCTACCCCCTCACTCTTACCCTTTTAGAGGTCTTAAATTTGAACGGCCTTGGGCTGGTGCTGATGAACTCGTTCTTCAACTCCTCCAGCTCCTTCTCCAAGCACTCGTGATACTTTTTGTAGTCAGGTATCATCGCCGAGCTCGACTTCTTCGGCTTCCTCTTCCCCTTCTCCTCCGCGGGAGAATCCCTGTACGACCTGGGACACACCTCGAACTTGGGGGAGGTCTTCTCCCTTCTCGCCATCGAAGGCGGTAGGCTCGATGCCCTGAACAAGTAGGGGAAAACTTATGCTGTCGCCAGTTGATCTTACATTTAAAAGCGTCAATTGTGCCTCCCACCTGAGCAACTCCTCGGCCCTTATCTTCTTCTGCAAAGCCCTGTAGTACTCGTCCTCGTGCATCTTCCTGTAGATGTAGTTGCTGAAGAGGTTCTTCGGTACGGGCTTCGCCTTGAACTTCTTTATCCTCAACGGGGGTGGCTCCAGGAGACTCGGGGAGGACTGGGAGAGCTGCTTGGTGAGCTCCTGGATCTCCTCGTCCCTTTTGGTGAACGAGAAGGGTCTCATCTGGGCACGAAGGGCCGCTTTCCGCTTTTCCTTCGTGATGAAGCTTCTGCCGAAAATTTTTCTATTTAATAACATGTTTTTATTCGATTTCCTAAATCTTTAGGCAAACTTCGAAATATTAGAGTGTCTAAAACGTTTTTAAATCTCAAAGAATTTAAGTACTTTAGCTTAAATAGCTCTATTAATTATTGGGTATACTGAGACAATAAAAAATTTATTGCTTTAGCCTACCTCCTTCGCTGATCTTCCATGATTTTATCGAACAGCGGTATCTGGGATTCTATCGGGATGTCGTGCGCCTTGAACTGCTCGGATTTCTCTTCCTTAGGTTTCTTTAGCTTCAGGAAGAGTTCTTCCACAATTTTGTCCTCTTCGTCCCTTTACAATTAAATAAGTATCCATGAAAAGTCTCTAAGGTAAGACCAGAAAACATTACTTATCTACAATCTAACGGTGAAGAGCAGTATCCCGGAAGGTTGAATAAGAAGAAGGATTTGGTAATCAATATCGCAAGGGATGGAATTCGCTCATTCTGATACAAGCTAAAGGTTCTAACAAGTTACGATAAACCTGATTTAGGATTTATTCCAGGTTTTAAAACATCCTGCCTGAAATTAAGGTTTAGTTTTATTTCATTAGGTTTGTTGCCCAAGAACAGAAGGAGAAAATGAAAATTATTCTTTTGGTGATGGAGCAGAAGAAACAATGATCCAAATTTATCTCAACACAATAGACAATATAAGTAACAAAGGGAAAATAATCGGGGAAAGACAGATTTGGGGTTATTGAAAACAGACATCAACTGAAGTTACAAAAGACGAAAGAGTCGATTGATGATCTACGATGTGAAACCCAACGCAAAGCCCAACCATGAACACTCTCTTGTTGTCCTCACCTCAATGTTGTCGAAAACGGTCCTGATCATAATGCCCAACTGTATGTTCATGAATTAAGGTCAGAGAATGGAATCTTCCATTTACGGGACGATGATCAGTCCCACCTACACTTTCCTCTCGATTTGATCGTGATGTCACTGTCACTGTCACTGCTGCGCTGGTTTGAAAAGTTGGTTGGCAAGAAAGTTGAAGTTGGCAAAAAGAAAACGAAGAAATCATTGGAAAGGGGACGTTTCAAGCGTTCTAGTGATGTACATTGCGAACTGATACGATGATTCATAATTTTTAATGCCCCATTGATGACACAAATACCAAAAAATCAACATAAACAAAGTTACTTGTTATTGGGATGCAAAAGAAAGAAAACGAAATAACCTTCCTGGGCTCGTTCGATGGGTTTTGGGGGCCAATTATCAAGAAAGACCCTACTAAATTACCATTATTTATTAAAATATGGATGAATTTTCTAAAAGTCGAGAAATATGGAAGAAAAAAATTAAGCCTGGGTTTCCAATATTCAAGAAAAATCAAAATGAGGCCCGAGACCCAGGATACCATAGCTATGGATTTTCTCTTTCTCCTGGATTCAGAGCAGGAGCAACAAGTAAAGGGCTCGTTTCTTGGCCGTTATCTCGGAAACTGTCGGGGTTTCTGGAAAAGTCATAAGGGCCATATTTGTATCTAATGAACTGATCTTCCATTTGTATCCAAACAAAAATTCTCTAAATGCCATATTCTCGGAGATATTGTCGGAAAACGGGTTTTTGGAACTTGAGGACCATTTTCCACTATGTCGCGGTACCCGCAGAATCGGCAACTTTCTGTATTTCGAAAGACCCAGTTGAGACCTACAAGTGCCCTCGGTTTCATCCCTTTGCAGAATTTAAAACAGGTTTTTTCTTCATCTTTCAATCTTCAGATAAGGTATCTTATATATAACTCACCCCCCATCGCTTCCGCACAGATCGTAAAAACCAAATAGCGTTTGAGATGGTATACCCACCTCACTGTCATCTGGAAGGGCTTCGGTATCGTGATCCCGTCCCACTCGTGCGCCTTGGCCGCCCTCGAAGGGCTGCTCGGCGCGCTCCTGCTCTCGACCGCGTCCGAGCAGCAGAGGTTCAGGTCCTCGACGCTGAGGTCCTCCCAGTCGCTGCCGCCCTGCGTCCCGACGCCGACCCTCGACTTGGGCCTCGGCGGCTGCGCGGACGGCTCCGGCGTCGAGAACTTCTCGCTGCTCGGCGTCTCGATGCGCACCGATCGGCGCGAGGACGGCTTCGCGAACTCCTCGTACTGCTCCTTCGGCTTCGTCAGGATCGGGGTGACGCAGAACGGCTTCAGGCTCGGTTTCCTCTTCGATTTCCTGCCGGTCAGCTTCATCTCCTGCGATTGGGAGGGCGGTGCCCGGTGAACATTGTTGGGGTGAAGGTGGTGGGTGATATTTTGGGCTTTTTTATGGTTCTGAGGTTAAAATCCAAAACTACTTATTGATGTGTTTAAACTTTCTCGAAAAATCTATACATGGTACATGTAGGTACCTACATAGTACATATTTCAAGAAATTACTACGGTAGGTATATGCAGTGTCATGGGGCGTTTGGTTCTACCTATTTGGTAATTATGTTCTCGTGCGACCTGTTAGTTGGCCTCATAATTCTTAACATAATATTGCGACTTATTAGCAATCTTTTGTTATCAAATTTTGACTTCAGTTATTTCTTTACCTTGAACAACTTCACCTAATTTACTGAAATATCACTCAATATCTAGTAAGTAGGTGAAACTGACGTTGGCTTTGACGAAGAACTCCTAAATTGTTAACCGGTGTGAAGTTAGCAGCCACTTTCCAGCAGCCAAAAATTCTGGCAGCCATTTCATTTAAACGTGAAGTTAGCAGCCACTTTCTAGCAGCCAATTCTACCTTGCAGGAAATAAATGAACTTTTTTTTTGTCAAAGTGTCAATCGTTCCTACTAACCGCAATTATACCAGTGGCGCCAAAGGGTCACAAAAAATTACAATAATAAATTAAATAATTTCAAAACTCCCACCATGGAACCATAAAGAGTATTTAATTGGGGTGCAAGAAAATAGAGTCTCGGGATGAAATTCGGGCTGGAGGTTCCTTTTAACACTAGTAATCATCCTACCAAGCGCCAATCCCTTCGGTGCCGTCTGAAGGACGTTATGGCCTTCAACGCGAAAGTATGAAAAATATTTTAATGGGGTGCAAGAAAATAGAGTCTCGGGATGAAATTCGGGCTGGAGGTTCGTTTTAACACTAGTAATCATCCTACCAAGCGCCAATCCCTTCGGTGCCGTCTGAAGGACGTTATGGCCTTCAACGCGAAAGTATGGAAAACGAACCTCCAGGCCGAATTTCATCCCGAGACTCTATTTTCTTGCACCCCATTAAAATATTTTTCATACTTTCGCGGTGAAGGCCATAACGTCCTTCAGAGGGCACCGAAGGGATTGGCGCTTGGTAGGATGATTAGTAGTGTTAAAAGGAACCTCCAGCCCGAATTTCATCCCGAGACTCTACTTTCTTGCACCCCCTTTAAATATTTTCCATACTTTCGCGTTGAAGGCCATAACGTCCTTCAGACGGCACCGAAGGGATTGGCGCTTGGTAGGATGATTACTAGTGTTAAAACGAACCTCCAGCCCGAATTTCATCCCGAGACTCTATTTTCTTGCACCCCATTAAAATATTTTTCATACTTTCGCGGTGAAGGCCATAACGTCCTTCAGACGGCACCGAAGGGATTGGCGCTTGGTAGGATGATTACTAGTGTTAAAAGGAACCTCCAGCCCGAATTTCATCCCGAGACTCTACTTTCTTGCACCCCCTTTAAATATTTTCCATACTTTCGCGTTGAAGGCCATAACGTCCTTCAGACGGCACCGAAGGGATTGGCGCTTGGTAGGATGATTACTAGTGTTAAAAGGAACCTCCAGCCCGAATTTCATCCCGAGACTCTACTTTCTTGCACCCCCTTTAAATATTTTCCATACTTTCGCGTTGAAGGCCATAACGTCCTTCAGACGGCACCGAAGGGATTGGCGCTTGGTAGGATGATTACTAGTGTTAAAAGGAACCTCCAGCCCGAATTTCATCCCGAGACTCTATTTTCTTGCACCCCCTTTAAATATTTTCCATACTTTCGCGTTGAAGGCCATAACGTCCTTCAGACGGCACCGAAGGGATTGGCGGTTGGTAGGATGACTACCAGTGTTAAAACGAACCTCCAGGCCGAATTTCATCCCGAGACTCTATTTTCTTGCACCCCATTAAAATATTTTTCATACTTTCGCGTTGAAGGCCATAACGTCCTTCAGACGGCACCGAAGAGATTGGCGCTTGGTAGGATGATTACTAGTGTTAAAAGGAACCTCCAGCCCGAATTTCATCCCGAGACTCTATTTTCTTGCGCCCCATTAAAATATTTTTCATACTTTCGCGGTGAAGGCCATAACGTCCTTCAGACGGCACCGAAGGGATTGGCGCTTGGTAGGATGATTACTAGTGTTAAAAGGAACCTCCAGCCCGAATTTCATCCCGAGACTCTATTTTCTTGCACCCCATTAAAATATTTTTCATACTTTCGCGTTGAAGGCCATAACGTCCTTCAGACGGCACCGAAGAGATTGGCGCTTGGTAGGATGATTACTAGTGTTAAAAGGAACCTCCAGCCCGAATTTCATCCCGAGACTCTACTTTCTTGCACCCCCTTTAAATATTTTCCATACTTTCGCGTTGAAGGCCATAACGTCCTTCAGACGGCACCGAAGGGATTGGCGCTTGGTAGGATGATTACTAGTGTTAGGAACCTCCAGCCCGAATTTCATCCCGAGACTCTATTTTCTTGCACCCCATTAAAATATTTTTCATACTTTCGCGTTGAAGGCCATAACGTCCTTCAGACGGCACCGAAGAGATTGGCGCTTGGTAGGATGATTACTAGTGTTAAAAGGAACCTCCAGCCCGAATTTCATCCCGAGACTCTACTTTCTTGCACCCCCTTTAAATATTTTCCATACTTTCGCGTTGAAGGCCATAACGTCCTTCAGACGGCACCGAAGGGATTGGCGCTTGGTAGGATGATTACTAGTGTTAAAAGGAACCTCCAGCCCGAATTTCATCCCGAGACTCTATTTTCTTGCACCCCATTAAAATATTTTTCATACTTTCGCGGTGAAGGCCATAACGTCCTTCAGACGGCACCGAAGGGATTGGCGCTTGGTAGGATGATTACTAGTGTTAAAAGGAACCTCCAGCCCGAATTTCATCCCGAGACTCTATTTTCTTGCACCCCATTAAAATATTTTTCATACTTTCGCGTTGAAGGCCATAACGTCCTTCAGACGGCACCGAAGGGATTGGCGGTTGGTAGGATGACTACCAGTGTTAAAACGAACCTCCAGGCCGAATTTCATCCCGAGACTCTATTTTCTTGCACCCCATTAAAATATTTTTCATACTTTCGCGGTGAAGGCCATAACGTCCTTCAGACGGCACCGAAGGGATTGGCGCTTGGTAGGATGATTACTAGTGTTAAAAGGAACCTCCAGCCCGAATTTCATCCCGAGACTCTATTTTCTTGCACCCCATTAAAATATTTTTCATACTTTCGCGTTGAAGGCCATAACGTCCTTCAGACGGCACCGAAGAGATTGGCGCTTGGTAGGATGATTACTAGTGTTAAAAGGAACCTCCAGCCCGAATTTCATCCCGAGACTCTACTTTCTTGCACCCCCTTTAAATATTTTCCATACTTTCGCGTTGAAGGCCATAACGTCCTTCAGACGGCACCGAAGGGATTGGCGCTTGGTAGGATGATTACTAGTGTTAGGAACCTCCAGCCCGAATTTCATCCCGAGACTCTATTTTCTTGCACCCCATTAAAATATTTTTCATACTTTCGCGTTGAAGGCCATAACGTCCTTCAGACGGCACCGAAGAGATTGGCGCTTGGTAGGATGATTACTAGTGTTAAAAGGAACCTCCAGCCCGAATTTCATCCCGAGACTCTATTTTCTTGCACCCCATTAAAATATTTTTCATACTTTCGCGTTGAAGGCCATAACGTCCTTCAGACGGCACCGAAGGGATTGGCGCTTGGTAGGATGATTACTAGTGTTAAAACGAACCTCCAGCCCGAATTTCATCCCGAGACTCTATTTTCTTGCACCCCATTAAAATATTTTTCATACTTTCGCGGTGAAGGCCATAACGTCCTTCAGACGGCACCGAAGGGATTGGCGCTTGGTAGGATGATTACTAGTGTTAAAAGGAACCTCCAGCCCGAATTTCATCCCGAGACTCTACTTTCTTGCACCCCCTTTAAATATTTTCCATACTTTCGCGTTGAAGGCCATAACGTCCTTCAGACGGCACCGAAGGGATTGGCGCTTGGTAGGATGATTACTAGTGTTAAAAGGAACCTCCAGCCCGAATTTCATCCCGAGACTCTACTTTCTTGCACCCCCTTTAAATATTTTCCATACTTTCGCGTTGAAGGCCATAACGTCCTTCAGACGGCACCGAAGGGATTGGCGCTTGGTAGGATGATTACTAGTGTTAAAAGGAACCTCCAGCCCGAATTTCATCCCGAGACTCTATTTTCTTGCACCCCCTTTAAATATTTTCCATACTTTCGCGTTGAAGGCCATAACGTCCTTCAGACGGCACCGAAGGGATTGGCGGTTGGTAGGATGACTACCAGTGTTAAAACGAACCTCCAGGCCGAATTTCATCCCGAGACTCTATTTTCTTGCACCCCATTAAAATATTTTTCATACTTTCGCGTTGAAGGCCATAACGTCCTTCAGACGGCACCGAAGAGATTGGCGCTTGGTAGGATGATTACTAGTGTTAAAAGGAACCTCCAGCCCGAATTTCATCCCGAGACTCTACTTTCTTGCACCCCCTTTAAATATTTTCCATACTTTCGCGTTGAAGGCCATAACGTCCTTCAGACGGCACCGAAGGGATTGGCGCTTGGTAGGATGATTACTAGTGTTAAAAGGAACCTCCAGCCCGAATTTCATCCCGAGACTCTATTTTCTTGCACCCCCTTTAAATATTTTCCATACTTTCGCGTTGAAGGCCATAACGTCCTTCAGACGGCACCGAAGGGATTGGCGGTTGGTAGGATGACTACCAGTGTTAAAACGAACCTCCAGGCCGAATTTCATCCCGAGACTCTATTTTCTTGCACCCCATTAAAATATTTTTCATACTTTCGCGTTGAAGGCCATAACGTCCTTCAGACGGCACCGAAGAGATTGGCGCTTGGTAGGATGATTACTAGTGTTAAAAGGAACCTCCAGCCCGAATTTCATCCCGAGACTCTATTTTCTTGCACCCCATTAAAATATTTTTCATACTTTCGCGGTGAAGGCCATAACGTCCTTCAGACGGCACCGAAGGGATTGGCGCTTGGTAGGATGATTACTAGTGTTAAAAGGAACCTCCAGCCCGAATTTCATCCCGAGACTCTATTTTCTTGCACCCCATTAAAATATTTTTCATACTTTCGCGTTGAAGGCCATAACGTCCTTCAGACGGCACCGAAGAGATTGGCGCTTGGTAGGATGATTACTAGTGTTAAAAGGAACCTCCAGCCCGAATTTCATCCCGAGACTCTATTTTCTTGCACCCCATTAAAATATTTTTCATACTTTCGCGGTGAAGGCCATAACGTCCTTCAGACGGCACCGAAGGGATTGGCGCTTGGTAGGATGATTACTAGTGTTAAAAGGAACCTCCAGCCCGAATTTCATCCCGAGACTCTATTTTCTTGCACCCCATTAAAATATTTTTCATACTTTCGCGTTGAAGGCCATAACGTCCTTCAGACGGCACCGAAGAGATTGGCGCTTGGTAGGATGATTACTAGTGTTAAAAGGAACCTCCAGCCCGAATTTCATCCCGAGACTCTATTTTCTTGCACCCCATTAAAATATTTTTCATACTTTCGCGGTGAAGGCCATAACGTCCTTCAGACGGCACCGAAGGGATTGGCGCTTGGTAGGATGATTACTAGTGTTAAAAGGAACCTCCAGCCCGAATTTCATCCCGAGACTCTATTTTCTTGCACCCCATTAAAATATTTTTCATACTTTCGCGGTG
The DNA here is from genome assembly GCA_946251905.1 of Cryptocephalus moraei. Lineage (NCBI taxonomy): Eukaryota > Metazoa > Arthropoda > Insecta > Coleoptera > Chrysomelidae > Cryptocephalus > Cryptocephalus moraei. Next base: position 41,198,136 of record OX276452.1, read on the forward strand.
AAGGCCATAACGTCCTTCAGACGGCACCGAAGGGATTGGCGCTTGGTAGGATGATTACTAGTGTTAAAAGGAACCTCCAGCCCGAATTTCATCCCGAGACTCTATTTTCTTGCACCCCAATTAAATACCCTTTATGGTTCCATGGTGGGAGTTTTGAAATTATTTAATTTATTATTGTAATTTGTTGTGGCCCTTTGGCGCCACTGGTATAATTGCGGTTAATAGGAACGATTGACACTTTGACAAAAAAAAAGTTCATTTATTTCCTGCAAGGTAGAATTGGCTGCTAAAAAGTGGCTGCTAACTTCACGTTTAAATGAAATGGCTGCCAGAATTTTTGGCTGCTGGAAAGTGGCTGCTAACTTCACACCGGTAATTGTTAGCAGGGTATCTTTTATTTCGAACACATTTTCGACTGTCTCAAATCAACTGTACTTTAATACCACACTTCCCTATTTGCCTATTCACTACTTTCTCCATAACAACTTTACAAAGCGCACCAGAATTCCCCCTCATACACCGTCAAGTATACCTTATAGTCCTCTATCCACTCCGAGTCCTTCGCGTCGAACCTGATCTCGTTCCTGAGGTGCTCCTCGTACAGCCTCTGCCTCTCCTTGAGCTTCTCGAGCTTGTTGTAGAACTCCTTGTTCGATAGGTGGTTGACCTCGTCGTACTCCGGGATGTTGTTGACGAAGTCGAGGAAGGCCCTCGTCGACTTCCTGTCGACGAACCTCTTGCCCTTCTCGGGCATCTCGAGATGCAGATCCGAGGATTGCTCGTAGATCGGCGACGGCTGGTGCGCCCTGGGGTTCCTCGGCACCTTCAGGCAATTGTTGTTGAAGACGGAAGACGTGTGCGAGCGCATAGTGCCGTACCGACTAAGGACTTGGTTTGTTTGGAGTCAGGTTGCCATGGAGTCGCTGGGTGTGGATCCGGAATGGTGCGACGCTCGCTTGAAGCGCGACGAGGGAAGGAAAGTTCTGGACGAATTTACAATTTCTCTGGCTCCTCTATTACTTGATTTGTCTTTTAGACTTACCAGAGTGTTGAAGAAGCTGGAGTAGGTACCTTCGTATCCTCTCTTCCATCGGCAGTCTTAGTAACTTGTCCCATTCGTTTTCAGTTATTAAATCACGTTTTCATAATGTTTCCATCAAGAAAAGACTGTATTTTGATAGTTATATAAGTAAGGATTGATTTAACTAAACTCGGTTTAGTACTTAACGTATTGATTGTTACCAGTCGTTACTAGAATAACTAAACTGCGTTTAGCTTAAATTTCACTTGTACGAAAGTTACCATTACTATGAGTTTACCTATATCTACATAGTATAACTAACGGATTTCAGAAATCCTTATTGAGAAGAAAAGAGACGAGAATCCTCGTCGCTTGAAGTGGGAAGGAATATTCTGGACGGTTTGATTGTCCATTTTGTCTGGTCCATCTATTACTTAATTTGTCTTTTAGGCTTACCAGAGTCTTGAAGAAGCTGAGAACCATCACATCCTCTCTTCAATCGCCTGTGTTTCTAACATGTCCCGTTCATTTTCAATTCTCACATCAATGTTTTATTATAATGTTTCCACCACCAAGAGAATTTTGATGAGAAGAGAGAGAAGAGTATTTTGATGGTTAAATAAGTTAGCATTGATTTAACTAAACTCGGTTTGGTTGGTACGAGTTGTTCGTTACTAGAATAGGTTAAAGCAAGCTTAAATTTCACTTGCACGTAAGTTACCATCACGACGAGTTTAGCTATACACACATACATATGTATAACGTATTTCCGAAATCCTTATCGAGAGGTTCATGAACCTCTATAATTAGAAATTATTCACACCTAAACAATTCCGTTATGCTACGCCTAATTTAACAGTTAACGTGACTGTTTATATTTTTTGTTTAAACCAAGGCCAGATTCAAGTAAAGTAAGTAACATCAAGGCGATGAAAAATTTTCTAGAAGAGTTGAAGAAGCAAATTTAGTTATTTGGAAGACCTGGGCAGAGAGGTTGATGCAACATTGTAAACTTAAAAAAAGTTTTATATATTTATTTATTTATTATTAATTATGAATAAATTTATTCGATAGGGTGAAGACGAATATACTTGTCTCCTAAACGATCATAAATGAATTAATTAAAGTTTGTAAATTTATAAAACACTTTATGATCAATGCTTCAGTTAAGTTTAAGCTCTACACATAACTATTTAAAGATTTTAAAATAATAAATATAATTACTATAAAAAGTAGTAAAAATTCATTTAAAACATTTTTAGAAATTTTTAGAAAATGGTCCATAAAAGTTTTTGACTGAAAAAGAAAACGCAACAGCTCCTTGTCTATTTATTTTATTAACAATTTTAATTTAAAGTACTTAATATGTACTTTTAGTATAAACATATAAGTACATATGCATAAACAATATAATAATGATAATAATAATAATAATAATATCCATAAACACAACTCCTTTATAGCGAATCCGAAATAATAAATCAATCAATCAATATACAGTTACATTTACACGAACGAAAACAATAATCCTGAAAAAGCTCAAAATCAAACTCGATCGATCTCGTTCAATTAATATCTAGCACCTATAAGATATATTCCCTTATGTGAAATCACAATACATTATGTATAATAGTTACTATACAATATTCTTTCTGTTTAAATTTTATTGTTTATGAACACTTACGAACGAAAACAGAAAATTGATTTACTTGCCGTGAAAAGCTGGAAAAAACTTAAGACAGACAGAGACAGATAGACGGGCAGAGAGAGATAGAGATAGAGCGCGAGGGGAAAATCCGACGAGCATGCGTCGCGACGGCCAGCCATGAGGCGTCGGCGCCGTCGAACCGGTCTATTGGTATGTCGTTGGATTGGCCGAATGTTTTTTTTTTATTTTTTGTTGTCTTTTTCCCTAAGTCCTATATGTATATATTAAGCCGAAACATGGATCTTCCGAGCCTTCTATCCTCTATATAAGGCTTCGATAAATGGGGAATTTAATTTCAACTGGGGGAGGGGGAAACACCCCCTTGAATTTTGGTGTAGATTTGGGGTTCCGAGATGGGGGGATTCGGGGACAGCTCTAATAAAATTGAAGTACCATTGGTGTGATGGATTTGCCTACTTCCATACTGGTGTACCCTAAAATATGCTTATTGAATTATCACTTTCATTACTCATATGGTGAATTGATACAAAGTTCGATAAGGGGTCCACTTCAAATCATTGACTCGTCCCCGATTCCCCCCTCGTTGTTGTCATTGCTGTTATTTCTTTTCACAAAAGAACAAAATCTAAAATCATAACGTAAACGTGCCCCGTCCCTCTCTGCCCTTTTAGCCCTGCGCTTGCGTTTGAGGTACCTGGGCCGGGTTCCCGGGGGCCGGGGGGGCTGCTGGCTGGATGGCAGGTACCGCCACCATGGGAGCTTGGGGCGCCGCCGCCTCTTTCTCCGGCATGAATTTCACTGGGCAAACAAACGGGGTCACATTCCGATCGGGGGGAGGAACGAGAAATGAAGGGAGACACGTACCTACACGATATCGGGGAGGGTTTAGAGGGGACACATACAAAGGGAAGAATGGTTCCTAAGAAGGGAACACGCAAATGAAGCAACTGAGGCAAGGTAAATGGGGGCAGGTCATGAACAAAAGGAGAGACGTGAGGTTGTGGTAATAGCAATCAGAAGATCTGGATGAGATGGAGATATGTAACCAGACCAGGACCTTGGAACTATAATAGTTCCCAATAGTTCCCAAACGTAAGGTTGTGATAATAGCAATCAGAAGATCTGGATGAGATGAGGATATGTAACCAGACCTAGACCTTGGAGCTGTAATAGTTCCGATAACAGGTCCAGGAAACTCAAAACACTTCGAAAAGGCAAGAGAAGCGCATTGGGAACCTTGGACGCATCCCTATACCTGCTACCTAGACATCCTAAGTTCAATCCATTTGGAACAATGATATCTGGCGAGCACCATTAAGAATCTTGGACCTTAAGAAAATTGGCGTGATTATTTCCAACAATTACTCAACCCGAACAACAACGATAACACGTAGTAATCGTTATCAATACACGACCAATACCAACACGTACTATTGTAATCCAGATGACCTGGATAAGATGGGCATATAACCAGATTGGTTGACGATTTAGTAGCCCAGTCTTAGTAGTTCCCATAATACAGAAATCTCAAAACACTTCGAAAAGGTAAGAGGAGTACATTGGGATCTTTGTTGGCATCCCCATATACCGTTTTATCTAAGCATCCTAAGAAGACATTTCGTTAAGAGTTATAAAATGGCAACAAAAACCAGCAAGTTTGTCGAAAGGAGTTTGATAAATCGTATTAGTTAAATTCAACTAAGAATTCATTGTAATCCAGATGACCTGAATAGGATGGGCATGTAACCAAGATGGTTGATGATTTAGTAGTCTTGGGGCAATAGTAGCTCCCATAACAGGTTCCATAACACACTTCTAAACGGAGAGAGATGTACATTGGGTCGTTATAGGCTTTTCCCATGGACAGACATCTAGGTAGCCTAAGCTCGAACCATTTAAAAAATAAATATCTGACAAACAACAATAAGAACCTATAAAGCCAGCTAGAATACCAACGTTTAAACATAAGCCTTATAAGTACTGCAGATTAGAGACGATTCAATCGTCACTAAGAAGACATTTCGTTAGGAATTGTAGAAGGCAACAGATCCAACTAAAAACCCAACCAAATTGTCTTAAGGAGTTTTATCGATTAAATAAGTCATTTCCAATTAAGAGCTCATTGTAACCCAGATGACTTGGATGGGATGGGCATGTAACTAGATTGGTTGAGAAGTCAAATCCTGGGATCCTAGCAGTTCCCATAACAGTACATAATACACATACGCATCCCTATACCATCTGACCTAACCAAACCATTTAGAGTTTAGAACATCGAGCAAAAATAAGAACCTTAGCTGGCTATACTTTACCAATTAGACAAGTGCTCCAGATAAGAAAAACAAAGTAATCTCTTGGGGCATAACCACCAGGACTTAACAATATTTTAACAGCTTCAATTAACACCAAATACCAGATTTGGCATTTCATACTTAACTAGGAGGAGAAGCCCAATTACCGATTGAGCAAGTAATCCAGATGAAAGCAACATACCCTACTGACAAACAGCTCTTTTTAAAGATTTTTCGTTTCTCCCAATACTCCAGGAATCCCTCCCGAATTCCCCGGAGAAAGGTCGAGAGGGAATTTTCCTTCGATTCGAAAAATAAATACGAGCAGGGAGAGAAATCGAATTCGCATTTCGGCGTCGCCCGAGGGGAGGTTATTCCATTAATAAACATATTTATCTTGTGGACGAATCGTATGTGTTTCGTGTTCGTTCTGTCTGTCTTTCTTGTGGAGGAGTCGTATGGGATGAATGGTGTCGAATTGTGAGTAATGCTGATAACTCGCATGCATGAGATTATTATATAACAGAGTGGGTAAATACCTGTTTGTGTTGTGGTGGTTGTTTGGTTGTTCGTAGGGAGGGTCGGTCGGTCGTGCTCTTCTTCCGTCTCACGACTGAACTAAAGCGATCTTTTAGTGCCACATATTTTTTATTATTAAGTCGACAATTAACAAAACTCTCTTTTGAAAAAAAAGACAAGTCCTACGGTTTAACAGAAAAAAAAACGTTGTTTCCAGGTTGATGTTGTAGTATTTCTTCTCTCTTCTTGTTGTTGTGCTTTGTTTTCTTCTTTACAATGATCATAATAATAATAACAATAGTGGTAACAATAGTAGTTGTACTATTATTTAATAATAATAATAGTAATAATAAGCGATTTATTTATGCTATATACATTTATGAACATCATCATTATTATTATTACTCCTCTCGTCTAGACATGGAAAAACTTGTTTATCCTAACGAACTCTCTCGTGCCTTCTCCGAATTTTCAATAAGTTTACACTAAAAGGTATTTACATACTCGATAATATTGTTTTCCTCATTATTAATTATTTATTTGTTTAAATTCCGGCAAGCGAAACGAACGAACGAACCAAAATGAACGGAACCCTATGAAAAACCATTAAAATTTTCCTCTACTAATAATCATAATATGTATATATGTATAAGAGTATACACCGCTATCACACCATATACCAAGCCTACGTTTCGTTTCAATTTCGTTTGCCCGTCATCAGATACACACCTCTTTTCTCCTAATTAACGGAAGAGGGACTCGACTTAGGAGATCCGATCGCTTAACGTTTCAGATCGTCGTTCAGACCTGTCCGATTTAAACGTAGAACGCTTTGAAACGGTTTGAACCGGTTTCGACACTGACTAACTAACAAACGGGCAGGTTTAAACCGTTTCGGACCTGCGACGGCATCCTGGATTGATTGTTACTGGGCAGCTTGGGTGTCTAAGCATTCGAGCGCACTTGAAACCTGTCTAAACAGGTTTGTCGATTGTATCAAACGAGTTTTACCTGTGACCTGATTACTTACAACGAGTCTGAGGAAATTGCTCAAATCAGACAAGAATAACAATTTAAGTTTTAATGCTCAATGAATTTAAAACTAAGGTTACGTTTAAACCGGTCCCAGTTAATCAATAATTAATTTCCTGGTGATATGTTGAGAAAGTTTGACCCACAGTAAACTCTAAAACTGACTTAAGCTACCCTTACGCACAGTCTTTTCTTATAATCATGAAATGATATTTCAAGTTTGAAATTTAAACCAGACCCCAAATTGTATTTTCCTTCTTGACATCTCGAGCAAGATTGAAGTGACTCAAACTACTCTCAAATTTAAATTTAAAAATTAAATGTGGACTCTAATCCTCATTTCAAACCGTTGTCCAATCCTCGTCAACGCTTTCTGTCTTGTCTCAGAGATTTCTGTTTTGTATGTTCTCACAAATAAACTTAAAACCTACAACTTGCTTACTTGTTCTTAAACAGTCTTAATCACTTTATATCTTGTCTTAGAGGTTCTGCTTGACTTTTCAAGCAAATTCGAACTATAAACTTAACAAATTAAACTATAAACTTTATAAACTATAAACTATAACTTCACATTACTTTTAAACATTTTAACTTGTCTCCAAGTTTCCATATGATATTTCTAGCGAATTACAACTCTTAATAGATGTCGAAGATTCTTAAACTCTTCAACTATCTCAGAGGTGTGGAGTGATAAGTTTGACCTATAAACCTGACTCCAAAATTGTTTGTAGATAACCCCAGATACATTTTGTCTTGTCCCAAAGGTTCTGGTTGACTTATTAGGCAAGTGATAAGTCTAAACTTGACTCCAAACTACTATTATATATTTTAACTTGCTAACTTAACACTTTCTAAATGATCTTAAACACTTCATACCTTATCTCGGTGAGTTTTGATGACATTTCGAAGAAGAATAAACTTTACATCTGGTTTAAACTAATGTCGAACTTTCTACCTGGTCTTAAAGTCTCCAATTGATATTTCAAGGAAGTTTGAACACTAAATCTGACTGTAAACTGTTATTTAACCATCTTAAACAACTCCTATCTTATCTCAGACATTCTGATTGATATCTCAAGTAAATTTGGACTCTAAACCTGGTTATGAATTGTTCTTAAACAGTCCTAAACACTTTTTAGCTGATCTGGGAGATCCTGGATGACTTTTCAAGCAAGTGGGCTACTATTAGACATTTAGCTTGCCTCCAAATTACCAACTAATATTTAGAGCAAATTTGATTCTAAGTTCGACTAAACAAATTCAAAATTCACTCTTGAAACATTGGTACGTTCTTTAAAAATTTATGAATGGGATTTCAAACTAAGTCGAGTTCAAATAGTCCTTAAACCGTTTCTAGTTTGTCTCAAAGATTCTGCAATGTACCTTAAACCGTCTTAAATAATTTAAATATTGTCTAAAAGGATCGAGCAGGTTTGAACTGACTGTTATAAACCTTTAGCGTCCTTTAAACGTGATTCTTAAGCGATCGGACCGCCAATGTTTCTCTTACAACAGAACAAACCCTAATGAATTACAAAGAAGTTGTCGCTTGTATTGACTTTGTTTACTTACACCCTCGTACAATCAAAATTGAAATTCCGATCACAAAACCCTCTCATTTCCGATTGTACAGACGCGCCCCGTTGATTTCTATTACAAAGGCGAGATTTACATATTTTTTTCTCTCTCAAACGAAATTCGAAGTTAACGAAATAAGCATTCCATCAGTGTAGTGTAAATGATTTTTTTATTATTATTATTAATATTGATACTTTTGGTGTATTGTTGTGTTTAAAAATGGGAGATTTTCTGCGATTGCCGAAATTTCCAACTGGAAAAGAAAATTCAAAGGAATATTCAAAGACGGTCCAGAAACGCTGGGACAGGACTAGTTACATGCCAATCCTTAGACAAGCGAACAGGGAGGACTTGTAACAGGCAATCTCATTAAAATGTCGAGTGGGTTCAATTCAAAGAACTGTGCAGTGTTAGGTGGGTTCCAGTGCCAAATAGGTTGGGCGAGTGTTAACTTTTCACAGATAAGAAGGTAAGTAAGGTATGAGTAATCCGTTTTATGCCAAATGCAGAATAACTGAATAGCATCCTGCGAAGAGCAATGACGAGTGTTGTCATAGCAAGACAAGATTTTTCAAGTCTGTGTTGCTTTTTGAATAATTAACGCCATTAAAGGTATCTTTAATTTTATTATGAATTATTTTATTTATGAAAAGATATCTTTCGTAATTTGTTACAAGTCCTCTCCATCCCCTACGCCTAAGCGCCAATCCATGCCGTTCCGACAACACACCGACGTCGGATTCGTTCCAGGCGCAGTCGCGAGATCTACACGGAAGTCGTGCATGCGCAGCAGCTCCATCGAAAGTGCCGGTCTCTGATTGGCTCGAACCCAAACTTTTCGAATTTATACCGCGATCCGACCAATCGAAGGCGACCGTTACCGTGCGCGCGCATCGCTCCCTTGCAAATCTCGCAACCCTTGTTCCAGGGCGATCCCGGAAAGGAACCGACGTCGCGTCCCGCTGGATCGATGTCTCGTCCAGGGGGCGGAGGGTAGGTATTTACAATTCCGAGATTGCGACTTTGGTAATTATCTGTGCTGGGACCACAACATCCAGATTATCCGAAAATAATCACTTATCGATCTCCTAATTCGATTAGTTAGATCGGTTATCGCATGCAGATCAACCGCTATGTTCGTTATTGCTATTGCTATTGGGGTCGACGCTAACATTGATTCACCCTGTATAATAATGATAATAATAATAATTATATTCTAGTTATAATAATAATAATAATACTAAACTTCATGCAAAAGACGCATGCAAGAGTATCACGAATTGTATTATTTAATAACTAATATTTACGTTAATATTAATGAGATGCTGGTATAATCACGAATTATTGTTAAAGACAGCTGTCAATTAACTGGGGACATTAAGGCCGCCAATTATTAAAACTGCTCTGTTTAACTACCTAGTAAGTAAAATTTATTATTATTACAACACCTCCTGTAAATATTTCCTTCCTGTAAAATGTATTTAGATGAATAGAGGAAATTTAGTTCTATCATTAATGTAATAAGACTCAGTCAGTCAACAGTAGGTAATTTGTTTTATTTGCTAACTAATTAATATCGATGACAAATAGTAGAAGTTATGGTTGTCATCTGAGTAAAACTATTATTGGTTTTAAAGTAAATTACAGTGGTGGGGTAATGCTATAATTAAATTTAAAAAATATTATAAGAAAATGATGTATCGTTATTACTATTTACTAATTGGTCATAATAATTGATACAATTAAACATAAGCAAGATTCATGGGTAATTAACACCACTATTATTTCCTCAGTACATATTGGTTTGAATACGTGTTTACTCATGTATCTAAACATAATTTTAATGTCTTCATTAATATTACTGTTATTTAATCAATAATAATAGTAACAAAAAAAATTAAAAAGAAACAGCTCATTTACTATTGTCACTATTAATCCATTTGCCACATTGATATCGAATATTACTATCACAGTAAAGCTATAAACAATAATTATTGTAATGTATGCTTATCGTTACAATTCGTGATACTAAAAAAATGATTTCGATAACATCGATTCGGTGGCGATGAAAATATAAAGGTGAGGGTACTTATATAGAGGGGGGGGAGGTTCGGGGCGGTACTCTGGGTGGTATTCTGTATTATCATCTACGACAGAAAGACAGACAGAAGCTTTACACATCAAAAAACACACAACAGATCTCATTCAAGTTATTGTCATTTACCGAATTTCGGCCGATGAGTTACATGAAGTTCACTGAAGGAGAGAAAAATTTTCAAAAATTTTGACAACAGAAAATTTCGAGGGGAAGTTTACCGTTTCTTTAGTTTTGATCGTTTTTTGAGGTTAGGAGTGTACGTGTGGACTGTTTAAGTGAGTATAAGAGATTTCAATGGTTGGGTATGTTATATGATTATTTGTAAGGTAACGTGTCTACTTACTTATAATGATGATAAGTATTATAACGACGATGACGCCCATTATTATCATCATCTGCAACAGGAACGGCACGAGATTAATTAAACGATTTAATTGCTTCACAATTTTTAATTACCTTTAAATTTTGTAGCCAGAACTTCCTTTTAAGTTTACCCGCCTGTTGTTCGAACTGTGATGCCCCCTGTTGTAACGCATCTGAAAGTATCATTTATCACATTAAAGGAATTTAGATATATCGAAAATCAATTCCAATGATTATTAATAGCTCCAGATGTTTAATAGAGTTTCTCAAGACTTACATCTTCAAAAAATAAGTGATAAGAAGATACTACTGGCGGTTTTGTAATTTCGTAAAGAGTAACATACGAATGGCTCATTAGGAATAAAATGACAGGTTGAAATATGAATTTGTCTCCATTGGAGGCACTGATGGTTTTGGCTTAAACTGAATGCTGCCTTATTGTAATACTGACGAGTTTATAAGAAAAAGTTATGATGTAAATCTATAGAGATTTGAAATACTACAACTTATAACGTTAGTTAGTTGCGATTTCGCTTAATCGCGTGGTCTATATTACTTTGGCCGTAACTTCAATTGGCGTGATTTAGCTTAACCATTGTTCAAATTTTAAACAAATCATTGTTTTGTTGGAACTACAACTGTTCAGGCCCTTACTGTCACTTATTAGCTGAGACAGCTGGTGCATGCGCAGTAGCGGAGGAGTAACGGTCGCCTTCGATTGTTCGGATCGCGGTATAAATCCGAAAAGTTTAGATTCGCGCCACAGTTTTCAGAAACCATAGAAACCACAGAATACTACAGCACAGCTACTGCGCATGCACCACTTTCGTGTAAATCTCGTATCTCTGAGCTGAGACGTACCTATGATTCGACTGTGTTTTCAACCGTTGCCAAACAGGTAGTTTAAATTCTGACCATGACTTTAACTGGCTCAATTGCAACGTGAGAACTTCAATTACGACTCCTACTGTCGCGATTTTACTTAAGAGTGTAGTTTCAAACTTTTACCTTTCGCATAACCATGGTTTGTAGTTCAAATGTGGCTTTGATTAACAGTTACTTACTGATTAAGTACAGTTTAAACTTTGACTTCCTTACCGGCCCTATCGTCTAATTCTGACAGCTTCTGGTCCCTCTCGAGGACCTTCTCGACGTTCGTCTTCATGATGTCGACGACCTCGTCGACCTGCGCCTGCGTCTGCTGGAGGCGTCGCTGCGCAGCTATCTGCTGCGGCGTCCTCGGGCCGCCGACGATCTCGCCACTCTCGCTGCCCGCACCGCCGCTGCCCGCAGCAGGCGTCAGGGAATCCCCCGCAGACCTTAAAGACCGTTCGAGTCGAGTGAGATAGGAATGTTGGGGAGTTTTAAATTTTAGAAGGGGGAGAACTGAAGCGAATTTATCTCTAACTGATTTGAATGCCAGAGGGACAATGAAGGAATTTTGGAAATACCTGTTGAATCGACATATCATGAGTTTCTTTCTTTCCGACACTTGGTGTACTTGCCTAAAATACCAATGTAACAAGTAACAATATATTTGTATTCCCTTAGTTGTTTCTAAGATTTACCTACTTAGCATCATATTCTAATTGGGACTACTCGTGAATTAATTTACAAAAATCTAGTAGGTACTTATCCACAAATTCATAATAATATGAATCAGCCCGAAACAATTACTGCCATGGATAATACCACTCAAGGCATTTATGGATTTATTTTTAAGTTTCTCGCCTGGAGACCTCAATCATACCTCAAATATCAAATATGTACCTTTTGTACCAAATCTTTCAATTTAGTACTAATACTTATCCAGTTATATCTCGCTAATGTATGTACTAAAAGACAGTGGAAAGGGTGATTGTGATTGGAAGCTCAGTTTCATTATGAATTACAGTACATAAGAACAAGATCACAGTAAGAACAGTACAGATCAAGAATGGCTGTTTGAGTTGGCAATATTGAATTTCATTTTTAAATGGTACAACTGGTAATTTGAATTTGCTATTTCAAATTCAAATTTCTGGTATTCTTTTCAAATTTATTTATTTAGAATGGTTTTCACGTTACAACACGATATTTTCATTGGAATGGCGTTCTTTCGAAGCGGGATTTATAACCAAAAACTCTCTCGAAGCGACATACCAGCAATTTCAGGAAATGTTTCCGGAGACTTTGGTCACTTTTGCTGTCTTTCAGCAACATTGCACACGAGTAGTTGAACGTTATTTAAACACAGGGAGCGTAAGCAAACAAAAATCAACTGGTAGACCTTCTACTCTAAACGAGGAAGTTGTCGAGGATATCAGAACTCGAATGCAAACAAGTCCTCGCAAATCCTTAAGAAAGCTCTCCCTTCAAACAGGTTTGGTCTTTATGCCTCGTGTTCAACCAATTTTCATTCTTACCCATGACTTCCACTTTTCCATGTTGTTCTAACTCACGGTTTTACAGGTTTATCACATGGAAGTTGCTCCACTGTGCATAAAAAGAAATTAAAGTACCACCCTCACAAAATTTCCATCGTCCAGTCATTAACCCCTCCTGATCACCCGCAGAGAGTTTTATTTTGCAATTGGTTCAATGACGTATTAAATAATAATGATATCCTTGACAATACCTTCTTTTTCGACGAAGCCTGGTTTCATCTCAACGGCTATGTCAATAAACAAAATTACAGAATTTGGTCAGGTGAAAATGCTTACGCTATCAGAGAGACACATTTTCAGTTAAAGTTGGTGTTTGGTTGGCAGTCTCAAGGACGCGGGTGTATGGGCCAATATTTTTTAATTTTACCGTCAATTCGGAGAGATATATCCAACACCTTTTGAGGCCTTTTATAAACCAATTAACAGACGAAGAGCGTCAAATTGGATATTTCCAACAAGACTCAGCAAGGGCACATACGGCTCGTGCTACTATGGGATATTTAAGAGAGAATTTTGGCGACAGAGTAATTAGTCAGGGCATTTGGCCAAGCAGGTCACCAGATCTCACTCCATTAGATTTTTCGTTAATTGGGCTCTTGAAGGACAATGTCTTTAGGAACATATTGCATAGTGAAGAAGAGCTGCAAGAGGCAATAGTTCAAGGAGTGGCAAACATTACTCCCAATATGCTGGTGAATATCTTCGAGAGCCTAAAAAGGAGAGTTAATTTTTGTCTGGACCAAAATGGAGGGCATTTTGAGCATTACCTTTAGCTGTTTAATTAAATTATTGTTCTGTATTTCGAGTTTCATTTTTAAGCGTTAATTTTTATTCACATAACCTACAATCTTATCGCTGATTGTTATGTAAAATTTTTGTCAAATAAACATATCCGGTGGTAGTGTTGTCAAAATAACAAGTAAAAAATTCTCTAAAAAGTGTTGCCAACTCAAAGAGTCATTCTTGATCACCCAGTATAATAAATAAAGGAGCAATTATGAGCAAAGGTAAACTGTAACGTGGAAGAACAATGTTAAATAAACCTAAATTGGAAATGGCAAAGAAGGTATGGTTAGTCGTCAACGTTAAATGTTAATGAGTCACTAGGAACATTCAACTTCAAGTACAACGCCTTGGCGTCATTTTTGGAGCTTTATTTCTCCTTTTAAACTCCTATTTCGTTAAAATTATTCTAATTTAACAATCTTTCTATAACTTTCGTAATATTTCAATTATTTATTTAGGCTCCATGATGATTCATCCAAAATTTCCATTATGAAACGAATGAGGAAAAGCATCACAATATTAAACAACAAATTAAAGATAAATAACTAGACAGAACTAATATAGAATTCATTATAGAATTCTGTAATTAAAATTCATCTGACTTGGCCTTAACTGTCGAAAAAAATAAATTTGGAAAAACCTGACAAACCCCTCCAACCACATACCTATACACATCGCAATATACATCGAAAAAATATATATAATTCATTATTATATTACTATATTATATTTAATACCAGTGAAACGTCAGATTGTGGACACCTCCGCAATATGGACACATAGGTTTACGGACACTTTTTCTATGTAACCGTCAATTTGCCATAAGATATTAACGTAAAATTTCCTCTATAATAGGGACCCTCTCTAATCTGAACATGGACAGTTTATTTGCGGAAAATGTAGACACTTTATTTTGGTTTTACCTTATTTTAAGCCGAAAGTATGTTTTGAAACACCTGTTAGCTTCAATGGAAATTAATGGATCCACTAAACATTTATCAAAAAGCATAAATGTTTTGCAAGCGATTACATGGATCTCAAATCTTGGGAAATCGTAACACAAACACCATTCAGCATTGCTTTAGAAAAGCCTGGTTCAATGTGCAGAACATATTTCAAAATATGGACTAGCCTCATTAAAAGAACTCCTAACTGCTTGTCAGTCCTAAGTTGCTTCTGACGATTATGACCAAATAGACACTATTTTATCGACGGAAGATAAATGATTGCAATATTGAAGCAATGATAAACCACTTTCAACAGCCAAGAAAACTTAGAGTGTCATGAGAAAGGGAATTACTCTGATGCTCTTTTACGGTATTCAGAGCTGTTAAAAATTTTTTGCTTACAAGAAAATTACGCTGAAGGATTGAGTTTGATTAACAAATTTCAATTTCATTTATAAGAGCACATTGTGTCCAAAAAACAATTAAAAATTACGGATTTTTTTCGGTAACACCAGCTGTTAATTAAATACAATTATTATTGTTAGGTATATAAGTACATATATGAATATTAAATTATGTATTACATAATATACACATATATGTAGGTACATTAGTATGTACATATATTTGTATGATGTATATTATGAAATACATGTGAAATAAAAATTATTCTTTTTCAATGGTTTCTTTAGTTTGTATACTTCTAATAAAGTAATTATTTGTGTAAAACCATTTCAATCAAATTATTAACAATATTCATGTTTAACTCCCTAATGTGGACACCTCCTTAATCTGGACAAAATTTTGCTCCCCTGGGTGTCCGTATTATAGAGGTTTCACTGTATAATGTATAATAAAATGAAAACTCTTTTTTGTACTTTTCTTTTCACCTCATTTCTTTTCAGTTTCAGCTGCCAAGAATCTGAAGAAAATCAATCAAACAAGATTCAGTTCGTCTTCCAATTAACACATGGGAGAAGCCCCTACACCGTCCCACCCCCGCGTATCCTAATTAATCTCATTTTTTCGATTTCCTTAACGTTTTTAGTAAAAAAAAAACAACCGCCCCCGGAGGAGGCCTGCGAGGGACGTAAAAAGCGGGTCGAGTGCGCGTGCGCACTCCCATTTCCCTTTAAAAATCAATTCTCGCCACCTACTTTAACACAAATATAATGCTGGAAACAAGCTAGATAAGAGAAGAAAAATGAGCGGAAGATAGAAAACCACACGAATTATTAATTGGGAATTAATCGGCGTATCGATTAAAACGGGCGAGGTGAGAGGAAAAGGGGGCATAGTGATAAGCTCGCTGAGGCGTTCCGCTTTCATGGAAACGATAAAAAAAATCGTTAACGACAAAACGACAGCAACAACGACAAGAATACGTAAAATCCAATCGAAGATCACATCGACAGACTCGGCCGATACTACCCCTCGTCGGTCCAAACGCACCACCCCCGAGCGGGGGAGCTCCCTCCGCAAAACAGTACATCGACTATCTAAATTACACACTTACATGTTCCTCAGGCTTCGCTGAAACTTATTTTACGAATGGAGAAACACAAATAACGAGGGAACGTTATAATATTATGCGATTTCTCGGCCGTGGCTTATATCGATCGTGACGTCACACTGGCGCGGGGCGCAGACGCAGTGGTGGCGGGGGCCGGCGCATTGCCATAGGTCAAGTTTCATTAATAAACCGGCACGGCCAGGTGGGGGGGCGCGTGCGCCCCTCGCGCGAGTAAAAAAATTGAAATCCCACTTAAAACAAAAAAAAAAATAAAAAATTCCAAAGTGTTCCTTGAGGTGGTGGACGTTTTTGACCCGTGGCCATTTTGTGGGGACATAACCTCACTCATTCTCGGCGCCGCATTGGCCAGATCAGGACAGTCGACGAATATGGCGCCGACGCGCTCGTTTCGTCAACAAAATCAGTCACAAAGCGCAACAAACTTTGCTTTCTAAAGTGCCAAATTTGAAACATATATGTACTTTCTCAATGTGATTTTTTTAAAAAAGTTAACAAATGAGTTACTAACGACTACCTCTTATTTTTTTCGATAGGTATGAATTATTCGATTGGAGAGTCCCTTCATGCAATAAGTAAAATTCGTTTCTGCATGAAAATAATATTCCTTGGCACATTGGCATTTTAATACAAATTGCTTACTTTTATAAACATTATCTGCAGAATTAATAGACTGTTGGAGTTGAAAGTCGGTTAAGTGGTTTAGGAGCGTTACCTCTTCTTACTCTCCATACAGTTTGCATCTCTTAGAATCATCTGCTAATCTCCGTTTTGAAGTCCTACCATTTGCGGTTTCCAAAAACTACCCAGGCCTTTCACGATGAATGAGCTATTTGCCATTTTCGGAATCACCGAATATGGTGCATTCACTTTGCTTTTGGCGAAGGAGCATTGGCGAATTTGAGCGCCAATCAACTACCAAATCAGCAACGACAAACTCATCAACAGTTTTCTGAGCGGATATGCCTTTATAGTCCAGTCATCAGCCATTTTCGCGTTGAATTTTGGGAAACAAGGTCGATTTCTTTAAAAATTGGGATTTAGGTAGTATTTATAACGTTCTTCAAAGTTGAACTTGTGCCGAAGTGTGCTTTTTCCTTAGGGGTGGACACCACCCCTTATAAGGGGTAAGACACTTTTTGATCAAAATAAGCCGGGAAATCGATAGACTGACCAATTCTAAGTAACTTTTGTTCTATAAAGCTTTTTTGTAAAGTTGATATTTTTCGAGTTATTCACATTGATTGAATCTACACATTTTTCATTGAAAAACGAATGTTTTTTAACAGTTTTTCACCAATAACTTGAAAATCTTTCATTTTATCGGAAAATATAATCAGAACAAAAATGTAGATAATAAAAAAACAAAGAGACACGTTTTTGAATGACCTCTGTAAACCCAATAAGGACTGAGTTATTGCTCGTTGAAACATGGTTATTTTTTGAGAATCGCGAAATTGAAAATATTCAACCTTCAATAACTTGAAAATGGTAAAATTTTTAGGGATAACTCAATCGAACTTTTCTAAAGTACATAAAGTACCCTTTAAAATGAGTACTGACATAAGTCTTATGCATAAGAATTGGCTGATTTATATCAAAAATAAAGTAACACCTTTCTTGTTTTTTTAAAAAAATTTAAATTACACCCTCGTCATTACCACCCTGATAAAAATTAAATGTAACCCACTTGCCTTTAACTTTATTTAGGTATTACTAATAAGATCTATGTGGTTTAACCGGTTTAGAATGCTTATTTTAGAAAAAATAGTTGTTTAAAATGACAATTGCATTTTCGTAATTTTAGAAAAAAAAAGCATTTTTCTTAAATAATTCAAAAACTATTTCAGATATAAAAAACTGTTTTAAATGTTAATTGCAGGGTTTGTCTCACTGATAATTTTGATTTTTTATGTATCTTTGTATCATAAAAATGAAGGAGATATGGCGTTTCGAAGTTTGCATTCGCGTACTGATTATAGCTCATCCAAGCCTTTTGAACGCAACCCTTTTCAAAACTTCGCATTGTAAAAACTTTTATCTAATTTGATGTTAAAGCGCTTGGAATTCTCTACAAAATGCATTTTTTAAAAAGTTTCTAGCTTGGAAAGCAAGGGTTTTTTTTTTCGCTATTTCATAATTTGAAATGGTCTCTATGATACATTACATTTATTTTTATCGTGAATAGCTCGAAAAATATCAACTTTACAAAAAGCTTTATAGAACAAAAGTTACTTAGAATTGGTCAGTTTATCGATTTCCCGGCTTATTTTGATTAAAAAATTTACTTACCCCTTAGAAGGGGTGGTTCCATCCCTAGGGAAAAAGCACACTTCGGCACAAGTTCAACTTTGAAGAACGTTATAAATACTACCTAAATCCCAATGTTCAAAGAAATCGAGCTTGTTTCCCAAAATTCCACAGTAATACGGTATTTTACCGTTGATGACTGGAGTATTATCAACGGTTCTACCAAGTTCTATCAAACCTAAATGTGCAGAAATTAATAATATCACTCATAGATGGCGGCGGCACTAATATCTGTTCTATCCTCCAATTTATTCTCGCATTACCTGTTCCGCGCTCATGTTTTATTTTCATTCATATTCGTTTCAAAGATGGCCGTGATACGAGGATGTAGAAACTAGGCTACCTGATAATATCAGTAGCATAGGGAAAATAATAAGACATCTTTATTTTCTCTATGATCGTCGGCTCAGAAGGGAGAGGGTGAGTTAGGAATAGCGTCCCACCGTCGAGGAGCGGCAGGAGAGCACCGCAGATTATCACCCCGAGTGAGTAACTCTCTCTTTTTCCTCTTTTGTTTTCACACCTTGCGTGTATGTATAACTAACTGTTTTTGCGATAATGATAGTTTATTAATAACTGAACGCGCTGTGACTGTGCGAAAATATGTAGGTTATTTGTATATAGATGCTTGCAATGGACTATTGTGTCTAATCAAGCTCGAAGTAAAAGTTTAGTAAGTGTACCAGTGTTTTTTTTTAAGTAATATCTTATCCTAGTTACGGATATCTACCGCTATCTGTAACTTCATGCGACAGGAAAATACAGTGTGGGAGGCAGTACAAAGAGCAGTGGGTATTCCTAGGCCTTGCAATATTGCCAGTACTTCTACAATTTTTATATAACAGTATACAGTATACTCCAGCAGTGTAATTGGTTGAGACAGTTTCCATCCTTTAATTGTATACAGTGGAATTCTTATGATATCAAATGTTAGGTGATATTTTTATGGCTTCACTGTAGTATAGGTTACAATTTCGGCTTCAAGCTAATAAGCTGTTTACATAACACTTGCTCCTATAGAAGTTCAGAAACAATATCTAGATTGATTGTTATCTGAAGTGAATTCATTTTTTCCACTATGTGCAATAACTGGTGAAGACATTTTTCCACGGGGAGAAAGGCTGAAAAACAGCTACCTTCTTGAAGGAAGAAATTAATATAAATGTTCTGGTGGAAAATAATATGCTTCTAACAAGCAGTTTAATCTAATTCAAATGGGTATAAGTCAGTTAGGTATCTGCTTTCAAAGCAACCCAAGTGCATTGTTCATTAATATAAAGGATCTTTAAATACCTAAGGAGACCCAGTTGGTTTTTATGAAAATATGGGCAATCTCCAGTGGGCATTAACTGATTATCTCCACTAAATAATGTTTTGCAAAATATGAGCTCACAATAAGGTAACACTGATAAAAGCTGTTAGGTAACTACATTCTTTAGATTAAAAGGTGCATAACAAGTATTATTTACATTTTTACAAACATAATTCACATGACTTGTATTTTCGTTTCAGTATCTGTATGTATGTTTCAGTCTGTCGGATGATGCAAAATCCCCCGAAATGGCCGACAGCCAATCGCAACAGACGCTCGAATACCAATGGGCGTATTCGATAATGGACTCGTCGAGGGTGTCGACGTTCCTCATCTCGATGCTGCTGATCGTGTACGGCTCGTTCAGGAGCCTCAACATGGAGCAGGAGGCGAGGGAGCGGGCGGCTGCAGCCTCCGCCACGGAGTGCCTCCTCGGGGGAGGACAGAGCGCCTCCGCTCAGCAGCAAGAGAACGTCCAGACGCTCGACACCGTGCAGGCGTTGTGCCTGCCGCTCGGCGCGAGCGTCTCGCTTTTGGTCATGTTCTTCTTCTTTGAGTCGATGCAGATGCTGTTCGCTATCTGCACTGCAAGTTAGTGTGTTGTTCGATCGAATACATTTGGGGGATCCTTTGATAATATTGAAATAGGCACGATTCGTATTCAGGGATTAGTTATTTGAATTTATTTTTGGCAGTAGTTCAAAACTACATTTGGGGCAAAGAAATTGGCAAGCTTAACACTTTTGACTTTGATTGCATATTTTGGACGTTTACGTAAAATTTGAATAAAACGTTCATAGTGTTAATTATATTTCACAAGCATATTGCTTCCCTTTGACTATCTTTATAGACAGTTTAAAAGTTCATATGGAAAATATATATGCTTTAACACAAAATTTTGCATCACCTCTTAACATAGCGTTGTGTACCTTATGTTATAAACATAAGCTTGTTAAAGAATATAGACTGTAAGACTATATAGATGTAGACTGATATAGACTTGTGAGAACCAATTTTTCTCGAACTGATGGACAAAATATAAACTTTCATAATATAAATATGTTAATCAGTATGTAGGTACTACAGATTTACATGTATTGTATAATGCATATTTTAATATGTAACACAGTTAACTCTTCAAAAATTAAATTAATTCAATGAACTATTTTAATGGTCTTATATCGAGTCTCAGGAGGATTTTTGAGACTCTGAACAGAACTGGAAACCATATTTGAAGTTGTCTCCAAGTGATCAAGGTCCAGGTCCCTTTCTTTTCATTTCTAAGCACTCTTTCACAACTCTAGCATTGTCACCTTGTTATAATTTAACTGTTTTGGCCTTCATTACACTTTTTTAGTAGTATTTCTACATCTAACTCAAACAACATTTATTTTTGGGTAATGGTTTCATGTTCAAGTGACATTGCTTTGAGATGTGAGCATGAAGGGTGATGCAAAAGTTTTGAGACTATTTAGGATAACTTCAGAACGTTATTTTATAGTAATTGCGACGGTGGCGCTGGCTTTCCTCCTCCTGCCGATGTGTCAGTATATAACGAGACCTTGCTCGGACGGCAACAAGTTCTCGTTCGGGGTGTGCGGTCGCTTCACCGCTGCCGAGCTGCTCTCTTTCTCGCTCTCTGTGTTCATCGTCTGCATATGGGTACTGACAGGTGAGTGGCCGATATTTATCGAGTCTTATGTGCCATTACAGACAATCATATATTACGAGTAGATCTGATCAAAAAGCGAAATGATTCCACTCTCTAAGTCAAAGAGCGCAGTCGCTTTAAAAATTCGCCTCCATTTAACCACCAGATGAAAGTTTATATTATCACGTACGGTTCCACTTTCTGAGTGAGAGGGCGTAGCTCTAAAAACTCACCTCTATTATAGTATTGGATAAAACGCTGGATGATCTTTAAAATAATTATATAACATGCTTACCTGACTGGCGTTATCGTGTCCATCAATCGATTCCATTTTTTTGCAGGCCATTGGTTGCTTATGGACGCTATGGGTATGGGTTTATGCGTTGCATTCATCGCTTTCGTACGCTTGCCCAGCCTGAAGGTGTCTACGCTGCTGTTGACCGGTTTACTCATATACGACGTGTTCTGGGTGTTCTTCTCCTCCTACTTCTTCAGTACAAATGTTATGGTCAAGGTAAGGATATTGATTGTAACTGTCTTAGCCTCTCTGAAATTAGATGAGTTACAGCTTGTGTGCTAAAGGCCATATAGGCACTCATACTTCTGCGAAAATTGTTTCGTGGTTATATTGAAAATTAATAGTGTGTATGTTGTACTACACATCAATTATAAAAAATTATAAAGCTCAATATATTTGGCCTATGCATTCCAAGTTACCAAGTTATACCGGTAACATATGTTCATGTGTTGTGTTAAATGGTTCTCGGGTAACTAATTTTCTTTCTGTAGGTTGCGACAAGGCCCGCTGATAATCCAGTAGGGTTGGTAGCGAGAAAATTACATCTCGGAGGAGCTGCCAAGGAGGTTCCTAAATTGAGCCTGCCAGGGAAACTAGTTTTCCCCAGTATACATAATACAGGACATTTTAGCATGTTAGGTGAGAGAGTAAAATGATCAAAACATGTCTTACTGTTAAATCACATAATTTGTACAGAATATGTATATACTGTACTGCTTGTAACATTTAGTACAAAGCTACTTTTATTACTGTTGTTGTTTTAAGTTGTTCTGTACATATTTTATTACCTGTGTATAGATAAATCATTATTATTTTAAGGTCTCGGCGATATCGTGATGCCCGGGCTGCTCCTCTGCTTCGTCCTGCGTTACGACGCTTACAAGAAATCTCAGGGCATCACCTCGGGCTCGAGACTGACCTACTTCCATTGCTCCCTGTTGGGTTACTTCCTGGGACTGCTGACCGCAACGGTCAGCTCGGAGATGTTCAAGGCGGCCCAACCTGCGCTACTCTATCTCGTGCCGTTCACGTTGCTACCGCTCCTCACGATGGCATACTTAAAGGTAACGGTCATACAAACTGAATTTCATTTATAGCAAGGTAATAGCAAATTTACCCAAACTTTTCTATTACTTTGCCTTTAACCCGCCATGGTTGCAAATTACTGTTTATTTCTGATTAAATATCTTCAGGGTGATCTGAGGAGGATGTGGTCGGAACCGTTCAAGGCGCTCGCTATTCCGAAACATCTGCAAGAAGTGTGATAAATTTTTGTTTGACTGCTATTAGGAAACACAGATATCGTAACTAATCGTTATGCATATGGATCATCACTGTTTTTCTGTGTGCATGGGAGGAAATCTGATTAATTAATTAATGTTAATTTGTAAGTTTCAGCATCTCTTGTCAATTTCAAACTACTTTAGCTTTAGGAAGAAAAAATACGAAATCTAAGAACAAAATGCAGAATAAACCAAAATAAGGACAGACAAAACCGATGTGTTGGTTAATATTATTATGGTTCTTATATGGTGGAAGTGTGTATAAGGATATACGAACATTCGTTATAAGACAAACTTTCTTTCCTTCTCTCTATTTTCTCTTTGTTGTTTTTTAGAACGTTTTTCACATTTTCCGTATTATTAGTTTATGATGATTGATAGATTGTTTTTTGATATTTGTTATTTTTTACAGAGTAGTTTGACTAGGAGTGAAATTGAATATTAAATAAATTCGGAAAAGTTAAGTTTCATTTTTCGCTCTTCCTTTAATTTAAAACTACAGTAGAACTTTTACTTCTAAGGGTGAGTAAATAAAAAAGGCACATAAACAATTAAGCAATATAATATATATTTATTTACATTATCACATATTAGGAAAAAGCTGTAAATCCGAATAGACACTTCTGTAAATAATACCTATTTACACAAATTAAAAAAATAAATTCGGGTATATACAATTTTCTAGAGCCATAGAGAAAAAGAGGAATCAGAAACACCTGTTGTTAACGTTACAAAAGAACGGTTACCCCGTTACCAAAATTTTATTTCATATTCATATAGTTTATATATAGTTACTTCTATTACATAAAACCCTTATAGTCTGCAAGAACGTAATAAATAAAACTCAAAAGATTAACGGGGAGGGGGGAGTAGGAGAGCTGTCCAGATAGAATTGATTTTCTTTAATTACAAAAATCTAATTAAAAATCATAGTTATAAAATTGATTTCTTTAGACTTTATAATGATCACGGCACATGTATAAATATATACACAGACATACAGAGCGAGTGATCTTAGGATTAGAAGATGTCCGGACACATCGACCAGTCCTGTTTCTCCTTACATTCCCAGTAGGTCCCCTTGTAGATGTGGTGTACGACGTCAGAGTCGTCCTCTTTCGTCTGTTCGAACCACACCGGCTTGTACGGCGTATATGGACGACCTATAACGGTAAAACGAAAGTTTTGTTTGTGGCAAAAACTTGGGTTGCTGACCAAACTAAAATAATTTTTATTAAAAATCTGAGTTTTCAACAAAATATCAACCGGCAATAATTTAGGAAATGGTTTCATTAAAAGTGGCTAATGTTTCAATTCTATTAGTGATATCTTTGTTTCTAACGAATAACTGGCATATTTTACACCATTTCATCAAAATTCTGAGAACGCCACTCACTATATACTAAAGCATTACGGAAAACAAACTGAATATACTGATTCGTTGCGCTTCCTCCCTCAATCCTACTCTCTATCTATACGATTCATACCTGCCGCGGCCGCTTTTTCGGCCTCCTCCTCTCTCTTCCTCCTGACCATCCTCTGTTTCTCCTCCAGCCTGAGTTTCTCCCTGTTCGCCTCGTCCCACATCCCGTCCTCCATCAGCCTTTGGTCGGGCCTGAGGCGCGAATCGGTCGGCGCGACCCCCTCCTCGGGTTCGTTCAGTTGCGTCGCCAGCAGCGTGAAGTTGTAGAACTTCTCAGAATCCTCGGGCAGCGGCGTGCGCTTCCAGGCGAGTATCGACGGGCCCGTCTCGTAGATCGTGTTGTTCAATGTACCCGAGGTGCCCGTCACGGGGGCGATCTCGACCTGGTCGTCCCACGTGCCGTTTATTATCCACCTCACGTTGCCTGTCGCGTCCATCACGACGCCCTTCACGCGACGCTGAGAATCGCGAGTGAAGTACGAGTATGGGATGTACTTCAGGACACACTTCAGCCCCGTCACTTTCGGGCCCTTCCCTAATATCTCCATATCACCTGAAATAATGATTGGATTGGGAAAATTAGAATTGCACATTAGCACCTCTATTTGACATTATTAAAACCAAAGATTTGGAAAATATGTAGCATATTGCATTGGTGCAAAAAAGTGCATATTCCTTGGAATATTGTATACATATTCTATCATATGCAATCTATAGAAGTTTATAACTGAAGACCTGTCAGTGGCAGTACTAAAAGAATAGGTTTCAATCCAAGGTACCTTATACTTTTAGTTGCCTAACAATCTACTAAACTTTTACAAGCATCGAGGATTAATAGACAGCAACTCATTTGTCTGCTGTGTAGGATCCAGCAGTTTGTACCTTGATTTTTGTTAGTACTTCATTCATTTTTTGAAATAAATTGCAAGGATGCCATATTTTGTTTATATGCATGGTCAACAGTCGTGACTGGTCCAAAAGTATTCATTAACATTCAAATTATCTACAATTACATTACATGAAATTTTTGCATCAACACAACAATAACTGCCATGGAATGGAGGCTTGGTCAAACATCAATATTATGATAAACGATAATAACAAGACCTACGTCTTACAGAATGCATATAATTTGTATTTTTAACTAAATATTGTATCATAAAACTTACCATGTTGATCCACCCATAGTTTTCCAACTATAATATTATGTACAGTCGTAGTAACTTTCCGCCAAGAATATTTATTTCCACTTTTTACAAATTCTACGTTAGCCATACCTAATGGTATAACCTGAAATAAAAAAAAAGGACAATCAACACGAAGCAAACAGTAAAGTTCTTAAAACTGTTTCAAAATCTTAAAAGTAAATCTCACTTGTACCGAATTTACGACAAAGTACTGGGGTCGAATTGCTTAAAATTGAACAAGACTGTCATAGGTACATTCAAAAAGAAATTTTGGAACATCTGGATCAACATTATAGACTAGTTAGAAATTGATAAAAATGAGCAAACTGCAGTTGTTGGTAGATCAAGATATTGTATGTGGTGATTTTCAAACTGGTAATTTCCTTTAGTCTCAATAGGGAGATGTAGAAGAAACGGCTTCTGTTACTTTAAACCTATACACAAACCTATGATCCATACAATATTTATGTGTTAAATGATATTGGATTTACATCCATTCATGTGATGAGTGATGCAAATTTATTAAATTAGCAGGGAATCAATGTACAGTCGATATTGATCTGTAAGCCTTGATTTGGGCACACACCTAGGAAGTCTACCAATTTTCTCGTTATACCAGGGCATAATTTATCATGGTTACAATGGACAGAAAAAACCTGCAATATATGTGCAGTTCACTATAGAAACAAATATAAATTTCTGAATCTCCAGCAAAACAATTCTTTACATCTGATTATCTATCTCGGACCTATGAAGAACTAGTCTGATTTCATTTCACATTCGCTTCCAATAAAATAAAGAAGTAATGGTAACGAATTTCCCTTGCCTGTAAATATTTCCCCCTAAACTTGGACGTCATCGTGAACTCTTGCCAACACTGCCAGTCTTTACCCTCACAGAACTGAGCCACCATCGGCGGGTGATGGGAGACCTGCTCGTTGATCGCTCTCCAGCCGAGGTCGTCGGTCCTGTCGCACTCGTACGTCTCGCCCAGCAACGGGTTGAACGGTTTGCCTGTCCTCGTGCTTGTCGTCGAATACGAGGAGATCGTGAAGGCGGCGACGTAAGCTAGCTGCTTGCAGGGATCATCACACCTGAGAAATCAGTTTCGTTAAAATAAATGAAATACACAGATATATGGTACAGTTATTGTTATTTCGTGAAGGAGAACTTCAGGGTGCCTAACACCACAGCTGAATAAGGGAAATTTTAAGTAACTTCGATATGTTTGTATTGGGCACTGTGGGATGCTTCTTATAAACATTACAAGTTAATAGAACTACATTTGAGTTCTATGATTTCAACCGATAACAGATTTTTCAAATTAGTGAGTACAACAAATTGTATACCTCTTGCTATAAAATGATATCTAGACAAAAAGTCTACTGTTTTGGTTAATTGTGGCAGTTATGTCGTCTATTTTAAACTTTGTAAAATCATTGAATTGAAAGATTTAATAGGTTTTTCAATAAAATTCTTCATGTAAATATTAGTTTTTTGCCAGATATTTAATGTGCCTCTATTATATGTAAATGTAGTGTGCAGTGCAATATATAAAAATGTAATTTTATTGCTGTTTCATCAACTTTTTTGACTTTTATGAATCTCTTACTAACATAAAAACCTTGTATTCCCTTGCATATTTTTCGTTCTTATGGTTTACAAGTAGGTACTCCTAAACAAGTAATTAATTCGCTCATTCTTACTTAACCACTCACTTCGCAGCGGCATCCAATATATCTGCATACTCGTAATCCTCTGTAAGACGTTGCAACATCGACAGAGGCTCGCTGAAATTGACTGGCATGGGTATCTTTGACAGGTCCTTGCCTATGCAGTTCTTCATGATGCTCCATAAGTTCAGGGGGTAGTTCGGCTTCTCCGGCACCCTAGTGCGCCTGTTCCGTTTGTTTGACTGCTGGTTATTCTCGTCCGTTTTGTCATTGGCACCGCCGTTGTTCACCACCGCTTGAGTCTCCTTGTGAGAAATGTTCGAAGCGTGTTTTCCCGTCACAACAACCACCTATACAACAAAACAATGTAGAGAGTACATAAAATATTTATGTGTTAGATACCTGTTTAGTCTCTTGTGTCTCTTCGGTCTCGCTGGAACTGTCGGAGCTGTTACGTCTGTGCCCTGTGCCAGTTCTGATGTTTAACGTAAAGTGATCATCGGTGTTGACTTGGTTCGGGGTGCCGCCACCTTCGGCGAGGGCGTCATAAAACTCGTTGTCGTCTTCTTCCTCGTTCTCGCTGGCGCTTACTGGAAATTCAATTATTTAAATTTCACTAAAGTTGACAAGAAATTTAGAGATTCGAGATGATTGAGTGTTGCTGTTTAGTTATGTCAATGTCTAGTGACAGTGAGTGAAAAAATATTTAGATGAATAGAAGTAATCATTTTCTATTATACTTAACAATTAACCACTAAAAACAAGATAACTAATGTGTTTCTTTAAAATTAGGTTTCATTGGATGGAGTACATTGTTAATCCTACAAAAATCTTTCCCACTGGTCTGTTTAGTATTTTAAACGATTGTCAAATAACCAACATCTGCATGTAGTAAAATCCTCTCAACAGAGGTTTTAAATCTAGAACTATTTACAGTATGTAAATTTTATGCCATTTCAACATCAAGTAATTTACAAATAGTTTTTCTGGATTTCTGGTGGATTTGTTTATATTATTTTATTACAACCTGTAAATATATGTATCCATAAAGAAATATCTCTTAGATAAACTACCAGACTGGTGACAAATTTAATGATAAAAATAATCTCACTCCCAAAACACCATTGTGAACTAGTATAAGTTTTTAACATGTATTTCAAGGTATTCTAAGAAATTATTCTAATCACGAAAGTAGCTGGGTTTACTTTAAGTGTTATTAGCCATCTACAATTTCCATTTGTTTAATTAACAAATCCGCAGCACACACTGTTGACAATGGGGGAAAGCAATAGACAAAAATGGGAAACAAAATTTTTCTTTATTCAGTTGATTGTCGGTTTGGGCCCCCTGGCCACCATCAGATTTACAAAAGAGACTATATTAGGAGCTACCCTCAAATAGGGTTAGTTGCGATTTTGCCACAGCTAGGCGTTTATCTATTTATGACAGAAGGTGACCTTCTTTTGGAGTAGTTCATTTAACTTTTGTACTAAGTCTAGTCCCTTCTAGGGATCTAATGATGGCCATAAGGTCGAATCCTATTTCACATGTAGTTGGTGAAAAAAGCATTTTTTATGATTCCAGTCTTAGTGGTTTACTTTTCCATTGCTATTGGATTAAACCATTTATAGCGTGGACATTTGACTAAAGTTAAAAAACCACTGAACATGTATTACCTTCAGTTAAACTTATAAAACTCTTGTCGACTTTTTTATATCAGCTTTACTGTTAGGTGCTACTTAAGTTACAGCTGTTGTTACGATTTTCTCATTCGATTTGGTGATGGTTCCGCTTAATTCCCACAAATTGGCTAGGGATTTCATTACAACTCGATCGTCATAACAAGGCACGCGTAACGAACGGCCTTTGCTAGTTAAATTTGTAATTTAAATTTATTGTTCATGGCATTTGGTGGTTGAGACGTGCAAACTTTTGAAAACATTTAGTGATACAACAAAAATCAAAATATTCTTTTTAAAAAGAAATAAATAGATATTATTTTTCGTTGATACAATTTTAGCATAGTCTACGTCTACGTTATGCTCTAAGTAAACGTGACATCATAAAGTACACCTTTATTAACAAGGCAACTAAATAAATTTCCTATCCAACTAGTTCAGTAGAAGTTAAGAGCAATGGGTCAATGTTGAGGTTATGCCCACGAAGCTGGCCGTTATATTCAGTCTTAAGACAGCGCAAGTTAACACTGATCAAGACAATATGGTAACCGAATGTGTAAGCGATAAGCGATGCATTATTTGTAAAATTTGTCACAAATATTACATCACCTCGAACGTAAGGAAAGTTACTTTGAGTTTGAGGTTAGGTCAGTGTCACTTACACTTATTCTTCCCAAGGACGATCCCGTGTGAGTGATTTTTCATCGCCGCCACTTTTGGGGGAGAAGAAACTTAAGAAACAAAGCGTCGAACAGGGAAAAAGTAAACAAGACCGTGACCTCTCGCACACACGTTGCACAAACACACGCGCGCACGAGATAAGAGAGCGAGCGCCCGCTCGGAAGGTTTCCCCTTATTATAAAACCGAACGATATGTAAACGTATTTATAAAAATGTGTAGTAGACACGTAGGAAGCGCGCCACGACACGATTTTATTCTGGTGTCGAGAGATTTTTCATATTGCATCTCCCATCCCACGAACGACCAAGGTTAATATACAAATAATCCCGATTGGTCGTCGACGTTGTAAATGTCGACTCTCTAAGTCGCCTTTAATTATTAATCAAATCGAATTAAGGTGGACACGGTTCTTCGATCGCGACACAGGGATCGATCTTTTCCGAGTTAATAGCATGAGAAAAAAAGCGGGGGACACTTCCCTAGGGAACCATTTAAAACTAATCCGAAAACAATTGGCTGCAATTCAATCCAGAAAAACAAAAAATATCGCAAGAGAACTATTACACCCTTACCATGGGGCTTATATATTCTATACTTATAAAAAAATTAAAATTTGCATGTTGGAAGTGATTGATAAGTGGTAAACCCGATCAGATACGGTTAGGTATACTGAAAGTAGGTACATCACTTCTACTACAGCTATTACATTTTATAATTTATTATTGAATGTTTAATGATTACATCTCTGATTGATTCACAAGGTTTGACTGTGTTTTAGTTGCACCATTTCATTTAAGTAATGAGCTTTCAAGGAAACTTGTGGATTTAATTATTTATATCTCAAGATTGTTATTTATGTAATATTACCAAAGGCTTATTCACAGTTTAACAATCTACCCTAGATTGAATAATACAATGTGTTTCAAAATGATTGTCATCTAGTCAGCTGAGGAATTCCCATGTAAAATAAAAACCCATCTTGCGAAAATAGGAGTTTCTACTAACTATACATAACCTCAAAATAACCTACTTAACCTCTTTCATCTTCTGGTTTTTCTCTGTCAAAGAAAACGAACTTTAAGTATTTGTCTATTAATAGTATTTGTTTTGGCCCTGAAAAGGGCCGTTAATTACCAACTGTACCGATTGCCAGTTTCACAATAAATGTTCGAAGTATCACTTGTTGTCAGAATTAGATAGGTTCCAATCAATAGAGCGCGGCACACCAAAAATTACATGCATAGAAATTCCAACGCCAACTAGATGACAATCATTTTGAAACACATTGTATTAGGAGTACTGCAAAATAACATGGCCGTGTTTTTAAAGTGGAACACCGGTTCGAGTACTCGAACAGGAAAATCGCGTTTTAAAATGCAGTTCGAGCAAACAGTCGAGCGTTTTAAAATTAACAAACTTGCTCGAACACCGGCTAGAACAAAATTTTCATGCACCGGGTCGTGAGACGGTGCATCGGTGTATGAAACGACAGAACAAGGAATAGACAGAAAATGGGACAACGAATTGAATGTTTTGTAATTTAAGTTAAAAATTATAGCTCAAAAGAAACTGAAATTATGGAAGTGACCAAAATATGGAAATGTTTTCCTAAATAGTAGGGTTGGGTTTTTGACCGGTTAAAATCTTTTTGGTCAATTGGCCGGGAATTTGACCGGTCAATTGGCCAAAATTTGGTCAAAATCTTGTTTTCTATGAAATAAGCCCTATAGGGTTTATTTGATAAAACTAATATGAAACAATAAACAGGAAAAAAATAAGGAAACAGTAGACTCATTAGGTAAATATATTAGACAAAGGCCGATAGATAATGACCTGGTTGTCTTCAATCTATTGCGCAATTTCGTATGTGTCATGCCCCAAGTAGACCAGTTTCTCTCACATGAAGCTGAAGAAGCTGCCATACTTAATAATTTTGCAGCTGCAACATATGAGGCACAGTCAGCTAACCAGTTTTTCCACCAAGTAGCTGGTGTTACATGTAATGTGGCTCTATATATAGACATAATAGATTTTGCGGCAGTACAAATTATAGTTTTTCCAATAAAAACCGACAAACAAAAGCAAGAAAGAATAAACGCTTTTTATTTAGCAGGAGTTTTTTAGCAAGATTTTGACCAGTCAAATTCTTTTCGGTCAAATTCTTTTCGGTCAAATTCTGTCAAATTCTCGGGAATTTGACCGTGGTCAATTGGCCGGGCACAACCCTACTAAATAGTAAGTGTAAAACTGGAGTCCTTGAGTAAAAAATTCATATTAATCAAATCCAAATGCATTATAACTAGAAGAGTAATTAAATAAGGATTCAACATTTTGTTTTGGATGTTTTTGAGATGTATACAAATCGTTAGAAGTCAAAACATTACAACTTGTACCTTAGACTTGCACGGATACCGTTTTTAAATGTCACTGATCGAGCAAGTGCTCGAGTGTTCAGTTGAGTGTTCGAACACATTGTGTTCGAGCAGCTGGTACACTTTAAAAACACGGCCCATATTACAGATCACTTTCAAGCAGAATTTTCCTTAAACTCCTAAGTTTAACATAGCCTTCTTGGTAAATACTCTAATGATGGTTCAAAAATGTTATTTGTGATGAAAATCTTAAAACGAAACATTGAGCACACAACCCACTTAAATTAACTAGATTCTAATAATTCAATCTTGGTTATTATTATTCCCAATATATTCTATTTTAAAGTAGTACTATTACAATTCAAGGATAATATGAACATCATGCCACTAATTTGTACCACACTAATTAGCAACAAAATAATTTCCTTTAAAACACGCGAAAATCGTTCAGTAACAACTGCTTCATTATTTCTATTTTTGGGCAGAAAATTACAAACTAATTTCAACCAATTAGGTGCCTTCATACTATCCTCTAATTGGCTTTTTTTAAAGCAACTTTAAATTTTCTCAACTTTCGGCAATTTAAAAGTTCTCAAATAAATAGGAACGCGAAAAACCTTTTTCGCACTTATTCGCTTTTGAGTTGATGAATCAAACTCCAGTTATGGAACAATAGCCATTTAGAAACAGGAGATAATCGGTTACAGATAAAAATGGAGAAACAAAAGGAATCAAAGTCCAGCATGTCAAATTGATAGTATACAGAACAAAGAAATTTTTGTAGTCTTGCTCATTTAAATTTCGATTACTGTTATTAATGAAATCGCCATGTATAATATTTTTCTTGAATATTGTCTAAGTAAACACTATAAAGTACCATTGCGGAACCTGTCTCGAAACCCATAAACAAAAAAGAAACTATTAATTGTCATAGTATTTCATTAATTAGTTTTTATCTGGGTATAGCCTTAAGTCATGTCACACCAAAGGAAACACAAAAGTTAAAAAAAGTTCTGGATTTATTATCCTCATGTTTTGGGCACATTAGACACACGTTCAGCAAGTTCTGCTTTAAAGGGGGAACATGAGCGATGAGCCCAAGATTATGTTTACAATGATTTATCCGCCACATGTCTGATCTGTTTTTGACCATTTCGTTTCTTTTGGTGAGATGTGACTTAAAGCTAGACCCAGATTGGCGATCCCCACTTTCTAGGACACTTACTTTTACATGAAGGTAATTGGTTTGACTTACTTGCTGGCCTTTGAGTGTGAGCGTTCGCAGCCTGTTCCAGCTTCGAATGTTGCTGGGCGAGAGTCTCGACCATGTCCTGTAGTCTCGCTCGCTGCTCCTTCTCATGCTGCAACGCTTTTATCAACTTATGGCCATGGTTTTGTGCTATTTTCAAATATTCAACACAACTCTGTAACAAAAACATAACATCTCATACTGGAGATTTATGTTTGTAACATTTATTGTTAAATGGCTCCCTCCACCACTTACGTTCAACATGGCCGTCGTGGCGATCCTGAAGAGAGTCGCCCTCTCGCTGACCTCCTTCGCCTTCTCCTGGAACACTTCCAGGTCGGCGCCCTTCTCCATTTCGATGAGGGGCTTCCCGAGACTCTTCCAGTGCTTTGTGAGGACATCGGCGCACGTCTGCATCTCCGACAGCTGCGCGTCCAACTTCCTGACTGTCCCAGACCAGTCTTCTAGCTCGCCAGAGTCCTCGGTCTCCTCGTCTTCCTCAGACTCCATGCTTCGTCTGAAATTCAAAAATAAACTAAATATGTACAACTAAAAACATGAAAAATACAATGTGTTTCAAAATGATTGTCATCTAGTTGGCGTTGGAATTTCTGTGCATGTAAATCTTGATGTGCCGCGCTCTATTGATTTGAACCTATCTAATTCTGACAACAAGTGACACCACAAGAATAACTTCACAATCAGAAGACTAACAGAAAGAGAGGTCCGATATGGCCCTCAATGACCTTGAACGCATGTGCTTTGGTATTTGCCGATTTGTGCCGTACACACCCGTTCCTCCAAGTTCCTCCAAAGTCCGACCGACAACCTACCTGATTATCGGACCTCTCTTTCTGTTGGTCTTCTGATTGTTAGTTATTCTTGTGGTGACACTTCGAACATATATTGCGAAACTGGCAATCAGTACTGCTGGTAATTAATGGCCTTTTTCAGGGCCAAAACAAGTACTACAAATAGACAAATACTCAGAATTCGTTTTCTTTTGACAGAGAAAAACCAGAAGTTAAAAGAGGTTAAGTAGGTTATTTTGAGGTTATGTATAGCTAGTAGAAACTCCTATTTTCGCAAGGCGGGTTTTTTTACTTCACATGGAAATTTCACAGCCGACTAGATGCCAATCATTTTGAAACACATTGTATATGTAAGCTAGTAGAAGTCCTTGTCTGCTGCTTTAAATCAAAGTAACTTTAAATACAGTCTTTAATAATCAATCCTTTTTGACTTACATTGCTCTGACTTTAGCCAGCTCCAGTGCGGTCACCCACGACTGCCTCTCGACCTCCGACCCGGCTTTTATGTGGAAAGTCTGCGTACCTCCATTGGTGATGACGAACGTGCACGCATCCACCGTGTAGATGAGGGCCCCCTGCAGGGATATGCTACCGCGGCATGTGTGAGCTGCCTCCGCTTGATTTCTGAAAAAGAGAAGAATGTAAGTCGCACCGAAACGTACGGTATCGAAGTCGTTCATGAGGTATTCCTAGGGAATGAGAGTGACGAGTGCTCGAAACTAGGTTTAGTGTACCGAATCGAAAAAATAATACAAAAGGATACATATTTTGAAATAATTAGAACCCAGATGGTATGTTGTTTGTTAGTTTTCAGGTATTATGATTTTGTGTCATTCATATCAGTCAAACAATCGGATCTCAAAAAAGAACTATTTAAAAATACTCCTAACACACCCTATAAAACTATATTCTATTGGAATAGTGGTATTTGTTTGAAAAAAAAAACATTTTATTTCCGAATCAATTTTCCCATTGACCTCAAACCTGAGCATGATTGTTACTGGCAAAAATTCATAGTTCACTTCATACACATAATTCTTTTATGCTTATAATACATGATAGATGGCGATGTTGTGCAGGGCCCCCTTTCGTCAATGATCCTCCGCTTCCTCAAAACTTACCCATGTCGGAACCTCCTTCTTCTCCGTATAGTCAAGGAAGGTACGCCTCCATTGTTTTCGGCCCTGCACAACAACAACATAAACGTTTAAAGTAAATATCAAATCTTTTTCTTTCGCTTTATTATTTTTTTTTTGTTTTCATGTTTTTCGTAGCAGTAGGGAAAATTCGCATGCTCACGTGTGTCTAAATTAATAGATCAAACTACCAGGTAAGCTAAAATGTTCAAGCACGGTCCTATTCGTCGCTAATTGACTTAGCTCCTTACACTAAATTGGAGGAGATGTTTCGTAATATGGAGAGGAAAATTTCATTGGGTTTTATTGGGGGGCTGCTGTAAAATATCGTTAATAACGTTATTTTTAAATTTTACGTGTGATCAGGAAAATTTACATTCCTAATTGCATTACATAGGAAAGGTTGTTTTTAATGAACATTATCAATAATAATGGGTTAAAGGAACACTGTGCCAATAAATCAAAGTCCGATGTGACTTTGAATAAAAGTAATGAATGAGGAGATCTTTAAAATAAGTGGTTGAAACTGTACTGGGTTTATAATGAGGCTGTACTGTATAATTTGATTGAAAAAAGGATCACTAGCATAGTCAACTTGAACTGTTAAAAATCAAGAAAGTGTTAAGTACCATCATTATGATAGATCTTAAATGTGATATTGGACAATGATTAACTATCAAATTAACAGAATCAAAGACTTTCTTCATATATGTATGTCGTTATGGTCTCTTAGAGCTTTCCCAGTCTGATAAGGTAACCTACCAAAATTTGAATTTTTCAGTTTAACACTGTGGGTTTAACCTTGTGAATGACATTCAATATGTTAATTTTATATGCATTATGGTATAAATAGTCACCTTTATCACAGGATTGACAATAAAGTAGTATAATATATTTGGGGTGTGTATATATATTTTTTTGCCACTGCAGAAGTTCAACGGCTGAATCATTTAGTTGGAATCCTTGGTTACTGGACTGTGTAAAAATGTACATATATTGGATCTCAAAAAAAATATCACATACTTTAAGGAGCATTGTCCAAAAAATGTAGAAAAGCCTTAATAAACATGAGTTCTCAAATGGGACATCTCCGAAACAGGAAAAGTTTTGTGTCAACACATACAGGCAATGTAACTTATAGGCAAATAATGGGTAACCAGGTGACCAACATTCAGACAGTTCAAATTCTTATAAATAAATTTTCCATGTTGCAGAAGTAGAAGGGTATTTAAAATTGTCTAATGATTAAATTCTCACTTGGATAATAAGTCAATAAGAAAATTTTGTTTGATAAAAACAACTGATGGGGCTCAAAATTGCAATTATCATATATATTAAAGAGCTATGAGTAGTAATTATTCTGTATCAAAGAATTCCACAATGCAATTAAAAATTTTTACTGAAGGACTATTTTATTGACTTAATACCATCAAGTGACAATTTATCATTGGACAACCTTAAATACCTGCTATTTCTACAACACGAAAAATACATTCAAATAAATTGAAACTGCCTGGAAGTTAATTGTTTGCCCATTATTTACTTAATTAATTTACTTAACTTGGACTAACTACATCAGTCCTTTCTCTGTTTTAAGGAATTTTATAGAACCCAAAAGCATTTTATGACATAATCTATACAACATGAGCATCACAAATAAGATCAATCATTAAATGCATTAGGTATTGAGCTGTTGTAAAGTTAAGATTAATTTCAACCTCTTATCGGCATGTTTTTCCAAAAGTTATTAATGAAATTTACACTTTCTGACGTCTCACAGTAAATCTACACCTACCAGCTACAATCACTTATCAATAATAACTTCACAATTACAAGCTAATTACCATCCAAGCAAGGTCATAATTAATAAATAAAAAAACACACCACCAGTCTCGACAACAGTGGTGGCTTTTGACTAGATCCACGAGGGATAAAATCCATGTCTGTTTGAAAGCGGTTTTACAATACAATATTTGGCATCTCGGCTTCTCAGCGGCAAACCTGCCAGGATTATTCAAAATTGGCTTGGATAGATTTTTACATTTATTACAGCCTTTATTAATAGAATATTACTTAGAGTTGGCATTTGATAAGATGAGATGAGACAACTGTAATGGATTTAGTACACTGATTTAGCATTAACATAATGAATCATAGTATTTGTTTTGTGTTAAGAATCACATATTCCTCTATCTTGGAATGATGGGAGATTTAATTATTGGAGTCTGATTTATTGACTCCTTTGTTTTTGAGTTGTGTTAATATGGGTAAAGTTCATATGACCTTCCAAGTAAGGCCTGGTATTGGAGTTTCCAGGTCTCAAAATATGGCAAGAAAAAACCTAATATATTAGTCGTAAATTGAGATATTTCCCAGTTATGGTTTTATACGGCCCTCGGCACGTCACAGCGGTCCGCCACTGCTCTAGAACCGTCTACTCCTGCGCAACCCCCGGACTAATTACCAAGGCACACAAAGGCTCACCCCTCACACACTAACTAACGTAACAACAAAAGGAATGTGATTAACGTTAATCAACCTGTAATAGGAGAGGTGCCCGTTCTGCAACACGAACCACCTCCTCTGGTA
Organism: Cryptocephalus moraei; assembly: GCA_946251905.1. Classification (NCBI taxonomy): domain Eukaryota; kingdom Metazoa; phylum Arthropoda; class Insecta; order Coleoptera; family Chrysomelidae; genus Cryptocephalus; species Cryptocephalus moraei. The sequence continues at coordinate 41,236,053 of OX276452.1, forward strand.
GCCCTTCAGGTAGTTCGTCCACTTGAAGAGCCAGCCCTTCATGACCGGCTCGTTCTGCGGGTTGGATTTCGCGTTCACCCCGTCGCCCATGTTAGCGGGGTACCCTCGTCGGCTTCGTCGCAGGAAACGGTCGCGCTTTAACACGTCTCGACTTAATCTGGCTGATTGGCTGATTCGCGAACAGATACTTACACGTCCTCCATGTTTCACGAGAGTGACGTAACGATTGTCAAAAACCGGGCCAATGGCGTGACGAAGACGCAGTGCTGCCAATACAACGGACGCGAAGATAGGCAAGCATCAATACACGTGAAGAATCGATAAGGAGTTCTTAGGACTTTTGAGTTATAATCGGTACTGTTATCGTGACGGCTCTTTAGTATGCACAATAAAGTCTCTTTTACACGAAATAAATAGCTGAGATTAAGAAATTAACTTGTTATAGGTCACTGAAACCGGTCTCTTTAAGTCTTTTTATTTTTATCCATTGATATCATCCACTTAAATTCTTTAAGAACGTTTTACAACTTTCTTTGACACCGTACTGTAGTACTTTCGTGACAATTAGTGCTTCAAAAACAATGTGGGAATTTTAGAATCCCTTCTTTGGGCTTATATATATGTATTTGGAAGTCTTCTGAAACAGTTTAAAGTCTCTTAAAATCCATTGAAATCCTTCATCTGTCCTTCAGCTTTTGGGAATGTATTCAGTTAATACAAAAATCACTTTTGTGGAAACAATTTTTCCATCTAGTTACAAGGAAAGGGAGGCGAATTTATAACCATCTAAAGTCTAAAGAACCCTTTGATGGAAGTTCCGTCTAGAAACGTGCTATCAAAAAGAACTCTGAAACCATTAGGTAGTTTAGATAAATAGAAATCTTCACTGATGTAAAGAAAATTCCTATTAACCTCTTCACTCAAGAGGTAGGTCCTTAACAAATAACAATAATCACAACAATAAATTTGAAAAAATACATCTATTTGAACACATTACAAAATATAAATGCTATTTAGGTACTAATACAATAAGTACAAATGGCAGGTAGGTACCTTATACAACGATGTTAATCTTGACTAGATATCCACTCAATTAACTTTATCAACGTAAACCATTCACCCGTTATAAGATCGTACAGATGCAACATACTTCCCCTTGATCGTGACTTCTACGTCTCCTCCTGGAAGTATGGATCACAGGAGGTATCGGATTCATTATAAACGGCCTGGGTCCGTGATGGTGGTGATGCCTATTATGGTGTCCGCCAAAAGCACCAAATCCTCCGCCATGGTGGTGGTGGTGGTGATGGTGTCCGCCGAATCCTCCTCCATGGTGATGGTGTCCACCACCGAAACCGCCATGATGATGCGTCATTGTACTTGGGACTTAAATATATGTACGAAGTAACTGCTACAATTGTACAATCGCAAAGTGTAATTGACTTGAGACTTGTTTAGGTCGTTAGTAGCTGGCGTTGTGTATCGACCTTCTAAAGTGGTTGTTTATAAATATTTTTTGAAATAAGTAGCCGATAAGATAAGATAAGGATCCAATTGTGTTTCTGCGAGCGTGAATCATGGTGGTTTTGTTGTGAAATAAATCGATATTACAAGAATATGAGATGAATCATTGAACGTTGTGAGTACTACCTAGGAACTTCGCCACGAATTCTTGATGGGTGATGTCCAATATATTGTTCATTAAAAATAAACCTATTTTATGTTACCTACTCAAATGAACGGAAGTTTATTTAGGTAGAAACGTACCGTTAAAAATTGTAAATTTTGTTATTTATATATCTTATGCTGTACTACGATAAATTTAGAAATTTTAGAGCTCCATTAGGTAGGTATTTACCTTATAGTCGATATAGAATGCGCATAAGAATTTTATTTAAGCTTCTAATTATAGTTCTTACTGGTACAAGAGAAATAAGTTAACTGAAAAAGATTACTTCATGTTTCAGTTAATCAAAATAAAATTTGTTTGAATCATTGATTAGTTGCTAGTTTCCAAATTATTTAGAACATTGGTAGAAAACTTGTCAACAAGATCATTGTTTTAATGTCTCAATTTTGTAATTGTAAGAGATTTAGTATTAATTAATATTCACTAGTCAACTTGCAATTGCGTTACAATTACTAAATGATTTAATTACAACTAATACTATCGTAATAGTATTTGTTTCAAATTATTCCTATTAAACAAGATTAACAGTCACATAAATAGTACTTAGAAAATCAGTTCTCAAATTTTATCTTATCAGATGAATAATTATTGATTTTTTTTTTCTAAGGAAAAATATTGATTTTTCATAATACGTTTAAAATGTTAATCAGATAATTTTACGAAAAAAGTAATCTAATTTAAACACATCTTAAGATTCATGAATTAATGCCTTAACTTAAGAGGTTTATTACGATATAAAATAATGTACCACTTATATGTTGAGGTCGAAAATAAATGTTAAACTAAATACATAATATGGATCTGTTTTAGAAATTTATGAAATTCGATTCAAAGGTTGTATCACTTGTGAAATTTTTACTAGAAAACAACCAACGACAGTCAATTCGGTGGAATGGTTTTGGTTTAGCCTGATTTACGATTTACTGGAACATTATATATATGTATTTATCTAATACAATACGATTAGTCAATTATTGTGAATTGATTAGCTGATGTGAGCACTAGGCCATGCGTTCATGCGTAGCGTAATTTATATAATGCGGATTACATAATAAAATGGAATTTAAATTTTGCCGGAAATCCCCCTCACCCAGTCAATTTAAACCGACCAATCGAATCACAAGACAAAATTGACAGTTGACTCATCCGCTCGCTCTTATTCTAGTGTTCCACGTTCCACGGCCGTTTGCCGTTTTATTTATTTGCATTTCGGCGTCGTACATTTGCGCGTTGGACGTTGTCTGATGTAAAACGGCCTGTATCAGTGTCCCCATCGATAATTTCCCGTATACATTAGTAGGAGAAGTATCGCCGGTTCATTCAAAGCCAGCCACTGTTTTATTAAAACGCGCGTGGTAGTTTGTGTGTGTGTTTGTGAGCTAAGAGAAGGACGATGAGCGCCCCCGTGAAGAAAGTGCCGATCCACTTGCAGGTAAACTGAGCGACAGCGGGGGGAGACAGGTGTCCCGTTGTATTAATATTATCTATGCCGGTATCGTTACTAATATATATTCCTTCCTTAACGGCTCTTCCTGTTTCTAAAAATAGTCGCGCCGGCTGTTGTATAACCCGCACGTATTAATGGGCTGGTGTAGGGAAGGAATGTCTCTTTTTTATTGATTCGACTTCGAGGCACACCAAAACGGAAATGATTACTTTCACCCTCTCAAAGGGGAAGAGATCTCATAACGAATGTTAATTTAAAACTGGATAGATTTGAAACGAAAATCAAACGACTTTTATTTTAAATTTTCCCAAATAAAATAATAATTTAAAGATACAAGGAAATTCGGCAGTCAATTAATATCTCGTAGTAATGAAAGATTTACATTATATTAAACAATCCACAATTTACCCTCCTACATTTACATTACAAATATCCGTTGCTGTCATTTTCAATTTGTCAACACAAATTAATTGAGAAGACAGGAAGACCTCCTAAATGATTGGCAATTAGTTGCTTGTAATCACTATACCACTCATTAAAGTCTAATTAGGCGAAAGTCTATGTAAAGTATGCTGGTTTTCTATGAGCAGACGACCCAAGAACGAAAGAGTTCACTCACTTTGCCACAAAAGAAATTAACAGATTCAATGACCGTACCAGATGGAAGATGGGTAAAACAAACAAATCAATTCACCAACGTCTCGCATAAGTTATGTTATCAGGATGTGACCCAATAGATGGGCATTGTAATGGAAAATCTTGTATGAGAAGCATAGTTTTCCTACTTTCCCATAGGAGGGAAATGCATAACACAATGTCTGCTTGTACTTCATAAGTTAAGAATTGATTAAAGAAAGTAGTATAGGAATAGTACAAAAGAGATTCTTCGAAATACAACTTAGCATTTGAAAAGGTATAGTACCATAACATCTACCAGACTAATCAGACAAATGTCAAATATTATTGATTCCTGAGTCTTCAGCAGTACCTATATGAAATATTCAGGGATGATATAGTTAAAGAATCTGAATATGAAACTTAATTTTAACTTTACCTTTTGTTTTAATGTTTTAATAATCTTTAAAATAATTAGATTTGAAGTGTGATATGGGATATCTATGTTTCTTTCACTGTAAACCCATCACAGTGACTCAGCTCTTATTCTAATTGATTGATTTAGTGGTCAGCATTTGGTTAATATTTTAACATTTTATTTATCTGTGACCTAAATCTTAACTTGTTCTCAAATATAAGATTTTTTCTATAAAGTTTTATAACAGCTCACCAGCAATTGGGGTGTGACTCTGCATAGTAATTAGGTGTTTCTCTAGTCCATTTTCATTTGCATAATTTTATGGACACTATTACTGTTAATATCCTTTTTGACCTTTATGTGACTTATATATTTTAGATATTTGTTAATAAAACCACGAGTTTTGTGTTTGCAATTTAGCTTGACTTTTATTAAAGAGTTATCAGTTGTATTTATGATTTATTGTAAAGTAACAAAAATTATCAGCAGTATATGTTGTACATAACACCAATATATGTTCTTATCTTACTGTCAAATTACCTAATTCTTGAAACATTTTTAGTGCAAACAAGGAATATTTGGAGGACAAATTCGAAATGATGGTTTATTTTTATTTTTTACAAAGGATCATAGGAAGACACCTAAGTCAATTAACAACCCTATTTTTCATGAAATATGCATGTTACATAAAATCCAAGCGTTATTAATACATCTTATTCCCTTTCCTGTTCTTTACTAATATGTGCCTTTATTAATATTCCCCAATTTAATCATTCCCATTTTTGTCTTTAGAGTTCGCAGAACAGGCTCTTCATCAAGAATGGCAAGATAGTGAACGACCATTCGATCATCGATGAAGACGTCTACATAGAAGATGGGATAATAAAGCAGATCGGTAAAAACTTAATAATCCCTGGGGGTACGAGGACGATCGACGCGAGGGGGAAGTACGTAATGCCCGGCGGGATCGACCCTCACACCCATTTCGAGTTTGAGTTCATGGGCAGTAAGTCCGTCGATGATTTTTACCATGGGACCAAAGCTGCGATAGCCGGGGGCACGACTATGATAAGTAAGTTAAGAGAAGGAGTAAAAGAGTTATAAAATATTAGTACACTAATTACTAATCTACTATACCTCAGATTGCTTCAAGGGTATAATAAAGTTTTACTTAGGGTTTAAAATAAAATCATGTCTAAAAATGTCAGATAAAGATATAAGTATTACATCAAAAATTATGATTAGGATGAAAATTAGGATTGCATTAGAATCCTGTTAATTTCAACTTACTTTTAAAACATAAGACTTGCTGGTAATCACCTCATTTAATCCAGTTTTTATTAACCAAGGTAAACATTTACTTTTTTTATCTAACCTAAATAGTTAAAGTCACATGCTTTAAAGTATGTTTACAACATATAAACTTATTTGCAGAAATAATGGAATGTTCAATAAGGAAAAGTATGAACTTTTCATTGTTTATTATTACAGTAAATAAACGAATTCTGTTGTTAATTCAAATACATAAGGTTCCGCTTTTTAGGCTTGGCAGGCTTAATTAAAGAAGTTTAATTAGATAAGTAAATAAACACAGTATAACGGGATATTAAATTAGTCAAATGGGCTCTGCCTTTACAAAATTTTCTATTCTCATAGTTTCTGTGAGAAGAATTGTAAATGCTTTTCCATATTTGGATGGGAACTGGGGTAATAACAGTGAAAACGTAATTTCACGCAGAGCCAGCTTGAATTATATTCTTAATTGGCGTAATTGTTTAACCATTTAATTTGCGCGCACTTAACGAAACAGTGAGTCAAAGTATGAAGGTGTGGAGTCATTGTTAATGGTGTAAAGTACCAAATAAATGAATAAGTAAACGCAATTGTAGTTGTAATTACATTGGAGTTTAAAAATAGGAGGTTCCATACGTAATTACCTTGTATATTTACTAAATGATAAAGTGATGGTCATGAATTGATGGTTGGGCAAGGGAGTGCAAATATAAAAAATCAGAGTGTAAATGTCTTTTAAACATTCAATTTCTGGAGCTACCAAAATATTTACTATCAAGTAATACAGTGGTGTAATGGGAATTGAAGGGAAGTTAAAAAATCGTGATGTGTTCATCAGAGTACTTTCTCATATATAGGGGTTAATTTAAGCAACAAACCGAAAAACGACAAGTACATATAAAGTACCCCTCATAGTAGATTTAGCCAAAAATGTTACAAAACTTTTTTATATATTATATCTAATGTAGAATAGATACTCGAAATTTTATAAAAATTCTTGGAGCAAATTTCGGGAAAAATTCAAAAAATTGAAGAATGATACAAAGTGCCTTTCACAGAAGATTTTGCAAAAAACGATAGAAAAGTATATTTTATACTAATTCAAGGGCAGAACATATGTTCTAAATTTAAAATAAATTCTTGTAGCAAATTTTGAGAAAAATTCAAAAACCGAAAAACCACAAGTAGGTATAAAGTGGTCTTCACAGAAGATTTAGCCGAAAACGTTACAAATCTTTTTATACATATTTAATTGCACAATAAATTTTCAAAGTTTAAAAAGAATTTTTGGAACGAATTCCGAGAATAATACAAAAAACCAAAAATCGACAAGTATAAAGTATCCATCACAGAAGATTTAGCCAAAAACGTTAGAAAACTTTTTTATACATATTCAATAGTAGAATAAGTATTCAAAGTTTAAAAAAAATGTGGAGTAGATTTCGAAAAAAATTTAAAAAACCGAAACTTGACAAGTATAAAGTGCCCTCCACAGAAGATTTAGCCAAAATCGTTAGAAAACTTTTTTATACCTATTTAATCGTACAATAAATATTCAAATTTTCAAAAAAAAATCTTGGAGCGAATTTCAAGCAAAATTCAGAAAACCGAAAAATGACAAGAGTAAACTACCCTTCTATCCTGGCCAATTTTAATGAAAAGCTTATTTTCACGTCCTGGTATAGTACAAAGTCTAAATACATAGTTTTGACCATTTGTGGTTTTTAGTTTTTGAGAAAATCCTACCATAGACATACATACACACATACATACAGACGGTTTTCCAAAAACATGTTTTTTGGACTCAGGGGACCTCAAAACGTTCAGAAATGCTAATAACTCAATTTCTAAAAATCGACCCGATTACAACACTCTCATATATGAGTACCTCATATGAGAAAGTAAAAAGAGCTATGTTCATTTAGTATATGGAAAACTCTGATCACACAAATGTAGATAGTGAAGATATATAAAATAGGTATGACGTACAAAGGGCATGACATGATGTAATATTCAGTACACATTACCTATCACCAAAGACCAAAATATATGCAACAGAATTGTATAAAAATAGGCGTGTGCGTGTGCGGATATCAGGGAGTTCCAAGATCTGTTCGCGAAATCATACATTTAAAACGCATTGTTATGTTGACAAGATAATCCCTCACAATTATTTGGAGGTTGGTGTAATTACTTTACCATTGTATTAGGTCATGTATGCTACGATGAGATGTGTAATTGAAATGGTTAAAAACAATGCTATTTATCTCATTTTTAAGTTTTGGAAAATCTGTTATACATGTTTTTGAGTTTGACTATATGTTTCATGTGTGAAAACAAATATTCCCACAAGTAGGTATATGGGTAGGTGTGTATACAATTTTTTGTTTAAATTTTGATCTGATAATTTCAAATGTATTTGAAAAATTCTTGCGATATTCTACCCCCAGTACATACTTAACCGTCTTAAACTCCTTCATTTCGCCTGTATTTTCAAAATAAACAGTGAACTTGTACACAGAATTCATAGTTCTGATCGCAAATAATTTCCAGTCGATTTCGTGTTCCCGAAGAAGGGCGAGTCGCCTCTCGACGCCTACTACGAGTACCGTCGCAAGGCGGACGGCAAAGTCTGCTGCGACTACGCTCTGCACGTGTGCATCACCGGCTGGTCCGAGCAGATCAGGAGGGAGATTGAGATGCTGTGTAAGGACCACGGCGTAAACTCGTTCAAGATGTTCATGGCGTACGATTTCATGCTGGACGACGGCGAGCTGTACAGCGCTTTCGAGCAATGCGAGAAGCTAGGGGCGCTCGCCATGGTGCACGCCGAGAACGGGAAGATCATCGCTAAGAACGCCGAGAGGTTGATAGCCAAAGGTAACAGTTAATGCCAATTTATAGGTAAAGAATAGAATTTTTAGGTGGATTGGTATCCTCTAGTGTAGTAGAATAGGTGTTTAAGATATTGAATAGGTAGAATGTTAGAATACTTCGTGCTGTCTGACTAAAAACTGCAGGATTGTAGGAATGTTCAATTTCAAGTATGATTGTATTTATTATTTAAAGCCCTTATTTTCTAAGAAAAATTGTAGGATTTATTTTGTGCACCTCTCAAATACTGATATATTGCATGTGATTATGCATATTGATTATGTAATAAGATCCCAAGGCATAAGATGGTATGTAATATGCATATTGACATAAAATAATTATTGCATTGTAGGAGTAAAGCTCAAATCCAAGCTACTATTAACATACTAAAATAAATGGAATATGTACATAGTAATTTGGAGATTAATGCATATTTTACTCTTTAAGGTGTTACTGGACCAGAAGGACACGAATTGTCGAGACCTGAAGAAGTGGAAGCGGAGGCTGTGAATAGGGCCTGCGTCATAGCGAAACAGGTTAGGACATGATTAAATTTGTGATGGATAATTAAAGAATCACCAGTTTAAACAGTATGAGGTTTTATGTAGGTCATATGAATATTTACTCATTTTTATACCAACTATTCTAGGATGTATTGTATATTAGCAACTGTGCAATACCATATAAATGGCGGTCAGGGTACTCTATCCCAAAACTGTTTATGAAAAATTGTTGCAATTATTATTTAAGCAAATTACATTTATTTTTTAATGATCTTTAACCCAAGCAACATTGTCCTTTTTTTTAAACAGCTTGTACATTAATTTTATTGTTGAAACAAACTACAACATACAACTACAATTCTATAGCTCAGCAGAACATTTCAATGTACAAAATTTGCCTGTAAATTTTAAATAGTGCATGCATGCAACACATTGAAACATAATGTTAACTTTAGAATAAGAACACGCATGTACATAGAGTACTTTACTCATGTATACCCAATTTATAGGTTTGATTGATATTTTTATTTTCTAAGTGAAATGCATGGTCCTAAGCTCTTATTTCGTTTTGAACTCTTAACTCTTCTTTCCTCTTCAGTTTCTAGTATTTCAGTCTTTAAGCGTCCGTAGGTAGCATGTCCACTGTACGTAGTGCACGTGATGAGCAAGTCCGCGTCGTTGGCATTAAGCGACGCTAGGCGTCGCTACGGAAATGTCCCGATGATATTCGGGGAAACTCTGGCAGCGGCTCTGGGCACCGACGGTACCCATTGCATGCATCAGTGCTTCGGCTACTCTGCCGGTCACGTCCTGAGTCCCCCGCTGAGACCGGACCCGTCGACGCCAGCGTTCCTCATGAGTAGCCTGGCACAGTAAGTCTGGAAGGGGTGTTGGTTGGTTTGCTTGGTTTTGAGATTGCGGTTGTTTTGTCGCACTTTGCCTACTTTCGGACGTTGGTGCATTGTGTTGTTCTTTGGAATGTTTAGCATGTTGAATCATAGCACGTTACAACTCGATCCATTTCATTGTGAAGTATTGCTTACTCTTTGGCGAAAACTGGTTAAAAATGAGTAATGACATTGATCTCAACGAGACTTCTCCGTACCTCCTCCTCGTTCCCCTAGGTGAACGCTCCGCTCTATGTCTGCAACATCTCCTCAGAGAAGTCCAACGAGATAATCTCCGAGCACCGTACGAAGGGTCTGAGAGTGTATGGCGAAGTGGCCATCTCGGCTATTGGGGATGTCTCCCATCCGGGCGACATTAACGCCGTCACCTCGCCTCCGATCAGGTCCGGTTCGGATCCGTCCTGGCTCGTGGCCCTGCTGGCTTCGTAAGTGGGGAGAGAGCCTCCAAAATTGAATTAATTTACTTTCTACTTGTTTATGCCTAAAGTATATGTCACAGTAATCTGTGAAACGAGAAGCATTGTGTGGGCATGAATAATGGGTATTGGGGATTTAAGTGTTGAGGTAAATTCATATTATGTTATGGATATGACAGGGATAATCATATCCATAAAGGGAATTTATTGTAATGTAGGTTGTTTTACATTGAATACAAGCTTTTTATTTACTCTCTAATTTTCTGGAGGTTAAATTAATGTTGTTTGTTGCTTTGATGCTTTATGCTGGGTCCTGTGTAATCATTTTTATATTGTCATTTACAATTTTTTACTAACAATTTAATATAACAAATCATTGCTGTATTACTAACAACTTTGGATTCGAATATTTTTAAATAATTAGAAAATATGTGGCTGACTAAGTAATGTAGTCGAGGACACCAAACAAATAGGACTTATTTATTACCTATCAGTTTGACAACATTTTGTTTTCTTCCAGACAACTATAAAAATACACTATAAATAACCTAAATTGTGAAGTCAATTGTTGTTTAGAGCATAAATTTGATTTCAGTGATTGTTTTATCATGTGGTGAGCTGCCTTCTTACAGATATTTACTTATTAAATCTAGGTCAGTGTTAAAGTCCATCCAAAGAACCAATATATCTTAAGATGGATTTGTTTCATAAGAAGTAATGTTATATAGAGGTATAGTGAAGTTTGTGTGCTACATTCCATTGTTCCTCCAATCTCCACAAACCAATGAACATATTATTTCAAGTCATTCCCAGGTGCCTTTATAAGTGACAGTCAGCACATAAATCAGGGAATAAAAATAACATATTTTCTTCTTGCTGGACCAAACTGGTTATAAGAGAGTTCTACTTCATATGTATTCATATCTGTCCTGATCTAACAGTTCAGACCCTTTATAAATATAAAGTCTTTCCCATCTTGACACTCATCAGCCGATCGTTTTCCTCAGAGATGACCTGCAGGTGACCGGCAGCGACAACTGCACCTTTAACCGTTCTCAGAAAGAACTCGGCAAGCATGACTTTAGGAAGATCCCGAACGGAGTGAATGGCGTCGAGGACAGGATGTCTGTCGTGTGGGAGAAGGGCGTTAACACTGGCACGATGGACCCGATGCGATTCGTCGCCGTCACGAGCACGAACGCCGCCAAGATATTCAACTTGTACCCGAAGAAGGGGTGCATCGCCGTCGGTTCGGACGCAGACATCGTGATATGGAACCCGGGGACGAGCAGGACCATCTCCTCCCAAACGCACCACCAGGCGGTGGATTTTAATATTTTCGAGGTGAAGTTGGTAGTAGTATGTAGGGGGTGGTTTCGGGGTTGTAAGGACCTTCTGGGCGGTCCACCTCTGGAGGCCGTAGGCTTTTTTTGACAAGGTTCTACTATGTTCAGGAAGTTTCAAATTTTCTGACACATTGAACCATTTAGGGGGTAAATTGTTTAAAAATGTTTGTTTAAATAGGTTCCTATCAACTGCTCTGAAGATAAGTTTTGGAAAAGTCATACAAAACCAAAAGTAACATACAATACCAATGTTGACTTGTAGAAAGTAGTAACTGCAAAATTACAAAATACAAGCTACACTATGAATAGCTTTGAGGACAACAACACACACATTTTATATTTCAAATAAGTAAATGAAGGAAAGCACTTATTGAAAGTCTGACTAATCTAAGATTAGTTTATGGAATGTTTGAAAAAATTACAATGTCCTTGTATTGTTTTAATTTTTATTATCTTAGGAATCCCAACTAGTATATTTAATAATTTCATTTTATGTAGCAATTGTGATACCAGTTTGTAGGATAATCATCAGATTTAAAGAGATAAATAATATTGATACATATGGATCACGAACTTACATAACAATTGTAATAAGAATACATTAAACTGTTAACATTAAATACTTTTATGTTTCAGTTAACTAAATAACTTGAAGCCGGTGTATATAAGGCACCTTTCTTTCGACAAAACAAGCTTGTGTTTAGGTACGACTCATGTCTCGTCGATCGTTAGCAGTTGCAATCCTTTCCATTAAATTAAATTAAAATGTCTAAAACTTTTATAAAAAAAATATTCAAATACATAGTTATCAGAACATGATCTCTTAAAATATTTTTTTTTTTTCTAACAATTTACCTGCTACTTTTGGAGTTATTGTAGTATTTTCCAATGAAACGCCCAGAAGGTCCGAAAGTTTACCTGGAAAATTCAGGAAATGACTTAGTGGTTCCCTGGCCATTTAGTACATTCTAGTATCTCTATCTCTTTCCATGGAGTTTCAGAATCCTGAGTTTTTCAGTAGGAGCATTTGACATCCTATAATTCTGTAATAACAAAAATTTCACATCTAGAACTAGTTAATACTAACTTCATTGAAGCGTTTTTTATTACAATTGGCAAGATATTAATACACTAATATGTAGAGATTCCACTGACATACACTTATGTAATAACACTTTTAATACATATTAACAAGCCTCCCAGCAATAAATAGATGATAGAATATTTTGTGGTAAGTGTGTTGTTTTACGGCTTGAGAAAAATTTTTAACTGAGAATGTTCGGCCGTATGAATTTTTGATTTTTTTTGTAGCTTGCATAGGGTTAATATTCGATGGCATCCTTCCGATGTACAATCGAGAAGGATGTCAATACTGCACTTATTCGCTTCAATTGTTTCAAGCATTATGCTTTCGTTTGTTAATATAGAAGAGAAATCCCTCCACATAATACATTCTACAAAAATTGATTGTTAATTGTATGTTCATTGTAATTCGCAAAAGAAACGTTGTGTTCCATTTTCTTAAGTATTATTGAAACAGAATCTGAGATGGCACTACAATTTCACAATAAATTCATAATTATAGCGAAATCGTGTAGAATACTCAGAAACATCCTCCAGAAGGCTCATTATCTCAGAAAATGTTAGTTTAAAAGAAACTTCAGTATACTAGACTTCCCCAGTTCTACCGATTAACTCAGATATTTGTCATTAATATCTGGAAGTTGTACAGAAGTTGTTTAAAGAATGATTTCATAAATTTTTTTAAGAAAATGAATATCGTAAACTTTGACGATAATTTCAAGAGTATCCCACATATATTCATTTCAGATCAATGCCAATAATTCAGAGACAAAATTGGACACAACTTTCCAACAACTTCCCTAAAGCGTTTCCTCGAGGATAATAATTTCCTTTTAAATGAATGTTCCATTTTTGCTCCATAAAGGGTATGCAGTGTCATGGCGTTCCGGATTACGTGATAGTAAACGGTAGAGTTTGTTTCGACGAGGGTCAGCTGAAGGTAGTCGAGGGCTATGGTCGCTTCATCGAAACCCCCACTTATGCTCCTTACATTTACGATCCAGACAAGCTTAACCAGCTGAAGGCGGATAGCAACGGAATGAACGAGGTGGACTCCATACAGTTGCACAAGGTCAGACTCTGGATTAACTCAGTTAATAGATTGTAAAATAATTAAAGCAATATTATGAGTTAAGTTAAAGTGACATGTATAATTAAATCGAATATGATTTGTACTAATCTCTTATGTTGCTGTTGTAAATTTCATTAGGATCACAAATCAGAATCAAGAGACCTTTTGCTGCTCTATTACATATATATTTTATCACTTTACAGTTATCTATCGAAGGGCAAAATCGAAATGTCGAAAGTTACTGTTCTTCACCAACATTTGTGGAATCGGCTGGTCAGGTGGAGCCCAGCCATCACATGGGTAAAGGAGCAAGGCATGAAGGGCAGAGAAACTTGCAGGAATCCACGTTTTCAGTTAGTGGTAAGTTAGACCCACTCTATATTGCCAACAAAATTTCTTTAAACTTCTCTTTGGGCGTGTAAATAAGTTCAACTTAACATGTTTATAAAAGGGATTTAAGTTTGGCTCGTATTGTTTTTTTGTAGAAGAGCTAGATGTGGACCGGAAGTCCTGTATTCGCGTCAGAAACCCTCCAGGTGGAAAATCCTCCGGCTTCTGGTAAAGACGAAAGATTACTTGCACCGGAATTTTATTAACTTTGTTTTTACTGTACCTGTTCTTTTTTTTTATTTTTTTTTTGTTGTTGTCTTATACTAAGGAGGGTTGATGAAGTACAGACGAGTTTCCTAACGGAACCAAGTATCATTTATGGTACAGGTGGTCTGTATTTCATGAACTTGGGTACAAAATCAAAATAGGTAATAATCAATAATAGTACAATCGTACTATGTTGATTAATCGTTAAGGTATGGTATGTTATAAGGTTTAGTTTGATGTCCATTTTCACATCACTTTTCTCGAAATATTTATTACTACGCTGCTTGAGAATGTAACATTTTAAAAAAGGTCATGAAGATTATTTGAAATTTAAAGGGATTTCTGGAATTTGATGAAATTTAAAAAATCCAGCGTCTAGCTACTTACGGTATTATTATTGAACCTAATACTTGCTATTTTACTAAAAATATGCGGTTTTGTTGATTTTTTAAACCTTTAAAATTAAATTTCCTTAATAACCAGAGCTCTTTTAAAACTTCAGATTACCATGAACTTAACATTTTCTGACCTTTTAAAACTTCTTCACCATATGATTGTTTTTGCTCATATTAAAACTATTAGTGGACCATTTGTTTATTATATTTATATAAATCTAGTTCAGAAGTTTATGGATGCGTTATCCTATTTATAAAAATTTTTTATGCCATTCTTACATAATTAGCAAATAATAGCTAGAGAATGAAATTGTCAAATATGGATGGATGTTTTCACTTCAAATGAAACCAAAGATGTGGATCTAGTTCTCTTGCAATATTGTTAATGTTAAGTTTTAAAAATGGCAGCTTCAGTTTTTGTTTCTATTGTTTCACACTTAACATCACTGCCAATACTAAGCTTCGACATGTAACCGCTATGTCGGTTATAATATTTAAAATTAATATTTATAATAATAACTAAGGATTCGTGCTTCATTTTTCAAATGCTAGCATGAATAAACGATGAAAGGAAAGTGTGAAACTGAATCCAGGTTCAAAACTTTTTGGATGTAAGTTAACCATTTGTTTGAATGAAGCAACATTTTGTAATTCACAGCTTCCCTGAACTATAAACTAGCTAATGTCTAACTATAGTAACATTTTTCTGTTAAAATGCCAAAGCTTTGGTACTCAGTTAAAGATGTATAACTACATGGTTACCAAAGGTATGTTTAATGTTTAAGTTTTTTTTTTAAATGAATGATGTAAGACAGACAATATTTGTATCCAAGATGAGTTCTTAAATGTTTTATGCGAGTTATGTATTATTTATTAGCTTGGAATAAAGTATCTAACCTTTAAGTAGAAGATTTTTTGTGATCGTCTCTCTTTCATCCTTTAGGAACCAAACAATTCAACGTTATTAAAAACAATATTTTAATACCAAATACAAAAATTGTATAAAAATGTACAACTTAAAGAAAGAATTTTTAAAATGTTGTTTAGGACGGAATGTAAATGTCATTTAGTTACCTTAAATTCTAAACATTAAAAATTATATCCATAAAAAGGCACTCCTAGAGTATTAAAAAAAATGAGATTAGAAATTATTGCATGAGATTCCTAATTTAAAATAAGGTACTTAGGGACCTTTGCCACTGTTAAACAATATACAGCTTTCAGATAAACTCTTATCAACTTAAAACAAGATTACTTTATTTGAACGCTGTATATTATATGGAATTCTATAATGTACTACCACTGACTCCAATGATATGCATTAGTTACCATCTAATCAATCTCTCATCTTCTCAATATGTTTTGCTATTTAAATCAAAAAACAGATTGCAGAAGATAAAATAACAACGATAAATGTTACTTTCACTATGGATGAACTACTCCGGAAATATCCAAAGTCAAATATTTGGATCTCGTTCTCGATGTCCAGCCAGGGGTTGGTACCATCGTCGAAGTACATCGGACATTGATCACCTGAAAGTTAAAGTTATTAATTGGAATTGATATTTTCTCAACAAATGAATTATTTGATTAATGCTCTTACGTTCTCTTTCATATTCTTGCATCTCAATGGCGACTGAGGCTCCTTCCGTGTAGTTCCAGGAGTGGACATTCTGTTTCAGGTCGCAGAAGGGTCCAATCGCTGAAAAATGAAGTGATGTGAAAATAGCCATATATCAAGGTTTAATTAAAATTTTACAAAAATGTTATGTACCTTGCGACATAAGTATCCTGTTCAGATCGGCTCTCTGATAAACCCAACACCTGTATTTCGAGAAAGGATCGAGTTCATCATAAGTCACAAGGTAAGATTTGAGATTTTCTTTCCAGAAACCGATGCACTTCATCTTGTAATCGGGGTCGCCTGAAGTAAAGACCCAAATTAATATTACAAATGATTCAAAGATAAGGACATAATAAGGGTTAAGGAAGTTGATCTACCTTATTATTAATGGAATCTTATTGATCAGAACCTCACTCTATAACTCTATTGATAAACTTACTGTATATATCAGTAGGCCTGCCTAAGTAATCTACTGACAGACAATAATTCTCGTCTATAGCAATTTCTTTCTGTTCAATGTCGCAGACTGAAAAATCTGATATGTTTTGTTTACAGTACACATTTGGACGGGGGCTCAAAGTCACACCACCTAAGATTCTAAAAACAGGAGGTAAATGATTCAATAGACAAGTTTGATAGGCGATTTTTACCTTGTCTCAAAGGGTACGTCTCCTTTCTGGGTGAAATTAAACTTCCCAGCGACAGGACACTTAATCGGCACAGGATTCTTCTTTAGATAAAGATCGTACTTCCACTGGGCCTTATTCTGGAATTGCACCCACGAACATACAGTGCTGAAATCGTCTTTTATGACCGCTATACCTCTCCTGTAGCGGATTACATTGTGGTGTTGCGGCACGAAATCGAAGCAAACATAATCCTTTTGGCTGGAATTATTAAAAGCTTAAGGAGAGATTGAACATTGAAAGATGAGAAAGTTTTCATAGTGCTAAATATTGACTAAAAAGCTAAATGAAAACTGAAAGCTTTGTGAATGGCTTATTTTGGATTGTTTTATTGCTACTAGGGGCGTTTCTCCTAAAAGTAACTTATTGATTGAAAAACTATTATTTTTGCCTCCCCCCCCCCATTTAGCTAGTAGCCAATATTTTTTTAAATTTTGGTATTGGGAGAATTTCAGTTATTCTAATAAGGCATAAATTTTTGTTAAAGGTAAAAATCCCCCAATTTAAAAGGAAGATTTCAGCTATAAATAAGAATTAATTAATGTAAATTATATACAGTATCATATTTATTATATGAATTTGTTTTGACAGGTATATTAATGCATTATTTTGTTAATTTGTTAGGTTAATTGTTGGAGAGCATCAAAATTCCTCACCACCCTTCTTAATATGTTATAGGGCACAAAAAAAGATATCAGTTCCATATAAATAAAAATGTCATAATGGGCTATTGCTTGATTGGGGATTAGTTCTATGAAATACAATAATTTTCCCTACCATCCGTCGACTGTCAACCTGGCCATCATCACCCGAGTGTCCCGTTGTTCCCTACAGACATATATGGTCCTCCTGTAACGTCCCTCGTCCGGATACCAAGTTTCGATAATATGGGTCTCATTAATGAAGATATCTGCATCTATGTTAGCAGTGTTGATCCATTCGCCTGTGAAGTTCTGAGGGAGTCTGCAGCCCGGTTCGACAATCTCAGATTTAACTAAAAGGTGAAAAACAAATTAGTCAACAGTAAAGTTACCATTTAAGTATTTAATGTACTACTAACAGAAATTAAAGTAATGAATAATAGAGAATATATAGAGGATTGTAGAAAACGGCAACACCTTTATTGTGTAGATATCTAGATATAATAGAAATCTTTACCCGGTGTTATGTGTAATCTTTCCGGACTCTTCTCGACAGTCTTCAATGTGTTACATTCGGCCGTTATGGACACGCCAATGTACAAGTCATCATCCCTGTTTTTCAGGAAACACCTGTACTTCTCTTCTTTTCTTGACTCTTTGGTATTCGCGACGGCAAAGTAGTGATTCTTACCGACAAACCAGTCCCCGAGGCAACTATATTCAACAACTGGAACACAACATTCGTAGAGACACAAACATAATAATTACAGGACATGATCCTCCATTACCTCCATCGAAAGTGCCCGTCATCCCCTCGCATTTCTTATAGGTGATATTGAATTTCTGGTTGGTGATAAGGAACTGCGAACCGGGAGTCTGACAGGACCTGATCTGCGCATCTGGATTCCGGCACTCCCCGGTGAACTTGAACCTGTTCTGATAAGCGAAGTTCCAGACGCCCTCCAGGGACGACCTGCAGTTCACTGGCAAGTAATTTTCGGAGAATAATGTGATGAGTTGCTGGTTCACGTCCAGGTTCCTACAGACCGACTCGACGGTTGCCTCGCTTTCTGGGATGTTGATGCAAGAGGCTGGAATAAGGTATAAATGGGTAAGACTGCACATATCGCTTTGTATTACTTACATTCGAGTCTTTCGAGAACATTAACGGTCCTCACCATGAACTTGACGCACGTGAAACAAGACTCCTTCTTGAATATCATGGTGTAATTGACATGATACTCCGCCTTGATCCCGGCACATACCCCACGTCCGGTCATTGTAGTCGCGTCTAGTTCCGTGAGGGTGTTGTGGTTCTCCCATGAAAACCAAGCGCCCCTAAGTATGTGGGGAATCGTGCAGTTGTAGGCGGAGCATCCCAAGACTGTAAACAAAAATATTATTGCCGAACCAATGACCCTACTCGGGGTACTTACAGGGTAATGTCAACAGCGTGAGGATAACAAGGTAATTCGCCATACTACAGTGGATCAACGTCTTAATGAGTCATTTGGGAATTTGTTAGTTAATTTAAAAACAACGGGAAGCACGAAGAGGTAACCACACCTCTTGTTGATGACACCAAATGACACGGAACCATAATTTATAGATTGAATAATATAGATGTTCTGTGGATTGAAGTAAAAATCGAAAAGGTGTATCAATTCATGCAATGCTTATCAATAAATCCGGTTAAACGTCCGTCACAGGATTAATACTAATCGTTTTGTATTTATACCACGTACTTCAAATTTAAAAATGTTGAGTTATTCCCATTTGTAAGTAGAGTTGCGAGCATATTAGGGGTAGAGCAATTTCCAATATTTGGCAATTCGCTCCAATAGATGGCGACGTTGATTTTAATACAACCCTGTAACCTGCAACGCAGAGGGTGATTGAGGGATTAATGACCGCTGTAGAAATTCACTAAAATAAAAATCGCTTATTTTGTGTAAATTTATGGAAAAGATAAGTAAGGAAGTCAAACTATTCAGAAGTCTCTAAATCGAAGCCATTCAAGGACATACAACCCTTAAAAGAAGCATTTGAATGAATTTCAACACTATAGAGTACTTGTATGTTATAATAATTGTAATAATTACCAAAGTATGTTGGATGAGTATGAGGGGTGTTTCTTACCATAGTTGATGTCTCCTAACTTGTTATATAGCGAGTTTACTTACTAGGGATATCTCTCGGTGCGAGTTTTACCATATATACTTACATGTTAAAAATAACAAAACACACACGTACATGAAGTACACATTACAATTCATGGGTATATTAGATAAAGGCTTGTTTCTTTTAGAATCTTAAAACGCTTCTCCAGTCTCCAATCTGCAGTAGATTTTCATTTATTGTTGCAGATAGCAGAATTTTATCGCAGCTAACTTTATCCCGCTGGTGCAGCCATTCCACGCCATTTTGTTGCAAAAAAATAAATCTGGGTTCAATCTCCGTTGTATTGACTTTTGAAAGTATTAAAATGAACGGTGTAAACTTTTGGGAGACACCGGAAACGCATACTCCCCCCAGTGAATGCAGCACATTTGAGATGGCAGGCGCTGTGAAGCTGAAAGGTTTCAAGATGGAAACCGATAATCCTCCATCTCCGTTGCATGAACAAGACAGCTACGACATCGACGAAGTAACCTATGACGACCTGTACGATGAGAAGGCAGGTAAAGATCTCATCATGGAGATGTTCCTCAAGTCGACTCGAGTTTTCAATGGCGAGGAGAGCATAGTGGCTGTTACCGAGGAGGAGTCGAATCTTCAGTTCGAGGAGAGCATGATTGGTAAGGAGGATGAAGTTTCCGCGACGAAAATAATAAGTAGTATAAAGCAAAACTTAAAAAGACGGTTGGTGCTTTTGCGTTTAATTTCTATCTTATTTGTTCTATTGTCCTAAAATTCTTTTATCCTGACATCAAGACTATCTAGACTTCGATAGATATGTTTTTAGATACATTATTAAGATACCCTACACACATTTCAACTACTCATAAAGTTCTTTTGATACAAACATCAGTAGGCTTAATGTCCTCCATGACAGGTGCGTTGTGAACTCATTAATACTTCAAAGCCTTTTCATCGATCCCAAGTCTAACCAATCTCAACACGTCTCCAAAAGTGAAAAACGGCCTTTGTTACATTCATATAATAAATAATATTTTATGTCAACTTTAGTAACTTTTAGTAACTTAGTTAGGAAGAAAACCAGCTCGGTATCCACGAACGTGAAGAGCAGGAGGGATTTAAAGAAGCCCTGTGAGTTTCAAAGTACGGAGATACAAACGATTTTGGATACGAAGGAAACAAACCACCCAGAAGGAGATTTCACATTCGTCATCGATCACGGCGAGGCAAACTTCATACAGAAAGATCAGAAGCAGTACAAAAATGGTGAAATTTTAGATTCTTTCGATATATTATCACCACCTGAAGAAAATCAAGCTCATCCCACCCACAAACTTTTCCAACCAGCATCGTTTCAAGATATGGCTCACGCTTGCGATATGAAACACGGCCATTTTCAATTACCCAACATATATTGTTCCTTGGAATCGACTGACCAATACTGCGCACCTAACTTTCACAGTTTTGGTTATCAACATGAGAACCGGAACTGTATGGCTCGAAAGAAGCAACATTTTACAGCGTCACGAGCTGAATCAGTCAGGTTTACCAACTTAGGTAATGGACTCGAAAGCAACCTTGACACGGCTCAGATTTTATCAGCACCATTCACGAACTACCTAGGTAATGCTAACATGGCTCAAAAGTTCAGTCCTGCGAAAAATCCGTCCAAGCGTGACAACCACTGCGAATTAGCCTGCAGGTACGACGATAACCACGATTTGAATTGCGGATCATGCACCGTATCGCAAAGTATATCACAGTCTAAATTGATTTCTAATTTGATTTCATCTCATCTCCCCGAGAACATTCTCCCATTCTCTCATATATCACAGTCTGATTCGTCTAGGTACAGCACTCGCCGTTTAAACTACACGAACTACGAGGAAAACATCCCAAACCTTAGCCTTGGATTCGGCAACAACCGTGGAAATAACGCAATCGATTTGATCGAAACAAGCAAAGAACGTTTCACTCTAACGAGAAAGGAGTCACTGAAAGCGTCCAAACCTGATTTCCTGCAAGAAAGCATTCCAAAGTTCAACTGGAACTTTCTAAGTACTCAGAAGGACCAAGAAGATGATCAATTCAATACTAACTTTCTCAACACTCACCGAGATCAATCGATCTCACAAAGAGATGCTACAGAGGCCAATTTGGACTTCCTGTATGTAAAGGCTCCAGACAGTACTTTTCGGATTAGAACGCAGACAGGCGATCGAGAGAACTGCAAGTTGACCTTAAACTTTCAGGATACTAACGATGAGAACAAGGAAATTGCTCGATTTAAGCAGTCGAAGGGGTCAAAGGGATGGGTTAAAATGCGGACGCGGAAAGCGAGAAACTTCCAGTGCTAATTGGAAAGCTGGAAAGACTTATTAACTGTAGTTAAAGTTGTGTGCTGTAAGGAGATAATCGAAAGAAATTAATTGATATAGTTATTTCCAAAATTGGTTTTGATTTTGAAATGTGCCTTACTATTTTTGTTTGTAATGTTACTTAATGTTCTAATAAATTTGGTGCCAGTTACACCCTTGTAGTTACTCAATATATCCTAATAGATCATCTAAACTGTGTATGTATTTTTACTTCACACTGGGTGCCTAATGACGGGGAAATAACGAGACAGCACAAGTAGAAATTGTCTTTCATCAAATGGTAGAAGTACTTAGATGACATCAGAAAATATCTAATATATTGGAACCATCTCGTAAATAATGTAGCATCTCATCCATAGTTCTTTTTGAAAACGCCTGCATAGGTACATCCTTCAAAAAGATCTCCAAACATGATTTCATGTCTTATTAAGTTCTAAGGGCTTCATTATTTCTATATATTTTCAGGTGACAGGACGTCCAATTAACAATTATTGCACTGGTATGTTAACTAACCTTTGAGTTGATATTAAAAAAAGACAGAATAAAATTATTAAATTTATTGAATACCATACTTTTAATGAGTGTAAACATTTTGAATCTTACACAATATACGAAACGTCTCGTCACAGATCATTGGAGACGATACGCTCGAAATAATAAAAGACAGGGAATAACAATTCTGTGATTTGTGAAATTTATTAAATCAAATAAAATCATCAGAATAAAGGGGTTCTTGGATCTAGATTTAGCATTCCATATAAACCCTCCTACAAATGGATTTCGTTGATGGATTGAAACATATCGATAATATAGTGTCTCCTGTTAAGAAAATCAATATACCTTAGTATTCGCAGTATGGCATGGACCACTTGCATTATATATAAAAAAAGGTAGAATACAAATGGGCATTTATTCCTAGATGACGTCTCAAATTTTAAAAGAAGAAAATAAATACGTGAAAAACTTCTTCAAAAGAAGTGTCCACCGTCCACCAACTTCAATGGTAGAATATCGAGTTTCTTCGCATACCTACGCCTAAAGACCGCTGATACAAAAATTAAAGACAAAAATAAGTAGTAAAAAAAACTGAATTCTTACACAGAGCTGGACTGTACTAAAATTAGCCCTCAACTTATGAAGGCAGGTGTGGAGTTCTGACACTCACAACCTCTCATGCTTAACAATTAGTAGCCTTAGGAAATAGAAGAAAAAAAGAGGAAAAACTGAATAGAAAACAGAGTAGCGTAAAATCACGACTAGTTCCCGTTCGGCTCTTTCTGTGTCTACTCCTAGCGCATCCTGTACCTATTGGCCTCGTGCACCTCACACAGTTCGCCCTTGAAGTTCAATTCGATGGTGAAATCGAGGTCTCTGTTGTTCCTCGGGTTCGGGTTCATGCTGAACACGCCGTTGATCTCCTCGTTCTTCTTGACGGTCATGTAGTCCTCGAAATAGAACACCGTTTGCTTCCAGTGGGTGTATGGGGCATCCGGAGCGGTCGTGAAGCCAATCCGTTTGTGGCATTTCGTGAACTCCACCGTGAAATAAGTGACTAGGGCCTGGACGTAGTCGTTCCTTCTAACGGTGAGTGTGAACGGGGCGTTGAACTCCAGATCTTCTTTCTTCACAGTGTAGAGGTCCACCTCTTTGATAAGGGCTGGACCAGTCACCACCTGGATGATAACAAGATGACGTTGGTGAGTCAAATAAGCATGATACAATACCTATACTTCCGTTGTTATCATGATGTTATATTCTTTGTTGTTTTATGTCACAAACTTTTGAAACTTAATGTAATTGAGTCTTGTAAGTGTACTATAGACAATAGAAGTATGTATCTGAACACTAAATCATTATAAATTGATAAATTATCAAAGATATTCGGCCAATTACAATGAAGTGGTAATATCTTTACAAAAAGGAAGTTATGTGGGTTTTAATATTACGGAATGGTATGGCGTGAAATAAATAATAAATGTTATTCAAATCACCGTGATTTCTTACCTGTTTTGGATCGACGACGTCGACCAGTGGTTCGCTGATGGCAACTTTGCGTATGGAGCTCATGTCGAAGCCATACACATCGTCCCACCAATTGATCTTCTCATCTTTATACTGTCTATCTTCTATGGCAGTCACGAATAATGAACAGCGGTCAGGGAAGAGCAGCCCGTCCGGTTTTAACCATTTATCTCGGGCGAATAGCACAGTATCCAGCATGCTCTCGTAGAAAAGGCAGTACCCCATCCATTCCGAGATTATGATATCGACTTTATCGACGCCAGGAGGCATTTCAACCTCTTCGACTTTTCCTTTGACTATCGTGATGATGTGATCGAGCTTATTGGCCTCTACAATTTGCCGAGCATAATCTACGATATTCGAGCACTCTATTGCTATGACCTGCTTCGCGCCGGCCTTCGCCGCAAACATGCTGAGTATGCCGGTGCCGCAGCCGATGTCCATCACGACTTTGCCCATGAAAAGATGCTTGTTGTGGTACATGGAGTTTCTGTATGTCAACGTCCTCACCTCGTCCTTCAACATCTCCTCGTGTATACCGAAATGTGCATATGAATCAAAGTAGTAATCCCTGGAGGTCATCTCGTCTGCCGAGACCGCCTCCATTTTCTCGGATTTGACGTGATTGTTCATCGTCGGGGCTACTTCCATGGTCTCCTGAGACTCCATTCCGTCGGCTACGGCGGCACACTCTTTCTGCCAAACCAAACAGAAATTGAATTCACCACAAGTAAACGGAAACATTTAAGTGCGTTCCAGAAAAAAAATATTGTGGAAACGGTTCTTTAGGGGTTCAGAAAATGAAAAGAAGATTTTGAACCCCCATTTAGTAGAAAAAGCAATTTGTCCATCTTTGCTCTAGTAAGGACATTGAGAGCTCGCTTTAACCGACATTGAGAGCTCTCTTTAAAGGCCAGGTGTTTTGTTTTAACTAATAGAATTAACCAAGGGGATTAAATCAAGGATTTGTCCAACAGGACAGAAGCCAGGTTTTAAAAACGTGGATAAGTTAATAGTATAATTGAAGTCTGTCTGGCCAAATGTGTACTGAAAGCATTTAACGCCTAACAATGCACCCGGGAAAATGCAATAGCTGTGGACGTCAATGCCCAACTTACCGTAATGAGCTAAGGATCAAATTTGGCTGTAGTGGCATGAAACCAAAAGGCGACAAGCCGAACTTGATTTTCTTAACGAATATAAATGAAAGTACTGCTGGTCATAGGAGCTACAATTACAAACGATGCAGTAGGCGCTCTGATTAATTTCAATCATTTTGAACCGTTGCTAAGGCTTGAGTCCATAAAATCCTTAAACCAGTTATACCAACTTCATGACCTTCCAATTATTAGTTAGTGTACCCCTTAATTTCTCCCGTATATACACAAATTTCCATTTTTATTGCACAGATAACATTCTATCATCAACTCCTACAATGATTCCGTCCCCCTGGAACCCTTACTTCACCACGTCTGACCAGAATCAACCGGCTTTGTCCCGGAAGGTGCACGTGGGGGGGAGGGCGCCGGGCTTCGTTCGGGACGCTTCCCGTACGGATTAAATGCGGATAACACATGCGAAGTCATTACAGTCGACGGTTATATATTTACCTTCGTTTCCGGAATGGCTGCGACACTCTTCTCCTCGACCCTTTTCAAGTTACGAGATGCGTTGCTCCGCGTTTTGCTTCAAAAGACATCTGTCTGCTGTCACTTCTAGGAGGTTGCCGTCTGGTGATTTTGGGGACTTTTCGGTTCTCAGCGTAGCGTCACATGGTAGCCAACCGACCGTTCGGCCAATCGGCGCGCCAAGACCGGCATATTCAAAATTGAATGCAATTACTTGAAAATAAATAAAATTAATTTGCACATATACACAAGGATTATTATTATCATTTAAACAACGAAGAATATTTGATAATTAACTTTGTTATTGGTGGTATTATGGGTTTACAAATATTCAGCTAATATATGCTGGTAAACAAACAGGAAAAATATGATTGCAAAACTTCCTGAAAAGTTTCTCGTAATTTCTTTGCTATGTGTATGAAAAACGATAGTTAGTAAAAACAATAACCAATCAGACGAAGGCACAAGAAAGAGTTCACCCAAACAATGGAGACTGAATATGCCATTAGAAAAGCCTGTTACTAATGCTAAATATACGACTATTAAATCCACCAAAGAAAAAATATAGTTGTATTAATTGTTTGGCGCCAGCGTCAGTTCTCTGCTCAAGTATTATTTGCCATCAAAATGAACCTATTAGGATCTTGAATAATTAATTAAAACTAAGTAAATTAACTAAAAATAATTTCTTCATATGTAAATACTAACATAAATACATTTATACTTTGAGTATGTTTTGCTTCTGCACTTTAAAATCACTCCTTAGTTGAATGAAATTATGCAACACCGACCTGTCCAGATTGACCTGAAAAATAAACATACCTACAATGTAAAAAATATTATATATAACTGTAATATATATTCATTTAAGTTACTAATGTATTCATTCAACTCTTGAACTTCTTAATATAAAATAGAATGAGTTGTGTGGATGTTTACCAGGGAGTCCTCCGAGCAGACTTGCTGTAAGTTTTCTGGTTTCACCAACAATAAGTTGCATAAGGCATGCAACGTTTCAAAAAGCTCTGTTACGAGAGGTCCCAACACTTTTGTACGCGATCTGTACTCGTTTAAGTCACAAATCGCCACCATAGCCCCTAAACAAATCACTCATTAAACGAAATAATTACCTAATTATTGATGTATATTTTATTTACCTGCTGTATTATATTGGAATTGTAACATGTGATCGTAGACCACCCTATGTAACCTTATACCAAGCTCTTGTAGTACTGCAGTGTCATTATTTCCATCTAAGTTATTCTCAATCTCCTTTATAATGGTACTTACATAGTTCAAGACAGTTTTACAAGCCTAAAAAATTGCAGCAAAATCAATTAGAAGCAATAGTTAATTAATGATATTACGGGAGATGCAATGGTATCAAAATCATCACTTTCTGGCTTAAAATCGCTCTTCTTCTGTTCTGACTGTAAATAGAGTTTCACCCAAGTTGTTACCGCATTAAGACACCTAAAAGAAACAAAATTAAGTCATTCAAGGGGATTGAATAAAACAAATACAATTGTATTTGTTCGCAATTTTACAATAGAGTTTTATCTACTAAGTACCCAAATTTGGTACAGAAAAAGGTCCAGACCAGCTCTCGAAACCCATATATGAAAACTTTTTGAAACAATTTCTATATTATTAGAATTCTCTTGGAACCTCTTCTGCAAATTTGAAGTTCTCTTCACATTTTAAAAATTCACCTGTCCAGCCCATTATTTATTTTCCTTTCAATATCATCCAACACAAACTTCTTCTTCTGAATGCAATCATTATACTTCTGGGTATTTCTGAAACCACATACAATTAGTACTAACAATCAAATACATTAATGTATAAGTCACTCACTGTACAAGTGGTAGGACTAAATCCATGAACTGCTTTTCTAGTAGATGAGTGATATTATTACTTCTATGAACGACATTAAAAAAGTAAATAACTGGAGGGTTTTTAGCTCCCTCTACTACAGGTATCGTCTGAAGCCCCAATTCAACGGCATAATCCACATGTTCAATTAACAGACTGTTGATGAGTCTGTCGAGGATTTGGGTTGCGTTTGAGGCTTTTTCTTTGGGCCGAGACAACTGAAGGTGAGAAAACTATCGTTAAATAAAAAGTAAACAATTTATAAGTAGCAAGTTTTTTCCTCTAACTGATCATTAACGGAATTAAATGCGATACAGATGTAAACACAATTACATACTGGATTTAAGAAATTGGACTCTAGTCCAGAATTCATTATGATGACCTTTAATTCAAATGACAAACAGAATTTTAAGTTTAGTTATGTAAGATATGTATATTTTACCAAACTGCATCTCTGAAACGCCTGTTTGGTGTCCTGGAGGATAGTTATAGCCAATTCTTCTGAAAGGAAAGTTTCCCCCCCATAATTCTCAATTTGGGCAATATTGATGTTCGCTCTGGTCCCGATGACTGCTTGGAGATCCCTACGCAGGTCTTGAAACCTAAAAAAGTATTCCATAAGGGTACAAATTACACTTATCCAAAAATCCATAATCAAGAGGTTTTGGATTGTATTTAAGTCTCAATTATTAATTATTTTCATGCGTTTCTCACCCTCCAGTCTGTATCTGCCTCTTCTGATGATTCTTGGATTCATAATACTTCTGAAGATTTGCCGAGCAACGTTCTTTCAGACATTTTAATTCCATTCTATGGATAAATATGTAATTAACAATGCAGCTTCCGTAAAATCCCATACTTACGTTATGTAATCATTAATGTACTTGTTGAATATGTTAGTAGTCAGTTTGATTAAGTAATTTTTATCATTTCCCAAATTGAATATTCCCAAATCGGTTGAAAGCTGATTCGTTCTAAAAAATAATTCATGATTTACATTAATTTATAGGATATATTGAAATTACAATTAATTTTTTTGGATGCAGCAATTTCTTACTTTGAGTAAAGTTCGTACAGTGTCTGCAGGTAGCCGTAACTCCCTAATTTTGCATTTAACCGCTGCTCTATATATTCTGCGATTTTCAGCTGGTATATATTAAGAACAAACTTAGCCATGACTTGCTCTGGATTATTAAAAACTTTCTGAATAAGTTCATAGTTGTACTTGCACAAGGGAAGGAAGTGAGCGAAGACGTCTTTGTTCAGAAGACAGCCCTAAAAACCGTATAAACTGATAAATACCAGGTTGATTAAGTTTCTCTTCCACTTTATACTTACAGATTGGCTGCGATCAATATAAGCATCGACGCATTGGGAATAACCTTTGAATTGAGATAAAACAGTAGCAATTTCTTTCATCCGCTTTAGATCTTCGTTTACCATAGCATTTTCGAATTCCTCCAATAAGGCCTTTTCGATGTCGCTGTACTTTCTTTCAATTTTGGTTTTGACTAAATCAAATCTGAAACAAAAAAAATATTATGGACCGACGCTGACAACAAATACCTCAGTAAAATCAAATTTTCCATACTTTGGAGGCAAATCCTGCGATATCATATACAGCTTCTGTATGATCTCCGCAGCCTCATCAATCTAAAAGTTCGAAAAAAGTTAATAATCCTATAGAACTCGACCGATGTTTATACCCTATAAGGATCATTGAATATGGAAGATGACAATGGGACACTAGAAAGAAATTCGCTGAGGTGTGTCATGAGCCGATGGGCGTCCACTACTCTAGCCCTGGGTCCGTTCACACTATCTAACTGGTCCCCCAGATGTAAAACCTTTGTAGCTACGTGATTTATTTTACCGTCGAGTTCTTGGAAAGTGTCAATGGCGAGCTAAAAGAAAAATAGAACCTGTTACATATTTTTGATTTAAGAAAGGGCAAAGAAAAGAGACTTAAATAAGAGAATATAGGGTTTTTATCTGTATAATGGACATATAGGTACAATACACGCTAAAAATCTGTTAATACCTCTTACCTTGTTTTGTTCCAACAAATTATAAATCTCTTGAAAGAATAACGCCTCGTCTTCCCTCACGGCCGTTTCGAGCTTTTCGCACTTCTTCTGCTGCCTCTCCTGGAGCAAAGTTAGATCTCTACAAGGTATAATACAGCAGACTTGAAAAAATGATAATTTTTTCATAAGATTACTTTATAGCTTGTAGAAATGATTCGTGCAATAGGGTTGGATTGAAATCATCGCTGTCGCTCTCAGTTTTCGTTTCTGCAATAGTTCTCCATGCGAGACGTTCTATGAACTCTTCAGCATCAAAGGGTTCCTAAAAGCAACATCTTCTTAAAAATTTTTTAGTGAGTTCCCCTTTGGGTAAGAAGGATCCAAAATGAAGATAAAGATGATACAAGAGGAAATAAGTAAAGATATGAGGGTGTAGATGTCAGGGACTTGTAAAATGAGGTAAAAGTTAGGTAGCAAACAGGTTACTATAAACTCTTTGGGATTCAAACATTTTATTATAAAACAAAGTATATTTGAGTTCTACCTGCTCCAGTTCTTTCATATATTGTTGCATCATTTTGGAAACGGAGTATTATCATCCAAATTGTCTTCCTAAAACGCCCCCAGTAGTTGTCAGATATTGGACAACAAATATAACCTACAATTTGAAGAGGCATAGGATAAATAATTGGGGAATCCATGGGACATTTGAAAAATTCTGAACAGTAAAGCTGGTTGCTTGTTTTCTATTTTGTCATCACATTTGCAAAATATCGAATTAATATTAGCAGGTAATCTTGTTTCATAATTTAAATGCTATTATTTTGCTATTAATCACTTGGTCTTTGATTGTAGTACAGTGTTTCACTGCTTAAAATCTGTTTTAATGAACTATTGTTAGGATTACTAAACATATGGAATCAGCTGGCTATAAAAAAGTGACAATTTGCGTTAATTGTAGTTTTGAAAACGTAAGATCGTTTGTAATTGTAAAAAATTAATCAAAAATGACACGGTTTGTCGTAATACCAGTCCAGAATATTGCAATAATACCGTATTTTGTTGGGTATGACCAGGAACATACTACCATTGGAAGCAATTCTGATCATGTCCAATTAAATGAATGCAGGATTATTAAATGATACTGTTAAGAAGATTATAATGAACTCAAAAAGGGAAGTGATAACTATATTGGTGATGTTATTTTGTAATCGAAATGTTTTCACAATACACGTATTGTAGGTTGCATAACCACAGTGATAGTATCCACTACAGTTGTTAAAGCCTGTTTTGGGTTAGTCGTTGACTCCGGTAATATATTCAAGATTGTAGTATTGTAGAATCTTCGTTCTTTTGTGGGTCGTGGGCGTCGTCACGACGCGTCCCCACACTTCCGATAAACATATTACCTCCCCCCGCCCTCCCCTTCGGCGCGTGAAAGGTTCTTGCGGGGCGCGCGCGACAGCGCCCCCTGGCGATCAACAAAGGATTAACAATATAAACGCCAGCCGCAGAAAATGGCGATCTCGTCTTGTTCGCGTTCACATCGTACCCCGTCGTCGCACCGTGTGTTCCCCGACGGGACCCCGTAGTGTTCGAGTGAGATTAGAGGTTTTTCAACTGGGATTCGTTTCGATCAGAGAGATGGAAGAGACGTGCCACGGGGCCGTCGAGGAGCGGCCGAGGCCTCCTCCCGGCGGTGACGTCGTCGGCGACGCGCGCGCTCCCTGCGGTGGATCGCGCAACAACGATGCGGAACGGCCGCCGAAGAAGAGGAAGACGCGACGCGGGAAATCCAAACGTAGACACCCGTACAACAAGAACTTGAAGATACCCGATAAACTGATCAAGCCGGAGGCGCCCCACAACAGCAACGAGTTCCTCCTCGAGGACCACGCGCTCGTCGAGCAGCTCGACGACAACCTGCGCGTGACGCCGTCGACGCTTCGCACCAGAGACTCGAGCTTCAGCGTCGACACCGACGGGGGCGAGTTCTATTCGTCGCCCGAGGACGAGGAGCAGTTCCTCATCAAGGACTTCTGCGATCAGTACGAGAGCTTGCACGCGGAACGTCTGCAGGCGCTCTCCAAGGCCGAGCTCATCCAGGAGTACCTGATGCTGGAGAACAAACTCGATCAGCTGTCGAAGCGTCTCATGCAGAGCAGCGAGGAGAACAGGTCCGAACTGGGGAAGGAAGTTGAGAGGCTGATGGCGGAGAACGAGCGCTTGCGACGCGAGAATGAGTCACTGGCTAATAAGGCACGCGCGCCGAGCGACTCGGAAGACTCCGAGACGGACTCGAGTTCATCGTGCAGCAGCAGTTCCTCGTCCAGCTGCAGTGGCAGCGGCTGCTCGAATCGCTCCCGCAGTCCCATTAACGTCGACTACACACACGTCAACGGGCACGTACGCAGCCCCGTCGAGGCAGCCGAATAAGGACACAACATTCGAATATAGAACACTACAGTGGTTTTGTTTCATTAGAATCACACGTACATACACATACACACGTTGTAAATCCTTATAAGTACAATTCCCCATTTTAATCATTATTTATAATATATAGAATCCTTCGCTTGGAATTTTCTTTATGTTGTGCATGTTTTTTTATATGAATATTTTTGTAGATAAATCGTTACTATACCTACTTAGTTGTAATTTATTATTGCAAATAAAATTTACTTAAGTACGAATTTGTACTACAGAATGTACCATAATAAAGAGTGAATCTGAGGGAGTGCACTTACAGTGGGGACCATAGGAAATTATATATACTCTAGTTTAGTAATAACACTTTTTGGTTATTAATTTTTTTTACTAATTGATTTATGAAAATACATAAGATGAATGCCAAAATAAAGTTACAAATATTTGAATCATGATTTAAAATTTCAAAAAGGGGCCAAGTCAGGCAACATTTTCTTACAAACCTCAGGAGCTTACTGATTTTCTAATGATTTGCCTCCCAAGGTGTTCTTGGTAGTTCTTTTATTTCTAGGGCTATTTTCGGCCATTGCTCTTCACTCATGCGATTTCAAATTAATTAGCCAATTTTTATTCATTCTGAAATAGTCTTCCATTTTGGCTATTTTTTCCCGTTCCACAATAATTGACACCAGATGGTCTGTTTTGTCTGCCTGTACCTTTTTACAGTTCTGTTTTTTGTCAGCACTCAGAACCGTCGTTCAGAATTGGTTGAATACTTTGTATATGTATCTTTTGGTATTATTTAGTTAAAAACATCATACAGAAGCCTCGAACACATAATTTGAAATAACCTGATTAACATTTTGATTCACATGATAATTAAATCTGTTTGGTACTATTGAATGTATAATAATTTTAGCAGTACTCTGATGTGACCATCATTCCTCTAGCTAGATAGAAATGCTAAACAGGAAACCATGGAAAAGTGGTTTATAGACTTGATTCGCCGGGATGTTGTGAAATTATTCACAGTATGTAAAATCTATACTGAAATATTACTTGATACAACACCTACCTTATTAGTACAAAGGTTTTTCATAAAGTATATCTTTAGAGCCAAGTGGGATTTATCTCCTGCAAGATTACGATAAGTTTATACTATTTAATGCATATTTATCTTTAAAGAATCATTAAACTTGTTTCTATGCAAACATTAGTTTCAACTAATAGTTGGTTTAATTGCACTTCAAAACCAATATACCAGTATAATTTATACACAATAATTCATCAAAGTAACTTCTTTAAGAACAGTTGAACAAACAGTACACATTAATGAACTCCATAAACTGCAGCATTTCTCATTAACTATGGAAAAACATATCGTTTAGCTTAAAGTTTCAGTTATAATTTGTAACCTAAAACCTTTGCTTCAACAATCAACCTGCCTGGTGATTGGAATTATTCTTGTTTAGATAATAAAGTATCTTTTTTTCCCTCAGTGATATTTCGAATATGGCCACCACAAAGATCCGAACACTAAAAATAGCTAGATTTGTTTTGGTTTATTGTGATACTAAAAATAAAGTGTAATCGTGTGTAACTTAATGAATCTTGTTGAATAGTAGGCAATCATGCTAAAATTATATAAACTTCTCAATTTTGTACGACCATAAACAGTTTTGAGAATATTTTTTGGCGTGGGATTAGTTTGTGGAGGGCGGCCAAAATAAATAACTTAGAAATATTCTCACCATGAAGACAATATTTACAGAAATATAAATACTTTATTTGAATCAATGGTTATTTTAACAAAAACAATATTTGGAAACAAGTGTGTAATGCAAAATGAAATAAAAAATTCTAATCTTTATCTAACTAACAAATAACATTTAAAGTCAAACTAAAAAAAGCCCTTTAGCACTTAAGTCAGGGATTAACTATATCCTACCATCATTTGTCACAATTTAATCAACACATTTTAATACAATATATTGGAATGCAACTTTCAACTTAAAAAAAAGCTATTGGATATGGGGTTAACAACATTTGTGATTATTAAAGTTGTACTTAAAACAACTGATACCTCCACATTGTTAATCTATCCAACAGGTTTGTAATCAACGTCATCAGTCAAACCTCATAATATAACAGTATTAAAATAATTTTGTCGCTCATGATAGTTTAAATTGATAATGCTCTGGTTATCCCGTCATTACACTGATGATTTCTTTCAGCCAAATTGCTGTCTCTATTAAAAACTAATCCAAAAATTAGTTACCCCCTTACATTGTCATAGTTTTCCAGGATTTATCCACCCTGCCATATGTAGCAGAAGATCGGAACATTTACAATATAAAACTGTTTATTTCCAGCTCATGCTCATGCATTTGCAAATTGCATATTTTAGAAGAGACAACAAATTAGCTCAAATGACCTAGAATTATGGAATCATGAAGGTGCAACAACTTTCTGAGCTTTCGGTGGTGCCGATGGATTTGTACCTTTATAAAATTCCTTTAGAAGCGCCATAGCCTCGTCCGCTCTGTACCCCCCCTTGATGACAGTAACGCCATTATCGAGAACTTTCGATACATCGAATACTGTACTCCCTCCGAACCTGTCGTTCTTACAACCGTACACTATAGACTTCACCTTGAAATCATGAAGTGCAGCTGAGCACATTATGCACGGCTCTACCGTAACATAGACTTTGATGTCTTGAAAAACAGTTTTCACGTCGATACACATTCCTTTGGCACATTTAAATACTTTGTCGAAACAATTGAATTCGGCGTGACGAGTAGCGTTTTTTGTTGCATTTACAGTATTTCCACCTACAGCTATGATCTCGTTGTTGTACACAAATATACAACCGACAGGCACTTCCTGGGCTGTGAGGGCTTTTTTCGCATATAAAAACGCTTCATCCATGAAAAACTTATCACGCTCCGTAAAAACCGAGTCATCCATCATTTCAATTTTGAAAAAATCGCATCAGGTCGTGTGTTTCCAAAAACTTACGAGCCTTCTCGTGCCAATTCTGATTGTTGGCAGCCCTTGGACTGGGATGCGGCATGTACAGTACCTTAACGTCATCTATCAGGTTTGCCTTGAAAAGGTCCTTCGTCTTTTTCTCAATGTAAATCCCTATGGCTATCACGATCTCTGGCTCGAGAGTCCGTATTAGGTCCAGGTAACAGGAGTTGCAGGCTTCCTCCAAGGACTGACGTAACTGTAACAAAAAACTCGATTTTACAAGGTAAACAATGAAAGGAAGAAGTATACCGTAAATGGTACTATGTAAACAAACTGAATGGTTTTCAAGGCCTAAAAGTTACTCATGAATAAAGGGAATAATTTTTAGTTACTACTTATAGGTAGCTGACAAAAAATTTCTTCATGATTATTTATATCTCAAATATTTTTTACATCATTGGCCAGTAAACTCGTAGGTCCAGGTATAGTAGAGCGGTTAATGAGACAAGTGTCTCCGGCATGCCTCTCTATATAACTATAGGTTTGTTTTCAATAATACCCTACTAATTACGTAAAAACTACTGTTACAGAACATTTCCTAATTAGAATAATTCCATCAGGCGATAAAGTACTTTTCTAGTTACCTGTACATTCTTAATTTCACTGGGAGTCACATTGGCCCCGTTACTCTTCATAAAAGCCAGCGGACAAAAGTTACACACAAACGAATGCTTAAAGAAAGCCTCAGGGGTGCCACAGAGATCCGAGAAGAACCCCCACAGCCGGTCGCCACTAACCTCCTTCTTCGCTGAGGCGAAGCCATTTATCGGCCTGTCGGGGCATTCCGCCTCCGGCCTCCCGACCGCCCCCTCTATTTTCAGGAACTCTCTGACGCGCCTCGGGTCCCCGAACGGCACCCCCGTCTGGCACATGCCGAACGGACCTGGATTCATGCCGACAAAGAGAAGTTTCTTCCTGGAGTCGCAATAGGTACGGACGTAGGTCTCGTTGGGGCCGAACGCGTACTCCAGGGGGTTGTAGACGTATTTCACTGGGTCCACTAAGAAGTTCAAGGTCTGTAGGGTTTTGTTCAGTTCGAGTTGGCTTTGCAGGATTTTGTCGGCGACGGACGTGAGGCTAAGTGCGTCGTCGGACTTGAGTCTTTTACTGGCGGGCTCTGCATTTTCCATTATTTTCCTTCGGAGCATCATTAATAAGATTCTGATTCTTATCATGTGGATAACAATTATAAGATGAAGTGCTTGTAAATTCGACAATTAGTATGTTGATTTTCCGATCATGGTTAAATGCCTCAGTTACCTTTAGCCTTTTTGAATTTTGGGAAGTAATTTGTATATTAACTTACCGCCTCTTTTCACAATACGCTAACCTCCGCTTCAAACAGCTTTAAAAGCACATCAAAAAAGTTCAAAAGCATAACACAGAACACACCACAGATGGCACAGATCAATGTTTTTTAGAAACAACTTTTCTTTATGCACAAAACGGCAAATCCTGCTTTGTTGGAGGTTGGAGGGCACAGACACATCACGTTCTGTGCTATTCCAGGTTGGTACCCGGCAAAAACAAAAGATACATTTTTTTGCTATGCGACCGGATTTTTTTATCAACTAATAAAGCTGAAGGAAGATTCCCGTTTGCAGTGGTTCGAGTTTATCCTGCGAACGATTTTCTTGGTTCCAGCTTTCTAACGATGGCGGTGAGTACCACGACCCCACTTTCCCGTTTACGATTCGAGACATCTAGCGATTTTAGTATCGACCGTCTTTTCGGTTGGTAACGAGAACTAACCTGTAACCTTCGTTTTTAGGCTTGCAGATCGGCTCTGAAAATGTCCACAAATTGTGTGGAAAACGATGTAAGTATAGGGGATGCGGTGCGTGTAAGGGCGGTTGCTCGATTAGTCTCCCTTTTCTGCGTTAGGGAGCCCGAATCGGTCGCCAAGGCGATCCCACGTCTTGGGCCATATTGCCAGCACCGCACGACCCTAATAGGTTTCTCTCGTTTCCATGAGTGATCGCGACCTTAAAATAAAACTGTTACGAACCGCCTCCCCATTCCTGTACTGTACTTTCACTCCTTACAATTCCAGGTTGAGAAGAAGGAGCAGAAGAATGAGAACGAATTGGATGCCCCGTTGGACTTCTCCATAAAACACCTGCTTCACAACTGTTGGACTCTTTGGTATTATGAAAACGACAGGTCACTCTCCTGGGAGAAAAATCAAAAGGAGATCTCATCTTTTAACACCGTCGAGGACTTCTGGAGGTAAGGAAATGATGGACGTTTGATATTAGAGACTGTTCTGGACGTAGGGCTGCATTATCTAGTTAATGGACATTGAATTGCGTTTTATGGGGCTGGCATTGATTAGAATACATGTTGATGTGATTTATGGCCTTTAGGAACAAAAGTGATATTTCCGTCTTGAGATTAAAATTTGATTTTTTTTAATGTGTCAATCATTAATGATTGTAGCTGATTTGATGACACATCAGAACCGTAGATTACCAAATGTCAGATTCTTATATAGCTGACATACAAAAGTAACAACTGCTGGTTTGGATAATCATTCTGGTACACTCTTTTGTTTTTTTGCTGGTAATCGGTTCATAAGTGCTTATCAAGAGCAGTTAACTCTTATTGTTAACTAAAACAATTTAACAGGAATGTGGTGGTGACCCATTACAACTATGTTTTTTCAAATTGTACATTTTAAAACACCATAATTTATGAAGCTTATCTCTTCTATGGTAAAATACAGTGAGTGTTCACTAACCTCTATCTTAAAAAAAAAAAGATTTTGTTCTATTAATTATTTCATTAATGTATCGAATTATTTTCGAAGTATTTCCTGAGATTGGCTTCTACTTTTAGTATTCCATTCTGCTTCTATTTTTATTAAAACTAGGTTGACTAGAAAATCCCAAAGCTCCATTGTACTGAGGCCTGTATGATTGATTTTTGATAGTTTAGCTTGGAATTTGATTTTATTAAGAAAAAACTTATCTTGTTTTAGTAAGTTTTGACATTTGTTCTACAGCTTATATAATCATATCAAACCTGCCAGTGAGTTGAGACAGGGGACGGACTACTCGCTCTTCAAGAAGGGGATACGGCCGATGTGGGAGGACGCTGCTAACAAGAGGGGTGGTAGGTGGCTTATCACCCTGGAGAAGAAACAAAGGAACAACGATTTAGATCGATATTGGTTGGATATTGTAAGTTATTTGGAAATATTGACAGCAGCTGATAAAACTTCATTTAAAACTTTTGCCATGTCTGATCATAAAAGTTAAACACTATTTTATTCTACCACCTGATTGAACTTCTCACCAATATTTAAAAAACACGTTTTTTAAATTGTTCAATTCCCATATATATAGTGAATTAATTACAATTATTCAGTATCCATATGTTCTTCTAAACATTCTACCATAATGTTTGTAATCTTTTCCAATGAGTTTTAAGTTTTTTATGAATTTCCAGATTTTATGCCTTATTGGTGAAGCATTCGAACATTCAGACGAGATCTGTGGTGCTGTGGTGAATATTAGGCAAAAGGGTGACAAACTTGGTAAGTTTTTCTGCTGTTTTACTTCAGAAATGTTATATTAAAAACATATTTTATTTATTATTTTATTTATAGATTGTAAATACATTGTTAATTTTTAAATGTCTTTTGTTAAGCAGTGGAAGTAATTACTTGTTCCTTGTTACTGTATTCTGTAATTTAATGATACATACTTAAATGATTTATAAAAGTTCATGTGCAACAGTATTTAAATTACAAGTTACATGTCTTAGTATTCACATTTCAAGTTATATGTTTTGTATAATGAGATGTAAAT
Organism: Cryptocephalus moraei; assembly: GCA_946251905.1. Lineage (NCBI taxonomy): Eukaryota > Metazoa > Arthropoda > Insecta > Coleoptera > Chrysomelidae > Cryptocephalus > Cryptocephalus moraei. The sequence goes on from OX276452.1 coordinate 41,275,005, forward strand.
GTCTTAAATATGCCTATATTTGAAACTTTCTTTCCAGGGGTCTGGACAGCGGACGCGGCGAACGCCACAGCAGTAATGGAGATTGGGCGCAAAATAAAGGACCGCCTGAATATACCATCGAAGACCTCCCTAGGTTACCAGATGCACAGGGACTCATCCGATAAGACTGGCTCCACCTCTAAGTTCTCGTACCAAGTATAGCTGTTTAACTCGCTGATTTCCATCGCCCTTCTCCCATACTTTTTCTTTCAAATGAACAAGAAAGACGTTTCATTTTTCATTATTGAGTTATATCTGATCAGATTCTAGATTGAAATTGATGAATTTATCTCTTCTTTTTTTTTGTTGGGTTATTATATCACATATACCTGTTGAATTGGGTAGTTTACATTATATTTTACAATTTTTAACTTTGAATTAACATTATTGCTTTTGTGTATTATAATGGATATTCATAAATTGTGTTTTACTGAAGTTTGATAAACTGAGCCGTATTTGCAGAGGACCTGTAAAGTTTTATGCATTTGTGTAGCAGTACTAAAAAGACATAAATGTGAATTATTTTGAACGTTTGACATTCAAAGTGGCTTGTGGCCGTTTGTTGCATCATATGCATGGGTCTCATAGATCTTTCTATACCACGCCCAGAGAAAAGGTAAGAGAAGATTTGAGTTGAAACTCAAAACCACATTGAACTTTGTCAAGTACCTATAGAGTTGATTTGACCTAAACTTTGCGCTTCAGTTTACAGAGTGCTACAATATATTTTCAAAAATATACTTTCACCTTCACCAGTTCTAAATAAAGTTAAAACGAATTACACTGAAGAGTAAAACAGTGGTTTATTTAAAAGTAGGCGACTTTTATATTTGGTTCTTAACAATAAATAATAGAAAGCAAATGGTATCACAAAACCCTGACATGGAAAACAACGTAAATTCCTCCTTGCTTCAGGCTGACTAGCATCATAAATTAATTTAAAGCAAATCGTATTTCGCCACCTTCATCTCTCCCCTTTTTCCTGTACATCTCCTTCAGCATATTAAGGTTCTCTGTCAGTGAGGCGACCTCTTCAAACCTCTGCGCCTTCCTGGCCTGGTTGATGTAGCTCCTGACGATGTTCATCTGTTCCAATAGAGGATCGTCTTGTTCACCGCTCGTTCCGTTGCCTGTTACTCGTTCTGGAGTCCAACCTGTTGTCACCGTTACTTTCTTGATTGCCACCCTCGGTGCCTGAGAAAAAAAAAAGGAACAGAAGAGGTACTAAATAAAGTTATGAAGCAGTGACGGAATTCAGAAATTGTGTTCTCAGGAGAGCGCTAAAATCTCACCTGTACTAAATCTTCTTCAGTAGACCTCAGGCTGTACTCTCTTCTGATCTTCTCCAGGTCCTGCGCCAATGGAGGAACCGGTAGGGTCAGCAAATAATCCTTGATGTAAACTGAAGTTGCTTTCCTAATCGCAGTCTGTAGGACAGCTGATTTTGGAGTCTCTTCGTCAGTGGGCATAGAGGCGATCTTCTTGCTTAAAGTATCTATCATTCTCGCCTGGTCCGCAATCGAGGTCCGCAGGGACTGCAGGTCGCTAAGTAGGTAAGTTGTTTCACCTGAGATGAGCGAGTTGTACATCTAAAAAATATTGTGTTAGACAAAAGGGTATTTTGGCATACATCTTATCAGCACTTAAGAGGATAAGAGAATAAATAATTACCAATTGCCAGAGGTGTGTCCCGCAAAAGGTTATTTACTTATAAATGCTGCTTGGCTGTATATTTATTTCAAGTCCATTTGAGCTTAAGTTATGTTACCTTGTTATACATTTCAACAGCACTCTCAACCTGATTCTTATTCTTCTGCAAATGTGAATACAATTGGCAGACTATTGGTTGTCTCATTTGCTCTGCTTGGACCCGTCTCCTGCTCTCCAGCATGTCCAGGCAATGGCCACAAATGCGTAGGGTTTCTGTATCCTTCCCGGAACCTCCCTCCCTGCTGGCCAATGTGCTGACAGGAGCCACTATGTTCTCTAGAAAAGTAATAACATTTTCAAAATTAGGAAACTATTCCAAATTATAGAACTGAAAAATTCATACCAAAAATATTCATTTCAAGGCGAAATCTATCTGAACTTTTTCTTTTGAATTGCAATGAAGAATGAAGTCTTATTCCTTACGTGCTTTTTCGTATGGTAAGAAGAAAGAGCAAGAGTTGCACATAATACTCCCACAGAGCCTGCAATGGTGTTGCCTCCTGGTGATATTAAAACTCAAAGTACAAGATGGACACCTCGTAACGTTGGTACCATCTAGCCATGAAACAAGCTCCTGCTCATGTTGTTTCCTATCGGAACCCCGGTACACCCTGAGCAACCTATCCAGCCGGATGATCAGCTTGTTGGTCTCAGTCGTCCTGTGGTCCAATCGTTCCCTACGCACGCTTTTGAAATAGTCCGTGTGGGACCTTGTGGGCCCTGTCTCCTGTGGCTCGCTCTGCTCCAGGTAATACTTCTCGAATGTCATCTCCTTTCGGAATAGCTCTAGATCATTATCGTCTAGCTTCAGGATCTTCTTCTTAGCTTTGCCGTAGATATCTGAAAGACGCGGTTTAAGCAGGTAGGTGGATCAGGAATGGTTTGTTTACCTTTGATGGATTTCAGGACGTCCTGCTCTTCGGAATGTAGGTCTTGGAAATGCGCTATGAGGTTGTTGGGGGACCTCATATCCTTGTGGCAGATCGGACAGAGGAAACCCTCCTTTATCGAATTGGATTCAGCCATCGCTTAGGTTTACATTTTTTAAACTGACTTGAAATTTTTCATAAACATAACCTCACACTTGCGTAGCCCACTTGTGCTCTTGTCCGTTATCTCGCTGAAAATTATATAGAACTAACCGATGTGAAGTTAGCGTCTTTTTCTCAGCGTCCAATTTAGCCGAGGATGCACGAGCGGTCAGTAGCGCACGGAGACGAAATGTATTGGGGACAAATCAATTACGTTGTTGTTGTAGGCATGAAACGTTTACAATTAAACAATTATAGTCTGATTTCGATCAATAAACCACAAATTGATTCAGAGGACTCATTTCAAACGAATATAATGTATTTTCTAAGGGAAACATATGGCCGCAGAACTGGTTGCCTAAGACGTTGTCGGGTTTCAAAATGAAACAGTTAACCCTAAAGTATTCCCCAAAATATATTTTTTGGACGTTTCGCATATATTCGAAATATTCTATAACAAATGAACTTTCCATACAATAATTAGCAGTTAAAAGATCGCTCGGAGCGATTATCCTGGGCCGCTAAGGCCTAGCGTCCGATTTGAATCTGACGTCCACCGCTCGTTTTTATTTTTTTTGAAACTGTTCCGCGGAATGGATTTTCCTTAAAATTTGGTCACGTGTGTACAATTGAATAGCGAATCGAATGACCATAGTGGGATTAGTCGCTGATAGTCATTCTGGGACGCTAAGTGCTAGCGTCCGATTTGTATCAGACGTCCACCGCTCGTTTTTATTTTTTTTCAAACTGTTCCGCGGAATGGATTTTCCTTAAATTTTGGTCACGTGTGTACAATTGAATAGCGAATCGAATGACCATAGTGGGATTAGTCGCTGATAGTCATTCTGGGCCGCTAAGTGCTAGCGTCCGATTTGTATCAGACGTCCACCGCCCGTTTTTATTTTTTTTCAAACTGTTCCGCGGAATGGATTTTTCTTAAATTTTGGTCACGTGTGTACAATTGAATAGCGAATTGAATGACCATAGTGGGATTAGTAGCTGATAGTCATTCTGGGCCGCTAAGTGCTAGCGTCCGATTTGTATCTGACGTCCACCGCTCGTTTTTATTTTTTTTCAAACTGTTCCGCGGAATGGATTTTCCTTAAATTTTGGTCACGTGTGTACAATTGAATAGCGAATCGAATCACCATAGTGGGATTAGTCGCTGACGTCTGATACAAATCGGACGCTAGCACTTAGCGTCCCAGAATGACTATCAGCGACTAATCCCACTATGGTCATTCGATTCGCTATTCAATTGTACACACGTGACCAAATTTTAAGGAAAATCCATTCCGCGGAACAGTTTGAAAAAAAATAAAAACGAGCGGTGGACGTCAGATACAAATCGGACGCTAGCACTTAGCGGCCCAGAATGACTATCAGCGACTAATCCCACTATGGTCATTCGATTCGCTATTCAATTGTACACACGTGACCAAATTTTAAAGAAAATCCATTCCGCGGAACAGTTTGAAAAAAATTAAAAACGAGCGGTGGACGTCTGATACAAATCGGACGCTAGCACTTAGCGTCCCAGAATGACTATCAGCGACTAATCCCACTATGGTCATTCGATTCGCTATTCAATTGTACACACGTGACCAAATTTTAAGGAAAATCCATTCCGCGGAACAGTTTGAAAAAAAATAAAAACGAGCGGTGGACGTCTGATACAAATCGGACGCTAGCACTTAGCGGCCCAGAATGACTATCAGCGACTAATCCCACTATGGTCATTCGATTCGCTATTCAATTGTACACACGTGACCAAATTTTAAGGAAAATCCATTCCGCGGAACAGTTTGAAAAAAAATAAAAACGAGCGATGGACGTCAGATACAAATCGGACGCTAGCACTTAGCGGCCCAGAATGACTATCAGCGACTAATCCCACTATGGTCATTCGATTCGCTATTCAATTGTACACACGTGACCAAAATTTAAGAAAAATCCATTCCGCGGAACAGTTTCAAAAAAAAATAAAAACGAGCGGTGGACGTCTGATACAAATCGGACGCTAGCACTTAGCGTCCCAGAATGACTATCAGCGACTAATCCCACTATGGTCATTCGATTCGCTATTCAATTGTACACACGTGACCAAAATTTAAGGAAAATCCATTCCGCGGAACAGTTTGAAAAAAAAATAAAAACGAGCGGTGGACGTCAGATACAAATCGGACGCTAGCACTTAGCGGCCCAGAATGACTATCAGCGACTAATCCCACTATGGTCATTCGATTCGCTATTCAATTGTACACACGTGACCAAAATTTAAGGAAAATCCATTCCGCGGAACAGTTTGAAAAAAATTAAAATCGAGCGGTGGACGTCAGATACAAATCGGACGCTAGCACTTAGCGGCCCAGAATGACTATCAGCGACTAATCCCACTATGGTCATTCGATTCGCTATTCAATTGTACACACGTGACCAAAATTTAAGGAAAATCCATTCCGCGGAACAGTTTGAAAAAAATTAAAAACGAGCGGTGGACGTCAGATACAAATCGGACGCTAGCACTTAGCGGCCCAGAATGACTATCAGCGACTAATCCCACTATGGTCATTCGATTCGCTATTCAATTGTACACACGTAACCAAAATTTAAGAAAAATCCATTCCGCGGAACAGTTTCAAAAATGGACGTCAGATACAAATCGGACGCTAGGCCTTAGCGGCCCAGGATAATCGCTCCGAGCGATCTTTTAACTGCTAATTATTGTATGGAAAGTTCATTTGTTATAGAATATTTCGAATATATGCGAAACGTCCAAAAATTAGATTTTGGGGAATACTTAGAGTTAACTGTTTCATTTTGAAACCCGACAACGTCTTAGGCAACCAGTTCTGCGGCCATCTTTTTCCCTTAGAAAATACATTATATTCGTTTGAAATGAGTCCCCTGAATCAATTTGTCGTTTATTGATCGAAATCAGACTATAAATGTTTAATTGTCAACGTTTCATGGCTACAACAACGTAATTGATTTTTCCCCAATATATTTCGTCTCCGTGCGCTACTGACCGCTCGTGCATCTTCGGCTAAATCGGACGCTGAGAAAAAGACGCTAACTTCACATGGGTGTGTTTTTGGGAAGATTTCAATAATATAATAATTAAATAATTTTTACAAGGCGCCCCACAGACACAGAGCATCTACACATCTACACATTTTCCTGCTCTACGATGTTCCTCTCTGGTTTCCGTTTTATTTTTGGCGTTTCATGTTGCTACCACTGTCATCTGCCACTCGCCAACGCCAATCTGCCATCTGCCATGTTTGTTTAGTTATCGGTTGTCTAATTTCTACATGTTCTACATGTTCTTTTATTAGTTGTGTCCGTATATATAAGTTTTAAAAAAAATACCTTTCGTTATGGACTACAAAATGTTCCCAACCAATCACTGTGTGGTGGATCAAACAAGCCTTCCTACGGGGTTCAGTATATCACTCCAAGCACTGGATAACCAAGTCCTGGATTACACCAATGTAACTCCCATACAGAACTTTCAAATAAGTCAACTATCTGATGGAACCTTCTGCCTTGTACAAGTTTCTAATAGCGAAGTAAGTGTTCAAGTGTTCTCTGGATATTTACTACAGAAGGAAGCTAGTGTAGTCCGACATTTTTGTTTTGAGACTTTTGAGTAGTGTCCGATATTCCAGTGTTGAGAATTAAAGAACACCGTTTCAGAGAATAGAGATAGTATGGTGAAGGTGATATAAATTTTATTTGTCACAATACTAGAAGTGACTGTCCAACTCTAGAACTAACAGTAAAGAGTGAATTAAACTGAAATAATAAAATGAAATGGAATATCTAAGACTTCAAATAACTTACATCGTTTCAGGTTGCAAAAATTTTAAATATCGAAGGAGAAATTGAGGATTACAAACCAGACCTGCCTACAGCATTATCAGGGTAAGCACTTATCACTTCAAGCACTGTTACCACAGATACCACATTTAAATGTTCCAGAAATGAACACTCTGTCCATCTAGTTCCTTCAGAATCCCAGTTTTCAAATCTACAAAAACTCGCTCCAAATCAAGATAAACCACTAATATATTCCTGTATCAAATGTAAGAGTGAATCCCAAACTCTGAAGGAGTACCAAGACCACCTAACCTGGCATAAATACCAAAAGAAGTTTAAATGTCCAATGTGCAGTACTGGGTATAACATTAAAAATAATTTAACAATCCATATGGCACTCTCACACCCAGAGAAGAATATCTCTGAATGTCCTATTTGTCATAAGAATTTAACATTCCAGAGACAAGCCGGACTGAGATCTCACCTGATGGTGCATCATGTTGATGAGTTTTACACTTGTGATCAGTGTAAAGGCGAATTTGATGATGAAGTGAGTGATTTTTGGAAACTGAGTTGTTTATCTGATCCAAAAGATTGATTTTTTAGTTAAATGTGTTTCAAAATCGTTAAAATGATATATACCTAATGTTTTTCAGGGTGATTATTTAAAACATGTGAAATCTCACAACTCTGATGTAGTGATTAAGCAGGAGCAAGGCTTACCACTGACATGTTCCTTTTGTAAATTGAGCTTTAAAAGCGTGAAAGAGAAAAAAGCTCATGTATCAGAGCATGTAAAACTAAAAAAAATCTTTATTAAGCCCAAAAAACCTAAAAAGTCAAAGACAAGTGCTGAAAAAAAATTCCAGTGCAAAGTATGCCAAAAAAGATTTCTAAAATTTTCGTTACTGAAACGTCACGACAGGGTTCACAGTGGAGAGAGACCTTATAAGGTAAGAATAAATTGTTTTATTAGTTCTAGCAACTTTCACCCTTTAGGAGATGCTCCAGAGCACGGCGGTTTGGTGCTCATAACTTATAGAACTACTAGTTTCAGTCCAAACTCAGCTTATCTTGTACACATTTCATTCATATTAGGCCCGAATATGATCATTTTTTAATGTACCATTTAGTTTATTATAAATTCTCAATTACAAGTTTATTACAGGTTCTCAAAATATATTTGTACTAGTTTCCTCCTTAAAATTTCGTTTTTTTTTTCAGTGCAATGTTTGCGAGAAAAGCTTTTCTCAAAAAGCGAGTCTACAAATTCATAAAATCAGACACACTGGAATCAAACCGTATTCGTGTACATTGTGTCCTGCTAAGTTCTGCCAAAAAGGTGTTATTCTTGCTTAAAATATTTAACTTTTTGTTTATAAACATTTTGTATTTTATTAGGTAATTTAATGGTTCACATTAGAAAAACTCATACCCAAAAAGACGATGATTCAAAAACTTATCGTTGTCCCCATTGTACATGCATCTTCAAACGCATCGCTTCCCTTAACGGCCACGTAACTAAGATCCACATTAACGAAAAACCGTCTCCCCTCGGAGAGATCAGTAATGTTATGAAAAAATTGATGGAACTAGAAAAACATACCATGAATGGAGATGGCAAAGTTCAGAGCAACTGCGATAATCCTAGTGATGTTACAGATGTGTCGAATGATGATAATCCCAAAGCGATTATTTCGCAACATGGGAAAGATGGTTTTCTTAGGAAATTTTTGGTTAATATCAAGAAAGTGGAGGATGAGCGATGGTTCTTGTGTAACCATTGTTCATCGCAGTTTAAGAAACCTTCAGACTTAGTGAAGCACTTGGGGATGCATATGAGAGGAAACAGAGAGGATATTCCAAATAAGGTAATGTTATGAAAATATTCGGTCTAGGTTTTATTTACAGATTTTTAAGGAATGGTTCAAAATCAGGATAGTGGTGATAAAAATGTATTAAGAACTTTATTATTCTTTTATTTCAATACTACAAATTTTCTTAGAATTAATTGTATCTTTTTTTTTGAAAGCACAGCTGAATATCACAATTTTGTAAACTGTTAAGACAATTTTAGTTTTTCGTACTAAGTAATCCATTGCTTTTATTCTTGTGTTTCAGGTTCAAAGTTGTCAAGAGAATGTAGCTGTACGAGATTTAACACAACTCATTAATCCTAATTTTAAATGTAAATTGTGTGATGGTTCATTCAACAGCTTGAAGAAATTGAACAGTCATATTTGGTACGTATTTTTACTGTTCAACAGGTTTCATTATTATAAATTTATATTTCTCAAAGGGGTACACTGGTAATGATTTAAATAATTGCATTTCATACTTGTTTATCTTTGTAGTTCTTATAAGAAACAACCTGGACCTTCATTACCACAATCGGAGAGTAAAGATCAAGCTGACAAGTCAACGAAATTATATGCTTGCCCGATATGTTTGAAAGTTTTTAAAGACAACATGCAATTTCAGACACATATTAGGAGGCATAAGAAAAAAGCTCAGAATCAAGTAAGTACATGTATATACCTAGAGTTAGTTCATAGAACTACCATAGCACTTTTATAATTATGAACACCTACAATGATGTTTTAGGTTAACGCTAAAGATGTTTTTTCCATTTTTTAAAAGATTTTGAAACAATTGTAAGAGAATTTTTGAAAAAGGTATTTGTAGTCCCAGCCGGGATCCCGGCTGGGACTACAAATACCTTTTTCAAAAATTCTCTTACAATTGTTTCATAGTACTTCACTGATTAATTTCGAGAACCTATTCCATCTAAAAGATTTTGGTATTAGTTAAGTCTCTTGTGCTTTTGTTTAAATTTGTTGATAAACTTCGGCTGTATGTATGCTCATCTTTGTCTATTTTAGCAGAATAAAGAGACTGCAAGCAAACATTTGCCCAAAGAAAGCACTCATGTTTCTAAATCGAATGAAGCTACTTCATCCCTATTAAATGATAAGACTTCAATGGTAGATATTTATTATTTAATTATGTTAGTTTGTATTTACAATTTTTTTTTAGGGCATTCCCCACAATAGCATTAATCATCTATTAGAATCCACGATTGATCCAAACATGTTCATCAACCTAGGCGACCTGGATTTATTGGACGATTCAAGCCTTAATGAATATTTAGATGGTATTTTGAAATCTCAAGTAAGTTTTATACGTTTTGTCATTTCAGATCATCTAGAAACTAAGATGTTTTTCAAAATACTAACATGTGCATCAAGACTTTTATAATAGTGGGATATACTTATGGTTAATGAGCGTAGGGGAAGAGCATCATTTTAATTTAGGCTTACCTTAAAGTCCTTTTTTAATTACCACAATTCCTGTTCTTATATTGTATGATCTTTATTCCAGAACCAAGAAAACGTACTTTTAAATGAGGTCCAGAACACTGGGACCCCACCGCAGAACATTCTACAGTTGGGCACATTACAAATGAACGAATTGTTCCCCAAAGGCCTTACCCCAGATATCGCCATGGAAAACATATCGGCGCAAGATTTGCATGATGCTGGAAACATTTTTGATGCTAATATTATTTGTATGAATTGTGGCGGGTTTTATACGAATCTATCTGTTTTTCAATTGCACCGATGTGAAAAAGAGAAGTCTTCGACTGAATCTGTTAATTCTGTTGCTGAAAAAGGTACGCGACATTTAAAAGGTGTTTTCTAGAATTACCTCATATGTGCTTTTTTTAATCTTATTAGTTGTCACACCACCTGCTGAAAATAAAATACCTGAAGCGCCAAGTGCCTCTAAGTCACCAAAGAAAACAATGCCTGGAAGATCTCGGAAGAAGTCTTCACACTCTCTGGAGTGCCACATCTGCAAAAAGACCCTCTCCAGCAACTCCTCTTATAAAACTCATATTGTGAGTCATCTGACGGGCTCCAGCTATGAGTGCAGTATGTGCAAGAAGATTTTTATCGGCCGAGCGGCTTACTTGAAACATCTGAATCAGTCGCATTCGGACGTATCTGGGACTCTTCAAATGAGTTGTATATACTGTAGGAAGCATTTCAAGAAACCATCTGATTTGGTGAGACAAGTGAATAGTTTAAGAGTTGTTTTGTTAAATTGGAGTTGGTATTCTGACTGACTTAATCATGATGAATTTGTTAGGATTTCATTTTTTTACAAAACTGTAATATACTCATTTTTAGGCGAGGCATCTGCGTGTGCACACAGGAGAGAAACCATTCATATGTAAAATATGTAATAGGGGCTTTTCACTGAAATCAACCTTAGAAACCCACGAACGAATTCATGGACCTCATATAAAGGAATTTAATTGCCCCATCTGTAACTCATATTTCTCTTCAAAGTCTAGTCTGACTGTTCACCTGACAATTCACAGTGGTAATGAATAACATTTAAAACACTTTGTTTCCCTAAACATTAATGTTTCAGGTCAAAAACCATATCCATGTAGCGTTTGCAATATGAGGTTCAGAACTATAGGCAACCGCAATTCCCATGTGAAATTAGTACACATTTATAACAAGAAACAGAGACATCTGAAACGGAAGACTAAAATAAAGAGCATTCTAGAATCTGCAGTTGCAGAAGCTGTCAATGATGTGAATGCAGCTCAAAATAACCTTTATTTTACTGATAATACTGATTACACAACAGACACAACATTAGAGGTATTTAGTGCTTAAAATACACTGATTCGAAGATTTAACTATTTTAACTAAATTAAAAAGCTGACAAAAAAATTATACATATTTCTTGCATAATTGTTTCAGTTAAATACTAGCCTAAAAACATTTTAATATTTATATTACATCTTTATTTTGGAAGAATAATTGTGCTGGTTCATTATAATTATATTCCCATTTAGATATCAGAAAAATTCCACAATTATTTTTGAGACTTGGGAGTAAGCTAAATGCGTTAACCGCTTTTATACATTAGATTACATTACCAACAAGCTGTATATTCTTTTTTTTTTTTTTTTTAGAACCAAACTGGAGACCTGACGTTTAGTTCCCAAAACATCTTACCGTCTCTCCAAGAAGACCAAATGAATTCTGAAACCATATCCTTATTACAACAACTGCAGTCTTCTGAGATGATCTTCACTTCGAATCAGACGGAAATTTCCTCCTTAATATTAGACGACGGGCCTTTGCTTAACATAGACTCGTTACGTGATAACGCTGATAACTATCAAGTGGTTTCAATGTTTGAACTAGCTGGAAATGTTCAAAACGATAGTAATGAAAGTGAGGTGTTGTCAAAGAAGATGAAGAAAGAGAGAACTGAGGAATGCCAGGCCTGCCATAAGAAGTATTCTTCAAGGGACGTTTTGAGGAAACACATAAAGACCGTCCATGGAAAGAACGGTCAGTTTATTTGTGATAAATGCGGAACTGTTACTGGTACAGTTAATGAATTTATTCAACACCTAGAAGGGCATAGTGAAGAATTAGCTAGTCTTTCCAGTGAACAGGATCTGAATTTACCTGTTAACATGGACAAGTTAGTATAAGCTGTATGGAATGTGCGATGAAGGTTAAATGTAATTTTTCTAGGTTTTCTTTGAATGGAATTACAAAGGATCTCCCACCGTTAAATATAAAGTTCGAGTTGCCTTCAAGTAATATAGATGATGCTCTGTTTAGTAATTTGTTTCCGCTGAAGAAAATATGAAAATGTTCTTTTTGGCTTTTTTAGATCTAAAGGGGAATAAAACCATACATGTAAGTGCAGTTACTTGTCATTTAATAAAGCATTTGTTTATTGTTTAAGTAAAGTCTATTTGCATAAATGAGGGAGATATGAAGACAGGGTTAGTGCTTATTAAAATAAAGTACATACTTACCTTGAAGTTTCTTATTAATGTGATTTTCTGTTGGTGAAGTGAATAGTTTTTTTTTGTATAGTATTTACTGTGTATTTCTTTTAAATGATATATTGAACAAGTAGTTCAAGTTCAATTTTAGAACTTTCTTCAGCAAGTTCGTTATTAGTTCCATTTATTTCGCAAAAAACATGAAATAAAAAAGCAGATGAGGTTATATATATTTTTTTTTTATTTTTTCCCCAATACAAATCTTACATCTAAGTATACAACAAATAATGACCTAAATCTAAAAAATTATATGCAATGAAATATAAATGTTTTTGGTATCCAGGAATATATCTGAACTCTGCGATTTATGGAGATTTAACATGCATGTTGTTGAATTGATCCTGGAGTTGATCGGGAGGGTTCTGGACCTGCTGCTCAGGAGCTTTGGCACCAGCTGCAGTCTTCGATTGATCACTCGTCAAGTCGACTACCTCCCAGTTACTGCCCCCGGAGGTACCCTGCTCGGCTCCCGGCTTGGAAGCATGCTTGGCAGCTTTCTTCTGCTGCTTCTTCCACCACTTGGCGTATTTCTTGCCATACTTCCTAGTCTGCGATTTGGACCTGGAACGGGACCTAGAACGCCTCCTGTCCCTCCCCTTCCCCTTGCACTCCTGTGGGGCGGGAGCGTTCTGCTCCCCGCTCGATTCCTCGGAAGTGGACGAAGAAGTGTCTAGACAAAAGGGAGGAGCCGGGGGCGGGTGTCCCCAGAAGAAGTGGTGCGGTCCGAATCCGTGACCGTGGCCGTGGCCGTGACGACCGAATCCATGATGTCCGTGACGGCCTCCTCCGTTACCGTATCCGTGGTGCCCGTGCCCGTGACCGTGGTGTCTGCGATGTCCCGAGCGGGACCTGGAGCGACTCTTGCCCCTCGAGCGGGACCTCCCGTGACGCCGCGGGGGCGGCTGGGGCGCGCCACCTGTGTGGACGTGGAGGTTGTCGATGTGGAGGTAGACGACTCCCTGGGCGGTCTTGAATTTTTCCAAGATCTCCTGGATGCCCTCCTTGACTGCCCGCACCACCTCCGGATCGGAATTGTCCGTCGATGCGAAGACGTTGATAGGACGCGTCTCCGCGCTCTCCATGTTAACGTTGGACGCCTCCACGTTCGCATCGGTAGGTTCCATATTTCAGAACGGCGCTCTGTTAGTCAAAGCTAAAACAGACTTAAAAATTAAAACGCCTCCAAATTGTCGAAACAAGGTGTTTGGAGATAGGTTTTTTTTACCCCGGGCCCCAACACTTATCAGGAAAGCACTGCACTAAAAACAAAACCACACACCACGATATTTACCAATCATTCAAATATACTCACGTTTCGAAAACAACTCGACTAAGCTTGACGCAACGCTTTCACCTTTTATAACGGAGACTATTTTCTAATATTGCGCAATTTTTCACCATTTCTAGTTATTGGATTTTGAACTTTGGTAAACAACGTTGTTGCCAAGATGAAAGTCCACTGTTCCTGACCTGTTTTAAAATATTTCACAATACTATATTTAATACTGTACCTATACTGTATTTTTTTTTAATAGTAATAATACAAATATTCCGGCGTATCAAAAACATGTGATTGCAATTGGCCCACATAGCACATACTAAAGAAGGTAGACACGTTTCATTTGAAACATAGAAACCAGACAAAGGAACGTTGGAGAATCGTTTTGGAAAATATCCGCGAGAAAGATTAATTGAGTTGAAACGGCTCTAAAGCATTCAAAAAACGATATCGCTTAAAAGTTCTTTTTTGTGATATTTCTATCAAGTTTCTGAAACGTTCTTCCTACAGATTTTTAATGGTCGTCTTTAGATTTCTAACGTTCCCCCCACGTTTCACTATTCAGTCATTGATACCTACATTCCAAATAAAACATTTCCGAAATATTTATTGTACTGTAACGCGAAATGTCAGCCGCAGGGCGAAGTGTATTTACTCCCGTCTTACCTCGGCGGGATGCTTCAAAGGAATTACTGCGACGCTTAAAAGACAGCTCCATGAATTCTCCCGGATTGTTGTTTACGAAAAGTAATTTATGACCTTCTGAACATTTCCTACGTAAACATTATTAAAAGAACAATCAAGTACCTTCTGGAGAGTATACGAGAAGGTTCTAGATCAGAATCAAGGAGTATATATAAGCGGGCTTGTGATCGAGGAGATGATTAGAAGTAGAGAAGCAGACGTGAACGCGACATACGATCCGAAAGCGGAGCAGTGCAAATAAATTAAGTAGTGTCTAGTCTAATGTACAAGTAGCAAAGTGTGTTAAATAAATTAGTGTACAATCAATGTAAACAAAGTAGAAAATAAACGTTACAGTACGTATTTTGTTACGTGGGTCACTTATAAGTTTAATCTGATTGTTCTAATGTGAAGGTTCTTTTTAACATTTAGTCAAGTAGAGCTGGACACATTTTATTGAAATATATGTATATCTGCCACTAGCTACCTTACACTTAGGTACCATTTAATTGCATTCCATACGTCAAAGTTTTTTCCAAGTTTCCTTATCTCCAAGTTTTTCTATTTAAAAAGTATACTTTTCCATCGTAATGAATTTTAATGAACGTTGGGATATTTTAATTTGAACCAATATTATTATTTTCTGAATCGTCAAAAATGTTTTATTTTTTATTTATTCGCGTTGTTAGTAAAAAATGCGAGTAGAAAGAATTTGTTAAAAAAAAACCGCTGGAATATCGTAAGACCTTCAAACTTGGCAATGCTCGGTTCACATACAAAACAATAAATCAGATAACGGGGATTTTCTTTGTTAGCAGCGCTTTGGTTAGGCTCCGCAAAATACATACACTGAATAAATGATAATAATGGTGTAACTTCGTGTAATTTGAAGCAATGTTATCTCAAAATCTTTTCTATGTTACCTCTTGTTAACGATTCGCGATTTAAAATAAGATTTGAAATAAAAACCCTATATTTAAATAAAAAGTTATATTGCCGCCTGTATGACACGTCAACTCGCTCGCTCGCTCGAACCGAATCTCCCTGCTGAATGTCCATGAATGATTGCCGTCCCACTGCTCCGCGGTCTCTCTCGTCTCGTACCCGTGGTTCCCGGAGAACCTGCATCAGCCCTTTTTCGGTGCAGGCGTGCAGGCCTCTCGTCTCGACGTATACAGGGTGATGGTTGTATACGTCCTGGTGACTGACGATAACATTCGGCCTTTCCTGACATCAAGTGCGCCCTCGCACTTGCCTCTCCTAGGGAACACCAAGACCGGGACTTAAGAAAGTTACAGACTGGCGGTACTATCGGCATTCGGACATTTTGTACCTGAACGAAAAGTTCAAATAATTAGTTATTGATTTAGGGATTATAGAGCTAATAATAGCGGTGGGCTAAAATAAAAACGACAATAGTACTGTCAAAATTAGAGACACGGGGAATACCAGTAATAAAATATATGATGAACTCGATGAGTTCACTCCTCAACATGCCAGGACAACAACTTTCGATAACAAGGTGCAGGATAAGGTAAAAGGTCCCCTTCCGGTAGGACGTCCCCCATAGCACGGTTACCGTCCCCATGGTCCTCCTGACCAGCAGACTAACTCAATGCTAGCGGGCCCGCCGAGAATTCACAGGCAAACCGATCACAAGCTATTGCTACAGAAACGGCGCCACAGATACTTCTCGAAAGGATAGGTAAACTCACGTTTGTATAGGGGAACATACGAAAAATAAAAATGTAACCTTAAATAAATTGCAATAAAAAAATAAAGGGCAGAGATTGTATACGGGGAACATACGAAAAATAAAATAAACATAAATAAATGGCAGTCAAAAAATAAAGGGCAGAGATTAGTATACGGGGAACATACGAAAAATAGAAATGTAAGCTTAAATAAATGGCAGTCAAAAATAAAGGGCAGAGATTGTATACGCGTATACGGGAAATATACGACAATTAAATGTAAAAATATGTAAATATCTGTCAAACGTAATTATGAGCGCAAACATCTGTCAAAAATAATTATGGGTGCAAATATCTGTTAAAAATAGTTAAGGGCGCAAATATCTGTCAAAAATAATTATGGGCACTAATATCTTTCAGAATAATTATGGGCGCTAGCACAACCCACGCTAGAGAGCACGGATCTGGAACACAAGGCGTCCCCCATGTTCCCACTGTAACTCTTCTCCTAGCCACACCCCCGGACAACCGGTTGGAGCTCTTCTTCAAAGGTTTCCAGCCCCTCGAGAATCTCATCGGAATCTCAGCTCATCTCATCTCATCTCATCTCATCTCATCTCATCTTGCATCTCCACGGTAGACTCGAGGGCTCAACCCAAAGAACCGAGACATCCAACCTTCCATGGCAGTGTTGTACCCCTTATCTTACCTTCCGCAACTGTTCGGACAACCGGTTGGAGCTCTTCTTCAAAGGTTTCCAGCCCCTGCTCGACAACGCATCCCCAGGGTAGACTCGAGGGCTCAACCCAAAGAACCGAGACATCCAACCTTCCAGAACAGTGCACAAATCTACATCTTACCCTTATTAGAACCGTATCCACGGTTTCATGTTCTCAACTCCGGCCACGCCAACATATGGCACCTGAGAACGAGCCATGCCTGGGATGTCCTTTACTTCGTAACGGTCTCCTCCCATCAACTTCACGACCCTGAACGGTCCTCTCCACTTTGGAAGTAGCTTTTGGCTCCTACCAGTGGCTGGCTGGCTGGTTATGCGAAACAGGGCCAAGTCCCCTACGGCATACGGCTGTGCCCTAGTACGTTTCTGGTCAAACCGGCGCTTCTGCTCCGCCTGATACTGACCCACACTCCCCTCAGTACGTTTTCGGATATCTGTAACATTAATAGTCTTAGGTTCACCACCTTCAAGTTGGCCATGCGCAAAAACCCTATAGTAACAAAAGCAGTTAGATGAATCTAATCCGCAGCTACTGGGATTTGATGATATCCCGAAAAAGATCAAGGCTGGTGAAATATTTAAAACCAGAGAGACGCTTCAATTGCTCTTCTATTAATGGTAAGGGGTATTGGTCTGGCGCGGTAATTTTGTTTAATGCTCGTGTAAGAATCTGAACCGAAGGGGTTTCTCACGGGCCGGGCGACGAGTGACATGGGTCCATCGCTATCGGCTCGGCCGGCTCGGCACATACGCTGACTGTGATTCCCTCACAATTCCGTGTTTTAAAAGATCAGCAACAATGTCTCGAATCTGTTTACGTTCAGGGTCTGAAAATAGTCTTGGCCTAAATGCTATAGGTTTCTTACTTGTAACTGTGATATGCATCTCACAAAATGACGTCATACCTAACTCAGTCATTTCTCTAGCAACACAATTAGGATATTCGTTTAATAACGTTAAAAGGGAATTCACGGTTTCGGGAACCTCGAGTCCACCTGTTTTCTTGTATTGAATGTCGTCTTGTTCCGTAAAATTCTGTCCTATTAATACGTTCACACTTCACACTCATAATGGGCCCTTCGATGATAAACAGGTCAATGGCTCGCTTTATACCGTCGACCGCAACGTCTGCATTATAAAAATATTTGGGTGTCATATTACCAGACAGGGTTTTTAGTATAACGTTATTTTTAATTTTCTGTAATTTGAACTGAAATTGAATCGCCGCTTGCTGTGTTAAGAGAGAACATTCACTACCCAGATCTATAAAACATTTTATTTCGTATTCATTTAATGTAATGGTTTTTAAAAAATGTTTCATTAGAACGGGAGTATAAGAAGTTGACATTACGTCATTCTATTGTTAAAGGAGGCCGTTTGGACGAATGGGAACAGTTGGAACAGTTTCTTCGCATGTGACCCGTCTTACCACAATTATAAAACATAACACATTTCCAAAGTTGAGAATATTCAACAATTTTATCCAGCCACTCATCGATACTCTGAGTGACAGGGTCAAACTCCTAGGTGATGCCAAGGTTTAAGGAGGCAACACTTACCAAGCTATTCCGGCACCTAAATCTTTAACCAACTTATCTATACCTTGAATCAGCGCGTTACTCAACTCGGTGATATCGCTCGTGACTCCACTCCTATCAGAGCGTCGAGAGTCTCCACCTACGCTATGGGGCTGCTCCCCCAATTCCAAACTTGGAGAGCGTCTCCTCGAGCCACGGGAACGTTCTGCTTTCCTGGACTGCCTCGGAACCTTTCGGACACCCTTCGACCTCCGCTCTGAGTGACGTTCCCTCTGCTGGGAACTCCTGGAAGACCCATGTGGCCTGCCCATTTTTTTCACAACTTCACTAAACGCACAATTTGCCAAAAGGTCTTCGCGGATTCTGATCCCACTTCTGATGTTAACGATTCGCGATTTAAAATAAGATTTGAAATAAAAACCCTATATTTAAATAAAAAGTTATATTGCCGCCTGTATGACACGTCAACTCGCTCGCTCGCTCGAACCGAATCTCCCTGCTGAATGTCCATGAATGATTGCCGTCCCACTGCTCCGCGGTCTCTCTCGTCTCGTACCCGTGGTTCCCGGAGAACCTGCATCAGCCCTTTTTCGGTGCAGGCGTGCAGGCCTCTCGTCTCGACGTATACAGGGTGATGGTTGTATACGTCCTGGTGACTGACGATAACATTCTATATCTAATCTTTTGTGTATGTATTTATTAAAAGTCGTATCTTTTTCAAAGTCTAAAACTCTAAAGTTGAACTAAACAATACTATACCGAACAGTTGTATATACATAACAAAAAGAAAAAATATAAAACGGTATTTTAACAAAATAAAAATTTCACTATTGCTCAAGTAGTTTTGTGAAAGTCACAAGTCTTAAATTTCTGCTCATTTCACTACAAAGTATATTAATAACAGAAGCTTCTGCATGTGTTGCAATTTGTTAATGCAATGCATTAATTACAGATTATTTCTATAAATAGATTGTTTGAAACGCATTTCGTTAAAAAAGCAATTGACTGACGATAATTTATTACCTACTACACTGTGTGATTATTATAGGTTCAATGAAAAGTAAAACGGCTTAGTATCCCCACGATATAATTATTTTCGTGAGGTAGGTATCATTAATAGTAGTTTAAAGTACAAGTTGCAGAAGATGTCATATTCCAAGCCCGAGTCTGAGATTCTAAAACGAGCCGCTTGCGGCGAGTTTTAGAACGGACGAGGGCTTAGAATGTCTTGTGCAACGAGTACTTTACATTTTCTATGTTCCGGCTTCCATTTCATTTTTATTGATGTTTAAATAATTTAAATTTTCTTATCTAGGGTATTTTTTTATCGTGACATTTAAGTTGGTAGTATTACTGCTGTTTCCTAGACATCTGTCCATTTTCACACCATTTTCAAATTTAATTTAATGGATTTAAAGAATATCTTGTTACCAACCCAACAAAAAAAATTACCAAAAACAATGCTTTAATAAGCCTCATTAAAGCACTGTTTTCGGCCATTTTAGTACTAGAATAGCTGTCATTTTAGTGTCGGAACATAGAAAAGATTTTGTCTCATTACCTATTTTTTAAAGAAGGGCTGCGTTTAAAATTCAAATTAATTTTTTAATATACGATACATCTTATTTTAATTGTACACAAGTATAAATCAATTTTAGCTAACCATTGCTGTTGGAGGCAATACCTGTTTCTATAACGATTGCGTTACCTAATTATTCTAGTAAAATTTGTCTAGTTATTCTAGCTCAAGGCCATCTAGTATACCTAGTACAATGCATCTAGCTCCTGTTGTAGGCACCTTCAAACGTTGGAGATATTGACAACGCTCCATTTTCGCAGCTTTAGCAATAGATGTCGCAATGCGTTTCTATGAAAATTTTGAATGTTAATGAAAATATCTTATATAGGTAAAGTTGAAAAACGTGACATTTTTAATTTTATATTTTAAAATATCCAATACTTTTGGATATTTTGAAGGTATCATGAACTTTTGCAGAAATTTCAACTGTACTTACGTACTCTACTTTCAACTACTCGTATCGTCGCGAAACTAAATTTGCTTTAAGTCACCGACGTCTAATAGACTACCTAAGTGCTGACGTCACGCGAGGGGGTGGAGCTTCCAAACAAATCGAGAAAGTGTGCAATTTGTCCATACGAGAGTTTTAATTCTACATTTATTCCTAATTGTGTTGTAAATAAGAGTTGCCAGCTATATATTGTGATAAAGTTTGTTCAAACCTATATGTTATCGCCAAATATTTCTAGATAGGTAAGTAGTATAATGTAGTTTTCGCCCATATTATATATTATAGGTTATGTTATCGTTTTATTTTCATCAAAACTTATCATTTTTGTTAAGTTTAGTGGTGTTGCTGTGTTTAAAGACCGTTTTTTAGGCTCGTGGTCAACATCTATAGTCGTGGTTATGTGTTTTGTGCCTGACTGTAAGCACTACAGTGACCAAAAAGTTTGTAAATTTTTTACATTCGGAGGCAAGATCGAGAATCTTTAAAGTACTCCTTAGTTTGCAGTTGTCATGCATTATAATGCCCAAAAAGAGCTAGCGCAGCAATATGATGGCATTTTGTACCCCTCGGGTAGGTACAAGTAGCCGAAGTAATCTCTCTTGATTTATTTAGCGTAAACTGGAATAGGAACATTTAATAAGATAAATATCTATAAAATCTGTGGGAAACAGAATACTTACCTGTATTCTATATATTTTATCCTTCATGCTGGCATGTATTTCCCCTCTAATAATAATAAAACCAGCGTCAAACTGCATGCTTTTTACATGATAGGATTCCAATGCATTTTTACCCCTTCTTATTTTATTCTCGTCTTCAAAAAACTCAATAACGTCGCAGATCTTCAAAACATGTTTGGATGCCATTTTCAATCAAAATTCTGACTTCAAATGGTTTCATTTAACTAAAAAGTACACAAAATAAATCACACTAGTAAATAAAAACATAACCTCAAAAAAGTAAAATGTGCAAAAAATAATAATTAGACTTACCTTTTATCAAAAATACTTTTTTAAAACGTTCAAATATGAACTGGCCACTCTTATTCATGTCAAAACTAATAAGAAACTTCAAAATAAAATCTTCTAATGGGAAAATTGCACGCTTTCTCGGTTTGTTTGCAAAAGTTTCTTAGCTCCGCCCATTTGTGACGTAAGGCTTAGGTAGTCCATTTATAAGTAAATGTAAGCGTTAAAATGGAAGGTTTCAGATATGAAATTTATCGGAAAATTGCGTCTAATATATTTGAACTTTTGTAAAATTCTTAACTATTCCGGATTTTCGTAACTACTCATCCTAGTGTTGTAAGTTTATTGTAATCAGTGGTGTTTACCCCATAAAGAAAAGCGTAAACGTAAAAAGATAAAATAAAATGGAAGGTTACAGTTATGAAAATTTTCCGAAAAGTATCTAAAACTTTGAATTTTTGCAGAATTTTCAACTGTTGGTATCTCCGCAACTACTCGTCCTATCGTCACGAAACTAAGTTTGTTGTAATCAGCGACGTCAAATCTATAAAGGTGAGTGGTTTTAGATGTAACATCTTTCGGGAAATTATTCCTTAGAACTTTTGCAGAATTTTCATTTGCTGGCAGGTATCTCCCCAATGAATTGATTTTAACAATCTGTAAACTCTTAGATATAAAAGTTTATATGTGTAGATGTGTATGTGAAATTCGTGAATTTTGCTATAAATGATTTATGTAGGGAAGTTTCACAAACAATTTTTAATCTATAACCGTGGTAATTACTGCACTGCGATTTCAAGATTCTGGCTTTTATCTAAATCTAAAAATTTGCTCCCGTTTTACAACTCTTTTCGTTCTCTGTTATCATTCCAATGCAAGTTATCCCGTTTGATTTTAATTCGTACAAAACCTGTCACGAAATTTTCCCAGAGTTAATTCAACACTTACATAAGATCAACACTTAAGTGGGATCACTTGGCCTGCTGGAATATATACCAGGTCGACACAACAACTGTTTGTACGTTGGCTTTCCTCCTATTTTTATTTTCTCGTTTGGTAGTTATGCGTTGTTTCATGACTGATGGTACCATTTCGAGCTTGCGAGAAATATTTATATTTAACGCCCACGTCTCGGTTCTATAAATGAATGCTGAGAGAACAGTTTGGTCGGAAACAGGCGCTTTTAATGTAATTTGTAACCCATTTAGCCTTTCAATTTAATAGGTAACTCTCCATGACATTCTTATGGCTTCACGTCATAAATTGGCGTAAGTATGGACATTTCCAATAATATTTACAAAAAAAAACACCATTACATTACATAATTAACATATTTTTCAAGTCTAAGTAGCCCAACCTGGGATGATTGGCGTACTAGAGTTTATTATATTTCTGTGGTGCAGGATAAGTGCCTTTAATATGATTCCTTGTACCATTCCAAATGCTGTTACTAGCTTGTTTAAGAAGACCATGTTGTAGGCCTTCGATCGGATTAATTTTAAACCAGATGTTGCGGTTTGCAACTCTTTAGGAACTTACATCATGTAAATCCGGCTCGAAGGACCAATGTTGCGGTTTGCAACTCTTTAGGAACTTACGTCACGTAAGTTCGACTCGAAGGACCAGACAAGACGTCGTTTCTTCGTAGAGCCGTTGCAGTTTGCCAATGCTACTGAGTGATGTGTTTCCGCTGGACCCAGGTTAAATAAGGATTGAAACGCGGGTGCTTTTAAATTTACGACTTATATTGACTTATATTTGGAAAGTAGTTCCAGTGACAAGTACACTACATTAATTTTATGTACAATACGAATATCTTTGCGATTGAGAGTGAATTGAGACGTTGTGAGTGAAGTGTTGTGAGTTTAATGAGTTGTGCGCGAGTGTCGAAATGTTTTTCTCGTCTCAAGCGTGAGTCCATCTGGGTAAATGTGATTGCTCCGCCCATCGACCCCTCATCTCGTTTCGCGATTGGACGACTCGAGATTGCGTAACTGAGTACCGATTGGGTAAGTAAGTTAAGCGCTCAGTACGCCAGATGTGTGATCAATAAAAGAGAAAATTTACCTTCCGAGGATAAGGGTAGTGGCCGTGAAATTTGGTAAGTAAAAGAACGATCAGAGAAAAAATACGTGTGCTACTCTTTTCGCTGGTCACTCTTCCGGAAAGGCTGGAGATAACGAACATGTGCTCGTTTTGAGCGACAATGGGACAATTCTTCTCGGAAGATATGAAGAGAGGGACTATGACATCGGACGATTGATACCGTGACTAAAGTTATTAGTATAAAGGGATGTGAAAGTAAATAGGGAATAGGAAATATTTGAAGCGCTTTTGTTCCTTTGGGTGTCTTGTATATGATTTTCAAGTGATTTATACAGCGTGTAAAAATAACTTTGCAAGTCGGAAAAGATTGACGGGAGATTGAAATATGAGGAGCTATATAGCAGAATAAATAATGAAAAGGGCGGAAAAATATATTGTTGGAATTCCAACACCAGACTTTGGACTTCTTCGATTTGTTACTACTCCAGTACGATTCCGTGGTAGTACAACGAAAAGTTGTTTGGTGGGCAAATTAACTTCCTAATCACTTCACAATTTAGTTCAACTTAACACCTCGTTCACTTATGTGGAATTGTTTATTCGTGTTATTAAACAGTAGGTACCGATTAATATAAAGGAGCTGGTTGAGTTAAAGTGATTAAAAAGTGCGCCGTGGAAAGGAAAATCCTGCGAGGTAGCAATTAATGAATGGGTCTTAAAGTGGACGATCTGAGAAATGTAGGATATTTGTCGCCCGTGGAAAATAATTTGCACTGGAGGAGGTATCGATAAAAACGAAATTAAATAGTCGATCGGGGCCGTTAAGACTGCGAAAGACTGCCGTTAGCGATAACCATCGCCGAGGACCCGTGAGGGGGAGTAAAACAAAAGAGGACAATGAAGGAGGAGCGGAGGTAGGGCGTCGGAGGCGAGAGTGGAGAGAAAGGCAGCTTTTTGCCGGGTGTTATCTGTTCCAGGCTTCGGATGATGGTCGTTGTGAGTGACAGATCTTGGCGTGTTTAGATGGAACGTTCCTCCCGTGCATAGGAATGGCCTACTTTCGACGATGCCCTGTCACGTCACCGTATTTATGGGACCATTCGCTTAGGTGGAGGAGCTGCTTCTCGTTCTACCTCCCGGTCGCTTTATGCAGATAAGCCGCTTTAATTGCTTCCAAGGAGAATATACCGTTTTTCCTTACCGGTTTGTTTTATTTTTTTTTCTTCGTTCCCCGGAGGAGATAATTCCGACGTACGGATAGATAGCTATTCCCAAAAATTGCTACACTTTTGAGGCGACGCTCTCGCGAGGAAGTGCCTACCGTATTAACGTTGCCTAAGTGTCTTGAGATAAAAGAAGATTGCAAAAATTTACCCACATTATAATTTGCGGCAACTCTGGGAATACACATAAAACATTTAATTCGAATCGACACAACCTACTAGACCCAATTATTTTCACAATAGTTTTTAATAGGTTATGTACAATTTTGACCAAAATCTATTAAGCAGATTCTAGTATGCCAGTTTTCCCGTAGGTTTTGAAACTGGTGTGATGATCGAGGTTGTAGGTAATTTTTAAGGGTGGTATAAGTGGACTGAAACGCTTCGAGGTTCGATTGCAACTGACTTTATTTTATTCATGAATATTCGAATACAGGATCGTTGACGCTGTTTATTGCTTAGTTTTACAAATTATGGAATTAACAATAGTAAGGATATTTTATACGACGGATGTCGATGAACATTTTGCCGATTTACGCTAAACGTAAGTTTATACAATATTGAATAACTGTTACACTGCACCTGGGTAAACGTACCGGACGTATCGTTGAAATGTGATATTGATTATTAATGATGAATAAAGTTCATTAACTTGTATTATTCCAGTACACTGGTTTTATCCCGTCTTCAACAGCGAGAGTACTACTTTAATTTTTCACAACATACGTTGAATAGGTATAGTCGAATTAGTTACATAACTATTCCTCCGTAGGTTACGTATAGTCGAATTAGTTACACAACTATATTCCTCCGTAGATATATGTCGGCTGAGAAAAATAATCAGTAGTTTCAACCGAGATACTGATTAGATTTGATTAGATTACTTTAGTTACTTAGATTAACCGTTTTAACAAGGTTAAACACCCACCGCTCTAATAGGTTTGCTCAACAATCTGTTTCATTAAATTGAACCCTTCTGCTGGGTCTAACCACAGAAATATAATAAACTCTGGAACGCCAATCAGTCCTCATGAATTTGGCATCCCATAGGGCAAATCGACCTACTTCTGAGTTTGCGCAGTAAATCGTGTGTTAAGCGGGATATTTCGCCGTGTCATCAGGACAGGACTAAGAGTTTTTGACCTCTCGTTCGTGAATCTGATATGAATGTATTCGATATTAATGTTTGCTTGAACCGACTTATTAAAAATGGAAATGTTCAGTTTATAAAAACTGAAATCTACAAATAAGTTTGAATTTTTATAAAAAAAGGAAAATTGTTCATGTACTACTTCCACTCTAAACAAATCTGAATATACAGGCTACAAAGTGTCGTAGCTCTTACAAAAGCCTCGCTGCCATAGGAAAAAATATATTTAGTCTGTTACGATTTCATAGGCGAGCTCCATTGATACCATCGCATCAAATTGGGCTACGTAGACTTGAAAAATATGTTAATTATGTAATGTTATGTATATAATTATCGGAAAAATAACTCATTTTCTTTTAAAGCCACATAATCACGGTATACGGAATGACTGCTTTTTTGAGTAGATTCTTTTGTAGATATTGATATATTTAAAACCACAAGTCAGTGTGTGGAGCACTCAGAATAGATTTACTTTGCCGCAGGAATTAACCTTGCTATGCATATCTACTGTTAGTCTATTTACAAGTAGTGCATGGTGCTCATTTACACATCTCTTAACTGTTATTAAAAGAAATATCTTAGTAAACTAATTTGTAATTAGTGGCCACCGAAATGGAAATCACCTACGGAAATATTTCTGCGATATTTTTAACCACAGCAGTTACAACTCTATTTTCATGGATTTATCAAAAATGGAGAGATTACCGTAGAATGTGGAGTCATGCCATACACATTCCAGGTCCGAAAGGAGTCCCAGTTTTAGGAACCATTCCTTCACAACTAAAGGCATTGAGGGGTGAGTGTTTGGTATTAGTATTAGTTGACGTCGATAAAGTTTACTTGGATTTTTTCAAAGATAATTGAAATATCTCTGAAATTTTAAAATTCTGGCACTCAAAGAATTTTAGAAAAATTCTTATTAATTTGACATTACCTAAGACACGCTCACTTTATAAATTATGTAATTACTTTTTTAATTATATAATTCATCATTTATGTCTTACAGATAACCGAATTAGAGAGGAAAGACTCCAAGATTGCATAAAATACAAATATATTCACAAGTACTACGGATTAGCAAATATAGTGGTGTTTGTATACAATCCCCAGGATATGGAGGTAAATATGATATTTCGAGAAGTTGGTCCAAAATGCGGTAAAACAGATGGATCTTACTTCATTGACGTACTTTTTCTAAAAACAATTTAATACCACACCCACACCTACTTTTTACACAATATTGTAAATCTCTTTTAGGCAATTTTAACCAATACGAAGCTGATTACAAAAGGACACCAGTACGAAATATTGCACGATTGGTTAGGGACTGGTCTGCTCACAAGCACAGGTAAAGTTCTTTCTGTACTAAGAAGTTGTATTAATACTTACAGTACTCATTATGTTCATTTTTATAAAGTGTAATTACTTAAAACCAAACGTTAGTTTGTAATTACAACCCAATTATCCTGGTAGTAATTACGGAATACTTACTTAACTGTCTTGTATGCGAATGCATATACATTTATTATTATTATAATAAATTTAACTTGTCCTTCTACTGACCTTCGAGTAGCATTTAATGATTAACTGCATACCGAAGTCAGAGGTATTCGTACGTAAATTAGCGGGTCTATTATATTTTTAAAATGTGTGTTTATTAAATATTGCAGGTACGAAATGGAAAACTAGAAGGAAAATTCTAACCCCAGCGTTCCATTTTAGTATCCTACAAGATTTCCTTGGCATCTTCAACAGGGAAGCAGAAATTTTGGTGGAAACCTTAAAACAAAACATCAACCAACCGACAAACATAATCGAGCCTATCACAGAATTCACCCTTTCTGCCGTAGGAGGTAGGTACACTAGAGACTAACCCTCAATTTATGTGACTCATATCGTTTACATTATAGAAACATCCCTCGGCGTTCAAATAAACAATGAGGAGAACTGCAAAGAGTACAAGAAGGCCGTTTATGATTTCGGAGTGTTATTCGTGGAGAGAGGATTCCGGCCGTGGCTCAACTTTCCTATTATCAAACAACTTCATCCGACCTCAAGGAAAATTACTCAAACTGTTAACACCTTGCACGACTTCTCTACTAAGATTATCCAGATTCGAAAGAAACAAGTCGAAACCTCCGGATCTTATTCCACAAAAAAACGTTTGGCACTGTTGGAATTGCTACTGAGAGCTAAATACAACGAGGGGGCTAATATAGATGACGAGGGAATTAGAGAAGAAGTCGATACGTTCATGTTCGGAGTGAGTAGCGTTTGTACGAAATGTTGAATGAATTAAACATGGATTATTTTAGGGCCATGACACCATAGCAGTTTCCCTATGTTACACGTTAGTTATACTAGCAAACGAACCAAAGATCCAGGTAAGACTACTTCATGCTCTTGTTCACAATTTGAACAGTAGCTGGAAAAAGAATTTGATGAGTTGATGTAACCAAACGTATAAAAAAATGTTTATTCTTACGTCCATCACTAACACTGTTGCGAGTACCGCTAAAACCACACGAAACAATAGTGTTGTTCAATGTGCTTTCAGTAAAAGTTTTTTGTTTGTTTCTTCAAAATCGAATAGCGTTATTATGTCCTCTTGAATCACCCAAATCTTCCTCTATTTATATGTGCCCCTCATTTCTTCCAAACTTCTCTCCTCTAGGAAGAAATGTACCAAGAAATCATGGACTTCGTAGGCGACTGGAAGAAGTACCCTGACTCGAAGGACCTCGCTAATCTGACGTTTATGGAGAGGTGCATAAAGGAGAGCCTCCGGTTATACCCAAGCGCAACTAGCATGATAAGAAAGGCAACGGAGGACGTGGCGACCAAAGACGGTTACGTCATTCCGAAGGGAGCCGATATAGAACTACACATATACGCGATGCATCGTATGCCTTACCTTTGGGACGACCCTGACAAGTTCGATCCAGACAGGTTTCTCCCGGAGAACGTGGCCAACAGGCATCCCTTCGCTTATGTCCCGTTTAGCGCTGGACCGAGGAACTGTATTGGTAAGGACGGTTTAACCCACAGAAATATAATAAACTCTGGAACGTCAATCAATTCTGAACGATTTGGCATCCCATAGGCAAAATTAATATATTACTGATTTTGCGCAGTAGATAGTGTATTAAGCGGAATATTTCACAGCGTCATCAGGACGGCACTGGCACTAAGGGTTTTCGACCTCTTGTTCGTAAATCTAATATGAATGAGTTGTCAGTATGAAGATTTGCTTGAACCGACTTTTTGAAAAGGAAATGTTCAGTTTTGTAAAAATTGGAATCCGGAGATTAGTTTGATTTTTCATAAAAAATAAGGAAATTTTCGGCGTTTCAGTGTTTATTATATGTATTTCCATGGTGACACCCATTTAAGGTGTCGTTTGTAAGGTGGGTGCATTTGAGATGTTGGTTTCTGCGAGCAGGTGGCTGGTTCCAGCTATCAAAAGTAGACGCTGATTAGGCTTTGAAGCTAATTTTATTGTAAATGTATTTATATTTTTTATTTCTAATAATTACGTTATTGTGAAACTAATCACATAGACTTTCTATTTCTATTTTCTACTCATAGATTGAAAAATTGTTCGAACCGCCGAGTCCTTCGTTGAGCTAAATTACGTTAATTAAATTTTTCAAATTGGTCAAATATCTCGTTATCTTTTTAAATACATACTCAATAAATTATATTACAAATAAACCATCCATGAAATGAAATTCATAATAAAAATAGTAAAGAAAATTGAACAAAGTGATTGATCACACCATTACCATTTTACTTAAAGAAAACAAAACTTAAAGTTTACTCGTCGATATTCTGGAAGGATAATATTCATATTGTCAATTTGGCCTTATATTATTTGATACAAGTCGCCGACGTCGCTAACTAATAATTGGTATCTATTTTAGGTCAAAACTACGCAATGATGGAAATGAAGGTTGTGCTTTGTTGTATATTAAAGGCCTTCAAACTGGAATCAGTGACGAAACGTGAGGAATTGAAGTTTAAAATGGACATAGTATTGAGACCTCTTGGAGAACTGAATGTAAAATTCTCACCAAGGAAAATCAAATTTTAGATAAAGGCCAATTGAAAACATTGAAGTTCTTCGTAATTATATTTTTGTTAAATTTGATAATTACTGCATTCACGTTTCAAATTAGTTTGTCATAGACAATTCATTAACAAGTTTTAAACATTCTTAGTTATTATTAAAATGAATTATTAATTATTAAAATATTATTAAACATGAAACAAAACTGAAATGACTGAAGGGGCTAGGTAAAACTATACATTTTTCACAATAAGTTTCTAAGTAAGATAAGTTGCCCATATCTCTAGTAATAAGAACATCGTGTACATTTTGAATCAATAAAAGTTTGCCACGTTTTTCAAATAAATTTCGTAATAATATCCCAAAATACCTTGATATTGCACCCCCATAAAACAAATTGAACTAGTAAGCGGGGAAAAATGTTTTTACATAAAAAAATATCTCTCCATCGGTGTCCCGCTTTAACCACTAAGTCACCATTCATCTAAATTTCCAACTTGAAACTTTGAACCTTTAGAACAAATAGAACAAATGGTTTTCTGAAATTCAGAGACTTAATAGCATCGGATCTCAATTTGAGTTTAATATTAACCAGGAACTTATCTTCTAGCTTGAAGTGCTTTTTATAACGCGCTGTATTTTTGTTATTGCGACGTGCACTTTTGAGGCGGTGTTGCGAATTTTCTGGATTTTTCCAATTACCTGCCCTAGTCGCATATAATCTATTCCGAGCTTCATTTGATAAATACCAACGACAAAAAAATCTTGCAACGGTGTGGCAAGAAGAGACGTTCTGCTCATGTACAAGTAGTAGGTGTTTATTCGCTATGTGGAGTTATTTAATGTTATTAAATAATATAATCATTTTAATTCGTTGTATTAACGATTATAATGAGTTAATGTAACTATTTAATAGGCTAATTTACCTGTGCTATCAAGTAAAATAACAACTCCAATACGTTAATGCAGCCACTGTAATAGGTCAGTTTGACTGTTCCAATGAGTTTAATTAAACAATTTCCTATTCGACTTAACTTTTAATAAATATTTAGGTACATTTAAGAGAAAGTCTAAAGAGAAACGAAATTTATATACTTATTACTTTTTATATTTCATTGTATAACAAGTACAAATGAATACTACTTTATTATTAAATGAAAAGCATATAAATCTAAAATATACAAATACAAATAACATCATGGGTGTTTTAAAGAAAAAATTGTAGTTAATTGTTTATTATTTAGAAAATTATGCATATTGAACGAGTTATGAATAAGTAATCATTAGCTTAGTTTATATGGTATTTTGCGTGCAGATCGACGATATTTAGACAAAACTATAAGCGTCGAACTTCTTACCTATTGAGTTATGTTTTACGTATTTGAAATTCGAGGCGAAGTAAAAACAATAGCCAGTTGATTTAAGTTATAGAAAAAAAAACACTTTTAAACATACGAATTCTTTCAAATTTACGATAATCATATGAAAATTAGTTCCGGAATCATTATTTTGAATATTGCTAGTTATAGTTCTGAAGGCAATAAAATCATTCAAATTTCAAATTTTTAAAAAATAATACACATCATCTTTA
Source organism: Cryptocephalus moraei (assembly GCA_946251905.1). Lineage (NCBI taxonomy): Eukaryota > Metazoa > Arthropoda > Insecta > Coleoptera > Chrysomelidae > Cryptocephalus > Cryptocephalus moraei. Next base: position 41,306,508 of record OX276452.1, read on the forward strand.
AAAAACCCCTAAGTGTTCATTTATACAATCATTCACAAACATTTTTAATATATTTGTTGCTCGTAATAAAAAAGTTACCAATGTTCATTGGCAAACTAATTGTCGGAAAAATAATTACTTTTTTAAAGGCACATAATGACTGTATACGGAATGACTGCTTTTTTTGGGTAGATTCGTTTGTAGATATTGATATATTTAAAACCACAAGTAAGTGTGTGGAGCACTCAGAATAGATTTACTTTGCAGCAGATATTAACCTCGGTATCCACATCTACTATTAGTTTATTTACAAGTTGTGCATGCTGCTCATTTACACATCTCTTATCTGTTATCAAAAGAAATATCTTAGTAAATAGTTGGCAATTAGTCATCACCGAAATGGAAATCACCTACGGAAATATTTCTGCGATATTGTTAACCACAGCAGTTCTAACTCTATTTTCATGGATTTATCAAAAATGGAGAGATTACCTTAGGATGTGGAGTCATGCCATACATATTCCAGGTCCGAAAGGAGTCCCAGTTTTAGGAACCATTCCTTCACAACTAAAGGCGTTGAGGAGTGAGTGTTTTGTATTAATATTAGTTGAAGTCGATAAAGTTTACTTGGATTTTTTCAGAGATGATTGAAATATCTCTGAAATCTTAAATTTCTGGCACTCAAAGAATTTTAGAAAAATTCTTATTAATTCGACATTACCTAAGACACGCTTACTTTATAAATTATGTAATTACTCTTTTAATTATATAATTCGCCATTTATGTCTTATAGATAACCGAATGAGAGAGGAAAGATTCCAAGATTGCATAAAGTACAAATATATTCACAAGTACTACGGATTAGAAAATATATTGGTGGCTGTATACAATCCCCAAGATATGGAGGTAATTATGATATTTCGAGAAGTTAGTCTAAAATGCTTTTCAACAGATGGATCGTACTTCATTGACATACTTTTTGTAAAAACCATATAAAACCACACCCACACCTACTTTTTACACAATATTGTAAATCTCTTTTAGGCAATTTTAACCAATACGAAGCTAATTACAAAAGGACAAGGCTATGAAGTATTTCACGATTGGTTAGGCACTGGTCTGGTCACAAGCACAGGTAAAGTTCTTCCTGTACTAAGAAGTGGTATACTTACAGTACTCATTATTCATTATTTTCATTACTATAAAGTGTAAGTACCTAAAACCAACGTTGGCTTGTAATTACAACCCAATTATCCTGGTAGTAATTACGGAATACTTACCTAACTGTCTCGTATGCGAATACATATATACAGGAGGATTCAAAAATAACCCGAATTCTCGTTACATAGACTATGATGGCATGTAGAGTTTTTCTTATAAATTTTTTTTCAAAACGTTGTCTTCCATCAGTTAGTCAGTAAGTTTCTGCACCGGCCCTGAATTTTATTGAATATAGTTTATGGAGCGTTATTAAATATGCAACACAGCACAGGGACAGGTCAATTTAATTTTTAAAAGTATATCTTTTGGTTTGGACAAAAGCATGAGTGACGTCACTGAGCGAAATACAATAAACTTGTTGACTGAAATATCGTTGGGAAGCTTAGTGAGCTTCAACCCTTTTTGTGAAGAAAATTAATGAGTTTCAGCACTTATTTTAAAAGAGTTTTGAAGTTGTGACGCTTTGTATAAAAAAATGTCAACTGAATGGGTGTAGTAGCAATTTGCCACGATTTCCAATTTCAAAAAATCATAATTTTTGGATTTAACCTCAGACTAGCGTAAACTTATTAAAGACAAACTTACTAAAGTTGTTGACTGAAATGTCTTTGGGGTGCTTAGTGAGTTTCAACTTTTTTTGATAAGGAGTTTCTAAGTTGTCGGTATTCATGTAACTACCTGAAAGTGATTAGAGAAAGCAATTTGTAAGTAATTTAAAAAACGCAGCCTTGTACTGAACATTAAAACAATAAATTTAAATTGTTAGTAATCGGAATGGGAATAGTAGAAAATAGTAATAGAATAGGTTTATTGTATTCTTGAAATGTATCAGTTTATTACACGTTGCAGGTACGAAATGGCAAACCAGAAGGAAAATTGTAACCCCAGCGTTCCACTTTAGTGTCCTACAGGACTTCCTTGACATCTTCAACAGGGAAGCAGAAATATTGGTGAAAACCTTAAACCAAAACATCAACCAGCCGACAAACATAATGAAGCCTATCACAGAATTCACACTTTCTTCCATAGGAGGTCTGTACACTAGACACTAACCCTCACTTTAGGTGACTCATACCGTTTAAATTACAGAAACTTCCCTTGGCGTTCAAATAAACAATGAGGAGAACTGCAAGGAGTACAAGGAGGCCGTTTGTAATTTCGGTGAGTTATTCATGGAGAAAGGTTTCCGACCGTGGCTCAACTTTCCTATCATCAAACAACTTCATCCGACCTCAAGGAAAATTACTCACACTGTTAACGCCTTGCACGACTTCTCTACCAAGATTATCCAGATGCGGAAGAAACAAGTCGAAGCCACCGGATCTTACTCCACGAATAAACGGCTGGCACTATTGGATTTGCTACTGAGAACTAAGTATACCGAGGGGGTTAATATCGATGACGAAGGAATTAGAGAAGAAGTTGATACGTTCATTTTTGGAGTGAGTAGCGTTTGTACGAAATATTGAATGAATTGAACATGGATATGGTAATTTTAGGGCCATGACACAACAGCACTTTCGTTATGTTACACGTTAGTTGAACTAGCAAACGAACCAAAGATCCAGGTAAGACAACTTTATGCTCTTGTTCACAATTTAAACAGTAGCTGGAAAAAGATTTTGATGAGTTGATGTAACTAAACGTATAAATGAAGATATATTTTTTCTTACGTCCATCACTAACACTGTTGTCAGTACCGCTAAAACCACACGAAGCAATAGTGTTGTTCAATGTGCTTTCAGTAGAACTTTTGTGTTTGTTTCTTCAAAATCGAATAGCATAGCATTATTACGTCCTCTTGAATCTCCCAAATCTTCCTCTATTCATATGTGCCTCTTATTTCATTCAAACTCCTCTCCTCTAGGAAGAAATCTACCAAGAAATCATGGACATCGTAGGCTACTCGAAGAGGCACCCTGACTCGAAGGACCTCGCTAATATGACGTTCATGGAGAGGTGCATAAAGGAGAGTCTCAGGTTGTACCCGAGCGTACCTAACATCATGAGGAACGCAACGGAGGACGTGGCGACCAAAGACGGTTATATCATACCGAAGGGAGCCGATATGGAACTGTCCATATTCGCGATGCATCGTTTGCCCTACCTTTGGGACGATCCGGAAAAGTTTGATCCAGACAGGTTTCTCCCGGAGAACGTGGCCAACAGGCATCCGTTCGCTTATATCCCGTTTAGCGCTGGACCGAGGAACTGTATTGGTAAGGAGGGTTTAACCCACAGAAATATAATAAACTCTGGAACGCCAATCAGTTGTGAACAATTTGTCATCCCTTAGGGAAAATTAACCTATTTCTGAGTTTACGCAGTAAATAGTGTATTATAAGCGGTATATATACATATTTATAAAATTTATATTATATATAGTGTATTTCATCGTGTCATTAGGGCTTGACTAAGGGTTTTTGACTTCTAGTCTTCTTCTTAATTAGATTTTTCAAATTAGTCAAATATCCTGTTATCCTTTTAGATAAATACTCTATAAATAATATATTAGAGATAAATCAGCCATGAAATGAAATTCATGATTCAAGTAGTAAAGAACATTGAACAAAGCGATTGATTACACCATTACCACTTTATTGAAAGAAAACAATACATAAAGTACACTCGTCAATATTCTCGAAGGATATTTTTCAAATTGTCAGTGTGGTCTTATATTATTTGGTATAAGTCGCCAACGTCGCTAACTAATAATTAATATTTATTTTAGGTCAAAAGTACGCAATGATGGAAATGAAGGTTGCACTTTGTTGTATATTAAAGGCTTTCAAGCTGGAACCTGTGACGAAACGTGAGGAGTTGAGGTATAAAATGGACATAGTATTGAGACCTCTTGGGGAACTGAATGTAAAATTCTCACCAAGGAAAATCAAATTTTAGATAAAGGCTAATTGAAAATTTCAAAATTAAAATTAGTTTTTTATAAACAATTCCTTAACAAGTTTGAAAATGGGGCAACATTTTATATCAGCAATCAAAAAAAAAAAACAGAAAGGGAACCAGTAGTAAGGAGTTCTAGAAGAAGATCGAATGGGAGATGATAGGAATAAGTGCAGAGAAAGACTTAAGAATTATGGAAGGAAATGACTAAAGAATAAGATTAAATTACCAATTGGTTAAAACTGGATGGTAATATAAACGAAAGAGAGCCAATGTGGATCAATCCACCACATAAAATGGAATTGACGAGTTCATAAAAACAGTTGCAATATCTGCGCGAATGTATAACTTGAACATGTTACCGCAAAAACTCGATATCCGTTAAAATCGGATTGTACTAGGAACACTAGTGCTATCCAACTTCTTTAGCCAACTCTACTTTGGACTAAACTGGGATTAACAATTACTATTAATGAATTGTAGTTATTTGATTAAACATATTTTAGATAGGACTAAATATTGTTAACATGTTTAGTCTAGGTTTAATTTAAATATTCTAGTTAACAGTAGTTTTCTTGGGACCTTTTTTTGTTCTAATAAGTATTACGTGTGGAAAATTATTAGTGTGTAAATCCGTAAAAACTACTATTAACTAAAATATTTCAGTTAAACCTAGACTGATCAGGTTTGCTAGTATAGATTAGTTTTTACTAAATAGGTTTAGTTAAAACTAGAAATGAATGAAGGAGCCAGATAAATTCATAAATTTTTCACAATAAGTTTCTTAGTAAGATAAGTTGCCCATATCTCTAGTAATAAGAACATCGTGTACATTTTTATTCAATAAAAGATTGCCACGTTTTTCAAATAAATAAGTATATTTCTAAGTAAACTTGATGTTAATGCATGCACTTAATTCACAAAAAATTTCGCAATAATATCCCAAAATACCTTTATATCGCACCCCATAGTATAGATTGAACTACTAAGCGGGGGAAAATGTTTTTACATAAAAAAATGTCTCTCCATCGGAGTCGCACTTTAACCACTAAGCCATCATTCATCTACATTTCCAACTTGAAACTTTAAACCTTTAGAACAAATAGAACAAATGGTTTCCTGAAATTCAGAGATTTAAGAGCATCGGATCTCAATTTGAGTTTAATATGAACCAAGAACTTATCTTCCAGCTTGAAGTGCTTTTTAAAACGCGCTGTATTTTTGTTATTGCGACATGCAGTTCTGAGGCGGTGTTGCCAAATTTACTGGATTTTTCCAATTACCTGCCCTAGTCGCATATAATCTATTCCGAGCTTCATTTGATAAATACCAACAACAACAAAATCTTGCAACGGTGTGGCAAGAAGAGACGTTCTGCTCATGTACAAGTAGTAAGTGTTTATTCGCTATGTGGAGTTATTTAATGTTATTAAAAATACAATCGTTTTAATTAGTTTAATTAACGATTATAATGAGTTCCTTTAACTATTTAATAGGCTAATTTACCTGTGCTATCAAGTAAAATAGCAACCCCAATACGTTAATGCAGCCACTGTAAAAGGTCAGTTTGACTGTTCCAATGAGTTTAATTAAACAATTTCCTATTCGATTTAACTTTAAATAAATATTTAGGTACATTTAAGAGAAAGTCTAAAGAGAAACGAAATTTGTATACTTATTACTTTTTATATTTCATTGTATAACAAGTACAAATGAATACTACTTCATTATTAAATGAAAAGCATATAAATTTAAAATATAAAAATACAAAAAACCTCATGGGTGTTTTAAAGAAAAAATTGTAGTTAAATGTTTATAATTTAGGAAATTATGCATATTGAACGAGTTATGAATGCGTGCAGATTGACGATATTTAGACAAAACTATAAGCGTCGAACTTCTTACCTATTGAGTTATGTTTTACGTATTTGGAATTCGAGGCGAAGTTAAAACAATAGCCAGTTGATTTAAATTATAGAAAAAAAAACATTTTTAAACATACGAATTCTTTCAAATTTACGATAATTATATGAAAATTAGTTCCGGGATCATTATTTTGAATGTTGCCAGTTATAGTTCTGAAGGCACTAAAATCATTCAAATTTCAAATTTTTAAAAAATAATACACATCATCATTAAAAAACTCCTAAGTGTTCATTTATACAATCATTCACAAATATTTTTAATATATTCGTTGCTCGTAATAAAAAAGTTACCAATGTTTATTGGCAAACTAATTGTCGGAAAAATATTTACTTTTTTTAAAGGTACATAATCATAGTATACGGAATGACTGTTTTTTTTATGTAGATTCGTTTGTAGATATTGATATATTTAAAACCACAAGTCAGTGTGTCGAGCACTCAGAATAGATGTACTTTGCCACAGGTATTAACCTCGGTATGCTCATCTACTATTAGTTTATTTACAAGTAGGGCACGCTGCTCATTTACACATCATCTCTTATCTGTTATTAAAAGAATTATCTTAGTAAATAGTTGGAAATTAGTCATCACCGAAATGGAAATCACCTACGGAAATATTTCTGCGATGTTGTTAACCACAGCAGTTATAACTTTATTTTCATGGATTTATTAAAAATGGAGAGATTACCGTAGGATGTGGAGTCATGCCATACACATTCCAGGTCCGACAGGAGTCCCAGTTTTAGGAAGCATTCCTTCACAACTAAAGGCATTGAGGAGTGAGTGTTTTGCATTAATATTAGTTGACGTCGATAAAGTTTACTTGGATTTTTTTAGAGATGATTGAAATATCTCTGAAATCTTAAAATTCTGGCACTCAAAGAATTGTAGAAAAATTCTTATTAATTTGACATTACATAAGACACGCTTACTTTATAAATCATGTAATTACTCTTTTAATTATATAATTCGACATTTATGTTTTATAGATAACCAAATTAGAGAGTTGAGATTCCAAGATTGCATAAAATACAAATATATTCACAAGTACTACGGATTAGCAAGTATAGTGGTGTTTGTGTACAATCCCCAGGATATGGAGGTAAATATGGCAATAATTAATGAGGCAATAATACTTTTTGTAAAAAAAATCTAAAACCACACCCCTACCTACTTTTACACAATATTGCAAATCCCTTTTAGGCAATTTTAACCAATACGAAGCTAATTACAAAAGGACAAGCGATCGAATTATTTCAGGATTGGTTGGGCACTGGTCTGTTCACAAGCACAGGTAAAGTTCTTTTTGTACTAAGAAGTTGTAATCTTACAGTACTCATTATTTTCATTTTTATAAAGTATACCTAATCACTTAGAACTAACGTTATCTTATAATTACAACCCAATTATCCTGGTGGTAATTACGGAATACTTACTTATCTGTCATGTATTAGAATACATATATAGGAGGATTCAAAAATAACCCGAATTATCTTTACTTTACCCAAACTATGACGAAAAGTAAAAGTTTTTCCTATAAATTTTTTAACAAAATGTTGTCTTCCATCAGTCAGTCAGTAAGTTTCTGCACCGGGCCTGAATTTTATTGAATACAGTTTATTGGAGTGTTATTAAATAAGCAAATCACCAGGACAGGTCAATTAAATTTTTTCATATTACATTTTTTGGACAAAAAAGCATAAGTGACGTCACTGAGCGAAATACAATAAACTTGTTGACTGAAATATCGTTGGGAAGCTTAGTGAGTTTCAACCCTTCTTGTGAAGAAAATTAATGAGTTTAGCAATAATTTTAAAAAAAGTTTTAAAATTGTGAAATTGAAAAAGCTTTGTATAAACAAATGACAATTGAATAAGTGTAGTTACAATTTGCTGCGATTTATAGTTTAGAATATTCATAATTTTTGGATGGAAACTTAGGTTATGATAAACTTATTAATCACTAAAGTGGTTGATTGTAATGTCTTTGGTGAGCTTAGTAAGTTTCAACTCTTTTTGTGGAGTTGTCGGTGTTCTTTATCGGCCTGAGCCAGATTAGATGAAGTTGCAATTAGCAACGAATTTAAGAATTCAAAAAAAACATATTTAAATCTGAAATAATTCCGAAATTTACTAATGGTGGTTTAATGAGTGTTTTTTAAAAATAATGATAATTTTCAGCACTTTTTATTAACGAGTTTTGACGTGTCGGTATTCATTTAACAACCTGAAAGTGATTAGAAAAAGCAATTTGCAAGGAATTTAAAGAATGCAGCCCTGTACCTAATATTAAAACAATAAATTTTACTTGTTAGTAATGGGAATAACCTTCGAGTAGAATTTAATGATTAACTGCATACCGAAGTCAAAGGTATTCGTACGTAAATTAGCCGTTCTATTATATTTTTAAAATGTGTCTTTATTACACATTGCAGGTACGAAATGGAAATCTAGAAGGAAAATTCTAACCCCAGCGTTCCACTTTAGTATCCTACAAGACTTCCTTGGCATCTTCAACAGGGAAGCAGAAATTTTGGTGGAAACCTTAAAACAAAACATCAACCAACCGACAAACATAATCGAGCCTATCACAGAATTCACCCTTTCTGCCGTAGGAGGTAGGTACACTAGAGACTAACCCTCAATTTATGTGACTCATATCGTTTAAATTATAGAAACATCCCTCGGCGTTCAAATAAACAATGAGGAGAACTGCAACGAGTACAAGAAGGCCATTTATGATTTCGGAGAGTTATTCATGGAGAGATGTTTCCGGCCGTGGCTCAACTTTCCTATCATCAAACAACTTCATCCGACCTCAAGGAAAATTACTCAAACTGTTAACGCCTTGCACGACTTCTCTACTAAGATTATCCAGATTCGAAAGAAACAAGTCGAAACCTCCGGATCTTATTCCACGAATAAACGGCTGGCACTATTGGATTTGCTACTGAGAACTAAGTATACCGAGGGGTTTAATATCGATGACGAGGGAATTAGAGAAGAAGTCGATACGTTCATGTTCGCAGTGAGTAGCGTTTGTACGAAATGTTGAATGAATTAAACATGAATTATTTTAGGGCCATGACACCATAGCAGTTTCCCCATGTTACACGTTAGTTATACTAGCAAACGAACCAAAGATCCAGGTAAGACTACTTTATCGACCTATAGTAGACTTTATCGACTTATAAGACTACTTTATGCTCTTGTTCACAATTTGAACAGTAGCTGGAAAAAAAATTTTGATGAGTTGATGTAACTAAACGTATAAACGAAAACATGTTTATTCTTACGTCCATCACTAACACTGTTGCCAGTACCGCTAAAACCACACGAAGCAATAGTGTTGTTCAATGTGCTTTCAGTAGAAGTTTTGTGTTTGTTTCTTCAAAAACGAATAGCGTTATTACGTCATCTTGAATCACCCAAATCTTCCTCTATTCATATGTGCCTCTAATTTCTTGCAAACTTCTCTCCTCTAGGAAGAAATGTACCAAGAAATCATGGACTTCGTAGGCGACTGGAAGAGGCGCCCTGACTCGAAGGACCTCGCTAATCTGACGTTCATGGAGAGGTGCATAAAGGAGAGCCTCCGGTTATACCCAAGCGCAACTAGCGTCGTAAGAAAGGCAACGGAGGACGTGGCGACTAAAGATGGTTACGTCATACCGAAGGGGGCCGATATAGAACTTGCCATATCCGCGATGCATCGTTTGCCCTGCCTTTGGGACGACCCAGAAAAGTTCGATCCAGACAGGTTTCTCCCGGAGAACGTGGCCAACAGGCATCCCTTCGCTTATGTCCCGTTTAGCGCTGGACCGAGGAACTGTATTGGTAAGGAGGGTTTAACCCACAGAAATGTAATAAACTCTGGAACGTCATCAGTTCTGAACAACTTGGCATCCCATACGCAAAATTAATATATTTCTGATTTTGCGCAGTAAGTAGTGTATTAAGCGAAATATTTCACAGCGTCTTCAGGACGGCACTAAGGGTTTCCGACCTCTTGTTCGTAAATCTGATATGAGTCAGTATGAAGATTTGCTTGAACCGAATATTTTAAAAGGAAATGTTCAGTTTTGTAAAAATTGGAATCCGGAGATTAGTTTGATTTTTCATAAAAAATAAGGAAAATTGTTGGCGTTTTACAGTTTTTTATATGTATTTCTATTGTGACACCTATTTAAGGTGTCGTTTGTAAGGTGAGATGTTGATTTCTGCGAGCAGGTGGTCGGTTCTAGCTATCAAAAGTAGACGTTGATTAGGCTTTGAAGCTAATTTTATTGTAAATGTATTTATATTTTTTACTTCTAATAATTACGTTATTGTGAAACTAATCACATAAACTTTCTATTTCTATTTTCTACTCATAGAATGAAAAATTGTTCGAACTGCCGAGTCCTTCGTTGAGCTAAATTACATTCATTAAATTTTTCAAATTGGTCAAATAGCTATCTTGTTATCTTTTTAGATACACACTCAATAAATTATATTACAAATAAACCATCCATGAAATGAAATTCATAATATAAATAGTAAAGAAAATTAAACAAAGCGATTGATCACAACATTACCATTTTACTGAAAGAAAACAAAACTTAAAGTTTACTCGTCGATATTCTCGAAGGGTAATATTCATATTGTTAATTTGGTCTTATATTATTTGATATAAGTCGCCGATGTCGCTAACTAATAATCGGTATCTATTTTAGGTCAAAACTTCGCAATGATGGAAATGAAGGTTGTGCTTTGTTGTATATTAAAGGCCTTCAAACTGGAACCAGTGACGAAACGTGAGGAATTGAAGTTTAAAATGGACATAGTATTGAGACCTCTTGGAGAACTGAATGTAAAATTCATACCAAGGAAAATCAAATTTTAGATAAACGCCAATTGAAAACATTGAAGTTTTTCGTAATTATATTTTTGTTAAATTTGTTAATTACTGCATTCACGTTTCAAATTATTTTGTCATAGACAATTCATTTTAACAAGTTTAAAAATGGGGCAACTTCTTATATCAGCAATCAAAAAAAAAACAGAAAGGGAACCAGTAGTAAGGAGTCCTAAAGGAAGATCGAAAGGGATATGGAAGGAATAAGTGCAGATGCAGAGAAAGACTTAAGAAGTATGGAAGTAAATGACTGAAAAATAAGATTAAATTACCCATTGGTTAAAACTGGATGGTGATATAAACGAAAGAGACCCAATGTGGATCAATCCGCCACATAAAATGGAATTGACGAGTTCATAAAAACAGCTGCAATTTCTGCGCAAATGTATATCTTGAACATGTTACGGCAAAAACTCGTATTCCATTTAAACTGGGATCAACAATTACTATTAATGAATTGTAGTTATTTGATTAAACATATTTTAAATAGGACCATTCATTAACTTGTTTAGTCTAGATTTAACTTAAATATTCTAGTTAATAGCAGTTTTCTTGGGGCCATTTTACGTTCAAACATGTATTACGTGTGGAAAATTATTGGTTTGTAAATTAGTGAAACTACTATTAATTAAATATTCAAGTTAAACCGAGACTGATCAGATTTGTTAGTATATAAAGTTTTTATTAAGTATTATTTTTATTAAGTATTTATTAGTATATTAGTGTTAGTATAGATTAGTTTTTACTATATAAGTTTATTTGAATCTAGAATTGATTTAAGATTCTACATAAAACTTTGAAGTTTCACAATAAGCTTCTAAGTAAGATAACTCGCCCATATACCTAATAATAATGACATCGTGTACATTGTTACTTAAGATAGATTTGCCACGTTTTTGAAATAAATAATTACAATTCTAAACAAACTTAACGATAATGCATGCACTTATTTCCCAATATATTTCGCAATAAGATCCCAAAATACCTTGATATCGCGTGGAAAATTATAATCCACCCCTCCTCCCTCCTTACCCTAACACCATTCAAGAGAGTTTCCGTAGAAGCAATAACGTTAAAATTACAACATTTAAAGTCTACGTGCTTACAGGACGAAATGCACAAGGAAACAATTAAAACTATCGACTGTGTGCATTTTGAAAACGATGTGAATACGAATCGCCTATAATAGTTGTGCATGGCGCTTTTTTCTTCAGGCGACATCTTACAAGTATTTACCGTTTTACTCGTTAGAAAAGGGGACGATCACAGCGAGAATAAAGGAGATGGGTTCTAAAGAAATTTATTCATATTATTGACTCTTGTCAATTATACGTAGTATTTAATGAAGCAACGAACAGATGAGGCACTGACTGATTAGATTATTATATCGAATTTAGGATGCATATCCAAGGGCGTCGGCTCTTCTTTCTCCAGGGGGTGTCAATTAATGATGATGATGATTACAACCAAACATGATAAAAGTTATGGTGATAAAATAAATAAAATATACCTACGTTATTACACAGTGCATAATGACAAACTGTACATACGTACATTTATTTAAACGAAAATAAAAATTAGATTTGGCGGGATCTTCACTCAATGGATCAATCATAATATTAATAAAGGCAATTTTGTTAGCCAAGATTGTATGATGTGATGTACGCTGATCATGCAATGGCTACTAAGGTGACTTTCTGCCATTGGTCATCTTACTCTGTTATCTTTTACTAAGTTCGCGTTAAAATAACTAGGATTTCTTCAATAAAATAATTAAATTTACATATATGTACATATACATACTATGCACTCCCCAAGTACCTCGCTACTATCGACCACTTCCCCGAAGAACCCTCATAATTCCGAAAATATCGCAATCGCAAACTACATAATTATCATGATGCACGGTATTAGTTGGAGACGATTCCTGCTCGCCAGTTCGTCATAAATAATAAATCCCCGGGGACGGAGGGGTCGCGTCTCACCCCGTTTACCTAGCAGTCATGCGACCCCCATAAGCTCGAACTTTATGGGAAGCTCGGATGGTTTCTGGATCTCAAACGTGCTCATGTGCTCTTGCAGATTTGCTGGCACAGATTTACGGGAGGTTTATAACTTCGGGAGTAGATATGGCGGGCCAACGTTGAACGGGCGGGGGTGAGGAGGGTAGCGAGGGAACGTCGGGGGAGGTAAATTATTTTTGGCACGATCGGTGAGGGGTAGTTGAGCGGTTCTATAGCTTTAAAACAATAGGAACTGTGGAGATTTTTCGTTTCACACACACACACACACACACACACACACACACACACACACACAAACTTGACTCGCCTAAGAAATACGGAAGAACCTGTTATGTTATGAAATTCTGAAAAGTGGGTTCGGGTTTTTTGATTAATCTAATGAGCGATATTACCAAATTTAACGAGCAGCCCTTTCAGCTACAGCCCTTGAAGTAATATTTTATTACTTCAGTGAATCTTGGACTTCTGTCAGCTATAACTGAAACCCAAATAAATATGGGTATATAGTATATGCCTATAGATAAAAGAGATATATTGCAAGAATACATAATGTATGACAGTTATAAGTTCGAGGTATTTTGAATCTGAGCGTGTAGTAAAATAACATAACCACAAATTTTATTTTAGATCTGTTGTTTCATGTTTGTTGATATCTAGACTTCTTTTGGAAGCTTTAGCACATCAAGTAAGACTTAAAGTCCGAAACTACAGAAAGAAAAGTTACGCACGTTATGATTCACACACGACGACGAAATAATTCTATTAAGAGGGATTTTGGCCTAAAATTTTATAGGGAACACCGAAAACTGGGTATAATAGTCCAGGCAATGAAGCACAAAAGTTCGGAATTTTTTCCATAAAGACATTTTCACATTTTCTCCCTAAATTTTTTTGTAAAAAATGTGGCTACTTTGTGTTTCTGACAAACCGGAAACTGCATTGCTGCAGCCAAAAATGCATTCAAAAAATACATTTTTTTGAGGCGCCCGTTGGAAGATTTCAAAACTTGGTAAATAAGAATCAGAACTGGCCCAAATTAGGTACTCGCGGGTTTTCGAGGTCGCTGATCACGACTATGATGTTCAAATTGACCCCCGAACACCCGGAGCTCAGGAACACCGATGATCGTCATCTCCGTGGGACTCTCCCGCAAATCGCGAGGAAGGAGAGAAACTACGCGCCCGGGGGTTTTTTGGGTCGCTGAATTCAAATATGCCATCGTCGAACACTCCCGGACACCTGGTGCGCCTGAACCTGGACGTGGACGTCATCCCGAGAATTATCCTAACAAGATCGCCAAAAACAACTCAAAAATCATCGTAGGGTCGTTTTTTGGGGGCGCTTCATCCGAATTCCACGTCAACAACGACCCCTCGCACACCTGGTGCACCGTAACCTGGGGCTGAACGTCGTCTCCGAGGGTTTTCCAGACACGATCGATTTTGAAACGATTTTGGGTTCGTCTTCTTCGATTGTGTGAGGAAACCCCTCGGAGACGACGTTTAGGCCCAGGTTACGGTGCACTAGGTGTTCAGGGGATTGTTTTCGACGTAAAATTTGGAAAAAGGGCCCAAAAAACGCCCCTACGATGATTTTTGAATTGGTTTTGGCGATCTTGTTAGGAAAATTCTCGAGGATGACGTAGAAACCCCCGGTCGGTGAGATTCTCTCCAATCCCGCTTCAATTTTGGAATTGCCCCACGGAGAAGACGTTCGGGGTGAGGGTCCGGTGGACCAGGTGTTTGGAGGGTCGTTGTCGACGTGGAATTCGGATTCAGCGCCCCAAAACCCACTGATATCGATTTTCGGTTTGTCTTTCTTAATTGTGCGAGGAAAACCCACGGAGATGAGGTCCGCGTCCAGATTCCGTTGCACCAGGTGTACAGGGGGCCGTTGTCGACGTGAAATTTGTCCCAAAATGATTTTCGGGTTGTTTTTGGCAATCTTGTCAAGAACATTCTCGGAGAAGACGTCCACGTACAGGTTCGGGCGCACCAGGTGACCCGGAGATGTTCGACAGTGGCATATTTAAATTCAGCCACCTAAAAACCCCCGAACGCCGAGTTTCTCTCCTTCCCCGCCATTTGTAGGACAGTCCCACGGAGATGATGTTCATCGGCGTTCCTGAGCTCTAGGTCTTCGGGAGGTTAATTTGAACATCGTAATCGTGAAAACATCTGTGTACCCGATTTTGGCCAGTCCTGACACTTATTTACGAAGTTTTGAAATCTTCCAAAAGGCGCCTCAAAAAATAAATTTTTTGGATACATTTTTGGCTGCAGCAATGCAGTTCCCGGTTTGTCAAAAACACAAAGTAGCCACATTTTTTACAAAAAATTTTTGGAAGAGAATGCAAAAAACCGCTTTCCGATCCGTCTTTATGGAAAAAATTCCGAACTTTTGGCCTTTTTAGTGCTTCATTGCCTCGACTAATAAGCGAGAATGAATCTAGATAAGTTATGTGGAAAAAATTTCCACATAACATTAATATTTCTAACATTAAAAAACCACTTACAAATTCTACTAGAAATGTGATTGAAGAAAGAACAAGTCACCATTTCCAACTTTCTTATCATTTCCACCTCCAAAAATAACTGCTTCCAGAACTTCCTCCATAAACCCATTAGCGATTGATTGCACAGGCCCACAAAAAAACATTTTTTTTTCGATTCCACTGACCAAACCATATGGTATAGACTATATGTTGTTGGGGTCGCTGAGTCCGAATCCGGGCTCAATTTGGCTCCCTCAGGTAAGGTTTTTTTAGTGGTTAGGGGTGTTTGTAATACAAAAATCATTAATGGCGAAGAGCACGTTCCATCCATACGTTATATAGGTTTTCAGGGTTGCTGAGTGTGAATCTGGAGTCTGCTTAGCACTATCACGTAAGGTTTTTTTAGAGCTCATCTTAAGGTCATTTTAGGAAGGGGGTTTGTAGTCCAAAAATTCTAAATGGCGAAGAACACGTTCCAACCATACGTTATATAGGTTTTCGGGGTTGCTGAGTCTGAATCTGGACTCTACTTAGCACCATCACGTAAGGGTTTTTTAGAGCTCATCTTAAGGTCATTTTAGGAAGGGGGTTTGTAGTCCAAAAATTCTAAATGGCGAAGAACACGTTCCACCCATACGTTACATATGTTTCCGGGGTCGCTGAGTCCAAATCCGGGGTGTGTTTGGCTCTATCACGTAAGGTTTTTTTTAGAGGTCATTTTAGGGGTGTTTGTAATACAAAAATCCTAAATGGCGAAGAGCACGTTCCAACCATACGTTATATAGGTTTTCGGGGTTGCTGAGTCTGAATCTGGACTCTACTTAGCACCATCACGTAAGGGTTTTTTAGAGCTCATCTTAAGGTCATTTTAGGAAGGGGGTTTGTAGTCAAAAAATTCTAAATGGCGAAGAACACGTTCCACCCATAAGTTACATATGTTTCCGGGGTCGCTGAGTCCGAATTTGGGGTCCGCTTAGCTCCATCACGTAAGTTTTTTTTGAGGTCATTTTAAGAAGGTTTATGTTCCAAAAATTCTAAATGGCGAAGAGCACGTTCCAACCATACTTTATATTCATAGCTTTTTGGGGTTGCTGAATTCAAATCTAAAGTTTGTTGGACTGTACCCTAAGGCTGAAGATCATTTAAAGGTGATATTAAGTGATTTTTTGGCGAGTTTTACATGAAGTAAATTTTGAGGAGTACGTACGTTTTTTTTCACAAATTGGTGTTTAATAAATTATTCACATTCATTTTATATACATTTATATTCATTTTTGTTGAATGATTTATTTTTATTTCTTTTAAATAAATTTGAGCTGCAAAAGTTCATATAAAAATGTTATTTTCAAATAAACGGGAAGGTTATGGACAAAAAGACTACTTTGAACAAAAAGATAAACTCATGTGTAATTTACATTTATTTATGCAAACTTTTGCCATAAAATCACCTAAAAACACCTTTAATGATTTTCAGCCTTAGGGTACAGTCCAACAAACTTTAGATTTGAATTCAGCAACCCCAAAAACCAATAATACGTAGGGTTGGAACGTGCTCTTCGTCATTTAGACTACATTTGGACTACAAACCCCCCTAAAATGATCTTAAAATGACCTCCATATTATTTTATAATATGGACGTCATATATTATTATGCGATGGAGATAAGCAGACCCCAGATTCAGACTCAGCGACCCCGAAAACCTTTATAACGTATGGATTTGGATCGTGCTCTTCGCCATTTAGGATTTTTGGATTACAATCACCCCTAAAATGACCTCTAAAAAAACCTTACCTGAGGGAGCCAAATTGACTCCGGATTCGGACTCGGTGACCCCAACTAAGTACTAGAACTTCGCGTCTTAGCAGCTGACTAGGTTGCTGGGCTATGCTGTTATGTTTTCTTGTCATTGCAATGTAGATCCGTGCTCTGTTTTAAAGGAAAGATAAATGCTAAGCACTATTTTATTAAGGTCGACTTAAATACAGTTTGTCAGTATTAGTGCACTTATGCAATATCTTTCTATTGAAAATAAATAAGCATCAATTGTGCTATTGTAGTCTTTATCAAACAATTCTAAAAACCATAAAATCCTGGACACGTATCCACTTGAAAACGTTTTCTCCAAGCTTAAATACCCATTCACCACTCCTCGAAAGAACCAGCAATCGCGCGCCCCCCAAATTAGAAGGCGACACAAAGCGCGAAAGCTTCCTGTCAGCCGCCCCGAACAGATAATGTAAATATTTGTATCCTTTAGAGGGTAATCGAGTGTGGAAGGGTAGTTTTTAGTGGTACATTTGAGTACATCAATCGGCGTGTCGCGAGCCTGATATGCGAATATCTACTTTATGGGCCACCTGTTGAGCGCCTCCCGGCCTCCCGCCGCCCTCTCGCGCCCCCGGCCGACCCCCGATCCGCAGCTTTACGCCACGATTTAACCCCGCACTTGACGAAAACCGCCGCGAAAAAAGCGGCGACTCGGTGAGGCGCCAGGAGGGGACGCTTTCTTATATATTCGATAATTAATTTTGTGTCGAATTGTGTGTCCTGATCGCGTCTTCATTCACAAATATTTACAAGTTGTTCATGTAATAATCTCGTACTATACTCTTTTCGAAACAAATCCCGATGCACGTCATTTTGATGACGTCAGAATCATCCAATACTACCAACTTAATATAGTCACAGGACATCGCAATTTATGTGTTCCGTGTATATTTTAAGTTGACAATATAGACCGTTTCTAAAGAGTCGCAGGATGGGTTAAACAGAAGAGCGAAAGAAAGGCCATATATTTCTCGTTGGCTAAACAGAGAACGACCTTTTGCGATGTTGCTAGCTCGCGAAACATCACATTCATCCGCTCCGCACACTGTACCGCACACATCCGAAAGTGTAAAGTAAAGCGATACGCGACCGCGTTACGCGTTGACTTGGACTGCCTGCTCGGCCGGCAACGTTGCAAAACATCCTTCTCTGTCATACTAACGAACTACTGTTAGTTTCTCGTTTGCTCTTGTTGATTTCCCACCATGCGTTTCGATAGAAAAGCTCCGTATATTGTTTATTCTCAATCTAAAATATACAAGGAACACATAAATTGCGATGTCCTGGGACTATATTAAGTTGGTAGTATTGGATGTTTGGTGACATCGTCAAAATGGCGTGCATCGGGATTTGTTTTGAACAAAGTATAATTTCGTTTATAGGATGAGAGGTGATGATAGATTGTCGACGTTTCCAAAATTTATACTTGCATCTTTAGGACGTTGCAAAGGGTACATTATTCTGTAGTTTATTCAGAACATTTATAGTCGAAAGCATAAAATTAATTCGACATCAACAGAGAACATAGAATACATCTGCTACCACCAAATAATCGCTTTATTATCTGCCATTCACTAATTGGCAAATTGATCAACTAGCAAGTCGTGTTGCTATATCTTCTAATGGTCTGTTATTAAAGGGTTTTAACTCCATCATCAGTCTAGAGTACAACACAAACCCTTGGATGACAAGTCAAATTATAGACCTCATAGAGCAGAGGCATATGGCGAAACAAGATCAAGTCCAATACAACCACCTTAACACATGCATTAAAGCCAAATTAAAGCAGCTAAAGGGATTTGGATCAGTGGTGAATATGGCGAACCTGCATAAATTACACGACAGGTTTAATTTTCACAAAAATCTGAAGCAGATAGTGGGTTAATAAGGCCCAAAGTATAATGTTTAGCTGCAACCTTGACCAATTTCTGTTCAAGTCAATGGTATAAGGATAATATTCAAAATTCTGCAAGGAATTCCCCATTATCTTGGCTACGCCATACTGGCAATAATATAACGCCTGGACAGGAGTAATGTATGGTGAAGACACCCCTATCACCTCTAGGATAGGTACAGCAAATGGGCGCTATGCAGCAATAATCTAAAATGAACGATATTAATTACAATTGATTGATATTTTAGGTTTAATAGTTAATTATTAATTTTTTTAAGTAGCTTAAGTGATTAGGGGCGTTCAATAAATACACCGTTCAAGTTTAAATTTTTAAAAGCGTCATATGAGCGGAAGGAGAAGAAGTGAAAAATATCCAAATCGCCAAGCTAATAATACTAGAGCTTTTTGGAAGATTCTATAGAGGAAGAGGAAGAGGAATTCTATAGATGATAGAATATTTTAGATACTCTAGAATAAATATTGTGGAAGATAGAAATAATTACAACAGTCTGCAGCTCTGATGGGTTTTCTGAAAATTGTTGGAAATAAATACAAGTATATAGAACACGCTTCAAGATTGTGAAAATTAATAATAATAATAAAAGACTCTATTACGTGTAATTATGCAGCATTGCAGATAAATACAATTTAATATCAACCTTCTAAAATATTCTAGAATTTGTCTAATATTTTCATGATCCATAAGCATTCGTAATTATTTTTTTCCATCATAACTTCGAATATAAAATGGTGTATGTACCATTGGAATACTTTGTATTTATTCTTTGGTGAAAGTATCTCGTTTCTTACTAGAGCAATTTCTGATATTTTATTTATCCGAATGGTTTCATATTTTTAAATCAATATAAGTATTCTATAATTTAAATTTTTTATATATGGAATTTTCCTATACTTGTTAGAGCACATATATAGCGTGTTAATAGTTATTAATTTTTAAATTAATATAACATTACATCTACTAGTTTGGTGTAACACATTCATGAATTTGATGAATGTAGGTACTTAAGAAGGAAAAGAGTGTAAATAAAATAACTTTAATTTTACATATTTTTGTATTTTAAAATTTCTTTATTAAATAATATTTAAATAAAATTTTTTAAATAAATAATAAATTTGAATTTCGATGGTGAATGTAAGACAAGTTCTGCTCTCCTGTAGAACTGTCTGTATAATCTGTTATCAATTTTACTTTTTAAAATAGATACGTAGTTCATAACATATACCTAGTTGATGTAGTGGGTTTCACAAAACTATCACTGATTTATATCAACAATTAATATCAAATCCTCTAAAGTTGCTTCCACCATAAATGTAGCCTTGACCTGACTTATTTTATATCGAAAACCCATACCTACCAACCTCATTAAAGCACTTGTGAATTTTCACACAAATTGTAGTGACATGTTTAAAAAAATCAAAATTAAATTTCTAGTTTAAAGCGCCAAGAATTTGTTTTAAATATGCAGAACCTTCTGGTAGTAGGCTGAAAGAAAAGTCGGTCATTTATCGAACCGATAAGTTCCCGGCGTGATCTTCGACAAGCGAGATTATGCCGGTCCCCTAAAACACGTCGTTTGAGAAAAGATAACCCCTCCGTAGCTTGATCAAGCCAATAAATTATGTCTAAATCGGGTCCGTTCGGGGTTAGTTATATAGGATTTAATTAGCCCTCTGGTCCAGCACGAGTCATTTCCTGTAAAATAGGGGTAGCAGCTTCGTATCTTCGGACCGAAGCTGATGGCCAGCTATGTCTGTCCGGTATAATGTCAGGAAAGTCGTTCCAACTTGGCCAATCCTTTAAAGGGCGCATTACTCCCGTCCAATTGCCCACTAAATTGGTCCTATCTTGACACCTTTACTACAATTTAGAACGCTCTTAAAGAGGCATGTCTCCCAAACCTGAGTTTAACCTAATACCGCCTACTTTACAATATTGCCACCATGAGGGAGACAAATACAATGTCTGGATCTGGATTTTGCATTGTTATGGAAGAGGAATATTTAAGAGATGGCTGTGAGCGTTAAAACATTATTATACAACGTTTCCTACCTATTTTGCTAACGCATAAAATCTTACAAGGGATAGTTGTGCGAATCCCCGTCTACAGTCACAGTATTTTGTTCGAAGGGCAGTTATACAGTGAAGTACCCATAGTTTTTAACGTGCTTTTAATAATAAATTACCTAATTTTTACATATACTACCTTTGGATTTAAATTTATGTAACAATTTATTATTTTATTATTATTTATTATTATTATTTTCTAATAGTTTCCTGGCCGATAAACAAACTTCAAGTTTAATCTGAAACTACTCTGAAGCTCAACTTCAGGGCTAATTTTTCCCAGATCGTTGCAATAACAAACGACAAATTTTAATTGCCATAACGTCAGTTTAATTAGCGCGCACCCTTTCCGCCTATTATCAAGGGGAACGAGATAGCTTCCTTGCGCTACCTATGACTTTAACGTCTTATTCGCCACGCCACATGAATCATCCCTAACCGTAGAAATGCTAGAAATATATGGTTAATTAGGTCCATTTGCGTTGTTTAATGGTTATAAAGTTGCGATCTTGGTAACCTAAAGAATTCATGGCCTACCGGGAAATTATATATTTTATAACTGCCGTATCTAAGTTCATAATTCGTACTTTCAAAGTTTGTTTTAAAAAGTTGAAAAGTTCAGGAGAATCAGGAGGTCACTTTACGACTGCATGAAGTCGCTTGAGCAGCGTTCCGAAAAAAGAGTTAAAAGTGTATTTAATTTTAGTTAGGTGGTTTTAAAAAAATGTGCATAATTGAATTTTTACAGGTGGTTTGATTTTAATTTGTTTTCTATTAAAAGCAATTTAAATAAATTAATTCAACAATACTTTTGATGTTGATTTTTAAATCAGTCATTAAAGTACCATTTACCTGAAATAAAAGGAATTAATATAATAATTATGATACCTCTAAGTAGACATTTGGTGTTACCCCTGATCACTAATCACATTGTTATTTAATTAATCAATTGTTAACAGTTTGTTCATACTTGATTAAATTTGAAACAGTTAATCAATGATAATCTATTAAATTGTTATTCAACAATTTCAAATTACTTAACAAGGGTAACAATACATGGTTGACCATCCTTGTCTAAACTAAAACAGAAATTGCAATATAACCAAAATAGTGCATATAAGTTTGTATTTAGCCGAGGAAGTCTCCATATGGTATGACATGTCTTGGAGGTAAAATTGTTATGAGAACTAATTTTAGTTAAATTAAAGTCGTGGTCGTCCTTTATCGTCTTTCACGTTAAGCCAAGTTGATTTTGTTGCAATTTTTCATAAACTTACAAGTATGGCTTTTCTTTTGCTTTAATTGTGTAAGCTGACGCTGTTAACAGTTGATTGGTACATTCGGAGGTAATAACAAGACTCCTTCATTACTTCAATTATATTGGTGAAAATTGCTTCAAATTTTGATTATTATTGCAAATCCTGCTCAGAATTCGCCTGCTGGGACTAAGTAGGTACTGCAGCTTCTGCATTGATGAAGGGTATTTGAGGCGTTTGTGGGGAAATTAGGTACTTCTGGTATGGCAGGTAGGTCCTATTTCATAGATGATTTGTAACTATCTTTTCTCTGTCGAACTGTTGAGTAAAGAGTTACATCTGGATGACAGGTTGGTATTTAAAGGGATGAATGTCGTGATCTTTCCTTATATTGTGTGTTTCGATATATTTTACCAGATACAAATCTTTCGTCCTTTTCCAAAGTAGAAGTCGATAGAAGGACAGGACGAGGTTAAAAGCACACACACACACACTCTCACACATACACACAGCGACACAGTATTGATTGTGTATCAGGCTCCGATTGAATGCAGCACACGTAGGACAGTTGTCCATCACTGGGTAGATTTGACAGTTTGTATCGTAACAGAAGCCATTGCGTCCCCCGGTAATGGGCCCTCATGTCGTAAACTCTCATTCCCGGCTGGATATAAAGTCCATAGGCGGAGCACGTGTCGATGGCAGCCGCTTTACTTTCCCTCTGTCTGACAGACACTCTTCCATTATCATTTCCTGTTATGGTGTCGTGTACAATAAACTCACGTTTACCGATCTACCTTTATTGGGCCACCTTTTTCTTTCCCTTTCGTGTCCTACGCGAATAAACGTTAGAGGAGGCTTCGTCGTTGTCTTTGCCCCTCGAGATTTATCGTGCGTTCGTTTTATAATTTCTTAAATTCGGATTTACGAGGCGTAACGGTTTCCGTCGCTTCCCTACTAAACGAACGTTGTCAAACTCTGGAAATTTTGTCTAATGTTTCCATTTCCAGAAACAGATGAGAGGAACACAGTTGCAGCGTCGCGATGAAACGAAAGATATGTCCAACAATATAATACTCAATGATGTTTATTGAGTGATTGGTAATATCTCGAAGGGTTCAAGAAGAATGCTTAAATAAATCAATATTCCTAATATTCATAATATAATATTCTTTTACTAAGTGTATGAGCACTCTCTTGAAGATCTCTGAATATATGCATATACAGGATGTCCCACGTTTTTGTTTGTCAAGTTTTTAAGTCCAAGCAATTAAGTGTCTTTTTTAAAATTTACTACATATCAACATACAGTTTAAGACTAACATTTTTTTCCCGAATTGATCATATACAGATTTCATACTTCTTTTATTTATACCAATTTCAGCTGCCAACCTTCCAATTAAAGTTCAAGGATTAAAAACCATTAGGAAAGTACGTTCTTTCTTAAAAATCATTTTTATTCTTAAAATGTATGTTAATACTGTTTCAAAGTTAAATAAATTTTTATGATTTTAATTATTTAGTTTATTTGTTTTCAGTTTTTATTTAAGTTAACCACAAATCATATACGGCATAGGCATAGATCATATAAAATAAATGATTTTACTTTATAAAAGTACCTACTTTCAAATTTGAGATCGCAACTTCTGGGCAGATTCTTAGGTTGATATAAAAAATATTTTATATAAGAGATATAAACTATTTTTAGGAAGTGTATATCCTTATTATAAATATATAAACTAATTTTTATTGTTAGTTATTCTCAACTATATACTGCCTACTGTTGTTGTATTATTAGCGTGTAATATTTTAATGTATATACCTTCGTCTTACTGGGTTGTTGAACTATGCTTACACATTTCTTACATATTATTCTTGAATCATGTGCTGAATTAGAACTACATTGACTTTCGCTTTCCATCTTATGATATGGAAGGAATAGTAAATTTCGATCATGTTTAAACAATACATACGGCTATATTTTTTTCAACAATATTGGGATTAAGGAGGAATTTATGCAAACTGCATATTTTACAGGTCTTGCATATTTTGTGACTATTTAACGTCATTTGCATAGTATTTGTAAGAATTGACCCAAAAAGGGGTTCCCTTATCAATTTCGATTTATTAGCGGCACAATTTATTTGATCATAATACTATCCGGATGTTAAGTAAATTACCTGGGCATTTTTGACGTTTGATTCGTCACATGGCAGTTTATAATCTCTTTTGAAAATTAAGGAAGTGCACGAAAAACCATTTTCTTAACAGAAATGTCTATGTACTATATATATATAATTTTGAAAAGCGGGAAATTCCTCAATTTGATTCCTAAATTGTAATTATTATTATTTTGAAAAGGGGAAATTCCCTCAATTTGATACCTAAATTGTTATCATTATTATTTTGAAAAGGCAGATATCCCTCAGTTTCATCCCTAAATTGTTATTATTATTATTTTGAAAAGGGGAAAATCCTTCAATTTGATACCTAAATTGTTATTAGTATTATTTTGAAAAAGGGAAAATCCCTCAATTTAATCCCTAAATTGTTATTATTATTATTCTGAAAAGGGGAAAATCCCTCAAGTTAATCTCAAAATCGTTATTATGTATCTAATATTATCAATCATAATTATCCAGTTGCTCACCTGTAAAACCCAAAAAAGTAGGAGAATAATATAAAACAGCTTCTACAGGTGTTGAGGGCAAAACTGTGAAAAGTAAAATTTGAAAAACTTAAAACATATTTGTGAAAAAAGATAGTTTTTAAAATCAT
Source organism: Cryptocephalus moraei (assembly GCA_946251905.1). Lineage (NCBI taxonomy): Eukaryota > Metazoa > Arthropoda > Insecta > Coleoptera > Chrysomelidae > Cryptocephalus > Cryptocephalus moraei. The sequence continues at coordinate 41,331,790 of OX276452.1, forward strand.
TAGAATTGTTGCAAGAAGTAGTGAATAGAAGTTTCTGTCAATAGTGAATGACACTTTAAAAAGGAAATTTTGTTGATACTAGTGACAAATCATGAAATCTTGACCAGTTAAAAAATGCCCCGAATACTTGGAAAATACGAATTGAATTTAATTGAATTAAATAATCCAATTATAATTAAAAGAGAACAAATGAAATAATATTATGTATTTATCGCTGGTCGGACCAAATTCGATTTATAAATAGTGTACATGTGTAAATAAATTTACAGGCAACCTCAAACTTTACATCCGTAATCATTGTCAATAAAACCAAATTTTAATTCCTGTTGTAATTAAAGCAAAAAACAACGTCAATTTTAAAATACACCCTTATTGAAAACAAAAGTAAATATCAAGCAATACCGTTATTTGAATTGAAGAACAATTGTGCTTATTAACTATCCATCGAGATTTTTGTACTAATTATCATTTACCACCCATACTAATACTAACTATCACTAATAAAATAAATATAAATAATACAAAAATACTATAGTATCATACAGTATATATTACTGTACTATATTGCCATAATTATTAACTATACTACTAATTACTACTAAGTACATACTACTAACTACTACTAAATTACTAATAACTAATTATTAGTAATGAGAATGGGTTCAATTGGTAGTATTATTGCAGTTAAATCAAACGCTTAAACATTGAAAGTTAAAATGTGTAACAATAAGACTTAATTTTAATTAGTGTGGCATTTAGCGCAATGTGCATAGTGAAAGTTTAAATAATCCAATCATAATCAAAAGAGAACAATTGAAATATTATATATTTATCGCTTGTCAGACCAAATTCGAATTATAAATACCGTACATTGGTAATTAAAGTCAGAGGCAACCTCAAACTTTATATTCATAATTATTGTCAATAAAATCATATTTTAATTGTTATTGTAATTAGAGCAAAAAACAAATTTGAACTTAAAATACACCCTTATGGAGAACAAAACTAAACGTCAAAGAATACTGTTATTTGAATAACAATTGTGCTTATTAACTATCCCTCGAGATTTTTGTACTAATTATCATTTACCACCCATACTAATACTAACTACTAACTGTTACTAATATAATAAATACAATAATACTATAGTATCATACAGTAGGTATATATTACTGTACTATATTGCTTTAATGAAATTATTAACTATACTACTAATTATTACTAAGTACATACTACTAACTAGTACTACTTAATTACTAATAACTAATTATTAGTAACGAGGGTTCAATTTTGTAATAACCAATACAATCAGACTTCAATCGGTAGTATTATTGCAGTTAAATCAAACGTTTAAACGTTGAGAGTTAAAATGTGTAACCATAAAAACAAAAATGCGTATAAAAAACGCACAAACTCGCACTCGCATTCTCTTCCTCTCCCCCTCCCCCTTCCCCGCTACCCCTTCATCATTCCCTCTCTCTCCGACTCATACGCACATCACAATTATTTTGCGATAATTTTCAGTGTTGAGTCCGAAAAGCGTGTACCCTTCGCCTAGTTGAGCAGTCCTTTCGCCGTACGCTACCGATAAGAAAATTTTTTGCACCTTCTTTCCTTCCGAGAACGCCCGAAGCCAGATTTCGTCGCGACGCGACGGTACGAGTGATACGAGTCGCGAGTCGGTACGACGTGAGTTATTGCGGTGCTCGTCGACGTTGGGGTAGGTACGATCTTCGTGTCTTCCGTTTCGGTGTTCGATTTTCCGGTCGATTTTCGCCGAGGAAACTCTCGAGAGTGAGGTTTCCCGGCGACGAAGTGGTACGTTCAGGTTTTCCGGAGGTTTTTCGCCTGGGAGACTCGCGTTTTTCGGTATTTTTTTCGATGTCTTGTGTCGCGATCTTGTGAACCTGCCTCGTCCCTTCGGACGGGTGGAGGGGGGCGGTGTCGTTCAGACGGCGAGGTAACGTATAGTTGTCAATTACATTGGTTATTTATTGATTTTTCTAATAGATTAACCAGAATGAAACATGAAGACACCAACAGGATAAAAACTACTCTTGCCGGTACCTATTACATTATTAATTCCGAATTAAGATTAACGAAACCTTAGAGAAGTTATTTCTGTTGGATTCTTCATAACTGAACAATAATTCTACCGATTTATACCATGTGCATTGCGTGGATAGTTATACGACTACGATTTATACCATTATCCACCTGATTTTCGCTGGGAGACTCGCGTTTTGTGATTTTTTGTGATTTTGCTATTTTGTGAACCTGCCTCGTCCCTTCGGGCGGGCGAGAGGAGGGGGGCGGTGTCGTCCAGTCGGTGAGGTGCCAACCTAACAACTTACGAAATTGATTTCAACGTATACCTTGATTACAGTTATTGGCTTAAACGATTAACTAGAATGAATTATGAAGAGGCCAATAGAATAATAACTACTCTTGCCGGTACCTATTCCATTATTAATTCCGAATTAAAATTAACTTAGAAAAGTTATTTCTGTTGGATTCTTCATAACTGAACAATAAATCTACCGATTTATACCATGACTATACGATATGCGTTGCGTGATAGGTATACTTATCTACACGAATACAATTTATACCATTATCCACCTGAGTTTCGCATTTTTCAGTATTTTTTCGATGTCGCGATTTTGTGAACCTGCCTCGTCCCTTCGGACGGACGAGGGGGGGGGGTGGTGTCGTCCAGTCGGCGAGGTGACGTATAGATGTCGTTTTAAGTGATACGTTTACCAACCTAACAACTTACGAAATTGATTTCAACGTATACCTTGATTACAGTTATTGGCTTATTGATTTTTCATATCGATTAACTAGAATCAATTATGAAGACACCAATAGGTGTATTACATTATTAATTCTGAATTAAAATTAACCAACCCTGAACTGAAAGTTATTTCAGTTGGGTTCTTTATAATTGAATAATTAATCTTCTGATTTATACCATGACATTGCGTAATATGTATACATTTCTATACGACTACAATTTGTACCATTGTCCACCTGAGGAGTTTAATCTAGATCCAAATGCGTCGCCAGCTAGAATGTGGAGCACTGTATCCACTGATCAAGTTAGTTTTCCAAACAGGAACATGATTTATATTTTTGAATTCCGTTTATAGCCCATAGTATTTTCTTTTATGGTTTTTAGTAATATCTGCACTTCAATTTACCTACATTAGCTTCAAATTGTTGTATTTAATTAATGTTGATTGCATATTGGTTTTGCATATTTTAAACCTATCATTAATTGATCCAGTTTTATACTATAGCCTATACTTAAAAAAAAACTTAACATTTCAACTATTTTTGGGATTTATTGCATTGTTGATTACTTTTGTTAATTAACTTGTTGATTAATTATCTCATTCTCTATTTCTTAATCCATCTTCAAAGATACGTCGTTTTGTTCGTTTTTAACTTATTCAGAAGAGAATTTTTATGATCTTTTCGATTCAATTGAATCAGCTGATTCACTTACAATTATTGACTGAAAATAAAATTTATTTCAATTCTCATTCGTTGAAATTTAGATTAAAAAATTAGAAATTAAAACTTGTTATATAAAAAGGTGTCTCAAGTTTCATTCACGGATTGCAATTATCTGTTATCATTTACTTTATACACTTATCACCCATTGCAGTTGGTGAAACTACCCCTATTTCAAAATGATGATAATAATTATAATGATCATAATATAATAATAAACTTAAGTAAATCACTTGGCATTAGAATTTCGAGACAATATTTATAAGACACATAATAATTATCTTCAATTTTAACAAATTAAATTAATTTAAAAATTTAAAAGTAATTTAACAAATGTTATGTACCATTATCCACCTGAGGAGTTTAATCTAGATACCAATGCGTGGCAAGCTATAATGTGGAGCACTATATCCACTGATCAAGTCAGTTTTCCAAACAGATATATGATTTATTGATATATATGATTTATATGATATTATATGATATATGATACATAGTATTTCCTTTTATGGTTTTATGGTTATGGTTCAGATATTAATCTGAACTTCAATTTACCTACATCAGCTTCAAATTGTTGTATTTAATTAATGTTAATTGCATTTTTGTTTTGCATATTTTTAAACCATTTAAAATTAATGGATTAAAATATCAATTAATTGATCCAATTTTAATCAAAATCATTATATTCGATTTCAGAATTTGCCTATACTTTTTAAAAAAATTTAACATTTCAACTATTGGTGGGATTTATTGCATTGTTGATTATTTTTGTTAATTAATTATCTCATCCCGTGTTTCTTGGATCTTTCGATTCAATTCAATCAGCTGATTCACTTACAATTATAAAATTATTAAATTATTGACCATCGAATAAAATTTAACTCAATTTTCATTATTTCAATTTTAATTCGTTGAAATTTAGATTAAAAAATGAGAATTTAAAAGTTGTTATATAAGAATGTGTTTCAAGGTTTCATTTACGGATTGTTTATCTGAATATATTTATTATTATTATTATTAGTTTATTGAATTATCTGTCATCATTTACCCCTATTTAAATTTAACAAATATTAGAATTTTAACTTAGCATTAGAGTTCAGGCGATATTTATGAGATCGATAGAAATTGACACCACATTCTAAACCCTAAAACCATTGTTGAATATCTCATATCCGTCCAAGAAGGTGAAATTACCCCTATTCTAAAACATTAATAATAAAAAGTCTAAATAAATAACGTTATAGCTTTGAAATTATATTTATTGGGTAGATAGCAATTACCTCTACAGAATCAATACTGAATACCCTATGTACTTACCGCCTGTTTACGTGGGTAAAACTTCCCCTACTCAAAATAATAATAATAATAAATTTAACTAAAACACTCGGCATTAGAATTTAGAGACAATATGTATAAGATATATAGTCATTTTCTCTACGATTTGATATATTTTAATTGAATTGTTGATTCAAATTTCAAAAAATTCGAAAAAATTGTTCGCTTTTTTAACTTATCTGACTTATCTTAACTCATGTTTAATTAATTAATTTATTTATTTATTTTTCAAAAGAAACACATAAATCGTACATAATTATGTAGGTACATATGCACATACAAATATTCAAACGACGTTCAAAAGGGGATTTTTAGGAAAACGTCTTCTATATTACCTTTTTGGAAACTCTTTATGCACGGCCTTTTTCATACAACGTTTTTTCACAGTTTTTCGCAGTTCCATGTCTTCAAATTTGTTATAAATTAATTAAATGAATAGTCTCCACTTCCATCTGCACCTTCCTTTAACTTTGATTAATCACTAATCCCTAATAGCATTTCATTTCAATTAAATAAATGTGATTGAAACGTGTACATGCTATATACATATGCAGATTTAGTTTTAACACAAATTCGTTTCCTTATTTTAGCTTTCTGTATCGATTTTGTGTATTCTCATGCCTGTTATCAGCGCTGACTAACGCTCGCCTCACTTTTTGGTATTACTTTTTGTTCTCTGCCTCGTTAACTTCTCACTTGAAGCTAAATAAATTTAGTGGTTTAGTGGTACGTATAACGCGTCGTTCGGTTCACTTATAATTTCCGGGGGGTGTCTCGTTGTTGGCAGTTTTTTGAAAAATTTCATAATTCTTTGAAAAATCAAGGCGTTGGTATACGCGAGCGTTCCGGTTGTTTTCACGTAGGTACTCGAAGGGAATATTATTTTTAGTGAGGCACACGCGTTTCAAATTTATGGATTTTAGTTTCGATCACAGCATTCGTAATAGTTCTTCGGTGATTTATTGTTGTTACGACAATTTTCTCGTGTGAACTTTATTCGGGGTTTGCGATTTTTGAACTTAAATTGCAAAGGTAATTTTTTTAAATTACTCTTGAATGACTATTTCGTTAAATTTTTTTGAGGTTTAATATTGGTTTTCTATTTTCACACCATTTACATTATTATGTATTTTTACTTATAATGTTTTTATTATTCTTTCAGATAGTGACAGTGATAGTGGTAGTGACGGACTTTATGGCGGCAGTAGGTGCACCTGGGAGATAGGTGTCGGGCCTTATGTCATTGTCAAAATGGTGTGTATTTCTTTGAACTAATTTCAAATTTAAATTTTATTTTTTGTGTTCATTGTTTTATTACGATTTTATAGGTGAGTATTATCGACGACAATGGCAGAGAACTTCAGACGAGGGCAGAGATTTAAGAGCATAGTAACTGCATCAAAGGTTAGTTATTTTTTCAAATGGTTTATGAAATGCTTCGTGTAAGTTATTGTTGTTTAGTGTTAACATTGTTGTTATTAATTTTTCAGGTAAGACTTTTAGCGGCGGTACTCGATATCTTCGTGAAAGGGCAAGAAGGCAAAGTCGTTTGCTTTTTCACGGCTAGCAGTCACAGCAATGGCAGTCCAACGTTGCCAAATGGCAAAGCAATTTTTCGGATAGTGACAGTGATAGTGGTAGTGACAGACATTATGGCGGCAGTAGGTGCACCTGGGAGATAGGTGTCGGGCCTTATGTCATTGTCAAAATGGTGTGTGTTTCTTTTAACTATGTTCACATTTAAATTTTACTTTTTATTTTAATTTTTGTGGTTCATTGTTTTTTTTTACGATTTTATAGGTGAGTATTATCGACGACAATGGCAGAGAACTTCATACAAGGGCAGAGATTTAAGGGAGTAGCATCAGTTTCAAAGGTTAGTACTAATTGCTTCAAGTGGTTTATGAAATGCTTCGGTATATTTCTCTTGTAAGTTGTTGTTGTTTGGTGTTAACATTTTTGTTATTACTTTTTCAGGTAGGTAAGACTTTCAGCGGCAAATCGGGAATGTTCTTTCAGCGGCAGTACTGGATATCTTCGTGAAAGGACAAGAAGGCAAAGTCGTTTGCGTTTTCACGCCTAGCAGTCGCAGCAATGGCAGTCCAACTTTGAAGAAGAATAAAACGTCAAAGCAATTTAGTTTTCTTCTAATGGTTAGTATTTGGTAAATTATTTGAAAACGACTTGTATATATTATTATGGCAATGTTTCTTATATTTCTATTATTTCATTTTTCAGGTATCAAAGTCATCATATTTGAAGCAGCATTGGCGGACATCTTGGCAGAAACCCAAAAGCAGTCATCGTTCAAGGTTAGTGTTTAAATCGTTTTTAAAGGGTTATTTTGTTTTTCGTCCAACTACATATGATTACTTAATTGGTAACGTGTTTAATAAAATAAAATTAATTGTAACAGAATTTAAACGGCAACTCTTACTGTAATGAAGTTCGTATTAGATTAATTGTTCCCTGACGAACAAACTATGAGAAAGTTACGAAAAGTCATGATATATTACTATTTGAAAACAGGTTTTTACTGAATCTGTCGGCCAAAATTTTTTTCTTAATTTAGATTAATTTAATTGTTACTTATGTTTGTTGTTCAATTGGGTAATCCTCCGATTTTTTGGCACAAGTTTTGGGAATCAATCCAAAACTTAAGTTTTTAAAAACTTTATTTTTTCAACGGGACCTACAGAGAGTACCTACAAGAATTACGTTCGCTAGCAAAGTCGTAGTGAATACATTCTTAACTCTACTTATCTACTCTACTCTCTACTTATCTAACTCTACTTTCTGGATGCTGAGTTTGCAATCCAGGTGTTGACATTATTTACAATGGATCTATTGTCTAATTCTATACGTAACTCACAGTTCATTGTTTATTTTGAGTATATGTTATTAAGGATGTGTTTATGCTAATCCATTTTGGAAAAGGGTGAGAAAAAAGGGGTAGATTTCAAGATATTAAAGTGCAAATTGTGTCAATTCTAGATAATTTTTTAATTTTATGTTATGATGTTACTATTTTATAAAATTATATAGAAGTTACAGTCACAGAATTAGATTTTTTGTCCATTGTGGATTTTGTTTTAAAATCAGCTAAAAATTGTCGAATTTACAAGACAATGTATTTATCCTTAAATATTAGTCAAAAATACCCCTTGCATTACTTATATAAGTTGGATACTTAATTTTATGTAAGTAAGAGCTACAAAACTCATACTTTAATGGTATTTTTTCGAAAAAACGTTACAGTTTAAATTATCTATAAGTAATAACGTTAGCTATTGTAGCTAAGTTTTACTGAACTAGCTAAATTATCTACAACAAAATAATAATGGCAATTTTTAATGAGATACAGAAAAAAATTATAATAAAATTTACTGCACATTTATATTATCAATACCAAATATCAATTGGGGATGAAATTTCATAACATTTACAAATTGCTTGGATATCTCTCCTACAACCTACTTATCCCATGTTTCAAATATTGATTTTGCGAGATGAGTCTTATGATTTATTCTTATTTCATACAACGCTCATTTGTAACGTTATGCTGCCATTACAGTTTTGCTAATTTGAGCGATTTATTTGATACTTAATTTTATGCGACGACATATTTGTTGATGGTCATTTTAATGGGTGAAATGGCAAGTTGCCAATATTTAAAAAAATTAATTAAACAATGTCCTCTGAGACTCATCTATTAATGGAAATAGAAAAAACAATAACAGATATTTAAAAATTGGGAAAAACCTGGAAGATCCAGAGCTGCAAAGAAGAGAAATAGAAAGATACACAATGTAACTATTTTGGAAGTATCATTTCAAAGCAATTTATCTAATGAATATATGTGCATGGCTCCAGTAAATTGTCAAAACTGATAATAGTCCAGTCATCATAGGTTGAATTAGGTGAATATCTCGGAAAATCGACATACCCAGTATATTAACAAGTAAAAACTCCTATTTTGGCATCCTAAAACTTTCCTCAAAATTCACATATAATTGGATGGCTGCAAGTTTTAAAATCAGGGCTCAAAAGTCACAAAAATCCATTTTTATATATTTTTTGCAAATATCTCCTATTCTATGGGTTTTACGCTATTTGTATTTACTATCAATATTGTACAGAATTAAATTCTCTACAACATTTGTCTTTAACATTTCTTCATACCTCTAACTGTTTTTGTGATAGAGGGCGAGAGCGCGCGATCAGAGAATCATGTGAGGTCAACTGGTAGTCCCGATCAAAAACTCGTAATATTAAGGTTATAAATTATTGCTAAATATTTAATTAGCATTTATTATTAACTTTTACATTAAATTCATTTTTTTTTGGTTACTTATCTATTTTTAATGAAGTGTCAATTTATTTAATAACACTTACCTGGCCATGTAATTAAAATATTGTTGAGGAAAATACTTAAATTATATTTTAATTCTAATCTAATTTATACCAATGTAATGACTTTCTAAATAAATAAAGAAGAAAAGAAATAAATTTTTAAATAATGTTTTTATTAAAAGTGTCATTTGATAGATTTAATATTAAAGAGGTTACGGGTTTTAAACAACATGTACTTAATTATTTTTTACTTCAAATGCAATTTGTGTAAATGAGAATATAATTAAAATGTAATTAAAGTATGTCCCTTAATAATTTTTCAAATAATTACAGAAAGAGATTATGAGTGTTATTGAATTGATAAATTTTAAAATTATTAGAAAGGAAGATTGAATTTAATGTAAAATTTAATAATAAATGCTAATGAAATATTTAGCAATAATTTATAACCTTAATATTACGAGTTTTTGATCGGGACTACCATGACCTCACACCTCACATCATGACCCACATGATTCTCTGATCGCGCGCTCTCCGCCCTCTATCTCGAAAACATTTAGAGGTATAAAGAAATGTTAAAGACAAAAGTTGTAGAGAATTGAATTCTGTACAATATTGATGATAAATACAAATAGCGTAAAACCCATAGAAAACGAGATATTTGCAAAAAATATAGAAAAAATCGATTTTTGTGACTTTTGACCCCCGACTTTAAAACTTGCAGCCATCCAATTATATGTGAATTTTAAGGAAAGTTTTAGGATGCCAAAATAGAAGTTTTAAGTGTTAATATACTGGGTATGTCGATTTTCCTAGGTGAACACCCTATAATAACTGGACTATTAGTTCAACCCAGTAAACGTGGGAAGGGTGAGAAATTCAAATTCTGAACCATATAAAAACCAGTTTCGGTTCTTTGACCATTATAAGTTGTGTAAGTCAGGTGGTTTATAAAATAAGACAGCTGACTCAGTATAAATATACCGTGATATCAAAAATTACCTTGGTCAAGTGTGGTCATGGATTTTAAAATGATTGTGGCAGTTCCCATCCTACATTGAATCATTTTTTGAGTGTCAAAATCTGACAAGTCGTTGTGATAAAGTTTTCTAATCCTACGCAGTTTTGGAATTACGCCTTTTCACACAGCACAAAATTTACATGGTTATTAGTATTTCATAACTTTTAGTTCGTTACTGTTTTACAGCTGAAATAAGTAGGTAAGTTACGTGTAGCTTGACAATTACAGAATTATTTCAAGAGGATGATTTAAGCTAAGACAACCGTTTTACATTCCATGGTAACCCTTGACCAAGACAATTTTTGCCATCACTGTAGAATTGAATAAGTTATTAGTAATAATAACAAAGAAGTGATTTGACGAGACTGATTTGTCGATACAAAATGTGTTTCATGAGTTTTTTGTCGTCATATCAATTGTACACATTAAATTGAACTATTAGGATCGGATCCTGAGCACTCTACAAAGAGCGAGAAATAATTACAAATTGGCAAGGGGTTGTCATACGTCCGTTAGGGCGTACGTGTTCATTAAACGAGCAAGCCTATCGACTATCGCCATGACGCCCTCTCGTACACAATTTCGCATACCTAACTGCAAATTATTTGAAAAAAGTTGCGTCAAACTGTTTTTCGATGAAGTCCACACGTCAGTTTACGGTGTAGTTCCGAAACAACCGGGAAGGAAGGAAACGGAGATGAATGGCCTAATAACCCGTACGCAAGAAAGAAGTTAACAAAAATTTATTCGTCGCAAATACCCACAAGTGATTATAATAAAACGCTCGGTGGTTTACACGTATAACATTCGCACGGGCGCGCACACACGCACACATACTATACCTACACACGGGGAGAGTAATTTTTACGAGATCGTAAACATCTTTGTCGTTCTTCCCGTTTCGCTCCCCCTTCCGAGACTCATTCTCAGTCAGGCAATTAGACGGCAGTATTTTAAAGAAACGCAATTTCTATAAATTGTTATTACTTCTGAAATTGTTAGGAAAATGCTGCTCTTAATGTCTCCCTGTTCAATGAAAAAGAAAAGGGAGAGTCTAATTGATGGTTCGGTGAAAGAATAAATTCCCGACTAATCTCACCTGAGGGTATAATCCCTGGCTTTTTAAAAGCTCTTAGTTGAGATATTTCAGAAGTTTACTTCGCTTAATGAAGCATTTTTGCATGTAGGCCCACGGCCACGCATAAAAAATAAGTGTCAATTTGTAGAACAAAGGATTTATCATCTCGCCGGAAAATCAATTACATAGATGCGTAATCAGGGAAAAAGTGTCGGTACACACTCGGTCATACTTGTAATTAGGAGCGTATATGCGGAAAAATTGCACGTACTTATAGGGTGTGTCTTAAACTCGTATTAAATATTTCACATGTGCAATAAAACTAAAACAAAGTGTCTAATCTAACTTTAGATTAATAAATGATATAGTAGATCGTGTAAATTTAATAGCAATTTTCAATACAGTAAGGCTTATATGTACTTGAAATAATGTTGAAATTAATCACATTGCAATATAATTTGACGGTGTAATTACAATACGACTTAATTCAATACAAAACGCAGTATTCATAAATTTAGTTTAAACTGGACACTGGACACATTCTCATCCCAGAAACGCGCTAGATTTTCTGGCTAGAGACTCGACATGTAAGACATGTTTTCTTATCAAGAACCTGGACATATCTTGTTCCCATATTCTGGCTTTATAAGCGAGATGGTATTAAAATTAGTCGTGGACACGAGACGCGACGAGACGAGAAACAACAATGTCTCGTCTCGTCTCGAAAAATTCCCAAAAATTATTGCTCGTCTCTTCTCGTCTCGATCTGGTACAGGTCTCGTCTCGTGTCTCGAAAAGTCTCGAAATATATAGACGTATATAGATGGAACTTTTATAAATGTATACTTTTTTGATAACATTTATTGATTTTCTTGAAGTACCTAATACTGGTGTGGTAAAGTTGAATGTACAGTAGTATTTTATTGATGTTATGTTTTGATAAAGAAGATTTCATTTTTAGAAAACATTGAATTAAAGAAATTAGATTATAGAGAACAGGTACAAAATCGAAAATAAATATCATTAATAAATAGACTTGTCGGGATAGGATCTATAAAACAAAGTCATTAAATAAACTTATAAAATAAACTATATATATCTTTATAAGGACAAATAAGAAATTAATATCATCTGTATATTATGTTTATATGCGAAATTTGTATTATTTAATAGAATTATCAAATTTTAAAAATAAATTTACCTACCATAATTTTAGACAATAAATAGTTAATTCAAATGTGGTACCTAATTTAGGCCAAATGTGGCAATTCCTAAAATATTGTTTATTCATTTTGTGTAATGCTATTATGTTTTACAAATTTAATTCTTAACACAGTAATGGTTATGAACCTACTTACAATTTAATACAGTGTAATTTACTTCAAAAGCGTAATACAAAATTGTATTAGCAAACTAATACGATAGCTACCAACTTCATTCTTGGTATAGTGGGCTATGGCACTATCATGTGTACAATTATTCCTGATTCTTGTAAATTTACTCTAAACTAGAAGTACGAAGTCAACGAATTCGTTTTCCCCTAGTTGTGCCATAATGACGATGGCATTTTTGTTGATTAAAAAAATATGATTCTATTGAGAGGGAGATAATGGTAAACTTAGATATTTCGGGGCGATTCATCGATAGGGATCTGCCATCAGAAACAAAGGTGGCCACTAAATTATAAAGGGCGTTTATATAACTTCGAACAGTAGTTAGATTGCGAAGGAGACCAGTGGATGGTAATAATTGCCCAAGTCCGCGAATATATCATATTCCTCGCAAAGCCCGGCCCAACGATTGTATTAGCAAGATATCTTCACTAACTCGCCTAAGAATCTAGACGTGTCACGGGACGATTTACGGTTCTTAACCCTTCCAGCCTTAATTTATCCTTCGGAGGCGATTATTGCCTCAGTATCTACATTTCCGAACCAATAAGCAGCTGCGTTCCACGCTGGTAATCTCATATATTTAAATGGAGTGTTGGAATAATATATTTTCTTGGATGGATGCCAGATGTAATAACAGTTCATATGACATGCTCACTAACAATTGCAGCAACAAATGGTAACATTCTTAACTTTTAGCGTGGGTCATTAAAATTTTGATACTTAAAATATGAATAAATGCGCTGGTAGTTTACGAAAATGTAAAGTAAATTGTAGGTACTTCCGACTTTGTCAAAAATAAGCCAAGTTTTTAATTGGTAACTTCATTAAGAAGATAAGATAAAAAAAGTGAAACAAAGTTAAACCAAAGTCCGTGGTGAAATTTTTGTGTTGTGAATTGGAGTTTACACTTTTATTAAACCTGGATATAATATCAAAGTCGTGCTTCCTAAATCTATTAGTTTAACACATATTTTGATCATTATTATTATCCATATATATCACGTAATTCTTTAGTAATTTTTCACTTGTTTTTGTATCTAGCAAACCATTGTTTTCATCTGCTAAAAGAGATACTTTTATCAACCGAATAAAGTTTGGACATTTGCCTCTGACTTCGCTTTACACAATTGAATATTTATAATATTTATTTTGTCCTAGTACTAGTTTGGCGAACGCTTAGTAGTATCCACCATATACTTTCGCCATTTTATGTAGTCAATTAAATTTCAATTTTGGTATGTAATTTTGTTAGGTTGTTCTTTGCGGTGTGGCCATTTGTATATTTTACTTTTCTTATATAAGATATCAAGGAATATACATGTACATAAACGATAGTTGTTGCTTCAGAAGAGCCTTAATTTTGTTATATAATGCGTTCTTTTAGTTAGAAAACAGTTCTTTTGTTTATTGGATAACAGCCTTTTTATGATAAAGTAACTGTTTTGGTAAAAGTAACAATTCAGTAACAAGCTTTGAATTCGTTTGGCCAAATTTGGGTGAATTCTTCTGTGAACTCATACTGTCAACATCGTGCTTTCACCATTTCCATCAATGATTGATTTTTATTTTTAAAATGAGATTTTAATTAATTTTTAGTTAATTTGGTATTAATACTGTCATTTGATGACCAAACAGGTTTAAATTAGGCATAACACTGGGACTTGTGTACCGCAAGTTTTCGAGAATGATGAATAAGAATCAATTGAAAATCCCTTTAAATTTCTTTGGCCAAAACTGAAAAATGTCTTGGATCTTAACTTTTCTTTTTGTTAATTTCTTTCTCTTTTCTTCATACGGTCTCTACCTTTCCATAAGTCCAAAAAACTGCAGCGAATACCACAAACTTCTAACTCGCAAATATTAAACTTGGGTGAAAGCGCCAATTGAAATTTGACTCCTCTGTGCATAAATTAAATTAGAAATATATTTTGAGTGTCAGTTCCTAAATTCCATATTTAATACAACGACTCATAAACAGATAGATTTAAACTCCCCTTTCTCATTTTTAAACATATATACCGTTCGGTTTGGCGTATATTCATTAACTTTTCTCTTCTACAGAACATCACTGTAGCAATAAGGTGTTATTTAGTGTACCATGTATATCAAACTTAAATGTTCTATTACAAGATTTGAATTAAGATTGATATCTTTATTCCATTTATCAGTGATTTATTGGATCTAAAGATACACATACACTGAGCCGAGGCATAATTTAAGGAAGTGGGTAACGAACCAGTGAATCGGGAACGCTTATAGTTTGTTTAACTCGTTAGAAATCGTGACGAAAATTGTGATTTGGGACTTTTACTTGTGTCGTTAATTTTTCGTAAATTGGTTTAAAGAAATCAACGGTAATACAAGTACAGAAACTGTTATTGTTTCAATAATAAAAGCGTTCCAGCTACTTTTCGGTGTTGTAAAGTGAAGTAATGTTCATTTTGGGTAGTTTATTTAGTCACTTTCTACTTACAGTTATGTAAGTGAACATATTCACAAGTACTTAGTTATAATGTAATACAAGAAGTTACAAGTTACTTTAATTGTAACATTTGCATTTCAAGATTTTGACAAGTGGTATCGTATGGTGTCATAACCTACAACGTATTGTAGTTTTTTATATATATCTGTACCTTGTGTTACTTTATTAATTTTATACTTCGATTTAAACTTTGCTTTGGAAACTACTAGAAACGAAGGAATTCAAAATTTGATATATTTTTCCTCGAAATAATTAAGAAATCACACATTACAACAAAAATAGTCATTACTCCTTAAAACTTCCAATGTAAGTTTTATCTTCTAGAAATATTTACAAATGGGACACAAAATTTGGTGCTAGTTCATAATATCAGAAGTTATATAAGCTCAAACTTCTATTTTGGTCTTCACGAAATATTTCAAAAAATTCCTGAGAACTCCTGAAATTGTGCAAGTTCGAGGTGAAACTTTGATTCTCTTGAAGTGCCTCACACACAATTTGTCTGGTTGTTTTAATAATTTTTACAGATGTGCTGTTAACTAAAATAAAAAAGTTAGTAGAAGTTAGTTTTAGTTCAAAGTTGGAGGCATCATATTTTTGGTTGATTCATAGACTCAGTAATATAATGCTAATCAAGAGTTGTCTCGAAAGTATATTGAACATTAAAGTGACTAGGTATATACTACGTTTTTGATGAAAGATGAAATATATAGTAATATAGTTCGCAAATATAACGAGGGAAATGTCATGATATTAAATTTTCTGAATAAACTCTCTGTGTTATGAACTTTTGTAATATTCGTCACTTTTTGGAAAATGGAAACTCTTCTACAAAATTTTCTATAGTTATGTTGTCGTTCTTATTCTATTCCTTTGTTCTTTGCCCTGTCAGTGTGATCGTCTCCTCTGAATGAGTGTTGTTGGTCTCCTACTCTGATGTAACTGTGGTTTTCTTATTTCCCCATTTTAGTATTTTAGTGTCAGCATTATGATCATTTTAGCAGTCTAATTTATATCCACTGCTAATTCTTCTTCGTACACAATTGGTGAGCATCGGCTTCTAATTCCTCTGCAAGCAATTAGGTCTTCTTCACTTTTCTTACCTTTCGTCACATTTTATGGAAATAATTCGCCGTCCCTCCGCCGTCATACCCACCCCTCTCCCGAAATAATTCGAACAATGAGAGAGAGGGAACGTGGAACGGAATGATTCCTTGAAGGCATCCGAACGTAGAGGTGGGATGTGTTTAGCGGCATCTAGATGCGGGTAGCGATGTTCACATAAATTGTCTCTTTAATTACCCCCCAACTGTCAAATCGGACGATCTGACGCTTTTATGACAATTTATTGGCGGATCGGAAGAAAGGAGGGTTGCTAGCATGCCGTTATGTCACCCTGACTGACGGACAACTATGCATTCAAATGGGTTGTTTTAGCGGCGCAAAGGGGTGAGATCGCTGGGTGCCGGGGGGGTTGGCGAATAAATTCGCGTCAAAAACGGGGGCGGGGGGAGGAACGGAGCGTTTCCGATGAAGTAAATATGGAATTTATTAAAGAGCTATTCTCCATGAAAATCTGGAGCCGTTTGGGAGAGTGGTTTTGGGGTAGTGCGAGTTGAACGAAGGTTTTTACTCTGTCGGGGGGAAATTTTATTTTGTCTTTTATTTAACATTTGTGTTAAAGATCAACGCGGAGGTTCGTGGATAACAGGAAGAGAATTGTTCGTTTTTACTGTTCGCTTTATTACTAACAAAAGGAGGAGGATCTCGAGGATCTCGACTCGACTCGATTACATTAACTCGATAACATTAACTGACTTCTGTCATGCTTCACGGTACAGCTATTACATGGAACGGAAAGCGCAGGGCCTGATTAAAATATTTTGACCTTACATTTTAACACCCCCACTAGGTTACAATATTTTAGTTACATCTTATCTAAACCTAGACTCTTGGTAAATTTTAAATGCTTGATACTAGACAAACTCTTTGTAAAAATGTCAGCAGGCATATCTTCAGTATTTAAGTACTTCAAGGTAATTGTTTTATTTGCCACAACATCCCTAACAAAATGATGTCTAATATCAATGTGTTTAGACCTTTTATGGAATACTGGGTTTGCAGCAAGTTTCTGAGCTCCCTGATTATCATTATACAATTTTATGCTACCTGTATTATTCCCTGTAATCTCCATAAACAAATTTCTTAAATAAATTGCTTCTTTTGCTCCTTCTGCAAGTCCCATATATTCTGCCTCTGTACTAGACAACGCTACTGTTTTCTGTTTCGAACTACCCCAAGAAATGATACTACCAGACAAGGTAAAACAAAAACCTGTATAAGATTTTCTGTCAATTGAGTTACTCGCCCAGTCTGCGTCTACATATCCTACAAGTTCAAAAACTTTACTTTTTTCAAATTTTAGGCGATACGTTTTAGTACCCTGTAAGTATCTCAAGATCCGTTTAGCAGCTTTCCAGTGCGTTTCATCATAACTGTTATTAAATTGACTGAGGTAACTGACCGCATAAGAAATATCCGGTCTTGTCATAACTGACAAATACATCAAACTGCCAATTAATTCTTGATATGGCACTGAAAAATCCCTATCAGGACCTTTTTCTACTTTCTCTAATTTCAGACCTGGCTCCATTGGCGTAGCCACAGCTTTACAATCAGCCATGTTAAATTTGTGCAACAAACTACCTATGTATTGTTCCTGATCCAAAGTAATATGACTATCCTTTTCTATTGAAATTCTTGTCCCAAGACATTGTTTTGCCTGTCCTAAATCTTTGATTCTGAATTCTGAACTTAATTTACCTTTCAAAATTTTGGTTTCTTTTTCATTATCCGAAAAAATAAAAAAGTCATCAACATAAAGGGCAATGACAGTCAACCCACCGTTATTTCTTTTCTGAAAAAGACATGGTTCATATTTTGATTTTTGATAGCCCAAACTTAACAAAACAATTTCAACCCTCTGATACCATACTCTACTTGATTGCTTAAGCCCATAAACTGCTTTATGCAACTTCAAAACTTTGTTTTCCTGACCATGAACAACAAACCCTTCTGGTTGTTTCATAAAAACCTGTTCGCACAAGCTGCCATTGAGAAAAGCTGTAGTTACATCCAAATGTGTAATTTCTAATTTTAGATTTACTGATAATGCGATTAACATTCTTAATGTCGAATGCCTGACTACTGGACTAAAGGTTTCGTGAAAGTCAACGCCATATTTCTGCGTGAAACCTTTTGCCACCAGTCTAGCTCTATAACGAACATGGTTCTCACTATCAATCTTGCGCTTGAATACCCATTTGCACTTCACTACACTATTGTGCGACACGTCTTCAGCTGGTACCAATTCCCAGGCACAGTTCTCTTCGAATGAACTAATTTCTTCCGCCATAGCTCGCTTCCATTTCTCTGCATCTGGTCGAGACATCGCTTCAGATACAGTTACTGGATCATCTGCGCTCGCAGCACACAGATATGTCACGTAGTCATCCATCTGCTTTGGTTGTGGTTTTCTCTGGGATCTTCTTGGTTGATCTTCCTGATTTGGAGTGACTTTGACCTCAAAGTCTTCACTGCTGTCGTACTCCACGATGTCTAAAGTTTCCTCGGAACTACTTGAGCTGTCATCTTCTTCATACCTGCTATCAGACGTCTCGACTGTAGAATTCTGCTCATCAGGTGACTCCTGATTTTCCCCCACTGAAACTAGGACCTCTTCTGAAACTTCAGTTTCCTTGTTGTCGCTTTCACTTGTGACATTGCTTTTGATACCTTCAAAAATAATGACATCTCTGCTTACACTGATGGGATGATTCTTCAAATCATACACTCTGTATCCTTTAATACTCTCACTGTAGCCCACCAGAATCTTCTTTTCGGCCTTCTTGTCCCACTTTAATCGTTTCTCCTTGGGTACATGCACCATTGCTGTGCTGCCAAAAATTCTGAGATGATCAACATTCGGTTTCTGCTCGTGCCAAATCTCGAACGGAGTCTTATTATTGAACTGCGATGCTGGAGATCTATTTCTTAAATACACTGCCGTATGAACAGCCTCTGCCCAGAAGCATTTTTCCAGATCAGCATCGAATAGTAGACATTTTGCTTTTTCTACTATCGTTCGGTTTAGTCTCTCAGAAACGCCATTTTGTTGTGGAGTGTATGCATTTGTTCTTTGATGAATGATTCCGTTTGTTTTTAAAATGCTTCCAAGTTCTTGATTGACAAATTCTCCCCCATTGTCACTTCGGAGAACTTTAATCTTCTTATTTTTCTGATTTTCGACTAGACTTTTAAAGTTTCTAAAACATTCTGTAACCTCGTCTTTCGTTTTCAGAAAATAAACAAACACATACCTCGAATGGTCATCTTCGAATGTCAAGAAGTATCTTGAACCTCCAATTGACTTGTTTTCCATCGGACCACACAAGTCACAGTGAATAATGTCTAGAACATTGTCTGCTCTTTTTCCATCTTTTGGAAATGGTAGTCTGTGTTGCTTTCCTTCACAACACGTTTCACAGTTATACTTGCCAATGTCAATCTTGTCGGAACACTTTAAACCATCTACAGCTCCGTTTTTCATTTTCTGTAGGTCTGCGCTGTTTAGATGCCCCAACCTCCTGTGCCACGTTTCCGCGCTGCATACTCTGCTTGCCATTAAACAGCTCCCTGACTCTGACTGCAAGTTCAGCTTATAGACACCATCGACTAAGTTAGCAGTTGCAACCAGTTTACCATTTGTATTATAAATCTTGCAACGCTGTTTCCCGAAGTCGACTCTGTTTCCATTTTTGATCAGCTGACTTACCGATAACAGATTGGTTGTGATGTCTGGAACGTAGAGTGCGTTCTGTACTACGATGTTGTGCACCTTGTCTTCAACAACTGTTGCAATTCTGACGTCGCCACATCCAGCTACAGAAACTGCTGTCTTGTTCGCCACCATGATCTCTCTCGTGTCAGAAACTGCTTTCTCCTTGAAGATCAGGTTTTGATCTCCAACTAGGTGAACACTAGCGCCGCTGTCAACGTACCAGTCGGTTTTTCTGTACTCTCCACTAAGAAATACTGCACTAAAAGCACCTTCTGATTTTGTTTCGTTCTTCCGATCATTTGACTTCTTGGATTTTGGACATTTTGATTTGTAATGGCCAAATTCTTTGCATCCAAAGCATTGTATCTTCTTTAGGTCTTTCTCAGTCTTACCAGTCTTCTTTTTTGCATAAAAAGCACCACCACCCACTTTTACTTCACTTTCCATGTCAAGCAATTTGCTCTTGATGGCGTCTGTGGTTATGGCTATCCCAGAGTGCTCTATAGCCATAATCATGGGCATGAATTTCTCCGGTAGACCTGCCAACAGTATGGACCCTGTCCATTCTTCGTCAATGTTGAAGCCGGTGCCTCTGAGTCTTTGGCTCGTTTCTACAATTTGGTTTATATACTGATTCATCGAATCGCAACTTTCTAACCTTGTAGAAATCAGTGTCCTTAACAAACTGATCCTTCTAGTAAACCCACTGTCGTCAAACATCTGTTTCAACTGTTTCCACAGTTCAACGGCGGTTTTTGCACTTTTGATGTGCACATAAAGCTTGGAATCAATCGTTAACACTAACTTGGCCTTGGCTTTTTCATCTTCGAGTTTTTCCTTCGCTATACGAACTTCCTTTTGTGCTTCTGTTTCTGTACCAGTCGTCGATTCCGAAGTGTTTACATCCTGCGCTTCTCGCTCTTGTATGCAATGCTGCAGTCCCTCAAGAATTAAGAAATTTTGCGCTGCAAACGCCCACTCGTCATAATTTTCACGACCTTTCAATCGCGGCACGTTCAACTGGAAACCGGCCATCTTGAAAGCGGCGACAATTAGACGATCTCGACACACAACTGTCTGTACTGTTCTCTTGCTGTTGAACTCGCGTTTACTGGGCCCATAACCTGTTAAAGATCAACGCGGAGGTTCGTGGATAACAGGAAGAGAATTGTTCGTTTTTACTGTTCGCTTTATTACTAACAAAAGGAGGAGGATCTCGAGGATCTCGACTCGACTCGATTACATTAACTCGATAACATTAACTGACTTCTGTCATGCTTCACGGTACAGCTATTACATGGAACGGAAAGCGCAGGGCCTGATTAAAATATTTTGACCTTACATTTTAACAATTTGTAGGTGTAAATTATTTCCATAAATGAGTAGGTATGTTCGAGTTTTAACAAAAATGACTACAAATTTTATAAAGCAAGAAGAAATTTTCCAGTAAAATTTAAGTTGCCAAATAATCCATAACTGTTGTTTTCTCTGAAGATAGGACAGTAATCAGTGTATCTACCGTATGCTCTCAACGTGTTGATTTGAATATGAAATTGAATTTTAGCTTGTTTGCCTTAATAATGCTTGTTCACAATATTGCACTTTTACTTTCTACTTTGTGCATTAAAATTACTGAACGTAAAAGAAATATGCGAAGATTAGCCATTCACTTTGTTAACTTATCATCCACCCCAATTATTTATCGAGATGCTCTCACTTATTTACTAAATTCCCTAAATTATTTACTAAAGTAAATTATTACTAAAATAAATTTTAGTAATATTTATTACTAAATATTCAAATATTTACTAAATTTGCTTAAATTTACTAAATTGTTAATTCACCAATTTGTAGTGCAAGTAACCAAATAAATACCATTGGCTCCATGTAGATGCTGTGATTAAAATACATTTCTACACCTGCCGGATAGAGACTTAAGATTGCTGCAACGAGATTTTAAATAGTCTTCACATTTTTTTGTTATTAATTTGATAACCTGAGGTTACTTTTATGGAAATCTTAATTTATGGCGAATTCACAAACCGCCATTAGTTTGTATTACACAACAGTAATTGTTCCCTAACTATACTTACCTATACTATACTACATAAATTTACGCCACCATTAAATGATGGTGCTAGGACTAATGCTCTAAATTTACTGCGTGTAACTTAATTAGTTATTAGGTAATATGTTTAGAGACAAATCATTATTATTTTCTGATTTTACTTTCTGGATCTTTCTGGATTTTAGTCACAGATCGTTGAAAAGACGGGCCTGTCTAATTCCAGTTAATTAACTCATACCAGTAAAAACAAAATTTGACGAATGATTACAAATAAATTATCTCTAAAAGAAAACTTTGTGAACAAAAATTGTTCAATATTACCATTCATTTTAATAAGTCAAATTTGACAACAACATTTAATTAAACATTTTCGATATAAACTTAGTAGTAGAAGATATCTTTGACAAAAACAATGAGATATTGACAACAATAATATTTTCTATGATTTCTAATTTTATCTTTAGTCTTAATTCAGAGTAATTTAATGGAGTTTTTTTATTTATCAGGAGATCTGATACATTTAACAAATTTTGTTTCTAAAATTGTATATGATATGAATATATGGAAAAATCTAATACGTCTTACTATTACAGCGCAATGTATTTTATTACAGAAACTAAGTTATAAATGATATAACCCATTTCACAAAATTTCTCAATTAATGTCACTTTTACTTACGAAAATGAACTTAGTACTGATATATATTTTAAATCACTTCCAGTTTCCTGAAATTTGACTTTTCACATTCCATTTTTAATCCTGAATATCTTTTGTTAACGTAATTGTTTTATATCTTATTACGTAAAATTACGTATTTTATAACCTAATTGTTTTCATATATTACGATAAAAGTTTATCGCTCGGAGGTAGACGTACGATTAATCCAAGTGTCTTAAGGTACTTAAAATAACTTTATTACTCAGACAATCTTTTTATTTAAAATTAATGAACATGTTTCGGGCAAAGTTGTGCCTATCATCAGTAAGATCTGTGTAAATGGGAAAATGGTATGTCAAGACATGTGTTTCCTCAATGGTGGGATGTAAAGGTACATAATATTTGCCCCTTTGAATGGATGTATTTGTATTTTTTCGTATCTTCACAAATTCATTCGGTTCAATACAACTTTACATCAACAACATAATGTTTGTCACAATTGCCTAATTGTCCCAAAAGTTACAATTTCGTTATGAATCTCAATCCTAATTATTTTCCGTCATAAACTTTTGTGTGTCTAGTTTTCATCAATAAACTTGATTCATTCTCAATTGTCAACATTTTCCTCTAGAACATCCTTTTTATGACGCTATTTTCCAATTTTGGAAATTTAAAGACAAATTTTGTTGGATTTTATTTATTCTTCTTGCATATACAGGGTGTTAGGGGTTTGACTGCCTTTTTTTAATAGGTGATAGTATTCATCAAAACAAACAAAAAAAACCTTATATAACGGAGGTCCTAAAACCAACCGTTTTCGAGAAAAATCGAGTTATTTTGTCGAGGTATTTCACCACAACTTGGCAACACCGACAAGAAAGGAAACGTAAACATGACGTCTTTGGTGTTGGCTCTCGGTAAACATGACGTGTACACAGCTGATCGTGCGAGGTTAACGTTTTTGCGAACTCTTCCTAAATGCCGTCTTTACGCTGTACGTAATAGTAAACGAAATAATTGTAAGTGATTCCAATTGATTCAATTATGTAATTATTACACTTGCATATATAAATGGTAAATAAATAGCGATCAGTAATTCAGGGCCACTAACAGCATTAGAAAAGGATCATGATGTTATTGACATGTTGTAATTTTCAATATTTACCTGGTTATTACAGCATGTGTTCAAAATGTCCACCGTTGTTCTCTCACTTCAACAAATGTTCTACGGTTAGGCAGTCGCCGTTGAGGAAATCGTTCGTGATAGATACGACGTGCACTTGTAGAACTACAACCTACAACGCGCCTCCCCGTAAATTAATAGCATATCGTGATATTCACGTATATTGAACATTTTAAGAACCGAAAAATTTACACGCACCGAAAAGAAACCGTAACGATCACACGTATCTTTCGAATTCAAAGATGCACACTGTCACTGTCACTAGTGTCACTGTCTGGCTCTCATTTCGCGACGCGTGCGATACCTTCGCGGTGTTGTCACACCACATCGTAGCCATTTTATCGAGTTCTATTGATTGGAAAAAAATTTTTGTTCTTTAAAGAAAAGATTGTTTTGTTACAAATTAAACATAAATATATTAAAAGAATACATCTTATAGTCATTTCATGTACAAAATTATGTGACATTCTTTAATAAAACTGAATTTTCACACCTTAATATTAGAAGTTTGCTAAATTTTTTCTCGAAAACGGTTGGTTTTAGGACACCTGTTATATAAGGTTTTTCTGTTTATTTTGATGAATACTATCACCTATTAAAAAAAAGCCAGTCAAACCCCTAACACCCTGTATACAAATGGGTATATGTGCAAGTAATATAGCTAATGGATTTTTTTTTCAATTTCGATTTAGAGTAATGGGAATACCAATTTCATTACGACGAATCAACTAAGGTTAGTTAAATGTAGGACGTTGGTAAATTTTTTGATGATACTTTTTAAGTTTAAAAGGGCAGTGTTTTGAGCGTAACGGAGACAATTTATGTATTAGTCTTTCACTTAGACATCTCAGTCTCATATCCACCACTTCAATCCCTCAGTTTCTCAGTTTATCACTTGTACTTAAACTAAGTAGCGCAGACCGACGACCCCTCGAACATAATAAGTCGACATAATCTTTTTTTTTCTGTCTTAAACCTTTTCACCGTGACAAGTGCACTTCGTATCGGTTCCACGCAAAAACCGCAGTATAAATTCAGCGAGGCGCCCTTTGCTTACATCAAAGGGAAGTAAGCACTCCTCCGCCTCCCCCTTACCTACGATCCACGGCCCCTCCGCCTCGTGCTCTCTTCGGCTCGGCGGATTTGCATAGAGATGAGCGTTCGCTGATGGAGTCGTGTCACAAGGTGGCCGTGAATCAGCCGAATGGCCCTAGCCGCACACAGACAATAATGGGCCGCCCGATCCCTTCGGCCCATCCACAAGAAAGCCTTTATCTGTAGCGGGAGTAGTGATAGGAAATAGAAAATGCTATCGGCCGAGGGAAACAGGAAAAAGAGAGGGAGAGTGGAAGAGTGTGTGTGAGAGAGAGAGAGAGACAGGACGGGGAGAGGAGGGATGATGGTTTATAACAAAAGGTTGTTTTCTTACTGGAAAAATTGTATGAGTGTTTTGGAAGCGGAATGGTACGGAAAAGAAGTTTTGGGAACTGATGAAATTCCTTTTCTCACAATTGGTGGTTTAAATAAATGGAAAACACCTCTAATGCGTTGTGTATTGGAGTTATACTGCGGTTTATTAAGAGGGTGGAGAATTTGCAGCAAAATTTGGTGAAAGAAAATCATATATTTTTCCTACTTACGTAAAACTAATATACTTCTAATATTTAAATATAATAAACGAAATTAGATTAATGTATATAGGTAAACGTTTAGACGTAAAATCACATATTATTGGAATAACTGGTTATTTCCTTTGTGGTATATAGATTATAGAAATTCGTTAATACATACTATAGGTATTATTCCGGCTGAGCCCTACGTCAAGTTCCCTTCTACCCCTGTCTTCTTATTTTCCTACAATTATAGACAATTTTCAAGTTTGAGGGTAACTCATTAACTAATATGTTGCTATACAAAGTACTTGCTACTTGCCTTGATTCAGAGACGCTCTATTATTCCACTTCATGTTATACATTTCGAGTTAAATATTATTACATACAGTCGCCTATGTTTCTATTGGATATCAATGTTTGATCAACATTTGATGTTGAGTTATTTCTATCCACATAAGATGTTTTTGAAAATGTTGATTTATTAATCTTAGTTTATAGTGTGAGCAGAGGTGATCGTCATATGCTGACTCCTATACAATTATACCATACGATGGTAGGAAACATACCGCAATGTGTTTTATTAAAGTTTGTAACTTAATAATTTCAGGGAAGGGAAGTTTGAAGGAATAATTATGCAACGTTTGTAATTCAATATCAAAGCTTGTTAAATATTGTTTTTAAAAAAAAATTAATTGAAATAAGGTCTATATTTTGCAAACAATGGTTTTTTAAAATAATATTTCATTTTGTAAGAAACTTTCATTGCAAAGAAACGTTAGCAGAATCTTCGTAAAACGTCTCGTTGTGAAACCACATTTCTGGAAGGTAAAACGTCATTACACCAATACCCATCTCCCTCCAATAAATCGAAAATTATACCTCTAAGCTTCCTCATAACTCCAAAATTCACAACTTCAATTCCCATAAATTAAAATAATATGATCCAAACTTCTTTTGTATTGTTGCACTGCGCGACTCTACGATAACCTCAGAGAACGCCTCTTCGCCCTTAATTTCTGGATCCTCCGTCCGACACGTAACAATTTCTCCGTCATAATTAAACGAGAGCGTTCCCGATTTCCCGACCGTAACATATTATCGAAACTCTTGCGCGAGCAATTATAAACGTGAGACATTCCGGTTAAAATATTGCCCAGATAACTTCAATCAAACGGCAGCGGTCTCTACTACAAAGCTATTATTGTAATCCCACCACCCTAATATGTGCAATCGTTCCTTTGATTTATACATAATATTCGGCGAAGGGGTCCCGACGTTTTATTAGCGAGAGGGCGGCGGGATCTGTTCGATTCCGACCGTCCAAAGCTCGAATAATCCATTGACACGGAGAGATACTGTAGCGGTATTTTATGAAACCTATATTATGTGTTTTATGGATATTACAATGTTTCGTGTTGCGTCGAAAAGTGGTACGTCAACTATCTCCTACATCAGCCAATTTACTTGAACGTAGACACCTACCCTAAATTACAGTTTAGGTTCTCTCAGACTATCAGATACAAAGAATCTAAATGGATAAACTACCGAAGAATTAAAAATCAAAACTAGTCACTGCAAAAATTTCTACAATGAACTCAATAGGAATATAACCGGAGATGGATTTAAAATTCTAACTAAATATATTAGATAATAGAGAAAATTGCAGTATTCCTAATGAACAGCAATTAGAAGTAGCCAGATCACTGTATCCATTTCCTCCACAAAATGGATTAGAAATTGTAAAACGTTAACAAAAACCCCATGGCATGCCAGGCTGAAAGGTAGATTTATGGGTAGGATATATAGTAATATAACACACGATGTGTCAAAAAAATGCATACGAGGTGTGAAAAAATACGACAAAATTTTAAAATATTTGCAAATAACTTTTTCTCTGTACATTTCTCAAAGATATGTTTTATACAAAAGTTGTTCGCCTCTATAAGGGCAACAAGAAATCTAAGTAACAATTTTCTCTCAGACGCGAAATAAAAGGTTTTTTATTTTCTTTATTATTTTGACAAAAATAACTTTATTTTTGTACGTTTCTCGACAGATTGTTTTATACAAAAGTTGTCCACCTCCATAAGAGCAACAAAATACCTTAGTAAGATTTTTCTCTCAGATGCGAAATAAAAGTTTTTCTTATTTTTATTTATTTTTGAAAAAATAATACTTTTTTTCTGTACGTTTCACGAAAGAGTGTTTTATACAAAAGTTGTTCGCCTCTATAAGATAAATAAAAAACCTAAGTAACATTTTTCTCCCAGACGCGAAATAAAAGTGTTTTAATTTTTTTTTTGTTTTTTTAAAAAATAACTTTTTTTCTGTACATTTCTCGAAAAAATGTTTTATACAAATGTGGTTCGCTTCTATAATGTCAACAAAAAATCTAAGTAACATTTTTCTCTCAGACGCGAAATAAAAGTTTTTTGATTTTTTTTTGAAAATAACAAGCCGCCATTTTGAAACCGCTAGACCGATTTGGCCCATTAACGAACTTGACCGAGATTTTTGGCCAACTGATTTTTGTACCAAATTTCGTTGTGATTTTTTAAAAAATGCGACCTGTAGCCTGCCGACAAATTTCGTTATATCCGATATATATATATATATATATATATATATATATATATATAAACTTTTGGGAAATGATTAAGTATGATCTCTAGATAGCAAAAAAAACGGAAACCGCATTTTAATTCCTATTTTTTCGACTTCGTTAACGAATGCAATACTAGATATAAATCTACCAATATTCACTTGCAAAAATGTAAAATCGACGTTCAGAAAAAAGGCCGTACTAGAAGCATATAAAGGATCTGAGCCATATCTAATGAAACCGTTCTAATAAACAAGTTGTTATCTCAGTATCTTATAAATACGGCATCTATTGTTGTCCCATATCTTGTTGTACCGACATTTTTGTCATTAGACATTTAAATTTAAGTCTTTTCTAAAGAAATCAGTTATTGGTTGAGGTGATTCTTCTGCAAAGTTTACAATAAAATCTCCGCTCAGAATTATTGGCATTTCGTTGAATTTCTTTGATTTGTCACTAAGTATTTAGAAACCAGCTTCAGAATAAATCAGCAAATTTTGTTGTAAAAAGTTTATATTCTTGATTGATCCTTTTAAAGAAATTTAAAGGGTCACAATCAGTACTGATGGTCCAGTAGGTACTGCAATTAATTGGCAATGCATATTTCTCCTATTTCAGACACATTTAATCCAAACGATTGAGTACTTCTTACATGTATTCTTCTTCTTACACCAAAAAACGTTTATTATTCTCAAGTGCGCCTAAAGAAGTTTTCAGTTCAATACGTATTTAAATACCTTTCAAACTTACGCTGACAGGTCGTTAGTTATTAATTAAGATTAAATAGGTGAAATTATTT
This sequence comes from Cryptocephalus moraei, assembly GCA_946251905.1. Classification (NCBI taxonomy): domain Eukaryota; kingdom Metazoa; phylum Arthropoda; class Insecta; order Coleoptera; family Chrysomelidae; genus Cryptocephalus; species Cryptocephalus moraei. The sequence continues at coordinate 41,360,734 of OX276452.1, forward strand.
TTAAATTTCCGGGAATTACATTTACTATTGTAACGTTTATTCTTAATTTATTTACACGGTCCTAATTATTCACTACCCACCACTTAATTTATCTTAGACTATTACTGAACTAATTTATATAACACACTTAACTATTTCCTAACTAATTAATTTATATCTCTTAATGCTAATTTATTTCACTGGTCCGTTTTTCGCTTGTCCGTTTTTTCACTCGCGGCTTCACGTCTAATCTCCTCTCTCCGACCGCAAGCCCGCTTATATACACCTCAATTGTTGTATTCGCGATAGTTCCAGGTCATTCCTTTCTTAAATAATGTTTACTTATAAACGGCCCGAAAATGTCATAAATCATTCTTTCCTTAATAAGATGTTGGCGGCAGGCTCAAGACGGTTTTCATTGCTCAATTAGCTTAGCGGCGTTCTTTTAAGGTAAGCCGCCGTCCGATAAAAGTAAACACATTTTGCGCTGCTGTTTACATTTCGCGTTACACTATTTTAATATCCTACTTGACAATGCAGAGATTAGAGGTAAGCTGCGACATATTTATGCACAAGTTGTGTCGGTCCTTTTCGAGACACCTTGTACATTTACGTTATGTTGTATTAGGGATGAAACCGGCCGTATTAGTTAATTTTCTGTTTTCATTCGTTTCCAACAATATATGCGATTATCTGATAAATCTGCATCGAAACAATAGATCTATTGATATCTTCGACTAGATCTACCGGAGGCTATTGTTCCACGTAACGAAGTCAAAATGTCGTTATGCGAGAGACGGTTAAGTACGTGGAGAGAGGGAGAGAGAGGAAAAGAGAAAGCGAAGAGGAGGTCCGCTCCCGTCCGCTCAATTAACCGATGGAAAGAACGGATCGGTCGAAATCTGTGCCATGGCAGATTCCCTAACAACAATTTAATAATTGAGCCATATCTGGGTAGCGAAATAACTGCTCCCCGAGGTCTTCCGTCCCCGGCTATCCGGTCACGTCATTCATATCTGGATAATGTCTTGTCGGTCGGGATATTGGATGTGTTAATACTGGTGTCCGACATGCCATAAACACAAGACGGCCATCGCAGATGACGCTCCTCCGCTGGTCACTCGTTACGGCCTGATTACGCGTGCGATCGCCGTCGGGGCGCTCGTAAAAGAGCAGGGAAAGAGGATAGAGACAGATAGGGATTGAGAGAGAGAGAGAGAGAAATAGAGATAGAGACGCGACTCTTCCCTTTTCCGAACGGGTTGCCGGAGTCCTGCGGTGTGGTGGGGAAGGGGGAGCACCGGGGACCGGCTGGGATAACTCCAGAAGAAATAATTTTCCTACGGTGGGAAATTACTGGAAACTTTATTTTCGGGTGGTTCGGTTTTATACCCGTGACGATGTGGGTGGGGATGAAATCCTGTCGGAGCGAATAGCACACTGATACGTGGAAAAGTCTTATCTATTCTATGGAATAAATACGAAGACAATTCTTATTTATATTCGGATTCTGTTGGATCCTACCGATTATTATGGTTACTGCTATGTTGAGTCCTATACAACAATGCGTCAAATCTGACAACTGCTTCTCCTTTTTGATACACCGGCGTCTTCTAAAAATTGTTAGAAGTGGTAGTAATTGCTGGATTTGATTATAAGCTTCTATTGAACTAAATATCTGACAAAATCTTGTAATTCAAATTTAACGTACATTCTATATCAGCAATGTATTTGAATGGTCTTTATGAGGTATCTTCAGGAAGATCAGATGCTTTGTATATGTCACCTATTTACTTTCTTAATGCAAACTCAATATTTTTTACCTTCTTATATAAGGTAATCATATATGGGAAATGACTACTGCAATCGGGTCGATTTTTGAATGTTATTAGCATTTCCAGAAGTTTTAAGGTCCCTTGATTCTAAAATACATGTTTTAAAATAATGTGGTATATGAATGTGAATGCGGTATGATTGTCTCGGAAATTAAAATTCACTGACATTCCAAACTCTGTATTTGGACTTTGTAGCTTACCTATCAGGACTTCCCAATCAGGTTTTCGTTAAAATCCGCTCAGATAAAGGGGTAGTTTCTTTATTTTCATTTTTCATTTTTTGATATTTTCTTCAAGCATTAATACCTTTGAATGTTTATTTCACTAACTCATATGTATAACAAATTTTAATAACCGTTTTAAATAAATCTTCTCTAAAGGACACTTTACACGCCGTTTTTTCGTTTTTTTTAAATTAGATTTTTTTAAACTTTAAAATATTCTTTCTACCGCCGAAATCATCTTTGCCTTAATTTTCTCTCAATGGCAGTTTACTACTGAGCGTCATTATTAATTTCGTTAAAGCTTAGTAGCTGTATTAATTACTGCTATATATTATATAGTTGTATAGTAGCTATATATTAACATAATACTATATTGTAACGCGAAATATAAACAGCAGCGCGAAGCGTGTTTACTCTTATCGGACATCGGCGGCCAATTCAAAGCGCTACGTTAATTGGGCAAACATTGACACGTGACAAGTGAAATAAATTAACAGTTAAGAGTGTTATATAAATTAATTAGTTCAGTAATTGTCTAGATGAATTAAGTAGTGAGTAGTGTGTAATTAGGACAGTGTAAATAAATTACAATAAACGTTACAATATATTAATATGTTTTACGTATATATCAGCAAATAATAGACTATTTGTAGCATGTGTCTAAATTATTTTACATGTAAAACATTTTTTTATTAAGCATTACTATTCGGAAACCATGAAATGTGTCCCTGCTTTACAATGTTTTTTACCTGATTTCGATTTTTCGATTGTTTTATTGAAATAATTGGCAGATGGCCAATAGTTTCTTTGTTATGAACATATTAATTTAACTGAACAATGAAAAATAGTATTATTACCATAACTAAAAACTATAAGGTGAATCTTAAGGCAACTTGCAAATTTGTTATACTGTCACTGGACATTCTGGATTGAGTGCATCCCCAAATTGCAATTAAGAAAGAATGTACTAGAAATATTCCACCGAATTTTGAACCACTTGAACCTACATTTTGTCTTTAGTTACTCGTTGATAATACGACTTAATTTTTCAGTATATTTATTAAATTTTTAATAAAGCTTATTAAAAAATATGGTCCAGAAGTTCAGTTTTCTACGTTAAGCGAGACAATTCTGTTTCAACGTTTCAGTGTTTCAATGAAACGAAAAAATATAAAGCATATTATTTTTATTCAAAAAATGACATGTTTCGGTTTGCTTTAACCCATTATTAGCTATTTTGTAAGGATAAGAATAGCATTTTGTTTTATGTTTGAAAAATAAATTAACTAACCTTTGCTAAGGATAGGGAGTGTAGGAGAAAGATGTGGAATATACGATCTATAAAAATTGGTGGTAATTATAAATAGATTACTTTGTTTTTACAATTTTTTAAGTATCATAGTAACAGATTTCAGCCAATGTGAGTGTTGTTAAAAATAGCTTTTCAAAATGTATTTCAATACAAACGTAAATACTTTTTACAAAATGTATTTACTTGTACTATAAATACTTCTCTGGACAATGTATTTAAATACATATAACAAGTATTTCGTTTTTGTATTTAAACAGTATTTAAAGTTGTAAATAATTCTTATTTGCAGCAATGTTAAGCATAACCCCAGGAAGCTTAGAATTCCTATTGTGTTCTTCGTGAAATTGTTGAAATTATTCAATTTTTGAAATTTCTAAATTAGTTTAAGAAAATGGAATCTAATTTCTAATGGAAACTTTCTAATGAAGTTCTGAAATTTTTCTTTTATTGCCCGAAGTTGTGAAGTTTTCAATTATTTTCAAAATATCTAATTTATTTGTATCGAAAAGCCTCAAATACATAGGCTGACTTTTATACACTAAACAAAAGTGTTATGAATATTTTCTTGGCTTTATGAAATCGTAAAATTTTTGCAATTTCCCGAAATTTACCAACTACTTTTTAAACAAGTCTTTAGAAATTGAAGTTTAGTGGTACTTCAAAACACAACAGGCTAATGTAAGTTTCAAACTTCTAAAAAATAATCCCAAGGCAAAGATGGCGACACATTGGACACTTTACTTTTTAACTTGATCTAACGAAGTAGCTAATTAAAAAACTTCAGTAGTGACTTTTCCAACTTCATATATGGCAGTTCAAGTTCTTTGTGTTGAATTAGAGTTGTCGTAAGTTCTTTAGAAGCTCCTTAACTTCTTTTGAAACAACAGCTTAAGTTTAAGATAACTGCGACTTCTTTAAAAATGTCGACAAACTACTTAGTACCTCAAAAATTGTTTTAAAATGACAGAGCTTTTTTAAAAACCTTATGAATTGTACAGCTTCGTTAAGATAATCGCAGCTTCTTTAAAAGTTTCGTAGGACCATTATAACTGTAACAATTAGCTTCAAAATAAGCATGTAAGTACATAAACCAAAATGGAAATACAAATGAGCAGCCGGAAATATGGTCAAAAAAAGCAAATAATGGATTTTAACATTGCCCAAAAATATATTTGAACAACTGTATTTAAAATGTCAGAAGAAATATATTTTAAATACACAGTAAATACAAATTTAGCTTATGTATTTAACTATCTATTTAAGTACATCAAAAGTATTTAAAATACATTTCTAAACACATGTATTTAAATACTTAACAACACTGCCCAATGTTGCCTAAAATTTAGATTATTTTCTTTACTTCACAAAATACTGCAATCAGATTAGATTACTGCGACAGTTTTAAAGGCAGAAAACGAAACCAGTTTTGCGTCGTTTAAGAACTTACTAGCCGCAATTTTAAGCGGGAAATACACATGTACACAATCCAAGCTTAACTCCTACGAGAATTAACTTGTTTGTATTTAAAGCCGTTTCACACTCTTCGCATAAGGATTTCACAATTCCTGCAACATCACACCGTTTCGATTACACGACCACCCGCCCCTCAACCCTTTTCCTATTTTCCTAGTTCGAGCGATAACACCACTTATTCCCGTTCCATTCCTGTCGTCTCCCATCGGAAGTCAACTGTTTATGGTCACGGATAATTTGATTCCTGTAACCGTTGTCAGAGCGAACGGTTAGGGCACTTGACGACATGTGACGTCGCTAATTCCATCAGACCGGTTCGATTTAGGGCGTGAAGGGCGGAAGACTCTTCCTTTCGAATTGTCTTCTTTCCGTTTTGTGTATGATCGGATCTGAGGTAAATATCGAGAGATGTTATAGTTAATTTTTTTTTGGTAATAATTAAGTCGATATCAGTTGTTGATTAAGTTGCTTTTAGAATATATTTGTTAATTTTAATGATAAATTGGACGTGTTGTTTGATTGAACGTAATGAACATGATTTAACTGCGTTTTTGCTTGAAATATCCTCGGACTCTGGCCAAATGGTCGTTAATTTCGTCTCAATTCTATAATCTTGATGAATTCTATTGAATACACCAGCATTGAAACTCAATAAAAGGCAATCAAATTTCATGAATTTAGATAATTAACTGTTATTTAATCCTTTAATGATGATAGTAACGCTAATCCCATCACACCACGTGTGGATAATTTAAACACAATTAATTTATGAATTATCATATAAAAATCATCCATGAGCAAATTCACACTTTTGAAAGCACACATACCTAATTGAAGAATTTAAATTAATATGTGATTTTCTACGCTGAACTGATATGATGGTAATACCTTATCCACACTCCTCTGAACATCTTGGATTTTGATTGCAACAATTTTTATTTGGTTCAGTCCTTGTGGAAGAGTTCATATAATTAAACATTACTTCGGGGTGTGATTAAGCGAACGTCCCTTAACTTAACTCGTAGTGTATAAAAGACATATATGCCCTCTTTAGTTAAGTTGTAAATCATGTGTCATCTTTGGAACAATAGCATACAACGGCACGAGGAGAGAAAGGAAGAGGGTAGGCGAGAGAGCGAGAGAGAGAGAGTGAGAGAGGAGGCGCCTTCTGCTCTTAATTGTATTTATGGCGTGTATATCGTAAAGTAAAACAATTACTATCGCTTAGGCTCTCGATAATTCACCGCCTTATTGGCAATAATAGTCCCGCAAATAGTTGAGACAATCTTAGAACTACTTACCAACTGCTGCGGAATACATTCGGAACGATAGGTATTTTAGATTTGCTAGATCGATGTAATTTTAAGGATAAACAGAGCGGTTCAGAATTAATATGCTTTTAACTCCTACGCTGTTTCATCGCGCCTGTGAAATTATAAACTATGTTGATCCTTCCACACATCGACAGGTCGTATATACTTAGTTCAATCTTCAAGTTGCTTAAATTAAGTTAGAATGTTTAAATTGCCCACAAATTTTATTGGAGTTTTCACCATATTATATATTTGTCGGAGATGGTGGAATCCATATAATTTTTTAAAGAAAATGACACTTTAATGGAGTAAGTTTCAATGGAATATTTAATGTCCCAATTACATATGAATTAAGTGAGATAGATATTAATGGATAATAAAAATGACCTTTAGATTCTAAAATGATATAACTAAATTATACTAGTTGAACTTTAATGACAATTTTTCAGATAACAAATTAGACAGGTTTTGCACCTACATCCTGAGTTTCAAATGATAACATTTTTCCTGTGTTATTTGTTGCCTAAACGTTTTGCTAATCAAGAAACGTTTTGTTCTTAAAACAACATTTCTTGACGCTTCAGTGTTTAGCGAAAGTATTAATTGCTTATTATTATGAAGGTATTTGTTATTTGTATGATTGCACTAATCACATATTATTTGCAAGCTTCGATGACAATGTAGGAAACAATTATAAACAGTACTCTCTCGATAAACAATCTCATTTGCTTTTAAAACGTGGAGTATTTCTGTGTTCTGTGATTTCGCGTTAAAAATATTGTTTAGATATTAGAGTTATCTCAGTTATCATTAACAGTTCCATCGCGTATTTTGCCCATTTGTGAAACTCAAATGATTAGTCAATTATCTTCGGCCGCGATTGAATTTTGATAGGGGGTCAATTTTGTCGCGGCTCATTCGAAAACCCGCAATCCACGTAATGAAATATCACCGGAATTTCATTATAAATCCACACACATACACACACAAGCAGAGTTGAAAAAAATGAGCCCAAAGCTCGGCCCCTGTTAATGCGAACGTTGAACAGCTATCCATTTTGATATAGTTGCTGTGAGAGATGGAATAATAACTCACGCCAATTGCAAACGCCATTTACTTTATTTATGTGGCGTGATTCATCATACACTTTGATTAGTTTATGGCTTTTATGGCGCGGAATGCTTTTGGGCCGTTCGCTCTCTCTGCTGATGCGGACTTTTCGCACTCTCTCGTGACCGGAGCTTATGATCGGCACATTCGACAAGACCGATCGGCCAAGGACGAAATCATTTTATTACGGACGAGAATTATTAATATGCCGTACTTAACTAAATCGGGGTGGGAGTTACGGTTGTTTTTTTGATTACGACAATTCAAAATGTGATCGGGGGCAGTTTTCCATGTCCAGCTTGATCACAAATCACAATTACATTAATTAACATATATTAGTTATTCTTTTGGCTATAATTCAGAAACTGGTAAAAGTATATAATTGATTTTTTTTTTGTTACTTCTTTTTACTTTTTGATGAAGATATAATAACTACATATGTCGTTCCATTTAAGATAGGAGGAAAATTGGAAAAAAAGTTGATCAAATAGCTGCTCTCTATGGAGGGCAGCAAAAATCAATATAACATGACTATTACATTAATATAATTAAAAAGTCCTTTCTCAACCAAAACCGAGTTTATCAGATTTGGTTGAGTCGAACCTTAATTATGAAGACTAATTGTACATTTTGCAGCAAAACCTGTTACCACAAAAACGATGTATAATTCTAGTGAAAGTATCGTGATAACATCTATAGGAAGATTTTCCAGAAACTTGTATTTTTTTACATGATCATAGCAATGTCGCCCCCTAGCGGTATAGTTAAAAACTTAAAAATTATTTCCACCAGTTACTCTGGGCCAAAATTTTTCCAAAGATCCTGGACTAGCCATTCCTAAGGTATGGAACATCGTCATCCTTGATGATTAAACCAATTTTAATTTAATTAATTTAAAAATAAGTTGATATATGGTTTCACTGTATAGTCTTTACGAGGCCAGTGTAACAACGGGATGTCGAGGAGAAAGGGGAACATAAAAGAGCCGCCTCCATAGGCGCGCGCGGAATATTTTTTACTCACTTAGTCAGTAAAATGTCATAGAAACATTTTACATGAATTGTAAAATAATAATTGAGTTTAAACATTAAATAATTAATCGTAATCTTCAGGAGAAGATTCGGAGCCGGGACGAATGACAATGGGGTTAATAGGTGGTAAAACATGATATTCTTCCTCTTTTTTAATTACATGCGAAGCGCAATTTTGCCAAATTTGTTTGTAAGAATCATCCCTAAAGACGGTTTCAATGTTCTCAAAAACAATGTTAGTGAAAGTAGGATTGTGGTTTGTTTTCCGCAAGCGATCCTTGACTTTAGCCCAAATTAATTCTATGGGATTAAAAATACAGTAGTAGGGAGGTAGTCGAAAAACACAATGACCTTTATCCTCAGCAAGCTTATCAACAGCATACTCCTTTTTGAAAGTACCCAATTTAACAATTTCAAGAAGCTGTTTTTTTGTACAGATGTTAGCTAAGGAATATTTTTGCTGTGAAGAAATTCGATGATAAGTGATTTCCTGGAACTACTGTTAGGAATTTTATTAACTTGACGAGAATGATATGAAGCGTTATCAAGAACTATAACTGTATTATTAGGAATATTGGGCAGAAGTCGATCTTTAAACCACTTTTCAAACAATTCGGCATCCATATCCTGATGATAATCGGCAAAACTCTTATCGATATTCTTGGCGGAAAGAAGCAAAGCATTAGGCACAAAACCGTTTTCGTTTCCTGCATGTAAAATTACCACCCGATTTCCCCTAGAACTGGGTGTATTTAATTTACAGTTGTTGCTGTCATCAACCCAACCACGTTGAATTACTTCATGGGTGTCAAACCATGTTTCGTCTAAATATACAATGTTGCTCCCTGATTCCCGAAATGACCTAATTTGTCTCAAATAATCCTGACGCAAAGAAACAATACGAGGTGACTCCATGATGACCATTCGAGAATCTAATTTTTTGTTTTTAAATCCGCAACTTAACAGAATTGACCTTAAAGTGTCTAAAGATTTATATTTATATTCCTCAAAAGACTGTAATTTTTAAAAAATTGATAGTAAAATGGGCACCTCGTTTCTAGCATAAAAATCGTAAACGGTTCTGCGTATAACGTCTTTAGCAGCGTCATCTAATGCTTTGAACTTCTTTTGTTTACCTAATCTATTTTGATGATGATCTACAATTCCTCATTGAATTATTTTGTAAATTGAAGAATATGGAATTAATGTCAAGTTTGAAATTTCTAAAATTAAGCAGCGAACCGATTGTTCGGAATGTCTTTGTTGGAGGCGCTTAAACATATTTAAAATTACTGTTTGTAATTGAGGATGTAGATCCTTATTTGCAAACTCCCAAGACGACGAGGGAGAGCAAGAGGGTTGAGTAGTCACGTTTTCCACATCAACTCGCACTGTTTCTGTCGCCCACTGTCTCCAAAACGCCATTCCGATTACAATTAATTATTATTATAAATATAAAAACGAACGGCAAATTATATGATTATGAAATTAACTTAAAAACAAACAAAACACCTCTATAACCTGTGTCGGTGATGTAAACCGTGCCAACACTGGTAAAAGACTGAAGACACGTGTTCGAGACGTTCTAGGAAGGATCCAGTCGTCCAAAACGTTTATGAATTCACTACAGCACAACGGAGAAAAGTAAACTATTGTCAATATTTAGGCGTGTGACTTGCTCGTGCTCGGCGTGGAACTGGAGTGGGAGGATTCTACAGGACGAGTTCGCTAAATAACGTATCATGTATCGAGCATGCAGTATATGTTGTTATTAATCGATACCCGTATAAGCTTGTATCGGGTGTTTTTTTAAATTTCACCTCATAGTAGGCTGTGGATAGTGTTGGTGAATGCGCCTTACTAAAAATGTCAAAATTGACATAACCTCACTTTTTTAATAAAAATTGAAACTGCTCCAATCGGTTAATAGTGTCTTGAAAAAGACAGCTTGGCTCTATTAATTAGGCGTAGATGAGTGAGCTGTCTTTTTCAAGACACTATTAACCGATTGGAGCAGTTTCAATTTTTATTAAAAAAGTGAGGTTATGTCAACCCACGTCAATTATGGTCAATATGGACATTTTTTAGTAAGGCGCATTCACAAACACTATCCACAGCCTACTATGAGGTGAAATTTAAAAAAACACCCGATATATATGTTGGTTGTTACACTGGCTTCGTAAAGACTATACCTAGCAATCCAGGCGTGATTGAACCAGTTACGGTTTAAGTATCATTTGGTGCAATCCATAAATTTTTCCGCTGAGATGTAACTCAGGCAGAAATTCGCATTCCCATTTTCAAGAAGTTTTTAAAATTTTTAAAAACGTTTATCGCGAGTTTTTAAAAAATTTAAAAACAGTTTCACAGTGTTTTTCCCATGTAAAATATCTGCAGTTGACAAGGTAGTCTCATGAATAAAATTGCAGTTAGCAGCTAATAAATGAGAGATGCTAGTTACGCAGATTGTTTTTAGCACTTCCTTCGTTTGTAAAACGAGATTTATCCCATCGAAAGTTAAAACAAATAAGGGTTTTTAGATAATTTTCAGATAGCTCAGATAGCCCTGTGTAAAGATAATACAAGTAAAATATAAAACCTGTAAAAGGTACAGTACCTAATAAATGCAAACTTATACGAAATACATGCAGATGAAACATGCACAAAATTGCAATATGTATATGTATATGCCTCTTTAGTAATAATTGGTCACTTTTCTTAATAATTACTTATTATTATTAACTGTTTATTGCGCTTGGTTACAAAGTTATGAAATAAATAATGTTACGCAATTAATGCCGGCTACTTACCGTGTATTATCTATGGATCTAATTGATTGATTATCGAAATGGATGACGTCACTTTTTGTACTTGAATACTTTGATAAATTCTGTACGCGTTTCTTCAAACTACCTGTTTATCTCAGTATCAAAAAACAATTCAACAATAAAATTAGATACCACCCTTTGGGTCTTTTTACGGAATAATATATTTTGTTATATCGAGTGAATACTATAAAATATTGGACTACAAACGCTTCAATTACTCGAGGCATCTAAGAAGTAAAAATTCTTAATGGTGAACAATCCCGAAGAAATGACTTTTGTAGTGTAATTGACTTATACTAAATTCCCTTATATTGGATATTATATCACAGTTAGGGGATAGAGTTGTGTAAGCGGTGATCATTAATATCTACGCAATGAGCTTGTCGCTTTGATCTAAAATCTGAAAATAGCCTGGATTAGGAATAACAATTTCTATTCGCGTAATCAGTACGTAAACGTATCTCTGGCAGGTTATTATTTTTCTAACGGCAAAACTAATAAAATAGCTTCCCCAAATTTCAATTCATTTGTTTGTTTAACGCCAGCCCTGGTGGAATGAAATCCTTAAATTATTGTTTTATAGTATTTTCGACAAAGAAACGTAGAAAATCTAGAACGAAGGGATAAAAGCCGACAGTCAGTCTGAGGACCGCTCATTTCCGGCGACAATTTCATTGTTGGAAACCACGTTCTTAATAATTTTTACTTGAGTTATTGCGTCGATATTCCCGGCAACATGGCGTACGAAATGAGAGCCAGAAGGGAATATAAATTTCTCAAGTTCTGCTATCCAATAAACAATAATCATTACTGTCAGAGTTCTTCAAGTTGTTTCAAGTTCTGATAGCCATAGATCCGCTGGCTTCTGTTATTGCTCTGCTCTTCCCTTGACGCACCAGCTATATATCAACTTATATTGAACTGTTTTTCCAAAAAATGTCAATAATATATTGCTCTACGGACGGAACATAATGCCGCGGCTTCTTTGCTGCGGAAAACTTTTTCTTTGCGTTGAATCGTCGCCCTTGCACGAAATACGCGAGAGGAACGAAATTAAAAATACGTGCAGAATTAAAAGTACCAAAGTTGTGACGTAATGTAGTTATAGAAATGTCGTTTAGTACTGAATTCTTTATATTCCGACCATTTACAATGTATATGGCGCTGATGAAAATTGTTAGAGCGTAACAAATTAAAACATTAATAGCAATAAAAAATTAGTGTCTATTGTTAGAGGCATTTCTTCTATAACATTAAAATGCAACCCCTGACTTATACTTTTAAGATGTTTGAAGGTTTGTCACATTAGTATAAAACATAAGGAGAATTAGATTTACGTAATTTCCAAGTAATGTTTTAGTTCGAAATATATGCAAAAGAGATGTCTGAGGAATTGTTGAGACTTAAGTAATAATAAAGTTGCTAATCTGTTCTTATTAAAAATTGAAATTAAATTTTTTTGGTATAGAAAGCCAATAACTGTATTAACTCGTAAGCTTGCTTTTTTTAAGTATTAAGTAACACTGGATATTATTTTGAAAAGTAGATAGAATTTAAGAAACATAGGTGCAGGTGATGAATACAAATTAGCCAAGAATTGTAACGAAGTAAAATGAAAGCATTTTTCGAAAATATTTCTCAAAAGTGTACTTGAGCATTTTCAATTTTTAAAATAACACAATTTCACATAAACCACCACTACTTCTCTTAAGAAACCACCCCCCCGTTTGCGTCAGGGGTATGCTGTATGGCTTAGCGAGGATAATAGCCATCAATTCGGCGAACCCTTCTCATGTGTATGTGTGTGTTATCCATAAGGTACATATGCAAGTCGAGGTTAAATTTCGGATGCTCTCAACCATTGTGTACGTAGGCATGTGCTTTGATTTACGACATTTTGTTTCCCTCCGGAGATAATGCCCAAGTAGGACGGCTTTGCTCTCCGCAAGCCTGGGGAATAAAATTATAGCCTTTATTGAATCGCAGGATCTAACAACTCTTTATGGTCTCGCTTCGGAACGGATCGACGACGACTACGACGAAACTGTATTGGGATTAGACAGGTGAAAAGTAATACGGTCGTTAAATGGGATGCAGTGAGTTGCTCTCTCAAGGAGGAGCATGTTGTGGAATAATGAGAAGTAATTGGGGTTCGACTAGTCTTGTAAGACTTTTTGGAAGTAACGATTATAGGAATTAACTAACTTCTAAAAGTATTTCAGCTAGGCATGCGACCATTTTCGTACTCCTTCAGTAGCCTATAACTCAGTTATTTACCTAACTTCAGCTCGAAGTAAATTTTCTAAATTTTCCATTGAGAACCTGTCAATCCCTGGAATTGCTTACCGGAAGAATTCACTTATTTCCAAAAGTACGTAAATTAGCAAAACAAAACTTTTCATCCTTGTTAAATAGACTACACTAGAGTTACAAACGACATTTCAACTCAAACGGAGCAATTTAGAATTTTTCAGGAATTTTTAATCACTTTTTGAAACGGAGGACTATATCGAGTTATTTCCAAAAATGAATTAGCTGATCACACAATTTTTTATAGTGATTAAGTAGGCTATGAGTGAGTTCATAAACTTAATTTCAGCTCAGTTGGAGCAATTTTAATTTTTCTGTGAATTTTCCATTGCGAACTTGACAATTTCAGGAATGGCTTACCGCGTAAACTCAAGTATTTCCAAAAGTGCTTCAACTAGAGAACCATAACTTTTTGTACTTATTAAATAGGTTCTATCTAGTAAAGTTACAAAGTGAATTTCAAGTTAAACGAACTAATTAGATTTTTTTTTCGAATTTTTAATTTGAAACTTCAATTTTTGGAACGATCGAGTATAGTAATCACCTCATTTTCAATAGCGAATTAGCTAGGCGCGCAAAATTTTTTGTATTCGTTAAATAGGCGAAATATAGAGTAAATTTTAGCTCAATTGGAGCAGTTAGGATTTTTTTTGTAAATTTTTCATTTCTTTGTGGTGAATTTCTGTTATTGTTTACCGGAAGAATTTATTTATTTCCTAAGTTACGTCAAATACACAAACAAAACTTTTTGTATTTGTTAAATGGACCATAGTAAAGTTGCCAACAAAATTAATTTTGACTTTTTTAGGAATTTTTAAATTGTAACTTCTCAATTTTTATGTTTGGAGTGAATGAGTATAAGAACTGACACAATTTTCAAAAGTAATTTAGGTAGATAAACAAAAATTTTTGTACATATTTTCGTTACATACGGTCACTATAGTTTAGTTAAAAAGGGAATTTCTAGACTCGAGTTCAATCTCCGTTAATCCAAGATTGATTGTTTTAAGATGCAAGTAATTGGATATTTGCCATATATTTTAAATTAAACAAGATGTATCTAAATTCATAGGGACGAACCCTCAGACAAATTTTATAATCTTAAAAAATCGTGTAATAGACCCAGTACCCAAGTATTTTAGGGTATAAAAAGCAGTAAATGTGCGATAAATTAAAGGACCAGCGAAACGGCCGCTCATTGGTCGTGACGTCACTTCGCATGTAAACACGGGTACGTTCTGCAGTCCACAAATAGATTTTTCGAAACCTAACCTAGTTAATCTGTCTTTTCGAGTATTTTGGACTTTCTTGTTGTTTGCGCTGGACTGTAGGAGTTAAATTGCGACCAAATCTAGTAATTTGTATTATTCGCGTTGTAAAATAGTGTTCTTGATTAGTTATTTAGTTAGTTATGGCCGCCGTAGGTTTGTCAAAGCTTCCAGGAACAATTTACCATCTTTGGATATGTTTATGGTAATGGATTACATAAAAAAGGAGGAACGTTTTAATTCAGCTGAAATCAGAGGTGTAAAAGCAGCAATTTAAGTATATATGTGCAAAATATGCATTCAGTAAAAGACAATGTGACCATTGTTATAAATAAATTATAAGAACAATTCAGAACAAAGCCAAATCTATATCATGCTGGTTGACGTTTAAGATTATAATTATTGTTGCTAATAATAAAAATTAACACAGCTATTGATAGTAGCCTCTGCTATTAAACGTTTTCGTTCTCTCTTCATAGGCAAAGAACGTGGGAGAACGTTAGTCCCAGTTCTTTCCGAGCTCGTTGGGACTCAAAAATATGTGGAACTACGTCCCGTTTCATTATTATTTTTCCACCCATCAGCTTAAAACGTACATAATTTTCCATGTCTTCTTCCAACTAAATAAAAAAAATATTACTTTTGTATAAGATAACATAACATAACCTTACTTTTAACTTACTTTAAAATGGTCTTCACAACAGAAAAATTCACTTTTGGATTTGGGCATACCACGTCTTCCTGCTGAAAACCACAGTTTCTTACGCCCATAATCTCGAGGTACACGAACAAATATTTTGTTTGGCAAATAAAAGCACAGATTACCCCAGGTTAAAGAAATTACAATAGGACTGAAATAGGTTAAAATAATGTTTACACGCGATGTGACGTCAGAGGGCTATAACCTTCAGAAAGCTAGTTTTGGCGCCAATTCCTAGCGTTTGAATTTCAAATGACTTTTTTGCTTGAATGTGTTTGATTTATTTATTTTTTAATATCAATCTAAGATTTATAGGCATATAATCTCTCATTTAGCCAATTTTCAAAAAATGTGAAAATACCCAATTCGCAGATAATTAAGTTGAACCACTTTGGTCCAAATTGTAGTTATAAAGTAATAAGTATGGACGTATCATTTACAGGAGGCCCCCTTTACAAAACTTCAGCTATAAAGGTTTTATGATTACGTTTATAACATCACTAATTGGAATGTAATGTTAATTGGAGCATTAGTACGATTGTAGTAAAACTCAGAAAATTAGTTAGCAAGTTTCCTTTACTTTACTGGTTCAAATTTGATATGAGAAATAATTTTTGTACATTGCAGCAAGTCTTTCATAATAATCTTCATTGTTAATGACGATTTGACCGTAGTTGTCAGCATTATCCATTACCGATCCGTCGTTCATGTTATCATGGATTCCCGAGGCGTCTTTGTCACTCCAAAAAGATTGCTTCAGCAGGAAATGTCCGTATGCGAATCCGTAGAACGAAAACCGTTTCCAATGTTCTAGCAAAGATTTATATGTGAATATTTCTGGATCGGTGCCCAACTTCTTCAAAAAGTCAGAAAACGATTCGTAATAAATCTTTAGTAGGCGCTCCAGGTCGGCGAGGTCCTTTGCTGAGCTGCACGAGTACAAGAAATGTGACAGGTCGAAAACAGGGGAAGGTTTATTCCCAGACATCTGCCAGTCCAGTAATACAATCTTACTTGAAGGCACTTTGTCGTTTTGGTAAAGAAAGAGGTAGTTGTTGATCCAGGCGTCCCCATGAGAAAAGACCGGGTAATGCATTTTCACGTTGATGAGATCTATAAGTTGTTTTTCTAAGTCAGCTTCTAGTATCTCGTGGACTTCCTTGGTATAGTCGAGATTATATTTTTCTTTTAAAATTTTCGCTGCGTTTCTGCACATTAACACCAAGAAATTGGAAAACCCAGATGACAATTGGCTCACGTTAGCATCTTTCATGTCCTGTGTAACACTATCGAATTGATCCTTCCTTTGGTCGTTCATGGCGAAGGACAAAGCGTGTAACTTACCGTAGTGCTGTAACAACGTACTCAAATGTTCAAAACTTAACGACTCTTCCCTCTTGTGCATGACATAGCCTAAAGATCTGAGGTCCTCTAAAATTATCACTTCGGTATCCGGTAGGATTTCGGAATAGTAAAACCTAGGAATCGGTCGAAATAACTCAGTTATACCTTTGTCTTGCTGCAACTGGAGGAGAGCAGGCATAACATTCTTGTAAGACAAAATTTCTTGAACGAAGAGTTCCCTGATCGGGATGGTTTCTCGCAAGGCATTACTCATTTTCCCCTGCTTGATGACCAGGGATACCTTCCCACTTTTAGTTGTTACTTTCACGAAGTGTATGTCGCCGAGGTATCCGTCCGCTTTCCCAGAGGTACCGCCGAGTTCTATGTCGCTGGCTTGTAAGGTCTCGTCAGGAAACGCACTTCTTATCCATGACAAGAGTTGGGATGTCGACATTTTCACTGGCGAAGAGATCTGAAATTGTACATTGACTAATTTTGAGTTTTATTTGGGTTGATATGGGTTATCATGTAATCAATTAAAAACAACTTTATCTAATAGTCTAGATACGGGGTACTTGAGTTCATAGGCGCCGTCAAAAAAATTTTGTTAGTAAATGGTTGATACTTTCATATAACAGTTATAATAAAAATCAGTATCACATAGTTTTATCTCATTACTTTATTGTTTTATAACGATAACTTTCTCTTAGCGAAATTGTGTTAGTAAATTGTAAAATTTTTAGTACGCCTCTTTCCTTTAATGTACGAATTTTAATATCTTCGAAGATTAATTTGACAAAATATATATGGAAATTTCTTTATAATTAAACATTCGAATTGACTTTGGATAGAAACATGTTCGTGCTAGAAAATAGTGCTCTGAAAGATTTGTTTTTATAGTTGTACGTTTAGCGCGAGTCAAGGAATACGTTTATTTATGGGACATCCTGTATATTTCAACAATTGGTATTAACAAAATAGTGGTAATGGATATTCACAAATCGAAAATCGTTATTGCAAATTGTTATTTTTTGCGGGATTTAAAATTTCATTTTAATTATCAATACATTATCAATTCTGGCCATGAAATTTTACACTACTTAACACTTTAGAAACTTGTACTCTTTCTAACGTAGTACCTATAATACATCATCACTTGTCTGCTTAGCCTTGACGAGACTTAAATAATCATACAACATTGGCAACAGATATATAGGCTGCACACCGTCAGAGCATAACCATTCAGATTAGATTATAGACGACGACGGTTGTACTCAGATATGGATAACGCCGCGGTGATCAAGTTCATCGAAGAGTCGGTTAAAAGTGAAAACTTGGAAGATCTCCAAGTGGACCTGAAACAAAACTCTGCAAAAACCGATGGATATTTGGGGGAGATTACCTTCACGAAGGTGACAGGGAGGGACAAAACAAGTGGCGAGAATAAGGTAATAAACTTAGTGATAAAACGTGGCCGAGCTGAGAATGTGGATATGGTCCCGCTTATCAAAATGATGTTCCAGCAAGAGGTAGAGGTGTACACGAAAATTTTTCCGTCAATGCTTCAGTTTCAGTTAGAGAAAAACGCCACCAGCCTTTTTTTGAATTATGCAAAATGTTACAATACTTGCACAAGCGATGATTTTCAAGTAATTGTCTTAGAGAATTTGAAGAGCGCTGGATATAAATTACACGACAGGAAAGTGCCATTGAACATTCATCACGTGAAGATTATCCTTGAGGCCTACGCCAAATGCCACGCAACATCTCTCGCTTTCCATTCCCAAAGAAAGGAAGAATTCAAAAAAATTCATTCCGGACTAGTGAAGTTTTCTACTCAGAGATTCGCTCTAAATGTGAAAGATGCTTTTACAAAAGTTGTCAACACGTTTTTTAACAGCCTAATGGAATTGTTAAAAGACAGACAGAGGCCTGCTCTACGCGAACAATTAAGGATTTTTTTGGAGAAGGATTGGAACAAGGAATTAGTGGATATGTTCCAAGAAAACACAGGTTTTAGCGTTATTTCTCACTGCGATGCTTGGAGTAACAATTATCTATTCAAATATGGCGAACGCAGCAACGATGCACCAACAGATGTAAAAATCCTCGATTGGCAAATGGCAGACACAATGAATTCACCTGTGTATGATTTATCCCATTTCCTGTACAACTGCGCATCAGTCGAAGTTTTGAACAAGCTAGGACATCTTCTTCGACATTACCACGACCATTTATCGAAGTGTCTGTCAGAGCTGAGCTGTGAACCCAACGAGTTTTTCCCGTTTTCCCTCTTGGAACAACACTGGAAAAAATTCAGTCTATTTGGATTCGTCCACGTGCCATACGTCATCAAGCAGTGCCATTGGGACGCAAGGGATCTTCCCAGTGATATGTTTGAAGGAGATTGGAGCGAATGGTCCAACAAGATCGTTGTGAAAGACGAAAACTATTACGACAGGTTGTTTGGAGTCGTTGAGCATTATCTCAATTATAAATTATAAAGGTTAAGCAAATAAACTTGCGGTGTTGTGGCAATAAGTTTGGTGTAACGTGGTTATTTAGATCTTGTTTTATTACCTCAAACAGTAGAGTTGTGGTAGAACCCAATGAAAAGTAAAATGATAAATGTACAAAAAATTTTTTTAAGGGAGATTTTAGATTAATATCTGTAAATATTTTTACAGCAACAGGTTTTTTCGCTCATCTTTAAAATTACTATTAAGAGAGTAATATAACCTGTAAATTTATTTGGTATAGGTAAATGCACTGCTACGTTGTTTTAAAGATCTAACTTATGAAGAGGTAGGCGAGGGAAATTATATCAAATATCGATAGTAACAATACATACAAACAATTCTATCAACGCTGAATTTAAACAGCGATAAGCCTTATCATTTATCACATAGGAATTTAATAATTACACATATACTATTGAACGATGCAGTAGTGATATTAGTTGTTCGATATTCGGAGAATAATAATTGTTTGAAATTCGTTAGAATAAAATAACTTCAATTATTTTTATCGCAGGCCAAGAATGCGTTAGACAAAATATGTTTACACCTTTTATCTTTACATCTAAAATTAAATAAACATTATATAAATTAAATATTAAATTTAAGTATTTTCAAACTTATAACGCCTTTAGAATTTTCGAAAGCTAAGACAAATTTAAAAGTCGAAAGTAGTAATGTCGTTGTAAACGCATTTAACTGATTTAAGATTTGTATTAGTTCTCTAACTACTCTGACATTGGTAAACGTCTTAATATCTTACTAGCAGTATTGCTGCATGTTTAAATTATTATAGACTATAATTAGGCTATACCGTTTTATCTCTTATTTGTAAATCATGATTATATGAATCGTATCAAATACAATTATTAAACAATCCCAGTCAGAAAAATTTAAGTACAAATTTCGAATTATTATTTTCTCCCCTGGACTATAACATTTATGAGTGTGGCTAACTTCGCACCTGTTAGTGTGGGATAATGAAAATTGTATTAAATATTTGTTTAAAACATAAATAAAGTATTATTTTAAAATTATATTAATTTTACATGTTTACCCAAATGAGAACGAAGTGAATAACTTATGCAGATTATTTAATAGATGCATTTAAAGATAAATACATGAGGTTATGCCGGTTCAGAAAGTGAAAATTGCCTTTGAAAATATCTTCATGTAATCAAAAGACCTTTATTCTAATCGTTACACCCATAGGCCCTTTTATAACCTCAAAAAATAAAATCAAATCTAATTTTCAATTTAACGACATTTCGAGATATGTTCTTTCTATAATCTTCTACGGATTTTCAAATTGTAGGATTTATCATTACTTAAGATATGATATCTAAAAAATTGTCGAAATTTAACCTTTCAGAGATGATTGAATCAAACTGCGATATCTCGAAAATAACAACAGCAGTAATGATAAAAAAATGTTATGTATTTTTAGGTATATATTCGAAATAATCTTGTTAGGTAGTAGAACATGGTTAAAAACGTAAATCATGTCATCAAAGAAAAAGAGTTTCTTACCTATCTACTTAGACACTGGCCTGATGACCGTTATGTCAATATTAACTAATCAAACTACACAGGCACGCACTAACCGACTTTATTAATAATTAGTTATATATTAATTATATAATATAGTGTGTTAATTGATATATCATACAATTAACCTGTTAACAACGCATGAACCGCTTTTGATCAACTGAAAAGAATCCTCACGTCAGCCGTCTTTTATCTCTCACCACTCCTAACCTTGAGTATGAATTAATCGTACGACACTTTGAACGCCAGTTTCCGTTTTATAAACACAACAGAACGCAGAACACATTCCATTTTTAAAAGTCGGTAGTCATTGTGATCACTTTGAACGGTACGGTTGTTCGTGCTTGATAACCCAGAATGGATGACGCGGCGTTGATTAAGTGGATAGGGCAGTCGATGAAGGGCGAAAATGTGGAAGTTCTGGAAGTGGACCTGACCGGCAATTCTGGAAAGACCGATGGGTACCTGGGTGAGATCAGCTTCGCCAAAGTGACGTGCAGGGACAAGGCGAACGGCGAGAAGGAAGAGCTGGACTTGGTGATAAAACGCGGTCAGACTAAGGGTAGAGTGGAGTTGCAGTTTATTACGTTTATATTTCGGCAAGAGATAGACGTTTACACGAAGGTTTTCCCGTCGTTGCTTCAGTTTCAAGCGGACAAGAACATCGAAGCTCCTTTTGCGAACTACCCGAAATGTCACAACAGTATTATGGGTAAGGATTTCGGGGCGATTATATTGGACAATTTGAAAATCGCAGGTTACGAAATCCACGACAGGAAGGTACCGTTAGACGTTCACCACGTTAAACTTCTTTTGGAGGTTTACGCTAAATTCCACGCAACGTCACTCGCCTTGGATGCCCAAAGCCGCGAAGAATTTAACAAACTCTCGTCTGGATTAGCACCATTTGCTAGGAATAGATTCAAAATGGTAGACTTATTTCCAAAAACCGTCAACGTATTCTTTGAAAGCCTTCTTAAGTTATTAAAGGACAGAAATAGACCTGATTTGCACAAACAGTTAGATAGTTTCCTGGAGGGCGATTGGAACAAAACGTTACTGGAGATGTTGGAGGAGAACACCGGAGTTCGTATTATTTCTCACTGCGATGCTTGGAATAACAACTACTTATTTAAATACGATGAACACAACAACAATACACCGACAGACGTAAAAATCATCGACTGGCAAATGGTCGACACGTTGAACTCCCCTGTATACGACCTCTCTCATTTTCTCTACAACTGTGCGACCGTAGATGACTTAGACAATTTAGAACATCTTCTTCGACATTACCATGATTGTTTATCGCATCATCTCTCAGCATTAGGCAGCGATCCCGAGGAGTTGTTTCCATTTTCGCTTCTGAAGGAACAGTGGGGGCGATATAATTTGTTTGGATTCATTCACGTCCCATATGTCATCAAGCAGTGTTATTGGAGTGAAGAAGACGTTCCAAGTGATTTGTTTGCGGTAAATTGGAGCGAGTGGTCCGATGGAATTGTAGTAAAAGATGAACGTTATTTCGAAA
This sequence comes from Cryptocephalus moraei, assembly GCA_946251905.1. NCBI lineage: Eukaryota > Metazoa > Arthropoda > Insecta > Coleoptera > Chrysomelidae > Cryptocephalus > Cryptocephalus moraei. The sequence continues at coordinate 41,383,056 of OX276452.1, forward strand.
GGTTATTTGGGATTGTTGAGCATTTTTTAAATTATAAGTTGTAAAAATAGTCAATTTAGTGTTGATAGATATATATAGTAATTGAGTGGTTTTAAATGGGTTTCGTATTGTTAGTTTAAATATACTATGTTGTAATTGAAATTTTCATACGGCTGGTTTAAGAAACTTAAATCGTACCTCGTGTGAATTCGGTGTTGTCAAATTCACAAAACTCAGTTTTAAGTGTGAATTCTGTAACAAAATTCAACATGTAGTTCTTAGCTTCTGAAACTCGTTTAAATTTGTAATACAAATATACAAAAACAATACAAAAATACAAAAATACTTTTATAGAAAATTTGGGCACAGCAACATTTTGTGATATAGTTCATCCTATTTTGAAGTGTTTAGAAAAGGTTCAAACTATTTAAAATATATAAATCGTTAACTGTGTTAATTGTTGGTTTAGTTTGTTAAAATATTTTGGAATCATTCAGTGAATGAGAACCGGAAACTAATTATTGTTTTTGTACAGCATTTTTTTGAGTGCATGGTATATAAACTTTAGAAATACCCTTCAATATTAGCCCAGGCTACATACTGAAAAATTATAGTTTTCACGGCATAATGTTCTACAGATATCTGAAAGTTTTAAATGGTAGGGGGGACCTATAGAAAGATCACTGTATGACCATATATAGCTAGAATTCCCTGTTTTTTTATAAACAATTGGTTAATGTGTGAAAATCGATTTTTTCCTCATAGAATTTTCCGGTTACATTTTAGAGAAAAGTGGTCAATAGGAAAGTTATAGAGAATAAAAAGACGGTTAATCTGGTTTTTTATAAACTAAAATCTATAAATAAACAATTGAGTTATTAGCAAAAAACCATCAATTTTTCATTATTTTATAAATGTTAATAACTTTTGCAATAATAATGGTAAGTGAAATGTAATACACGAATTATGAAGCCTTTAGGGGTCTTTATAAGTGTGCTTAATTTCAGCCAGATCGGGTTATTAGTTTACGAGATATCTTATTTGTTTATCCCAGAGACTCAATGTTTAAACAATTGAGCTTGCCCAGGCTGCAATCCTACAGATATTTAATAAGGTGGAATAGTTTCCTTGAATGCCGAACTATAAGTTAAGTTTGAAAACCAACTCATTTTTAATGAAATTGTTGTTAAAAAAATCATTTTAATAAAGGGCTAATTTTTTGCTTATAAACAAATTGAATAACTTTTTTGTCTATTGTTACACACGTTTTTAATAAATTGCATTGAAAAGGTGGTAAAAAGACCTTTCATTTTAAAAAAAAAAAAGGTTCTACTGTCAATAGAAGCCGAGATAGCAAAATTTAAAAAAAATCATATCTTCATTATTTATAAATATTAAGAGCCGAAATTTTCACAAGTTTAACATAAAGCTCTAGATGTATATATAGGATTTATAGGTTTAATATCTATGCACCTTGAAAAAAGTTATACCCCTTTAAATTTAAGGTTTTTCGTTAAAATTGTTAAAAACACATAATTATTCTTATTTATCAGTAAATATTTTAACATGTATGACAATTAACTTGCAAATATATATTAATTGTATAGAAAATATGAACATCAAGTAGTTTGTTTCAAAATAGTAGCATTTGAATTGTAAGAAAATTCTTATAATTGTATCTATTGAATTTTCCGGGATTTTCCAATTTTCCACGGCAATGAAAATAGGTTAGGGTTAGATGTTAATGTTTAGTCGAGTTACCCCAGAATAAAAAAAATTTAGCGCGTCCAATTTGAAGTTTTGGTTTCAAAACAATCTGCTATCCCCTCCACTACGACATCGTAGACTTAAGCGAAAAACCTTAACTATAAAGAGCTATAACTGTTTTCAAGATGCATAGAGATTAAACCAATAAATCCTATATTAACATTTAGAGCTTTATGTTAAACTTGTGAAAATTTCGGCTTTTAATATTTATAAATAATGAAGATATGATTTTTTTTTCCAAATGTTGCTATTTCGGCTTCTATTGACAGTAGAACCTTTTTTTTTAAAAAATGAAAGGTTTTTTTACCACCTTTTCAATGCAATTTATTAAAAACGTGTGTAACAATAGACAAAAAAGTTATTCAATTTGTTTATAAGCAAACAATTAGCACCTTCTTAAAATGTTTTTTAACAACAATTTAATTAAAAATGAGTTGGTTTTCAAACTTAACTCATAGTTCGGCATTCAAGGAAACTATTCCACCTTATTAAATATCTGTAGGATTGCAGCCTGGGCAAGCTCAATTGTTTAAACATTAAGTCTCTGGGATAAACAAATAAGATATCTCGTAAACTAATAACCCGATCTGGCTGAAATTTTGCACACTTATGAAGACCCCTAAAGGCTTCATAATTCGTGTATTACATTTCACTTATCACTATTATTGCAAAAGTTATTAATATTTATAATGTAATGAAAAATTTATGGTTTGTTGCTAATAACTCAATTGTTTATTTATAGATTTTAGTTTATAAAAACCAGATTAACCGTCTTTTTATTCTCTACAACTTTCCTGTTGACCACTTTTCTCTAAAATGCAACCGGAAAATTCTATGAGGAAAAAGTCGATTTTCACACCTTAACCCATTGTTTATAAAAAACAGGGACATTCTAGCTGTATATGGTCATACAGTGATCTTCCTATAGGTCCCCCTACCATTTAAAACTTTCAAATATCTGTTGAACATTAAATCAACTTTTTTTTTGTAGCCTGGCCTATATGTACTCATGGACTTACTTATCTAATTAATTTTATAAATCAAGTGCTAGTCGGGCGATTATCTTAAGAATATTGAAATCCTACGTCATTACATTGTGAGTCGTTACATTTGTTCGGTTAGTTAGTGCGTATTGGTAACTAATTTAATTGAATCTATACCTATTCGACGTATTTTAAAGGATTTTAAACATTTTACTCAAAGAAATTACACTTTGGGCCGTCGTCTCATTTTCTCAATTTACTCTCTTTACATTTTCTTGAACTTATTCGTGTTTAAATCAGTTATAGAAATGAGTCAACCATTGTCTGACTGAAAAGCAAATATCTTAGTTTCGTTCCAATTCATAAATTTTACATTGGCCGCACATCAACTTAATTATTATTTTATCTTACAAAGATCATCAGGAATTAAATCTGATCTAGGTTAAATTTAGATCTAGATTTATCTAGATTAATCTAGATCTTAAATTTAATCTATATTTAAATTACATTACAATTAGAATTAAACATTTTATTCAAATTGTAACATTTTGGATTTCATAGATTTATATACAAGTTACGAGAGAGTACTTGCCTGGATACACACTTATTCAGCTGAACCAGCATTCTCAATGCAATGTTATAAATACGACCAACTGAGGTGTATCTTCAGACTATTGTTGTTAGCCTTGCAATAAACGTCTCACGTGTGTAGTAAATTTTCGTTTTTAAAAACCCTGCCTAAAGGCACGACATCGTAATTGGCGCAGTCAGTAGGATATTTCGGGAATTGAACGTATCGAACGGGCAATTTAATCGTTTCAACGACTAACCGGAAGAACCTCAAATCGGTAAAAACTGTAAATTCGAGTGAATATCGAATCGAAAGCTGCTTTCCTGTTCGAGTGAATATCGGGTAGTGAAAAGACAGTACCAGTTTACCTCAGAGACACGAGTCGAGTACTCCAGCAGGGAAACGAGGACTACACATCCTGGGAGAGGAACACCAATCGTCCGAACCTACAGGAACTAGGATAAGAAGATAGGACTAAGGACTAGGAACTAAGATTCAAGAAATGAAGATAATCGTCTTAGCGTAAGTGCTCTTTCCAATTTTTTTCCCATTCTAACTTTCCCCATCGTGCTAGTAGTTATAAAATAATAATAATAATTAAGCTAAACTAGATTAAAGTTATCAAATTTGATGAGTGAACCCGATTTAGACGAATTAGTAGAGTTATTTGCCGAGAAGTTACAACCAACTCCATCTGAAACCGCCCCTAGTAATTTACATACCACAATGGCTACGACTCCGACCAATTATCAACTACTTAGACTTTACTTAGATTCGATCCCTCCTTATGAAGGAAATCCTCATACGTTAACGATTTTTCTCAGTAATTGTGAGAGCCTGATCAACGCATTTGCAAGTCCAACCGATGCCGGGTTGAATTCATTTTTATTACGAGCTATTGTAGGCAAATTGACGGGTAGAGCGCAAATATTAATTGGATCTCGTACAGAGCTTCAAACTTGGAAAGATATAAAAAGTGCTTTAATTTTGAGTTTTGGAGACCAACGAAATATTGATTGTTTAGTTCAAGATTTAATTAATTTACAACCAAACAAAAACGAAACCCCATACAATTTTGGCATGAGGTGTCAAGACTCTAGAAGTCTTATTATTTCCAAACTAAATTCGATTGAAGGTATTACTAAAGAGGAACATAAGTTGCGATTAAAAAATTACGACGATTTGGCTTTAAAAACTTTTATTAGAGGTTTGCCTTTGCCTATTCAAACTAATGTTCGACTAAGGTCGCCAAAAGACTTAGAGACCGCCATGGGCTTAGTAATCGAAGAAGAAAATTTCTTATACTCTACCAGAAGTTCCAATAACCTAAATACAAACGTTTCGTTTAAGCCTGGCTTACGAATTGCTCCTGCGACAAATCCAAGTTATGGGATGCGTCCAGCGTTTATTCCGAATTTCAGTAACGTTCGACCTATGTCACATCCCCCTCGTCCCGCATTTCAACCTAACTTTACAGCGCCCACCCCATTTTCGAGTTTTCAACATTTTAGGCCAAACACATTTCAGAATTCTCAACAATTCAGACCTAATTACCAGTCTAACCCTTCATATAACTGGCGTCCGAACAATAATTTCCCCACTCGCCTTCACCCATTTTTCCAAACGCAAAGAAATTTCTCTCAAATTCAACCTAACCGTCCCAATACCTCTCGCAACGATCAACCGGAACCAATGGACACATCGTCTAGTAATTCGAGAATTCAATCGAAACCCAATTTTATTGCAACCGAACTTTTCAACCAAACGATCCATAACCCCTACCAACATCCAGAATTTTACGAATACCATCAATTTGATAATTCTCACAACTACGAGTATAATCAAGACTTATACCACACGGATGTCTACGATTCTTATCTCGCTGAAACTCAATATCCGACGGACTATCACGAACTTACACATGTCACGAACAACAATACAGATTACGACCTACCATCTCATTCCCAACCGACTCAGATGAACGAAACCGAAGAACGTCAGGATTTTCCGCAAGTTCAGAGTTCAACCAACCCGACGTAATATTAGTTAACGCGTTGAAAGCAAATTTACCTTATATCGAAATTAAAGAACTTAATGCTAAGTTCTTAATTGATACAGGTAGTTCAAAATCTCTCATTGACCCCGATTTAGCACATAAGTTTTATCAAAATTTTATTTTCCAAGAAAATTTCAACATACAAACCGCTCACGATATCTCTTATCATGATGAAGTAGCTAACATTCCCTTATTTGCCATATTTAACCTGCCAGAATTTCATAAATTTTATCTCTTTAAAGTTAGTAACAGATTCGAAGGGATCATAGGCGTAGATTTACTAAAACAATTAAAGGCCGAAATAAATGTCAGTAAGAACCAAATTATTACTCCGAATGCTATCATCCCTTTAATTTTCGACACGAATATCAAGGATAACCAGCTGCAAAATTATTCTATTACAATACCGAGTCGTTGCCAACAATTAGTTAAGCTACCAGTAAAGATAAAAAATGGATTGGGTATACTTAATTACCAAAACTTTGGAAATGGTCTTGAAATGCCTAAAGCTTTGGTAACAGTATCGAACAATTTTGCCTTTACAACTATCACTAACATTAAGGAAAATCCGGTTAAATTAGAAATTTGCGAACCTTTTGATATTGAAACTTTAAACTTAGTAGAAGTCAACTTCATGGAGAGGCTCGAAACCGTCCCTGATTCAAATTTAACTGATTCTCAAGACATCAAGTTAAAACAAAATTTAAAGAACATCAGACTCGATCATTGTAACAGGGAAGAAAAGGAAATTCTTAGGAAGCTTTGTTACGATTACAGGGATATTTTTTATTGCGAAGGAGTTCCGCTAAGCTTCACCAATCAGGTGAAACATAAAATAAAATTAACTAACGACTCTCCAATTTACACAAAATCGTACAGATTTCCCGAAGTTCACAGGGAAGAAGTTAAGAAACAAATAGCTCAAATGTTACGCGAAGGCATCATCGAACATTCGACGTCCCCATTTTCGTCTCCAATATGGGTTGTCCCTAAACGCGGAGGGAAGTGGCGTCTTGTAATTGATTACCGAAAATTAAATGAACAAACCGTGGACGACAAATACCCTTTGCCCAATATAACAGAAATTTTAGACAGACTTGGCAGAGCAAATTATTTTTCAACTTTAGATTTAGCAAGCGGCTTTCACCAAATAGAAGTAGATCCCCAAGACGTAGATAAAACCGCCTTCAGCACCCCTCAAGGTCATTTTCAATTCAAAAGAATGCCTTTCGGCTTGAAAAATGCCCCCTCGACGTTCCAAAGAGTTATGGATAACGTGCTAAGAGGACTGACCGACGAGACTTGTATTGTTTATCTGGACGACATTTTAATTTACAGTACCTCCCTTCAAGAACATATAGAACGACTGAAAACCATATTTCACAGACTCAGACAATACAATTTAAAGGTACAACTGGACAAGTCAGAGTTTTTACAAAAAACTGTCATGTATTTAGGACACGTAATAACCCCTGACGGCGTTAGACCAAATCCAGAAAAAATTTCGGTTATCAAAAATTTTCCTATCCCAAAAACCCAAACTGAAATAAAGAGTTTCCTTGGACTATTAGGATACTATCGGCGTTTCATCCGAGACTTCGCGAAAATTACTAAACCAATGACAAAATGTTTAAAAAAGGGTTCCCAAGTAGTTCATGACCCCGACTTTCTAAATTGTTTCCAAATTTGTAAAGAAATTTTAACAAACGACCCCGTACTACAGTACCCAGATTTTACAAAACCTTTTACTCTAACGACCGACGCCAGCAACTTTGCAATAGGTGCAGTCCTATCACAAGGCAACGTACCTAACGACAAACCAGTGGCATACGCGTCTAGGACTTTAAACGACTCCGAGACCAAATATTCGACGATTGAAAAGGAACTCTTAGCTATCGTGTGGGCGTGTAAACATTTCCGACCCTATTTATATGGAAAGAAATTTTTCATATACACCGATCATAAACCGTTGTCGTGGTTGTTTAGTTTAAAGGAGCCAAATTCAAAATTGGTAAGGTGGCGATTAAGATTAGAGGAATTCGACTACAAGGTAATATACAAAAAGGGAAAATCAAACACGAACGCAGACTGTCTCTCGCGTATTAAAATTAACGCTTTAGAAACCGAATCAGTAGTTAACAATGCAGGTGACTCCGGTAATGATATTTTGGAATATTTGCGAGATTTGGCAGAAAATATCCCCGAGGAACCACCACCTCCTAAAATTAAAATTTTATCAAACGCTCAAATCCAACCACCCTTACAAAACGACCATCGAGACACTCTAACGACCCCCGAACCTAACTGGACGACTAATCGGACTCGTTCAGAAATTTCAACACAACACTCGACCGCGACCGAAACTACAAATTCTGGCATACAAATTTTAGACGAGATCGTAAACAATAAAACCCATCAAATTCTAGTTTATCCAAACTTACTCCCTAAGATCGACATCGCCCACGAATCTTACGAACACCATAAAATAACCAAAATCAAAATCCCCGAAACTAACAACGAGAAGTTAATTTTCGACTTCCTAGTCGAGTTCACCGACACCAAGAATACGTTTTACCTTCACTTTAATAAAGAAAAATTGTATCAAGACTTTAACGCCGTGTACTTAAAACACTTTTCAGAACACGGACCCAAGTTAATTAAATGTACTAAACTCGTAAACACCGTTTCTGATAAAGAAGAACAAATCCTTTTACTTAAAAACTATCACGAAAGTAAAACCACTCATAGAGGTATCAATGAAACTTTAGAGCGATTGCGCCGAAACTATTATTGGAAAAACATGAAAGTCTCTGTAACAAACTATATTAACTCATGCACTATTTGCCAGAAAAATAAATATGCCAGACAAATTCCTTACGTTCCGCTAATGCTTACCGAAACTGCCACTAAACCTTTTCAGATCATTCACATGGACGTGTTTATTTACGATGCTAAAAGCTATTTGACCCTTACCGACGCGTTCACCAAATTCGCTCAAGCGATCTTCATACAAGGAAAAACGGCAATACACATTAGTAAAGCCTTAATAAAATATTTCACCTCTTTCGGCGTTCCACAATCAATAATAGTTGATCAAGGTCGAGAATTTCATAACGAAACCGTTAAAGACCTTCTTGCATTACATAAAATCAAAGTTCATTTTACAACACCGGCCCATCACGAATCGAACTCTATAGCAGAACGGTTGCATTCCACTTTAATCGAACATCTACGGATTTTACAAGAAATTTATCCAGACGAAAACGATCTAATGGACTACGCAATAATCGGATACAATAACTCTATTCACAGCTCGACAAATTTTACCCCCTTTGAACTCACCTTTGGGCACACAGATTCTAGAAATCCTAACGAAATATTTATTCCCCATAGCTTTTACGCCGATTACGTTAAAGACCATCAAGAAAAGTTAAAACATGTTTATCAAACCGTACACGATAAACTAGTAGAGAAAAAGATTAAAGTCATAGAAAAAAGAAACGATCAAGGTGAAGTAAATCAAGAATTCAAAATCGGACAAACGGTATATAAAGCAAACCCTTACAAAAGGAATAAAAAGGACAAGCAATTTTTAGGTCCTTATCACATAACTAAAATGCTTGACAATAACCGCGTAGAAATTAGTAGAGAAATGTTAAAGCATAAAAAATTAAAGTTACACGTAGAGACCGTGCATATTAAAGAATTAAAAAAACCTCCTATTGCAGGTTCCTCTTCTGGACCATCGATGCAAAACGAGGATCACCCCAGTACCATAACCTAAACGACAACCCGGGAATCTTCCCCTTTAGATTAGGAACCGCTCAGGTTAAAACTGATTTTTGGACATTTGTGCATGTCATCGATATAACGAATATCACGAAAAACTTTTTAACTCTTAAACAACAATACGATACAATTAATAATTCTCTCTCTAAATCCTCGCCATATTTTAACTTGAAAGAAGAATTTCAAAACTCCTACCATTTAATTCAGATAATCGAAAGCAAGATAACCCTTCAATTAAATCAGTTAAACCCCTTGTGGAACTCAAGAGTAAAAAGGTCACTTTTCAACGGATTAGGTTCCGCCGTAAAATTCATAACAGGTAATTTAGACCAAAGCGACGCAGAAAGATATGACGAAACGATTTCTTCTCTCTCTAAGAATCAAAACAAGATTAAAACTTTAGTCGAACATCAAATCACTCTATTACGGACCTCTATTCAAAATTTTGAAAATGGCTCCAATCTATTAGCTCATAATCAATTAATATTGCGCTCTCGTATCGAGGACATTGAATCGATAATAAATAACATAAATGCGGAGAAGGTAGAAACGTTCCACTATTTTTCGTTAGAACGTGTCGCCTCACAATTTATGATAAGCTTCCAAATTATATATGATATATTGGAAAAAATTCAGACAGCCATTAGTTTTTCAAAAATTAATATCCTTCATAATTCAATAACCGACCCGAACGAGTTGTTCTCAGAAATAGTAGCAGCTAGTAAAAATTTAAACAACAATATCAGATTTCCATTCGAATTATCATTACAGAATATTCTCTTATTCGAAAAGGTAATAGAACTTAAGGGATACAGTAAATATAATAACATTGTTTTCATACTGGAAGTACCAATTGTTGAGAATAGCGACTATAACTACTATCACCTTTACTCTCTACCTACACCCTCAACGACGTCCTTTCGAACCATTTTTCCTCATTCCAAATTTCTCCTTTTAAATGAGCACAAATACGCATTCCTTGAAGCTAGATGTCAAGAAGTAGCCCAAGACGAATTTATCTGCCAGAACGCCCAAATGTTAGAAGCCTCTCAAAATGCCCCATGCGAAATACAACTCCTAAAATTTTCGAAACCTTCCACGGACTGCCAGCAAGTTCCTGCCCTGATCAGCGATACGAAGATCCAGAAGATCGAAGAAAACCAGTGGATTGTCATTACTCCGCGTAGCGTAGTCGCCCTTCAAAAGTGTGGTAAAATCGCGGATAATATCCCTTTGAACGGAACTTATTTAATCGAACTTGACAATTCATGTGAAGTGATAATAGAAAATGTGTTACTAAAAACTTTTAAAACCGATATTCCAAATTATAAAACCATCGAACTTCCTAAGATTAATTACAAAGACAGTCACATATTCAATAAATCAACATTCAAGCCAGTTTTAATAGATTCTCTTAAACTTGACGAACTAGACAATATACAGAGCGTTTTGCGGCAAGACCAGGCAGAAATAAAAAATTTGGAGATTCCAGCCATACGTTTTCAGAATGTCAGTTTTTACACCATCTTATTATATGTCTTAGTTATTTTTGTAGCCATTTATGTAGTCTACAAGTTTTCCTTCAAGAAGAAGCAGCCAAGGACGCAAGATGCCTGTACACCTGCGGACAACGACCTTAGGAACTTCCCCCTAATTTCGAACTCTGGTTCCACCCCATAGTTCTCATCTGACCCCGGAGGAGTTACGAGAGAGTACTTGCCTGGATACACACTTATTCAGCTGAACCAGCATTCTCAATGCAATGTTATAAATACGACCAACTGAGGTGTATCTTCAGACTATTGTTGTTAGCCTTGCAATAAACGTCTCACGTGTGTAGTAAATTTTCGTTTTTAAAAACCCTGCCTAAAGGCACGACATCGTAATTTACAATATTACGTGGTCTGACGTACTGTGCACTGCTGTTGCATTTTGTGCAAATTGACATAAAATTTGTAAATATTTTATTATCGTAGATATTGACATGTACATTAAGAAATCCTCGAGAGTTTTCCGCACTTTATAACCAACGCACTTTATAGTGTAATTTTATCAGCCTTTATACTTTATTAAAGTAGCACATTTCGACTTTTGATAATAATATTTAGTAATTAATAACGCACACTTTTGTTACATACGCGTGTTAATTGTGATATATGAACATGTAATATGTGAACATGACTGATATTATCGTAATTCAATGACTTTATATTCTAAAATTAAAACTGTAGGTGTATTATTGATATTAAACAAACAAATTCTTACCAAACTATTATTACGTTTGTTCACGTATCCACTATTGGTTTAATAACGTAGAAGTACACACATTTAGAAGTAACCAAACGTGAAATAATGATGTGAAAGCGTCATCTCGTTTCATAACCTTGAGTCTCCCCGTATTTCCTATTAGAAATCTCATAAACGTATCATAGATGGTATTTGTTAAGCTTAAATGCGCGGTAGGAAGTTCGAAAATTTCATAAAATAGATGAAATGTTAACGAAAAACAAAAAAAATGTATTGTTCATTCATTTATCATTTAAAAAATGTAATCAACACTATGTTAAACGACCTACTCCCGTTACTTTTTAAATAGATTATTAAAATGTAACATTGATAAATTTTCCTTTTGAATTTTTCAGTCTTCTTATTCATTCCTATCAAAAAATCTTTTAGTTCATTACTATGAACTGCATGTTATATTATGATATTACTTGGTATATACAATATAGTGTATTTATTAATATGTAAATATATACATCTAAGTAGTACGCTACTGACAAAGTGGTACATTGTGTACGTACCATGCGTGTATCTCTGTACCTATGTATCTGTACGTAGATGGGTTATGTAAAACGGCGATATTTTTTGTTTGTATTGATTTCAACATTATTTATAGGTGCTTTGCATGAGTGAAATTCTGTTTTTGTCGTTTCTCGTCCTCGCAGCTTCTTTCAATCTGCTGCAAATATTTCGGAAAATAAGAAATATTTATTCTTGACATTGGTTTTCAGAAAACGAAGTTCTTTCTAGAATTAAAAAAACTTTTTCGACTTTTACAAAAATTTAATGCACACTTGAAATAGGCCGCTTCCTATGATCACAACATCCATCTCTAGTGAGTACATTATTGCATTATATATAAAAAATAATTATCTTGTTTTTTATACTGGATTGATGTAAGTATATAATGTGTCTGATTGAAAGCCATTATCAGTTACACATTTTTTGCGCTTCTACGTAGAAATTGTTGACCTTCATCAGATTACATTATCTGTCATTACAAACATATATGTATATATGTATTCCGTAAAACCAGTATCATCGCAAATAATCACTTTTTATAATACGCAACAGGACCGGATTCAGAAATCGAAGTGTTGGGATTTATGTAGGATGATAGTCGGAAAATATGCTGGTAATAGGCATCATTAAAGTTGCGAAATATGTACTGTATGTACTAATTTTCGAAGAATTCAATTACAATTTAATTACAGTTAATAACTACACACTTAACTCCAGTAATTAAATTAATTAATTTTTGTATTATTTCTATTATTACTCTATTTATTTTAGCTAATTAACTTTTATGACAAATTTTAATTACTGAACGGGTAGAAAAGTGCCTTTACGAAATAGTTTTTTTTTAAAACAACAGTTTCGGTGAGAGTAAATTCTGTCTGAATTTACACACGTTACATATCGGAGTATTACACACTGTACTACTGTAGTAATAAAGTAATGTAAAATGGGGATATAAGACATATGGTTAAAGTGGAAATCTTGAAATACGTCAAAAATTTTAACGCATAGATAGGTATGTTAAATTGCCTATACTTGTAAAATATGCAAAGATGCGCTAAATATGCATTTTTGCACTCTTATTTATGACATATGTGAGATGGTCGATAAACAGTCAAATCCATATTGATATATTGAAACTATCTTACCATCTTAATCATTGTGTAATTAATTCCTGTTTGAACAGAAATGGTTTTTTTATTAGTAAAAATCAAGTTTTATTTCCTCTTCTAAATTTCTTGAATTCGAGTACGTCACTGTCGTCCCACAACGTTCCGCGAGCTAAAGCATACAAAATAATCTAACATTCGATCAGTGAATAACAATATGGCTAAGGAGGAAGTGGCAACTTTGGTCCAACGAGCCTTAAGTAAGCAAAACTTAAGTAATTTCGAAGTTGATTTTACCGGTACTACGGCGGACTTCGATGGCTACTTGGGAGACATCAATTTCGTGAAAGTGAAGTGCCTGACGCACGATGGACACGAGAAAGAGGTACGCCTAGCTGTGAAAACAGGCAAACTCAGTGAGAAAGTACGAAGAAACGCGCCAGTTCGTGATTTATTCGTGCAAGAGATTCGTGTTTACACCGAAGTGTTCAGGATATTTAAAGCTTTTGCTAGTGAAAAATATATTAAAATGGAATTGGACTTGATACCGAAATGTTATGACTGTGTAATACTGGACCACCTGGAGGCAATAATCTTACAAGATCTTACAGTTGATGGATTTAAGATGCACGACAGAAAAGTTCCGCTGAGCTTTGAGCACTTGAAGCTCCTCATGGAGGCCTTCGGTAGATTCCATGCCGCCTCTTATGTACTTCAGGACCAGAAGAATGATTACTTCGAGCAGATAACTTCGAGTTTAAAAAATCCCGCCGTCGAAGACATGATGACTCAAAAAACTCACGGTCGAATGATAAGGACACTCTTGAATGGAACTCTAAAAATCTTCAAGGAAAGAAACCGAACTGAACTGCACGACCAGTTGGAGCAGTATTTGGAGAAAGACATGGTATCAGAGACTTTCGAAAGCCTTAACGACGATACGAAATACTACGTCGTGACCCACGGCGACGCCTGGAATAATAATTTTATGTTTCACTACAGCGGGGAAAACGAAGCTATCCCGGATAAAGTCTCGATAATCGACTGGCAGTTGGCTGTAATTCGCAACACGCCCATATGTGACCTGTCACTAGCTTTATACAACTGCATTTCACCCCGAAACATAGACCAGTTAGAGAACTTGCTGTACGAATACCACAGATCTTTTTCTCAGGTACTGATCCAGTCGGGCAGTAATCCCGAAGGGATTTATTCTTTCCAAACTCTGAAGGCGGAGTGGAATAAGTTCTCGTTTTTCGGGCTCATGTTCACTCCATACATTCTGAAGCAAACTTATTGGGACCAGGAGGAATATGAGAAGATGAAATCTGGTGATTGGATCGATAAGGCTAATACGATTGGAATAGCAGATGAACGGTATTACGAGAGACTTGTAGGTGCGTTTGAGATGTTCTTCAATTGTAAAGTTTGAGATTTAGGTGTGGGGGTTTTTGGTAACTTGTTTAATCTGTCATAAGTTCCTTTTGCTTTTATGAATTATGTAGTTGTTTATCGATTGGTTAAAGTAGTAAACGTAACCAATAATGGTGGACTAAGATTGTTCTTTGATTTGGTTGATGCTGTTGGAAGAAAAGTGTATGAAGGGAAATATTTTAATAAAACCGCAAATAAGACAAATAAGAAGAAAATTGTGTGCTTTGTGCACATGCGCGAAAAACATAATTGTTAATTCTTAGTTGAAAAGATGAAAGATAACCATCTTCTTAATTATTAATTATTAATTTAATTGACATACGAAAGTTTATAAACTTGTAACGCGCTTGGTGCGGTTACTAGTGAAATTTGGCGCTGGGACGGAGTTCGGGAGTTTGGGAAACGGTTTTAAGAGTCGGTTTTACGGTTTTGCTCGGGCGCCAGATTTTTAAGGGTTTTCTCCCTCGGGAATATGCCTGGGTAATTTTACGAACTCAGGAGATTACCAGGGTTGTCTGTAGAAATGAAACACACGTTCAAAAATAGAAAATCCTAAAATTATTTTATTTCCAATTGACCGTGAAAATAATTCGTTCGGCTAACACCTGCGAGGTCGTCGAACGGAGACCGGAGAAATATAAAAACTTATTTACAATTACTTATAAATCTCGGAAAGGAAACACAAATGCGAAAATATAAAAGTATCACAGTTGGAGAGAAATAAAATTTTATTCTAAATAAATCGGAAAGATTATTTATAAATAAATAAGCGAAAATGCGGAAACTGAAAATTACAATACTTGTGCGAATAGTAAAAGTTAAGATCTGGAATATCAAAAACCCTCTAAATATTGAAAATGCGAAAGCGGAAAATCGTACTAACAATTTTACAATGAAAACGAAATAGCTAAATACGGAGAAGATAAGAAAACGTGCAGAGTCTAATATTCAGTAGTGCGGCTTTTAACGAGAGAGCGAGAGTGAGAGAGTGAGCTAGCGGAGGACAGCGGGAAATTAGTTTTTCCCTACAGTGAAGGAAAAATTAATTTGTAGCGGTTCTGAGAGAGACGGTTGTTAGCGGTTCGACGTACAAGCTAACATATACGGACGGACTAGCAAAACATTTACTATTAGCGGTCGGTTGAGGGACAATTACATAACATATAACGAATATAACGGCGGTGATGTACACAATTACATTTATCGGTCGGTAATACGCTCACAATTACATTTATCGGTCGGTGGTACGATCACAATCGGACGATTACGTAACGACTAACGACTACTTCGGTCGGTATAAATGTATCGGTCGGTGACGCTCACAGTTACATATAAGACAATTACATATATCGGTCGGTAGTACGTTCACAATCGGACGGTTACGTAACGACTAACGACTACTTCGGTCGGTATAGGTTTATCGGTCGGTGACGCTCACAATTACATATAAGACAATTACATAGATCGGTCGGTAGGACAGAAACACAACGGATAAATGCTAATAACGGACGGTTGGCTACAGACAAGTAATGGCTCTCACCTTGGATTAACTCAGGCAGAGAACCATGGAGGGGGACAAGTGGCTCATATTCATTTAGTCCTGATATCGAAACTATGGTGGATTGAAAAGTGCCTTATCGGCCGCCATCTATTCGAGATAGGTTGATTTCGCGCTCAATTGTATAGTGGGTGGTCTACTCTCAACTCTCTAAAAGTCGGCTTCGTTACAAACTGCAGATGAGGTTTTCCTGTATTTATCTTTCTTAATTCTTAGTTGTTAATTTAATTCTTACTTTAGTTGAGTATATAAACTCACCTTTAATATTTAACATTGATGGAGAAGTCGTAAGACTGGGTGGCACTCTATGTGTCCAGTCGAGATTCCCCCTACTGTCTTAAACGAACCAATCATAACTCGACTTAACTAACTCATCCTTATGCTTTCACTATCCTTATCCTTCACTATTCTTTTGTATTCTTTATGAATTACGAAAATTTTCACGAGATGCGAGGCTCTTCTCATTACCTTTGTAAAACAATATAATTTTACGACTGTGTGTTGGCGCTTATTAATTATAAGTAGTATTAGTTTTGAATGTAGTTTAGCATATTTAAACATCTTGTTTCAATATAGTCCACCATCAGGGTTAAGTTACGTCACCCAAATCGTCGTCACGTCTAATAAAGTTGCGGTGATGAGACTAAGAACGATGAATTGGGGAAAATCAGTTTTCGCGTAGGCTTAACAAACATTACAATAATTATTTCTGTCTGGGACAGTTTAAATCCTTGAATTCATATTTTGAGCGTTTTCCACGGTTTTCTTTTTTAAGTTCCTCGTTCCCTAAGCGTCCCTCCCTTAAGTCTCAATTGACGGACGAAGAAAATCAGTAAAAATATGTCACAGCTCTCGCACTCTCCACATCACACGCTTCTTCCACAATTTAGCATGAATTAGTGGGAGATTAAGCTGAGCGCTGAGAGCGCGGGGATCACACGTGCTGCAGACACGTGTAGAAATCACAGCGGGCCAATAAACAAGAGCGCGGGTGCGGCTAGATAAATTCAATAACACTTGCAAATAAGCGCTGTTACTGTTGAGCGAACACATTATGATAGTGCGTGTTCAGACGGCACGAGACAGTTCCCGTAGATATATTGATGCACCAGCCGTTCCGAATCGGGATTTCTAATTGTTTCGGGGGCTCGGGGGGGACCGAAGGACGATTTTGTACACCGAGGCGACGTTTTTTGCTGCAATTAACTCGTGTAATTACGTATGAATGCTTATCTGTATAGACGAACTAATGATTAACACATTTTGAGTACTGCGTAACGTATGGAACTAAAGGATCATCGGTGAAGAAATCAGCGTTGGACGTTCTGGCTTGACACAATGAGGTCTGGTGAAAAAATGTAATCCTTTTCAAAACTTCGTAACAAAAATGTGGGTAAATAACAATGAAGTTTGTATTGTACTTTTATTTGTTACGGGTGTTACACTTACTATATTTCGTTCAGTAAAAACGTTTTGTTAAACAATAATGAAATTGAAGCTGGAATAAGTGTAACTCGAAAATATCAAAAACACTCCAGAAATATAAACCAAAAACCAAAAACTAAATTTCTTATAAATTTTATAGAGATCATTATTTATCAAATAAAATAGGACATCTGTAGGAATTGGAAACTTTAAAAATTGTAAGTGTAGAACACTTTACTGATCTATTGCGTTTATCCGTTAGTAAATAGAAAATTAATTTACGAATTAAAAATTAATTTTTTTAATTTAATTGCTGCTATCTGGGACTTTGAAATATGTACTGACAAGTACAAGTAACTGACAAGTAACAAGTATTGCCAATATCGAATATCAGGGAACATGGAATCCAAGACAGACAAGCTTTGTTTACGCCCCATATAGCTTGGGCGCTTGCTGCAATTGAAAAATGAAATTTGATTGGTAATATTCAAAAATGCAATTAAATTGAAAGCAAGAGCATAATGCTGTATCCGCGGAATAGGTAGACAGGAACAGTAATAAATCTATTATGACTGTAATTGACATTCTAACCATGAAGTGGTCCACATATGCAAGTAGTTAATTTACGTAGGTAGTTACATTATGGATTTTATTATCAAATAAACAACATTGGTCTATTTTTTTAAACAGATTTTGAAAATTCACAATTGTACCCAAACTATCATATTATATGACATATTATCAAACATATACGTAAAACACAATTAAAATAACAATTTTAAAAATCGTATTTTTTTAAGAACGTGACATTTTCACTCTATTTTAGTGTTGCATTCTGCCAAAAACTTTTTTAGTGGCTGGTTAATTAGCTGAAAATCTGTGGAACAGTTTTGATTCGAAAACTATTATTTCCAATAGTTGTACTTAGTCCTATGTTCTTTCCAAGAATGCAATTGCAAAGTGCTTTCCAAACATTTACTACTTATTTCAATATTGTTAAATTAACAACAATCACATTTTGGTTTAATAACAAGTCATCGATAATGGTGAATGCGGCAGGTGTTGGCGTTGTGCCACATTTCAAATTTTTTGAACATCACGAAATTTGTCGAGTTGAATAGAATATAATATTTAAGAAAAATAGTTCGGGTACAACCTGCCGATGGTAATCTCAAATTTGATACTCCATCGTTCTACAAATGTTATACTTAGAATACATATACTGGTTCATTCACCAAATTTTAAGAATTTCTCAAAATTGAGCCCTATCCGAATAAAGTGGTAAGGAAGGCCTACCCATATGGAAAAAGTGATTTCTATTTCACCCACTCGCCCCTACTTTTTCTGGAACACCCTGTACACAAATTAGCTATTCTCATTTATACTTATTTCATTTAAAGCACAGCGAAGAAAAGCGTTACGTACATTCCAAAATAGAATAAGTAAAACAAACTCATAACTGTCTTAAAACGCAATTATTCCTTTTACAATTTTCGTAACGAATTAATCACTTTACCAAACCAGATTTATTTAGTGTTATATGGATATGTATGACTCCGGAATGGTTCTAGGAGTGCGTCCTTTTACCATAATCCTCAAAGGCGAGACGCATAGAAACGCTTTTAGTGGGAAATAATATTAATATTTTTTGTGCATTCATTCGGTACGTTAATGGTCAACGGTTACTAATTTCATTTACATCTTGCTTACGAACAGGGCAAGTTTTCCAAAATAATGGCTTTTGTTTGCAATAACGTTAAACGAAGTTTTAAAGTGCAGAGAGGGCGGAAATGTATGCATAAGCTGCGTTTTAGGAAAATGTCCTGGGAAATAAAATTATCGAGTTGGTTATAGGAGGGTACATTTTGATGTCTGCACATGGGAAGAGCACTTTGTGAGAATTTATTTTAAGATTGGTGAATTTTAAAATTATTTTAAATACCAGAGAGATTTATAATAAATTTGCGAACCTCCGCAATCACTGTAACATTTTTCCACTGAACTGGTTGAAAGTTGTATGGTTGTGGGGGCACCGTGAACGTCGAATATTGCAACAGACAGTCATAAAGTTAATTACAAAATTTACTTAGATTCATTGAAGTGGGAAATTCTAGTTCAATCACTAAAATTCCGTGCTCTGATTTGATTTCCGTAAATTCCTGTCAACGCCCGTTAAACATGTAAATGTAATGTCTTTACTTATGGCCGCCTTATTAACTTGCTTGAAAAAGCTTCATTTCTACCACTTCTTCGTTGCCTTAATTTCATTTTAATACAGTCCAAATATGTAAACCGTTTGAACGTTCGTACCGAATTAAATCACCTACATACATACACACACAGAGGCGAATATTATCGGAGTCGAATCTAAACACGCGGACTCATTATCATGGAGACCGGCTGTTGCTTGATATGTGACCGTGTACGGATGAAACCATTCGGCATTGTTTTATTTAATTTTACAGCATTTCACACTAATGCTGCGCCCGATAAATTTCGGCCAGTATACATCATTAAAGGTAATTAGAACTGGGAAACATCTGCCAGGAATTACTCCGATTTTGGATATTTACTGGTACGGCATCGGGACGTAATTTAAAATTTTTTGAGTTATACCGCACAGGCGGCGGGCGATAGCTATCGTCGATTTTAAACGGAGGATAATTTCAATTTTGGAAATGCGGTTCGAAAGCTTCTCGTCACGTAGGGCGTACAGGTTGACTGGGTTGATAATTTGAAAGCTTGTTCTTATAACAATAATGTATTAATGTAACCGTAACAGACCTAATACATATTTATTATTTGAATCAAGTCTTCAGTCTCTTAAATTTAAAAATAGTTAATTTGTATATAAACGGTTTATTGTACAAAACATAAGTGATTCAATTAAGCGATTATTTAAGGTTTTTATAAATAATATAAATAAGTTATCAAAGTATTTTATTTTTTTAAAAGACAGCTTTGAGTGACTTCAATCATCACCGATTTCATTATTTTTAAATCAGCAAGCCATAAACTTTTTGGAGACCAAATAGCTATACTCTCATATAGTCTAGTCAAGATGTGTGTTTGCTCACTTGCTCTCACTTCTAAAATCTTCTTTGTTTCACTCTGAATCCTGGATTATAAATATATACATCAATTGGAATATCACACTACAATTAGGTTTGCTCTCGACTAATACATACTCTCATTAGGAGGCAAGTCCCCATAAATACGTAGTCCTCCAGCGTGTTCAGCACATCCAGCGATCACGCACCCTTTCTCCGTCCCGTTAGTGGTCATCTCTATTCCGGGTGGCGCGTGAGCCATGACATAACTCCTCATCGCCTCATGTCTGCCGAAGACAGGAGAATGTGAACGTTTGGAATCAGCTCAAGTCACCAGTTCTCGTTATCGTCCGAAACTAATATCGCCCGGTCCAAGGTGGTCGTCACTCACATTAACCGCCTTGCACACATACACACACACACACCTTCCTCTTCGGAGTTAAACGGGATTGATGGTGCACCGGGGGCTGGATCGCTGAGGGTTTTATTGGGTGTTTACAAGTCGCAGATTGCACGGACTGAATTATGGTTCTCATTAAAAAAATAAAAGGATTGTAGAGTATCAAGTGAAACATCCTCTATTAGGATAGAGTATTAGAGCGTGTGGCTTTAGACACAAGTGAAGTACTTTAGGCAACGCACGTTGTGAGCATTGCCACTATCATCAATCCAAACACGAACAAATGATTTTACTTAAACGCGTGTTAATTCTTTAATATCAGATATATGCATAAAATTACAAATCAAAAGTTTATTTGAACGCTTTGAGTCTTTTCTCATTAATCTAATATCTATAGCAATGAGTTCTATCACACACTCGTATTGTAATTCCACATTTACTTTGTCGTAAGGTAGTCACATAACTATAATAACTGTTTGCTATGGGCCCTGCTTTTTTCAAAATGATTTTAGAAAGTGCTCCTAGCATTTCTTACGGTTTCACACATGACAATTTCAGGTGTAATGTAAAAAAGTAAAAAAGTAAAATAAGAAAAAAGAACATTGTCATGAAACTAAAATTCAACGATAAAATATCGAATTATTTCCTTGTTACTATGGCAGCCAAGTTTTTTATATCACTATTTAAAAGTTTTTTTTAATAGTCCAGTCATTATAGGGGGTTCACCTAGGAAAATCGACATACCCAGTACATTAACACGTATAAACTTCTATTTTGGCTTCCTACAACTTTCCTCAAAATTCACATAAAATTGGATGGCCGCAAGTTTTAGAGTCGGGAGTCAAAATTCACAAAAATCGATTTTTTCTATATTTTTTGCAAATATCTCGTTTTCTATGGGTTTTACGCTATTTGTATTTACCATTAATATCGTACAGAATTAAATTCTTTACAACTTTTGTCTTTAACATTTCTTCATACCTCTAACTGTTTTCGAGATAGAGGGCGGAGAGCGCGCAATCAGAGAATCATGTGAGGTCATGGTAGTCCCGATCAAAAACTCGTAATATAAAGGGTTATAAATTATTGCTAAACATATAATTATCATTTGTTATTAAATTTTTCATTAAATTCAATCTTTTTTTCTAATAATTCTAAAATTTATCAATTCAATAACACTCATAATTTCTTTCTGTAATTGAAAAATTATTAAGGGACATACTTTAATTACATTTTAATTATATTCTCATTTACACTAATTGCATTTGAATTAAAAAATAATTAAGTACATCTTGTTTAAAATCCGTAAACTCTTAAATATTAAATCTATCAAATGACACTTTTAATAAAAACATTAAATAAAAGTTTATTTCTTTTCCTCTTTATTTATTTAGAAAGTCATTACATTGGTATAAATTAGATTAGAATTAAAATATAATTTAAGTATTTTCCTAAACAATTTTTTAATTGCACGGCGAGGTAAGTGTTATTAAATAAATTGACACTTCATTAAAAATAGATAAGTAACCAAAAAAAAAAAATGAATTTAATGTAAAAGTTAACAATAAATGCTAAGTAATTAAATATTTAGCAATAATTTATAACCTTAATATTACGAGTTTTTGATCGGGATTACTAGTTGACCTCACATGATTCTCTGATCGCGCGCTCTCCGCCCTCTATCTCTAAAACAGTTAGAGGTATGAAGAAATGTTAAAGACAAAAATTGTAGAGAATTTAATTCTGTACAATATTGATAGTAAATACAAATAGCGTAAAACCCATAGAAAAGGAGATATTTGCAAAAAATATAGAAAAAATTGATTTTTGTGACTTTTGAGCCCTGATTTTAAAACTTGCGGCCATCTAATTATATGTGAATTTTAAGGAAAGTTTTGGGATACCAAAATAGAAGTTTTTACGTGTTAATATACTGGGTATGTCGATTTTCTGAGATATTCACCCTATTCAACCTAAGATGACTAGACTATAAGTTAACTACCCCGGACTGAACGAAGTTTAAAATAATGCAAAAGTACTAAAGTAACATTAGATTTGTCATACAAATATCTATTTAATATGGCAAAATTTTACATCGTTCGTGATTAAAAAACAATACTATACATCACAGTTAGTGTAATCAAATATTGACTGCTTTTGTTTGGTCTGGTTATCCAGGATTGCTTATTTCAATCCTGACCTCGGCCCTTTTTTCAGAATACTTTCAAAACGCCTTTCCTATTAAAAACAATAACGTACTTATTCTGTAATTTGAACCAAAGGAAAACACCAAGTCTTAACCAACTGCTTTATTTAAAGATGAGCGACCTGTTTCGGCTTCATTGAAGCCATCCTCAGACTCGCAAACAAGTTGTTATTAGGGCTCCTGTTGCTCGAAATGTGCGGCGTCACATATGCAAAACAAATACGTCGACATACACAGTTAAAAATAAATAAAAATTAACACACATCGAACCCTAAAGGAGTGAGCTTCCTCTTTCTAGAGAGGTTGGGAAGTAACTCAGTAACTCAGTATCAGGCTCAGGGCTGTATCCATGTCCTGAAAGAACTTTATGTAGTTAACATTCTTGTTCGATGTGTGTTAATTTGTATTTCGACGTATTTGTTATGTATGTATGACGCCGCACATTTCGAGCAACAGGAGCCCTAATAACAACTTGTTTGTGAGCCTGAGGATGGCTTCAATGAAGCCGAAACCGGTCGCTCATCTTTAAATAAAGCAGTTGGTTAAGACTTGGTGTTTTCCTTTGGTTTAAATTACCATGGCCAACTTAGAGAAGCTGGACAACCTTCGGTCGTATTCTGTAGTTGTAAATGAAAGTGAATTTGTGTACATTTCTCTATACTTGGAAGAAGGTAGTAAGTACGTGTTTATTTTGAAGGGCATATCCAACTCTTCTATCGTAATAACCAATCTCCAAATATAATACAAATAATCTTCATTTTCTGCAAGTAAATGCAAATAAAATCATTACTTCAGTTTTGTCCCTCTTATTGGCCTTTCGAATTCATATATAAGGACTCAAAGACCGATATGTGGTATTGTACTAATTACGATATTACATAGTAAAACCTGTATTGGTTTAATTATTTATTTATCGTATGGATACATATGGCTTAGTTACAAAACAAAGTAAATGCACAGAATGTATATATATGAAAATGTAACAAAAATACGCATATAAAACACATGCACAAACATAGAGTAAGAGACAATTTGTTTGTAATATGGCTCACTCTCAGCCATATATTATACCGCCTCAACTGAGAAGACATGGAGTGCCTTCATAAAAAAATTGTCTATTGGAGCTAGTGGATGGAGGTACTCTTTATACAGACAGTGATTGATCTTATTATAGAGCTTAGTTGTAGACAAGTCCGTTTGCCGCACTTCGCAGAGTTGAAGCTGTGGATCCCTACTTAGAACCGCATATCTTCTGAATGATATTGTTTCTCGTGCGAAATTTAACTGCTGTTTTCTTACAGTTGAGAGTTGATGTGAGGGACCTATCAAGATTGATATCTATCTATTTTTGGGCTGGGTTATGTGTTATGTTTCATGGGGTGTCCGTCAAACTGTATGTTAAGTTTGCGTGCGGCTTCTTAGTTTTTGATGTGAAACATATGTAGGTACTCGTTTTGTTAGGATTTGGTGTCAATCTCCGTTTTCTGTAATATGTCCTCAAAATAGCCAGATCATTAGTTAGGATTCTTTCCAACCTACATTGGTACATAGTGTATACTAATTGCAAGACAAGCATGTAACATTTACAGCAAAATAAGGATTAATTTTAATTAAACGTATTAAAATTCAAATTTACTCTTGTCGTCATGTCTCCCCTAAAAGAAGGTTACAACATAAATAAACCCCATGCAGCGTTTCGCGTGGAAATTTTTTCATCAGGAATTTCTCTCTAACATTAGGTACTTAGTTACCCTTCCCGCTTGTTTTTTTCTCCTTCTCTCTCACTCTTTCTCTCTTCTCCTCGACTAATTGAAGGTCCCCGCCACGATTCCGTCCCCGACGTGAAGTTATCTCACCTGTGGCAGTAAAGAAAGGATCCAGTCCGAAACGCACTCCCGCGGGAGCCTGTTTTAAAGTAGGACGTGACGCCGGGGCGGCTCACAATTGGGGTCATTTCTAAGCCGAACATGTCTTACTTCAACGCTACACGATGACGTCCCGAAAACACGTAACCATCAGCGTTACGGCCCCTTCTTTCGTTTAACTAGACGATTATCTCGATTTGGATTTTGTCGATGTCACGTCGGGTGTAATTAGTTTGGAATTCCGAGGACGAGGGTACCGATGGGAATCAATTTGATGGGTTGGGGGTAGTTTATGGTGTTACGTTTTGGGTGTGAAGGGATGTGAAGGTACGCCACGGTTAGGAGTCGATTTTTCGGTTACACATTGGATGCTAACTAAAACGAGCAAAAACTGATTTTGTTTAAGTAGTCTGTTTTGTTTAAGTGTCTAAGTAGTTAAATTAGCGTTAATCTGGCTGTTTGAAAGCACCACAAACACGACACATGAGTGTATTTTAGGGTGGGATGTTTTCTCGAGACTCTACGTACTTTCAATGGCGCATGTTACGTAAAATTACTAGCTAAATTGTTAGTCTTCTTGAGTAGTTAGTTTGTTTTGATGTCGTAAATCTTTTCATACAGATTGAATTGACGAAGAACCTCTTCTTCGAGAATAATATGTATTCCTACAAAACTCTAAATGTTTGTACATTTGTACATCTAGCTCTAGAACAACATTCTTTCCTATTTTTCTATAAAGTCTAGAGACAAAGTTGTTTCTCTTTTTTTTTTTGCTTACGGTTTTATGGCACGTCCAGAAAATTCTGGTAACATAATGTTTTACATTAGATTTGTTGATGACTGTTTAATATTTTTCAACGCCAATCGTTGTGTGCCTTCTAGATATTTTGAACTTTCTAAATCTCATCTACCGTGGAATTTGAGAATAATTACTTCCTCCAGGTACACTAGTATCCAAAAATTAGCTTATAGTCCAGTCATCAGCCATTTTCGCGTGGAATTTTAGGAAACAAGGTCGATTTCTTTGAAAATTGGGATTTAGGTAGTATTTATAACGTTCTTCAAAGTTGAACTTGTGCCGAAGTGTGCTTTTTCCCTAGGGGTGGAAACCACCCTTTCTAAGGTGTACGAATTTTTTTAATCAAAATAAGCCGGGAAGTCGATAGATTGACCAATTCTAAGTAACTTCTGTTCTATAAAGCTTTTTTGTAAAGTTGATATTTTTCGAGTTATTCACGATTGAAGCTACACATTTTTCGTTGAAAAACGAATGTTTTTTAACTGTTTTTCACCAATAACTTAAAAATCTTTCATTTTATCGGAAAAAACAATCAAAACAAAAATGTAGCTAATAGAAAAACAAAGAGACAACGTTTTTTCAATGAAAAATGTGTAGCTTCAATATCGTGAATACCTCGAAAAATATCAACTTTACAAAAAACTTTATAGAACAAAAGTTACTTATAATTGGTCAGTTTATCGATTTCCAGGTTTATTTTGATTAAAAAATTTCTTACCCCTTAGAAGGGGTGGTTTCCACCCCTAGGGAAATAGCACACTTCGGCACAAGTTCAACTTTGAAGAACGTTATAAATACCACATAAATCCCAATTTTCAAAGAACTCGACGATGTTTCCCAAAATTTCACAGTAATACAGTATTTTACCCTTGATGACTGGAGTATTAATGAGAAATTTGACTGTGACATTTTTCGTAAACTGACGACATTGTTCCAGTTGACTCGTGTCAGATATATAGTTTACACTCTTTTAGCCTTGGTAATATTTCTCACTCCCTAGCCAACTAGTTTAACAATCACGGTACTATTATTTATTTTCACATTAATAAGACATGGGGTTCGATATTAGTAAATCACAAAGACAAACTAAATAGATATAGAAATTCCGGGGTATATCAATTCACATAAATTCAGAGAGTATCAGCTCAATTCCAATCATTGTAAAGTAATTTATATCGGCCAGACTGATAAATTCTTTAAAATCAGAATTAATGATCACATAAACTTACTTCTAGATTTATTAACATAGAAATTTAATAGGTAATCACTTCTTCCGAGAACCATATTTCAAATGAAAAACATACGGTCTATTTGACTCTTAATTAAAAAAAATTAAAGTAACAGTAAAATAAAGTAATAGAAGTAACAAATTTTGTTATTAATTTGCCCTTCGTTTCTACGTATTCTTCTTTAAAGCCTTAATCTTATGATCATAATCTGTCGATTTATAAGGAAACATAGTATATATGGTCCAAGGAGACTGCGTACCCGTTTCTCATTTAAAACTGAGTCCACCTTCAAGGTGACTAATGATCTTCGGAAGAAAAACAATTTCTAGTGTTATATAGAAAACTAGTTTTAAGTGGCCACACTTGACCTGAGTTAATACTAGGAATACTGCTGTACAATGTTTTCGGTTTTATGTATCTTGATCAATCTCCTCAGCTGGCTTGTAAACAATTCCAATTTTGGCATGCTCCCCTAAATCCAAAATAATAATTAGGTATTTTCACCAGACACATCTTTACCCAATTTTGTAGGAAGTGAAATAAGTCATAACAACTGAAGTTTCCAAAGTTCTTCATAGTTTCTCACCAACAAAAGCGCACAATATTTCCTTAAACACCAATTTTGAATTTCTGCAAACAGACATAAATTCTTAGCCTGGTTGGTGTGTTGAAATATGTGAGCCTTTGAATATCTGCTAGGAACTGGCTGTGATATTTGCCTATGGCAAGGGGAATTGTAATGTCATTTTCATTGACGTTGTATTCTTTTCTACTTCAAACGGATTGGCTGAATTATGAAATTAGATGCAGGTTCCCATATTTACATTCGACCACAATTCAATGGGCCTTTAGTGATTAGAATAGGTCTATTTAAACGTGGCACGAGTTCACAGTTGTTTCAATAACCACAGTTCAATTTTAATAGAAATTTATTTGCACATAAATATTATAAAAGTGCCATGGACCAACCAAGGCGATTTAATACAGCACAAAAATGATACCGCAAACCTAGGATTAACAAACCTACACAGCGTAGACCGCTAAAGCTCACTTAGGTCATATCCTACTCAAATCTCGGAGTCGGTCGCATTGGATGCGGTCTGCAGTATAACGTTTAACGGATCCGAAGAGCCTATCGCATTTTTAGCGTAAACTTGGGTACTGTAAGCCGTATTCGGTTCCAGACCAGTCACAGTGACATTGAAGAGACCATTCTCGTTCAGGCCATCGGATTCGCCGTATGATTCTTCGAAACTAATCCCGTCCACGACCAGCTCCACGAGTGGACACCTCGTTTTCTTTGTACTAGTCAGATTCCACGATAGATCTATGGAAGTTGGGAACGCATTAAGTGCTTTCAGGACTGGTACATCAGGTACTGAAAACATGTTAGTACAATGTTAGTACACTGAAAGTGTTAGGACTATTGAGTATATAGACACAGGCCAACAAATTTGAACTTCAAAGAAACATTAAAATACAAATTTGTACAATTTGAGGAAAATCTTTGAACGTTTAAAACTCTTGTTCTCTTGGCCCATGTGATGTAATTACCTTCGCCTTGTGCAGTGAAGTTCGTGATGTTCGATGGTCCTTCAGCAAAACCTCCTAGGATACCTCTGACTTCGAACCAGTAATTCATACAGGGTACCGGGTCGGTTAGGAGATAGTTCATATCGTCCACTTCAAGGTCTGTGGGAGACGCGGAGCTTTCCTCCCAGTAGCTCAGTCTGAAATGGGTGACACAACCGTTGATCCCATCTGAAAAGGTCCAAGCTATCTGGATGCCTTGGTCGTCCTGGCTGATGCTTGTGAAGGAGAGGTCGTATGTCTCTCCTGAAACCAAAGAAGTAGATAGTTATTACACGGTAGGAATGCGATGGGTGCACTCTATGCCGTATTCGTCACACAGAGGTACCTGTGAATCCTGCAGCACCAGAAATGAATAACCAGTTACACCAACCCTGCAATCGTGTGACAAGAGACACAAGCCAATCTGAATAAATCCCAGAAGTTGCTGAGCAATTGGCTTAGTTTAAGGCTTGGACTTATCTTAGAGTGAAGAAAAAATTTGAGCACTCTACAATAAAGGTATTTCCTTAACGAGAAACAATTTGAACGTTGCATATATTCACAAAGAGGAAACTGGATTTCAAGTGAAGCAGGATGCTGTGTTTAATGGGGCACTACAAAACCTAGATCAGGTGCTTTTTTACAAAATATCTCTAAAACCATCTATGGTAGTTTAATACAATATCGAGATAGCAATCAGTGATGGTCACCAACATTTCATTAAAAACTAATCTAGTGGTAGTTCAATCCCAATATCGAGATAGCAATCAGAGAAAATTCTAAATATCTAAAAACTGAAAACCTGGATTTACAACCATAAAGGAAACAACCCAAACTTCCCTGATGAGTTTGCAAAAGGACTGAGCACTGATTAAATCAGAAGGGAGATTTTTTGGCCTTCCTACTAAATTCTAAACATTTTTCACCTAGCAGTTCTAGTGGCATACGAAACTTTGTTAATTCTTGTAATTATTTTAATTAAAGTAATGAAGCAATTAAACAAATTGCAATTTACTCATTGCGTTATTTTAGAGATGGCAAGTATAACAGAGTTATTAAGAAGGAAATCTACTTTTAACCATTTTCACTGTAATAAATGATCATTTATCAACGATGTAGGTACCTTGATTGAAAAAAATAATTTCAATCAATACTTTTTTTAAACAGTTTTAACAGAAAGTTATATTTTTCCTACCTTGTCCGGCCGATGTTTTTCCCTGTATGGTAACCGGTTTACTTTCGTGTATACCAGAAACGCCAGCCACTGTAAAGTTATACAGTGTACATCTTGACAACTGCGAGACGTCAAATTGGTTAGTGTACGAAGTGAAGAACAAAGTATCGTCGTTTAGTTCTACGAAAATTATGTAGTTACTAATCTCGCAGTCCGTGTCATTTGCAGACAACGGCTGCGATGGAGTCCAGTACAAGGTGTCGTTGCCCGAAAATAGCTGTAGGTCACCGACACTGCCAATTTCTGTAAAATAGTTTATTAGCTGTTTTAAAAAATTTAGTTAGTTATACTCACCACATCCTTGTTGGGCTAATATCACATGAATTAGCGCTAGGAAAACGGTTAACAACTGGATCCCCATCTTTCTGGTTTGACGACTGGTTGTTACTTGATTTCGTATTTGGCTTTATAATCGAACAGGTATATATCAAACTCGTTGGAGATCTTATCAGCTTAAGTGGCCGGTCTGAGGTTAAAATGTTTAAAAAGCGATATTGTACTGATAATGGCCGCACTTGTACCTAAGACGTTACTAATCGTTAAAGCACCTTTGAGCTTTATCTATGTTAAATGTTGTATGACCTAATAATTGGAAATTTTTGGGTGAGCATATAGCAACACATCAAACGTGACCATGAGAAAATTAACATATCTTGAATATGATTTCAATTATCGGAATGCATTTAATAGATTAAGAAAGTTAATAAAATTGAAACCCCACGTCAGTACTAACTAGAGTGAAATATAATGTGGTTTAGTGATGGCCGACCATATTGATGAGTTTGATTGAAACCCCCAAATTTGATTTATTATAAATATTATATTGGAAAATTGGAAATTTTCTTGGCTGAGCATGTCGCAACTCATCAAACGTGACCATGAGAACATTAACATATCTTGAATACGATTTCAATTATAGGAATGCATTTAATGGGTTAAGAAAGTTACTAAAATTGGAACCTTACGTCAGTATTAACTAAAGTGAAATATAATGTGGTTTAGTGATGGCCGAACATATTGATGAGTTTGATTGAAACCCCCAAATTTGATTTATTATAAATATTATATTGGAAAATTGGAAATTTTCTTGGCTGAGCATGTCGCAACTCATCAAACGTGACCATGAGAACATTAACATATCTTGAATACGATTTCAATTATTGGAATACATTTAATGCGTTAAGAAAGTTACTAAAATTGGAACCTTACGTCAGTATTAACTAAAGTGAAATATAATGTGGTTTAGTGATGGCCGAACATATTGATGAGTTTGATTGAAACCCCCAAATTTGATTTATTATAAATATTATATTGGAAAATTGGAAATTTTCTTGGCTGAGCATGTCGCAACTCATCAAACGTGACCATGAGAACATTAACATATCTTGAATACGATTTCAATTATAGGAATGCATTTAATGGGTTAAGAAAGTTACTAAAATTGGAACCTTACGTCAGTATTAACTAAAGTGAAA
The DNA here is from genome assembly GCA_946251905.1 of Cryptocephalus moraei. Lineage (NCBI taxonomy): Eukaryota > Metazoa > Arthropoda > Insecta > Coleoptera > Chrysomelidae > Cryptocephalus > Cryptocephalus moraei. The sequence continues at coordinate 41,414,359 of OX276452.1, forward strand.
TATAATGTGGTTTAGTGATGGCCGAACATATTGATGAGTTTGATTGAAACCCCCAAATTTGATTTATTATAAATATTATATTGGAAAATTGGAAATTTTCTTGGCTGAGCATGTCGCAACTCATCAAACGTGACCATGAGAACATTAACATATCTTGAATACGATTTCAATTATAGGAATGCATTTAATGGGTTAAGAAAGTTACTAAAATTGGAACCTTACGTCAGTATTAACTAAAGTGAAATATAATGTGGTTTAGTGATGGCCGAACATATTGATGAGTTTGATTGAAACCCCCAAATTTGATTTATTATAAATATTATATTGGAAAATTGGAAATTTTCTTGGCTGAGCATGTCGCAACTCATCAAACGTGACCATGAGAACATTAACATATCTTGAATACGATTTCAATTATTGGAATACATTTAATGCGTTAAGAAAGTTACTAAAATTGGAACCTTACGTCAGTATTAACTAAAGTGAAATATAATGTGGTTTAGTGATGGCCGAACATATTGATGAGTTTGATTGAAACCCCCAAATTTGATTTATTATAAATATTATATTGGAAAATTGGAAATTTTCTTGGCTGAGCATGTCGCAACTCATCAAACGTGACCATGAGAACATTAACATATCTTGAATACGATTTCAATTATAGGAATGCATTTAATGGGTTAAGAAAGTTACTAAAATTGGAACCTTACGTCAGTATTAACTAAAGTGAAATATAATGTGGTTTAGTGATGGCCGAACATATTAATGAGTTTGATTGAAACCCCCAAATTTGATTTATTATAAATATTATATTGGAAAATTGGAAATTTTCTTGGCTGAGCATGTCGCAACTCATCAAACGTGACCATGAGAACATTAACATATCTTGAATACGATTTCAATTATTGGAATACATTTAATGCGTTAAGAAAGTTACTAAAATTGGAACCTTACGTCAGTATTAACTAAAGTGAAATATAATGTGGTTTAGTGATGGCCGAACATATTGATGAGTTTGATTGAAACCCCCAAATTTGATTTATTATAAATATTATATTGGAAAGTTGGAAATTTTCTTGGCTGAGCATGTCGCAACTCATCAAACGTGACCATGAGAACATTAACATATCTTGAATACGATTTCAATTATTGGAATACATTTAATGCGTTAAGAAAGTTACTAAAATTGGAACCTTACGTCAGTATTAACTAAAGTGAAATATAATGTGGTTTAGTGATGGCCGAACATATTAATGAGTTTGATTGAAACCCCCAAATTTGATTTATTATAAATATTATATTGGAAAATTGGAAATTTTCTTGGCTGAGCATGTCGCAACTCATCAAACGTGACCATGAGAACATTAACATATCTTGAATACGATTTCAATTATTGGAATACATTTAATGCGTTAAGAAAGTTACTAAAATTGGAACCTTACGTCAGTATTAACTAAAGTGAAATATAATGTGGTTTAGTGATGGCCGAACATATTGATGAGTTTGATTGAAACCCCCAAATTTGATTTATTATAAATATTATATTGGAAAATTGGAAATTTTCTTGGCTGAGCATGTCGCAACTCATCAAACGTGACCATGAGAACATTAACATATCTTGAATACGATTTCAATTATAGGAATGCATTTAATGGGTTAAGAAAGTTACTAAAATTGGAACCTTACGTCAGTATTAACTAAAGTGAAATATAATGTGGTTTAGTGATGGCCGAACATATTAATGAGTTTGATTGAAACCCCCAAATTTGATTTATTATAAATATTATATTGGAAAATTGGAAATTTTCTTGGCTGAGCATGTCGCAACTCATCAAACGTGACCATGAGAACATTAACATATCTTGAATACGATTTCAATTATTGGAATACATTTAATGCGTTAAGAAAGTTACTAAAATTGGAACCTTACGTCAGTATTAACTAAAGTGAAATATAATGTGGTTTAGTGATGGCCGAACATATTGATGAGTTTGATTGAAACCCCCAAATTTGATTTATTATAAATATTATATTGGAAAATTGGAAATTTTCTTGGCTGAGCATGTCGCAACTCATCAAACGTGACCATGAGAACATTAACATATCTTGAATACGATTTCAATTATTGGAATACATTTAATGCGTTAAGAAAGTTACTAAAATTGGAACCTTACGTCAGTATTAACTAAAGTGAAATATAATGTGGTTTAGTGATGGCCAAACATATCGATGAATTTGATTGAAACCTTCAATTATGATTTAATATAAATATTACATATTACACATTATATATATATATATATATATATATACCCGTTATTTGAATTAGGATTATTTCATATGCAGTATTTTAATTAAATTTTAATTTACCGTGAAGCATTCAAAACGGTATAATTTTTTGAAATGTTTAAAGATAAATCTAATATTCTCATTTTTATCGCTTTTTTTGGAACTGATATACATACTTCAAGGCAGTAAAATCATACGAATAATGATTTTTTATTAAATAATATACTTATCATACTGTTAAGAATTCATAGATGTCTATGTGAGATAGAATGTTCCAAGTGCCACCAGCACCAGTACACCTAAAAAAAATCAAGTACTTTTTAAATTAATATTAAAGTTCAAATGTCCATTTATATCATTTGAGTGGGGTTGTAAACTTTATCAAATGTAGTAAAGGAACCAAACCTTTCCACACTTTATATCTAGATAACAAAAGTGGTTTGTCACACATGTTCACCAAATCTTTTTGGATTGCAATGAGGTTCACGAATTAGTAACTGGTAAGTTACTTTAAACACCTTTTGTAACAATATGACGAGAAAGTCAATTTTAGTTAAATTTGTATGACTGAAATATAATTAATGAGAACAGATTTTACACATCTACATTTATTATTACGTCTACCCATTGTTAGTGTCATGACTACTGGAAATACCAAATCTTATTATGGTTACAATTAGTCGATGTTGTATTTATGGTAACAATATAAATAATCTTAAACTACAAATTATTAACTGTACTGATGATATGACCCCTTATTGTGGCTTAATTAGTCTCAGATAAAAGTCAGTTTTAACCGAAATGTTCTTGGTTAAAGGTTTTTACCGAAAACTGGTAATAGAAGGTAAAAGTACTGCTTATTTCCAAATAAAACTGGTTAAGGCTCTTGACTTCTAGTAAGTTTCGTTAAATGATTAGATAACTGTTTTTATTATAGAACGGAGGTCAAGCACAATATAATATATTTCAGGGAAATGTCATCTCATTACCGTATCGAAACGACACGTGGTCTATGCAAATATACCTTTGAGTACTTACAATACTAATAAGAATAAGTTTGAAGTAGCCACGAGTAATACTAACTGACATGCCTTATGCAGAAAAATACAAAGGAACAAGAAGAAAGTAACGTTTTCATAATATTTTACTCATTGAAATGGATTTTTGTCCATGTATATACCCTGTATACTATATTTCCATCAAGCTCCGAGAGGACTATTATTGCGGTGCTCTATTTGTATATAATAAAAGTTTCTAATTTAGACTTGTTAAGAATGTTTACGGAGTATGCCCGAAATAACATAGTTAATATCCAGATTTTGACCCGTCCTTCTGTATACAACGTAAAAGGTACAATGGTCGAAAAGTAAAATCGAGGGGCAACCGGCTTGACCGTAACATTAGTTAGGGTCAAACCGGTAAATGATTATTATTGCAGAGTAGAATACGTTTAGTACAAAGTGCCGCACAATAAAACTTTATGTATATTACACGTTGCAATCGTTACAATAAACGGAGAAAGGGTTGCCAGATGACAACAGAGCCTCTCTTACTGACACGAGATTAGAGGCGGAATAAGTAGCGAATTTACCGTCGTGGCCGATGTGTTTTAAAATCCATTTAGCTTCCGGTAAGTGTAATGTAACGGTTGATAAATTTACTTATAAACAAGAATATATGTGACGTAATGTAGTGAGTTGAGCAACAACTTTGAAAGGGTATAATTTGAATAATAGCAGCTATAACTTCGGATGAGTTTCAACTTTTAGTCCTGAGGGGGGAGTAGATCAAGACGAGCATAGCCACTTTAATTCTGTGACATATTTACAATGCGTCCACCTACGTACATGTATGAAATGTAAATTGGGTTAATTAAGATTGGAACAAAACGATACGTACATGTGTAGACACTTATAAGGCTTATAATATTTATACTAAATGGTCTGCCACACGGTTCTTTTATTCTTATGTTCTATTGGCTATTATTTATAGTATTTATAGGTATTTTTATATTAGTTATTATATTAACAGATCAGTTCTAGCACCTAAATTTCCTGCGAATATATATAAGTTAATTTCTTTTTGTGTCTTTCACATACGATGAGCAATTAGACAAGTTAGAAAATATGGAATTTAATTTATATTTTTAAGTAAGGCTGAAACTACATGTAAACATAAATCTTGAAGAACAAGTATGTATCATAAAAATGCAATAAATATTATTACGTATCTATTCTTTAACGTTCTATATCTCCTATGATAAAATTAATTTTATTATAATTCCATTTAGGACAGTGGATGATCTAGCATATCCTTTTGTTATATGTTACTGAAATTATATTACTATCTGAAAATGGTTACGGATTCCCACTGCATTTGAGATTAGCAAAAATATGACTGCCAAAACCATCTGAACCTTACGTTACATTTCAAGAGTTCGACGAGCGATATAAAAATATCAACGTAGTCAGGTTAGTAAACTATTTAATACTAACATTTGTTACAAATAATACGACCGATAGGGAAGTTTAATCAAACAATTTGATAGCGATACAACGATAATGTATTATTTAAAATTGACGATGACATTATTTTTAAATTATTTTAGTGACAACTACTGCAGATTCGTGGTTTGAAAGCTCAACATATTTTTAAAAATGTGAGTAAATCCTAAAAAACTGCAGCCGACCTCCCTGTAGAATTGAAAATTTCAGTAAAACCATTCCGACGGGCGGGAACGATGAAATAATGGAAATCGAAACGGCAAAACTGATATAAATTTTCTCGTCCAATTTGAGGATTTGATAAAAGAGAAAAGTATCTTTCTATAAAAGCCATAAATCAAGTGTAATCGGTACAAATACAGTCATAGCAACCTGCAATAAATTACGTTCGTTCTTCAAAATGGGAATTCGCGTTCATTTTCACAAAATTATCGTAAATCAATTGTGACGTTGAGCTTCAAAATGTACAGTTGCAAAAAAGTTTTTAATTTATTAGTGTTTGCAGAGCTATTTATTTCGCGAGTTTATCATACAATCCAAATAAAACTGTGTGCCGTACGAATTTATAATTTTATTATTACATTTAAATTTGTTGATTGTCATATTTAAATTATTTACGAGCCTTTTCGCTAGAATGGGATTCGTCAATTATTTGAACGATAAATTAGAATTATGTTTTCGCCGCTGTCATTTATTTTAAGCATCATTTCAACGATAACGTTGATAATGGTAACAAAAATTTTAAAGCAAGCAAGTAGTATGTATTAAGAAGTTGTGCCCTCTCTATTTATTGAACAGTAGATAAAATTTGCTGGCAACAATTGCGCTTCAAACTATTACTTACGTACTAAAACTTCAATTCAATCGATAAATGTGTATATAGGAATTAGTTCTTTCACAGTTTTGTTTTCTTTAACATCACAGTACGTCTGATAGACATCGCCAAACTGATCCCGACTTATTGATTTCGCTGCCGCCATTTAACAAAACATTTTCTAATTAGGAAAGAACAAGCGTAACTGGACGAAAGCAACGTTTGTCATTATTATGTAAAGTTACTGAAATGGTTCCCGTGGGAGTGGACAGGAAGTGTTGATTCATGACTCTTCCCTGGAGTTAAGAAGACGTCACATAAATCTATACGTTACGACAGCCTTGAGAGGTCTGCGTCCGAGGAACAACTTGAATTTTAAATTCATTAATAGAGGAGCTTTTAATAACGATTTTGTTATCAGGTGTAATTAAAATTATTTGTTGTAAGTTTGTGCTTTAGCTTAATTTAAATCTATTTGTTACTTAAATATGTTAATCATGCATTTAGTGTAAACGAAATTTAGTTCTTTACGTTTTCTTACGTTTGAAAATTAAATTTCAGTTGTGAGGGTTGGTAGGGCGTATGACAATCGGCGTCTGCGTGCCAGCAAAGTATGACGCGTACGACTTTGTAATTGCTCCCGGTTTTCAATTAACGGCGCCAACAAATCAAACCGTTTTAGGGTCGGAGTGGGGGGGGTCGGAGGTGAAGGCGCCCCCGTTTATGTTCCTCAATCCTCTAAAATATTGTTCGAGAATTGCTGAATAGAACAGAAAGGTAATTGGATGGATAAAAATTACACCGAAATAAATTTCCGGATCCCGTTACACCGCGCGAATTATACGGACTCTTCATTCCCCGTCGTTCAGCTCTCCCGAATGAAGTCGGATATGTTTAGGTTCGGATGTTTAAATATTTGAGGAATGGAGGCAAGGGCGTTCGTGTAAAATTTTATTAATCGGTTTGTTTTTGAATCTCTCTTCGTTTATGTCCTTAATTTATGAGATGTAGGTGGGTGGGTGTCCTTTGATTTTTGAAGCAATTGATTTTTTGAGATACGCAATTAGAGGAAATTTGACATGATTACAACGGAAAAAGCGTGTAAAATATTCTCAACATATTTTGCAGGAAATGCATTTATGAAAGGGGAAGATCAAAATGGTTCGTGTATCTCTTGCAACAAATAATAAGTTAGAATGCAATAGAAGCAGTGAATCTCCCAACACACATAATACTCACAGATCCGACCAACGCCTATTATAACTAACCCGTTTGAAAGTCATGGAAAACACAACAGGCATCAAAGATTGACCAAGTTAGATGATAGTTATTTATTGTCTAAAACACGAAACATCGCATCAAATCCTTTTTAGAGCTTTTTAAAGCTCTGTGAAACTCTGAATGCTATGCGTGCTGGTTGATAAGGTGTGTTACCCCTGATATAGATTTTAATATGTTAATAAGTAATTTTTGAATACATTTTATTCAATTGTATCGATTTATTAGTCTTCCAATTTTGTAACAGTGGAATAAAGTAAATTTTTCCCTCTAGCGAAATAATAGTATATTATTATACTAGTTTAATAAGACGGAGTATTGTCACACGAGAGTTTTAAACCACGACGAGCGAAGCGAGGAGTGCTTTAATAGAACGAGTGTGACAATACGTCTTATTAAACGAGTGTAATATACTATTTTATCTATTTAGCTTTATTAATTCATTAAATTCTGGCTGTTCATGGTTTCGTATTACACTAGGGAATTTTGCGTGGGTTGGTTACACTGACGTCACTGACATTGACGTTTCGTATTTGAATTTGAAAATCTAGTAATCCTAAGACAAATTGAATAACTAGTTACTTACGTGCGCGAAATGGAAGACAAAAACGTGGAATTTCCCTGTAGAAATACGCAAAGCTGCACAAGAAATGTATTGAAATACTACTAACTTAACCTTGTCGTCTTCGCACGTCTACGTGACAGGCTTACGTACCAATTTAACAAAACTAAAAGTTACCAAACGTAGTGTAATACTGTGAATATTATTACACTACTTTCGGTGTAATAATGAGATCCTTAGTATCGCAAAGTAGATAAAGTAACTTTATTCCTCTAGCGAACTTAACTAATTTTATTCAACACGTGGATAAAATATTGGTTAATACGGTTCATAAGAGCGAATCAAAGTCCAATTATGAGGTGATTGTGGATAAAAATTTATATGACGATGCTATTCTGAAAATTTAATTAAAAAATATCTTATCTACCGCGCACAGTGCATTGAGATACAACAATTTGTTCCAGAAATAAATTCGAAACGAACAAATGGAGCTGCTGAGATCATCTAGCAGTAATTCGACATGTCGAAACATCAAAAATAATGAAAGACAATATGAAATTTATGAATGCTAGACAATCAAACAATAAATACCCGTCATACCTCTTTGTTGGGATTTTTAAGTTATTTTAAAAAAATAATATTTTTCCTTTTAATCATACATTACCTCAATTTCGGTATCAATATCAATCTTTCCACTAAAATTGTCATAGAACATCCCAATCTATGACATTTTTCAAGATTACGGTTAATGACAGATTATGTTTGTGATGATGATTGTGTTTAGAGTCTACGGCCCCGATTAATTTTTTTTTAAATCAAAGTCAACGAATTGAAAATGTTTTTTGACATTTTCAGAATTTTTTTATGAATGATGTCAAAATATCGCCGTAGAAGGTTATACTGGGTTATTGCATTTGTTACTTAAAGAAGTAACTAAGCATTAGTACTTTAATGAAAAATGTCAAATGCAGATTATATTTCTAGAACAAAATAATTTTACGGTTTCTGTTTGAATACGTTGGTGTATGTAATACCTTCTAATCTAAACAATAGTGTAAACATCCATGTGATTGCACTTGTATTTACTCGTATTTATCTAAGATATCTTGTTTGTCGTATTGTTTATGTTTCTTCAAATTTGAAACATTTGATTCTCTATCTTTATGGGTAACCGGCATTTCCTAATTTGCAGTACACAAAAATGTGATTTTAGCAACGCAGATGGAACACTTTAGGCGCCTTCGCCAATATATTATATTATCGGGCGATCGTTGAATTTATGATCATAACCCATTAGAAGATCAGATAGGAGCAGGTTCTTCGATATTCATAATGATTCTTAAGGCAATTATGGTAATTTAACCAACGTACGTTTTACTCCGGCTCTCAAACTGATCTCTCAGCTTTTGAAAACAGAAAGTAATATCTCTGCAAAAGTTCACAAAGAAGAATCAAAATTAGTATACATCGACTTTCGAAATAGTCTAGTCTAGTCTAGAAATAGTATACATCGAAAGGATGAGTTAACTCGCTCTTTAAGCATCTACATAGCTTTTTTTCTTCTTTTCTTTCTTTCTTTTTTCAGCCATCTTCTATCCATCGGATATAGGCCTCTCTCATGTTTGACCGTACACTTCTATTTTCTGCTCTCTGGTACCAGTTCAGCCTAGCGAATTTTTTCAGATCATCATACAATCTTTGTTGTGGTCTGCCGATACTTCCTCGTTCTCCCCAAGGTCTCCATCTAGTGATGTGTTAACTCCCATTCTCTCCGTGTCTTGCAACATGTCCTGCCCATTGCCACATTAAGGAACTGATTCTCTGTACGATGTCGGTTACTTTTGTCCTTTCTCGTATCCATTGGTTTGTTTTGTGGTCTCTCAATGAAATTCTCAGCATTCTTCTCTCTATGGCCCTCTGATGTATTCTTAGTTTGCTAATAATCCTTTTAGTCAGGACCCAGGTCTCGGATCCGTATGTAGTGACTGGGAGAATGCATTCGTTGGTGACTTTTGTTTTTAATGCCATGGGGATTTTCATGTTGGAAGCGTATTTCAATTTACCATAGGCAGCCCATCCCAATCTGACTCCTATCAATCTCAATTTCTTGGTTTTGTTTGCTTAGTGTCACTGATTGTCCAAGATATATGTATGATTGTGTTTTGTTTATAGTTTGTCCATGAAACGTAATGGTTTGGTCTGCATCAGGAACGTTTATTATGAATTGTGTTTTTGCATTATTCATATGTGATCAAATTTTGGCAGCTTCTACATGTAGTTCTTCCAACATCTTAGTTAGTTCTTGCTTATCTCTTCCAAACAGGACATCATCAGCAAACCTTAAACTGCTTAGGTACTCACCATGGATGTTTATTCCCTTTTCCCTCCAATTGACTTTCTTGAAGACATCCTCCAAAACCAGAGTAAACAATTTTGGCGAAATTACATCTCCTTGTCTCACGCCTCGTTTGGATTCTATTTTATTTGTCTGTGCATGAATCTTGATAGTCGTTGTAGAAGTTTTGTATATATTTTCTATTAGGTTGATGTATCTTTGATCCACTCTGGCATTTCTCATAGATTTTATTATTGCCCAAGTTTCTATAGTGTCGAATGCCTTTCTGAAATAGCTTTTTTAAACGTAGCTTTTTTAAAACTCTAAAATTTAAAGCTTTTTTTACTCTTGTTAATTTTTAAGATATCCAAATCAACTGAAGGCAAGCAACCTCATTCATGTAGAAAATTTACAAGATATCAACAATAGCAGGCTGTAAAGTTGCCGATACATTTGGAAACTTATCTAAAGGAGCTTTAATTTGCAGAAATGCAAATAATTCCTGCGGTTAAACTCATCATTGTATGTTTTCGTGGACAATTGATCGTACCTAGAGAACCTAATGCCTGGAAGTCCCTTTGTGAAGTAAGCTTGGAAACGATTAAAATTTTTAACGGTAGCGATTCATTTGAATAATCCGGCGCAGTTGACGGTGTTTAATAAGAAACCGCCTCGGAGGAAGGATAACACCTTACTTTACGACCGTCGAGAGTAGACAAAAATCTCATCTGCGTTATTTACATAAACTGCAAAAGATCTTTCGCTTTTTCTGTCCTGCGCCCCGTCGCGCATAGCCGACGTTTCGGTTAGCTGCACAAGCCAGATATCTTTTTAATAACGGAAATAATCGCGGCAAATTAAGGAGTTTTTCAACTCTTTCCCTCCGTCTTGCCGGGTAAACATTAATCAACATTTTTAAATCGCTTTCATTAAAATATGTCGCTGGTTAATAACAGATAAAAAGTTTTTTAATTCCTTTTTTTACGTTTATCGAGGTTAGCCTATGGCGTGATTGGAGAATGCACGCCATTGAAGGGAGTCGATGAATTTTAATTGATAATTTTGCGGTTAGTCGAACAAAGAATTAATTGGATTCGTCATAAGGGCGAACACTGATTGTTGAGGTTGAAACATAAAGTTACAACTGTTTGCTATTAGGTGTTGCATATGAAAACTCCATACAAAGGTGTGATGCAATATTTAAACGAATTATTTTAAAGAAATAATGAGTATGAGCCTATAGCATATTGGTGAGAAGATGATTTGACTTCGTGTTACCTTATGACTATTCCTTTATCAGACTTTGCCATTTTTGTCTCCTTCTGGGAATGGGTACATTTCCATGGTATCTCATCCGAGATCAGTCTTGTATGGTGACGTCATGAGATATCTTTGAGTGTATGATAGCAGATCCCTTCAAAATGTATCATTTGAGAAATTATTTCTGTTGGTACAGTACTTCCTTTGGGAGATATTTTGGTATATGTTCTCTAAGATTCCTTGTAACTACGTTTTTCCTTTCAGTGATATATCCCTGTACCATGTATTGAATTTGATGGATTGGCTTTAACTTCTCTATCTTTATGTCGTTCTCCTCACGATTATCTTCATTTAGTGGAGTGCCCTAATATTGGTATTCAATTGTATTTGTCATTATTGTATTATGAAAGTCTCTACATCTTTTCCCAGTAACCGAATGTTGGATTTCACTCAGACTCAATTTAATTAATTTTTCTATTACCTTCCACACTGTGGATGAGATATCATCCATATCTTCAACAGTTCTTTTTGTAACCAGCAATTTGACTTTTATTACAGTTATACATACACAAGCTTGCGTTAATTCTTAAAGAACAGAAACGTATTCTGATACGTATTCAGATGACATTTCTTGAGAAGGAATTAAGAAAACCTTAAGGCAACAAAATTAAAATTTAAAGTTAAAAATTTTGAGCTTGCTTAAACGTATTGATGATGTTAAACGTGTATTTACATTCCAGTGACTCTGGCATTCATTACCCATCCATGAGATTATTAAACTTCTCCGTCTTTAATTATTTCGAACGATGACTGTCTCCCGGCTTGCCACAAAACAAAATTTCTCCGTCTCCGTGACGAAAACACGAAGGATAAATCTCCGGGTCGCGCTCGTATCCTCCGGCATCCTGCCGCTTTATCGGATAACTTAAGGTCCAGATTCTCCAGATTCATTTCAATAATATGAATAAATATAAGGTGAATCCCGGCTCAGTCTAATGAGCGCCAGTTAACGTCGTCTCTCTGAATCACGACGCAATTTAAACAATTTGTGACTCGAAATAACATTAAAATCTGTCGCAGGAAAAACGTAAATCAGGCTTTGCATCCAGTTGTTCCTCACCACTCTCCCGGTATTCCCGGCAACCCCTTTTATTACCCTCTCTCTCTCTATCCCTCCCTCTCTCTCTCTCTCGCCTTCCCTTGGAATTGTTTCCCTTGCTGCATCCCGGATATGTATATACATATACTTCCTCCGAAATGATCCAATTGTTTTTTCCATGCCGAAGGAAGTTTTTAAAACTTGATCTCTAATCAATATATTGGGAGAGTATTTTAAAAATCCTCGCACAAAACTTAGTCGTAACGGGTATATGCAATATATAACAAACGCACTGCAAAATTCTCATAAGTATCTTAGAAGCAAAAGATTTAAAGCCGTCTAATATGCAATAAATATATTTAACTCAGTATTAAATTATGGAGTAGGTAAATTAATTTGTATTTCAGTAAAATAATATTTCTAACGAACGTCCGCATCCATACCTTCCGCAGATAAGTTATCGGTATTTCATTTCTCGCCGGCCCTGGAGGAATTCTAACCTGTTATACAAGGGACATAAGTTGTGCCATCGTAGTATGGCCTAAACATCCTCGCGCTTAGATAGAGTTCGGTTTTCCTTTCTGAACACTAAGCCCGATGTGTTTAGATGCCCATCGTATATTTAGTGTCTTTGGCTGGTTATTATATTCGCGAGAATTTATTAGGAAAGTTCGCAAGCTCTATAGGGCTATTATTTTTTGTTATTCGTTGTTTTTCTTCGGATTTAAAGTCGAAAAAAAAATTGTACAAAATAAAGGAGTTTTAGTCGCCGCTGAGATGTTTATCTGTTCATATTTTCGTAGAAGTGTGAAGCGCTCGCTTAAACTCGTGAAGTTTGTGCAATATTACTATCGCAGTGGAGCTATGTTAATACTTACAGTTTAACTTTTTTAATACGCTGGAGATCACCGGCAAAATTTGTTTTCCAGATGAGTTCGACGATAGTTCTCCGAAAGGTTTGTGTTTGATCGTTGTAAATTGGAGACTAGAGGAACTGGCCTAAAGTTTACGGATATATGTGGGGAGATGGGAATAAAATTCTACCTTAACGTATTAAAAATTTAAAAAATTACAATATTCCCAATATGAGCAGGACTTAGAAGTAATCGTATCATTGTGTCCTTTTTCTTCTCACAATAGAGTAGCAAAACACTTACCAATATTCCCCTGATTACTATAGAATAAATTGATAGAGCAGTCATAAATACAAAATTTCGAAAAAAAAAATTACCTACTGAGGCCGCAGTAGAAGGATATAATGTTATTCCTAGTGTACTTCTTGATCTATTTCATGAAATACTTTTTTAAAATAAGTGTTTCTAAAAGTTTTGAAACTCGCCAGGGTACATTTTATATGGAAAGTTAAGAATACCGAAGAGCCACCTTCCGATATGTTGATTTAGTTCTTTAGGTAAATTACATGAAAGGATTATCAAGAAGCACATTGTTGAACATTTGGAATTAACAAAGGGATTGTCAGATTTACTGTTTGGCTTTAGAGAAGGAAAATTTAATGTCTCTGCCATACAGTTTGTTGTTCATTTCGTAATTCAAATTGTGTTATCTGATAACCCTAGATATAGATACTACGGCTTCATGGAAGTTCTTCACACCTGCCATAAAAGAGAGAAGAATTCCTAAATATTTAATAAATGATATTGGGGACTACTTTTCACATATACCTCTAACAGGCTTAGGTAAAGAAATGGTTGAAGAAAATTCAGGGGTGCCCCAGGGTTCTGTTTTAGGACCAATATTATGGAATATCCTTTTTGATGATGTTGTTCGTTTAGAAATATCTGAAAATTTTAGGTTAAATAATGACATTCTAGGATAATTTTGCTATCTTTGTCAAAGAAAATCTTCCTTAAAACTGACTGAAAGTGATAATACAGCGAAGATTTCGTACTGGATGCAAAATCATGATTAAGTATTGTCTGCTGAAAAAAAAACAGAAGCAATTATTTCAAAAGGAGGTAGAAAAAGAGATTCAAGTTTAATACTTTACACTGTACATTTTGTATCATATATGAGTGAGTGAATATTTTAACGAGTGACGTGTACAGCCCCTTTCAGCTATAATTCTAACTCAAGGTTAATACAGCAGTACTATTTCAATCTTCAGTGAGTACCTCTCGCTTGATACGTCTAATTCTGAATTTTTCATGCCCATCGTTTAGTTCGGGAATTTTTTTTCTCGGCCGATCCGCATTACCTCCTCATGAAATATCGTTCTATTATAACCAGAAGGGCGCATCGGACGTCACAAAGATAGCAAGCAAGTTACGATGTTTACCTCAGGGACGGGGCTGCAGGGCGGCAACTCAACTGTTCCCGACTGATGTCCAGATAGCCGCTTGTTTATGGGACGGCTTAAACTATGTCCACTCTAACGGACCTCATATACAATGCTATCTACAGATCCCTTTGGAACTTACCTTACGGAGAACGGGAGCTGCTCGGGCACTGTACTTTTTTTGATATTACGATCCTGCGGTCCGCTCCACGTTGCTACTTTATTTATGTCAAAAACGCCACGATAAGATTGTTTGTTGCTCTTTAAGCGCCCATAGATTATTTAATGGAAAACTGACGTGTTATCTGTTGAACTTCAATTCAGTTGACGCGAATCCATCTGCTGACTATGGAATACCGACTGATTTTATATAAAACACACTGGCACTGGGTCTCCATTACTTTTTGAAAATGTTTAAATTTTTTGATTAGGGGGCTGAATATGTTATTAGAAAAGAAGATAAAAATGCAATTATTATATAGTTCCCAATTGAACTCCAGAATAATACACATACAAGCTATTTTAGACAGAAGCGAGGTCCAGATTTTATTTGTCCTAAGCAGCTGACTCCAGCAGCCCCCAACTCCTGAAAAATTGTCTGAAATTCGTGTTCTAAGTTCAATTTGTAGTCAAAATATAAGGAAAAATTAGGCCATATAAATATTTTCTACATTTTTCATTAATAGATAATATATTATTTTTAAGTTTTTTACAGTAACTTTCGTCCTTCTGACACTTAAAATCATTTGTCGTAATAAAGGGGCCTATTAACATAATTAAAACTGATACGAGCATTTTAAATGTTTCTTTAGGAAACCAGTTTCAAAAATTCGTAAATCTGAGGAATCCAAAATCTCTTCATATATTTAGGAAAGTTCCTCAGTAGAAATATAAACTAGCTGTACCATATCTGATACAATGGAGCATCTGGAATAAACTCAAAAATCTGTCTGTGTATGAGGAAATCTATGAAATATGCTCTTATAGGCACTTACGGCGTTATGGTACAACACACGATTAAAATATTAAAGTTTCTATTAAATGCTATCACACTATTAGGTTTTAATGAAGACATTGCTTTATTAATTATTCCATTAATCAAATGATTAATAGAAGAACCCTTATTTCAGGGGTTATTAAGTGGTTAAATCCAGATATATGCCTCTATTTCCTGAAATTCAACAGATTTCAATCATTTTAAAATCTACTAAATAATTAGTATGGGCAGTTGAGGATTGCTGGATTTTTTATGGGATTTATAAATAAATATAAATAAATAAATAGCTTTATTTCCGAGCGAATGTTAGAAACATCATGGAAAAGGTCAATACAAAAAAAATAACAGAGGATATCAAAAGTTAAAAAACACATACAATTCCATACATTACAAAACAATACATACGAAATATTAGTAATACATGCCAAAACAGTGAAAAAACATTAGTCACATAGACTGCGTAAGAAACTCCTCTATGCTGTAGTAACATTTTTCAATTAAGAACGATTTCAAATTCCTTTTAAAAATATAATGGTTTTCAGAACTTTTTATATGGTCACTCAGACTATTATAAATCAATATACCCGAAAAAACATGTGACTGAAGAACACTTCTATATTTAAAATTAGGAAACCTACACTTGTTATTATTACGCGTGAAATAGTGATGAATATCGTTATTTTTCAAAGTTACATCTTGATTTTTAAAGGCCATAGTAGCTAGCTCGAGTATCGCAATGCAAGGTAAAGTAAGAATTTTTAATCTCCGAAATGCGTCCTCACAAGAGGTACTCTGTGATAAACCAGCTATACAGCGGACTATTCTCTTCTGACATATAAATGCCGTCTTGGCAGCTGGAGAGGCTCCCCAGAAACAAACCCCGTACCTCAGCCTTGACGATACTTGCGCATGGTAGACTGACAGCAGTAGTTCAAAGGAGATAGCTTCTTTCAAATTCCTTAATAAAAAACAAGTAGAGTTTAATTTACTATTGTTGTTTCACAGTGAGCCTTCCAGTTAAGATTTTCATCAATAATTAAGCCAAGAAATTTATTACAACTAACTTTATTTAGCAATTGCTGATCAATTGTTACATCAACATTTGTAATACGATTGTCATTGTAGTTATGAAATATTGCATAGTTAGTTTTGGTAGCATTGACATGGAGGGAGTTTTTATTGAACCAACTATACAGTTGTAAAAGATCATTCTGCAACAGACATTGAACAGTAATTTTGTTATTACCAGCAACTGTAACGGTGGCATCATCAGCGTTAAGACAAATATCACAAGTGAGATTTTCATTGATGTCATTTATGTATAGAATAAATAAAAGTGGCCCTAAAATAGAACCCTGTGGAACACCAATTCCATTAATCAATGAATCCGAATAAGCGTAACTACCATTATTATTCTTAATCGCTACAAGCTGCTTTCTACAATTCAAGAAGCTGGACAGCCAGTTAAGTGCATTACCACGTATGCCATACTTCTCCAATTTAACTATAAGTGTTTGATGATTTACGAAGTCAAAAGCCTTGCTTAAATCACAGAAAACACACACAGCGCAATTTCCTGATTTAATGTGTTTAATTATTTCCTTCAGAAAATTATCAAGAGCATCATTTGTGCCGGGTTTTGGACGAAAACTAAACTGATTCGCAGCCAAGACATTTTGAAAATTCAAAAAATGCAATAGTCTCTCAAGAAAGCAGTACTCAAATAGTTTAGAAAAAACGGAGGATAACGTAATTGGACGATTATTGAATTTCTTAAATAGAACTAGTGGATTGTAGAGTTTGGAAACATGACTATTTCCAATTTTTTTGCGTCCCAGTTTTCTAAATCAACAGGTTTTACTTTTAGGATTTCGAGACCTACAGATTATTTCCAGCCCTCATTCCCTTAAATTTAAGGATTGACTGTTCAAATCTACTAGGTACACTATTAAAGAATCAAAAGCTGTTGGAGTTCACTTCGGAATTCTAGATTTGTCAAACTTGTCTCAATTAAATTTATCAGATTCTATCATTTGTAATACTGGGATTTTCAACCCCTTCACATGTTTGATTCGTAATTAGGAAAGTTTTACTTTAAATGTTTTGAATTTTTGATTAATTTCATTTAATTTTTATATATAGCGTCTTTTTTCGTCAAAGATATTAGTGATTTTGGCGGTCTTTTGACCCTTTTGTTATCTTCTAAATTCAGAGAGTAAGGTGATTTAATAATCAAATATATGGTCATCGTAGAATTTGTATTCATTTAAATACCCATGAATAGTAATAAATAAAATAGGGATTAATTTGCATTTATAAATATGAACCTTAGGATTACACCATTTTATAGGTATTTCGATATTATGGCGAACGCGCGTCATAATGTGTTTTCGAATGACGTTTAAAAATAAATCATTTAGGGTAGGTATTATAAAACTTGTCTGACAGTTAACTCAAAGTTAACTTGGGGAATGACGTCACATACGCCAGTTAACTTCAAATGTCGGAGTTAACTTTGTCGGGTGGAAAGGGTATCGGTTAAAGTTAACTTTCTAGAAAATCATGTTTTGTATTCGAATTTCGACAGTTCTTCTGTCAATAACTAACCATTCCGTGCTTATAACCTCAATTTTTTTATTGTGTTTATGCAACGATTATACACTACCAAGGATTGCTCAGTTCGCCGAATCTGCCTGGCAAATTCTGTGACTTCACCTCAGATGCTGGACATAAGATATAGATTTTTATTAATTTGACTTGTAATTTTAATTGTCAAAAATGTTAGCAAACGATATTTACGATATTTTTGAGGAATTTTTAACCGACGATGAAGAAGATGCTGTGAATATTGTTAAAGGCCCTCGGCGACAAAGGGTATTTAGAAATCGGTTAGACCATTTCCTCTTGTGGAACGAATCAGAATTTAGAAATTGTTTTCGATTATCAAGAGATTCTGTATATTTGTTAATGGGGCACATTGAAACAAATTTACTAAGACCAACTAATAGGTCAGCAGTAACTATTTTAATTAAACATATTTACGTACGTAAATATGGATTACGTAGAGTACGTACGTAAACCGTACAGTTTACATCGATAACTCTTACTGTTTAATACAGTAAAATGAATAAATCTCTCTTATCTTCTGTCCAGCATCGGTGGTAACGTCACAGAGTTTGCCAGGCAGATTCGGCGAACTGAGCAATCCTGGTAGTCTATAATCGTTCTGCCCACTTCATGGTTTTTTCGAATTTCGACAGTTCTTCTGTCAATAACTAAATATTCTGTGCTTATAACCTCAATTTTAATGGGACTTTTATAAAACTGGCATTATAAAAGCTCAAGTTAACTTGACTGTTAACTTTTAGTTAACTGCCAAACAAGTTTTATAATACCCACCCTTAGATGGTTAATGTGTAGTTTTATGTAAAGGGGAATAGAGGAAAAAGGAAATCAACATCTCTTAAACTATTTTATTAACAACACATATGGAATACACGTTGCATTGTTCACTTAAAATAAAACAAATCTGGAATGTGGCTTACGTCAACCTTTTGCCTAACTAACCAATTCAATTCAACTTTTGAATACAATTCCATTCTATTCGATTTAATAACAGATTCTGAAGGATATATAAAATAATTTTCAATTTACATTTGTAATATTTATGATATTAAAGGGAAAAGTTCTCGATTGCGTAACTTTCTCGCAATGATGAAGCCCCCGTTCTTCCCCCGAAGCTAATCTCCTTATTTGTAGTAACGAAGCAAATAAAAAAGCGCATTTTAAGAGAATAACCTGGAACAATAATTTCAGTCGGTGCGCAAGAAATGACAACTTTTATTTACATCAAGGGAAATTCGAGAAAGATTTCCTCCTCGCCGTCGACGGGACCAATTGTTCGCAAATTCTCTGCGAAAACTCGCCCTTAATACATTTACAAAATAAATAACCACCGGTGTGTACAGGAAACAGGAAGGTGCTGATTATTTATGATACATTTTTCTCTCATTTACATTTTTCTTGGCTTAAGATGTAAGTAAGTGCCATTAAATTTTATTAACGGTCATATTTTTCACGGCATGAACGAAGATAAAATTTTAACTCACTGAAAATTAACATAAATTTCGGCGGTGAATTTCAACACATTTACGCCTTTTCTCATTTTCATAAATCACCTTATAAGGGTATCTTTTCTCGGGCGTAGCCATTTTTGACGACGGCTACATACCACGTATACTCCCGAAACCGATTTCATGACGTAAGATGAAGGGTTATCAACTTAAAACTTCAAATATAAATTCAAAAATAATATCATACGGTGATGATGCCAAAAATTGTATCGATTTTTCGATGAAAAAATTTCTTCTTGGCATGCTTACCACTCATTTCTACTTTAAAAATTGTTTTGGCAACGTTAAATATTTATCGGAAGCTCCTAAATGTAGTTTAAATAATGCTGATATAAGTTGTGTAGTTCTTAGGAACTAATTTAGTTGAGAATCTGTCGTTTAAAACATATTGTATATATTTGGTAATACCTTGATCTAAATGGGCTTATATTCGGGTTTTAAAGGCTAAATCTTTAAGGTTCAGTCAATTCGCCATCCTTTGATCCGTGATCGAGGCTTGAAGTCGACTTAAAACTTAAAGTCGTCTGTAAAGTTCCAAAAATTCTTGCTTAAGATTTTAGATAGTACATAGTAAATTCATGTTGCCTTAAAGACAAACCATTAAAAGTGGTTCAAAAGAACCTAAATTTATGTTGAGTTTAGTAAGGATTTGCTTATTGAGTACGACTTGAAATCTTCTGGAAAAAGTCTGAAATCATGGTCAATTTTTTTACGGATATGATCTGTGGTCGAGACTTGGATTTGATTCAAAGTCTTCTGTAGAGAGTTCAAATAAATAAGATTTTAGAAAGCCTAATGTCTTACAATAAAGACAAAACTTTTAAAATTGGTTCAAATCAGCCTGGCATGATGTTAGGTTTAGCAATGATTTGAGCAAGAGTTGAAATTGGCTTATTGGATATCGATCTGGGATAGATCAGCCAATTTTTGATTCAACGTTCAAACACTTTGAATTTTGACGTATATTTGAAAGAGACGTAACAGTATTTTTTAAAAGTTCACGTCCTCTTCCGCTCTACTCTCCACGGCCTGTACATCGTCCCCTTACAATTAGTCGACCGGTTAATGAAAATAATTTAAAAACGAAATAGCAGTAGGATCGAAACAGCGCTGGCTGCTCGTAATGGTCACAAACACGGACATAAATAACTCCCGGTAATAATTCTAGCCGACCACTTCACCACTTTTATGTACTCAGTTTTAAATAAAGTGCCGGGCCAGTTTGGCAGAACAATGTGTCGTTCAGTAATTATGCCCGGCGATGGTGATGGATGATCGAGGCGCCAGGTGGAGTTTAGAGGAGGCACGTGCTCGGACGTAGGAAGTTCCGAGGGATAATTCAGTTGATCAGAGAGGGAGTACTATGATGAATCTGGAAAATACTCGAAAATGGTACTGATGTTTTAATCATCTGTTTTTCCAGATAAATTTGGAATATGAATAGTAATATCTATCCGTGTCATATTGCCAAATAATTCCATCTACAGCCTTATAGGAAAAATAATTAATATAGACAAAATGGTTACCAAAGAAGTAATTTAGTAATTTACAGAGGCATGTACTTTCCACTTTCTCACACAATGGAAATGTTTTAAATGTGAAGTCAATTTATGTATAATTGATTGCATATTTTATATTACCCAGCACCCCAAGTACTAGTTACATATCCACTAGTTACCAAGAAATTCTTCAATGACGCATTGCATTCTTGTCACTAATTGGATTTCAATAACATTGCCATTCAATACAAGAACATCTAGTACAATAAAGATATTTAAGAAAAATCGTAAACGATGTAATTGCACAAATTGCAAAAAGTTAGGAAGTGTTATTATAAAATATACCCACTCAACGATTTGGTAACGTTGTATTTGCATCATCATCTGAACAATTAGCGCTTTACAATTTATGGAAATATTGGTTTTGTATAAATTTGTTTTAATCATTTCCGTTTATACGTTTTGCTCGTATATATTTAAATATGGACTCGGCTGATTGCATTTCTACATATTCATTGAAATAAAATTTTGGTGTTATAGTTTTTAGGTAATTTAAGTGGTTAAATTACAATTGTATGAGTTAAGGTTAGGTGGTACTTATAAGAATTCTTTTTAAAAGTTGTATAGTTGTTCCCAAAGATCACCTAATTCTGCCTACTGCAATAATTGTCTTCTGCGTAACTCATTCAATTTTTAAGTGGGTTGAATAAATTCAAGTTAAGATAAACGCACACATAAAAATTGTCTTCTTTGTTACTCATTACATTTTTAAGAAGTTTGATTAAATTCAAATAAAAATAAAAGTACCAATGATAATGAATGGAAGGTTAAAATTAATGTATAAAGGCGATTCCATGTCAACTGTCGTGAGGTTGGTGCGTCATAATTTTTTTTTCCCAACCAAAACTATTTCATTCTATTCTAGGTTCGACTACAAGTATTATCCCCAATTTTCAGCCAAAAATATTACTACTAGCGTTTTTTACGGCCAATTTTCGTTTCTTTCGCGTTTTCAGTTTTCGATAACAAATTTTCTGCAATACGTTACCGCAAACACATCGCACGCTGGAAAAATTTCAGAGTACCTATAATCGATGTAAAATTTTCCAAGGAATCCATTCCCGCCCTCAGAATTCCCTTAAATTTTTTCCATTTGCGAGAAATCCCAAAATACCAATTTTTATTAAACTTGGTCTATCGCGCGAGTGGAAATTTTTGGATTTTTTTGGAGGAGCGCAAAATGTTTGGTTTTTAGTGTACTGTGAGGCAATTATAACTTTTCCGTGTGTATTTTGGTTTCAAGTGCCCAAACATGCGAAAAATGGCAATAAATGGACGAAGCAGCCTAAAATGGTGCATTCAGCGTGAAAAAGGAGTGTCAAAAGTGTGGAATATTCGTGTGAATCTCAAGCTCAATTCTCAGCGATGAAGTCAGATCATTTTCATTAAATACCAGACTATCTGGAGGTCCAATATTGGGAGATTCGTTCAAAAATTCAAGAAATATTTTCGATTGCTCGATACTTTGATGTTCGGTTTATATGAACTTTGGACGCTAATATCCAGGAACTATGAAGGTAAATGACGTCAAATGACGAAAAATCAAGTGATTAAGATATAATATGACAACACCAAATATATCCTTTTATGGAGACATGAGGGCCAATCAGCATCTTTTGGACATATGGTACACAGACCAAACATGCAATTTTCGTTTTCTGGGCTACAAACTAAATTAGCAACAAGATCCTTAGATGTCAATTTTGTGCCAGTACTATTTAGAAGGAGTTTGAAATTTTGATGGATTTGACAAATACAAATAGAATGGGTACCATTCGCACCAGGTGCCAAGCATTGTTTACAAGGACAAGAGGTTATCACCAATTCTCTTTGAATAATGATTGGATAATAAAATGCAAACATACAATTTTGGATGACAAATGTGCTGGTCAATATGTAGCGTTTATCTTCAATGACGTGTGGCATCTAGGAGTAATAATGACTTCGGATGAATTGAATCTGGAGGCAGAGCTTTCAGTACTTTCCTTCAATCAAGTGGCTCAAATTAATTCATTCCCAGATCCGCCAGTATGCTTGACTGTTTCGTTTGCTCAATACTCTGCGAAGTGCAGCTCAATGAGATAAAGAAGGCCCCGAACACATTCAGGTTGAGCAGTGCTCAGCACGAAAAAATTGTGAAATATTTTGAGAAATTTATGTCGGGGATGGTCTAAATAGGAAAGCTGTTCATATTAAAGTAATAAAGAAAGTTCCTCCATAAGTTAATGCTTATATTATTTTATGGATCTGCACCTTTATAATAAACCATATTTAGTAGTATTTTTTAATACGTATTTATAATTTAATAAAAGGAAGTGTTCGGTGTTGTCATATTATATCTTAATCACTTGATTTTTCGTCATTTAACCTCATTTAACATCATAGTTTCTGTATATTAGGGTCCAAAGTTCATATAAACCGAACATCAAAGTATCGAGCAATCTAAAATATTTCTTGAATTTTTGAACGAATCTCCCAATATTGGACCTCCAGATGGTCTGGTATTTAATGAAAATGATCTGACTTCATCGCTGAGAATTGAGCTTGAGATTCACACGAATATTCCAGACTTTTGACACTCCTTTTTCAAGCTGAATGCACCATTTTAGGCTGCTTCGTTCATTTTTTGCCATTTTTCGCATGTTTGGGCACTTGAAACCAAAATATACACGGAAAAGTTACAAGTCCCTCAAAGTACACTAACAAATAAACATTTTGCGCTCCTCCAAAAAAATCCAAAAATTTCCACTCGCGCGATAGACCAAGTTTAATAAAAATTAGTATTTTGGGATTTCTCGCAAATGGAAAAAATTTAAGGGAATTCTGAGGGCGGGAATGGATTCCTTGGACAATTTTACATCGATTATAGGTACTCTGAAATTTTTCCAGCGTGCGATGTGTTTGCGGTAACGTTTTGGAGAAAATTTGTCATCGAAAACTGAAAACGCGAAAGAAACGAAAATTGGCCGTAAAAAACGCTAGTAGTAATATTTTTGGCTGAAAATTTGGGATAATACTTGTAGTCGAACCTAGAATAGAATGAAATAGTTTTGGTTGGGAAAAAAAAATATGACGCACCAACCTCACGACAGTTGACATGGAATCGCCCATATTATTCAGCTCGTTACTGAAGTTTTTGTGTGAGTAATTGAATAAGTTAGTAAACTCCTTCTACTTTCTAGTCGTCCCACATATGGAACATCGTACGTCTATTTCGTTTTGATATCAATTCCCCTTACTTTTGATGTGAGTAGTACTCTCCTTGTTTTAATTATTGGAAACTGGTCTTTGAATTAAATTTGTCTCAGAATCGTCGAAGCACACGTATGGCTCACTGCTCCGAAGATAATTTCCTTTCGATATGTCCATAAAGTAAAGTTTTAAGAACAAATGAAACGCAAGAAA
This sequence comes from Cryptocephalus moraei, assembly GCA_946251905.1. Lineage (NCBI taxonomy): Eukaryota > Metazoa > Arthropoda > Insecta > Coleoptera > Chrysomelidae > Cryptocephalus > Cryptocephalus moraei. Next base: position 41,438,890 of record OX276452.1, read on the forward strand.
CAAAAACGGCGTCGGCACCGGAGCATTCCGCCCGCCGGAGTTTGAAAAGTAATTGGGGATTCGGCTCCGGCTTATTTAGCCGCCCGGCAGTAAAACAAATAATGGGTTAGAATTAAACACTATGAAGTCTGGAAGGAAATTAAGTTTATCCATAAATTTGATTTAGCAGTGAAGTGAGTAGGGAAAACTGTAGGTTAGAGCCGGCTCCATTGATGCAATTAAACATGATTTGTACTTTCGGCCGTTTGCACACAATTCCCCGAATGGCGAATGGGCCTTTGGAAGCGGAGGAACAAAGACTCTTATCTGAGCGATTGTTGATTTTAGGGCGCAGGGCCAAAGAGAAGGGCTTACCAATACCCCGAACTCTTATTATTCAACTGGAAGTTCAGACCGCGGACCGTTTATTTTTAGGGTTATTGTTTTATGATTAATAGGAGGAGTGATTTCGAAGTGCGCTAAAAGTACAACTTGGGAGGGCTAATTAACCTCCCGACGGGTATTTCGTTAACGTACTATATATTTTTGAAAATCGCTTAACAATTAATGGGAGACGAAGAAACTACCCCGATTAAAAAACATTATGCCTTTGTTGCATACGGATATTTCGTTTTCTTCTTTTTGTTATTTAAGTGCCTTCTGTCTTCACAGCTTGGCAATCACTACACCTGATTTTAGCTGTATTACGTTTTAAACAAATATTTTGTCAGTCATTCTAACTTTGTCTTATTGAAATTGCAAGAAAATTTTTGCTCTGCTTAAGATTTCATATTCCACCCTCCCAAGGTATGCCTAACATACGTCGATTATCCAATATTTTAAACACACTGGTGTATTCACAGAGGCCACTATTTGTGAGATGTGATATTAAATTTTCTTCTGAGAGGAATGCTGAGATGTCAGTGGTACAGGAAAGACTACATTTTCATGAAATTCCTTGGGGCCTGTTGTGTGTCACTCTTGAATTAATTGTAAGAAATTTCACTTCAAGTAAACTTGCATATGATAAATATGTGTTTTTGTAATTAAATACAACAAGTTTCGGGTTGCACCAACCATCATCAGCCACTATATCTGAGGGAAATAGAGTAGAATGCAATCTTTTATAAAGGTGAAAACACTTATTGAGTTATGTTTTTTGTCTTGAATTCAAGTTCAAGGTGGTGCCTGGTTTCAATGAAGTTCATTTCCAATTCATACTTGTAGTTAATTGGTAAGGGTGTTAAAGGGTGTGTTAACTATTAACTTGGATATTCTACAATCCTTTCTTCAAAGTTTTGAAAAACAGTGGGTGGTTTAATTGATCCATATAAAATTTTCCGAAATTGTTTAGAGATTTGGCTATCTGTAGTAAATAGTTAATGGTTAAATGGCAAATGGCAAAATCCAAATAAAAAATCGTTGCATGGGTAGGTTTTATACAACTAATTTATTAATTATGCAAGCTTCGTTATAATTATATCACTAAAACTTTGTTACACCATTTTGAATTTTAGATCAATCTTCCAAGATTTTGCATATTTTAAACATTTTCTAGTATCCTAGCCTTTTTGAAGGTTTTTGAGAACATCTCTGGTCACAGTTTTAAAACAGTGGCTGATTCATTGTTGTTAGTAGCCAAAAATGTTCAAAATTTGTTTGTAGAAATGCAAAATTATGCCAGATCGTCTTTTCCTAATACAAGGAGAAATTAGATGCAGAACCCAGTCAAAATCCAATGTACGAGTAGGTTAATTGCAATTTATTTATACAGTCTTTTTTTAATTTTTTGATAAATTTTCTGATATTGCTTTTTTCAGACATTTTTTTTTGTTTTCTTGCCCATTTAAATATATTTTTTAGTATCTTTATCCAAAGTTTTCATTGTGGCCTTAAAAATCCAAAAATTTTCAAAACTGTTTACAGAATTTCAAAATCGAGATAATTGACTTTTTTTGGTTGGTATAAGGATTAAATGCACACCCAACGCAAAACCAGATATATGTATAAGTAGATTACGCTTAATTCATCAGTGAAATCCTGATATCTCCTATCTGATTTTCTGGATGAATTCTCTCGAATTTTGATTTTTTTTCTTCCCTCTTTGGTTGCGCTTTGAATTTTTTTATTAACTTAACTCAGTTTTATGGATTTCATAGCTTCGATTTTCCTAATTTTGTTGAGATATTATTTGAGCAGATGTGACATATAAAATGCTATTAATGAACAAGTAGTTTTTCTACTTTACTAAGTACTTTTTCTGTGGTACCCGTCAGCTTACTCTTCTTAAAACGATAATCAATTTTATCATAGGAATATTTGGCATGGCTTTTCATCGCTGCACCTCCGAGTGTGAATTCACCTTCGCCATCAGCTGAGCGTGTGCACTACTCGTCATGACTAGTGTATGAGGACTTAATAGGTGGCAAAGTGGCATCTTGCAAAGGCGGATTGTAGAGAACAGCTGGAGCTTATGCCGTCAACGCCCTAACGTATGCAGAGGAGAGGGTTAAGTCCGTTAGATGTTACCTCTTTGATGTGGAACAAGGGATGAAAACTGGACAGATGCGGTCACCTCATTCGAGACTTACAAACAGAATTATTGCAAGTGACTTAGTACCTACGATTGTCAAGTCTCATTACAATTTCCTTTCTCTATGATTCTCAAACGGCATTGTACAACAACGGCTTTGATATTGCTCATCGTTTATTCATTCGGTTAGTTACTCATACTCGATTTTGTTGTTTTGCTCCGGTGATTCGGAATTACAGTCGAAATGCATAATTACAGGTGGTTTGTTTAAAGAAAGGTAATCGCTACGTTTAGTTTTGAAACAGGTCAGTTTCCTTCATTTTGATGGTTTGTGAAACCCATCACAATATATGAAAGAGTGTATTGACTAGCTATAATCTACTTGGAATCGTAAACAAGTAACATTACCTAATATAAAATTACTATTGTCATAACGAAACACTTTTTCTCTTTTATGAAGCGAGAGGCAATGCCCACAAAAAGTAACCTCTGAAGTTGAACTTCCTCATAGTTTGAAGTGTTCGATCTTATAGATATTCAGCCAGTTAATATTAACCGGTTCAGTTCAATTACATCAGAAGTGGACAGTTGTGACGATTTATAATTAATGCCTTATTAAAACTAACGAATTTTTTTATTACAATTGGCACATCACTTTTCTTCTATTGCAGGTGATCATTGGGCGGCGGCGCAGTTGATTTGGGTAAGTGGTTTATTAACCATTACATCCTTCACGTCGAATAGAACTTTCAGGAATACCTTTCACGTATAACAACAATTGATATGTTCTCATCACATATGTCGTATTAATCGGTAGCAAAATAGGTCAAGTGATGGAGTGTTACTAGGCATAACACCAATTGGTTTTCTATATGCCTATACTGGTACACTCTTTACAAGGTGAATTTAAGAGTTTTTAAGTTAGCGTCTGTAGGTGACCAAGAGCATTTTACCCTCGTTCTTAAAATGTAAGAATATTTATGTAGTGGTACATCTTTTATAGTTTCTCGAATTGAACTCGAATTTAAGCTATAAAAACTCAGTACCTGTGTTGCAGTAATTTTATGTTCGTTTTATCACTCTATTCGATGTCGTGGTTAAGGGTTGTAGAGGAAATTAATTAAAATTGAAGACACCTTCAACTCTCTCTCTCTCGAACGTCTTCGGTCCGTTGGCTGTTGCAATCAAATCGGAGCCGCGCGACATTAATAAAACAAAACCTGTACGTATTTACGGTCGGGGACAGTCGCTATTAATTAAAGAAGCAGTTAAACAGAGGGTTTAAATTACCATCGAATCGCCGTTGCCAGCATTAATGCTGCCCTTCACGCTGACTATTTATATTAAAGAGTGGAAATTAAATCTGAGATATTCAAGGCGAGGCATTAGCGAAAAGGTCCTCTATGGCTGCTACACACGGTCACCGGCGAAGCACGAATGGCAGTAAAAGTGATTTGTGATGTTGGAAAGCCTCCGCATTGCAAATCCTGCTCTATTCTTCTGCTGCTCGGCGGGGATTAGCCGGCACGAACGATTATTATTCCGGACGTTTCGATATTATTATTAAAACAATACCGCAGGTTGACCTGCTAAGGTGAGAATATCGGAGCTCTCTGTGAGAATATTGGACAAATATATTATCGTGGAGCTTAGAGCGAATGATATATGTTGCGATGAAAATGTATTCTCCAACATCTGACTTCATTTATGTTTTAAATTTATATTTGCCAGAAATGAGCTTAGAAGCGGGATTATGACTTTAAATTAGCTAGGATTGCGGTGTAAATAGTCTTCGTTAGCGAATTCACACTAATACATGCTGCGAAGGGTGAAGGTCAATTTTGCAATCACACATAAATATATCTCGAAGGTGAAAGGAAGCCTACGAAATCGCATATAAAATATCTAACGTTATGATTGTACGTAAACATAATTAAAGTTGAGGATTGTGATAAGGAAATAAACTAAACGTATTCATCGAAAGAAAAAAATATTTCATCTGGGACAGATGCCACAGATGATTGGTGAAAGATTCATAGAGCCATAGGCGCTGTAGTAGTATTGTAGTTTATTATGTCAAATATAATCTATCAGTAACTGCCAGTCTGTTGTTAGACTGATTGCTCTGGAATATATTCTACCTCAAAAATTACTGTATCGTTGTTTATAGATTTATTGATTGTAACATTTAGATTAATTCGCCTCTAATTTAAAATGTAAGACGGTGTTGTTCATCTATTCTATCTAAGGTCATACATGAACTTTAAAGTTATATTTGGTTTATATAACTAGTCTTAAAAATTTCTGGAATATTCCCTATACATCCTTCAAGATTTTTGTGAATTTTCTTGGGACAAAACAAATTATTAAGAATTTTTGAAAACCTTCTAGGTCCATCTTGGACTTCTTTGGGGTCATCTATAACTCTTTAAAGGTTTTCAGGGCATAGATCTTTATTGATTTTAGAAATCTTCGTTTGCAATCTGTAGAGTTTGTAACGTTTGAAGCAAGACTATAAATCTTTCCACCTCCAGAAACCATTTAGCTTCATTCAAAATTCCGACAACGAAAAGAGTCCATGTTGAACCATCCTGAGGCGATCTCTGACATTCTAATTTCCATTAAGGCCATCCCCATCTTTCGAAATTTCCAGGAAAATCACTACAATTTTCCTTCTAAATCCTTCAGGTTTTATAATGTTTTAATTGAGTGGGAGACAACTAGTAGTTCTTAAAAGTGTTCTAGAATCATTCTAGATCTATCGGGGCCATGTATTATTTTTCTAGATAATTTTTCAAGTCATTATAGTTGACCTGAAAATTTTCCTTCCTTTTACAGATTTCAGTATTTACCATCTCGAAATTATCTATGAAATCAAAGTTTGTAATTTATAATATCTTTAACAAGAGAAGACAATTTCAAATTTCCAGAAGCCCTATAGATTAATTTCGAACCCTGATCGCGTGAGTTTAGAATCTATCAAGAACTTCCTTCAAGCCACCTTTTATATTCTTGAAGAGATATCTACAAATTCTGAAATTCTCGGGAAATTATGTAAGATCTTCCCTCTAGATTTATCAGACATTATAATGCTTGAAATTAAAACAACATGACTAGTAAATCTGTTGAATTACTTTGAGGCCAGCTAAAAAATTAACGCTGTATAGATTTTCACTAATGGCCAAAATCTAAAATCTAAATTTCAGACTGTAAAATTTGTAACGTTTGGATCAAGGCGAGAAATTTTTGCGTTTCCACAAACCTTCTATATTCATTCAGAACTCGGATAACAGAAGTTTAGAGTCCATTCTGAGCTCTTTTAAAGCACATTAAACCTCATAACTTTTTTCTGAGGACATCCGCATCTTTCAAAATTTTCAGAAAAACCTATGAATTATTCTTTATAATTTCCACAGATTTTGTATTGTTTAACAATAAAAGGAGAAACTTGGCAATTTTTGTAAAATTTTTGATGCCCCCATATATTTTCTGAGGTCATCTGAGATTTTATAAATTATTTTTTAGGACATCTAGATCTCTGGAATCTTCGTTCTACATATTTATAGATTTATAATTTTTTAAATTGAAATGAAAAAACTTGGAATTTCTTTGAGGCGATCCATGAATTTCTTGATTTGTTTGCAAGTCATCTGAATAAAAAGTCTTGGATCCATCCTGAACTTCTGTAAGCGGCCGACGTCTCTACGAAGTGTATTTTGGCCCTTATAGTGACCTTTAACGAATAATTTCAGCCACGAATCGGACTATGGCCAATCGATTCGCCATTTAATTCTACACATTTGACCAAAATTTAAAGGAAATCCATCTTGCGGAACACGTTAAAAATCGAGAAAAATGAGCGGCCGACGTCACTACGAAGTGTATTTTGACCCTTAGTTGGCCCATTAGCAAATAATTTCAGGCACGAATCAAACTATATGGCCAATCGAGTCGCCATTTAATTCTACACATTTGACCAAAATTTAAAGGAAATCCATCTTGCGGAACACATTAATAAATGTGACGTCGGCCGCTCGTTCTTCTCGATTTGTAATGTGTTCCGCAAGATGGAATTCCTTTAAATTTTGGTCGAATGTGTAGAATTGAATGGCGATTCGATTGGCCATAGTCGATTCGTGCCTGAAATTATTTGCTAATGGGCCAACTAAGGGCCAATATACACTTCGTATGTGACGTCGGCCGCTCGTTCTTCTCGATTTGTAATGTGTTCCGCAAGATGGATTTTATTTCAATTGTGGTCAAATGTGTACAATTAAATGGCGACTCGATTGGCCATAGTCCGATTCGTGTCTGAAATTATTCGCTAATGGGCTAACTAAGGGCCAATATACACTTCGTATGTGACGTCGGCAGCTCGTTCTTCTCGATTTGTAATGTGTTCCCTAAGATGGATTTCCTTTCAATTTTGGTCAAATGTGTAGAATTAAATGGCGACTCGATTGGCCATATAGTTTGATTCGTGCCTGAAATTATTTGCTAATGGGCCAACTAAGGGCCAATATACACTTCGTATGTGACGTCGGCCGCTCGTTCTTCTCGATTTGTAATGTGTTCCGCAAGATGGATTTCCTTTAATTTTGGTCAAATGTGTAGAATTAAATGGCGACTCGATTGGCCATAGTCCGATTCGTGCCTGAAATTATTCGCTAATGGGCCAACTAAGGGCTAATATATACACTTCGTATGTGACGTCGGCCGCTCGTTTCTCTCGATTTTTAACGTGTTCCGCAAGATGGATTTCCTTTAAATTTTGGTCAAATGTGTAGAATTCAATGGCGAATCGATTGGCCATAGTCCGATTCGTGCCTGAAATTATTCGCTAATGATCACTATAAGGGCCAATGTACACTTTATATGTGACGTCGGCGGCTCGTTCTTCTGGATTTGTAATCTGTTCCGCAAGATGGATTTCCTTTAATTTTGGTCAAATGTGTAGAATTAAATGGCGACTCGATTGGCCATAGTCCGATTCGTACCTGAAATTATTCGCTAATGGGCCAACTAAGGGCCAATATACACTTCGTATGTGACGTCGGCCGCTCGTTCTTCTCGATTTGTAATGTCTTCCGCAATATGGATTTCCTTTAAATTTTGGTCAAATATGTAGAATTAAATGTATGTAAAGGTGGGAACATTGAGTTTCCAAATTTTTTCTAGATCCATCCTGAGTTCCTTTTCTTTGGTAATAAATTGTATTTCAGCTAGTTTATAACTTTAGATTGTTTGCGTAGTCATCGATCTACTATCTTCAGATTTCTCTTCCTAGTGAGTCGGGAGAAACTAAAATGGGAAATATTGGATTCATCCTTAACTCTTCAGTTTTTTCTGAGGTCGTATTGATCTTCAGAAATTTTCAGAAAAATCTCGAAACATATTTGTTTGTTATTGTAGGTGTTTTAAATTATTACCAGAAAACTTGGAATTTCCAAAGATCTTCTAGACCATTCCTGAAATCCTGTCAGTTTGTCTGAAGTCATGTAGTGAGAAACTTCTTAGTACCGATTCTACGTTCTTCAAAATTTTTGACACTTGAAGCTAAAATGAAGCATTTTCGAGTAACAACAATTGTGTAGATCTATCCTGAGCTCTTTTGAGGCGATATTTTGGCGTTCATCAATATCTTTCGAAAATCTCTGTAATCTTCAGAATAGTTCAGGATGTACAATTCTATATTCATCCCGAGCACTTTCCGCCGCGGCACATGTTTCCCGGACAAGTTGGTGTATCCGTTTCTCGTGAAGTGAATGTTTTGGATCGAGGTTGGGAGCAGATTAAAGCGTAAACCGCGAGTAAGGAAGCACACCCAGGCGGCCAACAACAAACCAAAAAGTCTGAAACGTCCGTCGATCGTGGGCGACCTGGAAAATTTCTCCTCCTCCTCGCGACCGATTCCGCTGAATTAATCCAACAATTAGCAAACAAAAACGGGCGTAACGTTTTCGTGCTGGCAGTTATTGCCTTCAATTTGCAAGTAAGGGCCTCTCGGCATCGGAGAGGTTAGGTGAGGAATGTTAATTAAAAGACTGAGAAGACGACCGACTGATGTCGATCTGATGTTGCTGTCTTCCTCTTCTCTCCCGCTCTCGCTCTCTTCCGTTCCGCATTTCTTCTCCGTACACCCCCCCGCTCCCTTCCGATCGACTAATTACCATCCGAAATGAGGCACGTCATTCCTTGATTTGTCGCCGATTTGGATCTGGCGAGGCGAGATGGACGGAAGGTTCCCACTCTCCATCTCTCCCCCCAAGTAATTAATTGCCTGCATACGCTTTTCCAACTTTAACGCCCTTTCCATTTGGCGGAATTGAAAAACGTCGAAGCTCCGAAGAAATTTCTACTTATTTTTAATGGCTTGTCATTTTATTGAAATTACCAACCGGAAGCAATCGACGTTACGTGGGGAAGTTTTCCAAAAATGTACAACGTGCTCGTGACAGGAAATGTTGCCAATGTTTATGCTCTTCATAATAAAACAGTAATTACAATAAGTATTGCTTTGATTACATCAACTTAAAAAATGGTGAAACATGCACCAATATTTGCAAAATATCCGTCAATATATGTCAAATTGTTGAGAAGATATAACTACTTTTTTGGGGTTATTATAAATTTTTGGATCGTTACATTTTGTAATACAGTGAAACCTCTATATAGCGGATAGTCACGAGAACCACAATTTTGTCCGTTATAAGGAGGTGTCCTCTATTGGGAGGAAAGGATTAAATAAAAAAATATTGATATGTGCACAAATGTAATTCAAAATATGTACTACATTTTCAAATTGCAATATATTTCTTATTGAAAAATTTGTCAATAGTAGTTTGTTTACCAGAAACCACGGAATCATAAGACTACCTCTTTATTCTGAAATATATCTGGAATTCCTGAATAGAATGATTGCAAATTAAACACCAATTTAAAGGATTTATGGATGCAATTATGAAAGGTGTCCGTTATTTAAACTGCTTAGTAAAACGGATTCCAAGAGATGATAATTAAAATTTGAATTCTTATTTAAGAGGTATATTTCTCACACATCTGATTTCAAAGTTATTGTCCGTTGTTAAGAGGTAATTTTATTAACCATTATATAAGAAATGGTAGTTTTTGACTGTCATCCGTGTCCGTTATGTGGAGGGTCAGCTATTGGAAGGTGCTAATATGTATAAATCCCTATTAAGAAATTCGGGAAATATAAAACTGTCCGTTATGTAGAGAAGTCCGCTATTAGGAGGTGTCCGTTATTAGAGGTTTTACTGTATGTACAATCATTAACTATTCGATGTTATTGAGCTAGCCTAATATTGACACCTAATTACTAATGCCTATTAACTATTATTATTATAAATCATTAAATTAACCTTGCCACATTTAACATACGGATTAATTAATAATATAATTCATTTGTAGGTATGTATAAGACACTTCTAATGTTACAAAAAAGTTTATTACCAAATGTTTTTCCACATATTCTCTATCTTAATGGCACATCTTATTTATTAAGTAAATGTTTTAATGACGAAAAGGATCTAACTACGTTATCAGAAGTTATGTTCTGTATTTTGTTTACAACGCATTTTTAAAATCAACAAAAAACGCAAAAACCAGAAATTGTTGTTGAATTTTTTTTCTCTTATATATTATGTTATGGCTGTTTTTATATTCAAAGTAAGGATTACATAATTGTGAAAAAAAATTTTACAGCTATTTGTTTAAGAATTGTTTATAAATAAACGGCTTAGTTTAATATTTTTGAAAATTCTTTTTTTACCATTCTATTGTTTAAGATTAATTATGATTTTTAAAATAAAAACTATTTCTTAAAAAATTTGGTTATAGTTTATAATCGGTTTTTTAATGTTTTTATTATTTAAATAATTAGTTAAGGATTACTTTTGTGTTCAAAAATCATTATAAAAATCTCTTAATAGAATAGGAGAAAAAATTACTACTAAAAATTACAAAAACAACGATATGCAACAAAGTGACGTAACAAAAATTTGTTGTATGAAAAAACTTTTTTTGCTTTAAATATTTTTTTTTCTCACTTTGTTGCATATGGTTCTTTTTGTAATTTTTAGTTGTAATAGAAAAAAAAATTATTGTGACACTCAAAAATGTTTTATAACAAATTGATAACTTAATAAACATTGAAATTATTAAAGGAAAAAATATTTTTTAATGATTTTTGAACACAAAATTACTGCGTAACTAATTATTTAAATAATGAAAACATTATAAAAACGATTATAAACTATAACAAATTTTTTTAAGATATTTTCTTATTTTAAAAAATTAAAAATATAAATATAAGAGATAGAAATCCGGGAGCCGGGACTTTTTTATCGGAAATTTCCTCCTCTTTAAGGATCTTTTTTGCGAATTCCTCCATCTCCTATGGTTTTTGAGTTGTGATCAAAAAATAGAAAGAGCGTTTTTATTTTTCGTTTTTTGTTAATAACAATTGCAATTTTTCTTAGCAGAAAAAATCCTCAAAACCCATTTTTCAGTTTTGCATTCCGCGTCCAATGAGCTATCGCTTATGTTTTTCTGAGCCTTCTAACTATTTTTCGCACCTATTTACAACGTTTCGTTCCATTTTTGTTATAATCAAGCGTATTGCATTCGGAATCTATTGTGTTCCGCCGATGTGGATGTGTGCAACGCGAATCGTTCGCCCCACCTGGGGCGGTATCAGTGCGGCGGACATTCCTTATGATCGTAAACAACCCTGTTCAAAATTTAAACTGTAATCCTCCCCTTATAAATATCCGTGAGCTTTGTCGCTTCACCGCCTAGGGTCTGTCTCCCGGCATAATTACTTAGCTCTGACCGTCGGAACTGCGAAACAACCTCGGCTCCAGGAGGGAAGGTAAAGTATAGGTGGGATGCGGTGGCCACTTGGCCCATAAATATGTGATGGCCGGTAATATCATGTGCCAGCTGGACTAAATTGTTACGAATGGGTGTTCCGAAGAAGGATACGCGAGGTATTAAGGATAAAGTTTTAAAGTAATAGCTGGAGAACTGATCCCGGACGGTGAGGAACTCGTAATGCCGAATGGAATTATGAGTTCAATCATTGCTGATTCTACCGGCGCTATTTTTCACTATTGCACTTGCGACATAAATACTGATCCTTCTATCTACCGTTACTAAATCCGAAATTTCGTTAACATTTAGGAGAAGTTCAATGGTATTATTTTTTTACCCGAAATGTTGGATCCCTCCACTACGAAACATATTTGTAATTATGATTCCTTAATTTTATCTATTGATTTCACAAATATTTTACATAAGAGAAATATATCAATTTACCATGTTTAATAAAATTTTAGCATGTGATTAATATGAAAGTATTAGTGCGTTTCAGGTGATGTTCAGAGATAAATTACTCTTCGTGGGCTTCATTTTGAAAAATGAAACGTCAAAGTGGTGATTTTATAAATCAGGCAACGTTTAAACTCGACCCTTCTCCAAAAAGCTTTGATTTCTAATTGCATATATATGCATTTTTTAACAATAATAATATTAATAGAAAAGTGGTCATAAACAATAATATGAAAAGATACTACATTCAATTGTTTTAACAGAACCAATTTCGCAGGTTATCTAGTACGTTATCTAGTGCCTCATAAATTTATAACATAAATTTTTCCAGGACAATGTCCTGTATGGAACTTAATTAGTACCATCTCGTAACTCAAATCAATACATATCCATAAACTATTAGTTACGATTTACTCCAACAAGTATTTTTAAAATTCACTAGTTTTGGTTAGTTTTCTGCTGAAGTTTTGAAATTATAACCCATAGTTTTGCTCATCTAAAAGTATTTTATCAAATAACTCATAAATCTATTAAAATTAGTTTAATTTCCCCAGGAAGAAGTCTACATGGAACTAATTAGTATTCTCATCTTGTGACAATGTAGTGACTAATTGGTTCATTGATAACATCTATAATGTATTACACAATGTATCTCACAAAATATTAGTCATTTTGACTTGCTTGTAGACGTCTTTTTATAATTGATCAGTTTGGACTGGACTTTTGCTAAAATTGTGAAATTATAACCTCAATAACTCCTTTGGAGGTATATCCTCAAAGACCATAGGTAGCCATTAAATTAGTCCAATTTTATTAGGAAAATGTCCTACAATTGATATATTTCGTGTCATCTTGTAAAAATGAAATCAGTCCTTATATTTTATTAGATATTATCACCTTTTTTGGGAAATTATTTTTATGCGTAAAGAGTTTAAAACAAATTATTATTCAAATTTGTTAATTACATAACAAATCAAACAATATCATACATTTGATTTTGTTTGACATATTCGACATATTTGTCAGGATGTGAAGTAATTTTCACACTTTTTTTATTATTAATTTTTCGTTTCATTCACACAATTCAAAATTTTACCAATTATGCAATCAATTACTCAGCAACAATAAGTCCCAGTTATGTCAACGATGTGGTTTACCTAAAATTACAATTTGATAATCTTTCCATAATTGCAAAGAAACTAATTAGGTGGTTTTTAGAAAATAAGGCGAGTAATTAGTAATTGTAACTTAGTCTAGAAACTTATACAGACCGTTTCTAAAGAGTCGCAGTATAGGATAATCACGAGAGCGAAGGAAAGGCCATATATTTCTCGCAAGTTAAACAGAGAACGCCCTTTTGCGATGTTGCTAGCTCGCGAAACATTACAGTCATCCGCTCCGTACACTGTACCGCACACATCCGAAAGTGTGAAGCGATACACGCGTTGACTTGGACTGCGTGCTCGGTCGGCAACGTTGCAAAACTTCTCTCTCTGTCACGCTAACGAACTACTGCTGGTTTCTCTTTTGCTCTTGTTGGTTTCCCACCAAGCGTTTCTATAGAAAAGCTCCGTATATTTATTGAACTAAATAAGCCACCCAGAGGTTGCCCAGAAAAACTGAACTAAAATGAAGGTGTTTTCAATATCTGAAATTTTGTTATACAAGTCTGGCCCAGTTAATACTGTCCTGGTCTCTAAACATTAGCAAAATTTAGTTAACGGTTGTAGTTTGTGCCTTTGCAAAATTTTTAAAAGAAAAGTATGTAATCTGGAGCTTTGTCGATTTTTTGGCGAATGCTCTCCTAAGCGCATCCATTCTGGTTTCATCATGTAGCCAGGCATTAGGGAAGTGCACGCGTCATAATTTATTAAAAAGCTCGTTCCTCGTGAGATCGAAAAACAAAAAATTCTTCCCAGAAGAAAGACTGTAGCGCGATAGGACGCGTTAAGCCAGCTAGATAATAATTCAGGACATCATTTACATTTTTTATCTGGGTGTATAATTCAGAAGTAACTGCATGGAATCCGGCCGCTACAAAGACATAATTTCCAGTGGTTTACGATTGTCTGCCTAAACGAGAAACAATACATGAATCACTTAGAACTCCCGTGCTCAAGCTTACGGCGGACGCGGCCGTAATAGATGACTACTTTCTGGATTAAAACGGCACATATTATTGAAATATTTTTGTTTCAACCCCTCACAGGACCAGCGGTCGGTCTCGGGGGCTCCGGATTATCGGAGGAACGAAGCTCCGATGCAGAGCTTTTAGTGCCATCGCCGGGAAAAAGGTTCTCGGGGAAGGATACAATGTATGTGTGTTAATTGACAGGCGATAGATTGAATAACAATAATTATACGATTGATTTGTTCAATTCTAATTTTAATTTTGCTAATTCTGGTAAGCAAAGCTAAATGAGACATAAAGTAAGAGAAGCGTCGTTAGTATCGTTATTGCGCATAGCTTAGTACGCTTGCGTGCAACCACACATATACCATGTATTGTTTTGGCGATGATCAGCTCAAGAGATTAACTTTCAGTAAATGGATTTGAAACAAAAATGGTGTATTTTAATTGGTTTGTTAGAAAATTCAGATGAAGTGTGAGAAGAAGTTGCTAATTTCTTGCATAAAATGAGAATTTTCGAAATAATCTTTTGGGAAGAATTATTTTATAAAAGTTGTCCAGTTTTATTAACTTTTTTTTAAAACGTGAAAACACGCAAAACTCTACTGAAATGATGGGTCACATAATTTGATCTTTGCCAAAGACACACCTAATGCATACTTGCATATCAATTAATTTTTAAATTATTTCCAAATGTTGTAGAAATTTTCTTTGAAATAAATTTCAGAAATATGAAAATGTCAAAATGGGTAAATCAACTGATATTGAATTGAAAGTAATATATTCCTTGCTATTATTTTACCTACTTAGTTCCACAGTACTAAGTAGGTGAGTACTAAGCACTTTTTACTAGAAGGGTAAAAACGTGGCGTTAAAAAATTTGAGAAGAGATATTACATGAGATATTACAAATTAAATTAAAGGAATATGTACCTTAAAATTGATAAGGAAATTATATTTATTCTCTATAATAGTTAGTCATCATCGAGAATGCTTAGTTGTAACGTTTTAGTTTTTATGAATGACAGAATGACGTAATAATTAATTTAAAAGGGACAGTGATATTTAGTTTAGTGTGTGAGCTAACTGGAATTTATATAATAATTGCACGTATAAAGTAGGAAAAAATATTATTTTCTTATATAGTATAGTTTTTTGTTTATTGTAAATATATGTAACAAATTTCGGTAAACAAACCGGACTTGCAACCGTCGAAACTGAAAGTGTACGCCTTGGAGAATTGACATGTCAAGCCGACATTGACCGGGCCTCGGTCATTTCCGTTACGAGTTGTTTGCATTATATATCCGGTCGTATGAGCGTGTCCAACCCCATAAAATAAAAGGAAATACGATGGTGTTGTCGCTGAACTACCAACTTACCGATATTGCTGCAGGACATAGCATCCTATCTACTGATTTTGTCCGACGTATCAACATCTAATCCACCTATTTATGTTGAAAGTTACATGAGCTCCGGTAAGTCTTTGTTGTTTTATCGAATAAAATGTCGGGTTTATTGCTTCAAATGCAGGGTGTATTTTTGAGCGTATGAACGACGCTTAAGTTATTGGGACGGGGAAATATGTGGAAAATCGGCCGGGAGATAAGGTCTTTCTGATTTGTGGGACGTGTGAGACTCGGAACGGATGGTCGGGACCGACTTACGTTCTGTATGAGTCTCGGGGAACTTTTAGTAAATTGGAGAGTAAATCTGTGATTTGGGTTGGTTTGTTGGCGTCAACTACACCTAGAATTCCTTCGAGCCCACGAGACTATTGTGATTCGATGGGATTGTTTTGCGGTGTATTCACTCAAGACGAAAAACTGTGTTATGACACCTCCGTTATGTGAATTTGGAACTTGTTACTGCAAAGTTCATCCAGTGGGTAATAATACGTATTTCACAATCATTATTCCTGAGATGGTATAACAGAATTGATGTGTAGGTACCTAAATTTAAGATTCGTTTTAGGTACTAAAAATAACAATATCCCAGTCAGGTTTTGAAAATTGCCCAAAAAAAGGAAAATGTTGATGTAATTGGTGTGTCTCTATATAAAAATCAAATGACATGTTTTTTACGGTTTTTTTTTAGCTTCTGGCGCCTCAATATTAAAATTTATTATTGAACTGATAACATCATCAAATTCTACCACAACAATGCATCAAAACCTGATATTATATGTATTTAAATTTAATATAAATAAAATCACAATTCATATTCACTAATAATACTAAGAAAATTAATTGTCAAAAAATCTAAAACCACGTCTCTATATTTTTTCTCATTTTTTTTTTTAAATTTGACGAATGTATTACATTCGAGGTGTGTTTTGTAGTGAAAATTACTTATTCTTAGCCATTTCGGTAGGTCCCTTCTGTTAAGCAGTAGCACCAAATTGCTAACTCATTATTTGTTGAAATTTGTCTGAAATTTATTTGAAAATTATAAATTTAGTTTAGTGTCAGCAAGAGAAAAATTTGAAAATTACCTATTTCATCATACTGAATTCCCCAAAGAAAGAAATGTGGTTCGTTTACTTGGATTGCTTAATGAGCGCTTTTTATTATTTTCAGTTTCCAGTATCAAGTGCTTTAATCATAATTAAAAATGTAGCCATTACTAATTCTGTGTTGCCCAGATTTCATAAATAATTCTTAAGGTAACTCATATTTACTCTATTTACATATTTAACATTATTTTACAAATGAATGAATTTATGTATTTTCATTATGAATTATGCTTATAATCTTTACGATATTTATTTTTGATTATTTTAAAATAAATTAATCATTTCTTATAGATAGAGTTTAGTTTAATAAAGTTTAGTAATATTAAAACACATTACTCATTTATTTCTACATTCTAAAAAATGGGAAAGAGATTCCCAGAGATTATTCCACGTATGAAATAATTTTCAAATATTTATTTGGAAATAATGTAACGTCCTTCAATTGAATCAGTTATTTGAAGGGGCGGCGGTGGTCGTGTGGTTTAGGCGCTGGCTTTGAGTCAGGCGATCACTGTCGTCGTGGGTTCGAATCCCACGTAATCCATGGATGTTGTGATTGTTGCGGGAAGTGTGTAAAATGTATCCAAAATCCCGTTCCTATTCACGCCGGTAACCAGGCCGGATAGGATCGGATATCCTGTAGGAGGGCGGGACTAGGATACACACACCCTGAGTCGGTAGAGCACGGAGTGGATCAACTGGGGTGAGAGCCTTAAGGGGGTACAACCGTGCTCGAGGACCGTGGTTCGGAGCCCCCACGTTAAACTGTAGGTCCCGTCCAAATTGGCCACAGCAGCGAAAAAGAGACGTTAACTTAAAAAGACAAGACAAGACAAGTTATTTGATGATTTTTAAATAATTTCCAAAATACTTTACATTTTATTTATTTATCCATTATTTTTTTTTTCATTTTAGACTAATTAATGGTTTGTTAATTGTATTAATAAAATGGTTTTCTAATCAAAGGACAAACGAAGATTTAAATTGCATTAAAATAAGTGAAAATTTTGCAGATTTTGTGCTGTTTACTACTTACCTGCATATTTCGATGTTATTTTGTGCATCTTTTCTATCTTTGCTTATTACAGTTATGGAAGCAATGTGCATTACTGAATCGGAAAAATGGTAATTTTAGCTTTATTTCTGTTGCTTTTTGCTCCTACGTCCCAATTCGTTAATATAAGTCAATTGCAACTTAACACATAACATTTGCATAAAGATAAATCTATTCCCTCGCCGTCCGTTGACCTCATGATTTCCAAAAGAACGAGACGAAGGGGTAAGGGCCCTCCTCCTCTTCTTTCTCTTTGCCACCCTCTCCGGTTGATGGCGCAGTGCCATATTTCCACTGACCTCTGTAACTGATGTCTTTAATCGAAACCTGCCGTCACAAATCAAGCAAACCTTTGACAGTGTCATTAAGAATGGCCGCCTGTCAGCCATACTTCACGTCCGCCAGACTTATCGGCTGGTATCAGTAGCTCTCGAGCTTTTATGGGGACGCAGGACCGGATAACGAGATTAGTCTTGAGGGTCCGGAGCGTGAACACTTTTTATTCATTCGACGTTGGAGGACATACCTAAATGTACGTTTAATTTTAATAAAATCTGTAATACTTTTCAAGTGTTGTTTTAAATTGGTGTAATTCGATGGGAAGTATCAAAGCTCACTTTTACCGATTCCACTGATTACACAGTTACGATTTTATTGAGGATAAATCAATATTTGCTATAAACCTCCAGTAGTTTCCCAAATGTGGGGTTTATTCAGATTTGTATTTTATTGCGGCGCAAATAGAATCAGTCCCCTCTTTCTGCGCTATTAAGTCCGATTCTGGCCGAAAGAAAATGTAGCTAAGAAATCATGGGCATAAGTGATAGCTGGAAAAGCAGTAAATTTCCGTATTTCGGACGGGCAAATGATTTTCTCCGTGATGGACGAGAAAATTCGAGCCAGAATGGAGCGCCAGCGGCCCACTTTTCGTCTTGGGGTTGCCTCTCACGATAACTAGGCAGTTCATATATTTGATACATGAAATGTGACGCTTTTAAACAGTTACTTTTGTAAGTAACTTTTGTTACAGTTGTTTTGTTCCGGAAAAGTATGGAAAAATGGTTTTTATTTCCCGTTTATATGTAGTTACTAATAAGAGTCCTAATAACAATTATTGTTTTAAACGATTTTGTTCGAGGACCTTCGATGGTAATGTAAATGGTATAATTCTTAAAGGTAATGTAACAAAGACACCTATTTAAGTTTTAAGTTAGTTCAATTAGTAACCTGACTAGAAACCTAGTGTATTTAAAGCAGTACTAAAAATTTATTTTTAGAAATATTTTACAGGCCATTTGATATCACCTAAAGGTGTAGATCAAAATACTTTTATTTTTCCTAAAGTGTATACTAAAATTTATTTTGATTCTCTTCCAAATTGAATCAAAAATACTCTTCTAATTTAAGGAATTCCAGGACATTTTGTGAACAGTTGACAACACTGCAAAATCAACCTTATCAATTGAAACCTACAAAATTATTTTAATTGGTAAAAGTAACTCTATTCGTTTTCGATTTCTAATTAGAATTAGAGTTTTAATTCTTTCATCCATGGTGATCTTATGCATATTTTTACATCGAGCCAAATCTTGAAAATCAATACACATTGTTATATTTGCGTATATTTTCCTTAAACTACGGTGCACTTATTTAAGATTCTGAATGACTTGCTACCAATAGAAACAAAACAAGAACACGTAAGATTTTTCTATTGGTACGATCTACTCCCTCCCCAACTCAGTCGATATTTCTGAGCAGCTCAATAGCTTCGAAAAGTTGGCGGCGACCCTGCAGACCGGCCCGTTCCAGATAAGCCCATTCATAATGCGCGGAAGTCCATATTTTATGATATACTAGAACCAGCGGTAGTAAATCAAGTTAAAATACGAGTCCGGGGCATCGCTTTTAAAAGTGATGACCAGTAAAGTTTACACTTTGAGGTTACGACCGTTGATGGCCAATAATTCAACACACACGTCTGCCAACTTCATTATTAATCGGTGATTTATTGGGATGTTACACACGACTTAAAAGTTACTCGGCATAACTGCTGTCTGAACACCGCTCGTATAAGGGCGTTTCAATGTCTCCTCTAATGTAATTTGATGGTGGAAATAGATAGGCGGAAAGTTTTTTTTTATGGGATCTGACCCCTACTAAAGCATTCCAACGTGGGAGTTTTTCGAAGAGGACGCCAAGTGCAACAAGCACAACACAAATTCGATAAATTATATCAAATTATCCAACATGTTTTGTGTTAATGATTCCGTGCATGAAATTCGATTTCTTATTAATAGACTGAGTATTGCAACAGGTTACATACGACTATCAGATAATATTGTGTTATATACTCTCTATTTGATGCATAGGACTCGATTAGATTATATTAATTTAATGGAGTCACTTGAAACTGTGATAAAACTCGACAACATAAAATCGTGATTAAAAATAGCGATCCGAGCGTCTACGAAGGAAGGGTGAATAAATGGTGGGTAACAGTTAAACTGATAACTAATGATGCTACGGAGCAACAATTGAAAATCCAGCAGCATCATTTGTCAGGAATATAAAGTGTTAAAAATGGGGTTGCCTACTGGCAGCTATAAGTCCCTTGAAGGGTGCGAGATGTCTAATTGTTTCACTTGATCGTCGTTTTTAGATCAAATGTTCTACCATTTAACCCCTGTCCGGCATTTGTCACTGTCTCGGATCGCGTTTCTTACGGAATTGCCGTAATTTTCTAATGATATATGCTTTCCATTACATAAATCTTTATATCTCGCGAGGAATTTATTGGTAGCGGAGGTGACGCTCTGTGCAGCGAGGAAAATTTTTTTTTTGGATCACCGACGACCAGTGAAAAGGGTTAAAATTTTTCTAAACCAATATTGCTTTGTGTAACGTTCGGTTTAATCGGTAGAGCAAGTGTTCTTGATGTGGAAGCTAAATATCTATCCTTATCATGAGCGTCTATAAACAGCATTAAAGCTTTATGCGCATCAGGTTTGTCTAGCAAGAGCAAGCGGAAAAGATATGTTAAAAATAGATTATCTACAATTGCCCGGTCAGATATGGTGACAATGTCAATGATAATAGCGAAGGAGTAAATGGTCGAGTGTCTAGAAGTAATATGAAGCTGTTAACTTCCAACGCACTAAATTTCATGTGAAGAAAACATTAAGTCTAATAAGATTATAAGTAAATTAAGTATTGATTCAGTGATACCAATAATCAATTTTTATATCTCTTCGACAAAATTAACGCACCACACAATTAAACTTGTATAATTACAATACCGAAATTAATATTGCAATAACATTTTTATAGAAGCTAATAATTAGGTACTGTCTAGTAGCTAGTAAATGAAATTAACAAATCAGGGCGTTATCTCTAATAATTTTTTATTAAAGAAATTTTTTTCTTGAAAACAGTGCAAACTTGCAAACAGAAAACAAACGAAAACAATAGAATTTTCAGACGTAGAGCTGTTCTAATATCGTGTATGTCCTCCTCTACTCCTAATTACTGCTTCCATGCGTCTTGACATACTGGAGATCAAATTTTGAACGACTTCTTGAGGAATATTTTCTCATTCCTGCATTGCTGCATCTACCAGTTGATTGCGGTTGGCAAGTGGAGGTGTACGACGTCGAATCCTTTTTTTTTTAATATCGTCCCATAGATGCTCTATTGGGTTCATGTCGGGACTCTTGGCTGGCCATTCCAAGAACGGAATAGCTATAGCATTTAAGTAGCGAATAACCTGCCCAGCCACATGAGGACGAGCATTATCCTGCATAAACAAGAAATTCGGTCCCACAATAGAAACAAATGGCATTACATGGTCAACAACAATATGTTCCAGATAATAATCCGCATTCATTGACCTACCACGTATGGGGACCAATTCTGTGCGGCCATCGAAACAGATGCTTCCCCAAATCATTACAGAGCCACCACCAAACGGAACTCTTGGAGAGATATTGCAACTTGCAAATCTCTCTCCTGGCCTTCTCCAGACACGCTCACGTCCATCAAAAGATTTAAGGCTGATTCTCGTTTCATCTGAGAACAAAACCATCTTCCAATCATTACGAGTCCAATCATGATGTTGTCTCACAAAACGCAACCTTTGAATTTTGTGCTCTCTGGTGAGCAGGAGTTTCTTGGCCGGTTTTCTGCTGTCTAATCCAGCTTCATTTAAGCGCCTTCTAATCGTTCGGGAAGATACAAGAAGATTGCGAGCAGCTACGAGTTCATTTTGTAAGATGGTACTAGTCGTTGTCCTGTTTTTTAGAGCGGATTGTCTAAGAAAACGTTCATCTATTGGATTAGTACACCGTTTTCGCCCTTATCCCGGCCTTCGTAAATGAGAACCTGTCTCGTTAAATCGTCTAACCATGCGACTTATGCTGGAATGGTTTCTTCCTATCACATTAGCAACATGACTCATCGAATATCCCTCATTCAGCAAAATTGATGCTCTTACTACTTCTTCCACTGACAAATTTGTTCTGCGATTCATTATTAAACTGAAGAACACTCGCACTTACGCTATCAATAACAAAAAACCTTGGTGGCTCAAAACAATTAGTCTTAATAAGCGACAATTTCTGATCAGATTTTAAATCTATTTTCATCGAAAATGCTTTTCTTTGCTATTACACCTTTAAATCAAAACCCATGTTGACAACATTTACTTGAACTGTAGAAGTATATCCAGAGCCTACTTGTAAGATTGCTAAACAACTGAAATACATCATTATTTTGGAATAACACAAAATATATATGGTGGTGCTTTAATTTTGTCCAGGAGTTTATATTGCTAATTTCAATTATGTCTCGCCGCCATTACCAGACCACAATTTCTCTACGAGAGTCTTCTCCTTCGAATAGATCCGAACCCGTCGCGGTAATCCCACATTAAATAATCGTAATTCGTCGGAACGGGTCTCTAAAATGAGCAAACTAAATTTTCTCGATAAAATTCCGACCATGTAAAATTACCCTGTGTTGTTTTTTCTTCGCGTTTTGCCGGTATGTGAGACACACAGAGAGTATAGCAGTTAGCATATAGCCTGCGCTTTGCATATTATACCAAGTAAGACTGATCTCATTCTGCGGCGTCAGATAACTGTGTTTTATGTTAATGACTATAAGCAAGCTTTTAAGAGTAAAAAGTGTTGAACGGTTCAGTAGCGTTGCGAGTAAGTAAACGTGTGGTATCGACAGATTTTGGTGACACAATTGGAATGTATTCAAAATAATAGTTCTGGGAAGTTGTGAGAGATTAAATAGATAGTTATTTAAACGTGAAACTATTAAAAAGATTATTAAAAAAAATATAATTCCCAATATGATATACTATATATATATACAGGCGGAGATCCTACAGCCTCTGTCTTTTCCCGCATTTTGATCTCCAAACCTCTGTATTCCTACAGTCCTCTTCGTCTATTGCTCTATCTTCCTTCATTTGTGTTACACCAGAAATCCAAGTTTTACGTGGTCTTCCTATTCGTCTTCTACATTTGGGACTGTAATTCAAGGCAATTTTTGGCCACCTTTCTTCCTCCATCCTCATTACGTGGCCATGCCATAGTAACTGCTTTGTCTCTATCATGTATGTAGTTGTGAATATTCTTCTTGTTCGGATCCTGATTTCTGCATTCGTGACATGTTGTAATCTTGATATTCTAGCCGATCTTCTTAAAAAGGCCATTTCAGTCGTTTGTATTTTCTTTTTATCTGCCTCAGTCAATGCCCAGCACTCTGAGCCATATGTTAATATCGGCTCTACTATGGCTCTGTACATGGTTATTTTTGTTTTTAATTTAAGTCCTGTTGACGATAGTAGTGAGTTCATTATACGGGTGGCCTTGTTACCTTGCTCTACTCTGTATTTTTGATACTCTTCTTCCAGTTTTCAAAATATGAAATCTGAGTCTTCTTCATCACAATTTACAACAACTTGATCAT
The DNA here is from genome assembly GCA_946251905.1 of Cryptocephalus moraei. Lineage (NCBI taxonomy): Eukaryota > Metazoa > Arthropoda > Insecta > Coleoptera > Chrysomelidae > Cryptocephalus > Cryptocephalus moraei. The sequence goes on from OX276452.1 coordinate 41,462,432, forward strand.
CGCCAAATCGGCCGAATATGGTAACAGTAAATCAGACAACCCCAAAACTGGAAAGATGCTGAAGTGATCACAATCTACGAATAATTAAAGCGGTTAAATAATTAGAAGAGGTGGATTGGTTACAAGCTTCTGGCAACTACAATAAAGGCCTAAGCAATAAAGGTAGCTTATAGAGTCGATTCAATTTAAGAAGAACCGTGGCCTTGAGTTTCACGGAGAGTATTCCGTCGGCTATGTTCGATTTCCATAGTTTCATGTAATTCACCCTCCCACCACTGCTTATACACGAATTACATGAAACTATGGAAATCGAACATAGCCGACGGAATATATCTCTTCTTGAAACTCAATGACATGGTCCTTCTTAAAGTGAATGGAAACGTTCACCACCTAATACAGAGGGTGATCATAATTTCAACATGTCTGTAACAGAATCTACTACTATTAGTTTTCACATGACTTTTGATATCTGTGGAGTCCATAATTGACTCTTTCATCCATGTGTGATTTTTTCTCTGTCTTTTTCCAAGGGAACTTAAAAATCCATTACGATATTACTACTAGGGAATTTCAATTTACTTGTATCTACCATGGGTATACGAGGATTACCCTTGAAGTAGAATAGGTAGAACATGACTTTCACTTTTCTGAGGACCTTATGTCTTGTTTAGAGTATAAAAATTGTTGGGTCAGAATAGATTTTGATCTCGTTTAGTACTGTACTGATTTACTGTACTAGTTAAAATTAGTACTGATCAACTCGGAAAACACTCTCGCCTGATGTGTACCACCTCACGTTGTAACAGGTGATTTTCGTTATCTTGCTTGTATACTGTATCTTGGTGGATACTCTCTGTATATTACAAAATATGATTTGTTTAAATATCGGTTTCAGTACAGTTAATGGTGTAGTTTGTGCCTGATGGTGACGACACCGGTCACCGTAATAAATCCAGGAAAAAATAATCTGTATTAACTTACTCAATAAATTTTGTCACATTTATCCAATTAAAAGACAGTGCTCTAGCCGTTTTAGGTTAGTGCCGCGCCCTTCATCTCCCAGCTCCCATATCGAAACGCAAACTTCCCGATAAACTTCCAGGCCGGCTGCAATTACTAATGATTTGTTTTCGGATTTGCATTCGTACGTCTTCTCCTGTCGATAACCGTAATTTTTGTTCCCGAATGACGGTACCATTTACATATTAAACGTATTCGCGGGTAAGCATGTCAGTCGTCGCTTCCACTACTCCTGATAAGTACCTTTCAGAGATATGTATCGGAGTACGTAATAAACGGTAACGGTGGCCGCGTGAAATCTTTATGGGCACGTCTTCAGCCTGTCAATCTTTTCGATCTTTCGCTCGATTAACGTCTTAGTTTGCAAACAGGTGCCCGTATTAATTAAATTGAAATAATGAGTGAAATACTAGTTTAAATATTTACATCATATTGTATCCTTCCTTATGACTAGGATCATTTTTGGATAATTGTGTTCTCTAGGAGGGAATGAGAAATAATGTAAAGTGCACCGGGGTAAGCAAAACCGCAAAGTCTCCTAGTTAATCGTTATCTTTCATTATTTTAGAAAATTACACAAAAATAATTTTAATTCATATTTGCATATTTCCAGAGTTTTGGTGGTAAAATACCAACGTTTTCAATTTTTCCTATTAAAAACTTAATTAGAATAAACAGGCTGACTGGAGAATAAATAGACTTTTATTCTTCAAAAGATAACTTCTTTGTTATCAGAAGTGGGATAAGGTAGAAATAAGTGATAACGATTTATAATTAGCCTGTCTTGAGGTGCGGTCCATTGGAATGATGATATCGAGTGAATCAATCCATCCAATTTTACTGCGAGTCATGGTTGTTTTTCTGTAATTTTATCAATGTAATATTTAAATGATGTTTTGGAAGGTAATTTCATCACTACCTAATTGCCAACTTCTATAGTTTTTGTATAATTGGTAATATTTTTCATAAATCGCCTTCATCTCCTTCAAAATCTTTAATCTCTTCTCGTAAATATGAATCTTCAGAGAGATCATTCACAAAATCTCATACTTTTTACTACTTTTTAAAGCCACATTGTTTTTACGTTGCCAGCAATATTGTATTCCACTAAATGGGGCAATATTGCTGGCCTTCCCATTGTTTTCTCTTAACTGTGCTCTGTCCCTTAATATATCTACAGATTCTTAATATAATAGTTCTACGGACTGACTTTATTTATCACACTGAACTAACATACAAAGAATTTCGAAAAGATAGTTTCTACAAAAAAGGAAAAATGTAGGATAATTGAAACTCAAATTTTACAGCACTAGATATTACTCAATTAGAACCTTCTTTTACTAATTGATATAAATCAGTCACCAGGTTATTTGTTTTCGTTCAACTTACCCAGAAAATCAATTGTAGTTTTGGAACATCTAGTAGAAGGTCTATTATAGGAAAGAAAATTGATACCTTTAACTAAGTACGGTTATAAAAAATTACCTCTAACAGGAGGAAGTTTGATAGCTCAACTACCAGTATGGTATAGGTTACAATTACACGGTGTACAAAAGAAGTAATGGTGTGATAATTAGACTATCACTCTATATCAGGAGTTCTTCCTTCCTTTCAGATAGTAGAGCTTGGTCAATTTCTTGGGATTAATTATGAAAACCTATGAAAGTTAAGTTTTCAATTTCACTGAAGTCTATTCCAAAGTGAATTTTAGTCCTTCTCGATCCCATCTTCTGTAACAATTCCATGAAGAAATAAGATAGACGATAGCCTCAACGGTTTCCAACTTGTAGCCCTTCTTGTCTATTTTGACGTGCATTATTAACTTTGTCATTTATTTATTCCAAATAATTAATTTACACGATTAAACGATTGCAATGAATTTTCGCAATTATTGTCTTAAATTATAGTCAACGAGCACACCTAACTACTAGGTATAGGTAAAGTGGTTAATTTTTAGTAGTATGGAAATATGGAATTTAATTTAATTTGAGTCCCCTAGATACTTAAGTCCATCTTAAACAATTTGAAATATTTGCAATAAATTAAGCAAGCCATTTTTAATGATGTAACTCCTTTGGGTTTTCCAAGTGGCTCTGTGTTACAAGAGGTAAAATTTCTTTAGGGAGTTTCAATACACGTACCACTTCAAAATTATAATTAAACTTGAATATGTTTCAAACGGCGGCGATCAACTCGTAAGAAATTTTAATCCTCAACCCTAAGATCGGTCAATTGGTAAGCGAACCGGCAGATAAATTTTTAAAGGGTAGTTTTATTGATAGTAAAGAAGTATTTCGGATATTTGTTGAAACAAAGAATGTGATATAAGGGGGTGGTTTGTTACGTTCCAACTAAACGGTGACGATGGATCGCACCGAGATAGTTGTGGATTTTATTAAGAGTCAACGCGGCAAAGACTTGCTTGTTGTTAATGATCGTATGCGTTTCATGACCCTATAGGGTCGGGTTCCGCAGGGTTTTCCTTGCCCTCTCGCAAGGAATACGATAATCCCCCTTTTGGAACTTTTCAGGTAGTTCTAACCCTTACGAGTCGACAGATCTAGAGAACCATATTCTTACGAGTTGACCAACCTCGTGAAGGTCAAATGCGGACCGGGGATTAATTCTTACGAGTTGACCCTTGGCCCGTTTCAAATAGGCACAATACACTGTATGTACATTTTGTAATTGTTGGAATGGTTTAGAACGTGGAGATTATATAAGTGATAAGAAAATATAATTTTGTATTGAAGATCCAGCCAGGAGAGGGTTGAGATGGATTGATTAAGAATTTTTCAAAATTCCCTTTAAAATTCTTGTGAGCATCGTGATAAATAGAAATTAAAATAGTTTTAATCGAAGAAAAGGCTATTAACTTTTCAATGCGGACGACACGCTAAAGCTGACATTTAAGGGAAACACCGTGAAACAAAGCACGCTCTCCAACCCTTTTCTCAACTTAACCGTGACACAATCGACGTTTCAATCACAGACGACGGCGTCGACGACGACGACGACGACGTGTAGAGATATAACGGCGGGCAACAAAGTTATCCCGTTTCAAAAAACGCACTTCCTACTTCGAAACGCTTTTAATAAACCCGTCGTCCGAAAATTGACAGCGCGCCTCGTCGGTCCATCCTTCGGAACAATGTGTCCTTCCTATCTGCCGGGGCCTCCTCTCGCTGTCACCGCGGGTAGAAGTAGCTTGAGGTGACAGCACGTCACATCTGTTTTCTATATACCGACGGAGCTTTGCGGTATCTCCTCTACGCTCTTACGGACCGGTCACTACAAAGGACCTCGACGGATCCTTTGTATGTCCTGCCAGCCCGACGACGACTCCATTGTTTCACTCTCCTGTCTTGTCTCCACATAACACTATTAATTAATTATAGTCGAGTCTTAAACAATTCCTGACACAAACACTGCTTGTCACTCTCTCTCGCTCTCGAGGAAGAGAAGTGGCCCGGGGAGGTGTGCCCGAGGGTGGGTGCTTCTTGGACAAACGCGGCTTCGCGGTGCCGATATACAACTAACGGGAGATAGTTTAGCAGATAACGTTCCCTAAATTACACGTAAATATAATGAGATGCAAACAAAATAAACGTCGTAAATAAATAAAAAAAATTGTTTTTCTTCTTTAATTTTTTAAACAATCTTAAAATTGCTTTTTATCATATTCAACAATTGACATCGATAGAGAAAATGTTTCTCTAAGGCACCATGATCTTAGAATCGCTTTTTTTTATTTGTGCGTAGATGGTTATTGCAAAAAAATTGCAAAATTATAAACAAATTGAATTTTGCAATAAACTATTTGATGAATCGATCTGAAATTTTTACCACATATATATAGTGCTTACACTATAATCCCCGAATTTTTACAAAATAACAAAGCCGCAGGTTCAATTTCGAAATAACAATTGTTAAACAAAGAATTTGTCGATTTTGACTTTATATACCATTTTTCTCAACAACAAATGAAGATATCGAAGTCGGTTTAGAATCACTTTAAAGGTCTTTTAATTCCCTAGAAGTTGGTGAGCCCGTTTTACCCAAAGGTAACTTAGTTTTTAATTGAGAACAAAAAGAGTAAAAAAAGTGCACTTTTTGACGTTTAATTGTTAATTACAATGGCTATTGTTCATAGTCTCGTGGGGTCTTCCTATACGTTTCGTTTCTGTTATAGGCCTATATTACCTAAAAATCCGAGTCTCCTGCTAGAGGATTCGATGTCATGGCGAAATTCCTAATTGATTGTCCTATAAGTCTCATCACAAATTAAGAATCTTCCAATTTTTTTCCTATTTGAAGAAAACAGGATTTATTAGATTTTGACTCTGGGTTCATTATTTTATATTATTATCCCAGTTTTCCTTGAATGTTCCAATGTTTCGAGAATTTCGTGGGTCTGTCAGACTTAATTTTGTTTCTTGATTGATTACAGAAAGTGGAACACCAAAGTACTCTAAAATTTGGTGGTCACATATTGGTACTTGGTTGCTATAACGCCAAGACAGAAATGGTGAACCCCTCTAACAACTTTTAAACCAAATATAAAAATAATGCTATTTTCTGGTTTCTACGATCTGAATCTATTAATAATTACATTAAAATTAAGTAAATTTAAATGTTGAAACAAAAAATTATACCTGAAAAGTAATTCCTCTGGAAATGAGCTTCTAAACGACGTTTCACGGGGCACAATTTTACATTAACTAGAAATGAGTTGCAGTTGGCTGCCCTCCTCCTAGATAAATTGAAGTAAAAACAACGTTACCACTTGACAACAATTTTAAGTTCAATAAAGCGTAACTGCACCTAAATAAAATCCAACATCTCCTTGGTTAATATACAAAATATAATACAAACTCATCAACCTTCCACACATTCGTTATTCAATTAATTTCTAAATTTTTGCTTGTAATGAGAACCTCGCCTCTCGAGTAATTCCATTGCCGCCAGTTTTGATTAGCGCAATAAGAAACGTCGTTTGGTTGCAGAGGAACGTCTTACTTGGTGAAAATCCTCGCCAAAGCAGGATGCGCCACACGAGACCACTAGTGATAATAATTATTAGACTTGCACGTAGAAATGGATCCAATTTTCTTTCAGCAGCTGCACACTGAACGCAAGGGTCGAGAGAAACGTCGACAGGAGCTTTCGAAACACGTAGAGGGGACAGAACACGTAGTAACCTAAGTAAGTAAATGTATCAAGTAGTCTTTAGTGTATGGTAAAAGTAAGTAGAGCATGTGACGAACGAAATAAATTAATGGAGTGTTTCGTTTAAGAGTTATTTTTATATTATAACGTTCATTTGCTTACTTCCTTTACCTTCTTTTAACTTTGGAGAAACTGGGTTTAAACACTAATCGAGGAATCGCCAGTTAATCGGAATTACTTAAATATAGCTTCGTTATATAGATTTTGTAGTATTTCCATTACTGAAAAACCCATTCCGTTCCGACTTAAGAAGCCCCATTCATTCCGCTGCGAACTGCAATAAAATCCCACAAAACACAGCGTTTCCTTATGTAAGAAAATAACAGTAATAGCAAGTGTCAACAAGACCGAACTAATAATCAAGATGGCGCATTACAATCAAGCTGAGCATTAATAACGGCGCACTTTAACGTTAATTTCCAGTACTCGCAATAAAATGACACGACACATAACCGGAACGAGTACTAACGTCGAGTTTACGATGGCAGTTTTGCAAGGAAATGCAGCTCGAAAAGTGCGGAAATTAGCAAAATTGGCGCGGAGGATAAAAAGGGGTCGAGTTAATCAAGGAATGGGGAAGGGTTGGTGTCTGTGAACGAGGGAGGATGTAATGTAGTGTTTGTTGCGTACATATGTAATAATCACAGCTTGTAATGACAGAATGTAATTCGATGTTTTGTATTTTATATTTTAACTACAAATATTCGATGCATTTTTATTAATTATAATTTTTGATTTAAAATTTATACGATTTTGTGAGGAAAAAATAGTACCTAATTTAAAAATCTATTTTAAAAATAAAGTGCTATTTGGAAAACTGAAGTTGAAAGATTTCAGGAAACGTGTTAACCAAAATAAAATTTATGGGGGCGCCCAAGCGGGTATTGGGAATATGAATAAAATGTAATTGACTAATAAATGTAATAAATTGACTAATTAATCTTATAATTAATCTAAAATATCTATGAAAAAGAAATCTGGTAGAATCTAAAAGAAAATATGTGAATACAAATGTGAAAGCTTCTCTTCAATTAGACGCAATAGAATCTTTGAATTATTTACAGTATTTTTCTGAATTTTGATTAATTATAAAAGGAAGTGAAATTTTATTTATTTAAATTTATTTAAAACTTCTAAAATAACCAAAGAAAGTATTACTTTATTACAATGAGAGAACTTTTCGTACGTGAAATAATAACTGAGATTGTAATTATGTATTTTGTCAGAATATTAAGGACTGTCCATTTTATACCTAATCGAACCAAATAAACCAACGGTTTTTAAACTCCCAAATCAACAATCCAACTCTAAAATCCATTCCTTATTTCAGGAATTTCACCGAATCAAGCATCTACCCTTCGACCACCCCTAAATTCGCGTCCGGAGTTCCTATTCTCGAGGTTTCGGGTTTTCCCCCCTAGATGCCGGCTCGATCGCGAAATCTGCCCAGGGCCTCCACATGGCCCTTGGAGGAGCGCCTTTAGTCAGTATGGTCGCTTTTCGCAGGACCCTCCTGACAGGAGAGTAGGAATCGCGGGAGGTGCGAAGGATTACCGGCAGGATTCCGGCTTTCGCGGCGTGCTCCGGTTTTCACACGTTCCAGTATTCAATCGCTGATAAAGGGTTGTTTCGAGAATAAGTCGCGCGCTGGTATGAATGCTAAGAGGGGGCGATGGTCGGGGGGAGGACGGTTTGTACACTTGGACGTTCACCGGAATGATTTGTCTATTGGAAATGATTTTTGAGGGAAATGTGTTGTGGTTAAAACAGCAAATATGTAGTTGAATTTGTCGTGTCTTATAGATTTCGCCTCTCTTCTTAACTTTATTTCAAGACTGGAGCGTAAAAGTTTGTGTTAAGTGAGACCCATAAAATGTGGTGACCTGAGAGCAAAACATGGGTTCTTTGATAAAATTGTATGTTCCAAATGTTATAACATTTCTGCAAAATGTTTTTAAATATTTTTATATCTTTTAAGAAATGTTCTAAAATTCTTGATTCCTATACCACTAAAGAGGAAAGTTATTCATGTTTCCGGAGTATTTAAAAATCTTTCAAAAAATATCGCACCTACATATTTTGCCACATTTTTAGCTATTGTACAAGAGAAGGTTACTATTATTTTATTTTTAATTTCGGTAATTTCATTAAAAATATCTCTTCAATAATTAATCTATTTTGAATTAACTCTCTCCAATAAGATATAGCAATTTTGCCACGTGGTCAATGTTTCATTGATATTTTGAAAAATTATACTACCTACAACCTGAAACGTTTTAAAGCACTTTGCAGAAATATTTTCAGATGAGGCAATAAAAATATTTGAAATATGTCTACAATATTTTCAAAAATATTTTCCACTATGCTGCTATAGGAAGTTCATGTAGAGCCCTTGTAGTAAGCTTTTTTGGCTATGTAGGGTTGTTCCACGTATTTTGCCCATCCAATATCTTTGAAATGCGTTGCTAAAATATTAAAAAGAGAACAGGTTTCAGTTATGTTTAAATTCTGCTTTAGATTTATATAATTTGGTTTACCTGTTTCCCAGAATTCATCACTAATTCAATTTATTACAAAGTCGTCCTCGTATTAAAACAAAATTTAATGTTTATTCTACCTTTTGTTCATGAAATAATGATGCCTCATTATAAAAATTATGACAAATGCTTAAAGTTTCATTCGCTCAATTTCAATGTAAACGTGTATCAAAATGTTATCTTTGGTTTGTAGTAATTATGACAAAAATTTATTTACAAAAACGAGGGTTAAAAATGAGCAAAATGGAATGGGGCATCTTACTTAACAAATAGTTTGTTTTAGGAAAGAAAGTAAATTTCTAGAAATATTAAGGCATATTAGATACGGCGGGTGAACTTTCGACGGCAAATATTGAGGGTACCTGCTTCAATCGAAGGGTCAAATAATCTTACAAGAAATTTCGACGGTCGGCTTAAGACAGGTAGGTAGGAAGTGCATCGGTAGGAACGGTTCAAGTTTAAGCCCTTTTAATATTTCCGTGATAAAGATGGGATTTCCAGTAATTTGCGTATTCCCTTGCCCTTACCCATTTTCCGTGCCCTTTAATATTTTCGTAATAAAGATGAGATTTCCCGTAGATTTTCCTTGCCCTCTTGTCCTGTAGTAACAAATAATTTGTTTTGACGTATATATCCGCTTATTTTGATTCCTAATTCAACCATCAATACGCGGGTTTGTTAAATTTCTTTACAGTCAAAAATACCTGTACAATAAAACTACCTTTTCGGTCATCCCGTCGAAAATTCGCATCAACCCATCGTAAAACGCCTGGTCCCGTCGAGTTCCGTTCGAGTCCGTTCGAAGTTCCTTCGCCCATTAGATATGCAGTTTTGTTTATATTTTATGTTTTCAGCTTCACATACCTTTATGTAAGAAATTTCCTTCAATTCTTTTTTGAATGAAATTCCCTATACTAACCCCTTTTTGGATTTATTAAGGGCCATTTTATAATTTTTCTTATGTTTTGTTGTTTCTACTATAGACTTGTAATTTTGCACTTAATTATTTCTCATTTATTAAGTTCTGAGGTAACAAAAATATTTCATGTTCTTTTGTATTACTAAAGTGGGGGAATGATTTTTATGGATTCTCAGTCAAATGTAATATCACTCAATTGGGCTCCTTAACTAAAATTGTTAATTCTTTTAATATTCTTTGTTTTGAAGTCCCACTTACAAAATTTTGTCTTTCTTGTATTATAAAGGCTCCTCCACCATTCCTCAAAAAATGTCTAGAAATTTTAAATAATTAACTGCAATTGATCTAAATTCATATAGTTGATCAATTTTAAAATGATTAACAAATTAAAACGTTGATCGAAATTGTTGGGACGACTTTACTTCCAAAGTGCACGATATATTAATAGTATGTACGAAAGAAAGTAGTTTTCAATATTATTATAATTAAAACAGGGATGTAATCATTTTTGGGATAACCCCGGAACTCCACCCTATGCGTATTGTGACGTGTCTATAATAATTTTTATCTTATTTACTTATTTCTTATTTCCATTTATTTTAAATCTTACTGTAGAGAGTTTCTTATTTTTAACGTAAACTTCATGAACAAAGTATTTTACAAGGCATTTCACAAATATTTTTTAAACTCATATTCGAGAGTATCTTACAAAATAGGTCACTCCTAAAGGTGTTTGTTAAAAATTGTGACTGCTTTTGTAATGGGACTTCCTAGTCCTGTATTGATTGTATCCTTTGTTGGTAGAGCACTCTGTTAGATTTTTTACTTGTATCATATGCATGTACTTAATTAAAATATTAGCCATTGTCAAGAGTATCAGCTAAGTATTTTCATTTTTTACTGCTTTGATAACATTAGAATTAGTTTGTTTTAGTAATTTTGTGAACAAATTAGTGCAACAAACCATATTTTTATTTTGAAGTATTTGTTTTTTTTATTGGTTAACCAACATGGTCCCCCTTTCCCCAGAGGATCACACAACAGTGTTGTCAGATTATCGCAAAACCAACTCAAAAATATTTCATTGATATAATGGAAAAATAATAAAACTTCTGTAATTGTACTGTACGGCACTTCCACTTGTTTATAATGAGTATCGGGTTCATATCTGGTAATTACCACTTTTGCAGTTTGCTATGTAGATCACCTTTAACTAGTTTCAAAGTTACTTTGTCTCATACTATATCTTTCAGGTTTGTCAGAGAGAATAACTTAACAGTTTACCAAATGGTCATAAAAGAGCTTTTGCTAGGATTTCATTTGTACCTCGTCTATTGTTCAAATTCATAGCTATTTCCACTACGTGTTCGTCGATTTGACATAAATTTCCGCTAAATATTTGTATCCATTATCGTTCTTTTCAATATTTTCATTATATTTTCTAAAATCTCTAGCGTCATAAGGTTCGATCTTCTGCAATTTTTAGTACGTCACACTTATTTCGAGTTCTTAAATTATATTTAGTGTTGGTTGCTATGGTAGCAGGTAGTTCTTCCCTTTGCGATCCCGGTGGAGGAAGGAACTGCTTCAGGGATGCGACCCTGCTAATGCGAGCCATGATTTTCTCCCGAATTTCACATTTTCTCCGGGAGAAATCATGTCCGGCCCAAGTTTCCCACCCAGCAAGCATTTATTTGTCCTTACTCTTTCCCTGATAAACCCCTCTAAGTACTACCCAAATAGGTAATCATTACTACAGCACTTCTTAAATAATCACAAAGTTGAGATGTAATTTTGAGGATCTGAAAGTGATTTGCTAGGAATAAAATTATCTTTTGTACAGACATAAACCGATGAATCCGTAAATGTGTTGAATGCTGATTATTTCGCTTTGAGCAAGAATACACAAAAAAGTGAAATTATTGCCATTGAGTCAATGCAAAGCTTGATCAGAATTAAACTAAAATAACTAATTGATGCCTTTAAGTAGAAGTTATGGGTAGTCTTTTGAAGAATTCTTCACATCGGTTTCTTAAAGTAGTTATATACTAATTAGATTAGTTGAGCTGAGGCAAACTTTATTTTCGAAGAACGCTATAACCGATCTCGCAGATCACTAGACAACGTTGTTTAACGCGACGAACCCAAACCTCACCTAAGACAATTTACAGTTAGGGATCAATTCCTGCGAAGAAACAAGAAACTCGCACGCGAACGCTCATAAAAATCCCATACATAACTGTGAGCATTATTTAAATATATCCAGCATAAATCAATCTGCAATATTTTTCACATCAAGCGCACTCCTCGCTTCGCTCAACAAAAGCCGTCATAATTTATTGAAAAATATTCAGGGCTGAATTGAGAAACAAGCTAGCTAAACGCAAGGCATCACGTATGATAATTTTCTCATATTTGATAAAGGACCGGGATACGGGAATTCTTTATTTTTGAAAGTTTCTATTGTTCGTCCGGATAAGAAAGAGAAACTTTCGAATTTAGTTGTTGAAGTTCTAAATTAACACGTCGAAAGGCGGTGTTACCCAATGTATGTATTAGCTCAAGAATATTTACGACTAGGGACGAAGTAGAACATATGGCCTTATGTTTCCAAATTTTAGTGTTTATAAAACTTAACACTGATTTACATTTAGGTAATAACGTTCACTGTGCCATGCATTCAATTCATTTTGTGTTTGTGTGGATTTCTCAAAAATATATTTTTTTCGAGAGTTTTTCTGCAACTCATGCCCAATCTATCGAAATTCCTAAATTCATACATTACTTTATTGACCCTGATAAAAATTCAGGGTGAATGTCCATTGCGAAGCTAAATTAGCTAATTTCATTGGCTAGAAATACAGAGTCAAAATTTTAATTTTGCAGATATCGATAGTTTTAAATTAAATATTAAAAAGGTATTGGCTTTTTACCTATATAACGTAACATATCTTATATTTTAAATAATTTTTAGGAATAAATATGTATGCTCAACTCGGTCAGTTGGACAATTGGAGTACCTAAGCTTTGTAGAAATGTACAAATTTTATGATTTCTACTTTTAACCAGGTATGTACTTACAAAATTACATGTTTTTAGCTTGTACATACTACGCACATTAAATGATGTTAAGGGTCCATTTTACCTAAATTTAAGAAATCTTCTGAGCCTCCACATTTTGTCTATGTTTCATGTAATTTAAATAGAAATACCTTTCACACTATTAGACAGCCATAGATTTTAGCTATTCTATAGCTACAACAATAATAAAATAAAATTTAGTTACCAGCTAGTTCTCAAATTTTATTAGCTAAAAATTAGAATGCTGTATAAACTGTTAGACTGACTCCTTCCTGGGTAGCATTCTTGGTCTCCCTGGGTTTAATTTTAAGATTCTAATTTTAGGTTTTATTTGTATTTAAGGGGTTTTGTAAGTTTCAAGGTATAAGGACAATTTCACTTGAGGCCAATTCAACGTATACAAGAGCGTTAAAAGTATGCGTCTATCCACTTTGCATTTAAAATGAAGCATTGGACGAAACGCGAAAATATAATTGCAAACGAATAAACTGATCGAATTTAGTCCAGAAAACTGAGCGCAATGAATAAATCAAAATTATGATTAGGGCGTCACATTGGACGCCATCGACATATGGGGATTACATATTTTCTACCGAATTACTGAAATATGTTATAACTCTATGCATATTTAATCGTCTATTGCATGGATTCGTGATTGACGTGCCGGTCGTATTCGAATTATTAAATATTAAATAACAATTATAATTTTCATTTTGCGCATCAATCAAATCCACGTAATTAACTTTAAATTGTGCGTCGGCTAACATTAATAAGGTATGAATGGGTCAATCGGAAATTATTACGAATAATAATGGATCGACTCTTCGGGTACACGTTGTTTAATTCAATTCCGAATTGGTGAACATGGAGATCGAGGCTCTTGCGATTATAAATAAAATTATGCATTTTGGAGTAACGAGTATAATTACAAAAAATAATTACAGATTTTTATATTGTAACGCGAAATGTAAACAGCAGCGCGAGACGTGTTTACTCTTATGGGACCTCGGCGGTAACTTGAAACGCTCCGTAATTGGGCTATAAAGGGAGATTGATTTATTACGTTCCAGACCTCCCAAGAACAAACATTACTAGAAAAGAATACGCCAGAAGGTTCCCGATTACCATTGAGATGTGTATATAAGCGGGTTTGCGGTTGGCGATGAGATTAGACGTGAAGCCGCGAGTGAATAAATAAGGCAAAGACCGACCAGTGAAATAAATTAACATTAAGAGTGATATAAATTAATTAGTTAGGAAATAGGTAAATGTGTTATATAAATTAGTTCAGTAATAGTCTAAGATAAATTAAGTAGTGAGTAGTGAATAATTAGGATAGTGTAAATAAATTAGAAATAAACGTTACAATATCATATTTATCTTTAATGTTTCTTTTTTCCCTTAATTGTCGTTAAATCTTAACTTCGTGTTTCCACCAATGTGTTTTTGATGTGTTATGATGAATCATAAGAAGCATAGCAATTTAGTTGCAAATTTGAAATGATAGTCATAATTTCATATCCATCCAATTCTCTTCAATTATTGTTATCGATGACAACTCTGATGCTTACAGAAATCGTCTCAACGTCCCAAAAACCTCTATGACTATTAATCAGGTTAACTTATTTTGATAACGCTGTGTACGTAAAATTTTATGAAAAAACACTATTTCCTATTTTTCATTACTCAGAGTCCCAAGTTTATTGACTAGAATAAGTAACATGTTGTTTGTGTATTTTTTATTGTTTAACTAATTAGTTTCGATAACCTTCACCAAATGACCACAATTTTCAAGTTTTATAGTTGAACAAATAGATGGCGAGATGTCATAGTGAGTAGTTATAATGAAAATTTCATTTACATTAATTAACTACAAGACTAATTATGTAAAACGACTACAGAGTGTAAATTATTTAAAACCCATTCTTGTCCATCTTCGTTATCCATCATTTCTCCAACATTAATCCTTCCTTTTCCGGTTTTAGTAGTTACATGCATGTTAATTACTTCCCTATTTTCATTCATCACCAATTTCAATTACCACCGACTTACACTCGATTAAAACAAGTAATGTGTTTACATAGCGGTCACAGTTGTAGATTAATTAATATCTGACGTTAGATCCAAATAAATCTTAGCACATAAAAATATCTCCCACGTTCTATCGATTTTTCTAATAACTTGATAATTAGGTACTTGCCGGTCACACGTCTCGTTATTGCAGGCAATTATCCCTTGAGCAAGTGTAGGCCGTGTAGATTTATGTTGTCTTTATGCAAGCACCAGTAATTGCAGAGCTGGATTAAGACTAATGGGCGGCATTATGAAATATACGTTCGGAGAGATTTCTTCAGGTTACAGTTGCCCTTAGACCGGAAGACACGTTATGTAATTACAGATATTTGTGATGATGTAATGAAGTAGCCTGGCGGCGATGTACATCGAGTAATGTGAGGGTTACTATTAAAGAATAGTTATAAAATTATGGGAGGATTGGTTTTGGTTTAAATCGCAATAGTTGTTTGTGTATAAAGAGTCACATATTCTAGAATAGGTTATTTGCTAATTTTAGTTATTTTGGCGACTTGCACATCTTTTGCTGAAATGGTCTTGTTTGTGTATTTTTAACTATTGCAAGTAAATGTACCTATATATAGATCTCACCGTTTTTATGTTCTCAGTGAGGCCCTTGGCGACTTACTAGAACTTCGATAAAAGCGAGCTTGATAAAAGAAAATGATTAACCACTCCGAAATCAATTTGTGCGAATTTCGCAAAGCAACCAGCTTACGTAAATGGTTGAACAGCTTTCCCACAACACCTCTCATTATTCAAATCTCGCCACGCCACAATAGCGCTAACTCTTCTCGGGAATTCATTATTTTTTAAAGAGTGGCGGACGCCGTTAAAGTGGCCACATATCACGAGCACCTAATAGCAACAGAATGGAGTCTGCATTCTTTAATTCTAACAATTCCCCGGCTGAGTTATAGCACGCGAATAAAATGCCATGCTTTTCTACTAACAGAGATGTTTATCAAGCCCCTGCTTACTTGTAGTGCTGCTGATGCAGGCCGGCCGTTATACTCACACACACAACACACTAAAGCTTATTCTTTCTTTCGTGAGATGTGCCCGACTGTTGAATAAGTTGCTCCAGGTGATTTATTTCGAACACGGTGGAATAAAAAGGTAGGCATTTTGACCGGCCCGCACTGATGTTAGATATTGGGAGATCCAGGGGGGCATTATTAGGTATTTAATGCCCGGCGAACATATACGGAAATATGATTGTCTAATAAGGCTCGACTTTTGTTTCCAAATATCTTAGTTTTATTATCCTTTACATAAATACATGTTATAGGTAGATCAGAGTAGTACCAGTAGTCCAGGCAGTTAAATCGTCAAATAATCTATAGAACAAAGTATGGTCAATAACGTTTTGTTTTGTAATTTGTTCTAACACTATATTATGTTTTATTGCATTGTATTTCTTCTTAATTCACGCAGTCAGAAGTGCTATAAATATAATTTATTTGGGATGCATTATTAACGAATGGTTGCCACTTGTATATAGGCTGATTTGAAAGGTGATTTTTCACATCACATATCAATACCAGAGACGTGTAAGTAGATGAGGCAACGAAATAACTCCTGGACAGAATTAACGCACCACCACATATATTTTGTGTTATTCCAAAATAATGATGATTTTCAGTTGTTTAGCAATCTTACAAGTAGGCTCTGGATATACTTCGACAGTTCAAGTAAATGTTGTTAACATGGGTTTTGATTTAAAAGTGTAATAGCAAAGAAAAGCATTTTCGATGAAAATTGATTTAAAATCTGATCAGAAATTGTTGCTTATTAAGACTAATTGTTGTGAGCCACCAAGGTTTTTTGTTATTGATAGTGTAAGTGCGAGTGTTCTCCAGTTTAATAATGAATCGCAGAACAAATTTGTCAGTAGAAGAAGCAGAAGAGCTTCAACTTTGCTGAATGAGGGATATTCGATGCGTCATGTTGCTAATGTGATAGGAAGAAACCATTACATCATAAGTCGCATGGTTAGACGATTTAACGAGATAGGTTGAAGGCCGGGACAAGGGCGAAAACGGTTTACTAATCCAACAGATGAACGTTTTCTTAGACAACCCGCTCTAAGAAACAGGACAACGACTAGTACCATCCTACAAAATGAACTCGTAGCTGCTCGCAATCTTCTTGTATCTTCCCGAACGATTAGAAGGCGCTTAAATGAAGCTGGATTAGACAGCAGAAAACCGACCAAGAAACTCCTGCTCACCAGAGAGCACAAAATTCAAAGGTTGCGTTTTGCGAGACAACATCAAGATTAGACTCGTAATGATTGGAAGAGGGTTTTATTCTCGGATGAAACGAGAATCAGCCTTAAATCTTCTGATGGACGTGAGCGTGTCTGGAAAAGGCCAGGAGAGAGATTTGCAAGTTGCAATATCTCTCCAAGGTTCCGTTTAGTGGTGGCTCTGTAATGATTTGGGGAGGTATCTGTTTCGATGGCCGCACAGAATTGGTCCCCATACGTGGTAGGTCAATGAATGCGAATTATTATCTGGAACATATTGTTGTTGACCATGTAATGCCATTTGCTCTTATTGTGGGACAGAATTTCTTGTCTATGCAGAACAATGCTCGTCCTCATGTGGCTGGGCAGGTTAATTACTACTTAAATGCTATAGCTGTTCCGTTCATGGAATGGCCAGCCAAGAGTCCCGACATGAACCCAATAGAGCATCTATGGGACGATATTAAAGAAAGGATTCGACGTCGTACACCTCCATCTGCCAACCGCAATCAACTGGTAGATGCAGCAATGCAGGAATGGAAAAATATTCGGCAAGGAGTCGTTCAAAATTAGATTTCCAGTATTTCAAGACACATGGAAGCAGTAATTAGGAGTAGAGGAGGACATACACGATATTTGAACAGCTCTAAGTCTGAAAATTCTATTTTTTTTTTCGTTTGTTTTCTGTTTGCAAGTTTGCATTGTTTCCAAGAAAGAAGTTTCTTTAATAAAAAAGTATTAGAGATAACGCTTTGATTTGCTAATTTCATTTACTAGCTACTAGACAGTACCTAACTATAAGCTTTTATAAAAATGTTTTTGCAATATTAATTTCGGTATTATAATAATTATACAAGTTTAATTGTGTGGTGCGTTAATTTTGTCCAGGAGTTATTTCTTTGTTGTTGATAGAACCTAGTTTTGCATATTTTGGTGGTGGCTTTTTAAATATCACCTTAACATAACCTGGAATATCTGGAATATCTCGAAAACGCTACATTATACAAAAGTGTGTACTATGTAATATGAAAACTTTAATACGCGTGCCCGGAAAATATTTTTTATATTAAGAAAAATATGAAATTTCGCAGAATCTCAAAATAGATTTAATGTTAATTGTAATTATGTGACTGCTTAATTTCATACTGCTTTTCTTACATTTTTATATTTTGTTTAAATTTATTTAAAATAATCATATAAATAATATAAATTTAAATTATAAATATATGAATCATATACAGATATTTTCCTTTTAATTATTATAACAAGAATTTTTTTTTTAAAATGGAAGAGTTAACTAACAAGAAATACGCAATTCATATTTATTATCTGATTATTACAAGTTATATTTACTTTTTTATTTATTTATATTCTATGCATTATTAAAATCTGATACATTATTAACACTACAATCAACGTTATCTATTTCTATATTTTCATAATTAACAACATATTCTAAAATTGGTACAATCTGTTTATAGTAACTAAAATAAGAATTGAATAGGTTTTTGAATAAAACTTGTCTAAGTATCTTGGAAATGCGGCATCTATTGTTGTCCCATATCTTGTTGTACCGTCATTTCTATATTTAAAGGCATATTTAAGGCATATTTAAATTTAATTCTGTACTCCACGTGATCGTATTTCATGTACCACGCTGTTTCGTTCCTCGTTTTCTATCTATATATAATATAGAACTCTCTCTTTTCTGTTGGAAAGAATAGACCGGGGAGAGGGAACACCTTACACTCCTCAACTTCGCATATGTATACTAATTATCAAAGGGCGGATAAAATGCAAAATGCATTTTTTGCATTATTTGCATTTTCTTCGTTTTTTTCTTCAAATTTGCATTTTTTTTTCAACCGTGCATATTTTGCATTTTTCTTTACAATCTGCTGGATATTTAGAAAAACAATGTACTGATGAGTGACAAATCAACTTATTGACAATATAAGTTATAACTGGAACTGTAATCAAGTACCTTTACTATCTGGCAGTGGTTCATTTTCATAAGGGTTGTTTTTACCTGGGTAGTCTAATAGGAGGAGGATGTGCTTAATGACATATTATACTTACTCAAAATTCGTAGAATCGTCCTGTTTACAGAAAAAGTTAAAAAATGATCCACAGAAGCAGTTCAATGAAAAACTTTGTAAGGCTATGGTGGCGGCCAATATTCCATTGAAAAAATTAAATAATTTTCATTTAAAATCATTTCTGAAAGAATTTTGTTCATTTAATATTCCGGATGAATCTACTTTAAGGAAATCGAGTGTTGATGCAATCTACACCGACATGATAGCGACTATAAAAAATATTATATGCGAGAATTACTTCTATGTTATTGTTGATGAAACGATTGATTCGACTGGAAGATATATTGCACATTTATTAATAGGAGTTTTAGAAGAAAACACTCCATCCAGATCATTTTTAATTTCTTCAAAACAACTTGACAAAACAAATAACTTAACAATCACCAGATTTGTTCAAGATTCTTTGAGTAATTTTTTTTTACCAAATACTGTTCCATTTGAGCAACTCATTTTGTTTTTATCTGATGCTGCCCCATATATGACTAAGGCTGGTAAGAATTTAAAAATTTTTTACCCAAATCTAATTCACGTTACTTGTTTAGCTCATGCCATTAACAGAGTCGCAGAATTAATAAGAAACCAATTTTCTATTGTTAACGACTTGATAGGTTATATGAAGAAGGTATTTATTAAGTGTCCATCGCGAATTCAGTTTTATAGAGAAAGACTTCCGGGAGTTCAACTGCCGCCAAGACCTGTCATAACTAGATGGGGAACATGGCTTGATGCAGCAATGTTTTATGCCGAACACTACGATGAAATAAAGGAAGTTATTACCGATTTGCATGATTCCTCTTCTGCGGCTCTTTTAAAATGTCAAGAAATATTTAAAAATTCGACTCTCCACAATAAACTCTTATTTATAAAAACTAATTATTCTTTTGTTTCTAAAACTATGGTTCAATTGCAAAATACATGTATGACTCTGGTTCAAGCAGTTCAATTATTAAATGTTTTTGAAGCGGAATGTAAAAAGGTAGATGGAAACATTGGAAAGTTAGTTTTGTCCAAATTTTCCAGTACTATACAAGCTAACGAAGGATTTTCTGTGTTAAAAACTGTTGCACTAATGTTTACGGGCGACTTTAATTGTATAATTGATGTAAAACCAAATATTGTACATACATTAAAATACGCTCCTCTTACGTCAGTAGATGTAGAACGAACTTTCTCTATTTTCAAACATATGTTTACTGATAGAAGACAATCTTTTCTTATTGAAAACTTTGAAAAACATATAATTATAAATGCATTTTGTGCCAGCATTAATGAATGAAAAATGAATTATTATTTTGTAGTCTGTTTTTTTCCTATTTCTTTTATATATCTATGTACCTATACATAATATAATATATGTAGTATTGAAACTAAATTTTGGTTTGTAATAAAATCAGATACATTTTAAACAACAGTATTCTTTTTCCTTAATCCAGGACGATCTAAACGAAAAAAAAAACGTTTTTTAAGCATTTGCATTTTTTACCAAATTTTATGCATTCCTTGCATTATTTTGAAATTTTCGTGCATTTTTTTGAAATTTTCGTGCATTTTAATGCGCATTTTTTTAAACTATTCACGTGCATTTTTTCCGCCCTTTGCTAATTATTATAACACGCGTTTAGATACATGATGACTTACAGCGTAACAGATTTCATGCTGACGGCAAGTTAAAAATTTTACCCCATCCAAAAACGGTTATTTTTCTCAAGCGCATATACAAAATTTTTCAATTTAAAATGTTGATATGTCAAAGTGTCAGTATAATCAAATTGAAAATCCAGTCTGCGTCATTTTGAAGTTATGTTGGCTCGCATATATAAGGATAAGCAAAGCTTGGTAACTAGTGGGGTAATGTTTAAGTGTTGTAAAGGATACGCTAATGTTTCAAAAGTGTTGAAAGCAAATCTCTTTCGAATATATCGGCCGGATTCGAATTGAAACGTTTTACAAAGATCCACGTTGTTATTCATCGGGTTTCAATTTGACCTTCGTGGCAGTTTATCAAAGAGTCGTCCTAAAAACCACTCCACCCATCTTCGTTCGTCGCCGGTGCCGCCGCACAAGAAGACGGATACCGGCCATAATGGGGGTCATGCATCACGTCCAGATGAAAGTTGTTCCTGGATCAGCAGGTTTGTCCGAGGCGCTGCTCTGTCTGTCCGTCCCCGGTGAAATATGGCGGCCGCGCCTACCGATAACATGCTTTAATTAAAATGCTGTCTTGGCACGATTGATGTGCCGTACCGGCCTTGCGAATCTGCACCTAGAAGGAGTTATTGCCGCGCGGTTTGTTCGGGGGAAATGAGAGAGCTTTCTTATACGACCCGAAGACGGCGACGGGGACAACGGCACGGTGAAAAATCGCGCAAATTAACGCTCCTTACAGCTCTAAATGTAATCCACACTGCTCGGGATTTTACCCGAGGTACGAAGACAAAGCCACATATATGAGACTCTTTTAAGTAACGTGTAACAGTTACCTATAATAATAGTAATAAATAACTAATACACTCTGTGTTCACAATAAAGAACATTAAAGTCAGTAAAAATGTTTGTCATATGTAGATGCACTATGTGCCTTTATTTCCTTTATGTACCTTTATTAGTACAACTAGTAGTGCCTTCTTTATTGTGCCAGTCAGTAGTGCCATTCCTTATTAAAAATATTTTATTTGCACTTTCACAATTTTTTCACTTTTTTTCCGCTAGTCAGTAGTGCAATTCCTTATTAAAAATATTTTGTTTGCACTTGCACAATTTTTTTCACAATCTCACTTTTCTGATATGGGACAACAAAAAGATATTGGTATCCTGTTAAAATTCTGCTTAAAGTAACGTGTTAAAAAATTTTACTTCCATTTAAAGTACTATTGGTTTTCTGCTAATTGAAAGTGCGCTGAAGAGTTGTAGCAATCATAGTTTTCGTAGAAACGCAACACTTTCATGTTTTATGTAATAAAAGTAGGACCAAACTCTCTTAACTCTTCTTTGAAGAAATCACACGATCAAATTTCTTTACAAGACAATAGAATGCTTAGACCACTTTAACTTGAAAATTAATTGAACGTACTCACCGGTACCGCGATTATCAATGACTTCATGTGTACCATGAGATTATTTAAATTTATAATTAGACTAGGCTATGATTTTTAAATTAGGTTGGCAACACCAAAATACAAAAATATTTCCAAAATACATTCCCTAATTTTCCCCTTGAATACCCAAAATTGGTTCAACAAATCTATCAATGTTTGGAGAAGGTTCGTAATATGGGGACTGTTGGTGGAAAAGCTGGTAGCGGAGCCCCCCAAAAAACGACACCTGAGGCTGTGGTAGATGTTGCAGCACGAATGGAACAATCTCCTAAGAAATCTCTCCGTAGGCTTGCACAGGAGACTGAACTTTCTTATGGAACTTGCCAAAAGATCTTAAAAAAAGATTTAGATCTTCATCCATATAAAATAATGGCTGTTCAAGAGCTTCTCCCAAGAGATTTTAGTGTTCGAATGGAATATTGTCAATGGTTCTTAAATAACTTGAATGATAACAACGTTTCGGATCTTACGTTTTTTCCGGTTCCATCTTTCTGGATATATAAACAACCAAAACATGCGTATTTGGTTCACAGAGAATCCCCATGAGTTTGTTCAATCTCCTGTTCATCCGCAGAAAATTGGTGTGTCTGATTTGTCTATCGTAGATTATTTCATTTTCCCATACCTTCAAAATACGTTTTTATGAATAATTCCTTTAATAATAATTCCTTATGAATCTTGAGGAACTGCAAGGGGCAATTGTTAACGCATGCAACACTGTGACTGTTCAAATGTTGGAAAATGCCTTTGAAAATATAAAATGGCGAGCTAACAGTTTTATCCAAGCAAGGGGAGAACACTTTGAGCATTTTCTTTAATTTTCAATAAAACTGCATTACTTTCTAGTGCTTCATTTCGTTTCAATCTCAACCACTGAACTGGAAAACCTTAAAGGTTAAAACAATTATTATCAAAATGTTTACATAACCTCTAATTTCCACAGCGAGTCACTTTGACAATTCAGATGAAACGAGTAGGCTATGGGAGTTGGTGTTGCCAACCTAATTTAAAAATCATGGCCTACTCTAATTATAAATTTAAATGATCTCATGGTACTAGGAGGAGATATCACACAAGTTCAATGAGAGCTTCGCTTACACAGCATAAAATACGCCAATTATTGAACTTGGTACATCTCGCTGAGAAAAGTGTGTCGTGTTGCTAATCCAATTGCTTTTGGTACACTCTTTCCATCTTGGGCTCGACATTAAATCCGTTTTTAAATATTTGTAACGCTTGAACCCCCTTACCTTTAGCGTTGGCTTAGATATCCACTTTGCGGTCGATTTCATCAGAGCGAGAGAGAGAGAGAGAGAGAGAGAGAGAGAGAGAGAGAGAGAGAGAGAGAGAGAGAGAGAGAGAGAGAGAGAGAGAGAGAGAGAGAGAAAGACAGAGAGAGAGATGTGATCCTTCCCCTGGTCTCGGGATGGAAAACGCCCGAATTCTACCAGGCACAATATCGTCCGCACAAACAAAACCGCCAAGATGATAGATTCATCACGGCTTTGACATTAATTGTAATTCGAGCAATATGGCATTGTTTTCGGTGCATGAACGACGATACGAAGCACTCGACATCGGACAGAAGATCATCTGTTATATTAACGTGTCACGGTGACATTCAAACTATTACGAATTGAATAATACACGAATGAGGTTAAACGTCACGGGAAATTGAATTATGTTTCTCACAGACAACTTGATTCGTTCTGGGTGGATTGATATGACACCGTTGCGATTGTAGACGTGACAACAAAAGTCTGATACGGTCGGTAACGATTGTTTTAATTTAATCGCCTAAAATATTTATGGGATACTAATGGGGTACAACGTTTTTCATTTTACGAGCTGAACTCCAATCACAGCTATAATTTGTCATTATTTACTTTAATAAAGACATAGGAAACTCTGCTGGTATTGATAGTAGTGCTATAGAACTATTGCTCGAAAGAAATTGAAAACTGCAACTAATAATATGCACAAATTTAAAAATAACTGGTTTAAACGCTCTTTTTTGTTTTCCTAATATTGTTATGGTGCAATTTGCATTTTGAGTGGCAATAGTTATTTCTATCTTCTATTCATCATTCTATTCTTCTATTCTTCTAAAATTCATCAAAACTTACAGAAACGATGTCAAGACTCTTAAAAGGCTCTCTAAGTTAAGAGAGCTTATTTTTGTATAAATACATTTTTTGAACATTTTAACCACCATTTATGACCGAAGATGACTAAGATCGAAACTGGTTATCTCCAGTCTACAACTTTTATAATTCTTGTGAAAGGTATTTCGAAATTCTCTGTAAGTTAAAAATTGAGGTTCATAGCTCCTTCATTTCGTTAGTTAAAAAAGTTGTGCCTGTCTCTTAAAAAAAGTCAAATTAATAATTTTACGAAATTTCAAATGTTTGTAGTTTCACAGCATTTTTTATAAATCTATAATGTCTATCGTTACTAATATTTTGAAAATCTCATTCTCCTGAAATATGTAGATAGTATATCAAAAACTTTGTAAGTGGTCGAAATTCTTGTTCAAGATAAATGTTGGTTTCTGTTACACTTCGTTGGTTAGATAACTGAAATTTCTTCAGAGTCCTAAAAAAAGTCCAATCAACTGCAGTTTTGTCACTATAGTTTTGGGACATTATACATCTGAAATATGCAGACCGTATATCGGAGACTTAGACAGTAAGTAAACTGAAACTTTTTTTAGTAATCTTGCAATGAGGTATCAAACAAAGTTTAAATAAGGTGGGAATATTCGTAAATTTTCCACAAATTTTTGAATTTGATCACCATTTCACAACAGAGATTCATATCTCATTCGTAAGTGTTGGACTGGAAATTTTATCACAGTTTTAACTCTGGGGAATTTAAAAGCATTGGGAATTTATTACAGTTTCCATAATTTTGGTAGATTTATATCTAGTATTGCATTCGTTAACGAAGTCGAAAAAAGAGGTATTAAAATGCGGTTTTCAGTTTTTGGTATTTAGAGATCATACTTAATCATTTCTCAAAAGTATATATATCGGATATAACGAAATTTGTCGGCAGGCTACAGGTCGCATTTTTTAAAGAATAACAACGAAATTTGGTACAAAAATCAGTTGGCCGAAAATCTCGGTCGAGTTCGTTAATGGGCCAAATCGGTCCAGCGGTTTCTAACTGGCGGCTTGTTATTTAAAAAAAAATGTTTTATTATTTCTCTTATAAAGGCGAACAACTCTTATATAAAACATTCTTTCGAGAAACTTACAGAAATAAATAAAAACAAGAAAAACTTTTATTTCGCGTCTGAGAGAAAAATGTTACTAAGATTTTTGTTGCTCTTATAAAGGCGAACAATTTTTGTATAAAACAATCTGTCGAGAAACGTACAAAAATAGAATTATTTTTGTCAAAATAATAAAAAAATAAAAAACTTTTAATTCGCGTCTGAAAGAAAAATTTTACTTAGGTTTTTTGTTGCTGTTATAGAGGCGAACAACTTTTGTATAAAACATATCTTTGAGAAATGTACAGAGAAAAAGTTATTTGCAAATATTTTAAAATTTTGACGTTTGTATTTTTTCACACCTCGTGTGTTGTATTACTATATATCCTACCCATAAATCTACCTTTCAGCCTGGCATGCCATGGGGTTTTTTTGATTTGAAGTCGTTCGTATCAATTGCTACATAGAAATTTCGTAATTTCTTAAAATACAAAAGCACCCTATGAAGATCCTTAGAAAACTAACTTTAGGGATACATTTTACCTATATTTTGTATCACTTTCGGCATTGCCTTAAGTAAGGTAGCATAACTTAATTGTTGGTCATTGTAGGTATTTAGTTATGAAATTAAAATTTACTTTTTGCATTAAATCTACCCGATATATTTATTAATTGGGGTACGAACCCTTACTGTTTAGTCGGTGACGTAGATCACATGATAAATAGTTTATCAAATACGATTGAAAATGTGAAAATGCATGAAGTATTCAGCTGGCGGTGTTATTACTGCAAACTGAATACTTAAAATAACTGCACTATCATTAAAAGAGTAAAATACAGTACAGCAATAGTACATAATCGATAATATATTATAGTAACAACTCGCCTAAAGAGTAATGTAATATGGATAAATTATGAAGAAATGTATAAATAGTATATTATATTATATTAAACATATGACCACAGTTGGTGCAATATTTAATCATAAGCAGGAAATTCACTGCCTGCCTTGTTCTACTGTGCACAATTTTCCCTTAAGAAAAAGCAATTTTTGATAAATAATTAAGTAATTTTATTTCATTTCTCAGATCAGTAGGCTGCTAGAAACCCATTTGTTTCGGTGCAGAGAACATCGATTATCTTAGAAGCAAGGTTCCACAAGTGTTAAAATACTAGATTGCAAATGAACGTAGGTTTGCACATAGTGGCAACATTGTTGATGAACCATCGACTATAGTCGCCTTTGAATTTAAGTTTTTCAATAGAAAAGTAAGGCAGATGTTGCCAAACTTACTCCTAAAAGAACTGGGTGCATTTTTGGATTCAAGAAGGGCCGGTGGGATATTTCTTGGAGTTAATTTAGGTTCCGAAGATGTGTTCAAACAATGCTTTATTATTTGAACTGTTAACGACTTATTCTTCGTATTACTAACATGTAATTAGAATATACTATAGGCGTTTTGAAGTTATTTGGAAACTTTTTTTTTGTGTGTGGAGGAAGTGAGAGTTTACTCGAACTCGAAACAATCTCACAATAGAAATTCATTTTAAGTTTCTGGTTTTTTGTATTTGAATTAATTTTGACGTTTTGACCAAACCATGAAGTACACTTTAACACGCATACTTCAGCAGGAAACTTCCGATTTGTCTCCTGTGATACCCATATTCACTCATCGAAAACAATTCAGATTTTGGCGAAGTCTTGACACACGCACGCCACTCTATAAAGGCACATTCGTCCGAGACACGTCCTGAAAACCTCCAAAATCTCAATCTCCTTCCTGGGCGCGTTCCTGCTACAGACGAAACGTCTGAATCCGCAGCCCCTGCGAAGTCCGTCGTCCTCGTCCTCGTCGCCGTCGCGCTTTCAACTCACAGACTGACAAATCGATACAAGTAGCCTGATGGGAGGGCTCTGGTGATTGACTGACTGACAGGTGCAACTTCCTCCCCGCCAACTTCTCGCTCCGTCCTGCTCCGACCCGTATCGGGCGTCCCTTTTCCGGGGGCGAGAGATGCGGCAGTTGTTTTGTAATTTCTTTGTTGTATTGATGAGATCCTGGAGAGAGAGGGAGCGTGGAGCCGAAGGGGAAGTCGGGTGGGGGGTGCGGGAGGGAGAGGGGGCGCCGTATTAATGAGATAATATGGGGTGGTTGCTTTGGAGGAGATATCGGTCTCTCAAACCGTAAAGTACGTTTCAGGTGGCATGAAATATTCATGGCGGTGAACGGTACGACGTTCGTACAAAAACTTGTAGTTTATCAGTTCTAATTAACGGTTAAAACAAGATTTACAATATTTCAATCACCAGTCAATTTCTGGTTCGTTGCGTTGACAAATTGCTTAAATGCACGTCCTTCCCCAAAAGATAACGTTGCGATTTCAAGTTTTTATTTTGTAGGTAGTTACACTGATATTACATTTAGAGAAAATTCCTAGTTTCCCTCAAGCTGTAGCTTGTGGAACGTAGTTACACCAACCGACACAATGAAAAATTTACATCATTTTACATTTCCCTTATATTTTAAGCTTTAATATAAACTTTTTATATGATCTAACAATTGAAGTTCATGTATCAGTAGATATGATTAATTCAGGCTAGTTCTTGTCACTCCACAAAAAAAAAACTTGGTACCTCTCTAACGGTGTCCTGTTTTCCACGAAATCGTGGATATTTAAAAATCCTACTTGCGTAGTAAAATTTTACAACGAACAAAACATGATTATAAGTCCAACATCATATTTACTAAAATAAACACAACAATGAAGCTGCCTGTAAAAATCTGAAAAGTGGCCTGAAGTGCAAGAAAGGCGAAATTCCATTTTCAAGAGATTTTCTGGAAAAATAACCAACCTTATTCATTTATTTAAAATTAAAATCTGATGATTCTCAATGACCCCCAAAATAATTTAATAAATAAATTATTATTATTTTGGGGATCATCGAGAACATTTATGAATTTATCTCAGCTCCCCGAGAACATTCTCCTAAAATCTGATTTATTGTTTTAATTTGATAATGCTGGAGTTATGTATTATCTAACTGCTTTTAAGATTAGGTATTAGGTCAATGTCATTTTAACTATGCAATGAAATTTTATCTATACTCTGTTCAAAACAAATCCCGATGCCAAACATCCAATACTACCAACTTAATATAGTCCCAGGATATGGCAATTTATGTGTTCCGTGTATATTTTAGGTTGAGAATACACATAACCATATATATTATTATTGTCTACCTAAAATATACACGGAACACATAAATTGCGATATCCTGTGACTATATGTTGGTAGTATTGGATGATTCTGACGTCATCAAAATGACGTGCATCGGGATTTGTTTTGAAAAGAGTATATCTGTGTAGTATTAGTCTGCAATATGTTCTAATTGAGGTATTCCATGTCCTTTAGTAGAGTGATATTAAACTTCAAAAAATTGTATAGATTTTCTAGATGGTCACAAAAATTAATTTAATAGTGTCTTAGTTCCAGACATAGATTAAATATTTTTAGTAATATGTACTCGAATCCCCCAACTGAGCTTATATGCATTTCAAGCACTTGTGTTAAGTCGGCGCTTATAATTCTCTAGAATAGACTTTCTGAATAATGTAATTGAACATATTTCTTTTGTGAAACGCACTTTAAAGTGTTATTTCCCTAACTTCGTATTTCCCGAAAGTTTTTGGTTTTATTCTGGAGACAGTTCTATTTAATTTCGAAACATCTTAGGTCCCTAGAAGGTAGAGGAATGGTAACTCTAAGGGGTTCAACTCACTTTTTATTTCAAATTATTTTTGTAATTCATATTTTATTTTTCCGAAATTAAAGATATTACAATTACAATATTTTTATTAAATTTTGAACTATTTGGGATTCACAATTTATTCAAAAGAATTTTAACCCTGAAAAACTTGTTATGTCCACAAAAACGTTATTTTTAGAAGCATTATCTGGCAAAACATAACATGTTCAGATCAGTTGCAAGCCTAGATTACATGTTTTCATAATATTGAAAATCCTTCGTTTTCCTTATATGTCAAGCAGTTGGATTCAACCAGTGTTTAGAATCCTGTAAAAAATACTTTGAGGATTATGTAATTGACCGTATTTATTTTGTGGAAAGACCTTTAAGGTGTCAATTCTTTATCGTTTGTTTTCTGAAAATATTGTTTTCATTTCATAGACAGTTCGATTTAATTCTAAAAAGAGAATCTGATGACCACTAAAACTTTGACATTTGGATCGGAAGCACATTACTCAGCACGTCATAACATATTGATATCAGTTTCAGATCTAGATTAAATATTTTAAATAATACTGGATACACTTATTTTGCCTTATACTTTTGGCACTTGAAACGTTTACTTCTCTTTCAAGTTCAAATCAGTTTCAGATCTAGATTACATGACGTTTTAATAATACTGAAAACACTTATTTTTCCTTTTTCCTTATATATTAGGTAGGTAGGTACTTGAAAGTTTTCACTACTTAGAATCCCATAGAGGAAACATTCAGATTTATGTAGTTTAACGTTTTGTTTCGTGGAATGCAACTTTAAAGTGTCACGTTGTTTCTTTTTGTTCCATGGGAAAATTGTTTTTATTTTATAGACACTTAGATTTAATTCCCAAAACTTCTTATAACCATTTCAACTCCAGCAGAACATTACATTCAATTCTACTAATGAACTTAATCAAACCAAATGAAGAATCTTTAAATATTTTTAAAAGATATATAGGGTATCTGGAGGATTATAGGGTTATATTTTAAAAGTTTTAGAGCTTTTGCTCTAATTGTATGTACGTTTCGAATTCCCATCGTACATTTACTATGATTACAAGTAAGCCTATTACTTGAAAGTTATTAAGAGAAAAACTAGAGAAAATATATTTTTTGTGTCAAATTAGTAAATGAAAGGCAGTATTCCACCGAGGTGAATCGTTTACAAAGGAAAAATAACATAGAAAGTCAAAAGCATCACAAGTTTTTTTTTTCTTAACACATCCACTTTATACCCACAAGAATACAAATTATGAAAATATTAGACTTAAACGTGTAATGTAAATACAAATGAAATTTGGGTACGAGAGAAGACATTAAAATGGTAGTTGCATTCTAAGCTGCAACCACATCGATGCATGTTTAAATGTTAATTCAAATTTAATTCTAATTTAGCTAAATGTAATTTCTAGTGGAATTAATGTATTCCAGGAGAGGTAGTTACGCCTCCTTCACTCTCGCCACGCCGAAAACCTAAACATCACCTACTCCACAACTTCAAATATCCAGAAAATCTCTCACGAATTAAGGGATATCGTCGGGTTGTTCCTCCTTCACCTTGGCGTCGAGAATTACCTACTCAGAAAGCGTCAACCGTGGGGCTTATCTAATGCCTGCCTAAAACTTCTTGCGCCGCGTTTAATCTTTCTCAGCGCCATCGTGTCCCGAAACTAATATCTTAATTCCGGGACATTTGAATAAATGTTACGATTAACTCCTTTAGTCACACTTTCGTCATATTTACGATTGCCACGCTTGTTTACGGTCGAAGTTGCCGCCTGAAGATGAGGCTCGAGTTGTCGTTGTTTCGCGACGTTATGTTCGCGTTAATTTCATCGGTCCGTGTGATCGCGACTGCCTCAGAAAGGCGTCTCTCTCTCTCTGATGGAATTTTGGGTTTGCCTCGTGGGTTAAGGGGATTTTGAAAAATTGAATTCTTGCTACGCGAGAGGGGAAAAAATAGGAACGAAGTCGTTTATGTTATATCAGTCAACTGGCTTGTTAAGAATTTTAATAGAAACAGTAAAAATTAAGCTATATTAATTAGGGTGAGGTCAGGATTTCTCATGGCTCAGAATTTCTGTAATGTCCTTACTCACCCATGCCCTATTGTTTAATATTAATTTTATAGTTTGGAAACATATTGTCCAAGCTTTTTCTTATATTTTCCACTAATAAATAGATATGTACAATAACATTAAAAAGACAGTTGTTCCATTGAGCCTCAATAAGACAGTTTTCTTAAATTACTTAAGTTATAGATAAAATGGTGTAGTCAGTATTTTCAATGTGAGATGTACCTTATGAGGATTACACTTATTATTAGTTGGTAACTGTTTGGGTGGTAGTTATAGGCGTTATGAAATGTTGCATGCATTGCATGCATTCAAAAATTGGAATGGGGATTTAACGACATTTGTGCCATTCAAAGTCCATCCAAACTCAATTAATAAATGTATTTTAAAATCATGTAAATCCTCCCAACATAGACGAACTGAAACCGACTAGTAATCATTCTTGCATACCAAACAATCGCACTCTCGTAGTGGGATTTTTCTATCGTCGGGTTAGTACGTATACTAGTAGTCTATTATAACCTAACCTAACTTAACTAAACAGTTATATTGATCTAGCGTTCGACTTGTAGATAATGCTGTTCGCGTGACTAGTTTCGCAATGCGTTTTAACTGAGATTCGAAAAGGGTTGAAGCACTCGGGGTTGTATACAATCATTAAACTATAGCAGAGACAGTAATGGGATAATACTTTAATACGCTTTGTATTGTAGTTGTAATGCAATTACGAAAATGTAAACTCTAAAGATAATAAGTCGGTAATTTATAGGATTGTATGCGTCACGATGTGTGTACAATGGCAATGAGTTGGCGCAAGAAACGGCCTTAGCGTTCGTTCTTTGTGTTAATATTTACGATTCATTACGAGACGGTGATTCCCCCATATACGGCGTTTAATATCGGTGCGATGCAAGAGCAGCCAGTTAGTCGTCAAGCCGCGAAACGAGCTCACTTTTCGAATAATACCGCGCAACGATGTATTCTTTTCATTTTCAGACAAACTTACGCCATCTAATTTTCAGTTAATCTCATGAAAACAAGAATTAACGACGTCGTTTGCAGGCATATGAAGCAGCCGCCATCCGAGGCGGCGTTTTCTAGATACCCCGATCCGCAAAACTTGGAACATTAACATTATAATACACTTAGCACGTGGCAGACACGGTTGGCAAACCTGCCCGGAGAACATCATTCTTAGGTGGCGTTTCCACTAGCGGTCGTCGTCATCGTGGTGGTGGTGGTGGTAGTACTGGTCGCGCCCCCGTCTCCTCTTCATTTTGTTTTTATGGATGATGAACTTTTGATGTTGCGAAAACTTCACAAAAACTCTTTCGGGTTAAACGACGTCGATCCACGAAGTTTGGTCGAGATTCTCACGTTTCTTTCACTAAAAAATGGGAAGCCCCTTTTCGAACTTTCGCCTTTTATTATATCCAACTTCATGGAGCGTAACATAACACTCAATTTACACTAATATTAAACATGGCCGTAAAAGTTTTTAACATGAATTTCCGATCGCCCGTTCGGTTTTTATACTTACACGTATTATAAATTTCAGGTTTACATCGTAACTTACGAAGGTACTTCAAAGCGTCTGCAAATATTTTTAACGCCTTTGTAAGAGTATGTGTCGATGTAATTGTAAAAGTGATAGACACTTCTATGTTCTATGCACGTCCTCAAGCATTGTTTTCTGTGCAAATATGAGTGCTTACTGTGAGTTAGTAGAGTGAGTGTAGCAGAGAGATAGCATAACAAAAACAAAACTAACCTAGTGTCTGACAATCTTTTATTCGAAAGAACTTATATATAGGCCACGTTTCGAACATCTTGTGTACATTCTCAGTTCAACAAATTTATTGGAAAAACATCATATTTTGTCAAGAGATGATGTAACAAGCTAAGTTTAAATAAAGAAACATCCCCTACGTCGACAATTAACGAGTCAATCTAATTACATATTAAAACAGTATTAAATTGAATTTAAAGCAGACACAAGAAATGGGCGTTCAGTCATTAAGTGAGTATTTTAGGAACGTCCATCGTTTTGGATAAAAGATCGTTAGACAGTAATTATGATTTGGGTGCAGTGACTTTGAGAGAACTCTCCCGGATTAATTATCCAACCACTTTGAACAAATTGATAGCCAAGATAAGATTAATTAATTTATAATTATATTAACTTTTCTTTATAGAACGTTTTAATAGTTACAAATAGAGACTAATTCAGTGAAACCAAACATTCACAATTGTTAAATACAATGATGAATATCTTAGTAGTCACACTAGTGATAAACGTACCAAAATCGTCTATTTTAATTTTATGTAACAATCGCTTTCTTACAGACTTGTCACATATTGTTATGTGTGACAACTTTTCCTTCTTGTTTCACCTGATTTTCAATTAAACCAACGTCAGCAAGTTGGCATGATATACAAGGTGTCCTCAAATTAAAGGGGCGCGTTATAACAAGTATTTCCTGATCTTAAATAAGACTAGTTGATCACTAAGAAACTTACAGTCGTAGTAATAAAATCTCTCTACTTGTTAATAAAAGTCATAAGATAAAATTATATTTATATTTATTCGCTTCAGAGTAGGTGCATAAACTATGATTTTTTGACGTTTTGTATAAAGGTAGCACCAAACTATTACCAAGGGAAAGCTTTTGGAATATTTAGACTGGATTTGTTTAGGAAACTGTATAAAAGTTAAACAATTAATACTTTGAGGTAGGTGGTTCCATGTATCGAGATCGTTAAGCCCTTTAAAGATCCCAAATTTATGGTCCTTAATGATCCAATTCAATTTAGTCGTACCAAGTTGTTTAGCTCTTTGAAATCTGCTAACCCTTGTTAAGTTTCATTGGTTATGTAACATCTACTGTAATTTAAGATAGATACCCTCTCTCTCTTTCCCTTTTTCTGTATCCCCACTATCCCCATCTCTCTCTCTCTATCTCTCTCTCTCTCTCTCACTCATCAGATCATCTAATAGCAGTATGAGACTTACATTGTATACCGTACCTAAAGGTATATAGATATATAGAAAAAATATAGTGTAAAACCCCGGCCTATCATCATCATCATCAACCAGCCCTTATCGTCCACTGCTGGACATAGGCCTCCCTCATGGCTTGCCATCCGCGTCTATTTTGACCTGCGTGGATCCAGGTGTTTGCAACTCTTTTTAGGTCATCAGTCCAACGTGTAGGTGGTCTTCCTCTATTTCGCTTATCTGTGCGTGGCCTCCATTCCAGCAACCTCTTTGTCCACCTATCGTCACTCATTCTGGAAACGTGTCCTGCCCAATTCCATTTTAATGTGGTTATTCGTTCGACGATATCTTTCACACCGGTTTTTCGCCGCAGGTCCTGGTTTGTGACGTGGTCCCTCAAACTCAATCCAAGCATTGACCTTTCCATTTTGCGTTGTGCTACTTTGAGTTTTCTCGCTGATGTCACCGTTAAGGTGAGTGTTTCCGCGCCATATATGAGCACTGGCAGAACGCACTGGTCGAACACTTTTCTTTTTTGACAGATGGGGAGTTCGCTCTTAAAGACGTGTCTTAACTTTCCATAGGCCGCCCATCCGAGGTTGATCCTTCTGTTTAAACCCAGG
This sequence comes from Cryptocephalus moraei, assembly GCA_946251905.1. Classification (NCBI taxonomy): domain Eukaryota; kingdom Metazoa; phylum Arthropoda; class Insecta; order Coleoptera; family Chrysomelidae; genus Cryptocephalus; species Cryptocephalus moraei. The sequence goes on from OX276452.1 coordinate 41,497,435, forward strand.
CCCCTATACACAGACCCCGGCCTATAGTGGTCGATATATAGGCCTATATAGCGACCACCCTTGAGGAATTATGGATAGGTTTTTTAAGAGGGGTGGTCATTCGAAAAAGGTCAGAAAAAGGAAACTGTGTTTTACCTTTTTTATTTATTAATAAATTTATTTACCAAATAGGGAAATAAAAAGAAAACTAAACGGGTAATAAACGTGTATGTAGGTATAGATATACATACTATATATGTGCTTATGTAGTGGCAATACAATTTATATTTTTTAAAAAGTGGGAAATCGATAACGGCTTCATTGATTTCATCTTACTTTTATAAAATTCATTTTCACATTTTAATAACTTTGATACATTTGCGGCCATATCAGAACTATTTACATTAAGAAAATAAGTTTCTACGTCTTTCAAACTTGCGCAAACTTGAGAAAGACTTGTCACATTTGATGCAGTAATACTAATTTCAGGTTCTTCGTGTTCAGCATCTTAATCTGATGTGGTAGTAAATACTTGTCTATCTTCAACAATGCAGTCAATGATAGTCAATTCTTCAGTCCCTGTTGCCACATCGCTATCAATTGATGCAAATTGTTTCAAATCAAACAAAACATCACATGTCTTACAAAACTAAATGAAGACAACTTGGTCCTTCAGTAGTGAGAAACTTTCTTCTTTGTTCACCACTGACACCTTCTCGATACCAATTTCTCACTTCTTTATATTGTAACAACATTGTTATTTGTGTCTTGCCAACTTTAAATTTTTCGGTCAATTTCCTACTGCTTAAACCACTATTTTCTTTAAAATCGATAATATCGATTTTTTTCCTTAAGATGAAGTTTCCTTTTTCCGGCTATACTCAAAATTTAAAGAGTTTTAATGCTAACAGGTCAAAATTTAGAATAAGGCTGAATTTGAAAACACATTTCATCCTTTAAGAAAGGCCCAGAGATTATAAAGTATTTCTATATTAGCATTTACAGCTTGTTGAGTTTAACCGGTCTTCAAAGGGGATTGGTTCAAATTGATAAGTATTTAAAAATACCGATGATGGGTGGTCGCGGTCATTTTTGAGAAGTGGTCGTTATATACAGGTAAAATGACACGACGTTTTCACAAAATCGGTCGATATAGGTCTCTTTATAAGGGTGGTCACAAATAGGGATTTTACAGTACATATATACATTGATTCGCTCATTCTCCGCATATGTATATAGGTATATTCTATATTATATACTTATAATACGCGCGGGCCTATACGATGACTCGCAGCGTAACAGATTTCATGCTGACGCTGAGTTGAAGGTTTTTCCATCTAAAAATGTTTATTTTTCTCAAGCGCGCGTATAGAAGTTTTCACTTAAAAAATGGTTGCCGAAACAGGCAAAAGCCTAATATCTGATCAGTAGAAGATGAAGAAGAAGAAAACCCACTGTTGATAATTGAGACAATTTTTGTAGAATGCTGAAAATGAAACTTCTCAGAATATGCAAGAAACTAAATACATATGTTAAACTGCCTTTATTAGTAAAATATACCCTAAATATGCATTTTTCAAAGGAGGTCATGTAATAAAGCAGTAAAGGCGCGCCTGGAACCTCCTCACGCGTTATCTGGTGATGAATGGTCATCTGACGATGGTGAGGCTCGAAGAGAAAACGTGTCATGAACATTTATTTTGTGTTACCGAACCGTCTGAGATGAGAATCTCCCAATCTGCGTCCATACAAAGTAAAGGAATCGAGCCCGTTCCCCTCGCTCGCGCCACCCCATCCTCATTTGCATTGTTTCTGTAATAGTTTCGACCCGACCATCCCCTTGCCTCCCGGAAAACCCAAAAAGAAAACGACCCGCCACCGTTCGATCCGCGCACAGTGACGAAACGTCAAGCCAGCGAAGACAGGAACGGAGGAGACGTCAGAGCGTCAAAAGCGCGGCGGCGTTCTCCTTCAGCGTTTCGCAGGAACAACGTATATATACATGTATATATACGTGCGATATACACCCTTACAAGTTCCTTTTGCTGATCGATACCGATGCAGCTGTCCGCAATGACGTCAGCTCGTCAGGAGAGAGACCCGATCGACGTGGAACGTGACGGTTGAGTGAGTGGCGATCGTCAGTTGTCAGGAGGGCCGGTGCATATCTCGTCAAACGGCGAAAGGTTCGGCCTGGAACGGCAGGACAGCAGGAGGCGGCAGGAGTCGATCGGGTAGAGTCGGGATTGCCGCGCGCGCGATTTATACATCCACACACAGACACACACAAATAGATACAAACACACGAGTCAGAGAGAGATAGAGAAAGAGGAAAAACTCCCGAGATCCGCTCCTCTGGTTCGCTTTCGCTCGCTCGCGCCAATCCGTCCGCAGGAACGACTAGGAGCACAGCTCGTCAGATTTACGGGGGAAAATTCAAACTTCTCATGAAGGGAAACTAACTGCGTTTGGCACTTGCATAGATTTACTGTACATTCCAAATGTATCTGACCCCTTATACTATTGTTTAAAAGACAGTTCATAGATGAAAACTCACCTGTTTGCCCTAGCCAAATCCAAGCTGTCGAGTTTTTATAGACAAATTAAATTCCAAAAAATGCATTTTTTTAAGTTTTTTGCGAATATTGCGAACAGCAATGAATAGATCAATATACGACCAATAGGACTTTCGTAGAGTATTGAAAACCTACAAAATGATTATTTTGGACAACCCGATCGGACCGATTGACCGGGAAAATCCGGAAAACCTCTAAAAATTGACCTTTCTTTAATAACTCATAATTTCCACAAATTTGAAGCTGGAAAAAGTATCTTGTGGGAAATGGTAGATAATAATGTGTAATTTAAGTGTGCGGAAAATGGTTTTTATGATCCGGCACTAAAATGAGAAAATGACAGCTATTCTAGCACTAAAATGGCCGAAAACAGTGCTTTAATGAGGCTTATTAAAGCTTTGTTTTTGGTAATTTTTTTTTGTTGGGTTGGTAACAAGATATTCAGGTAGCAAATTCCTTACTGCATTTGAAGCCACTTCTTGTAGTTCCGGTGGAGTTAAAGAAACACCCTCTTGTACTTGATGCGATTCGGATTCTTGAGACATGATTTCGATTTTATTTAAATCCATTAAATTAAATATGAAAATGGTGTGAAAATTGACAGATGTCTAGGAGACAGCAGCAATACCAACTTAAATGTCACAATAAAAAAATCCCCAGATAAGAAATTTTAAATTATTGAAACATAAACAAAAATGAAATGGAAGCAGGAACATAGAAAATGTTGTAAAGTACTCGTTGCAGAAGACATTCCAAGCCGTCGTTCGTTCTAAAACTCGGACTCGGGCTTGGAATATGACATCTTCTTCAACTTGTACTTTAAACTACTATTCTGTCCGATGTGTTGTTCCTGCACAATCACGTTATAAACAATTTTCGCACGTTTTTTGTAAAATAGGCGAATTTATGGAAAATTAATTTTTCCCATTTCTGCAAGCGGGATGTTAAAGTAGAAATCATGTATATCAACGTATAACTTGAATTTTCACGTAGAAAGTGGAAAATGTACAGAAAAAGGCCATGAAATGTGCATACGAGCCTGCCAGTTTCCCCCACCACATCAGCTCGAGACTTACTAATTCTTTAGGTAAATTGGACGTGAAAATAGAACCACCATGGGCGCTGCTACATAAAGGCAAGGGGGGAGTGGTTGTCCTCCTGGATTTTACCGTTTCCTCTTTTACGGAACTGAGTTCATAGTATTCATCCCCTAAATAATTATCTCCTATTACTAAGTAATGGTGGCCGGTGAGAAATATCTTCATTTTAATTTAATGCAACTTTCTTATTAAAAAAGAAATTATGCCCCCCCCCCTGACTTATTTCTTAGCGGCTCCCATGAGTACCAGTGTTTTTTACCAAATATAATTACCGGAATAACCTCTATAACGCAAATTTCAAGTTTTTCACCTAAATTGTTAGCTGGCCTTATCACAAAAGTTTTCAGATAATAAAGAGATCAAGTATAAATAACCCTAAACTCACTTTTTACATGGAAGTAATGCACATGTATTCAGTAATCAAATCACAGCCAATTCACAAATATGTTCTGACAATAACAATTTGTAAACTGGTTGGAAACGTTTCCTGAATATATTGAGAACAAAAACTAAGTACGTTTAAATATGTAATATCGGCCCTTATGTATTATAAGAGGGTTTTTAAGTATAGAAGATCTTCTTACTGGTCAAAGTATAGATACCGATATTACGTTTGGGTGGGATTGATTGAGGAAATTAATTATCTTTAGAAATTAACTGGTCCCTTAGTGAAGCATGGGCGCGGGGCTTCGCAAATGCCCGCTTTAATCGTGCTCAAAAAAAAAAAAAATTAAACGCCTGAATAAATCAGAAAATTATATTATCAAAATTAATAAGTAAAAATAAGACAAAAAATTCATTCATCTCACTAAGTCAATCAAATTATAAAGATTAACACAACCCCAAGTCTAAGATTTAATAAAACGAAATCAAATCTAATTTAATTAGTTACCCGACAAAAACCCAACAAGAATACTAAACACAAGTGTCAAGGTAAAATCTCCCTCACAACCCTTAATGCCCCTGTATATGAAATGCTTGTACCTACGTGATATGAGGACAGTGACTTTTCCAAAATCCCAATAACCAAATTTATCGAGATTGCACAACTGTCGGTATATCGGTGTCGGTTACTTTGATCTCGGCCCGGTACTCGGCCCTCCGTCGCTCGGCATACAAACTCTAACTCTCTCAAAATGTTAAGGCCCTAGCGTAAGACAAATAACTCACCAATTACGCCTCTCGCGTACAACTCTAACACTGTCAAGATTGATGCCCTCGATCGACAACTCTGAACTCCAGAGAGTTTACGACCCTCGCGTAAACTGTAACCTCCAAAATCTCCTCTCTCGCTCAACAACTCTCACTCTTGAGTACGACTCGTTTAGCAACTCTAGACCTCTCCAGATACTTACGACTCTTTCGTAATAACTCTTTGTTCCTCGCTTCGTCCTCGCGAATGAAACTCTGACCTTCTTCACGGCCCCAGACCTTAGAAACAACTCCTAACTCGTGATTTCGCCCTAGCGAATCCAACTCTAATAATCCTCACGGTCCCCGACCTAAAATTAACTCTTACCCTCGACTTCGCCCTTGCGAGTCAAACTCCAATAATCGTCAAGGTCCCCGACCTGAAAATAGCTCCTTACTCTGGACTTCGCCCTTGCGAGTCAAGCTCCAATAGTCCTCAAGGTCCCCGACCTGAAATAGCTCCTCTTGACTTCGCTCCTGCGAGTCAAACTCCAATATTCCTCAAGGTCCCCGACCTGAAATAGCTCCTTCTCTTTAACCCACGACCGGACGGGGTACGGTCCCCGACCGTCTCTTGTTTCGGCCTCTGACCGACTCTCTGGTCGGCCTCTGACTTACTCTGGGTTCGGCCTCTCGCCGACTCCCCAACTCTTAACTTTTCTCTTTCCAAGAGCCCTCGACTCCCCTACTCCGAATACCAAAATTCGATCAAAATTTTACCTCCCAATTTGTGATTGGTCGGAATTCCTCTACTGAACAACTGAACCTATGAATAACCGCGTTACGTCATAAAGTCCGCCTTCTTAATTACTTAAGAGTTTTATCCGATTTTGCTTATTTGACAAAAGTACGAAGCAGAGTCCGATTTTCGACCTCGGATATGGTTACCAATTCAACGCATCCAAGTCAGCTGTTCCGGCGTTATTTTACGAAATAATAATATTAGTATGTTCTAATTACCAACTTACGAAATGAGGATAAATCACGTAGCGTTTCAAGTCCATTGATATACAGGGTATTTTTTTCCTAATGTTCCAAAATCTACTAAAAAAAAATTTAAAAAAACCCCCTTAAACACTTGCAGGGTGTTACAAATACTAAGTACAATTAAATAAATAAAGTTAAAATGGACGACGTACAACGTCAACAATAAAATCAGTTATATGTGATCGTGACCGATTTTAGGACAGTCAGGGCAACTCTGCTCGTCGTTGCCAACGTCTGGGGAACGTTTTTCTTGGAAATTAAAATGAAAAACCGTTCAAACTTTGGATTTAGGCTTTGTACTATCTCAGGACCCCTTATACGCTTTCTATCGAAATCAGCTTTGATAAAAGGGTAGTTTACTCTTGTAGTTTTTTTGGTTTTTGGAAATCTCAAAATTTGTTGTTGGATTTTTTTTAGGCTTTCAATTTTATTTCGTCTACAAATATATACAATAAACTTTAATAATATTACTAGTTAAATCTCCTCCAAAGGTCACTTTAAACTTGTAATATTTCAGTTTTTGGTAATTTTCTCAAAATTTACCCCAAGAATTGTGGTATCATTAAATTGAGATGGGTTTTTGGAAAGTGTCTCAAAATCCTCTTCATTACTATTTTTTTATACTTCGTATATCTATTGCAATAGTTAATTCCTAAAATCAAGATTATTATCAATTTTGTGAAGTCTTCTATGAAAGATAGTTTACAGTTTTAGCTCTACGGTTTTCGAAATTTCCTCGAAATCCATTCCAAGAAATTTTTGAACATTGAATAATTATTCTCCTATTAAATATTTATGATACAATATAAGAAACGTGTTCTATTGACACATCGCCATTATTGATAAGGCACAGTATGTTCATTATTGCATATCATTTTGATTTTTTTTTGTACAGAAAACAGTTAATCTGAATCGATTTCAATAACTTCCAAAAAGTGTGGTGTACAAATCCAAACGCTCAGATAACTCGATTTTAAGTTTTGTTTCTTAGTTATGTGGCACGACCAAAGGGTATTTCTTATTTCAAATTTAACACTTATAAATTAATATGCTTATCAAATTTGCATATAAACATTTTATTAGACAAACAGTATTGGGTTCAAGAGTAGCCCTGGATGAGCTAATTTAACGTAGGACTACCACAGCATCGTCACGTTGAAACTGAAATTACAAAGTTTCAAAGTTAATTCCGCGGCTCACTCTAATCTGGAAACATTTTACTGCCACATTGTAAGTAGACAGTGTTCACATTTTTGCCGCAATATCATAGTATACGATCATTTAGTCATCATTAGTCAAATCAAAATAGCACGAAAGCCAATCGGACCGAGTCAATAACGATCCACCGGCGGCCCAAAAGCGCAACATTAAACGCGAAGCATAATAATGAGGTTTGTATACGGGCCATGCAGCGTAATTCGGTCTCAATCATTTTTGGCAGGGTTGTCCGCATTAACGCATTACCCGAGAAATTATGAGTCTAATTACATGGTGAGTTATGCCATTCATTACACCTCTATACCATAAATAATAAATGCATTAAACGTGACGGCAGCATTCTTCATTAACAAAAACTATATATTTCTATTATTCGTGACTGATTCCGGGATTTAGCTCCGGCGATGCTTTTAATGTGAAATGATGTCCGTTGACTTGTTCCACGTTTTACTAAATACGCGCTCATTTATATTAGAGTATGTTTGCGGCCGATATACGGTATTATTCGACGCGTATCCGTACCCACTGCTTTCAGCACTCCATATATGAAGACATGAGCCGTTTTTATTTTCCTATTTACAGTTTAGCACACCTTTATGTAGTAGGTATAAGTATCATCTCAATAAAATGGTCATTTAATGATCAAGCCATTTTGGGTCAGACTCAGTTTGAGAATATTTGTAAGGTGCACTTATACCAGTGTTAACAATAATTCTTAATTTGACGTAAATCATTAAGAAAATGCACTAATTTGGTACGAAAGTGTTTCTGTTTATAATACACCTCAGGAAACAGTAGAAAGTTACGACTAATTTTCTTTAGAAAAATGAAAAGGTTGTTTGTCAAATTGTTGTTTGGTAATTTTTCATAGAGATTAAAAGTAAACACATAGCGAAATTCAATTTTTAAAAAACTATTACAAAATTTACATATTATTTTTACCTATTACTGATAATTTGGAGGATGTTATAAATTAATAGGTCGATCCGTTAAACCATAGATTCGTTGGCTTAAGACAATGGGACTTTCTTTGTGTTACTTTTCAATTTGAACGCTTTTTTCTAATATACCTACAGGGTTTCAATGTTCGCTTTTTAAAAAATGTTTTAATATGTAGGGTGCTCTAATATATCTTTTTCAAATTTGGTGCAAATTTTACTTCTATCTTACCACACATTCTGTATGATTTTGAGCATTAAACTAAAAGGACTACTTTTTGTAGTTTTGATGTGATGATTCCATTATGAGGTATTTTAGTTATTTGGTTTTGTGTTGCTATTACTTAACAAATTTATTAGTGTTTGGCACCTATAGTCATGAAAAAATAAAGGGCGTAAATGATGCATGTGTACTTTCGGTATCTTTGATGTTTTTTTAGCGGTACAACTGAGTTTGGAAGAAGAATACTTTTTGTTTATAAATAAGGTAGAACTTTTACTCACTGCTTACTCTTTACTAAAGTTTACCAAACCATCCAATTATTCATTAATTTATAATGCTAATGGGTAGAATATTTGATAATAAAATAAAATTTTTGCTTATTACCCAATTGCCTTTGGCACTTTTACCCATAAATGCTCTAACCTTCCAGACCGAAATAATTTCAATATATTCCACATTACCTTTAATTGAAATAATGAACCCAATTTAATACCTAATTAAACTAATTTCCGTACTATAATTATGATATTATGAAAATGTGACAGGTCCCCGGATATAATCGGTCCATTGAAGTGATTTTCGCGGTATCGTTCTGTAGCGTATTTAATTGAAAAATGGCATCGTCACACTTTCAATCAAATCGAAAATCCGCTGCCGAAGAGAAATATTTCTGAGATAAAACGGTGAAATTTACGAGCCGCATAGGTTTATAAACATTCGAAATTTAAATCTGGTTCCGCGAATAATTTGATTCATATTGGTATTTGCGAGAGGCACATTAAAATGAAATCTTTCTGAATTACGAGAATCCACAAGCGATAATTTCAAAATCCGGTAATAAAAAGCGAGATATAGAGAGCAGTCCGGGCAGGTAAATGATGTTACAGAGGCGTAACCTGCTTTATTTGCAACAGATTTATGTGGGTTTATTTCTGGAAGGTGTGCATAAAACTGAAGATTTATGATTTTAACGTGCAAAGGTTAAGGGGAATCAACGAGGAAAGTTGTTGGGCACACAATTCGGACTGAATCAATATCGAATAAATTTTTCGCACTTATTGGTTAACTTGTAGTTTTTACTCATTCCATTGTAATTTATTACATCTTTACGTATTATTATCTCAAGAAGGTGACGGGAGTATTGTGAGGGAATGTGTTAATTTGAAGAAACCCAAAGAAGCACAAGCAGTTATTTCGCTAAATATTGCTTTCATTCCCTTTTATCTTATAGTGTATCATGTTTATCCTCTGAACTAATTGTGAATGATCTCTTTAGAGAGTGGGCTGTATAGGTATCTGTCGCAGCTAGTGAGTGGCTGCGGAGATGAATCTTGTCTTCAGGTTGTAAGACTGGAGACTGTAGCTGTAGGTTGAAGATCAGGGCGTGACGTGATCTCTTGAAGTTCTTAAAGTTCTAGTTGTGTGGAGAGAGGGCGTATCGTGCTCTCCGGTGTGGACCTGAGGGCGTAACGTGCAGGTCCGGGGTTGAAGTTCTCGAAGTCTGGAGAGAGGGCGTATCGTGCTCTCCGGTGTGGACCTGAGGGCGTAACGTGCAGGTCCGGGGTTGAAGTTCTCGAAGTCTGGAGAGAGGGCGTATCGTGCTCTCCGCTGAGGACCTGAGGGCGTAACGTGCAGGTCCGGGGTTGAAGTTCTCGAAGTCTGGAGAGAGGGCGTATCGTGCTCTCCGGTGTGGACCTGAGGGCGTAACGTGCAGGTCCGGGTTGAAGTTCTAGTAGTTTGGAGAGAAGGCGTAACGTGCTCTCCAGGGTTGAAGTTCTTGAGGTTAGGGGTGGTCGGTTTAGGGGGCGTGAAGAAAGATCACAACACACTGTCGTTTTGAGCATACATCGTATACTGGTTTATTGTCCCAAATTTCAGAGATTTTATACATCTTGTTTTACATTGGTTAAATGAGGTATTATTGTTTTGTTACCTTGCACCCAGACTGATCTTTTCGAGGAGCGATTGAATCACGTTACCTAAACGTCGTGTTATGCTTAGTGTATGAAGAATTGAACTTGACCGGTTCACGTTTAATCGTAATTCTTTTCCTCTAGTAACGTGAAATGGTCGCTAGTGTTATTAATTCGTGTGCGAGCGTGTTAAAACAATCCAATAATATTTTACATAACTATCTTCGCTCTTAATTATGACTTATTTTTCTGTTTTGTAAAACAACGCGTATTAATTTCAATGATTAAGTTATGTAAAAAGTTCCCTACATTCGGTTACAATAAATTATGATTTCTTTACCTAAAATTTCCTTAAAAAATGTTGACGTAAGTGTCAACATCCTCGTTGCCAAAATTGACCATCTAATCTGTAAACACTATTTTCATATATTTATTTTCGAAAAACGAAGTATAATTTCCATGGAACAATAATCTACAAGTACCAGTTAATTTTTTAAAATTTGAGACAGTTTTGACTTAAGTCTTACTCCATCTTGGCTGTGATATCTTATTAAATTTAGTAAGGTAAATTCATTATGTACGTCATTTTTGTTGATGGTTGAAGGAGATTCGAAAGGTTTCCATTACCCCTCTTCTGGAGTTATAGGTTATGTCAAGTTTAAGAAACGATTAAAACTAGTTTATTGGTTTGATCTAATAGGAAATCAATGAGTTTTTAAAATTTTTATTTTGCTCCGAGTGTTAGTAAATTTGTTTGAGTTTGCTGATCCAAATACATCAATTTCCGCTAGAACATATAATTTTTTGATTTCATTTAAATATATCTAATTTGAAGTTTCCTTAATAATTCAGTGAGAAAATAGGGTATGATGTAATAGGTAGTAGGTAGGTAATATGTATTCAAGGAGCTTAGATTAGTGTTCAAAAATCAAGACCCTAAATAACCATACTTTAGCCATTGCATCTAAACCGCACGTATAATTTTCGAAACTTTGGCGGGCACTGGAGAATTCACCATTTCGTGGTTTCATGTGTTCATGGATCCGGGCAGAGCAATCCATAAGATCGGGTTGTTTTGAGATGACATTTGCCGACAAAATAACACACTTGAAAGTAAAGTCTAAAAACGAAGTTTTTACTCGACGATGTGTATAATTTGATTTGATTTTAGATTAAAACAAAAACAGAAAATTGGTTAATGTATGGTGATGCAAGACATCAATAAGTTTTTTAATTATTTGGTTTTTATAACAATTACTATATTACTTGTATTATGATTATCATTATGATATTGAAAGTTTCAAGGATGTGGGAGCTCTTAGGCAAATTCGATGGAAGGCGGCGGTATCGTTCAAAGATCGGCGTAGGGAGTTATCGATGATGTTATTCGAAGGTGAAAAAGATGGAACCGTGGCAAAAGCAACATCGTCGTCACTTTTCCCGAGGCATTCCCGCCACCAGCACCGCCACCGCACGCACTTGGACGTTGGAGCAGGCACACCAATAAACATAAAGATATCTGCGAGCGATCGTTTTTTCGGTCCTTTCTTATCGGATATCCCAATTCGGCGAGAACACCGCCATAAATATGTACGCGTGTACGCCTCTGTTCAACTTTTAGCGGCAATATATGCAGAAATCGTGGCGTATAGATAGGTCGGATAAGCGATACTCGTCAATCAGGAGAGAACGCAGATTGGCAAATGCTCCTCTCTGACACTGATGCGAACGTCGATTTGCGAGGCCGCGGTTTTTGCGGTATAAACATGTAGTTTACGAGTGTTGCCGGACAGAACATGAGCGGTGGGATTGCCCCGGCTGTATATGATCGTTTCGGGGCTTTAAAATACCATGCGGGCCTGTGTAAATCCAGACCGTGACGCCGTACTTATCCAGGGGGATCATCCCGACTTGGATTCGTCAAATACGAACGCTTCCGGACGTGGTTCGACGCGTTATTTACGTACATCATGTTTCCACGACACACGTCCGTCACTCGCGAATGTGTTTGCCACCAAATAATTTGCAGAATCCAGGAAACTGAGTGAAATCTGGAAAGGAGATTTAAATCAACCTCTTAAAGGGCGAGTAAGTAGCAACTGGTAAGAAAGGGAGATAGTAACCGCTGTTCTTTGTCGGTCGGGGCCACGTATGCGCTTGCAAAGCCCCTGAAATAGTACTGGGGTGATCTGGAGGTGAGTTTACCCTGAATGCACCCTATTACCATTTTACACATTAGTAGAGACAATAGCTCATATCAAGTAATGAAAATAATAAAAACTTGCAGAATTTCGATTTTGAAATTTCATTATTTTAATACTCCAAACGGTCATTACAGTATTACCACGAAACGTTATGGAAGAACCAACGAGATCCATAACTAACGAGTTAGAAACTTTAATTCCAAATTCCAAATTAGTATATTTGTTTAAATAAGAAAGACTCCTTTGATCGGCTTCGAAATTTAAATTCTACGTATCTTAGACAGTTTGTAAAATATTACAATGAAACAAACGGTGGAGTAATGAGCGATGTGATCCCTATCAATTTAGGAAATCTAATCGAAAATTCCAAATTGGAATATTTTTTGAAACAAACCATTCTAGGAAAGAAAACTTCTATGTCTTGCCAACACTTTATTTTTAACGCGTTTTTAAAATAAAGTGTTGGCAAGACATAGAAGTTTTTCTTCCTTTGACTTATCACGGTGTGATAATCGAGGTTGCTGGTAATTTTGAAGGGTGGTTAAATAAGTGGACTGAAACACTTCGAGGTTCGATTGCAACTGCTTTTATTTTATTAATGAATATTCGAATACAAGATCGTTGACGCTGTTTATTGCATAGTTTACGAATTATGATATTAACAATAGTAATGATATTTAATACGACGGATTTTGCCGATTTACGCTAAACGTAAGTTTGTACAATATTAAATGACTTTTCCACTGCACCTGGGTAAACGTACCGGACGTATCATTGAAACTTGATATTAATTATTAATGATAATTAAAGTTCGTTAACTTGTATTTTTCCAGTACAACGGCCAACTTTGAGTCCTTGGACAATCTCCATTTGTTGAAATCATTGTTCGTATCTCAGAAAGTAAAAGGAGCATTAAAATGAAAAAAAATGTGGAAAAATCAGAAACATATTGGGTACTTAAATTTGTAAAATGGTGTTTGGGTACTTAAATTACAAATACCAAACAACTATGATAAACATTGTAACACAATAGCATCGCCTGTTACGTTGTAATAACTTGTATAACTGTAGAACTTGTGTAACTTGTATAACTGCGCAACCAAGAAGTGCAGCAATCTTCAATTACTGTTTTTTTTTTGACAACTATGCAGTTTGTGAATCTGTTAATTATTGCTGTAATATTCACACTTAATACCCAATAAGGTATTAGCACAAGAATAACAAATAATAAGAGGTCCGATACGGTCCTCAATGACCCTGAACGCACGTGCTTTGATATGCCGTAAGCACCCGTTCCTCCAAGTTCCTCCAAAGACCGACCGACAACCTACCTGAATATCGGACCTCTCTTTCTGTTGGTCTTCTGATTGTTAATTATTCTTGTGGTATTAGTACTAAATGACGATTTTCAAATGAATTATATCATATCGCTTCACTTCATTATCACTTTATGAAACTGAAAGGATTTTTAATTCGGCGATTTCTCCTGTAAATATTTTAAAAACACTAGTATAAGTCCCTTTGTAAATTTCATATCATTACATTACAATCATACGGCTAAAAAACTACTGGGTGATCAAGAATGACTGTTTGAGTTGGCAATCCTACCTGGAGGATTTTTTTGCCTAAGGGTTTGCAACGCTACAACATATAATTATTTGGCAAACATTTGACATAACAATCAGCGATAATATTGTAGGTTATGTGAATAAAAATTAACGCTTAAAAAATGAATCTCGAAATACAGAAATAAACAGCTAAATGTAATGCTTAAAATGCCCCCCATTTTGGTCCAGACATAAACTAACTCTTCTTTTTAGGCTCTCGAAGATATTCACCAGCATATTGGGGGTAATGTTTGCCACTTCCTGAACTATTGCCTCTCGCAGCTCTTCTTCAGTATGCAATATGTTCCTAAAGACATTGTCCTTCGAGAGCCCAAATAACGAAAAATCTAATAGAGTGATATCTGGTGACCTGCTTGGCCAAATGCCCTGACTAATTACTCTGTCGCCAAAATTCTCTCTTAAATATCCCATAGTAGCACGAGCCGTATGTGCCCCTGCAGGGTTTTGTTGGAAATATCCAATTTGACGCTCTTCGTCCGTTAATTGGGTTATAAAAGGCCTCAAGAGGTGTTGGATATATCTCTCCGAATGGATGATAAAATTAAAAAATATGGGCCCATACAGCCGCATCCTTGAGACTGCCAACCAAACACCAACTTTAACCGGGTGCAAATGTGTCTCTCTGATAGCATAAGGATTTTTACCTGACCAAATTCTGTAATTTGGTTTATTCACATTGCCGTTGAGATGAAACCAGGCTTCGTCGAAAAGAAGGTATTGTCAAGGATATCATTATTATTTAATATGTCATTGAACCAAGTGCAAAATAAAACTCTGCGGGTGATCAGGAGTGGTTAATGATTGGACGATGGAAATTTTATAAGGGTGGTACTTTAATTTCTTTTTAAGCACAGTGGAGCAACTTTCATATGATAAACCTGTAAAACCGTGAATTAGAACAACATGGAACGGTGGAAGTCTTATGGGTAAGAAAGGAAATTGGTTGAATATGAGGCATAAGGATCAAACCTGTTTGAAGGGAGAGCTTTCTTAAGGATTTGGGAGGACTTCTTTCCGTTCGAGTTCTGATATCCTCGACAACTTCCTTGTTTAGAATAGAAAGGTCTACCAGTTGATTCTTGTTTGCTTACGCCCCCCTGTGTTTAAATAACGTTCAACTACTCGCATGCAATGTTGCTGAAAGACAGCAAAAGTGACCAAAGTCTTCGCAAACAACTTCTGAAATTGCTGGTATGTCGCTTCGAGAGAGTACTGCCAACCAGTAATTGGGTTATAAATCCCGCTTCGAAAGTACGCCATTCTAATGAAAATTTCGTGTTGTAACGTGAAAACCATTTTAAATAAATAAATTTGAAACGAATACCAGAAATTTGAATTTGAAATAGCAAATTCAAATTACCAGTTGTACCATTTAGAAATGAAATTCAGTATTGCCAATTTAAGCAGTCATTCTTGATCACGTTGTAGATAACCGGTTTAGGATATTGATTCACGTGGTATTTTTTTGACAAGAAATCTCAAATAAAGGTCAATAGATATTTAATTTGAAATATTTGACGAATACAAATTGTATAATGACGATATTACATCATGAAATGGAGCAATATTATTAGAAACAGACTTAATTTCTTTATATTTACTTGTATACTGTTTACAAAAAAGTTTTCATTTGTGGTATACGCTCATTACTAGGAAACCCTTATAGAAGACATACGGCTTTCTTCAACTTTCAGCATCATAAGATTTTTTAATAAAGTAACTTAAACACTCACACTTTTAAATCCACACTGTAACACGACATAAAACAGAATGTTTCATGTAGACATTTTAACAATTTTCATACGAAAGGGTCTTTAAGATAATCCCTCACGTCTTTGCAGGTACCGGGATGAAATGGGAATTCCGCCGTTAAAGAGAGTATGGCCTGTTTTGGTGTATTAACACTGTTCAATTTCATTTAGGAAATAAAGGTTTATAAAGATTTCTGAAAGGGACATGTTTTAAACAGGCAATTTCTGGCAAATAAAATTTTGTACAAGTATCCCAAGAACGCAATAACGCTTTTCAAAGTGGATGTTATATCAATGGGAAATTGCAAACAAAGGTTATCATTATTAAGAGATTTTAGTATGTTGACATTTTTGATGTTTCTCTCATTTTTCGTATAAATGTAACTCTTCCCCCACAGTGTCCTGAAACATTTTTCGAACAATGTTTTAGAACGATTCTTAATCACACTTTAAAATGACTTATATTATTAACTTTTAAACATTTTTTTCAATATATTTTTAAATATTGTCAGAATTCTTCTGAAAAACATTAATAATGTTTACAGCTAAATATCACCAGCAATAATCATGCTTCCGTCCTTTATTGAACAGATTTATATTTCACATTCAGCTTGAATAATACATTTATGAAAACAATTTTACAATCGATTAAACGGTTTGATGAGTAAGCCCCTGTGCCAATATTGCAAATGTGGATTCGTGTTGCACAACGTTTCGGTTTTAAACCTTCCCGCTGCTCAGTGTAAGAAATATCCGGTTTTCGGTTAAAAACCGGAGCATATATGTATTTACATTTTCCATCGCAATAAATCGTTCCGCAGTATCCTCTTCTCGAAATTCACCAAAATCCCCACTAATAAATCTGCTCCCTTGTAACGCTCATCACGAGGCGCCTAATAAATCGTTCGGCAGTCTCGAATTAATAAGACGACGACATTGATGGACGCCGATGAAGCGGCGTCGTCGTAGTCGTCGTAGCTATTTCTGTGATCTGCTCCATGATGACGACGTAGTGGACAAATGTCGGTCGCTGTATTATTCGAATAAAATTTTGGAAAAGTTGTTAGGTGGCGATTTTAAGCGTCGCATTCCGGTAAGCCTTCTTAGTAGTTTGTGGCTGAGTTAGATATTAATGTTTCCCTTTTTAGGTTATGTTATGATGCTGAAGACTGGAGGTTCTGAAACTTCCCAATATTACCACGCCTCCAAATAAGTAAATCCACGTTTTAAAATCGTAAATCACTGTGCAACTATTGATTGAACACTAAAATGTCTCTTTATTCACCTCTTCATCCATATTCCGTCATTCAACAGTTCTCCTCATCAGGCTCGTCCTATTTGTATGGAAATAATTAAAATTTACAAATCAAACTTAGTAGAAACTTTCGACGAAAGAGGAGGAGGCGCATACAAGCTCCTAAACGATTCACAATCAGTTTAAAACTCTAATTAAAATCAGTTCTACCGGCACCACAAATGTAGATGTAATGCATATTAATACATTTGGATATGAATATGTATCCTCCAGGAATGGTGTATGATTAGGAAAACTGTTCGTGGTGTAACCACTACATATTTGATTTTTACTCTAATCACATTTGAACAGTTGAATGAAGACCAGTTTAAAGGAAGTGGGATAAATTGTCTAGATTATATTGGTATAGGTATTGATAGGTATAGATTGTATTGGTATAGGGATATATTGGTATATGGATTATATTGGTAGAATAGCAAAGAATTATAAGAGTGCAATAACGACGTAAGATTTTATGAATGTAGCCGTCAACTAAACAATTAGGAATATACATTATCGATATTAATATTCACAACTGTATTTTCAATTACAGTTCAATCTTTCCATATTAAATAAATGTTTCCCAAAATTAATTCGAAACCGTTATTGCAATTATTATAGACGTATTTTCCAATTGCCATTAGTTTCTTACATTCAAGCTAAGAAGACGAATACAGTTATGCCAGAAATTTAAAGTCTCCAATAACTTGACGAGTTAAGCACTTTATTATTAGTCTTATGTTCCTTTGATAAAAGGTCGTCTCACAAGGAGTCCTTGCTTGCATTAAAATAAGGAAAGCAAATGACATTTCAGCAGTATCCAATAAAAATAGCTAATCCTTGTCCTTCAAAGTGTCCTCCTTGTAAAATTTATGAAATAGTAACGGCAAAGGCTATATTTCCACAGTTCACATTGACATGGTAAAGTAGTTTTTTGTCAGAATATGTTTGATTTTGCTGACGCCAGAAGATTTTGCTCTATATGTTGATGTGATCCTTATTATACCTAGCATAACGAAGTACTTTGCAGTGATAATGTCACACGTCTGAGGGCCTAGGACCAAAGGGCATAAGGAGACATGGCCACATGGACAATATTTATTCAAACATTAAATATGATAGGGGAGAGAACATTTGACAGGAGTGCAGAAATAATAATTAAAGGGTGAAAAGAGAATATAAAAGTGGAAGAAGTGGTTGCTTACTGTGGAGTACCGAAGGGCAGTAGGTGCGAGGCTCCTCCAATCAGCCATATGTCGAAGGGCGGACTCTCGGGCAGCGTGGGGGTGCTCGATGACTGATGACTGATCTCTCGATCGATCTGATCGATCGGTATAAATACTTATTGTTTTGTTGAGAAACGTGCCCGCCGCCAACCGCGAGTCACGTAACGTCCTTCGGTTTTAGGTCACCTCCGTGCTGATTTAACTTGGATGGTGACCCAGTTGCGCTAATTAGGGCCGTATCTCGACAATAATATATTTCTATTATAAAGTGTAAGGACTTTCTTTTAGAGAATATCTGTAATGTAGAGAAATATCTGTGTCATGTTATGTGCTTACTAGATTTGTTTTAAAAACACTGTTATTTAACCAATGGAGGAAATAAAAATTGTCTTAATTGTTCATGAGTGGGCAAATGGTAGTCATCGTCTTGAAGCATCAATCGTGAATCCTTTAATTTAAGATTCACGAATAAATAGATAATGATTAATCACTTTTCATCTAATGTGCTTTTCAACAATAGTTTCATATCAACTGGAATGATTGATTGCCATGTGAAGCACTTGATAGACCAGCGAAATTTAAACCTCTCCCAACTGTAATAGGGAGCCTTTTCCCTCCACCAAAACAAACGTTACTCTGTCATTACTTACATTAATTTCTCTTCTAAACACAACTTTTAGCTCTCCCTTGTACGCGTATACGTGACCTTTGACCGGTACACCAAAGCAGATTGCTCCTCAGTAAGGCCCGACGGGAGATAGTGGAAAGGAGGAAATAATAATTAAGATTCACAAGTCGCAGATTTTTCCGGGCAATAAAGCAAATCGAATGAAAGAAGAAGGGACAACGTCCGAACTGCTTATCGCAGATAAACATGCCACATAAATTCGGTCTGGAGACGACGAAGATAGATAAAACTAGGGAGATCGAACGGGGGCTTTCAAGAGCGAAAAAAAAATTATTTATCCTTATAGATTCTAAATAGAAAAATAAGAAAGGAGAATGGAAGGGAGCGGTGAATGAGTAACGGAAGGTGATGAGGGTTGAAGAAAGGAATGTCACAAAGGGAGTGTCAGTGGTGGTAATGATAGTATGAAAGTTCTTTATTAAATCCAATACAATGTTTAAATTAAGAGGTGACGCAATTAAATCTGTCGATATTTAAATTAAAATTATACATGTTAATTTTAAGTGTAGTGTCTCTTTAGAGAAGATTTATCAAAAAAAAATGTTATGAAGCTTTAACTTACTGAACAACATGTGACAATTTATGGGGTTTAACAGAATTTCAGAGATAAAACTAATAGTAGACGCTAAAGAACCAAGGATTACTCATACGTAAATACATAGTGATAAATCTCAAGACATAATATAACTAATTCATAGGATTCACATTTCAAAACAGAACGACATTTTTCGTTAAAAATTTATTTAAAAGCCGGAAAATTTTAGTCGTTCCAAAACAAAACATTCAGGTCTTTTGTAGCTTTCCGAATTTTAAAAATTTCTAATAAATTTGGTTCTAATACTACTCTTACCACAAATATATCGAAATTTTTGAATTAATTTTCAAGTCTTTTCTCCACTGTTTTGTGGTTGTGTAGGACAATTATCACTCTAGAAGATCATTTGCTTTTGAACTAGCTAAAAAGAAATAATTTTTTTTTCTATGCAGTACGTGATTATATTTAGTTACTATAAGTTCGAATTTATAAGTAAATTAACTTATCAATAAATTGCATAAAAAACGAATTCTGAATCCATATATAGACACCTATAAGAGTAGAAATGTAATTACTGTCACATGAAGTCATAAATTTAAACGGTCTGTATAAAATACCTTTTCATAACTTTTGGTTATAATAATGATAAATGTTATTATTAAAGTACTTACCTAATTAAAGTTGTTAAATATAATTACGTATTCCGCTTCTGTGAAATCTAGATAACATCTCAGGCTTGTTATTAATTAATAAAAGAAGCACGTTAAGTTTTTACCCTGTGATTCTGGTGAGCTGTGCAGTTCGTTCGGAGTTATATAGACGCGTGCGTTCCTCATTATACCTTCCATAAGTTAATCTCTACATGCGAAGAATGTAAAGGGCGTTATACAAAAGACACGTCGAAATTGACCCGAAAAAGTTGAATTCCCCCGCTATTGTCCTGTCGGAGGGCCTCGACGAGAGCACCTCGCTTTCACAAATCATCTTTTTAAATAAACAGAACGAGCGAAATTTGGCTGTATTCGACGTTCGGCTTTCTTTCACCGCACTGGAAAATGGAAAACGGAGCGGCGAATAACGAAAAAGGGGTAGAGCTCGTTAGTCGAAGGGTGCGTGTACATTTCGAGAATTTATAGACAAACAGAGGACGGCTCGGGTCTCAGATCTGCGTTCAAAACTCACATTAAAACTATGATATACTGGCTGATTTAAGATACAGCCTCATTCTAGTCACGGTCCCCCCTAATTTATATCAATGTCATTTTATCAATTATAGAGCGAATGGTGGTAACTAACCCATAAATTAGAACTTTGTTTGCTATCGTAATTGCTTTCGCAGAAAAGTTATGCTAATTTCGGTTCGCTGCGAGATACGACCGATTTCGCAAAAATTCAATGAGTTATTGGTTGCTTGATTCCGTTCGGCAGAACGAAACGACACGACGACGACGACGACGACGACGACGACGACGTCTTATTCCCGCAAATTATAATTGCCCTATAAGGACGCCCTAAATTATTATCTTTTGAGAATATCAAAACGGGGAAAATTACGAGTCGCTTAATAAATTGCAATGAACATCTACCCTTACCGCTTGGAGAACAGGCGAACGCTCATACCGTTTAGTCGAATATTTTACACCATTTGGCAAACAAACAATCGCACAGTGGGCAAATTAGGGTAAAGTATGCCGAAATACCTACCGTTTTAGTAAAATTGAAACTAAACATGGTCAGTCCACTTTTATTTAAATCGATAATTGTCGAAAGGTAAGTGCGACTGTTATTATATAAAAACAATTGAGACCAATATATTGCATACATTTTTAATAGGCAATTCTCTCTGATTATACATAGGCCTGATATATAAACAAAGCATAGAACATTACGGTACTAACAACAACATAAGAGTGATTTACTAAATTGCCTACTACTCACAAAAAAAATCATAAAATAAAGTTGAAGTCAAATCTAGTAATTTCGCGTTAGTTTCATTAGATATTTAAATTCAATTTTAGGCGAGAACCTTCCCATTTGCGCATGACTTTTATGAGTGTTCCACCATGTAAAACAGAAAGATGAATCTAGATACTTTATTTTTTTAAAAGTTACATTGATGTCAAGATTTATAGTTAACCGCATGTGCGTTTCCACGGGCGGCCTACCTACTCCCCGTAAATTCGCATTCGTACGCTACGTTTCTGGTGGAGTGTATTTAGCGTGTGCATCATTATACTTTAGGTAAATGAGATTTAATGGGTATTTATTAGGCTGAACAGTGTTCTCGTTAATGTGTGATATTTACCGTGATATTTGCGTTCGGTAAACACAGCCAAATCACTCTCTATGGACGCGCTACGCCTCGTATTATTCCATTATATTTATACGGAACTGTGCCACTCAACTGGAAATCTGTAATGCGAGGAATTATGCTGATCTGTATGGAAAGCGATCGGTTTGTAGTTCGGGGACGGCGATTTACTGTCGCTCGTGCCCGTTACACGGATATGACTAATTTTTTAATGAATTGTTGTCGAATCTCACAGGAGTGCGTTGATCGAATTAGTTTACGATTCGGGCTAGTAGAAAAATATTTGTAGGTATTTGATTGTGTTATCAAGATTGGATTTTCTTTGGAGGCCGAAAAAAATTTTTATTGGAGAAATATTGAAATTTGCATATATTTTTGTAAACCTTTTCACACACATTAAGCAACTTTAATAAGTTTGTTTTTATATTTCATATTTTAAAATAAATTAAGTCCTACTGGTGCTTAGCTTAGGAGCACTTAAAACAGGTGTCTTGGATTTCTCTGGACTGCATCAACTAAAATTCCCAAAATAATTGGTTAATATATCATTGTTCTTGGTTCAAGGAAACACCAAAATATTACAGCTTAACGAAATGCCGGCTTCTCAAACTAACATTTCAATTTTTCATATAAATTTTCACTAAGTGCGTATAGGTACCGCTTAAAAATCTTTATTTTCAACAAACTCGTTTACCTGTAAAAAATTTTATGAGAAATTTGAATAAAAGTATGCATTATGGTAATATCGAAAGTAGGAATACAAAATTCGATAACTTAGCAATAACATTAAGAATTCATAAATCTTAAAGATATGACGAATGCTAAAGGCGTGCACACCATTATATTGCTTGGGAGCAGTTGAGTGTCAGCAATGTATATATTTGGTGAAGGTGCGGTTAATAGATAATACGAATTGCAGTCAGTTGTAATAGCAAAAACAATTATTCACGTTTTCCTATCAATAACTCCTTATCACCACTCTGTAACAAAGAACTATATTCAATAGGAAACCACTAAGGGAGTAGTAATAATAAACATATTATAAATAAACAATTGAATTAACTAGGATAAGGTCAAATTGTGATTTCTAATGGATTTGCTAAGGTAACAGTGGACTTATATGTTGTTAATTAGTATTAAATATAATCATTAACGGTAAGTGGCCACTATAAAATCATTTAACATGCTGTAATGTTTTCTAAACAAACCGTGTTTCGTTTTAAGTCATTTCACCATGGAAAATAAGTAAGGTTAATGACCTCAAGCTTTTTTGGAAAATGTTTAAAATCAGAAGATGGAAAACTAACAAATTGGGTTGAACCCAGAGTTAAGAATCAATAACTTAGTGAAAATTTTAAGTTGCGGATAATTGACTAGAGTATAATTTTTTTGCATGCAAATTATTTAAGTTTTTCAGGAGAATTAGCTCAATTTCATATTGTTTTTAAGTTGATGTAAATCTAGATTTATGAATCATTTGCTTGGTCCTCAAAAAGTGTCCTTTTTTCAAGTTTCACAAATTTGATTATGAAATTTTGATTCAGGCTTGTCATGTAACCCAAAAGATCTTGAATTTCATAAAGTTTTGTGGTTATGGTTTGTGCTCAATTTTAAAGACTCCTAAGATGGTTTTGGTGTAGTATCGAAAATGTCTCGTTTTTCTTGGAATTTCAAGAACTTCTTTCAAGTTCAATGTCGAAATGTCGCCATAGATTAATGACCTAGCTTTTTGGAAAATAAATTTAAATCAAAAGACATACGGGAAAACTACTAAATTGGGTTAAACCCAGAGTTTGGAAACAATTATTTAGTTAAAATATCATGTTCCGAATAATTAACTAGAATACAATTTTTTTGCACGCGAATTATCTAGGTTCTTCTGGAGAATTAGCTAAACTTCATAATGTTTTCTGAAAGCTAATGAAATTGGTGAAAAATCTAGATTTATGAATCATTTGCTTGGTTAAAAGTTCCTCAAAATGTCCTCGGCATGAAAGTGTCCTTTTTTCAAGTTTCACAAATTTGATTTTGAAATTTTGATTCAGGCTTGACATGTAACCTAAAAGATTTTAAATTTCATAAAGTTTTGTAGTTTTGGTTTGTGCTCAATTTTAAAGACTCCTAAGATGGTTTTGTTTCAAGGTTTTGGGGTAATATCGAAAAGGTCTCTTTTTGCATGGAATTTCAAGGACTTCCTTCAAGCTCGATGTCGAAATCTCGCCATAGATCATGGAAAGGTTAATGACCAAGCTTTTTGGAAAACAAGTTTTAATCAAAAGACATACGGGAAAACTACCAAATTGGGTTGAACCCAAAGTTTGGAAACAATTATTTAGTTAAAATCTCAGGTTCCGGATAATTGACTAGATTATATTTTTTTGCACGCGAATTATCTAGGTTCTTCTGGAGAATTAGCTAAACTTCATAATGTTTTCTGAAAATTAATGAAATTGGTGTAAATCTAGATTTACGAATCATTTGCTTTATTAAAAGTTCCTCACAATGTCCTCGGGATGAAAGTGACCATTTTTTCATGTTTCACAAATTTGATTTTGAAATTTTGATTCAGGCTTGACATGTAACCCAAAAGATTTTAAATTTCATAAAGTTTTGTAGTTTTGGTTTGTGCTCAATTTTAAAGACTCCTAAGATGGTTTTGTTTCAAGGTTTTGGGGTAATATCGAAAAGGTCTCTTTTTGCATGGAATTTCAAGGACTTCCTTCAAGCTCGATGTCGAAATCTCGCCATAGATCATGGAAAGGTTAATGACCAAGCTTTTTGGAAAACAAGTTTTAATCAAAAGACATACGGGAAAACTACCAAATTGGGTTGAACCCAAAGTTTGGAAACAATTATTTAGTTAAAATCTCAGGTTCCGGATAATTGACTAGATTATATTTTTTTGCACGCGAATTATCTAGGTTCTTCTGGAGAATTAGCTAAACTTCATAATGTTTTCTGAAAATTAATGAAATTGGTGTAAATCTAGATTTACGAATCATTTGCTTTATTAAAAGTTCCTCACAATGTCCTCGGGATGAAAGTGACCATTTTTTCATGTTTCACAAATTTGATTTTGAAATTTTGATTCAGGCTTGACATGTAACCCAAAAGATTTTAAATTTCATAAAGTTTTGTAGTTTTGGTTTGTGCTCAATTTTAAAGACTCCTAAGATGGTTTTGTTTCAAGGTTTTGGGGTAAGGTTTTGGGGTAGTATCGAAAAGGTCTCCTTTTTCTTGGAATTTCAAGGACTTCCTTCAAGCTCGATGTCCAAATGTCGCCATAGATCATGGTAAGGTTAATGACCTAGCGTTTTGGAAAACAAATTTTAATAAAAAGACATACGGGAAAACTACTAAATTGGGTTAAAACCAGAGTTTGGAAACAATTATTTAGTTAAAATCTCATGTTCCGGATAATTGACTAGATTATATTTTTTTGCACGCGAATTATCTAGGTTCTTCTGGAGAATTAGCTAAACTTCATAATGTTTTCTGAAAATTAATGAAATTGGTGAAAAATCTAGATTTATGAATCATTTGCTTGGTTAAAAGTTCCTCAAAATGTCCTCGGCATGAAAGTGTCCTTTTTTCAAGTTTCACAAATTTTATTTTGAAATTTTGATTCAGGCTTGACATGTAACCTAAAAGATTTTAAATTTCATAAAGTTTTGTAGTTTTGGTTTGTGCTCAATTTTAAAGACTCCTAAGATGGTTTTGTTTCAAGGTTTTGGGGTAATATCGAAAAGGTCTCTTTTTGCATGGAATTTCAAGGACTTCCTTCAAGCTCGATGTCGAAATCTCGCCATAGATCATGGAAAGGTTAATGACCAAGCTTTTTGGAAAACAAGTTTTAATCAAAAGACATACGGGAAAACTACCAAATTGGGTTGAACCCAAAGTTTGGAAACAATTATTTAGTTAAAATCTCAGGTTCCGGATAATTGACTAGATTATATTTTTTTGCACGCGAATTATCTAGGTTCTTCTGGAGAATTAGCTAAACTTCATAATGTTTTCTGAAAATTAATGAAATTGGTGTAAATCTAGATTTACGAATCATTTGCTTTATTAAAAGTTCCTCACAATGTCCTCGGGATGAAAGTGACCATTTTTTCATGTTTCACAAATTTGATTTTGAAATTTTGATTCAGGCTTGACATGTAACCCAAAAGATTTTAAATTTCATAAAGTTTTGTAGTTTTGGTTTGTGCTCAATTTTAAAGACTCCTAAGATGGTTTTGTTTCAAGGTTTTGGGGTAATATCGAAAAGGTCTCTTTTTGCATGGAATTTCAAGGACTTCCTTCAAGCTCGATGTCGAAATCTCGCCATAGATCATGGAAAGGTTAATGACCAAGCTTTTTGGAAAACAAGTTTTAATCAAAAGACATACGGGAAAACTACCAAATTGGGTTGAACCCAAAGTTTGGAAACAATTATTTAGTTAAAATCTCAGGTTCCGGATAATTGACTAGATTATATTTTTTTGCACGCGAATTATCTAGGTTCTTCTGGAGAATTAGCTAAACTTCATAATGTTTTCTGAAAATTAATGAAATTGGTGTAAATCTAGATTTACGAATCATTTGCTTTATTAAAAGTTCCTCACAATGTCCTCGGGATGAAAGTGACCATTTTTTCATGTTTCACAAATTTGATTTTGAAATTTTGATTCAGGCTTGACATGTAACCCAAAAGATTTTAAATTTCATAAAGTTTTGTAGTTTTGGTTTGTGCTCAATTTTAAAGACTCCTAAGATGGTTTTGTTTCAAGGTTTTGGGGTAAGGTTTTGGGGTAGTATCGAAAAGGTCTCCTTTTTCTTGGAATTTCAAGGACTTCCTTCAAGCTCGATGTCCAAATGTCGCCATAGATCATGGTAAGGTTAATGACTTAGCGTTTTGGAAAACAAATTTTAATAAAAAGACATACGGGAAAACTACTAAATTGGGTTAAAACCAGAGTTTGGAAACAATTATTTAGTTAAAATCTCATGTTCCGGATAATTGACTAGATTATATTTTTTTGCACGCGAATTATCTAGGTTCTTCTGGAGAATTAGCTAAACTTCATAATGTTTTCTGAAAATTAATGAAATTGGTGAAAAATCTAGATTTATGAATCATTTGCTTGGTTAAAAGTTCCTCAAAATGTCCTCGGCATGAAAGTGTCCTTTTTTCAAGTTTCACAAATTTTATTTTGAAATTTTGATTCAGGCTTGACATGTAACCCAAAAGATTTTAAATTTCATAAAGATTTGTAGTTTTGGTTTGTGCTCAATTTTAAAGACTCCTAAGATGGTTTTGTTTCAAGGTTTTGGTGTAGTATCGAAAAGGTCTCCTTTTTCTTGGAATTTCAAGGACTTCCTTCAAGCTCGATGTCAAAATGTCGTCATAGATCATGGTAAGGTTAATGACCAAGCTTTTTGGAAAACAAGTTTTAATCAAAAGACATACGGGAAAACTACCAAATTGGGTTGAACCCAAAGTTTGGAAGCAATTATTTAGTTAAAATCTCAGGTTCCCGATAATTGACTAGATTATATTTTGTTTGCATGAGAATTATCTAGGTTTTTCTGGAGAATTAGCTAAACTTCATAATGTTTTCTGAAAACTAATGAAATTGGTGTAAATCTAGATTTATGAATCATTTGCTTGGTTAAATGTTCCTCAAAATGTCCTCGGCATGAATGTGTCCTTTTTTCAAGTTTCACAAATTTGATTTTAAAATTTTGGTTCTGGCTCGTCATGTAACCCAAAAAATTTTAAATTTCATAAAGTTTTGTGGTTTTGGTTTGTGCTCAATTTTAAAGACCCCTAAGATGGTTTTGTTTGAAGGTTTTGGTGTAGTATCTTTTTTTTTTCTTGGAATTTTAAGGATATCCTTCAAGCTCGATGTCGAAACTTCAAAAGTTAATGTGAGTTCTAAAATTTTGATTAAGTCTTGATTTTCTGCTTGGCCAAAAAGTTTTGAAAGTTTTTGAAGTTGTGGATCAGATTTTTACGATTGGACTTTGGTTAAAAGCCTGATTCATAAATTAATTGCTCAGTTAAAACCCTTAATCTTGACAAGAAGATTATTGATAAGAAACACAAATTATGAATAGTAGAAGACTGAAGTAGGTACATTATGTAGTTTCTTAATTTCATTATTTCTTTTTTAGTTTGTTTAATTTTGTGATTAATTAAATTACGCAGCAGACCCATACAGACTTGATACTGGACCACCACTGATAGTAAAGAAAAATTTTGCCACCCAATTACTTTTCTAATGGAATATCTTATGACTAGTTTTGCAGATTTGCAGCTTCTGTATTATTTGCTTAGCAATCATACCTTTCTGCAGGAATAAACAGAGGCAGTTAGAAGACCCTACTAACTTGTGAATGATATAGCATCACTATGTTACTTGGTAATAGGCTTTTTAATAGTTTTGAACGTATCTTCGATCGAATTAAGTATTAATAAGGCTATATATTTAACCTTCTTTTAAATAATTGATGTGTCTGATGTATTAGCAACACAAAACCTTCCTTTCATGCAACATTAACGACTTGGTGTCGAATGCGTATATATCAGCAGGGACTTTCTGCGCTTAACAAATTTAATATCAACCTCGTGACGGCCAGACCACAGCCTCACACGCACACACTCATCCCCGTATTTACACGGCACTTGAGTGATTTACTCCAACTTGACGCGGCCGAAAAGTGTGCAACCGGAATTAGATCATAACACTTTCGTATATGTCGTTTACCTCCGTAATTCACGTCGCTAACACCGACGCATCGTAATGCCGGCCGACAGGTAGACCACTTGATGTAGTAGATGTTCGCCCCTCATGGAAATCGTTGTTTGGAGAGCGAGATTCGAACTGTTATTTTTTCTCCGGGAACAGATCAAAGTGACGGTGATGAATCGAAAGTACGGTCCACTTTCGAAAATCCGCGCGGAGTTTGTAGTTGTAAATTAGATTGTTCTGTTTGATGCCGATCGCTCGTGGTGAAAGAAAACCCAAAGTCGCTTTTGCGGTCAACGGGTAATTAATGGGGGGAACAGGAATTATTACTCGCGAAGTTCTTGATGTCAGATCTTCACACGGAATATTGTCTTTGGGATTGAAGTAAATCAGGGAACGGAGTTATTTGTGTTAGAGTGAAAAGAACCGATTCTTCGATATTTTCAGGGACGCTCGAGGCGTTTTGAAATTACGAGGGCCTTAAATCTGTCTTTCGGTTAATTAATGGGCTATAAACACTTTTGAACTTCAACTTTATTTAGAAAGAAGACAATAAAAGATTTAACGTCAGCTGCATCGGTAAAACTTGGTACCGCTTTAAGCGAACACAGGTAATTTTAAAACGTACCTATATTTCTGATTGACATTTCTTTCTTCCCACATTGTTTCATTAAGTCTTCTGGTAACAATACTGTCCCACCACCATTCCACATTTAAGTTAATATGTTACTTTCTTCTGAGTTGTTATTTATTTTGTTCAAATGTATACAAGTAAAGTTCCTCTAACGATGTTGACTTCTTGACTTCTGTGGCATGTTTATCCAATTATAGGTTCACTTTAATGTTCTGTAAACCGCAGTTGTTGGTTAGTGTATATATTTTAAATCTATGATGATGGGATAGCACCTGAAAAATGTGTAAAACCCATGTTTCCTAGCCACTTTAGAAACATTTAAGAAAATGTGGTTAATGTTAGCACCACAATGCAAATCAGCTATATATTTTACTAAATCTTCCGGAGTCCTTCCTCTGGCTTCTGGCGATAAAATGGTTTTCCATTAAATTCTGGGGCCCGTCTTCTTTTCTGCTGCTTTTCCTCCTTGGTTATATGATATTAGAAAAAAATTTACTTGCTCTACGAAACTTATGACCATCTTTAATTAACTATAAAACCTTTTCAAGGTCCTAAAAGTCCCATTGAGCCTCTTTTCCTTGCATTTTATGACTTTTAGGTATCTAAAACAAACAAACATTAATTTTACAGATTGGAGGAACTATTGGTAGGCCTGTTTGGGGAATACCCAATATGGGAAGATTTGTTGTTGTATATTATACCGCCAACATGTATTTCAATATCTGTTATTTCGATACAAGTAGACATTTGAATTTGAACAAAATGAAATGCCGCCAAAACTCTACCTAGTGTCAAACCGGAATTACATGGCTTCGTGACGTCACATGCCAGTAGACATTTTCAGAATCAGATCGATTAAAAAGATCAATATGAAGTTATTCACACTGTGGTCACACGTATGGTGATAATTGCTGTTTACAATAATTTTGTTTAACAGAAAATGACTAAAACCGGCCCATGTTTACAACCATGTGACGTCACCAGAGACATAACCAATTTCATAGCGAGAGAAAATGTCCGAACTTCAAATATAGACAAATTTCAATTACTTTGTAAATAAAAATAATCATTATATTTTCAGAAATATTAAAGAAAACATCATTTCAACTCTATAAGTTTTAGAACCACAACATTTAGAATCCTGTTCTTAATACAGTCAAATACCATTGTGACCGGCATTACTTACCCTCAAGTACTTTTTTTAATAAAATCCTGTATCTCGAAATGAACTTCTAACATTTACAAGCATGTAAATTTGGAACATAACGACTCGACACCCTCAATAAATACTTTATTAAATAAGAAGAAATACTCTATGTATCTATTTAGTAACCTCTCTTAAAAATTTCACAGGTATTAGTAGGAAATTGCGATATACATTGTCATCTCATTAGTTGAAAAAATTATATTTACTATACTACTGCTACTAGATGGCATGATGATAACGTTTTCTGTAAAGTCACTAGATATATAAAGTACCGCAAACTCCGCCATTTTTGGGCGAAAATTTGACGCCAAATTTGAATTGCTAATGTTAAATAAAAATCAATTTGGTGCTGTATTGCTAAAAAAACACAACTGTATCAACATGTGATAATAATTGAAATGCAGATAGTAAGGCAATTAAGTAAAACACGCAAGCATTGCTTTCATTATTTATTGTTAGTAATTCAAATTTGGTGCCAAATTTTTTACCCAAAAATGGCGGAGTTTGCGGTACTTTACATATCTAGTGACTTTAGTTTCCTGCGCCTTCTTTTCGAAGCAAAGGCAATGTGAATATTATTATCCATTCGACCGGGATTTCCACATCCTCCTAGGTAGTAAATTAGTAGAGTCATGATCTTCCATCGAGAAGCCTTCGATAAACAGTTATATTTCCTGGTATGGACAAGAGACTGATTGGTTTGTATGGAGCTGGGTTTCAGGGCATGCAGGTCATAGGTTGATATTTATTATGTTCTATTCGAGGCCCAATTATTTAATTCTCCTTCTTCTTCAGCGACCTCTACCAGCCCACTCCTGGACAGAAGTTTCTCCTTTCATTTTCTTGCGCCAAAGAGTGTCATCTCTTTCCTGCTATCCTTAAAACTCCCACTTGGGTCTTTCAATTGGTGTATTCTTGTGCATCGCTGAAGTAGATCTGTCATCTATTGGGATTATAGATGAGTATCTACTCGCTACCACCGTTCAACACCACCCACTACCAAATAATGTAATTATGGAATGGTATTTAACTTGACGCGTTGTATTTAGGTAGGTACATGTAGAGTGTAGGTGTGCAAGTAAGAGCGTTATCATGATTGAAGAGCGTAAGAGCGGGAAATAAAGAATAAGGGTAGCATCGTGCATATAAAGGCAGTCGTCCAAACTACTAAGAGACAAGAGACTGATTGGTTTGTAAGGAGTTGGTTTCCCGGGCTGGTCGGTCATAATTTGTTAATTACAGTGTACTAGTCGAGAACCAGTGTTTTAATTACCGAAAGGTATTTAACTCGACGCGTTGTATTAAGGTACGTACATGTAGAGTGTACGTGTATAAGTAAGAGCGTTATCGTGATGGAAGAGCGTGAGAGCAGGAAAAGAAGAATAACGGTAGCATCGTGCATATAAAGGCAGCCAACCAACCAACCCTTCGTCGAATAAACACATCTCGGGGCGCGTCGGTGGCGGAGAAGAGGTTAATTCCTGAAGGCCTCGTAACAGGCATCGACAGCACAAAGCCGTCGGTGTTCCGCCCCCCCGTCCCTTACGCCCCCTCAAAGCGTCCGATAAGCCGTTACGCCGTCGCCCGAGCCCCTCACAAAGGCCTAATTAGCCATAAACTGGCTGATTTATAACGGCACAGAAAATGCAAATATGAAATATGAAAATGAAGATGGCTGTAATAAAAGTGATATACGAGGCTCCGCAGAGCCATTTGTGAAGGCGCCATGACTCACTCGTCAGTTTTATGGGCGGACGTCCATCATCCGGATGACGGGCTTCATTGCTGTGCTGCCCCCGAAAACCTCTCTGCGGGGGCTTCTGCACCGACTCCCGGTGACTTATCGCGCACCCAAGCCACCGCACTCTTTGTGCTCTCGCTGATTTATATTTTTAATAAAATTCGGACGCTCCGCCGCCGACGCCGCCGCCGCCATCGTCGCCGCCGCCGCCGTCGTCGTAGTTCCTCTCCCTAAGACTTTTTCTCCTTCCTCATTCACATACACACGTCGCACCGACGACGGCGACGACGACGCGCTATGATATGTTGCTGATCGCTGAGATATGGCCTCACTTTCTCTCCACCACCCCCACCCGTCTAATGGACATGAAATATTCGCCTCTTTTTCTTCTCATATATATTTTTTTCGCCCTTTCTGGACTGCTTCGCTGCTCCGCCATCATGCTTTGCTTACGCGGTCCACATTATCAAGCTACCTCATGGACACGCCACGAATGAATACGATTTTGAATGCGATCAACTTGTAAGTGGCTTCTAATACCCTACCAGTTGTTCTTTCGGAGAAACATTATAAAGGGTGCTTCGATAATACGTCTGAGGGCGTAAGAAACCTACCATTTAAAAATCTTAATCGTCCTATTTAAATACCATTCCCATCCTATCCCATCAGAAACCATCACCTGCTTCCAGTTACTACGACAATCTATTTTTTTTTTAATTTTTTCTTGCTTACGCTTCCCTTTGAGATATGCTGGTACAACCTGTATCACATTAATACACCTTCTTTTATTTCGTGCTTTTCGAACTCAACCACCAGAAATTATTCTCCGATCTCCAATATCCAATATTGTCACGCCTAGGGGTTTGATGTATCCTTGTGCCTACACAAAACAAATGGTGTAACAGTACATAACGAACAGTATGCGAAAGAGACAGTTGTGGAAGAAAATTAATAATGTAACCAAAAGCCACAGTAACACATGGCGCCCTTTATACTAATTGGGCAATATAAAAGACTTATTCACAATAAATCTTTCCTATTACTTACTTTGGGCGAGGAGGAACAGAGAACGGCAACGTCTTGAAACAAATAATTCGCGTAACTGTGTTGAACTTGACTGACGAGCGTTTAATCATCTTTTGGCCCTTTTGGAAAGTAGTGAAAGCTTTCAAGTTGCTGATTCCGTTTTTCTGAATACATTAATTTTCGAGGCCCTAGTAAACTAATTCGACGCCTTTCCTAATTGTAATAAATAATAACTAACTATGCCAAAAAAACTTGTATTGGATTAGATGAGCTTCTTTCTTCCATTTCGTGATCCCACTTTCTCCGCAAGTCTACTCTAGATATGTATTGCTTCCTTATCTCATGTAACCATTTAAGCTGAAGTACTCATCCCATACGTTCATCATAAATCAGTTTGGTGGCTGGATTGAACAATTCAATGAGAATTATCATCTAACTAAATATGATTTTTATAAAAATTAAAAGTCCTATCACTATTAAAGCCTACTTCTTTAGTCAAAAAATATTCTTAAAATCGGGCTCCAGCATCATTTTTTCAACACCAAATGGCAAAGCAACGTTCTTATCGGAAAATCATTAGGCTGTATGCATGTTAGATAGCTTATTCAAATTGTACATAACAACTGCTATAAGAGATTTCCAATCACTTGAGAGCAACTAGTCTTGTCATTGCGATAATTCTACAGTACTTAAATTTTGTTCGTGCAGAAGCAGGGTCTTTTCCTCTATGTCACGATAATTTCTTGCTATTGTAGAATGTTCACGGTCATAAGTATTTACGTACAACGATTCAAAAAAAAAAAATATATAATTCATGAAAAGTCTAGATATGTTCTCTAAAATGATGATTTACGTTAGTAAAAGTTGTATGACGATTTGTGATGGTCAGACTTTACACTCTTACTAGTTCTATCACCTCCTCTACATACATCACAATAATTCAACTCTGAATATGACAAAAACAGGGTCAATTTTGAAATCACTGTTCCAAATTAATTAGGAATTGTGTGTAATTGTTACTAACTAAAACAGTTACAAATGGTACGCGTCCCCAATAAAGTTATTCGAGTGGTTCATTCAGAAGATAAAACGTAAGCATTTACAAAGTCTGTTTTCAAATCCATTATTTGTGGAATTAGCCGTTAGGTACTAGCATATCACTTCAAAACGTTAATTGTAATTTTATTCCGCAAAATCTACATATTAAAGATTAGTTACGTTCCCTTCATCTGTTGATTTATGTAGCACATAATTTTTCACAACGGTCGTCCCCTCTATCATTCATTAAGAATGATAAAGATTTTTTGCTAAAAGACCGACTTTATACGGGACCGACGTCCAACACATAAACATGCTAATTTATGACTGATAAATAATGTATCAATCTTAAAATATACGGTTTATTTGTGCCCGCTAAAGTTGATCAGTCGATTAAAAAGAGAAGAAGAAGATAGCCGTAGTTTGTTCGCAAGAGACGTACCACCACGCAGTGCCATAATAAATGCATCTTTTAAATTGCATCGCGATAAATAAGTAACTTTATATTCCGCACACAATCAAGTATCCCACTTTACATCCCAACGAAACAATAAAATCACTAAAATATGATTGAGAAATGGGATTTTATTTAGCGGAGAACACGGCCCCGTCCGCCATAAATATCTGGCCAACATATGTTTGAAGTGCGGACTTGTTTCGATGTGTTTTATTTGTGTGACAACCCCCCGTCATTATGGAGATTCAAGACAAATATTTGGCCACGCACCTTCCATCCACCTCACTTATTTGTTCACCTCTTTTATAGCTTTTCGAGTTGCAAGTGCCATTACATGACTTACGTCCTACATGCCTATCAGCCTATCATGGAACGGGTGTTCAGATTCTGGGCATTAATTCATAGGTAATTACCATTTCCAACAAGCATCAATTTGTTACTTCATAATACTTGGCATAGTTGATTGTACCAAACTTAGAAATTCAAAATGGAAAGGTTTTATTATGTGCAGTAAGTATTTTTTAAAACAAAAAATAGGTTGAAATGTCACCAAGTTCTCCAATTTGTAATATTTGGATAAATTTGAAAATTCGAGATTTCGGGATTTAAGGGAAAAGTTACTTACATTAAATCTTCATATTTATAGAGTATTGTTTGTAAATCATCATCATTTTCATCATCAAATTCTATATCACACTTTTATCATATATAATTTAGCTGTATTAAGCGTAGTTCAAAATAGTTAAAAAATGTAACTTAACTTAATTAACTCTTGTAATTTTAAAACCAGTTCTGGACGTTCAGTTAATTTTTAGGGTAGCTAATGTGTCTTCTTCACATTCTTTAAATATAACAACCATGTGCTGTAGGATATTCCTCGATGCATGCAAAATATTCCAAATGAAATTAAGAAAATATTTATTTACAAATTTCATAAAGTGCTATTTCTGGTAATTCTTCCATGGATCTTGTTGAAGGGTTTGGATCACATTCACTACGCTTTGTCTATATGAGACTATTTGTCCCTGATGTTTTTTGCATTGACCATTTTTGGTGTTCCTCGTGATAGTTTAGATGTTACAGCTTTCACACGTCTGTTGTTGAAATAAATAAGAAACTGAAAGGCATTGGTAGAATACCCAAATTACTGCCTAGATGCTTAAAATGAGGCATAGTACCTTTAATATGCCCTTTAGACAATGGCTTACTAGAAGAAAAAATACTAGAATCGTCATATCATTTAGAATAGGCCACAACACAAATATAAGAAATTACCTTCTGATTAGTTTACTTTCGTATCTTTATAAACTGTTTTCTCGGGTAGTGATTAAGGGCATAACCCGAAAATTGGACCAATACGATCATCCTGAGCATACCCTTTAAGGGTCTCTTAAAGGGTATATTAATATTCACCAAATTCAGACTATCTGAAGACTAATTAAAAGGCAACAGAACCCAATCATCATTGCATATATAGAGTCTTACAGATCTTTTGGTAGTGTTCAGAAATAGGGTTTCATATATGTGAAAAATTACGTTATGGTGGATTCAACGTATTAACAGTTACTAAAAATATTTACACCGATCCAACTATCCAAGCCATAATGGATATCGTATGTGAAACTGACCAAATTCAATTAGAGCGAATGCTTTAACCAGGACACAATCTTCGCCTTATAGTATAATGTTTTTGAAAAATTGAACTGCAAGGACCTTAGAATCAATACCCACAGTAGTTACTTAGACTATCCCCGACTTGCGGATTATACTGTAACATAAATGAGGTAGAGAACATGCCGTAGCAACTTAATGGCACTGCAAAGCAAATTGGACTAAAATGTAACTTCACGAAAACCAAGATTTTGAGTCAGATAACGGACTAATTAAGTTAGACGAAATTTGAAGAGTAAGCAATTTTATGTATGGGACACATAGTGTTTAGTAATAGAGTTTCCTATAGGTGAAAAATTATGTATTCAACAATTATTAAAAATATATACACCGATCCAGCTATCCTATGGGTGTCAAATGTGAAACTCACCAAATTCAATTAG
This sequence comes from Cryptocephalus moraei, assembly GCA_946251905.1. NCBI lineage: Eukaryota > Metazoa > Arthropoda > Insecta > Coleoptera > Chrysomelidae > Cryptocephalus > Cryptocephalus moraei. Next base: position 41,534,091 of record OX276452.1, read on the forward strand.
AGCGAAAGCATTAACCAGGACATGATGTGCCACCCAAATCTTCGCCTTATAAAATGTTTTAGAAAAATTGAACTGCAAGGACTTTAAAATCAATATCGACAGTAGTTACTTAAACCATCCCCGATTTGCTGATTATACTGTAACATAAATGAGGTAGAGAACATGCTGGAGCAACTTAATTGCACTGCAAAGCAAATTGGACTAAAATTTAGCTTCACGAATACCAAAATTTTGAGCCAGATAACGAACTAACTAAGTTAGACTACAACGAAATAGGAAGAGTGAGCAATTTTAAATATGGGACGCACTGATATGCTGAGCAATATTTCATTGGCAAACCTTTTTTGAAGCAATTGTACCAATGTTGACGTATACAGACCGTTTCTACAGAGTATGGTATAAACATAAGAGCGAAAGAAAGGCCATATATTTCTCGTTGGCTAAACAGAGAAAGAGCTTTTGCGACGTTGCTAGCTCGCGAAATATCACAGTCATCGCCACACTCTACCGGATTGTGACCGGATCATTCGCTGTATAGCCTCCGTCAGGAATATTTGGAATGGGTTACGGACCGGCCGGCCGGCAACGTTGCAAAACTTCCTTCTCCGTCATACTAACCAACTATTAGTTTCTTTTTCACTCTTGTTGATTTCGGACCCTGCATTTCAATAGAATAGGTCCGTATAGGTTTTAAGTACAATAGCTTAAATTTGTTGTCAAACAAATTTAAGCAATGTTTTCGTCGCAGTCCTAGTTGAGTTCGCGGCGCAAATAGTACAGTGACTCCCCAATATTCCCACATTTGAGGGTAGATTATTGCACCGCGAAGCAAGTTTAATTTTTACGTCGTCGTTGTCTTATTTACGCAAAACTTTTGAGGACCACATCTGCGGTTAATCAAAAGCTTATCCGTTCGACATCGCCGCGTCAGCGCGCAAACTTTTTGTTCATTACCGAAACATCAACCGATCAGATGGTGCTTGATGAAAAACCTCTGGAAATTGACAGGTCTTTTATTTGCAGATTTCGTTCATTCATATCTCATTTTCTCTCGTTTCTTAGACAATGAGCGTTGTGACAGGCCAGTAATTCCGCTCTGTTGTCGTCGCCCCCCTCGCGGTTCCCCCATAAAACCGCCGGGGCACACTAAGTCGCTATTAGCACCGCCGATCTTCATCTGTCATTTCACTAATGAGATCTTAGGTTCTAATCTCCGCCGAGAGCTTTTGCTGCTTTCAGTTTCCGGGAATCAGCCAACTACACGGCTTTGTGTTCAAAAGAGAGTGGAGGAACTCTTCGATGGGCATCATCACTTTGTTTTGTCGGTTGTGCGAGGACGTGCCGTAGTCCGAGGCTCGGATTTAATTAGATTTCACGTGACGCTTCAAAGAATCCACACTAAACAACATTTCTCCTATCTTTCCACCCCTCTGTCACGACGTACGAACTTTAAAAACAACTCCTGAACAGAAAAACGGGCGTCGGCGAAGTCGACACTCTAAAATGTCGTGGAATTCCGTGGCGCGTTAATTGAAATATTCAAATCGTCACGTATAATATGTTACAATATCCACTTTGTAGCTGCTCTATCGGATTCGTGACGTCAAAATTAATTATATTTATGCTAAACTAGTATCTCCTGTATTGATATGATTCAGGTGGCATATTTTGTTGCTTTCTGTAATGAGTGAGCTGCAGTGAGCGCATTTTCTAAAAACCACCCCTTTCCCACGATACGCCTACTTTCTAGTCAATAGGTCTAGGTCAATAACTTTTGTATAAGTTGGTGATTTAACTGTTTGTGGATGGTACTCTCAATTAACAGGTCAGCTTCAAATACACAAAATCTTTTACTCTCTGGGGTCATCTGGGTATTACTAAATAAACTGGCTTACTTGAATACTAAATTTTTAGTAATTATTGTTTTTTTCTTCAGAAAATGTATTCTAAAAAATTGTATTCAGTTTTACTTTATTAGAATAGAAAACTTATTCTCTTTTGATACGAAAGTTGTTCTAATAAACTACTTTTTTCTGATTTTATGTATATTTAAGGCCAATGTACATTGATGGGGTTGTCATTCAAAACTTTCTTCAAGTCATCAAATCCCATGCACTTGGTATTAACTCTTCTTTATATTATAAATGTCCTCAACGCCGTTACTATAGGATTTTCTTCTGAATCTGACATGGCACCCATTAGAACAACTTCGGAGTTAACTCATGTCATTTTTGAGTTTCTTGAAATTTTCTTATAATTTGCTCTAAGACTCTTTTCAAAACTTTTCATACTTCTTCCACTGTCTAATACGTACAAAAAAAGCTTAATGATGTTTTTTGACTAAATCTTCTCTAAAACGCAATCACAATAATTGTCAATTTTCGGCTTTTGCAAGTTTTCTCAAAATACGCCCCAAGGTTTTATTTTATGGGATACCCATATAATAAGAGAAAGTATTGTAATCGTGATGATTTTCGAATTTGTTGAAATTTTGTATGTAGGCTTGGTCTCGTGAAAACTCGAGACCACATAGATTTTATCAGAATCAGTTAAGGGCAAAGGGTATTTTACTCGTATAATTTTTAGGTTTTTTGGATTATCTCAAAAGCTGGTCCAACGTTTTTTTTAAACTTCGTACGTTTACTTTACTATTTAATCCTCATCGACTGCCGTTATCGTTATCTTGACTGATCTGCGAAGGACCCTTTATTTTTGTGAATTTTCTCAATTTTCTTTAAAACAACTTTACCAATTCTTACCAACTTTTAGATTTGAATTGACCTAATCAATGGCTACAACTTCTATTTGAAACATTATTTTGTAATACCTCCCTAAAGGGCACTATTGACATTTCCACTTTCCCAAAAAAAAGATATTCAAAAAGGCTTTGAATGTTTTCATTAAACTTTATATTTGAATTAGGTATCGTATTAAAGGTATACAATTTTTATTCGAAATATTTTCTTCTAACAGTATTATAAAGGGCATTTTAGTCTTAAGAATTTTTATTTTGTTGTAAAATTTTCTTTAAAGGGGTTTTGGTGATTTATAACAAATCTCTACTTTATTTAGCTGTTTAATGCCTATACCTTTTATTTGAAACATTTTTATCTAAAATTGCCCTAAAGGGCACTTCCCCTTTGCATCGGTTTGTTGAGTAATTGTTCAATCTAACTGATACATCTCCATTAAGTAAAGTTGTTTTACTTATTCCAAGTCCAATTGGAGTCTTATTATATTTAGTGTGCAGTAGTTTAAGGTCGTTAGGTATTTAATTTATTATAATAATAAATAGCTGTATATACATGACATTTTCGTCCAATTTCTTTACATATTTTAGATGAACCAATATAATTTAATAAAATTCACTGTTAGGAGTATTCAACGATTAGAAATCTTTCCAGAACAAGTCACAAGCAAAAAATATCTGTTGTATAAGTGTTATTAGAAGCAAAAATCTAATATTACGTATTAAGGAAGGTTCGAAAATAATAAGTATGCAAAAAGGCTCGTTAAAATAAACTCGTTAAGATAAGCATTATTAGGTGTCGAGATGATTAATTGTGTAATTCTCCGTAGGACCGGACAGTTTTCTTGAAGGATCCTTCGTGAAAAGATGCATATGCGAAAATTATTTGTATATCGAATGATAGTGATATCGTGTGATAGTGATGATAGTGAATGAAACGACTCCCATCACTGACGTCTACGCTCTCGGACTTCTTAAAGGCTCTTGAAGATAAATTGGGGAGGCACACATATCTTTTCCGAATTACATTGATTCTGTGTGGCATTCAAATTTCCCTTGGAACTTCAGTTCAAATCTTTGATTGTTGGGATTAATTTTTGATCACTTAAAGAAGTCCTAGAGTGTTGATGCCTTTTGGATGGCGAGGAAAAAGGTGAGGTGCCTCCAGGATCCACACATGAGAGGAGCGATGAGATTCGGGCCTTGGGAATCCTCGGGTAAGTGGTAAGTATCCCGCCAAAGAAATATTTACAAGTTACATTGAAATCTTATTAATTTCTATCATTATTGGTGAATCTAATAAATTTAACACAAGTAACCAAATAGTTGTGCCTTTCTATTGTATTGTTTATAAGATTGTGTGGTTAATCGGAGTGTGTGGTGTCTGTTCCATTTAGAGATATTTAAATTTGTTTCAATTTCACATAGTAACGCAAAATGTACTTAGAACAATTTATTGGAATGATGAGATATTTCAAATCCAATTGCAAAAATGGGAGAAATGTATTTGTTATCTGATAATATAATCTTTGTCACTTTATAACGGAAATTGTGTTATTATGTAATTTTAAACTTGTCTATTTTACAAAAGTGAGTCGTTTCGATGTTCATTCTTTAATTCGGTTTATCTCCTTTACAGAAAATGATCATCTGAGAGCGCCTTCGCACACAACCGAGATGGAAGCGATTTTTGAGGGTCTTAAGGTAAAATGAATCCAAATTTTCTTTTAATGTCAACTCTAATAGACTTTCTTCTTTATTTTCAGGTAGGTGAACATTTTCTTATGCGGACGCGCTTTTACTGTTAAATCATCGTTTGACGTTTCGAAGCTAGTCTGGCCATTGCCTGACATTGGAAAAATCGGAAAAGTTTTCGTGGATCGTGGTGCTTTGAGTGCTTTGTGAGCGAGTTTTATATTTTGTGGTTTTCTGGTAAGTACGCATGTTATACATAAATATTTTTTTTTATTTTCAATAACAATAATTCTTTTTGTTTTGTTTGTGTTTTACGTAATGAATGTAAAACAAATTATGGGGCCCCATTAAAAATAATGTCACAGGAGAAAAGTGGATTAATATAGGGCTTCCATCGATTTCAAGTGGGACTTCCCAGGTTGATTTCGTTAGAGGCGAACCGACCACTTGAAACAAAAAAGGTAACGAGCTGCGCAAGTACCTCCTGGGTGGCTATGGAAACCTTGCGAGATTTTAACCTAATTTCTCTCTTTCTTACTTAATGTCTCTCTTCTGACAAATTTTAGTGGGGCCCCCATCAAACAAAATTACTCTTGATTTTGTTAATATTGTCCTCTTAATGTTTTTAAGTTCAGGATATTTTTTATTTGATAAGTACCTACCTACGTAACAGACGGAACGTATATCTTACCAATCGGACCAAGTTGTGTCATATAATTTCCAAATCACTTTTCCTTATCGAAATGCAGGTTTAATCATACTGTTTAATAATTAATTGATCAAATATTTACTACTTGATAAATAATAATTTTCAATAAACTTTTTATTTGAATTAATACATTAAATGTATACAATTTTTATTAGAAATATTTTTTAAACTGTCCTAAAGGGCACTTTACTCTTAAGAATTTTTATTTTGTTGTACAATTTCTTTAAAACAGTTTTAGTGATTTATACCAAATCTCTCATAACTTAAGTTAGCTGTGTAATGCCTATTCCTTTTATTTGAAACATTTTTGTCTAAAATTTCCCTAAAGAGAACTTCCTTAAATGCATCGGTTTGTAGAGTAATTGTTCAGTCTAACTGATACATCTCCATTAAATAAAGTTATTTTTATTTATTCCAATTCGATGATTGGATTCTTATGTCGAAGTATGGACATTGAAATTTGTTGTTGTTATAGTTCAGAAGTATACTTATAGTTTCGATAAAGTCATTTGTATTCAAAAACATTTTTCAGGAATCTTTTTCGTCCAATAAATAATCAAAAGAAATTTTTACTAATAAGAGATAATGTTAATATTCAATATTAAATTTATATTATAAAACGGTGATAATGTTGCCATGAATATTTTGTCCGGCCATATGAGAAAGTCTTACGATGTTACACATCGCCATTTTTCTGTACTTTGAACTTCTCTCGACTTTACAAATTAGCAACAAAATACGCCGCCGGAATCATATCGACATTCAATTGCGTTCAGGAGATACAGGGGGTAACATTAATAGTACTATTTTTCCCAAAACCTAACTACGAAAACATCATTAAGAGTGGTGATTAGGAACGTTATAAATGTAATGCTCCATTTTTGCCATTTGACTCATTTCAACAACATAATTCTTTTAGGTTGTTGTTAATCCACTAACATGTTAATGTTCGATGTATCGACGTAATTTTAGCTTAAACTTTTATTTTTTCTGTTTAGGCATTATTAATTGCAACCAATACAGTGTAATTAATAATAAATTAAACTTGATCATCTTTATTAACAATGTGAAGTTATATTACGCGCTTGAAATATTGCATTAATTTGTTATTTTGGTATTACAGGATACGTATATTTTTGCGTAGTATAAATGTAGCAGGTAAACAGTTTCCCGTTAAACTTGATTGATAATTAAAAAAATAAATTTAATGAATAATGTCGGTGGGACGGTTAGCTAGCGCTAATACGAGAGCCATCTTAAGTAGGCAATAAATTCCCCATAAAATAAACACGAATGTGTACCTAATTGGCTCCGAATAACAAATAAAAATTACGTAGAATATATTGTTTACCGGTTCTCATGAACTGAATGGGTATGTAAATAAGCAAATTCTCCTTTTGAAATGTTCAACTTGGATGTCGGTCATAGATCTGTCGTCGATCGTATCAATTCGTCATTTGGGCCGTTTCGTCTGTCATCCTTCGGGTCTGGAGCTCATCACACGGTCGCATATCAGGCTCGAACATCAACATAAACTACAGCTCGTTTTTATTCCATTTTACAGATACTTAGGAAATTTGAGGCCGCCGAAAGAATTATTGGTGTACGATATGAAATTTATGTTTCCTACTGAAACGTTAAGAAGATCCAGCTTTTTCATTAAGTTATAATCATGTTTTCTTCTTTTAGTTTAAATATTTTTAGGAACGACGCCGTAAACACTCACGTTTGAAAACGATACCAATATTCGAGTATATTTAAGTGTTGGAAGTGACACTTAAGTAGTTTACAGGGTCTTTCCTTATTAACTTTTAAGGGAGATTACTCGTCGAAAAATAAGTCAGCTTCCTTTATAAACTGATTTCGAAAACCGTATTGTTTCGAAAATACCTACTTTCTTGTGAAGAGGTAGTTTATAATTTAATGTTTTTTTGTATTTCAAGAGATTTAAGTTTACAATTTCAGGGGCATTCTGAAGCTCTTAAAAGGGGTGAAATATACACACCCTCATTGACCTTATGTTCTATTAATAGTAGAGATCGATTTTTTGAACAATATTGGAATTATGTTGAACTAGGTACTTAGTTGTGAATATCGAAAGGGATCCATAGACTTCCCATTAGAGCTGTGGAAGACGTCCGTGAACGTCTTCTAGACGTCTTGAAGACGTTTTCTACACGTCATTTGTTACAAAAACAGACGTCTTTAAGATGTCTTACACGCTGTATATAAGACGTCTTTAAAACGTCTTACAAGCTGTATATAAGACGTCTTTAAGATGTCTTACAAGCTGTATATAAGACGTCTTACAAGCTAAGACGTCTTTAAGATGTCTTACAAGCTGTGTATAAGACGTCTTTTAGGATGTCTTGCAACCTCTATATAAGACGTCTTTAAGATATCTTGCAAGCTGTACGTAAGACGTCATTAAGACGTCTTTAGGACGTATGAAAACACTTCAATTTTCAACCAGATATATTTCATCACAACACATAAGTACATACACCATAAAATAGACAACATAAGAGAGCAATAATCTGCTAAATATACTTTTCCGCCTTGAAGCACTTGCGCTAAACCGTTGGTTAAACTTCCTAATTAAATGTATAAAATTAACAAAAATTTGAGAATTAACTAGCTAAAATAAATTACTCAATTAATTAATTAATTAACTAACTAACTAATGTTAACTAATTATTTGATTAACTAATTAATTAGTTATACATGTATTATATAAATAGTATTATTAAATCTGCAAACATATAATACGGCCTTAAAGACTTCCTAATTAGACAGTCCAAAAGTTGTCTGAAAAAGATAATAATGATGACCTGCCAAATTAAGACGTTTTTAATACGTATAAAGAGGAATTTTACTGGTCAACAAACATCCAGACTTCAATCAGACGACTTAAAGATGTCCAAAATAAGACATTTTAAAGACGTTCAAAACAAGACATTTTAAAGGCGTCTCTTTTAGGTCTTCAGACGTCCAGGCCACAATAAGACCTTTATAAGACGTCTTTAAGACGTCGTGTGCTGTCTGGGATTATATCATAAAATCTGGGATTCCTTAAAATTAAATTACATTATAATTTCATTTATAGACACTCTTAAACAATATTAAAGAATTGAGGTATAATATACTCGTATGTAACAATGTTACAATAGAAAATGGTGGCCAAATGAAGTTGTCAAATTAAAAAAAAATAGTTCTTAGATTATAATACGTAAAAAAATCATTTGTCCAACAAAAATCTACCATACATAAAATCTAACATCTGACAACAATTGAGGTTATAATCTTAGACAGAATATATTTGTTGGGAGAAACGTCCATGTCTATTTTCTAAAAAATATACCGAATTTCAAAAATTTCAAACATTCAAGCAGTTTTAATTTTTCACCAATAATTTTATTAGAAGCCAAAAACTAAACTTCTAATTTAAACTCATACAGTCTAAACCAATACTTATATATATCCAGCATACTTTAAAAAACTACAACTTAAAAAGGAACCATAACGATCTTTTAAGAGCTCAACCATTAATATCCTTTCGAACTATTGCAGCAGTAATGAAAAACCGAAAACTTGCCGGCATAACTCAAGATAAGTCCTTGAAAGTCGAAGAAATGAGATCCCTCAGCATCGCAAACAAATTAATCATAAATTATTGCGATTGCCTACACTTACGTCACCCTTATAATTATAAATTTACTTTTATAGCATGAGCTGTATCAGAAATTTGTAGATATCGCTTCGGCTTTCATGCAAATTCGTGCCCGTTTCGTCTTGTTTTATTAGTCGACTTCATTTGTTTGACAGAGTTAAGGCGAAAACTTTTTATTTATGGGGCGGTTCGGGAGTTATATTTGAATGAAATACGGTGATGTGCTGGAAGAAACAAATCCTTTTTAAAACAAGTTCGTTCTGAATTAGTTAGATATTTAGAGGAGGTACGAGGGGTGGGGGGACGATCCCCGGTAAATACGTTCGAGCGACATGAAATATTTTTGTTCTTAATGCCTTAATGCCACTTTGCCTAACCGCAAAAAAATGTAATGAATATTCCAGATTGAAAGGGATCTCTCGTACGTACACTCTCTTCTCGACTTATCCTCTCAAATATCGAAAGCAATTCACCAACTCCCACGAACTCCTAGTCAAACGCCTTGAGGCGAACATAATTCGAAAACTTTTAACTTGATTACACCCCCTCCGACAAGAATTAAACATAATCTATGGATATTTCAGATTTGTTTTGCAATTTCCAGATAGAGCGCGAAATAAGAGAATTTATGAAACTCGAAGGAGAGAGATGTAATCAAGATAATCCCGTCCACAACTCATCTAACATTGATGTTTTTAGATCACATTTGCATCCGAGAGAAATTCGGGTTAGGCCATTAAGATTTGATGTATAGGGGGTTGTTTGTAGGGCTCGCTGAGATTAGTAAAGAGAGGTTTACGTTGCACTCGTACCGAAACTTATTGTGAAACATGTAGTGCAACGTACGACCACATTTTGGAAACTGTCTTTACTGTAATTAAGTGTATGAATACATATGGTCAACTAAAATTAGGATGTACTGATTTTATTGACTTGACTGGTTTTAGGTCTATCTGTATTACGGTGTGGTTCAAGTAAAGAGTTAATGGTATGGGTCTCTGTGATTTCAGGTAACGAACTTTGAGGTTATGTACTTTGAGACAAATGACTTTAGCATAACGGTTTTTGTAATATCGGGATTGTGGACTTATCATTTTTAGAATTTCATTACGTTCTTATTTTACTAATTTAAAGGTTATAGGTTCAGTAGGTTTTTGTACAGTACGGATTTTTTCATGATTATTGATTCAACGATTGAACATATGATCCAAAAGGTTTTGAAAGGATAAGTAAATGGATATTTTAAGTTTTGGGTTAGTGGTTTTTCTGAATTATTAATGATTAATGGCATTTGAGGTCTTAGGCTCATGAGTTGTGAATGAGTGTGAATACTAGAGTTAAGGTTAAAGTTTTGACGCTATAAGTTCCTCACTAAGACCAACGAGTAATGGATTTTACGTCACTAGACAATTAAGACCATAGAATTTAAAGCAAAGAATTTTGAGGTTAATAGTTCTGTCTCTAATGGTTTTCTAAGAGATATCTAAGAAAATGTTTGTCAAATTTTGTCAAGTTTAATAAAGTGAACGTGTAAGGGTACGAAATTCTTTTCGATATTTGAAACAGAGAAATTATCTGGTACAACAGTTGCCGTTTGTGCGTGACAGTACTTCATCTTTTCCTCAAAATTGGACAAGAACTAACTAATTTGTACAAAAGAAACTAAATTTTAATTTATGTCTCTTGAACTTGGCGTTCCGAATTACCAAAAGCTTACCAAAAATAGCTAAATGTTGTCGAATATGTAACATTAATTTCTATTAGGGTAAAAATGTCTAGAAAACACATATCAGACCAGATAAATGCATATTTTGAAATTTGTGCATATTTTTCGAGCTCTAACTAGAAGAGTGGGTTGCTTTTGAGTTAATACATCCATGAGTCATATTATTAAGATAGTAAGCTGCAGGTTTTGAGGTTACAAGTATAAAGATTTTAAAGTTACATATTGCAGGTATCATTATGACACGTTCTGTTGCTTCCAGTATCGAGTTTCTAGACTCCCTTGTTATTTACTTACGTAGTGTGTTTTCTTCGTTTTCTGTATATTCTTTATATGTCCTAATGGTGATAGTTTAGATAGTTTCTCATAGTGATAGTACACGGTAAGAGATTTTAACTCAAAAGCAACTCAAATTTTGTTGAAACGAGACTACAAGTAACTGTGTAAAAATAGAGACTTAAAATACTTTTTTTTTAACTAAGGCACAACTCTAAATGAACGAAGTGTGAAATGATTTCTAGAGAATGGACTGTATGTAGATATCTCTCGTAACTCGTGGGTGGCTGTGGAGATAAATCTTGTCTCCAGGTTGTAAGGCTGGAAACGGTCTTGTAGATTGAAGACCAGGGCGTGACGTGATCTCTTGAAGTTCTTGAAGTTCTTGTAGTTTGGAGAGAGGGCGTGACGTACTTCTCCGGGTTTGGATCTGAGGGCGTATCGTGCAGATCCGGGGTTTGAGGTTCTCGTAGTTTGGAGAGAGGGCGTGACGTACTCTCCGGGTTGAAGTTTGTTAGGTTATGGTTTGTCGGGTTAAGTGGCGTGAAGAAATTCTTAACCTAAAATAATGTTGACGTTAGCGTCAAAACTAAAATATGCGACAAAAGTGAAAAATCAGTACACCAATGTTAAACTACCGATTCTTAGGTGAAACATAAAATAGAGTATCATAGGCAAGATGGCTCAAAGTTATTACAAAATCTTCCCCTAAAATTTTAAAAGTTTATCCAAATCTGTTTTTTAACATTTTGAGCTTCCTAAATGCCTTGGCAAGGACTACACAATCTTGAAAATTAACTGAGTAGGTACTAACATACTAAACTGCAATTAAAAATGTACATGTATTATTACTTCAAATCTAGAGAAGAGCAAGCATTATCAATCTTTATTCGCTGCATTTATCCTTTAAGTTCAATAAAATCATTACTTTGGAATTTGAGACTTTAAAATTCACGATCTACTATATATTTATTCCGTCAGCTCGTGTAGAAAAATTAATTGCAGTGACTAACGCAGAAATCGTGTAAGCAATAAAGCCAACTGTAAGTACCGTTTCGCGATTTGTAATTTTGGTCCGTTGGCTTCCCAGCGTAGGTACGTTTAATGGCACGTCTTAACTCGATGATTTGCAATACGAGTCGTCGAGTCTTAGCCACCCCGATACGAATAGTTAATGAACCTAATTCGCCAACAAATATAAATAATTCCTCCTGATGGGAATTTCACAGTATCAGACAGCGACGCAAGCAGGATACCTGCCCATTAAATGGCATTTTTATAGCTGGGACTACGACATAATTAATTAAAGAGCTCTAAAGCTAACATATGCAATACATCCCAGGACGCACGACGATCCTTATTAATAAGCGACATTCCATCGAAAGGCATTTTTTTAGTGAGTCGACGTCAGCGTCAAGTACCTATAAATTTGCCTTATGGGCGCTTTTTCCTTTTGCCCAGTTCGTTCACAGTGGATATGCACAGGAAGGAGGCTTATTAATGAACTTTAATTAGTCAAACATTTACCCGACCTATTCAACTTTGTTGAAGTTGAATGGCCATTTTTAAAATGCAGTTAGCGTTTAATGAAGAAGGTAAATTAGTCACTTTCGGATTTTTAATACTTCACTTCAATGAAAAACTGCAATGCTCTTGTCACATTAATTTTAAATGTTGCATTAAGAATTCTGGCAGCAAGTTAATAAGGATTTTAGTATGTGTAAAGTGCTGTTTTCTTATGATCTAATGCATTGTTCTCAAACGTTCCTCTGTTGGGTTTGGATTAAGGGTGAAGATGAAGGGTGCAAGTTGACCCAAAGCGTGTTCCTAAAAATACCCAGAAAATTATTGATATCCCTTGCGACACTGTAGTTTCTAATGAGAGATCTTTTTGCTTACGAAGTTAAAGTGACCTGCGATTGTAATTTCATTGGAACTATAGTAAATCCATCGAGAAGAAAACTTCCATGAAACACAAACGTCGAAATTCAAAGCGCGCGACCAGCTAGCGAATAAGTACAGGGTCGCATTAAGAATGATCGCCTTGACTATAATTTATCTTTTACTAAGATTTTACTAAAGATATTCATTTCTTTCTTTTCTGTATACATTTAAAATAATGGTTGTCTCCCAGCAGCTGAAGTATGTTCCAGGTCTCTTTTTGGGAGGCGAGCAGGGAAGGTGTCTTTCCATAATTGCAATAGATCACAGAAATATGTTTATACAAATTTATATCAAAAACCTGAATAACAATAGCGATACGTTAAAATAAACCATCAACTAAAAGTCCACTATCACCGTCAACGACTTACCTGAATGCTTGTAAGCAGACAACCATAGATCAGACAACTAAATTTGTTAATTTTACTGAACCGACTGCGTACCTCAACAATTCCCGCCAAAAGTTTTATGACTTTTCCACCAATACAAACGACGTGTATTGGGTGTTGTCTAACTTTACTACCTTTTCTCGTTTCGTGGATGTTTTCTTCTCAGTGGATGTACTATAGTTTCTTGGTGAACATTTCGAACCACGCAATCAGAAGTTGGAAGTAGCTATGAATTCTTGACCAGGAACGGGGAAGGTTTTCCAGTTTAACTAAAATCACATGGATGTTATATATATTTGTATTTTCATTGAGGTGAAATTATTTTCCATGTCAATAGTTTGTAAAATAAACTAATATTACAAGTGGCCAAGGGCAAGAGAATGTACGCTGGTTGTGTTTCCGGGCGCTGCACGGATCTACGTATCCCCACATACACATATTTCACCGACGAATTTAACTCAAAAAGCTAAGCTCACAATAATAATAAAGACAAAAGAAGGAAATTTATGAAACAGTTGCGTACATCGCATTACTCGTCCATCCTCTTCTTTGCTTACACACAGGGGCGGGAACATAACGGGCAATATCTAGACAACGGCAAGCAATAATATTTAAACATGATTAGTCCCTTTGCAGGCGGACGCAAATCTTCTAATGCCTGATTATTTATGGAGCAATTCAAAGTCATAATTTAAATACTAAGTGTTATTGTTAATATCAGAGGCGAGCGCCGATTACGTCAAGGGGGTGGGGTGGCTAGGGGCGGCGAGCGGGGGGTGAGGGGGGGATAGGGAGGGGGGGGCGTTCGGCGTCGACCACGATCCAGGCGTCCATGGTCATTAGCACGACCGAACCTACAAGAATGGCCGCTAGATGTGTGCTTATCCCGTGTATAAATCATTACAATATGCAATATAATTCCGGAGGTCTATCTGCTTTTTCGCAGGCAGATGGTCTTTATATGCCGTATCGCAACGTGTCTTTTTGTTCGGGGGAAATTAAGGGACGAGAGGGATCTTTCCCGATAGCTCCAGAAAGGTTTTAATTAGTACGTATATCGTACGTTTCTGATTCCACGCTCGGCCGGAGTGATATTTCATTTTTATTATTTACGTCGATAATGAAACTTTATAATCCGTAGGTGGCTGGTCTCTCTTTATTACATAACGACTAGCTCGTTTCGGCGTTGAGTTTGTCCACTATTTTATATCGCATTTAGGTGATAGTTTGAATTTGAATTGATTTTGTAAATTTTTTTTTTCAGAATATTTGTGAAGCTTCAACTTTCAATCAGTCATCATCGTGATTATAACCGTTATCGTCTCCAACATTGGTGTGACAACCCGTCAACCATTCGTAAGTTGATCAGCTCTATATCATTTCCATTTCGTAGGTACTACTGCCATTAATATCTTCAGGTTTCGTTTTATTTGCTCCATATAACTGGAACCATAATTTGGAGCCTTCTTGGAGTTTCCTCTTCCTGCATTGTTTTCGTATGCCTTATCCACCTCAGTTGGCATAAAGTTTTCAAGTACTAGTTACTGTTTTCCCCAAGGATTACTATGAGTTCTCTCTTTTATGTTTCTGATGTATCTGATGGTTTCAATATTTCCTGTATAATCATTGTTTTTTTTTATTTAGGTATATTGGTACTTTGTGATCGTTGCACCTCGTACCATGAAGTGATCGGATGATTCACGTTCCGATCCTCTGTAGGCTCTAACAACGTTCGACAAAGTTATACTTTGTCCAGTCAGAGTTGGAACGGCAAAAAAAACACTTGATGGCTTTTTAAGTGGTGAAAAGCCATGCCGCCCGGTCCTCCATGGGCGTATCATTACGGATAATAACTCTAACAACGAATTCACTTCCAAATCGCACAAACAAATGGCAAACACATTTACACACCACTGCTTTCTCGAGTATAAGTGCCGAAGAAGACATCACAAGGAAAGCACACGTGGCCGCTGTGTTATGGTCCAGTGGACCATCCAGTATCCGTAGAGTCTCGCGTACTTCCTCGTACACGATTTCACTGATCGACTGTACACCTGCACCTTAGAAGAAGAAGAAGATACAAACGAAGTGCCGCTGTCGTAAAAAAAAATTTACGGTCTCACATATATGATTTCACTTGGGCAACTAAACACCTGCATTTTAAAAATACCAGGGCGTTTCTGAATGTGCAAAAAGATAAGTCCCATAGTTTTGTATAGAGACAACGGGCTCTTTTCGAATGTCCTCGGTAAATTCAGATTTTATTGAGTGTTCCAATTGCTACTGGTTAGAGTATACCCGATTTCATTATATCACAGCAACAGCCCGAAATATTTATACGAATCCATCACCACGGGAAAAACAATGTCTGCTGTCGCCACCGATCCAATAACGCGTGCATGCAACGCTTTTCCCGAGGTCGTCGCTTGATCTCAGCTCTCTCCTGCTTTACATAGCAATCGGGAAAATATTGACTGATCCGTCACAACTACATACGTACACTTTGTATCATGCTGAAATCCAACTGAATTTCTCAGAAATTTACGAGGTCTACTCGAATCAAGTATGCCTTGTACCAGATTAAACCATAAATCTGCCTCTCCGGAGTGCTAAAGTGAATTTGTTCTGTTTCGTCAGGGCGATAACACGAAAAATTATGTATGCTTCAGCAAATGAAGTCGATGCCGGAAAGGAGGACAGAGAGAAGGGGTGGTGGTGGTGGTGGGGATGAGAATACAGAGGATGAGAGAGAGAGAGAGAGAGAGAGAAAGAAACAGGGGGATGGGGGAATAACAATTCTGACTAAAAGCACTCGAGCGGATAATTGATATCAGGTAGTTAAAGCAACAAAAACAAAAGGAAGACATCCGGTTACATCAAATATGTTTTGTAATTTCAAGACCACTTCTATTTTTCATTCATTTTAAAGTTGTCTGTAATTAATAACTTAGTAGCTCATAAAATATTTTAACCTAGTATGCAGAAGCTTATTTAATCTGCTTTATATTTCTTTGACAACATGTTTGACAGTATCTAATTGTTATGTTGATGAAATTTATAGGTACTATTGTAATTTAGGCACTATTTAAAGATATATAATTATACAGGAAATAACTATACTGAGACAGTTTAGGCGAAACTAACACAAAAGTAATGAGTAAAGAAGGCTTAAAAAACGAAAAAGTTTTAAAAAGACACAACTTCAAAAATTATCTCTTCGACTTACAACATAATTGGGGCATCTTAAAGCTGAATTCTCTTAAATATTAAAAGATAATTTTCTTTGAAACCCCACGTGGAGTTTTTCAGATTCTTATGTCACAAAACCATGCTTACATACTTGCAGATTGATGCCACTTATACAAATAATTTGTAAAGCAAATTTATAAACTAGATTGTCGGGAATCATTTGACGTCGTTTAGCATTTATTTTTAACAGTTTTGAAATGCATTAAACTCAACAAATTTTGAAAATGTAATATGCTTGGGTAGCGTGCGGGTGAAATATTTAAAATTCTTAAAAAAATACGTTTAGGTTAAATTGTTTACAGAATTCTATATTTACAGGAGATTGATTGAAAGTACAACGTGATCAAGAATGACTGAGTTGGCAATGCTGAATTTCATTTTTAAATGGTACAACTGGCAATTTGAATTTGCTATTTAAAATTCAAATTTCTGGTATTCTTTTCAAATTTATTTATTTAAAATGGTTTTCACGTTACAACACGAAATTTTCATTGGAATGGCGTACTTTCAAAGCAGGATTTATAACCCAATTACTGTATGGCAGTACTCTCTCGAAGCGACATATCAACAATTTCAGGAGTTGTTTCCGGAGACTCTGGTCACTTTTGCAGTCTTTCTGTAACATTGTATGCAAGTAGTTGAACGTTATTTAAACACAGGGAGCAGAAGCAAACACAAATCAACTGGTAGAGCTTCTACTTTAAACGAGGAAGTTGTTGAGGATATCAGAACTCTAAGAACGCAAAGAAGTCCTCCCAAATCCTTAAGAAAGCTCTCCTTTCAAACAAGTTTGTTCCTTATGCCTCCTATTCAACCAATTTTCATTCTTACCCATAAGACTTCCACTTTTCCATGTTGTTCTAATTCACGGTTTTACAGGTTTATCATATGGAAGTTGCTCCACTGCGCTTAAAAAGAAATTAAAGTACCACCCTTACAAAATTTCCATCGTCCAGTCATTAACCCCTCGTGATCACCCGCAGAGAGTTTTATTTTGCAATTGGTTCAATGACATATTAAATAATAATGATATCCTTGACAATACCTTCCTTTCCGAAGAAGCCTGGTTTCATCTCAACGGCTATGTGAATAAACAAAGTTACAGAATTTGGTCAGGTTAATATCCTTATGCTATCAGAGAGACACATTTGCACCCGGTTAAAGTTGGTGTTTGGTTAGCAGTCTCAAGGACGCGGGTGTATGGGCCGATATTTTTTAATTTTACCGTCAATTCGAACAGATATATCCAACACCTTTTGAGGCCTTTTATAAACCAATTAACAGACGAAGAGCGTCAAATTGGATATTTCCAACAATACTCTGCAAGGCCACATAGGGCTCGTGCTACTATGGGATATTTAAGAGAGAATTCTGGCGACAGAGTAATTAGTCGGGGCATTTGGCCAAGCAGGTCACCAGATCTCACTCCATTAGATTTTTCGTTATTTGGGCTCTTGAAGGACAATGTCTTTAGGAACATATTGCATATTGAAGGAGAGCTGCAAGAGCCAATAGTTCAGGAAGTGGCAAACATTACCCCCAATATGCTGGTGAATATCTTCGAGAGCCTAAAAATAAGAGTTAATTTAGGTCTGGGCCAAAATGGGGGGCATTTTGAGCATTACCTTTAGCTGTTTAACTAAATTATTGTTCTGTATTAAGAGTTTCATAACCTACAATACTATCGCTGATTGTTATGTCAAATAAACATATCTGGATCTGGTTGTAGCGTTGCAAACCCTTAAGGCAAAAAAATCCTCAAGGTAGGAATGCCAACTCAAACAGTCATTCTTGATCACCCAGTAGTTTAATGGCATCATGGCAGTTGAAGCATACTTTATGATAAAAATACTAAGGGAATTTCTTGTAAATGGTATTTTCACAACTTTTTCACACTTTAATAGTTTGCTTATATATCTTCGCATCGACATTGCTTGTGATATGTGATATGAACCCAGTTGTATCTATTTTGGTGAAATGTTGTCATTACTTGAGTTTGTACATTTCTCGTGTTTTTATTTTAAAATTTATGTGCTATGTACAAACTTTCTTAGTAGGGTACTAATACCGGTTGATAGCATTGAGCATATATCTAATATTAGTTAAATAATTGCAATCGGCATAGTTTAAAATGGTAATGTTTTTTCACCAAGGTCTACTTTTAAATAAAGACAGAAATCCAGAAAATCATCTCAAAAGGCAAAAAAAGAGTCATTGTTATTATAAGTATTAGTGACCGTTCCAGCAGTGGCCGTTTCATGAAGTGACTTCCTGTTTAATATTTGTCATGATCCCTTACTTTTTTATGAATGTCTTCATCTTAATTTAGTCGTAAAACTTTTTTGGATTTCATAAAGATATTCTGACAACTATTGAGTTTAGTACATATGCACTTAGAAGGAACCTAGAAAGGAATAAAATGGAATATATAATGGCGAAGGCGGTATAGATGTGAGTTAAATTTATTATACATGACCTGGTCTACGAAAAGGGGGTTTACTTGCGAAATAACTGTTAAGAATAAATAACTCGTTTCGTCAGTTAGAAAGCTTAAAATCAGATTCGGTCAAAGTCGTAATTAAATTCTTGCATATTGAATATTGATTGAAAATTGAACTTGAATACTTGCAACATCGTTCAATAATTCATGTTTTCCATCGTCTCTTTCAATACTAGCAGCAATTACCCTTTCGATACTCTTTTTTCCTAAAGTTCTCGTATCACTTTTCATCCTTGTTACATTAAAAAAAAACACTTTTCCATTTTCGAATTTACTCTAAAACTCAATTGTGCTACGCCAATTCTAGAAGTATAGTGACCCAACCTCCGAAATGCGAAGGAAAAATATATTGTAACGAAACAGCCCGCCATAAAGATAAACACACGTCGAAATGTGTCGCTTCTGGAAACTTCCTAACGAGGTAGATTCTGCCAACTGATGGATTTCCGGTAAACGTAAATAAGCTCAGTGCATTTAAAACAAATTTAAACGGCATTGCATATAAAACTAGTTTAATTATTAAAGATGAATTGAGTATTTCTACGTGAACGTAAACTGAGTTTAAATATAAATAATTAAGATTATTTTTTATATTAAATTATTCGTACATAAGTTATGTATTGAATAAAAATCATTGTTTTGAGGTAAAAATATGAAACAATACGCTTTTTAATAAAAAATAAATAATAGTGAGAAAAATGGCCGAATTCAAACGTTTATATCTCAGTCAATATTCAACATATAAAATGTTACAAGCCACCATTTTGAAGAGAATTTCGTAGGCTTTCTTTTTTATGGTGCAATGCCTTTACCTCAATTCACTAAGAAAAAAGTTATAGCCAAAAATTTAAAAAAAAACTTTGTTTTTTGAATCTATTTCCTTTAAAAAAAGTTTTTTTTGACTTCAAAAATATCATTTTCATAGCAAATGTAATTCTCTACAAGAAATCTTACGGCACATACCTTCGAAAAATGCATAGTTTTTGCGCTATAGCCGAAATATCGAAAAGTGGACAAACCTACCCCGTTCTCAAAAATGCATTGCTAAATTTAGTAGCATTTTTGGATTTTATTTCTTTGGAGGTCAATTGACCGTATGAAAAAATAAAATACCTTGCACGCGTTAGTTCCTTATTAAATGACATAGTCAATAGCCTATAGCTGTTGTTGGACCCTCGCTTGATCCACATATGAATAATTTTCTGCGTGTCCACTAAACTTCGGTTATAGGAATGTGTAGTTTACTTTGGACGAAATGTAACTAATTCTGCATAGAAAAATCCATCTTTTTGTCCCTCTCCATTGTTTCGAGTTAAGCCGTTTATCCTGTGTACAGCCTCGTGTGATTGCTTTGAGGCGTTTCATTATTCCCTTCCGTTTCCCCCTTTTCGGAATCATTCAAACATCCCACCTTTTCCGATCCGTCCGAAACGGCTCGGGAGGGAAAGAGAGCGGAGGCGAACAAAAAGTTCTCCCCGTCGTCGGTGCCGCTCCGCGATATGATAAATATTGAAAGGTGTTAGAATTCAAATTTCTCCAGAGCCGTGGCGTAACTAGATGTTAAGTTGGCGCTTTTCATTCCCCAAACATATTTCCCCAGTGTTCTGTCGTTTCTTTGAACTAATGTCGAAAGAATTGACACCCAACTTAGCCACAGTCACCGTTTCATCTCGGCGCCGCGACCGCCTGGGACCGACGCCATACTATCGAGGAATCAACACCCTCCGAAACGGGCCGGTATTAAACTATAATGCTCTTACGTCTTCACGGCGAGGCTGTAAAATTGAATGGAGACGGTTTGTTTTTCGATTGCTCTGCAGGAGGTTCCTCGCGTTCGTTCCTTAGAAATATTTCTTTTTAGAATCCGGAAATGAATCGAATCCGGAAAGTATAAATTGTGTAATTGTAAAGATAATAAACCTCATCCGGCGGGCGAACTTTGGATGGCAAATATTGAGGGTACCTGCTTTAATCGAAGGGTCAAATAATCTTAAAAGACATTTCGACGTCGACTAAGACAGGTAGGTAGGAAGTGTATCGGTATCGGTAGAAAGATGGGATTTCCCGTAGATTTTCCTTGCCCTCTTGTCCTGTAGTTGTCCTGTTAAACTTCTTTACAGTCGAAAATACCTGTACAATCAAACTACGTTTTCGGTCATGCCGTCGAAAATTCGCATTAACCCATCGTAAAACACCTGGTCCCGTCGAAACGTCTTCCGCCCACCTCATCATTAAACTCAACCTTAATGTAGAGGTTTACCATCCACCACTCTCAATGTCCAACTAAATCATCGACCATAGTATTTTATGCTATTTTGACATTACAATTGCCGATAAAGTGCTAGTATAGTCACAAATATTAAGGGGGTAGTCTGGTTCTCAATAGCTTTTTTTCATTAATTTTTTTTTCGTACAAAAATTTATTTTTATACTTTGTCTTTTTTACATATGATAATATAGATATTTAGTATTACAAAAATATTTTTTTTTTATTTTTAGGCCCCGATATGGGCGTAATACAGCGGTCTCAAAAGGACCCCGTTTTTTTCTGGTTGACATGATTTCTCCATTCAGAAACATCTAAAACGAAACATTTCAAAGGATTATTAAAATATATGTAAGCGGCTATCGCCTGAACTAGGATAAATCATTTTGACTGAAAAGACACAAAATGGCGGACTTTTAAAATTCTCGACTCGTTTTTTTTGCACTTTTTTTATATTAATTGTTTAAAAAAAGGTGTAAATATTAATCAATCTGTATAATCCTAGTTCCGGCGAAAACTACACATGTTTGGAGTAACTCCTCAAAATTTGAGCGAAATCGGTATGGTGGTTTTTGCTAAATCGTGTCAACCAGGTCGAAAAACGTTGTTTCGAGAAAAACGCCTTTAAAGTTTTTTTTCGAAAATTACAGAAAATTAAAAAAAAAGTATATCGCGTTGGTCACCGATGACTGCTTCATAAATTATGCCTTCCTGTTCTTTAAAAATATCATTTTACTTACAGACTGATTAATGTTTACTTGAAAATCAGGGTTTTCTTGAAAATTTTTTCTTACAGATGCACTTGTTCTGCTTGTGTCACAATTACTGGTATGTCGATTTCCACGAAAATCTCTTATTTTGAACGATATGGTCTAGGATTATCACTTGTATAACTGGTTTTATCCAATGTTGCCCAAATTTTCTTTTCTGAACAAATAATCTTGTATAGTCGTTATAGACAATAAATACAAACTTTCTAGTGGAAAGCCAATCTACAATTGCTCCAAATAAAACAATACTATTTGTAAAAACCTAAATTGTATAGAAAAGGACTAAAAGGATAAAAAATTAGCAAAAATTTTAGCATAAGCGCGGCTAAACTGAACACCTGCAGAAAAGCCAGGTGCGCGCGCTCACACTTTAAAGCTCATATACTAATTTCTCGAGCTCTATGAGCAAAATAAACTAGACTACACTATTTTTAAAGGTGTATTGTGTATGAAAATGACATTTTTGAAAAATCGATTTTTTCAAAATTGAGAACCAAACTACCCCCTTAAGAAGCGAAGACAGATTTGAAAATAGTAATACACGACTTTGTGTTAATCCGCCACCCAAAGTGTCAGCAATTAAAAATCCTGCAAAAGTTCAAACGAGGGTCCGAAATCTTGAAAACTTCCACACCTAATACCCCCCCCCCCCATTTTATCGCTCATCTTTGTAGATTAAATTAAACTTAGTTTCTCAACTGACTTCAATGAAATCGAAGTTTCAATAACTATTTTATGAATTTTTAAAGTTGACATTTGAGGCGAGTTATTTACGTTCTCAGGTTGTTACAACTCCGAAACTCTTTTGTGAAAAGAGTTGAAATTTTCTGAGTTTCATTATGAGACTTCATTGGACAATTTTAGGGAGTTTAAAAAAAAATGGAAGTTTCAATAATTTTTGGATTAGTATTTACCTAGACTCAAACAAATGAACATTGTATATTCTATATGAACCCTTTTTATTTTACCCCTTATTATTACCATAGAAGCAACGTCACTGATTACAACAAACTTAAATTTGCGACGATATGATGAGTAGTTACGAAGGTACAGTGTCTGACTCGCCCATGAGAGAATTGTCAAGCGGGTTAAACACAACAAGATGTTCACATTAACTCTTTTTAAATTATAAAATCTGCTATATGATATTAGTACAATGTGTTTCAAAATGATTGTCATCTAGTCGGCTGTGGAATTCCCATGTAAGATAAAAAGCCCGCCTTGCGAAAATAGGAGTTTCTACTAGCTATACATAACCTCAAAATAACGTACCTAACCTCTTTTGACTTCTGGTTTTTCTCTGTCAAAAGAGAACGAATTCTGAGTATTTGTCTATTTGTAGTATTTGTTTTGGCCCTGAAAACGGCCGTTAATTACCAGCAGTACTGATTGCCAATTTGACAATGTGTGACAACAAGTGACACACTTGTCAGAATTAGATAGGTTCAAATCAATAGAGCGCGGCACATCAAAAATTACATGCACAGAAATTCCAACGCCAACTAGATGACAATTATTTTGAAACACATTGTATAATAGTCACTAAAAGGAAGGGGTGGATCGAGAAATAGTAATAAATTTCTAAATTAGGCTATAAATGACTAAAATACTATTTTTTCTCTGAACATTTATTTTAACGATAAAGGATGACTTTAATATTAAAAGTATTTTAAATGATTGCCTGACCTTAAATGGATAGCTTTACAATTTATCTTAAAATAATGGCTAATTACTTTTAAGTGTTTCTGTCAATTTTATTAAATCATCTTACACCTTAAATCACTACACTTTGTTCTTATATTCTTTTAATGTCATTGTATCAAAAATATTCCTATAGTTTGAACTCATACTTCATCAAATTATACTTCCATGTATGTCATTCTCAAAACTACTTATAAATCTATCCTATGATATTATTTTTGTAGCTATCTGTTTTACAACGTTAATCGTTCACATGTTACTTTTAAAATACATGATTTAAATTGTTTTCAAACCTTTAACTTTTGTTATAAATATGCCGTTTTACAGCAGAATTATCTCCAAACTATTGGAATTTGATACTATTGTTCTTAAACATAGCAATACTAATCTTCTATTGCAAGGGATAATTAATACATACTGATTGTAACGATAAATTCGAAACAATTAAATGTAGTAATCAAAATATGCTAGGTACTTATTATCATCTTTGAAATAATTTAATCGACACAACTCTAAGAAACATCCAAATATCTAACAAACTAAAATTAATTGAAATAAAACTATTAACAACCTTGAATTCAATTGTTTGTAAAAGTATGTAATACCAATACCAACTAAACCGTGTTGAGTTACAACTGGAGTAATACCTTAATTTGCTCCTTCGCCAAAACGTAGAGCAAAAATTATTTCTATGATGTTGAAAAGGTAACACCTTAAATAGCTACAGTTCTGTTGAAAAGGGTAACTCAGCAAACATTTTTGGCATCAATGTAGTTATCGGGATTCTTCATGTTTTATGAGCCTCCATCCTTGAGACTTTTTTTAGTCTTAGTCCCCTAGGGGGCGCTTTCCCAGGTAGCTCCTAAGGGAAAGCCTATGCACCTAGTTGCACTAGAGTCTGATTCAGATTGAGCGGCTGAGAACACTTTTCTTCAGGACTGTCACTCGTACATTTTCGAAAAGTGGAGAAAAAAAATTATACAAAATTTACTTGTACCTACAAGTCTGGAACGGCCTTTTTATAAAACTTATGTACGTAAGTTACTGCCTCCAGATACATTACTTAAGTCGCCAAGTCTTAAAGGACGACCGTTTAATTTATCCTGTCGCCACTTCATTCGTTCAGCGGAATATGGCGACGTTTTAGGCCGAAGTATCTGCGTGCTTTCAATCTTTCGCTCGGTGCACTACTGTATTGTATTCCATTTGGACATTGTAAATCAGGACGAGAACAATGGAAATGCCTTATAGCAGTGCTGTAAGGAGAAATCCAACTGCCACCGGACGCTGACAAAGAAACGTACCGATTGCGAGAGATGGACGCCGACGCGGTGGTACGGTAATGGCGGAGAATTTCATGTCGCGAAGGGGGACGAACGTTCGAATTTACGATTTATAAGAGGTATAAACCGAAAAGGGCGGTTAAAGCGGGATTTTCAAGGTTTGTTTTATGGGTGATTTATATTGCAATAAACTTATTAGGTAAACGAAGTGTTACAATTAGTCACAAAACTTGAAAGTAAGTACAACTACAGTCAACCCCGCTTTTAATTGACCCGGATATAATAGACCACTGGCTATAATTGACTAGATTGTCATCTATCTATACTATCAGGTTATTCTTTAACACCCCTCATATAATTGACCTCCGCTATGATTGACTATTTTGAACGGGCCCGTAGGGTCAATTATATCCGAGGTTGACTGCTTACAAACTTACCACTTACTACAAAATCGGGGTATTCTGTTCTGGTTAGTTAGGATATAAAAGGGTATCCTAATATAAAAGTTTGACGACTCCGATTAAAAGCGAAGGTCCATTAAATTAACAGATAATTCAAATGGCCATTATGTATAATTATATCGTATATAGTTTTAATATCCCTAAGTACAGGATTTTTGAAGTGAAACTTTTATCTTCTCGGCCGACAGATGTTATGTACCTAGTAAAAGTAAAACCAGAATCTGCGCCTGAAATGTTGTAAGATTTGTGACTTTAGGAAAGTTTTCCATTATGACAGCATAATCAGCTTTTCCAAAATTTGCATAATTTTTTCAGATGACTTTTTTTCAGAATTTTTAAGATTTTTTCAGAGATTTATACCTTTATATGTATAAGAAGAAAGGAAAGTAAGGATAAGGTGGAACATTTCCAACTTATCCTCCATTTCCACTTTTTCACCACACCCAAGAAAAAATTGTATTTCTGAGGTGAAAAGATATCATTAATTAGCCGACTTTCTGTAAGCAGATCTTGTTTACGAGAAAGCATGTGATTCAAGAGAGATTTTTGACATATCCGTCAAATCTTAAGAATTTAAATAGTAATTCATTGGGAAAATGCTCCCCGCTCGGTAATTTTAATTGTTCCGGTTAGCTCCGGACTAAAATGGTAGGTTTAGAGACGTGGTTGACAAACGCGTTAAGGTATCGTTAACCATACGAGTACATTACCGATCGAAAACCAGTTGCTGGTAGCAAATAGCACACACACACACACACACACACACACTCTCTCTCGCTCTCTTCATGTGTGTTTCTCTCCTTCTTCTTCACATACAAGATACATTCGCGAACAATTTCTCTGGTCTCCATTCTCTGCGACATCACGTTCAGTAGCCGATGTCGGTTGGCGACGCGTCTTGCCGGTAATTTGGTAAAACAAGTAGCGAACGAAACGATAGTAAATAACAGACGCCTGCCACCCCTCCATATCCATTGCAATAGCCAACTTTGCTCTTCCACGGGCTCTCCTTTCTCTCCATCTCGCCCGTCCCTCTCGTTCTCTCTTCCTCTATGTAGCCGGGCAGATTTTAATCTAAACGACCGTGAGTTATTCGCTCTGTACTGCTGCATGCTTAGTGTAAGATATGTCTGTTCGCTTGGATTCTAGCGCAGAGGCGTGGGAACAACGGCGACTTAAGGGATAAATTCCATTCGGATGAGTCTCGGTTGTTGGGGTAATCGCATACAGGGATCCGGGGATAGGAGACGACGGGATCGTCTTATAGGGAATGGGGAGAGCGGATCGGTCGCGATCAGTTTTCATCGGACGGAACTCACACAGGGGTGTGAGTGAAGAATCTAAATGATTTGACTAGTGTTGAGTCAACTAGTGTTGTATTTTTGACAAGAAACTTTCTCATATGAGTAATAATAATAATATGTATGTTATATAGGCCCTACAGCTGGTACCATGCAATTTAGTTGTATGTTGTTAGTTGTAATACGAGAGGAATCGCATAATCTTTTTCTTCGTCGGCCTTATGCGTTCCGAGTATTGGCTATCATCATGGTTATGCGCGCTTTGTATGCAGCAGAACGTAACAGTTCAATGGACGTTACGCCAAACCACTTCCGTACGTTGGCGACCCAGGGGATTCTCCTTCTACTTAGTTCCCTTCTTCCTTCTACTTTACCTTACAAGAACCAGTTGTAGCAGACGATGTTTGACAGGGTTTCTCATTAAATGGCCCAAATACTCAAGTTTGCGTTGAACGACAGTGTGAAGTGATCTCTATAGAATAGACTTGTCTCCAGGTTGTAAGGCTGTAGACGGTTGTGTAGCTTGGAGATCAGGACGTGACGTGATCTCCGGGTTTAGTTCTCGTAGAATGGAGAGAGGGCGTAACGTGCTCTCCGTGGTGGGCCTGAGGGCGTAACGTGCAGGTCCGGGTTGAAGTAATCGAAGTATGGAGAGAGGGCGTAACGTGCCCTCCGTGGTGGGCCTGAGGGCGTAACGTGCAGGTCCGGGTTGAAGTTCTTGTAGAACTCTCAGGGCGTGACGTGAGAGCTTGTAGTTTGCGTTGAAGTTAGGTCTCCCGAAATGCAGTCTCACAGATCGGTTTAAGATTAGGGGTGACTTGAAATTAGTATACAAAGTATACTAATTTATTGCCAAAAATTCACGAGCTTTTATACACAGTCATTTTGAGTTACATTACCCTTTGGTTCCAATTATTTGATAACGTTGTTAAATTTTGTTGAATGTTATCTTCTAATGTCCGAGAATTGCTTCACTGACCTTACCGATGCGGATTTGCGATCACGTTGCCAGTGAGTGTTATGCTGACATCCACAATCCGTACCTTAGTAGTACACTGTTGACCTCATTACGTTAGGTCAGTGTTATGCTTCGTTTCGTAAAACAAAGCGTGTTTTTATTAAACGATGTAAGAGCCTCCCTGAATTAGTTCGCAATAAATTACAATTTCTTAACCTAAAGATTTTCTTAAATAATGTTGACGTTAGCGTCAACAGCGTTGTTTTATGATTTTCATGAGATCTAGGTGGCAGTTCATACTGCTGAAGATTTCTTCGTTGGTGACGCGGTCAACCCAGGAACTTCTTAGGATTCTTCGGTAAATCCACAGTTCAAAACTCTTGATCATTTTTCTGTTGTTTCAGACAACATCTAAGCCTCCATTTCTGCATTCCTTTCTAGTTTCATCATCTCTGAATACACATTCATATGGTATTTATGGGTCTCAATCTCCTGCATTCAACGCATGAAACCTTGACATTGATTTATGTTAGGGTTCATTGGCAACACTAACCCAACGAAATTTTCCAAATTTTGGGTCTTATTCTGGTGAAAATGACATTATTTTAAAAATATCGAAAAACAAACCTATTCAATATACAATTGCATTACATATTATTAATTTTAAATAAACTATTTAAATTTATCATTTTGCAGGGTGCCCACAGAGTCGGGAAATAAGGGAAATCAGGGAAAAGTCATGAATTTTGCAAAAATTTATCGGGAATTTTGGGGTTATTGGAAAAATGTGCGGAAATTATGAAGCCATTAATTCTGTCAGTTAGAAATGCACGGGAAAAATATGAAGAGGCTCACAAACTGCAAAAGCAGAATAAGAATAAAGAAATCGAAATTGTAAATTAAGTTAGACTGGCCAACATTCAAATCTGTTAGCTTGAAGACCGAAAAATAGTTGGGCAAGACAACTTTTACGATCAAACAGCAGAACTTGATAAGGAGATTGCAGATGTTACCAAAATAATCTCTACTAAGAAGAAAATTTAGAGAATTGCATATTTTGTACCCACGCGCAAGACTGAATCTCAAAAATTAAAAGAAACCAAACCAAACGAGACCTGATAAGCTAAGGCAGTTTAATTAAGATATTCACAAGGCGTAATACAGTAAAGATAATCTAAATATTTTGTACTTCGACGTAACATTAATAATTTGAAATATTATTTATGAATCACAATAAATATTAAGAAACTTTAGTTCTCGTTTTCACAAGTTTTCAATGATATTTTCTCTATGATCCTTCCATTACTTTTCTAAGAAAAGACTTCCTGGAAACACGCGTGAACAACCGCTCATTTCAAAAATAATGTCTGGAAAATTTTAAAATTTGGCGGAAAAAGTCAGGAAATTTCGAAAAGAACATTTTATGGGCCCTGACCCTAATCCTGATAACGTTATCTAAAATAATTTGTAGTTTTCAATAAATGTGCTTCGTTTAACAGTTATGTTTTTTTTTGGAGCTAGCGGGGTAGTCATTAATTAAACTCTAACCAAATTGGGTTGTAAGCCTTCCAATAATCATAATGTAAAAGAAAGTACGTTTAAACCAATTCGAAATTGGGGAAACTTCAATAAAGCAAATGTTCGCAAATGATGTTGGCAGTTGTAAATTTGTAAACTAACGAAATGTGTTAGAAAAGATTCTTGAAATACTCTTTAGAGAGTTTTTCTTGTATTTAATTGTTCATGCGTCATGTAATTCACAGCAGGTCTAAATGAGGTTTTACAAATTCTTGTTTTCCTTAACTTTTGCTCAATATTTAGTTACTTAACCCTTATGTTATCTGCATTTTGGTTATCTTTGCTTCCATTTACATATATACATGTATACATATATACATATACATATCATTTTTCAGCACCTTAGGTAAAGATTAGGTCGGGCATACAGCCACTGGTTCACCCAATATCTTACGGGGCATGGGTCCTTCCGCGCGTACACAAAGAGGATCGGCAAGACTAACGACGACCTCTGCGAGTGCGGTGAAGTCGACACGCCGGAGCACGCCCTCATACTCTGCCCCCTCTGGACACATCAAACCGTGGAGCTGAGAACGGCTGTAGGAGTACCATGGACCCCAGAGGCAATAATGAACAGAATGCTGGAGGAGAAATGCACGTGGAACATCGGATTCAGGGCCATCACCTCTCTAATGCGGGAGAAGTATCAGCAGGAGCTTACACCTAGAAGACAATTGTATATCAGAATACCCAGGATGCCTGGTCCCCGTCTAGTAGTAAATCTGGTCAGGATGAACATGACACAGTAAGTACACTTTGCCTCACCTATTTCTTCAACGCATCTAGTAGATAGCGTGCTGAAGCTTCTGCCCATCTTAATTCTCTAATTCTCGATATCAATCCCCCTTGCAATTGCCATGCCGATCCGACCAGTCTCTATTCACTTAACTCCCGACATAAAACTTCTTCTGACCCGCTCACACCCAATCAGATTCTGCTTTAGCCATTGGCACCTGTTTCCGTCCTACTCTCTAGCACAGTTAGCCCCCATAACCGCACATACGGCTTCTGGCCAGCGTAACGTTCTGAGGACACCTGAACCCCTAATCCGGGCAACACCGGGAAGGGGGACGTAGGGTGCCTCCCAACTAGACCTTTTCTTTCAGGGGACCTGCACTAACATCGCAGGCCTCCTTTCTTTCCCCTGCCCTCCCGTGGGTACCCGGAGGTGAAGCACCTTCCAGGAAGATGATCCCACCAGGTCGCCCCTTTCAATAAACGAAATCCTTGACTTTGGACCTTTCCACCGTCCGAGCCTAGGGGGAGCCTGCAGGGCTTTCTGCTTCCCCCAGGTGAACATACCCGGGACGGTGTTTATTGCCCGTCTCCGTGGTAGTGCGAGGCCTCAGTGGCCGAAAGTCGGGGAAAAAAAAAAAAAAAAAAAAAAAAAGGTAAAGATTAGGTAAATGGTAGCGGGTAGATTTTCCTCTGCCATTTCCACTGAGGATAGATCTACTTCAGGACTAGCGACCCTGCCTACGCGAGCTCTTGGTTTCTCCAATATCCCCAACTAGGAGAATCCAAGTCCCATCTCTTATTTCATCAAAGTACTTAATCCATACATTTCGCCAACCAGACGTTTCATTCACCATAATCCTTCTAATGAAAGGCTCTTTTAGCTCTTTGGGTTCTTAACTTAGTTTAATCTCAGGCTCTTTTAACTGATACCGCCCATTTGGTTTTCTTGGTGCTAATACACATTTTTACTTGGCTTTCCAATAGACTGTGTGATTGTAGTACGGTTTGCCTTCTATTTATCCATCAGTTGATATCAGTTATCCATTATATCAGTTATACATCAGTAGTATTTAGTTAAAAGGAATAATCAGGGATATGAATTACCCACTGTTTATTTGTGTACCATCAGTCTTGCTCTTACTATAATTTTGCATCGTTGCATGACGTTTGTAAATATTTAAATTAATTTAATGTGGTAGTAAATATAAAGGTCATCAATGTAGATACATACAAACGTACAAAACATTACAATTTGGAATAAAACAAGGCGGAGTGAAGAATGTTACGTACGTTATATCCGTATGAAAACGCCATGTTTACGTAAACTAATGTAAATTTATTATAAGCCGGATTTCAGTAGTGCACCTAAAAGTTTCACCGATCCAAAAAATAAAAATTATTTATTGTGGCATTCAGGAAGATTCATGTTGATCGACTGGTGTAAGCGTGTTTGTTATTCCAGTTCAAATCAAAATTGTCTGTATTTTATCAGTCGAAATGTAAATATTAATGAAACAAATTAAGATCGAAAAATGTAAATTATAGAATCCGTCATCATAAATAACTATATTTTATGGAAGTGTTTAAATGAATTATATTTTATGGTATTTATAAAACATGCAGATTTATTTAGAAAGTAGATTATTTTCAATAAATCTGTTGTGCACTGACTTATTTATGGTCTTATCGATGGAACGGGATCCAAACGCGAGATCGCTATATCCAAATATTGTGACATGCCGAAGATTAGGGGAAACCGGGACACATATATACGGATGATTTAATAGTGGATTCCTAAAAAAATCGAATCAAAATATACACGTCGGGGATTTGATGGAATTTCTCCTCGGATTACTCGAACAAACTTAAATAATATTGTTGATGGTGCGCACACCTCCGCTTACAGCAACGATTCTATAGATATCATGCAAAATGTATCTCTAGATAAGTTGCAATGTGCAACTTCAATCAGTTTTATGTAACTTCAAAGCGTTCTTTCCTTTTTTGAAAAAAACACAACTTTATTATGACTCAACCTATCCAGGCGTTTGCGTTGTTAAACCGAGGTAATCTCCTCTACTCTCTCCCATTCCCGAAAAGGACATACTTGTCCATCAGATCCTCCCGATGAGTGATTAATCGTATCAATATTTACGCTGTGATGTGTCTGGATGATACGTTGATACACGTTAGGCTCCCGAATGAGTGTGAGTGATTTTATAGTGTAATTTGACGTCGTGTGCTACATACCACCGCTATATACAAATACGGGATGTACGTCTTCCAATAACTTGATTTTTCCCTCCCCGCAATCACCTTTAAGAGAACACTCCGTAACGGAGAACATAATTAGTTCGCATCGATTTAATTTATATCAATACGAGGATAGTTATTACCATTATTTACGTCCTTGGGTTCCTTTGAAGTCCCATTAATTTCGCTATGGTAACCAACGGATTACGAAATAGGACTATCCGAATACAGTGCGTGGAATTAGATTTGATCGTATCGGCCCCGTACAAAAAAAAGAGGATTCCTCCGCCTATCAAAATGATATAATTTATAGACAGTTGGCGCATAAATTGAGGCGAAGGATCCGAAAGGCACGTCTTATGAAGGGAAGGAGACAATAACGAATTAAATGAGCTGAAATATTAAAATTGAAAGAATGCCATGTATAATATTGTAACGTTTATTTCTAATTTATTTACACTGTCCTAATTATACTACTTAATTTATCTTAACTATTTCCTAACTAATTAATTTATGTCACACTCTTAACTAATTTATTTCACTTGTCCGTTTTTCGTCTTGTTTATTCACTCGCGGCTTCACGTCTAATCTCCTCTCCGACCGCAAGCCCGCTTATATACATATCTCCATTGTATTCGCGATGATTCCAGGTCATTCCTTTCTCAAATAATGTTTACCTAGAAACGCCTAGAAGGTCATAAATCTGTTGTCGGGACGCTCGGGACGGTTTTTAGCGTGGCGGCGTTCCTTTGAGGTAAGCCGCCGTCCGATAAGAGTAAACACGTTTCACGCTGCTCTTTACATTTCGCGTTACAATATTGTGTTAGAAGTGGTCCATAGTTATGGGAAATGGTGCGCAAAAACTTTAGATTTCTAAACGCATTTCAACCCTTACTGAGCTAAATGCGTTTGAAACTTATTGGATTTATTAGAAAATTGTAATTTATTTGAACTTGGGAAAGTCATGGTTACAACAGGAAATCAACTCATTTCTAACCCATGGAAATGTGCAGTGCTTCACACGTCTATTAAGTTGTGGTAGACATTTCACATCCCCACCACGAAGATAGTGTCATAATTCATAATCTGTGGCTACTTTGCCTCGTTAAAATTAATTCTAACTCTTTTCCTAGAAACAATGGCTACTGTAGCTTAAGTTTTAACCTGCAGAAGCCATACTGCGTATTTCTGTAACGGCTGGAGGTATCGATTTCTTTGAGGTGGAAGAATTTGTAGCTACTGTGTAGTTTCCACCAGAGCCACAATAAACTTTTCCAAAACCACCCCTATTTTATAAGGGTAGGCTGTGTTGGCTGCTTATGCTGATACTCTTGAGTACCTCTATTTTCATTAATATTCTGATCGAGTGGGTATAGCAAAACCAAGTGTTCCGAGAGACAGCTATCACCAAATACATTTTTCTTCGACAAATGAATCCAAACGTTCACCGGTAAAGAACTCGCCCTGCTAGCGAGTCATTTTTGATTAAACACCGTTCATTGCATTTCCCGAGCTGACTCGGTTTTCCCGAGGGCTTGCACGTATACGCCTCGCGTCCCTCTTTCTCGGATTATTTCGATTCTAACCTAATCATGATGCAAACGTCTAATAAACCTCACGAAAGTAATTCTTCCACATTTACGTTGCCGTAACGTTTAGTATGTAATATCACCGTTGACGTACATTCTGCGATAGTTTAAGTGATGTGACACGACAAGCACACCGAAACTGCACCGAGGCGTCTCGCGAATCTGATACGGCTCTGACAAGACGTGTCGCAGAAAACAAGCACGTCAATTTTACGCAGGCAGGCGGTTTGGATGAGTTTTCGTTCCTCGAGTTAATTGGGACTCGCAGTTGAAGCGAAGTTGACTGAGAACTGAGCATTGAAAGACTGGCTACTTGTGGTAACATACACAAGCAAATTTGAGGATCGAAGTGACAAGCACAAGAGCACAAAAATGAAACAGAGAAAATTTAAAGAAAGTATAAAGCACAATTATTTAGAGTTTAGGTATAGAAAATTATAAAGAAAATTAAAGGCGGTTGAACCTATGAAGGAATAAAAGAACTCTAAATTGGAATGGAGAAGTTTTACTATATATAATTAAAATCAGAAAAACATTCAAGATTTTGCGAATTTTTGAAAACTGTTTTAACTAAGAAAGGCTGAGGAAATAATAACTTCAACTTCAATTTTATGTGGTCTTTCGAATGAAATCTATTCAAATAACAAAAATATTTTCTTCAGGCACGATAAAATCTTAAACCAGCTCCTAAGTAGAGAATTTATTATCCAAGCGTAGTCAAGCCAATCTTTTTTATTAAAATACACTTATGTCTTGAACATAAGCAACTCAAAGCAATAGCAACCAATCAACAGGCAGGTGTTCATCAATTTTTAGTACAATTTTGATTCCAGTTATAATTCTTAGTGGTAGCTTATCAATTTTTTTCTAGTTGTCTTGTTCCTAATTTACGACCCCCCTGTCTACAACAGGTTTTGTACTTTTCAATTTCCTACGTTAACGACATGCCAGATTCGCCAATATCCATGCACTTCAGTTCTTATGGCGAATAATACGAGGAGGGGAAACCGTAAGAACACGTTCCACAGGTGGAGCATCCGTTGAAAACACATGACTTGCATTTTGTTTATAAGGAACGTAGGTACTTCCAATAAGTGACTCGATATTGTTAACTAATAGCGGCGGTTGTTAAAGAAAGGCAGAGCGACACAGAGGCTGTGTGTGTATGTGTAATGTGTATTTGTACGTGTTGTAAACCGCTGTCAAGTTTGCTACTACTGGTATAGGGTGATTGCGTTCTAACGAAAGCGAGATGGGCGGAAACACGCCATTGGTTATTATTCCGCGTCGAGTTATAAAATAAGAATAGAATAGCAGTGATCAAGTACAAAAATATGTAATGATTTTTATTATAGATCGTCGTATTCTTTGTTAAAAACCTGTGTTATGTTCGGAAATACTGTCGAACAGAATTTTGTTTGTTGTGATGCTACTTCTATTTAACCAATGATTGTTACATGTAAGTTTTACTTAGGCACCCATATCTCGCAAGTAACTTTACTTATTTTGCGGGATTAATCATAGGACTTCACAACATAATCGACAATAAGAATAATAGGGGAATTCTAAACGTGAATTTATAGGTTTATATTTATGACCATTTGAATAGGTCACTGAAATGATTGTAAGGACTTCTCACAAAGGGTTTACCTGACTTTAATATAGCTAATGAGGTGTTATTTCTTCCTGATTCATGCACATATAAATATGTAGCTTTGTTGGAGCAGACGGAATGAGTTTCCACCGAATGTGACCACTGGCGGACCATATTCCCATTGTCGGTTGAAATACGAACGTATATCGGCCAGGAACACGTTGTTCACCTCCATGAAATCGTGATTGCGGGAATTAAATGCAGTACGGCTCCGGTAAAACGTCGTGGTGAGGTGCCATCTGCCAATCAAACGCTACATTCATGCTAGATTATGTGTCATTTCAATACACCTAAATGCCAACGTACGCCGTCGCCCGCTATCATTGCCATTATGCAACGCTCTCTATATTTCTGTTCCAGCGTCCCCCTCTCTCTCTTACTCTGTGTCGTTATTTTGGACAGTGCGAACGGTTTTACAAAAGCTGCCTACAGTTAATTAAAATTAATTAGAATTTTTACTCGACTATTTTAGAATTAGTACCTAGAAATATGCTTATTAGATTAACTCTCCTTGGTATATACTTATACAGTTCCGAATCATTCCAAGACTAGTTATACATATTAGTACAATGTTAACGTACTCATAGTGTTAATTAATCAGGTCATGTTTGGCTCGGTTGTTTACATTTTATGTATTTCAGCATGAAAAAAGAAAAGAATTGTTCAAATTTCATATAATTTATAACAGTTTTGCTGCTAATTTTTATAACTACAATTACTACTAATCATGTATTCTTAAATACCAAATTAAGCTGGGTTTTTTCCTTGAATATTTTTCGAAGGGTATTCTCGGTATTTCATGCTGATCCAAGAGTTGTACAGGCATGAGTTTCACATTACTTGAATTACAACATTGTAATAAAATGTCTTTTTCTACCTCTCTTTAAAGCTATTGCTTCTGTTTGTCTAGCAGCCCATGCTTAATCATGATTTTCAGCCAGTATGAAATTTTTGCTAGAGTATCATTTACAGTCTGTTTTAACTTCATGGGAAGGTTTTCTTTAACTCAGAACACCAAATCATCCGCGAATGCCACTAACTTAACATTGTCAGATACTTTCAAACGAAGAACGTCATCATAAAGGATACTCCATAGTACTGGTCACACAACAGAACTCTGAGGAACTCCTAGATTTATTTCTACATTTCTTTACTTAGACGTATTAGAGATCTATGTGAAAAGTAATCCTCTGAGGTATTTATTAAAAAGATTTAGGAATATCCCTGTCTTTAAGCGCTGAAGTTGATGGTGAGCTATATAAACTCTCCTGTGGCATTCCAGCTCTTCCTAGTGTCAGCTCAGAGTAACTATCTTAGTATTCTGAGAGTCCTTCACTGTATACGAATACTTTTACAATAAAAGAGCCAGTTGAACCAGTCATAATGTCAGGAAATCGTGTTTTAAACACCATAAATCAAAATAAGACGCATCATTAATCAGAAATTAGGCTAAGAAGTCTGGTCAAGGAAACCGTTAAACTTATGACCACTGTTACTTCTATTCTGGTACTACGATAGTTTTGGACAGTGGTGATATTGGTCGGTAGAATATATCTGTCGATACATACAATATTGAAGCATAAAAGATGCATAGAATAAGGTAAATTTGACAACAGTTCTTCGGATATTTTACCTTCAGTTAAGGGGTGACTTTCTGGTAACCTTAGATTTGGCTGTAATTCATTATTAGAAATTCCACCTTTTTCCCAGTAGCCATATTTTCGATGTGATTGTTCCCTTCTTTCCGTTCACGAATCCTATAGTTATCGTTTCATTTTTCTGCTTTTTGATCCAGCTCTTCCGCTGATGAGTTTTGTCGCATGCTTACAATCGCAATACTTCACCGAGAAGGCGGATACCTCTCGCGGCATGCACTAAATTGTTATTTTCGGCGATAAGACATAAAACTGTCATCAACGCTAGACCGTTTCGCAGTTCGTTTTGTTCCACGGAAGAAAAAGTCATCTCAGCGAAAAGTCGAATGTTGCCTCGCGACTGGAATAACTGGAAGAAGGACGGGAGAAGAGAAGAAGTATCGGACGTCAAGAAGAACGGACCGAGAAGGCCGTGCACCTCCCATCAGCTGGCTTTCAATAAATCTCGGAAACGTCAAAAAGAAAGTCCGCCCAATCGCATCGTCCATAAATTACCTATAATGCTATTTATAAATCTCAGTCCAGTGCGACTCCTACTATTTATACCGGCCATCCTCCGTTCGGATATCGGCCGCATGGCGTATTTATGCCGATGCACCGCCGGAGATCATATCTCCTCTGCCTCTCGATTTGCAATATCTTATTCCGGGCGACAGGTGATGGATGCCGAGAGCTGCGATTTGCTTTACGGTTTATCGGGATACTCTCTCGCTCGGATATCCATTGCTTCCGTCATATCTTTGTTTCGGGGACGTTTTCATGAAACTCGTGTGATTTTAAGCAGTCACCTTTAATCTCTGGAAACGGACAAAATTAGTGGGCATAAAATCCTTTTTAAACAATTGAATTGATTTGTATGACATCTGGCTAGATTTGAGTAGTTTCCTACAAAAACTGAGATGTAAAGGAGACCAATCGTGAACTTAATTTGATAACTGTCGAAGCATGTAAGTTGGTCACGTTGTGTGTTTACCTTTACTTCCAGTAAACTGAAATCAAATTCATTTGAAACATGTACATAATAGTTATTATCTCAACCCTAACCTAACCCAAAAGGATATCAAAGAGTGGTAGAAGTAAGCGAAAGATATGGACTGCAGATGAATACAAAACGACCAAATTCATGATCATTTCTAAAAATAAACGCATAAACGACCAACTACGGATACATACCAGACCCATCCAAAGAGTTAACAAATATACCTATTTGGGAACAAATATTACTGAAGGATTGGACCGCTCGGTTGAGATAAGATGCCGAATTTAAAAATCTTGCGCCACGTTCCTAAAAATGCCAAAACTGTTCAAAAGTGTCACCTGAAACGTCCTGCAAAAAATTGGAAGCCTTTGAACTCTGAAATTCTGAAAGATACTGGCTTTTGCAGCTTATACTCCAAGGCAGAATGTGTGCAAGAAGAAGAAGAATCTCATGGCTGGAAAATCTCCGAGTGTGGTTAACACATCAACTGTGGACTTATCCCGTGTAGCAGTGGATAAAGTCCATATTAGCCATTATGCTCGCCAACATCCATAACAGATAAGCATCAACAGAAGAAGACATATTATTCCTAATATTGAACAAAGCTCCCTTCTCACTACATCCATCCAGCCTTAGAACTGAAAGTTACAAAAAGTGGCATAGATAAAATCTTGCCCATTTAGAACAATTGTCAATTTTTACTATACTTTTTCAAGACTACACTACAAATGAATGAATTTAAAAATTTCGGTATTTCTTTAGTGAGTTACTAATTGTTTGGAAAAGGGTGTCAAGTAGTGTAGTAGTGGACTCAGTCTGTAGGGTAATTGACATCGTTGCAGAAATTATCTCCATTTGAACCAATAACTTCCACATAAATGCGAAAGTCTCGTAATATCCTGTAGCATATAAAGTAATTGAAGAATTACAAACACAAATTGTAAAAAAACGAAACAAAATTGAAAAGCAACTTTTAAAATCTGCAAGTAATAATTTGTTTACCTATAGGTAATGCGAGTTGCTTTTTGACGCGATTCTGCTTAGTTATGCTTGAACGGTTACGTGGAGTAAATGCGAGGAGAGTTATTAAATCCTCGTGCGGACAACGCCAAATCAACGGTTTCAATTATTCCCATCAAGAACTGAATAAGTAATTAACCTCGTCATAATCAGATTCCGAGATCGCCGGAATGTCCATCAAGGAGAAGGTTCGTCCCTCGATCTCCTGCTTTCCGGCCATCCTCTCCCTCTTCCTCTCTCTCCCTGTGTATGTGTGCCCCCACCTCTCTATCTCTCTCTCACTCCTTCGACAAAAACCTTCATCCCTTAACATGACGATTTTGTTCATCGCCCCTTATATATCATGGCGTATTAAGAGCTTTGCGTTTCGGCGGAGTTAATAACGTTATGTCAACAATTAACGCCAAGCATGTGCTCTCGCAAGAAGTAACCAAATGTCGGCCGTCAAGTCTCATTTAGAGGTGCGTCGCCATCATCATCAATAATTTACATGGAGAGAATTGTTGGTTCTATGCGGTCCTCCTGGAAAAGTGGCATGCTTGCGCCACCGGTCGCTAAAAAAAAGCTTAGTGATACTTTTATTTCTTTGTACAGCAACACGTGGCTTACGATTAATACAAAAAATACCGAAATGAGGTTAATTAATTAACAAAATAAGGATAATAAAAACGTTAAATAAGCTTAGATTACAATAACTAAACTGAACTAAAGGAAGGCCTGCAAATGTTTTTAAAGCTAACTGGTGTTTAATTATGTTATATTACTTGACGTGTATACTGTGTTTTGCCTTTGCCTACTATGGGTTTTATTATTATTACTATTGCTCTATCTCGAGTAAAATTATGTAATTGTACTAAAGTCATAAATTGTTTAAACTAACCTAAAGACAATCACGGGTTTTTAATTATCTTTTTGGAACCAGTTTCCCGTAGCACCCCATTTTGTGAATTGCATTGTTTGTGGTACTTTTTTCCCATTATGCTAAAGCTCAATGGTACTTCAACAGGTAATACTGCAAAATGAAACTACCTCTCGCTTCACACTCACAATATATCTCTGGGTAGGCGTTATGGTGTTACTGCGTTACCTATTTCGCCAGCGATGCCTAATGACGAATTTACTTTTAATGCAAATTTCGTGACTTTACTCCATTTTACTAGTGTTGCATATATTTATAATATGTTTTGCATTATTGGATGCTTAGAATTTTCTATTAGTCCATATTTTTGGTACCAATACTATCACATCTGTGTGAAATTCTCTTCTGAATTCATTGTTTTCCAAAATTTCACTAAAAACTTCCAATCAAATTTCATCAATTGATACCCTCAAATACTCATGACTGTCATGAGCAAGGTTAATCTACTGCAAAATAACTGGTTTCAATATATTGCAAGTGTGTTTATTTACATTTATTTAACATTTATTTAACAAGATAAGAAATCGCTAAGGAATGGCATTACTGACGAGACTTTGGTTTAAAAATTGTGAGTACTTTACAAGTATATACAAAATTGAAAATAATCATCAAAATAGCTTGAAAATTAGAACAAAATTGTTTCACTCAAAATGTTAAAGCATTCATTCAAACTGATTTTGACAGTCATATTTCAATTACATTTTGTTTTGTAACTACTATATACTGGTACTATGTTTTATTATAATTATTTTCACGCCTATGAAATCTGTATTCCAAGACTAACGCGTGTCGTAACACTATTGAAAGACCGTCGGCGCAAGGGCTCCCGCCGCTTCGGAGGAGGGCGAGTGAGGTGAGCAGGAGCTTTTATTGTCTTCTGACGTTTATGCAAGTTGATGTGCTTTACTTTATAGAAGCGGGCTTTCAACACAAGCTAAACTGTTTGTACTTAACGGCGTGATAGGTGATCTCAGGTGTTTTGCATGCCATTAGCGGCATCTAGGAGGACCCTCGTCGCCCTGGACATCACTCTACTTGGCGGCGGTGGGAGTCTTTTCGTGGGGGGAAGTTTTTTCCAGTTTTTTATTCAATAAGATTGGATGGAGGGGGGGGGTTGAAACTTTTTTTAAGGGGCAGTTAAGAGTGAATATGGTTAGATTCCAGGAGCCACCATGTCAGAGTTGGAGTTAATTTGCTCTTCTTCTTTTTAATTGTGTATATAAGCATATTGCATGTCTTTCTTCACATCCTTGCCCCTGTCTAATCTTTTGGAAGGTTGTCGCTTCATCTTCTTCTGGGTTTTACAGTGATCCTTCGTCCTGTAGGTGATTTGTGTCTTGCTATTTTTACAATTCCTTCTTCTGTCATACTCTCAATGAGTTCGTTGCATTGTACCTTCCTATCTAGTACCTAGTCATTGATGTTATCTATCTCGCATGTTTGTCTAATGTTCTCGCTCCTTTCCCCTTCCATTAGTGTTTTTCCGGTTTCTGACAGTTGTAACGAAGCCGATTTTCGGCCATAACCATACAGTTAATCGCGAAATCAAACCTATCTCGGATAGATGGCTGCCGATAAGACAATGCTCATTCTACCCTTACTTACATAGCAAGCGTCCTGTACCTGAGTTAATCCAAGGTCAGAACCAATACTTGTCTGTGACAAGCCGTACGTTATCCGTATTTTTCCGTTGCGTCTGATATCCGTTTGCGTTCTACCGTCCGATACATGTAATTGTGAACGTTACCGACCGTTAGTTTTAAACTGACCGAATTATTCGATATTTGTTACGTAACCGTCCGATTGTGAACGTACTACCGACCAATAAATGTAATTGTGAACGTTACCGATCGTTAGATCTAGACCGACCGACACCGTCCGATTGTGAACGTGCCACCGACCGAATTATATTTAATTGTGATCGTTCCGCCGTTATATGTTACGTAATTGTCCGTTACCGACCGATACATGCAAGTGATCTGTGGTACCGTCCATATGTACGTCCGTCTCTCCGAACTGCTAAGAGTTAATTTTTCCCTCGTCGTGTTAGGGAAAAACTAATTCATCACGATCTTCCGCTCGCTCTCTCGCTCTCTCGTAATGTAAAAGACCGTATTACCGAATATTAGACACTGCACGCTTTCCTATCGTCTCCGTATTTAGCCATTTCTCTTTCATTGTGAAATTGTTAGGATAATTTTCCGTTTCCGCACTTGTCGCTTCTCCGAACCATTTTCGATCTTTCCGATTTTCTCTACGTAAAGTAATTTTTATTTTTCGTACTTTCCTAATTGTATTTTCTTTCCGAAGTGTATAATTATTTGTAAATAAACATAATTTTTTTTTGCAATTCTCCGGTCTCCGATCTCCGAAACGCTAGCAGGTGTTTGGCGATACAGTGTTGTCACTTTCATTTAGAAATAAAATAGTTTAGGGATTTTCCATTTTGACTGTGTGTTTCATTTCTACGGACAACCCTGGTAATCTCCTGAGTTCGTAAACTACCCAGGCATAATTCCGAGGGAGAAAACCTTTAAAATCTGGCGCCCGAGCAAAACCGTAAAACCGACCCTAAAACCGTTAACCGAACTCCCGAAATCCGTCCCAGCGCCAAATCACCCCAGTAACCGCAACAACCCCGTTGTTGAAATTTACTTCTTTTTAACCTTTTGCTGCTCATTACCACTTGCCGTACTGACATTTCTCCATCGACTTTCCTCGTTACGTTCAACGGATGCGTATGCCAGTAATAAACTATCCGTTTACTCACCTACGGCTCAAGGTACTCCCATCGCATTGCCGCACTTGTCCTTTTAATAAGTTTATCAATTTCGTTCCACTCGCGACCCGGATCAGAAACCCGTCGACGGGGAAAATTGCCTAGTTATTCAGGAGTCCGCGGCAAGTGGGCCCCCGTATTCCAACGTTTGACCGATCCCGAAGCCGAGGGCGAGACATTCTTATTCTTATATTCCTCCGCGGCCCTTGTAACTCTAGAGTGCAGATTGGATCCGTCCGTATCCAATATCTTGGCGATAATGTGCGGCACTCGTTGGGGCACTTGCTTAAATCAAGTGCAGATTACGGTCTGGACGAGGGCAGGTCGAAGGAGACGCGCCCGGCACTAACGCCGAAAGGGGGACGGTTATGATTGACGTAATAATTATTGTTTGGATAATGGAGGCTTTGTGTTTGGGAGTAATTGTTGTTTCACGTGTTCTTGATTCCTACTTTGTGGTTCAGGAAGATCTCCATGGAAATAGTAACGGTATCGCATAAATTTGGTAAACGGTTTGGATAAATATTTTAGCTGATTGGCTCAAATTGAGGAGTATTGCTTCACTTTAAGGCCATCGTTACGTACGCTGATTGTAAAAGTGAAACAAATCTGCTTATGCGGCACCATTTTATTAAATATCTACATTGGTAAACTAATGCCGTACAGAAATGCATCCTTCTTCTTCGCAATTTTCCCATTTCGAGTTTGCCATTCTTGCCTTCCACAGTTCTCGCAGTCTCCCATTCTCAGGTCTCTATCTATCATCCCATTTCCAATGTAGATATGTCTCCCTGGAGGTTCCTAGACCAGTACTCGTTTTGGCTTTCTATGTTCTGACATTTTTTGGACGTGACCGTACCATTGTAGTGCTCTGTTTTCTAATTTTCTTGTTATTGAGCGTTCCACTCTCATTCCTTGCCATATTTCCTCAGTTCTTATTTTGTTGTTCCTTGCAAGCATTTTCTCATAAAGTCCAGTTGGACTGTTCTTATGTTGTCTCTTATAGTATTTGTCACAGCCCAAACTTCTGCTCCTTATTTTGTTCCATGCTTCGAAAAATTCTCATTATGATTTCTTTAGTGAGAGTGTTGTTCCATATCAATCCGTGCAATGTTTTTGTAGCTTGTTTTCCTCGTGCTATTGAAATTTAAGCTTTAAAGTCCATCAATGATCTTATGTATGTAAAGCTAATACCTTTCAACAGGTTTCCAAGTACCTGCCTGCTTTATAGTTAGGTACATCGAATAACTAACAAATACTCCCGTTGCCCCCCTCTTTCTCTCACTCTCTTGTCTTTCTATTTTTCGATTAAGCTCCGCCGGCGGTGCTTTGTCACCAAACAAATCTCCACCATCTAAACTCCGCTAATCCGGTGTGAAGGAGCAGAATAAGGGTGATTACCGAAGTCGCAAGCAATATGTCACTATTAATTGTTAAATATCGTTTATCGTCGCTGAAGTAACGCAGGATGACAGCTATAATTAATCTGCGTTATTTCACTGGCTAAGAAGCGACCGGTGTCCCACAGGAGCCATCCCGACGGATGCCGGAGAGATGGACCTCATCGCATCGCAGCCGGAGAGGCAAGCTCGATAACCGACTGGGAATTTACAC
Source organism: Cryptocephalus moraei (assembly GCA_946251905.1). Taxonomy (NCBI): domain Eukaryota; kingdom Metazoa; phylum Arthropoda; class Insecta; order Coleoptera; family Chrysomelidae; genus Cryptocephalus; species Cryptocephalus moraei. The sequence continues at coordinate 41,578,510 of OX276452.1, forward strand.
ATTCGCTTTCTGTTAAACGCCTATCAATATATCCGTGGAACCGAACCTCATCCTTAGATCCGGGCGATATAAGAACGATTAAGGGAGTAATTTACTAGAAATATTCTTTTAACGGGGGGGTTCCATATTTTGTTTAGTTTGGTGTTAGTGCATCGACAGGTATAAAGATTAACATTTGTAAATAGCTGTGTTAGTTCCAACGCAAAAGCAACGTTATGAAAAATTTGATAAATTGAAAACCACTAACTCACAATGTCATGGTAATAAGTTCGTTCGAAGCAACAGCACGTTTTCCTTAGAGGTTAAGTCAAACCATTCGTGATTTCTGGTTGGTTGTACGTATACCAATCAATTTCTATACTAATTAAAGGACGAATTGGTTAGTTAATAAATACGCAATGCATGAATTTAAACAGGTTTAAGGATACAGGAAAGTGACTTCTTACATAAGCTCAGTAGTACATGTACTCATTTTCTGAATTGAATTGTACTACATCTAATATGGTTGTACAGTAAACTCATAATTTAATATTCAGTCTTTTGGCTTAACGCTCTTAAATTGAGGTATTTTATCAGGTTCAATCTATCACAAGGTTTATCTGGTCATTAAACGGTATTATAAATTAGAAAATTGATGCTATAAACTCAGGTAAAGTGTTTTTCAATAGAATAGCTGTACCAAGAGAAGTTGTTAAGTTAGACAAGAAGAAACTTGGAAGTTCCCCAGTTTGGAATAAGCCTTCAAGATTTTTGAATAGAATTTTTCAACGCAATCTGAGGAAATTAATTTAATGAAAATAAGAAAAATTGATATTCCAAGCAAAGAATTTATATTTTAAATAATGTATAGTAGTTAATAATTTTATTTCAAACGTTTGGATTCTAATTTCTATTTCTACTAGACGCTATGATATGATATACAGTTTCTCGTAAACTTACAAAATTTGTATGTAGCCTTCTCCAGGTTCTAGAATCTAAGAAACGTAAGCATATTCGACAAAAAATTTTGAAAAATTAGTTTTATAAAAAATTTGTTTGGTTCAGTTGGGACCTAGAACCCATTTTAATCAGATAGGTAGAAAGTAGTAAACCTTTGAAATTTGATGGTAGCCTTTGAATGTTTTCAGAATATGGAAAACCTGAAACTACAAATACTGTAAGAACTAAGTGTTAATGAAGTTACCTGAGATAATTCCAAGAAAACTTGCTAGGCTTCTTCAGTGGCAAGCTATAGACATATCATACCACTTTTCAACTTCACGAAAGTTTTATTCTGGGATGTTGAATTCAAGAACATAGAACATAGGTTATTTTCAGTGTTTACGAACTTCTGACGTCACACAGGTGGGCGTTTTAAGTAATGTGCCAAAACGATCATAATATCGTGTTATTTGGAATGATTTACTTTGATACATTTACATTCTACTGATTACACACATTTTTCTTAAAAATTAGTGGCTGCAAGTAATGCATGTTTAGAGTGGTGTCATTTATAACTCGCAATAAATTACTCAGTATCAGGTGATTGCGCTTTCAGGATAATTCCACAATACATCTTATAAATCGTTTCTCTTATTATAAATTTATTACTACCGTATTATCGCTTTTGGTCCAATTATTTTTGCGTAACGTACCAACGATACGCTAAGTTTAACAAAGAAACGTCTCGTAAGTTTGTAAAATAAGAACTACACTATCTCCTCGATCCGTTGCATCGGTGGAAACGAGAATATCAATTTTCAACCGTGGACTAAAACAAAGCAATTAACTGGTAAAGTACCGAAAGCATGTAATTAGATGAGAACCTTCGCGGGAGCCAGGAAACCAACCAGAAAATTACAAACTACTTTATAATGGAAAACAATAAATATCCCGCTGATGGATATGCAATCAAAAAGAAAAGCTTAATATCTCACGCGGACAGAAGATAGAGTGACAGGTGGGCGTGCGCCCGAAGAAGTTTATATCCTGAACGGCTATAATTATGGACCAATAAATTACATTGTCAAGACACCTGTAAATGAATGAAATGTCGAGAAGTATTGCTGCGTACCGAGAAATCTAATCGAAAATATATCGAGTATGCGAGTCGGAATGGGACATAGAAATTATTTTATTTGTGGCTTTGATAGTAATTAATGCATCCTGTGAGTTTCGCTATGGTGAATCACCACTCGAATTAATTCGATACGCTATAAAGAATCGGAATTGGAAACTTCTTTTTGTTTAAATGCTCATTAATAGCGATGATTAAATATTTATCCGTTTGGGAATCTTCAATCAACGTTAATAACTAGTAAAGTACACAAGATTATGTATGGCGATGTAGAAACGATGTGCCTGTTAACATTCCACAGCAAAGTATTCCTCGCACTAAAGGGATGTACGGTCTGTAGAAAGTACGCCGTAAGTGGAAACTGCAATTATGATTAGTTTCATTCCTATATTTCAAAGTATTTTGAATATAATAGTAGGGGAGCGCAAGACGGGATTTTTGGATTTACTCGAGCGCGTCAGATTAATATAAGGGAGGATACCTTATATGTTGATAAGTACCTCCAGCCAGTATGAGTCCTTAATATGGGGGGGTTCGCCAAGGGGAACCCGTCAGGTTAGTAAAAAAAAATCGATGATCTGAAATACTCGAGCGCGTCAGATTAAGATAAGGGGGGTTAATTATTTACTAACAAGTGTCCATTTTGCTAACCTGATGATTTGAGCGTAACCTAAGGGAGTGGGAGGGTAACAAAGTTGCAAAAAAACGATGTGTGGATTTACTCGAGCGCGCTCGTTTTCTTTTTTATTCTAGACGTAATTATACCAGAATAACAGAAAAAATATAATCTGAGGATTTCCGCAAGCCGAAAGTAATCAAAATCGTTAATAAATAGCGTACAGCTATGGTAAAACATGTATTTCCCACTCCACGCCTATATGTCCCTTTCGCTTTTCTTCTATCTCTGTCTGTCTCGCACCCAGGGCCGGATTAAACCCATCAGGGCCCCTAAGCAATTCTCGGGGCCCCATTTTCTTTACCGTTCTCTTACCTTTCAAAATACATTTTTTCTATTACGCCTTATGGATTAGGTTACCATGGAAGCTGTTGCTACACATTTTTTAATTATATCGGAAGTGACACTTCACTCTAATTCAAATTTGATGCTATCTGTCAGAGCGTATGACAATGACAGTTTGTAAACCAATTAGAAGAGCAAGCATAAGAGGCGTGTTCGTGAAAGCCTGAGAGAAGGGAAAAGCAAGGTTATGCTGTTTTGTCGTAATCGCTTCTGATTGGTTAACAAATTGCCAATGTCATGCTTTTATTCAAGTACTTTTGTTTCAAAAAATTTAATTTCAAATCGTCAGATTAACGATACCCCTTAAAAGAATCGTCAGATTTTTTGTCAGAGTGGCTGGGACATCACGATGAAGCTTCAGTATGCTAATCTGACGCGCTCGAGTATTTCAAGATGGCGATTCTTTTTACATTATCAAAAATTCGCTGCGAGCTTTCGTCACTTCCAAATCATCAGATTAAGAAATTGGAGCATCATTAGGGTTCACTGAACACCTCCTATAAAATTCTGACGCGCTCGAGTAAATTATTTTTTTTTTCGATTTTCATCCCTTCCGCATAGCCACCCCCACCACGAAAATCGTCAGATTATTATATATTTCATATCAGAGACATGGTGGGGCATGAAAAATATTATAATCTGACGCGCTTCAGTATTTCCATGTCATTGTTTTTATTACAATTTTGAAAATCTGTAGACACTTCCCCCACCGCTAAAAGTGAAAACATTATTGGACCATTTACTCTTCCTATAATCTAGTCTACCAATTCTAATAGGTCTCCGCGACGCTCGAGTAAATCCACATTTAGCATCATGGGCTCCCCTACTATAAAGTACGTATTTCTTCTCCTAATTTGGGAAATTTGAATCTACTCTATATATAATTCCAGGGGTTTTCAAGGTTCTATTTCCATGCGCTAAATATTTGGTTCTGTTGCACAGGTGAACAAATTTGAAAATATGTCTGGAAGATCGACATTTTACCTGCAACGTAATTCCGAAAAGGGAAGAATTTTAAATAGAAAATGAGTCGATTAAATATCTAGTCCACAGATCTGTAAAAGTAGTTTATTTTGTCGGCACTTCATTACACACTATTTAAACAAAAAGTAACAAATGTTAAAATATGTTTAATAAAATTTACGAATGATTTATGCAGAGCATAAAATGTTCAATGGATCAATAATACAATTCCAAAATCAATCAAAATATATCAACTTAATTATAAATTGTTTAATAGGTAGAGAGTAATAGTAGTAAGAGGTTGAGGTAATTGTGCTCTTACATGGTGGAACACAGTAATAGTGGAATATTTTTGACAGTTATATACAACTTACCATTTAGCATCTAATTGTCTTTTTCATTATGAGAAAGGTAATGTACATTTATTTCATAATTATTTTACATGAAACTGATCATTCCTTTAATGAAAAATTGCTATTTCGCCGTATTAGCACTGAATTACTTAGTCTGCTGGAGTGATCTACTTAATTATATGGAATAACAGTGTTGTTAAAAATACTTTTAAAAATGTATCTAAATACAAACGCAAATACTTTTTACAAAATATATTTACTTGTATTTTAAATACTTCTCTGGACAATGCATTTAAATACAAATAAGAAGTAATTCGTTTTTGTATTTAAACAGTATTTAAAGTTGTAAATTATTCTTAATTGCAGCAATGTTAAGTATAACCCCAGGAAGCTTAGAATTCCTATTATTTTCTTCGTGAAATTGTTGAAATTATTCAATTTTTGAAATTTCTAAATAAGTTTAAGAAAATGGAATCTACTTTCTAATGGGAACTCTCTAATGAAATTCTAAAATCTTTGTTTTATTGCCCGAAGTTGTGAAGTTTTCAATTATCTTCAAAATATGTAAGTTATTTGTATCGAAAAGCCTTAAATACATAGGCTGACTTTTATACACTAAACCTAAGTTTATGGTTTTAACACTTAAAACACTCTCAAAAAGTGTTAGTAATTATTTTCTTTGCTTCGTGAAATCGTAAAATTTTTGCAATTTTCCGAAATTTACCAACTACCTTGTAAACAAGTGTTTAGAAATTGAAGTGATACTTCAAAACACAACAGGCTAATATAAGCTTCAATCTTCTAAAAAATAATCCTAAGGCAAAGATGTCGACACATTAGACACTCTGCTTTTTAACTTGTTCTAACGAAGTAGCTAATTAAAAAACTTCATTAGTTACTTTTCCAACTTCATATATGGCAGTTCAAGTTATTTCTGTTGCAATAAAGTTGTCATAAGTTCTTTAGAAGCTCCTTAACTTCTTTTGAAACAACAGCTTAAGTTTAAGATAACTGCGACTTCTTTAAAAATGTCGACAAGCTACTTAGTACCTTAAAAATTGTTTTACAAAGTCACAACTTTTTCAAAATCTTTATGAATTGTACACCTTCGTTACGATAATCGCAACTCCTTGAAAAGTGTCATAGGATCATTATAACTGTAACAATGAGCTAAATGAGCAAAATAAGCAGATGAGCATAAACCAAAATGTGAATGCAAATGAACAGCCGGAAATATGCTCAAAAAATGTATAAAAATGCGCATTTATAGTTACTGTAACAAAATATGTAAAATAAATGTAAGAGCATTTAAAGAATAATTTAGTAAATAATGGATCTTAAGATTGCTCAAAAATGTATTTGAACTACTATATTTAAAATGTCAGTAGAAATGTATTTTAAATACAGAGTAAATACAAATTAAACTTATGTATTTAACTATGTATTTAAATACCTAACAACACTGTGGATACACATGTGGTGGCATCATTCTACTGAAGATGTATGCGGACAATACACAAGATTCCAAGTCCCTAACTGAAAATTTAAACGAATGTATTGTGTCAATTCCTCGATTGTATGTTTCCATTTGTATACTTATGTTGGACCAATTTCAACTTTCAACTAAAAATTTAGTTTGTTGCAGCGACTTAATCAAGTTCAATTCGAACTCATAACTGTCCAAATTTTGGCTTCCTGTAGGCGATAGTTTCCAAGGTATGAGCAGCGGTCCCAAATTTTCCACCAAAGTGGATAGATGCAAATGACGAAATTAACTAACTAAATGATATTCGGTGGCATCGTTGTGGATCTTGTCCATCTCCCATTCTGAAAACTGTTAGATAAATTAATAGACCCCCGCAAGGACAACGCGATGAAGCAGCCGAAAAATAGAATAAAGGAAGCATCATTCCTCCGCGATACCGCAAACAGGACGATTAATTTAGTTCCCCGAGAGCAGCGAGCACACTCTCTCTCTATCTCGCAGAACGTGAAGACGGCCTCGAAGGGTGGCCGAACCGGTGCAAAAGGGAGCGCAGAAGGGCGCCTGATTGATGTTCTCCAACGCCGAACTTGATAGTCGCCGTATAATCTAAACCATAATGTTGTAGAATGTATTCATTACTCCGCATTAACTCCTCGAGCTATTTGTTACTCTTGTCTCGTCACAGATAGTCGCCGTAATGTTTCACTGATGAGGACGGCTTTCTTTTGGGAAAGTGAAAATCGGGTCTGCTCGCGAAATTTTCGCTGAAGGACCGTTTTGACGGCGGGTTTAGGGATCGCTGTGTGTACGTCGTTACTTTCTTTTTTACTTGGCTTCGACATAAAAGAGCGTCTCCCACAAGATGCTGTTTAACTTCTTACATGCGATTAGTAATAATTTACCAGCACAAGAGAAAAGACTTTTGAACTTGCAAGGCCTATTCCAGACACAATATAAGTTAAAATGAAGGGTATGAAAATACATTTACCTTACTTCTTATAGTTTAGTCTTTCCAGTTTTAGTTTGCATCACAGACCATTAATATAACTAGACCCGTTTGATTACAAAATAATGTATTGCCAAGATCTTAGCACATTCAAAGCGTTTTTTGCGCTGTTGCATGAATGCAGATGACGAATTCTTTGCTTACGATTTGCGTATACATCCAGCCTACTTCACCTGTGGTTGGTCAGTTGTACGTAAATCTAGAATAGTATAGACTTTTGTTATGACTGGCAACATCGCGTCCTAGTCTTTCACGTGATGGAATTGATTGTGTACGCGGTTTGTGTGTGTATTTTGATAAAAATAGAAAACATTTAACAATGGTTAATAGGTGCAAGATATGCAACTTTTATAGAGATGCAAGGAAAGACTCGGGATTGTCTTTTCATAGGTAAATAAAGAGATTTATTAATGACGTTTTTTGAGGTTATGTATCATCTCAGTGGCGTTCTATCCGTGTTATTATTTTAGGTTTCCAGTAGATCCATTAAAAGAAATATTTGGATTCCTGTTTTGGGACTTAGCGAAAATGATAACATAACAAAATCGTCCTATATTTGCTCAAGACATTTCAATAAAGGTGATTTTGTGTCTAAAATAGGTGCAACCCAAAATGCTAGATATTTAAAGAGAGATACTGTTCCATTACCGATGCATCAAGTTTTTGAACCTAAAAGTACTGCGAGGTAATTAATTTCTAGCCTGTAACTGTGTTTAATAGAAATATCAAATTAATGAGTTTGTCAAAATTGGAAGCGTGACATTTTAATGTAAATTTCAACAAAAATATTATGCTGGTTACTGGTGAGAAATAATTATTGCTTAAGATATGAGAAAAAATAGTAATTTTGTTAACCATTATTAAACATTTTATTAAACACTAAACAACTTTGAGGAGTTATATCTCAGAAGCTAATGAGCAAAATAGCAACTTATTATGTATAAAAAGAAGTGTGTTTCCGAGTACTTTACGGCTATGTTTTCAGAATTTCATTTAACAAAAAATTCGCCGAAATAACCTATTTGTTTATAAGCAAAAAAAAACTACACCAACTTTAAACAATGACTGTAACCCTTCTAATAAATATTTTTTAATTCTGACAAAAGAACATGAAAGCTTGTTCCCTCATATATGACCGCTAGTTTTATTAAAATCGAATTGTGGAAAAAAAATTCAACAATTTTGAAAATTTTCAATATTTTTCGATTTTTCTGCATTGCAAAATTATTGTGCAAAATCTAATAAACGGATCGAAACAAAATTTACGGGATTCTTTTACTATAACTTCAAGCTTTTGTACCTGTGATATGAAAGTCCTAACTACATTTTAAAGTGCCTAAAATAATAAGTTAAAAAAACACTTTTTTGGGCGGATTTTTTGTTGTTTATTACTATTTGGCAAAACCGCTAAAAAAATTTTGAATTTATAACCTATGCCATTTTATGTAAAAAGCGATTCTGCAACTTTTTCCTCTCTTCAGCTTTCTTCTAAATTCAATACTTAAAAAGTTAGAGGCACAACAAGTCGGGAAAACGCGTTTTTTAATTTCTTTTTAAATTGTTGCATTTTAAACAATGTTCCTGACCTCTGCGCTTGGAGGATAAGTCAATCCTTATTCTAGACATTATTCCCGAGGTATTCATGTAAAAACATTGCGGTTACCTCTTATGTCAATCTAAAGCAAATTTCTGACAAATGGGTCTTGGACTATACTTATTGTATGTATTATTAGCAAAGGGCGGATAAAATGCAAAATGCATTTTTTGCATTATTTGCATTTTCTTCGTTTTTTTCTTCAAATTTGCATTTTTTTTTCAACCGTGCATATTTTGCATTTTTCTTTACAATCTGCTGGATATTTAGAAAAACAATGTACTGATGAGTGACAAATCAACTTATTGACAATATAAGTTATAACTGGAACTGTAATCAAGTACCTTTACTATCTGGCAGTGGTTCATTTTCATAACGGTTGTTTTTACCTGGGTAGTCTAATAGGAGGAGGATGTGCTTAATGACATATTATACTTACTCAAAATTCGTAGAAAGGCTTATTTTGATCGCGGGGCAGGGTTAGCTGTTAGTGTTAGTGTGTTTCTTAATCCTCTCCGGCCATTGTACCGGTTTTAGGACCAGCTTGATGTTCTTCCAATTTGTCACTACCTTTAGAGAAGTTAAATTCAACGGTTGTTCTGTAAAGTTAAAAATGCCCAAGACAACTTTAATTGAAGTGTGGATTAAACCTTATAGTGAGCTGAAGTGGGATGGTGACAAATTATTTTGCACAGCATGTTCGAAAATAGTAAGTACATAGAAAGCAATAACTACCTAGATTAATTTAACTGAATTAATACTCAATAACTTAGTATCTTTATAACTTAATTTAATTAACTGAATTAGTATTTCATTTACTTGCTTACAATATTCCAATTATGGCAATTATTTTGAGTGGATATCTACGTAGATATCAATTAATGTGGCCATTCATAAATTACCTGACGCATTTTTACACTTTTTACTTTATCAAAGAATTGTGAATGGCCCCTATATAAGTCAAAACTGCTGAATTTATTTTACTTTCAATTTTAAGTCCTATTCTTCTTTTAAAATTAAGAAACAAAACATATTTTAACAGTACTTTCTTCATATTTAGATCCATGCTGCAAAAAAATTCATCGTGGAGCAACATGTGAAGAGTGGAAAGCATATCGCAAGTTTGAATAAATCGAAACAAGGCGCTAAACAACATCAAACTCTACCGTCCTGTTTACAGAAAAAGTTAAAAAATGATCCACAGAAGCAGTTCAATGAAAAACTTTGCAAGGCTATGGTGGCGGCCAATATTCCATTGAAAAAATTAAATAATTTTCATTTAAAATCATTTCTGAAAGAATTTTGTTCATTTAATATTCCGGATGAATCTACTTTAAGGAAATCGAGTGTTGATGCAATCTACACCGACACGATAGCGACTATAAAAAATATTATATGCGAGAATTACTTCTATGTTATTGTTGATGAAACGATTGATTCGACTGGAAGATATATTGCACATTTATTAATAGGAGTTTTAGAAGAAAACACTCCATCCAGATCATTTTTAATTTCTTCAAAACAACTTGACAAAACAAATAACTTAACAATCACCAGATTTGTTCAAGATTCTTTGAGTAATTTTTTTTTACCAAATACTGTTCCATTTGAGCAACTCATTTTGTTTTTATCTGATGCTGCCCCATATATGACTAAGGCTGGTAAGAATTTAAAATTTTTTTACCCAAATCTAATTCACGTTACTTGTTTAGCTCATGCCATTAACAGAGTCGCAGAATTAATAAGAAACCAATTTTCTATTGTTAACGACTTGATAGGTTATATGAAGAAGGTATTTATTAAGTGTCCATCGCGAATTCAGTTTTATAGAGAAAGACTTCCGGGAGTTCAACTGCCGCCAAGACCTGTCATAACTAGATAGGGAACATGGCTTGATGCAGCAATGTTTTATGCCGAACACTACGATGAAATAAAGGAAGTTATTACCGATTTGCATGATTCCTCTTCTGCGGCTCTTTTAAAATGTCAAGAAATATTTAAAAATTCGACTCTCCACAATAAACTCTTATTTATAAAAACTAATTATTCTTTTGTTTCTAAAACTATGGTTCAATTGCAAAATACATGTATGACTCTGGTTCAAGCAGTTCAATTATTAAATGTTTTTGAAGCGGAATGTAAAAAGGTAGATGGAAACATTGGAAAGTTAGTTTTGTCCAAATTTTCCAGTACTATACAAGCTAACGAAGGATTTTCTGTGTTAAAAACTGTTGCACTAATGTTTACGGGCGACTTTAATTGTATAATTGATGTAAAACCAAATATTGTACATACATTAAAATACGCTCCTCTTACGTCAGTAGATGTAGAACGAACTTTCTCTATTTTCAAACATATGTTTACTGATAGAAGACAATCTTTTCTTATTGAAAACTTTGAAAAACATATAATTATAAATGCATTTTGTGCCAGCATTAATGAATGAAAAATGAATTATTATTTTGTAGTCTGTTTTTTTCCTATTTCTTTTATATATCTATGTACCTATACATAATATAATATATGTAGTATTGAAACTAAATTTTGGTTTGTAATAAAATCAGATACATTTTAAACAACAGTATTCTTTTTCCTTAATCCAGGACGATCTAAACGAAAAAAAAAAAACGTTTTTTAAGCATTTGCATTTTTTACCAAATTTTATGCATTCCTTGCATTATTTTGAAATTTTCGTGCATTTTTTTGAAATTTTCGTGCATTTTAATGCGCATTTTTTTAAACTATTCACGTGCATTTTTTCCGCCCTTTGATTATTAGTGTCATAATGATTTTGATAATCTACGTCCTTCTATACTTCATTTGTCTCTTATTTCGCACCTTTGTTACCTAGCATGTAAAGGGCTTCATTGCCTGTTGACCTAAATTATTTTTCTTAATTTTGTTTCCTTTTTGCCCCTTATTATTGATACGCCTATGGATAGCTATTTTGTACGCTGTCAAAATTCGTCAACGGCGGCCATATTTCCTTCCCCCTTTACACCGCGCCTATCGGCTATGTTGGCATGTAAACAAACATCAGTTTCTAATGGGAACACCGGGTCTAGTTATATTAATGGTCTGTGGTTTGCATATACAGTCAACTCCGTTTATAACGTACCTCAAGGGAACTTAAAAAAAGTACGATAAATGCGAAGTACGTTAAATACATCCGGCTTCTATTTCGCGGATAATTTTAAACTTTTCCCCTACAGAGAACGCTAACCGTTGTTTTTATTGGGATGGTTCGTCATGTTGGGGTGTTTCAGTTAAATTAAGGATAATAAACAAATTAGTCGTGTTCGGATCTATTCATAATTTACGCAGCAGGTACACATATAACAGGTATATTTTTGGGGAAATCCGTGTTTCGCTAATCCTGTTAATTCCTTGATCCCTAACCGTCCTAACGTTTTGTGGTTTGTCATGCTAACGCTGACAATTTCTTCGAAATTCGTGGTAATAACGTACTTCCTAAGAGATTTTCGTCCGTTAAATCCGACAATCCGTTAAAAGCAAGTACGGTAAATACGATGCTTATTTCTAATAAAGTAAAGGGCATCAGTTCGGGACTTCCTAAACAGTTCGCTAAATCCGATAGTCCGCTAAATGCGAGTGCGTTGTAAACGAAGTTGACTGTATCTTCATATTTCCATATATGAATATTCGTTTCCATATATTTTCTATCTTTTTTTTTATTTTCTATCTAAAATCTTTCCAGCATATTATCCCGAGCCTTTCTTCTTTGGTCCTCTTCGCTTTCTTTTCTATTAGTATCAATAATCAGTAAATATGTCTATCTCTCTATATTGAACGTTGAGTTATTTATCTTCATTTAGAAACGTGTTTAAAGAAATACAATATTAAAGATACATACACTTGTTGGCTTCAAATTCCGACCTTTTCTCAAGCTTTGCAACTGTCTTCGTCTTCGTACTGCCTTGCCTTAAAATACCTTGTGTGAATGCTTTTGTACCATAATGTTTTTTTCTAATTTGTAATATACTGTTATGTTTAAATGCCCACAAATTACTAACCTTATTTCTTGGTGTGCAGTATATGGTGCTATGGTGCTTTTTAAAGTTTTCTTATGCCTGTCAAGAAGTGACATGTCAATCCAAATGATTGTCAAATTATTACCTTTCTATAGAAGTCCATATTTTCTAAGGAGAGGGATTCTAAATTCCAAAAAATTCCTTCACTCATTTGGAAGAGTATATTTCAAATGGTCTTTACCGCACGACACGTTTCGGGCCACTGGTACCCATCATCAGCGTATCTATGACAATAGAAAAATATATTAATTGGAAAGATGATGTAAAATTAAAATTTACAAAATTGGTAAGAAGTAGAAATTATAACGTCCCTACTGTCTAAATGTTGATGCTTGTTTTTGTTAATTAGTAATACTGTAATAAACGTTTCCACTACTACAAAAACACCCTATCCATCTCTTCATTATCTGTATGGATATTTTTGGTATCACAAGGTAAACTGGTGTAGTAATCTTGGTGAAATGTCATCTCCGAATTCTTCAACTTGAGTTTATCAGTAAGGTTTCTTTGATGCTTCAGCTTTCCCACAACATGGCTTTAGAGATATCAAAACTTGACATTGTAGCTTTCTCTAGTTTCTACACTTCGTTCATTAGCATTGTGGGAAGTTAACAAGTTTGTAAACGTTTCCAGTTATTTACTTCTAAATTCACCAAATATGTTATTATGAGTAGTATTATGACCACTCAATTATAATGTAAGATAAGGTATGACTTAGATTACTATAGGGAGCAGGGCCTACAAGTCATGGTCCCAATAAGTTACGAAACGTACTTACCTATTGTCCTTTGCTTGAAACATTGTTAAATGTCTCTTTGTTCCCACGCTGTATTTCTAATACTGACGTGTTCTAGTAATTTCAAAAGGCTTCAGTCCTCATGGGTTCTCGGCCACACCTCTGTCAGTAACCGCCTTTGAATCGTATAAAGCTGTCACTCCACCACGAATCCCATAAGTCAAAATCGACGCATCCTTCTTATAGATGGCCATCTGTACCACCCAGTTAATTATGACCCAATAATTATGAAAGGCAAAAACAAAAAAATACCTTCAAAAATTATTGTCCATTATGAAACGACAAGAGAACAGATATACCTTCGCCGGGAATAATTTATTGTTTTTAAGTGTTCCACATGTAGTTTATGGGATTAAAAGTGATAAGAATCTGACGGCGTTGCTTGATTTATTTGATTTCTAGGAACCAGTCGGGACGGATCGTTTCGTATAAAGGGTGTCTCGAAATATCCGTTCGCCCATCACTATCGATACATTATTGCCCGTTACATCGGCGGACACTAATAAAAAAACTATCACTATAAGGTTAAAGCGTATTATCTTCGCCATCGCACAATAAACAAAATGACGCACGAGCGCGCACATGAGTGACACTTCAAAGTGCGAAAAGATCCGATCTTATTAACCAGCGACAGATACCATTAGGCGATTCTAATTAAACATCATTCTCGGCTTTCGTTTGGCGTGATTTCATCGGGCCGAGTCGTGAATGCCGTTAATTTTTTTTACTGTTGACAGATTAGTATTGAATTCTTCATAGCGTCGAAGAAAAGATAGCGGAAGGCTAGATGAATGGGATTATGGCGGAGCGATTTCTTCCCCGATAAATTACATGGACGTTTTAACTTAGCGAGACGTGTTTCCGCCGTTCTTCGGTCGTCTATTTCTCGCTTATCGAGAGATTTGGAGCGGCAAAGTGTAAAATTCGCAAATATGACATATTGTAATGTACCATGTATATATCAAATTAACAACAATCAATTAACTTAAATTAGTAATTATCAATTAACAACTCAGTTTTTAAACGTCTAGAATGGTAAGCAATTGACTTGTACCGATCCGAGTTAATTCGCTATAATACAGGGTGAAACACCCCAAACGTCAGGGTTTTACAGGGAATCTAGTTGAAAGTTCAAACCACAGACCATTAATATAACTAGACCCGGTTTCCCATTAGAAACTGGTGTTTGTTTACATGCCAACATAGCCGATAGGCGCGGTGTAAAGGGGGAAGGAAATATGGCCGCCATTGACGAATTTTGACTGCGTACAAAATAGCTATCCATAGGCGTATCAATAATAAGAGGCAAAAAGGAAACAAAATTAAGAAAAATAATTTAGATCAACGGGCAATGAAGCCCATTACATGCTAGGTAACAAAGGTGCGAAATAAGAGACAAATGAAGTATAGAAGGACATAGATTATCAAAATCATCATGACAGTAATAATGCATACAATAAGTATGCATCCAAGTGACGTAAGTTGGACGTAAGTCCAAGACCCATCTGTAAGAAATTTGCTTTAGATTGACATAAGAGGTAACCGCAATGTTTTTACATGAATACCTCTGGAATAATGTCCAAGATTGACTTATCCTCCAAAGCGTAGAGGTCGGGAACATTGTTTAAAATGCAACAACTTAAAACGCGTTTTTTCTCGACTTGTTTTGCTTCTAACTTTTTAAGTATTGAATTTAGAAGAAAGTTGAAGAGAGGAAAAAGTTGCAGAATAGCTTTCTACATAAAATGGCATAGGTTATAGATTCAATAATTTATTAGCGGTTTTACCAAATAGTAATAAACAACAAAAAATCGGCCCAAAAAATGTTTTTTTAACTTATTATTTTAGACATTTTAAAATGTAGTTAGGACTTCCATATCACAGGGACAAAATCTTGAAGCTATGATAAAAGAATCCCGTTAATTTCGTTTCGATCAGTTTATTAGATTTTGCACAATAATTTTGCAATCCAGAAAAATCGAAGAATATTGAAAATTTTCAAAAGTGTTTAAATTTTTTTCCACTATTCGATTTTAATAAAACTAGCGGTCATATATAAGAGGGAACAAGCTTTCACGTACTTTTGTCAGAATTAAAAAATATTTATTAGAACGGTTACAGCCATTGTTTAAAGTTGGTGTCGTTTTTTTTTTCTTATAAACAAATAGATTATCTCGGCGAATTTTTAGTTAAATAACTTTCTGAAAACATAGCCGGAAAGTACTCGGAAAGAAGCTTCTTTTTATACATAATAAGTTGCTATTTTTCTCGTTAGCTTCTGAGCTATAACTCCTCAAATTTGTTTAGTGTTTAATAAAATGGTTAATAATGGTTAATAAAATTATAATTTTTGTCATATCTTAAGAAATAATTGTTTCTCACAGTAACCAGTATAATGTTTTTGTTGAAATTTACATTAAAAAGATTGAAATTTGAATTAAAAAAAATGTCATACTTCTAATTTTGACAAATTCATAAATTAGATATTTCTATTAAACACAGTTACAGGGTAGAAATTAATTACCTCGTAGCACTTTTACGTTTAAAAACTTGATGCATCGGTAATGGAACAGCATCTCTCTTCAAATATCTAGCATTGTCGGTTACACCTATTTTAGACACAAAATCATCTTTATTAAAATGTTTTGAGCAAATATTGGACGATTTTGTTATGTTATTATTTTCGCTAAGTCCCAAAATAGAAATCCAAATATTTCTTTTAATTGGATCTACTGTAAACCTAAAACAATAACACTGATAGAACGCCACTGAGATGATACATAACCTCAATAAATGCCATTAATAAATCTCTTTATTTACCTATGAAAAGACAATCCCGAGGCTTTCGCTATAAACGTTGCATATCTTGCACCTATTAACCATTGTTAAATGTTTTCTATTTTTATCAAAATACACACACAAACCGCGTACACAAAGAATTCTATCACCTGAAAGACTAGGACGCGATGTTGCCACTCATAGCAAAAGTCTATATTATTTTAGATTTACGTACAACTGACCAACCACAGGCGAAGTAGGCTGGATGTATACGCAAATCGTAAGCAAAGAATTCGTCATCTGCATTCATGCAACAGCGCAAAAAAACGCTAATGTGCTAAGATCTTGGCAATACATTATTTTGTAAACAAACGGGTCTAGGTATATAAATGGTCTGTGGTTCAAACATACTTTTGCGTCTAGAATATGCAGCCAATCTCTAGCGGACTTAAAGTACATCTAGAAACAATCACTATATATTAATGTAAAAAGTGTCCCTATATAGGCATGGCTTCCTTAACCATAAAATCACCCTCAAAGACGGGATGCAGCAACTGGATTTTAACTAATAACTATTTTGAACGTTCCATTTTTTTTTATTACTAACTTAACTTTTATAACTTAACGCAACTTTTATATACTTAACTAATTTTTATTCAAGAACCTTCCAGCAGTTAATAACTATTTTATTTTTCAATGAAATATAACGAAATTTTGAAGATTCTCTTCATAATTAGAGATATTTAGAAAAATGTGAATATGTATATGATATTTTAGCATGGTGACTTATCTGGAGAGCAGGTGGCAAGCATTTCTTAAGACATTTCTTCGAGATATACTCCTTCTTATCAGTAAGATTATTTTATTGACATTGGTAATTTGTAATCTCCGCTTCATGAGATGAACGAAAGGTGATCTTGTTGTGCGTTGCTAAAATTCACTATTTCAGGGTAAAATTGATTTGAAGTAATTGCATCTCTAACAAATACTAAAACTAATACGAAACAAGTAGATAGTGTGAGGAACAATTTCCACATCGTAGAATTCCGGATAAGAAAACTTTTGAGATCAAAGAAGCTTAAGGAAAACTGAACATAAAGATGAAAAAGTTTGTAAAGTAAATATATTTAAATCGTTTCCAAGTAAATTTGTACACAATTAATAGTGGATGCTCAACTTACGTTTTGGAAGTGCTCTCTACTAATCCCAATAGCAGTATTAAGAATTCAGAACCTCAGAAAAATTCTGCGTAGTCAAGTATTACAAGGATTCTTAAAAAAATCAATTTTATTGGAAGCATAACTTTCTTATGGCGGGCTTCGCTCGAAGCGCTGAATCAGTGAGAGGCGTAATCGCCGAAAAACCGATCGACCCAAGCGGCCAATTATCGCGCCGCGCTAGTTGTTTAGTGGTAACTCGTGTTACAATCTCTTTTGTATTGTCGGTTGCTTGCTCCGTGGTGACGCAAATTACCAATCGTGTCTACCGCGATCCAAACAATGGAAGGCGAACGTCAATTATCAGTCAGTACGCATTCACTACTTCCGCATAAATCTCGCAACTCTGCTTGTAACTACCTAAAAGCTCAGGCGGACCGTTCACAACACGCGAGGAAAGTGTTACATCAGAATTTGGTAACCATGGCAACTGTTCCTACACAATTTCGTTCTTATGAGAGATTAACATGGGAAAATGTTCAAGTAGGTGGTAATCTACGTAAACGAAATTTTTTAACTATCAGCTGTGAAAAATAAGGAACAATGAAGTATGCAGTTTTTTGTATATAAAAAATACATGATACGTTATGGATGAAAAAAGAAAAATGTGATTTATTTCGGAGCCGCCCTAACTGTTTGGTGGCAACTCGTGTTACAATTGTTTGTATTGTCGGTTGCCTGCTCTAGGGGTTGCGATTTCGGGCTGAATCGGTAGCGCCGCGCTAGCTACAAATCGTTTCTGTACATGACGTACAATATATACTATATAAAACTATGCTTCCCCTCTCGGTCATTCCCAGGGTGCCTCATGTCGTTTTTATTATTAATTATCTTAATTAATGAGTTTAGTACCCATCACTTTTGCAAAAATAGAATGGAGAGTCTTTAACACCAATAGATCTTGCTGCTAGATTACAATTTGCCTAATTGATATTTGGAGCAACAGAGGAACAACACGCGGTTTGTTAATTCAATCATGTTCACTGTTGAGGCAAATGTAATAATTGATCATTTTTTGTACTATCAATTTCTGGAGAAATTTCTCTCTTGGTAGAGTTTCTGAATTCTTTGAGAGGTGAATCGAGATAAAAAAAAAATTGGCATAAACATGATATCCATAGTTGTTACCTCCTCAGGTAATAATGGCAGTAACGGAATCTTCCGAATCACATTTCCTATTTCTGTAAAATTGACCAGGGTTACTATCAGTTTAATTATTGTATGGCGGATTTGACCAATCCCGACCTCAATTCAATCTCAAAAAAATCATAAAAAGTGATTTGGTTTTCGTTCTTTAATTGGAAAATCACGGTGGTAAGTACTTTAGGTCGAACAATAGACGTCGAATCGAATTTCGCTAAACAGCAATTTAATCATTTCGCGCTTGAAGGCATCAAATACCGTTTAATTAAAAATCTCCCACCCCCGTTGACAAAACGAGGTGCCACTAATTTTTCCCACTTTAAAATTGCAAAACGTTCCGCAATAGGGCTAATAGGGACGTAATGGATGTGTGTTATTTGTTTTGCGAAGTAGCCAAACATAAAGGGCGATAATTCGGTAACGATGTACTCCATCCATCCATCTCCTCGTTTTCAGCGGGCTAGAGCACCGCACAAACGCCATCGAATGCGGACATGTGTAACCGAAACGATGCGATGTTAAAAAATAGAGAAAAAGCGAAGTTGTCAGCCGATCAGGGGCGGGGAAACGCGACACTTTTTAACCAATGGAACTGCCAGTTTAGGGAACAACTGACAATCTACTACGATCATTTCGAGTAGAAAACGTTAAGAAGAAGATAATGTAATAATGAAGATTTTTATCTTATATGAGCTGGTCCCATAAGCTTTATTTCCTTTGAAACGTGATGATAAGGTTGTGAAGCACAAAATCACTTGTCATCTTGCCAATGTGAAACTAAATTTTACAATGATTTCTGCAACAGTTATGAAATTGAAACACAGCCCACGACTCACTTATTAGTAAGTACAACACTTCATACTTTGAGTCAGCATCAAGTACACAACACTGATTTATATCCTTACATCCATCTGAGGATGTCCAACAAGACCGAAACGTATCATGGAATAAAAGTATTAAGCCCTGTACCAACTAATATGGATGCTATGGATACTATCGGAGAAACGAACAGCAGAGAGATCTGAAATGAATGGTGGAATAAATATTTTAACGTTTATTTCTAATTTATTTACACTGTCCTAATTTTACACTACACACTACTTAATTTATCTTAACTATTTCCTAACTAATTAATTTATATCGCACTCTTAATTATTAATTTATTTATACGCTCTCGCTTGTCCGTTTTTCGGCTTGTTTATTCACTCGCGGCTTCACGTCTAATCTAATCTCCGACCGCAAGCCCGCTTATATACACCGTGATTTATTGTAACCGAATTTAGGGAACTTTTTACATAATTCAATCATTGAAATTAATACGCGTTGTTTTACAAAACAGAAAAACAAGTCATAATTAAGAGCGAGGATAGATATGTAAAATATTATTGGATTGTTTTAACGTTCGCACACGAATCAATAACACTAGCGATCGTTTCACGTTACTAGAGGAAAACAATTACAATCGAACCTGAGGCGGTCAAGTTCACTCAGCTGACTAATCATAATACAACGTCTAGGAAACGTGATAACAAGCGCTTCTCGAGAAGGTCAGTTTGGTGCAAGGTAACAAAACAAATAATATCTCATTCAGCCAATGTAAAATAAGATGTATAAAAGCTCTGAAATTTGGAACAATAAATCAGTGTACCATGTATGCTCAAAAACGACGTGTGTTGTTGGTCTTGATTTACGTCACCCCAACCTACTAGCTCTCACGTTACGCCCTGAGAGTTCTACGAGATCTTCAAGCTAAGAAAACGTCTAACTTCGAGATCTTCAAACCCGGATCTGCACGATACGCCCTCAGATCCAACCCCGGAGAAGTACGTCACGCCCTCTCTCCAGAACTTCAAGAACTTTAACTCAGGACCTGCAAGAGACGCCTTCAGGTCTATATGTAGCAGATCATGTCAAAAGGGAGAAAGATAGATGTGAAATAAAGTCTAGTGGAATATCTTTTATAGAACCATAAGATATAAAGAATCCTGAAAGATAAGTAAAGGTAGTTGGGTAGATAGTAAAGAACCGAGTAGATTAAACTTAATTCCTCCAGAGAAATTGAGAAAATATTGACAGAAAATCGAGCATATTTTCGGAACTTCAGCAGTAAAAGAGATGATGTCTCGTTTAGCGAAGAAATTAAAATAACACCAGAAGATATAAAAGAACAAGTCTACGGAATGAAGAGTGGAAAAGCTTCCGGACTTGAGGTAATACCCATGGAACTACTTAAACGTGACCCAGAAAAATTATTCCAGTTATTATTGGCTTATACCTTTGATTACCTATGTGTTTTGTTTACAGCAAACAATAGAAAAGCGACTGAAACACAGTATGAAATATTCTAAAAAAACTCCAATGAAATAAACTACTAACGTTTTATTCATAAAGCATCCAAGACAAGTCGTTTTAGAAATTCAAGCAGAATCTAAAGTAAACCATTTTTTGACTATGCAAAGTCAACATGACAATGTAGAAGCTTCACTTCGTCTACTTATTTCTCTGCGCATTCGATAGACGCTCCACCGTCGCCTCTAATTCCCTCTTCCTCCACCTCCCTAAAACGAAACAGGAGCGGTCGTGATGCTCCTGGAAACAACATTATTAGAAGGGGATTCCATCCATCCGTCAGTTGCACAGGCAGAATTTATATTTTACGTGCAGATGGAAGCCAATTAAAGTAATCAGGGTTATCACGTGGCCATTAAAAGGATTAGAACTGCGCTGGATGTCACCTCTGCAACGTCAGGCTCGTGAATTTTGACTTGGCTGCCTCCTCGACTTGGCGGCCGGATCGGGCCCCGGATAAGGGATAGGACACTGTGAAGAAAAGGGTAGAGTCAAAGAAGTGCAACTGTACGTAATGTGAGGTGCAGTTACTAATCGCGACGTGGATATTAATTGGATATTGTGTTTATATATTTAAAAAGAGAGGAAATTGTTTTTAAATCCACGTCAACACAAGCATCCCTTAGTAGCTAACCGGTTTAAACATTACATATATTTGCATCAAAAGTCAGAAATGTCCCGTTACCTTTCTCTTCAAAAAAATGTTACTCTTACTATATCAAAAACATCGTTACCGTATTACATTTCGTCCATTAGAACAACCCTCCTGTGTTTACCCGTACGGCTCCCCATATAGTGCCGCCGAAGGCTTAGCCTGGATCCGTGGCACTCAAACATCCCGCCAGACATTAGTGGGACTAATGTTGGAATATATTACCGGCAGAAATGGGAATCAAGGGCCCTGTCGGACATAAATTACACAGATATCTTCTTAATACGTGCCTGCCATCCGGAGATTCCTACAGCATTGTCAATTTTAAGCCATCTGCTGTCACAATTTACTCTTTTTCAAGACGTTCCGCTAATTAAACCGAGATTGGAAGTAGAGGATTTGGGAATTGTTATATTTGTTGGTTTTAGGGTATTTAATGTAGTGAAAAATTGCTATTCGGCTGTGCTTTATTTTGTTTTAAACCGGTAATTACTGGTTTCGCTTGGAATTATATTTTTGAGATCCTCTGTATTACGTCACATGCATTTTTAAATTTAGCTTAATGTGGAGAAACTAAAAAAGCATTAACAGGGAGGAAGAAATAATGTATAGACCGATTGGACTATATTCCATAGCCTTTAGAGTTTTATTAATACAAAAAACATTTGTTGCATAAAAAGTTAGAAGAAATATATAGGATTAAGAAAATATTTTTTAATGAAATTGGTGTAGAAACAAGAGGTAAACGTTAAGTAATAAAGAACAAATCAAAGAATACCTCTAATTGGATTTAAAATTAAACTAAGAGAAATTTAAAGAAATTTGCACGTAAAAAAATTATTTTCGTATTTCTTACGTTCTTTACTTTATTCTTATATTTACTGTGGACTCAAGGTTTCTCTACGTGATCTTTATTACAGTTTCATACCTTGTTGACGGGAATCCAATCAACACTTAGAAGGCTTCTTTATCTATCATTAAAAGTTGTTAAATAGTTCTGTAAAACTTTCATATTTTTTGGCAACTATTGTGATTTATTTAGATATGGCGAGTCAAATGAGTTTAGGACAATTCAATCACTTGGGGAAGCAGTGACTACTCTTATCTATTAAAGTCATATTTTATTTTAAATGTATGAAAATAACCTTACACTTTTACTTAAAATCTACAGAACATGTGGCACACAATTACATGATTCTTTGTAACCAACACACCGATGTTACCTAAAATTTCATTATACTGTAACATTGTTCTCTAAGTTTGAATACTTCAATCTGATTCGCAAGAGAAAATTAGGAAAACGTCGTGAAAATTTGTCGGAAAATCGAAGGAAAGCGTGGCAAGTTACAGTTTGTGGTATTGTGTTGCGATTTAGTGTAAACAAAGGAGAGTGCAGCGGAGGAAATAAGGATTTCTTCGGAGAGAGGTATGTGAGGTTATGCTTTAAGGGCGCCATTACGATTTTGTAACAGTCTTATTACTTGGTATCTTCGCAGGTACTTCACGCTTCATTTGGTGAAATTTGTACCAAACGATCATCGAACAATCCACGAGACTGCAGGAATTACAAGAAACCTGAATTACCAACGACACTTCATACACCTGGTGGACTACTATAAAGGTGTTTAACAAACCGATTTATTCATAAAATGCACAAATATGTTATTGATGTACTTGTGGATGTTAACATGCAGAAAGCGAACAGCGTGATTGGGCAGTATGGCTTCTAAGTACTCGGGACGACGCACTTCGCGGTATGTTGCTTTTAACAAACTGACTGACCGTCTTTTTCAAACGAAAATTGCTGTTACGTTGTTTCTTTAAAATTTGTTATTCTTCTGCATGTCTTCTCTGTTTTTCTTGTGTGCGTTATGATTTGAGAGGATGGTCTTTTAGCACGTTCAGCAATTTAAAGAGAGTCTGGTTTTTATTTGATTCCTTTTAATTTCTACTTCGAAATAAGTTATAAAGGCAATGGGTCTCGTAAAGGATCTTATACAGAAAGAAGTGTTTCAAAATCTAACAAATTTTGTCAAATTGAGGTTCAAATTTTCTATCGAAATAAATTCATTCTTATCATTTGTTGTAGAAGATGTATAGGGTTACGTTAATGGTAAAATGAGTGATTATATTCCAGAAAATGACGTCGAATCGACGTGTTAGTGTGTAAGATTGTCGATAGTTTGTAGTCGCAGGTGACGGATCCCAAAAGTCCCCCCCTAAAAAATAAAACGTTTCATCGCACGAATCCGGAGCGATAGGCGCGAGCGATACAATTTAATAGAGTGCGTGTTATTAAACCGAGTTCGGGTTCACATGACGGCGGCTTATCAAAACCGACTTGAAAACCAAACAAGACAAATCAAGCTGGCATTCCATGATCCGGCCCATAAAGACCATTATTCGTCTCTCTCTCTCCCGATGAACATCAGCCGGGAGTACATCCGCCAGTGAAAATTCCCGTCAAGCAGAGCCAACGTTGATGGATGAATTCGCAAACAGTGCATCCGACGTCGGCGGCGGCGGCGGCGTCGGCGGCGGCTGGAAAACGGAATCGGACCTGTTGCTGACGAACCGGGCCGGGACGAACCGGGACACTCTCCCTCTAACGTCATTAAAACATGAAAGAATCCGCCATGTCAGCCGGTCGGTTTACAAATTGGCCCGTCATGCCGACCCGTCCTTCATGAAAATCCGTTCTGTCTTCGGAACTGTTTCGGAAAATCGCTGAACGTTCCGGCGGCGACGATTTCCAAACCAACGTCCGATGACTCGGTCTCGATGATAATTTAGTACCCGGTTACCTTCTCCGTGAATTAGAACAGCCACACGGGTAGGCCTTATCGAAATGACTAATTCGCATTTCCCGCTTTCAAAACTTGGAGGCAATACGATTCATAACAGTGGATTTTGAAAAGTTGTTATGAAAACAGTGGCCACCTTAAGAAAACTGTCTTCAGAAAACAATGTGCCCAGTGCTAATTTTTCTTCTTCTTTAGATGCTACACGCAGTGCTGCGTGTAGACAGGCCACTGTTCATATTGTATAAATATACTTATATAAGTCTACTGGATAATTATGTGTAGCGAATGGTCAGTCGCTTTCCTGAATATTGCCTCCAACTTCTCTGGCACCACAGCAGTTCCTAACATCTCTGAGCCATGAATGGTGTTTCCGACCTGGCCCTCTCTTACCTCCTATTTTGCCTATTAGAATCTCTTTAACTATTTTACATTTGGAACCTCTTAAAATATGTTCCAAGTCAGCTACCTTTCTTTTCTTGATAATATCCAGCAATTGTCTATCTTTATTAGGACTTCTTCGTTATTGATGTGGGCCACCCAAGGTATTCTTAAAAGTTTTCGTAAAGCCCACATTTCAAAGACCTCTACGCGATGTATTGGTCTAACTTTCATTGATCAAGTTTCTAGTTTTCTAGTACCACTTCTCGACGGAGCAGGTAAGTGTTAAACTTTATGAAAGTGTGTCTGACCTGAGATATACGGATTTTATTTTATTATCACAATCCCATTTTTCATTCATGGTGGCTCCTAAATATTTAAATTTTCCAACCTGTTGAATTTACTGGTTGTCGATTGAGAGGCATTCATTATTTCTATTATGGCGAATTACTGTGAGTAATTTTGTATTAGAGGCATTGATAGTTAGCCCGTATTCCTTATTATTATTTTATTTTTATTTTATCACTTATTTTATTAACCATTATTTGTAGGTCTTGAATGTTGTCAGCTATAGTCGCAGTATCATCAGCATACCGGAAATTGTTAATAGGTGATCCATTGATTTTTATACCTCGTTACTCATTCCCAAGCGCTTGTTGGAAAATCCTTTGTACATAAATATTAAATAGGATTGCAGAAAGGTTACATCCTTGCTTAACTCCTTTCATTATTTTATGGTGTCTGTGTATAGCGTGTTGTTAAGTTTCAGTTTAGCTTCTTGGTTCCAGTATAGGTTCTGTATGAGGCGAATATCTTTCCATCAAAGCCAATATCTCTCAGTATCTGGAGTAAGAGATCATGTCTTATGTTAGTGTTAGTGCCAGTGCTAATTGTATTCGTGCATAATGAATAAATAAGAGGAACTGAAGTAGATATAATATTTCCAAACTGGTCAATATTCAGAAAGTTGGAAAAAGAGTCCACGGTAAACGACATGGCATGCAACTTCTTAATTCCTCAACTGAACGCATTGAATATTTGGTTTCAACAAGATGGGGATTCTCGTCATGCTGCATGCAACGAGTTGACCATAGACATATTAAAGGATTTAGATTGCTTGTTAGCTATCTGCTTCGTTCTTTACGTGCGATAGAGAGAAACAATGTATGTCCCTCTTCCTATATAGCACGTCTAAGCTGTAACTATGAACAATAAGATAAGTAATTTATTCCATTTAGTTGTATTATTGGTCCCTGAGTTCGTAGCTCTCTAAAATAAAAATAAAACAATGAAAATCATTGTAATTAATGTAGTTCAATTACATGAAAATTATAAAATAACTATTTTTAAATTCCTGAAAATATTTTTAATTTAAAACAAAAAAATTATTTTTTAATATGAAAGAAAACATAAATTGTCCCAAAATTTAAGCACTAATGTGATATAGCTACTGGTCTAAGTTCAGAAATATGTAATTAATTTCAAAACTAAGGAAAATTCGGGCATGACTTCCATACCGATTTTCACTTCTTACATAGAGACTTAAAACAAAGTTGTGGGCGTTAGTAGTACAGATTAGTACTTACTTATAATAAAATAAGTTTTAAAATAATGCCAGATCTTATGGAAAAATTTTAGAAAATTCATTTGGAGATTTTTTTCTTTTGGACAACCTTATTGAACTACTATTTTGGAAAATTGGCTGAAGTTAAAACACTTTCTAGGTGTGGTTTTCATGGTAAATTATTGCCAATGAAATATGTTTCATTCATATATTTCTTAATAAATTTTGTGTATATACGTAATTAATGAGTTTCAAAGAAATAATTTTTCATAACTTTTCTACGTTGTTCGAGCAACAGGTCGAATTCAACTTAACATGGCACATATGGTTTGTTTTTCAATTATGTAGCACTTTGCATATCGTATTACACTAGGTCTTCCACTCAGTGAACGAAATATAATTTTCACGGCGTTTCCCAAGAATTGATATTGTTTTAAACAAAAATTGTTTGGAATACATGGTTAAGCTATGATCATAGTTCACTTTTACTTGTACAACACTTAAAAATCGAAAAATTTACTAACAACTTTGTTGTATTTCAAGTCTCTTGGTTGGTACTTTTTTTATTTCTCAATCTTATGTTTTTCTTTATAATGCTTTTGTTGGTACGGAACATTTCGTTTTTTCTTTTGACACTGTCTTGTTATCAATTGCTAAGAGTGTTACTACTTTGTGCAATCTTATTGATGTATTATTGTACGATGCAATAAATAGCAATAATACGAAACAATCCGCAATAACACATTTTTTTCCAATAGATTGTAGGTATTACGAAACGCTTAACAATTTAGTCCCAATTTAACTGAAAGAAAGGCAAATGGTATATTGATCTTGAAACATCCGCAATAGTCGAATATAATTGACAAAGCCACTTATTGAAAATATTATTTTTGCTAATATGCTTATAAAATACATCAAAGCCAACCCTAACCACCACCGAAATATTTGAAATATCTTAGCGTGTCTCAACGTTTAAACCAAACCACACAAACTCACCCTTGTTAATTTCCTTTCATCCCCCCCCCCCCGCAACCGAGTCTATTTATATTTTCCGCGGAAAAACCCAACCTCATCCCCGAAGAACATGTTTTTCCCTCCTTCGAAGGCGACTTCCGTCTCCCGTCATGTTTTCGGCAACCTTTTAAACGTCGCAAACTGTTGATTCGAGCGCAGCAGCTCCGACGGCAGATCCCTGACAGCTCACTTAGTGACATCAGTCAAGAGTTTTTCCCGTGGCCTGTGCACCTCCCGTCCCGGCGGTTCTTCCAATTTTTCCCGTTCGCGCTTTCCGCTTTTCCGCGCTGCGGTCGCCCTCGCAAAGTACTTTTCGGCAGGCGCTGAGAGGTTCCCACGTTCCGAGAGAAGGTGGGAAAACTGAATTGCGGCCGGTCGTATCACGGCAAACGCTTGTTTTAGATTAAATACTGCTTGTTGTGAAGATAGTAACTGTAGTAAGTCAAAGCAGCTGGGCGCTTAATGCTAATGTCGAGGCTGATTTAATACGTTTGCATGACGAGATGAAAGAAACTCGAGAAGTGAATATCAGTGTAAGACATATTCCGCCTATATGACTTACTAGTATCGATCAATTACGTTTCCGTAAAACACAGAATTAAATCAGGAATGTACTTGATTTTAGATTTTCAAAACTTTGCTCAAGTATATTACAAATTATTTAAATAAATTGAACATATGAAAACTATCACATTTTCAACGCAAATATTACAGATTTTATCCTTCATGTTTTCATTTTTTGACACTAGTTTAGCACTCACAATTTTTAAGGTTTCTATTATTTATAATGGCCTTCTAAAAAAAAAGAAAATTTTTAAACAATCGATATACAGTTATCAAATGTTAAACATGTCAAATTTTCTATCTTGATAACATGTAAGTGATAGTTTTTTAGTTATATAAGAGATTCTTAACATACATAATCATGAACGAAACGTCGACATTTTGAAATATCAACAATTAGTTGTTTTTATTATTTGGGGATTATCAAGACCATTCCTGATTTCATCTCAGCTCCCCGAGAACATTCTCCCATTCTCCCATTAAAACACAGAATGTTCTTTTGGAAATTATTGGAAATAAAGAAAATTATCCTCTGCTTCGCAGTTACCGTCTAAAACAAATGTTGTGAATTCAAATCTGCTTTATAAAGGTACATGCAGTTTTCTTCAGTTTAGTGATATCCTTGTCCCTAATTTCCATCAAATATTGAAATATCGATACAAGACGAGACTTAATTTTGGTCTCGTCTCGAAATCTTGAATGTTATATCTGCGTTCTCCTGTTTGCAAAACCCCCACAGCCCTGAATGAAGAAAGTGCAGGTGAAAGGATAATAATAGCGATGTCTGACAAGCGTATTCTTGGGACCATTAAACCAATAAGGACGATGAATAGTAGAATTTTCGGCTCTTATCGGTATAAATGCGTATTTTACAGTAATCACTTCGTTTTGTTACGTTGATCGTTTGATTGCATATTTATCTGTAATTTTATTCATTCGTAAGTAGCGTAGTTCCCCAAATTTAAACATGTTTTCCAATCATCCAATAATCCGACGTGTAATGGCATGACAAGGAGTGCCCAATGCGAAATGACTCATACAGTAAAATAAAACTAGCTGATATGACATATACATGACTTTCCACCTACTTTCGAAAAATATCTTCCTTTTGAAATGCTCATAAAACCTATTAATTAAATGAGTAGGGTAGGGCGGGGCTAGTTGAGCATACGGGTAAGTTGGGCAATCAAAATATCTCGAAAACTACACAACGCACGCAAAATCATCAAATGGCGAAAAGAAACGTTAGAGTTAGGGAGATTCACCGGACGACCGCCAGTGACGACTTGTCAATTGACTGAAGTACACGCACGCTTTGTTTGTTTCACGACCAAAAAGTAAAGAATTTGTTCAAGTTTACATTTCGTCTGTACACGTTAAAAACCATCCGTTTTCGATCATGTAAGTATTAAACTTTCATAAATTTATTATATTTATGACATCAAGAAAGTAAATGGATTTCATTCCCACCGTTTTTTCATAACCTCAGTTTCATTTCAAATATTTGAGTTGGGGTCAGTTGAGCAATTGATGCTCAACTAACCCCACGGCTTAAAACTAAACCAATATTCCTATGTTTTTTTCGGTTTAGAATGCGGACATATAAAAGAAAGACTTCAAGAGGTTCCACTTCTAGTCAACAGTTAAATGATGCAGCAAGGGCTGTCATGAACGAAAGAAAAAATGTTAATGCTACCGCCAAGGAATTTAATATCAAACGGATGACCTTAACAAGATTTATAAAGCAATTGCAGTCTGGTGGTGGTGTTCCATCAATGGGTTATGCAACACCAAGGAAAGTATTTTCTTCAGAACAAGAGGAATCTTTAAAAAAATACTTGTTACAAATGGCTTTAATATTTTATGAGTAAAAACAAAAGCAAAAGATTGATAAAAAAAGAAGAAAAGTGTTTGTAAAAAAGTTCTTCAGTCAAGTGAGGAAAGTAGTGAAGATGACTACGCATGCCTGGTTTGCTGCGAAGCCTATTGCCAAAGTCTACCAGGGGAAAAATGGATCCAGTGCCAAGTGTGCAAAGAATGGGCGCACACAAAATGCGCTCCAAATGCTAGTTTTACTTACGTTTGCATTAATTGCGATAGCCACAACGATGATTAATTTTCTGATAATATTTTTTTTATCTAAACCTTATTGAACTTTGCATAATAAATTATAAACGTATAATTTTAGGTAGAATAAGACTGTTTGTTCCAAAAATTATTGAGAAAATATATAAGAAAGATTTTATTTTTAAATTTAACATTTGAAAAAATATTGTTTCTGTTTCGCTATTGTATCACTAAGATATTATAATAAAGAGTTCATTATAAATATTAGTAATGTTATTACATGTCTAGTAAACTTTCCCGTCATCGTACGGCATAATTTTTTGATTGCTCGATTTGCCCCATACCCTTGCTCAACTTACCTCACCTATGGGGTAGGTTGAGCACGTATGCCCTTTTTCACTTAAATGATTGTAGCTCTTAAACCCGATTTATTACAGACAAATTTCTTAGGGCATTATTAGGAAGGGATAAATTACCTATCTATCGGAATGCATAACAAGCAATTCTGACTTCTTGTTTAGGAGCTATAACCAATCAAGTGAAAAATTGCTCAACTAGCCCCGCTCTACCCTACTTCAAATCTTAGAAGTTTAAAAATAAGATTTCATCAAAATCTGTTAAGCTGTTTTTAAGGAAATTTGACCACGGACGGATGGACGAATTACCCGATCGGACAGAGGTAATTCCAGAAATAGGTTCTTATAATTTCTAATAAGGACGTAATTAGCGCATCCTAATTTTATTTCGAAAAAGTACATTACAGTACATTAGAAGTACAAGTTTACATCACATTCTTAGTTGCTTTGTACGTGGTATCCTAACAAACACACTCATTAATAAAATTGACTTCCAAATTTATACCTGTTTTCCATAATCAAATTTCCTTGATTTAATATTGTCAAAAAATTAAGTACCTCAAAATTGCCAAGTGTATCAATTGTGACACTTTTGCTTTGGCAGCATATCAACACTGAAAACTCCTACCGTGACGAACTCACTTGTCAGAAATTTTCGTGAGAATGGTGGATAATTTTCATTGTTGAGGGGACGCCGCTGCCGAAAGTATTGCACTGTTCTACATTTAACGCGATGTTCTATCATCCGAAGCACCTGTTGCTGGTATTGCCAAAAAATAGCGGTCTCCAGCGATCAGAAAAATTCGATAAATGTTAAACGGGTTTGCCAATATGCGGCGTGGACGTCGGGAAATAAAAGCAAGACCATCGTTTGCATCAGGATGGATCGGTTTTGGAAGAATGTGATTTAGACTTTGGAAAATTGAAAGTGATGACGAATAGTGGGTGAATGGATTGAATGTTTTCTTTGGGATTGGTGTGCTTACCAAAGAATAACGTTTCAAAAGATGGTAACTGAGAATTACAATATTATCATTTGTTTAATTGTTCCTTCATATCCATGCCTATTCTGCACACTTTAGGTGGCATTCTCAAATATGGCATTAGTAGTGCACATATTTGAAAATAGCCTGTTAATTATGTGTAATTAACAATGTGAATATTAATGGAAATGGATGGTAATATCGCATTACTAAAGATTGTTGCAACTCACATTTTTACATATTTAACAAGAAAAGAAAGAAAAGAAACAAATTCTTTTCTGTGAATACTCACTGAAACTCATGAAGGCATAACGAAGAGGGCAGTCCATGACTATGATAGAGTATATTATAGATATATCACATTGCAAATAATAACTGATAACAATTTCTCCAAAGCATTTTTGAAAATTGTACAAAGTGATATGCTGGTAATGAGATAGTCATAGAACGTCGTGAACCAAAAAATTGACTGAACAGCACGAAGCAATGGGGAGATATCGAGGAGTACCCAAAGTTTAAGAGTCACTGCACACGTAGAGATACATATAATAGTGATACCCACGATATTCTCGTTTGCGAGATTCTCGTCTCGTCTCGTCTTGTTTTCGAGACGAGACTCGAGACGATACTTTTAATTTTCCCTGCGAGACAAGACGAGACTTTTAAAATGTCTCGTCTCAAGTCTCGCACGAGAGTCTCGCAAAAGTCTCGAAGTATCGCAGATAAAAATGGCAAATATTAATTAAATAATCTAATTATCGCGACTTCTCATGTTATAATCGACCTATAATAATTGGTTTATTTCAGTTCTTGCCGAAAAAGCAAATTTGATAAGCATTTCGATATAATTGAGGAGCAAGGATGAACCGGACGTAATAAAACGGCAAAATGCATGATATGTACGACATCACGAGATCTTGCGAGATATTTTCGAGACTTTTTCGAGACACTCACGCGAGACATGAGACGAGACGAGACTTTTATTGCAAGACGAGTCTCGAGACGAGACTTTCCACTTTTTTTGCGAGACAAGACGAGATTTTTCAAAGTCTCGTCTCGTCTCGACTCGTGGGCAACACTAACAGATAACTCTAAGCCACTATAATGTCAAAATGTGAGTGATGAATATAAACAAGACTTCGAAATTTTCAACAAATCAAACATCCAAAAGTAAGTGTGTTCTAATTTGAGAGGTCATACTGAAGGAGAAACTTGTTTTTTCTTTCATTTTGTGAGAAAGTGCAAAACAATTATGCTGGGATAGAGAGTACTTTCTTACCATTTTTGTGTTAATCATATTGTCGCGATGCGGCCCCAATTAGCGAAAATAGGTCGCCGTCTAAGCTTATTCAGCACCGAGGCGACCTTAAACCGAAGGACGATACGACTCTCGGACAGGTACGACATCACGTTCGTAAACATCCCGCTTGTATTTATACAGCTCGATCATAACGATCGGGGAGTCAGTCAGTCACCTAGTATCACGTCACGCTGCCCGTCTGAGAGCCCGTCCTTTCGGCATGCCGCTAATTGGAGGAGCCTTGCGCCTGCTGCCCTTCGTCATCCGACAGTAAGCAACCACCTCCGTTTGCCCTTTTCCTCACTTCTTGCCATTTGCTCATTTGCCTCAACTTTGTTTTATGATGTTCTCTCCCCGATATTTAATGCTCCAATAAATATTGTCTGTTTCGCCATGTCTTCTTTTTAGTCTCCACCGAGCTACACCCCCAACCCGAGCACCCCCTTTGGACCCTAGGTCCTCAGGCGTGTGACAATATTTGAAAAGTAGTAAGTGCCAAAACACCACGGAACCATAAAACGACTGCTCCGTAAAACTCACCTCATGAGACATGCCAATTTTTCTCTCGGCATTTTGAAATCACAAAAAAATTGTATTGTTAGTAGCGTTTTTAGTAATACATTGTCAACAATTTTCCGCTTAGACAAAACCCAGTCCAGTCCATCGATTCTTTCCCTCCTGTCCACTTTATTCGTCCGGGACTCGTTCCAGCAACATGGCACTACGAAATTAGACATATTTTTCGAGATAAATTATACTTCAACAAGTCAATTAGACCGTGAAATGCAAAACGAAGCCGTAATGAAACTGAATCACATTTCAAAGCGACCCCTCTCTCTCTCCCAACTGTTCGGGCAATATTGTCCGAGCGAAAAACTCCAGCACGTGGTCCAAACGACCGAAGAACGAAAGCTCTAACGGCATAATCGCATGGCGAATCCTTATAAACAAAATTGTAGATGACAAAAATTAACAGTGGTTAAATGTGTTCGGTAATGAGAGTAAACTGGAAGTGTGGTGAAAATTGCCGGGCTCTCGGACACTGGCAGTAACATGAATCCCAATTTCGAAATCCCGATGTATAATCACCTCTCGCCGTTGCATTGATATTACTTTGTCTCTGTCTTTGTTTCGCAGGCGGGGCGACCGACGGTCCGACAGAGAGGGGCTCACGGAAAGAATGGCTTACGAGGAAAGATAAACGTTAGGCCCTATTGCTTTCGGTATGTGTGTGCGAGTCCTTAATGAAAATTATTATTTATTTAATTACTCTCCCTAATGTGACTTTATTTTCCTGGATGACTGTCTGTTGTGCTTTCGAATATTAATTTAGTAGTCTGGAACGTTGGTTATTAAACTAACGGCTGCTGTCTTCGTACGAACTACCCAATTGAATAAATTTGAATTTGCCGAAGAAATGATTGCCTTAGGAACGATGCGTTAGTCGCTATTACTTTGACTATGACTTTCGCAACCATCTTCAGGGAACAAATTGGAAATCATTTTCTTCGTTTCCATACTATGGTTGTTATGAAGAGTACTGAAAGTTAGTATAATTATTTTTAATTGTTATTACAAATGGTGCGAGTTACACGGTGCAAAATGAAAGTTTGGAATGATAGAAATGTTAGCTTTCTCGTTGGAGATTTTGGAAAAAACTCTATCCTTCAGGATATTTCTTTTCCACAAAGTTACGTAGTTGATTCCTACCTCTCTCCTTCTCCTCCGCTTTTTAGAATTTCTATAGAACTCCAAATTGTTCTTAGATTTTCTTTCTGTTTTATCCGTTTTGTGCATCAGGTATCGTGTCAGTTTTAATTACTTTTCCTGATTCCTCCATTTAGTTATCTATTTTGCGTTATCCTAGTCAGGTTCATTCGGGGGTCGATATAGCTTCACCCCTATTTTTCACCCCTCCAAAAAGTCACATTTGAAGTTACCGCATTATCGCCAACTAACTCAGAGCCCAATCTATAGCCACACCAAAGTTCCAACATTACTCAGTACTTAGTGATTTTTTCTAGCCACTTGGGGAGCCCAAGCTGTACTCGGGCAGAGTTAAAAGATTCCAACTGTACGACAAGTAGCTCAGAACAAAACTCACAAAATAAATTTCACATCTTTATCATGATAGCTTTTTTATGGACCATTTCAGGGCCTAAGCTATAACTATGCCATATTTCAAGTGTCTAGCTATTCTGGCAATGTAAATAAATTTTATCCTTACTTTTATCCATACTCCTCAGAATAAATCCCGCGAAAACCAATATCACCCTTAGTTTTACCTCGTCGGAAAAGAAGATCTGGAATTTTTGAATTATTCTTGCCCCATTCAAGACCAAAGCTATAAGTGTAGAAAGCTTCAAATTTCCAGAAAATCAAGAAGCGCCTTAACATTTCCGGGCATACGTACATATAAGAACATTCTGGTTTCTATTGTAGATGTATTTATTTTTAACTTATCTATTCCACCACGTTTTTTGAATATCGCATTCCTGTAACTCGTAGTCTCCTTATCTCATTTTTATGCAATTACCAATTTTTAGAACCATAGATTAGTATCACCTCTATATTATTATAGGTACTATACTTATTCCCAATTTAGTTTCTGTTGCATTTCTTTCTAACTTGGTAAGTTGCTAATCTCTGGTTAAATCACCCTTTGATAAAATAGAGTCCGTTATCGATTTAAAAATTTCAATAGTCGCGTTTAAAACCGAGGCAAGATTAAATTAACCGGTAATTAAACTGGTAACGGGTTCAGTTCGCGAAAGCTACAAATTGAAAATAATGGAAGGAGCCCCAACTTCACATCATATTACTCTTCATGAGCTCACTTAAATGGATTTTTGTTTTCACGTAGTTTACAAGGTACATACATAAATATCCCCGTGACTGGCTCCCCGTTGGTCCCAACGTAGCAGCCGAACGCTCCGCCCTTAAACCCTTTAATTTATATCAATTGCTTAAATTATCTGCCATAAATCAGGTGCAAGAGGACACCTAAGGATTGATAAGAATGAAAGAGCGCTCTCCTCTGTGTTTGTCCCGGATGATCCCGCTCCTGAGAGAGCGCGTGGGAGCGAGAGGGAGCGAGAAGGAGGGAACGTTTAGTTCGATGATCCGAGAGAGGGGCCACACGCGATATATTCCAGATTAATTAAAGCAACATCACACTATCAACGCGAAGATCTATGCTGTCGTAATAACTTTATAATTTAGTACAGTTTAGGCAAAGTCCTCCTGACGTCATTTATTTCCAATGCAGGACCGTACTCCTCAGGTAGTGTACGTTCTCATAAAGGGGGGTTTTGTTTCAGTCAATATTTGAAATTTTGTGTAAAAGGATTGTATCGAACACAACATAAAACCGACAAATTTCGCAATGTTATTATTAAGTTACATTAAATCCGTTTTTCTCCATTTGATCAAATTCAAATTTCGTATACGTAACCTTCCTTCTTTCCTTTTACCTATCAATCTTCTACACAGAATTTTCTTTCACTTGTGATTTTATTTACAAGTCGTTATCATTTAGTTCTTTATTTTTTTCAGTGTATAGTGTAGTGTAGTATAGTAGTTCTATTTTTTGTTCGTCTTCCAACTCCTCATGAATCTTCAGTATCTTTTCCTCCCATCTATTCTGTAAGTCACTTCCAGATTGCTGTAACACCCCTGACTCGCGTATATACGTTATTTGGCCTTAAAATGGTCATATAGAACCTCATTGCAGCATTCCTGGACTTTCCAATTCAAAAATTGACTCAAAGCATATCTCTAGTGTTTAGTTTTTAATTTTCGTCATTATTATTATTATTATTATTTCTTTGTTCTTATAATGGCTGTATTCAGTAAGTCACTTCCAGATTGTTGTAATACCCCTGACTCGCGTATATACGTTATTTGATTTTAAAATTGTCATATAGAACCTGATTTCAGCATTCCTGGACTTATTGATTCAAAGTATATCTCTTGTTTTTAGTTTTTAATTTTCGTCATTATTATTATTATTATTTGTTTGTTCTTATAATAGCTGTATTCAGTAAGTCACTTCCAGAATGCTGTAATACCCCTGACTCGCGGTTATACGTTATTTGGTCTTCAAATGGTCATATAGAATCTGATTTCAGCATTCTTGGACTTTTCAATTCAAAAATTGACTCCAAGCATATCTCTTGTTTTTATTTTTCAATTTTCGTCATTATTATTATTATTTCTTTGTTCTTATAATGGCTGTATTCAGTAAGTCACTTCCAGATTACTGTAATACCTCTGACTCGCATATATACGTTAATTGGCTTTAAAATGGTCATATAAAATCTGATTTCAGCATTCCTGTACTTTCCAATTCAAAAATTGACTCAAAGCATATCTCTTGTTTTTAGTTTTTAATTTTCGTCATTATTATTATTATTATTTGTTTGTTCTTATTATGGCTGTATTCAGTAAGTCACTTCCAGATTGCTGTAATACCCCTGACTCGCGTATGTGCGTTATTTGTCCTTAAAATGGTTATATAAAATCTGATTTCAGCATTCCTGGACTTTCCAATTCAAAAATTGACTCAAAGCATATCTCTTGTTTTCAGTTTTTAATTTTCGTCATTATTATTATTATTATTATTATTATTTCTTTGTTCTTATAATGGCTGTATTCAGTAAGTCACTTCCAGATTGCTGTAGTACCCCTGACTCGCGTATTACGTTATTTGGCCTTAAAATGGTCATATAAAATCTGATTTCAGCATTCCTGGACTTTCCAATTCAAACATTGACTCAAAGCATATCTCTTGTTTTTAGTTTTCAATTTTCGTCATTATTATTATTATTATTAGTAGTATTATTATTTCTTTGTTCTTATAATGGCTGTATTCAGTAAGTCACTTCCAGATTGCTGTATTACCCCTGACTCGCGTATTACGTTATTTGGCCTTAAAATGGTCATATAAAATCTGATTTCAGCATTCCTGGACTTTCCAATTCAAACATTGACTCAAAGCATATCTCTTGTTTTTAGTTTTCAATTTTCGTCATTATTATTATTATTATTATTATTATTATTTCTTTGTTCTTATAATGGCTGTATTCAGTAAGTCACTTCCAGATTGCTGTATTACCCCTGACTCGCGTATTACGTTATTTGGCCTTAAAATGGTCATATAAAATCTGATTTCAGCATTCCTGGACTTTCCAATTCAAACATTGACTCAAAGCATATCTCTTGTTTTTAGTTTTCAATTTTCGTCATTATTATTATTATTTCTTTGCTGTTCTAATGACTGTATTCAATAAGTCACTTCCAGATTGCTGTAATACCCCTGACTCGCGTATATGCGTTATTTGGTCTTAAAATGGTCATATAGAACCTGATTTCAGCATTCCTGGACTATTCAATTTATTAATTGACTCAACGTATATCTCCTGTTTTTAGTTTTTAATTTTTGTCATTATTACTATGTATTATTATTTCTTTGTTCTTATAATGGCTTTTTACATAGATTTAGAATATTAACTCTGTAAGATTCTTCACATTTTCAAACACCTTCCCATTGAGATTAGCTTTCTCTTACGTATTTCTAAACCTACTTAGTTTGCTCAATCCAACCATAATTGAATAAAATCTAATTCAATTCATTACTTTGTACAGTTTCCTACCGTATATCCAGTTTAAAGTGTACAGTTCTACAGACACATAAATAATACATATAGATTTACTTTCATTTCATAGAAGGTAATTTTCTCTAGTGTGAAAATCTAATTGGTTCCTAATCTTTTGCCTCTCAACCTAGTACTCTCTTGCCTCAACATGGCAAATTAATCTTTTTCACGGTACTTAGGCTAAAACTTCATACAAAGTGCCTAATAGTGTTAGTGCTGCATTTTACCTGGAAATATTGTCACGCTTAGGGGGCATAATCTTATTTCCCGCAGCACGCCTATTCGTGAAATAGGCGTGAAATAACAAGTATATAATTTTTAAATTTTTGTATAATGGTAGGGTTTGCCTTACACTTAGCAAATTTTGGTTGAGGTCGATGCTTTTACCTCACGACAGATATTTTTTTGGAAAGCTTCATAAACGTTTTTATGTTCATTTCAAGTCGTTACGCTCCTGTTGGAATCTCTCTTTCCTCCTCTTCCTCATCGACGTCTTCTTCAGGCGAATTACAAATGACAATCTGACCTGGTCCGAAGTTAGGAAAGACGCGCCTCATACATAATAGATTGCTTACATTTTACTCCAGACTCACCTTAAGGTGTTATCTTCGGTTCGGTAGATAAGGCCCCGAGATCAAGAAGGTTAAGCAACATTAACTGTTTATTGCAATTTACTGCCTTAATTTATCGCCTAAGTTCTGAGGCGATGGCTGCCTTGCAACAACTCTCTGACAGCAAGGATAACGCACTTTAAATTTGTTCGGGTGCTTTATTGCCAACATCCGCCTGGGATCTTTTCCATAACCGGTCTCCTTAATTAGAAATGTATATTTCAACGTTTTTGCGCTAGACGCAAAGTTTATAAGTAGATAAACTGTCGGCAATTAGTGACGACGACTCGCTTATAAGCGTGTGGCTCATATCATTCGACAAATCAATTCGAATTTTATCGTCGCGAGCACTATCCCAGTCTAATCTGATCGTTTCTGTAAATAACAAAAGGTGGTAATTACCGGGACGCCCGTTACTCATCTTGGGAAAGCAAGACCACACACATATATACATTTGATGGCAGTTGTTCGCGCTGAAATTCAAGTATTTATTAGGCCATTAAGGGCCGCCTAAATCATTTTCAAACTACAACTAACGACGTATCAGCCTCGAAATTCGCTCTTGTGGGGAAAAGGTACTTTGTACATGTTCATAAATAAAACTCAGCCCGGGAATAGTCCGGTAAAGCGTGGCGTATAAGCCGAAGTTTATGTATGCGACGTAATTTTTATTATTAATGTAAGTACATTCACTCGAATACTGCTATTCACAATACTAAAATCGAAACTATACTAATTGGATTATCTATTTCAAAAAAGGAATTTTTCTACATGAAACAATTTTAATTTTGTTGTGTATCCTGATATGATCATTGAGAGATCTGCCTTATAGTGAGTATCTCTTATGTTTTTGTAGTATCTGTAAGGTAACTCCTCAAATTGAATATCTAGTGGATTATGGCCCTTTTCTGTTGCCAAAGGATCTATAACTAGTCCTGTGGTGTACTTTTAGGTTTATCAGTAATAACGCTTTATTGTCATATATATATGCTTTTTCAAGTTAGTAATTCCTTTAGTTTTTATAATCACTATCACTGATGGTTACTAGATAGACATGTTTGCTATGGTACTGCTTTCTATATTAAATTTCCCTTCACCTTTAAATATTGTAAAAATGTCACATTAGTATAACAATCCAACAATCCACCTTTTCTCTCTTTACCGGCCTATCGGCTCGCGTCCCTAAATAAAACTCAAATGGTAACTCAATAATATATACGAGCGCTACTGCTGTTTATGTTGAATATTAAATGGGATGTGCAAATAGAGCAACAAATCAGAAAGCGCCGTGTTCGTTCATTCCCAGCAAAGACCGCAATATTTTCTGGCAATCTTTTCATCTACACGTAGACCGATTTGTAATTGAATCGTTTTACGGCTACCTGAAAAAAATGTTGAAAATGCACTACGAAGGTGTACGAAGTAGGTCCAGTAATTAATTTTGAACAAAGGTTTCGGTTGATGAATAGGAAAAATGTACTTTATTCATATTTACATTTAGACAC
The DNA here is from genome assembly GCA_946251905.1 of Cryptocephalus moraei. Lineage (NCBI taxonomy): Eukaryota > Metazoa > Arthropoda > Insecta > Coleoptera > Chrysomelidae > Cryptocephalus > Cryptocephalus moraei. The sequence continues at coordinate 41,618,779 of OX276452.1, forward strand.
TCAGCATAAGCAGTGATTTGGAAACAACTATCCGTGGACAAATAATACATACTATAATAATTATCAAAATTTTTAAACAAAGGTTTTATAAACGTGTATTTGTATATAATAATCATAAATTTATATTTATCATAGCAGAAGCGATTGGTTCGACAGTAGATTCTCTGTTTATTGATTAAAGTATTGTGTTGACTCTACGATCAACATAAAAGAGAGTTAAGTAGGGTTGTAGAGATTTAATAAGGAATTTAGGGAACAGATTTATCAACCAGGGATTAATAACCATTTAGTAGGGAACTAGAACAAGTTGTTATTAAAACATCTTAGGTGAAATTTCCACTTGCAAATTAAGTAATCAAAATTAATTAGAACAACTAAGTCAGTGAAATAATTTAGTGTGCGTGCTGATAAAGTAATCAATCATTAAGTAATTAATAACTATTAAAGAGGATATTAAAACAACTGAGTCGCCTAGGTGGACGAAAGAGCGCGGATCAAAGTGATAATTTCAAAATCTTACAACAATAATCAGTCGCGCAAGCATAACACCAGTTCTCGTAATATGATAACAAACGCGCTCCGTAAGGTCAAGCACACAACTAGGTCAGGGAAATTACAATCTAGGACGCCGAAAGATAACAAAACTTAATTTGCCATTTAACCAATGTAATTTGAAAATGTATAAAAGCTTGTGAAATTTTGGTAATAAACCAGTATACCCTAGTATGCTCAAAACGACAGTGTGTTGTGATCTTTCTTCACGCCACTTAACCCGACAACCCAAAACCTAACAAACTTCAACCCGGAGAGTACGTCACGCCCTCTCTCCAAACTACTAGAACCTCAAACCCCGGATCTGCACGATACGCCCTCAGATCCAAACCCGGAGAAGTACGTCACGCCCTCTCTCCTAACTACAAGAACTTCAAGAGATCACGTCACGCCCTGATCTCCGCCTACAAGAACGTCTTCAGCCTTACAACCTGGAGACAAGATTTATCTCCGCAGCCACCCACGAGTTACGAGATATCTATATACAGTCCACTCTCTAAAGAGGCCACTTCACACTTCGTTCATATTGGATTAAAGAAACGTAAGTAAATAAATAGTTACATCGCTATAGAGAGGAAAAAGTAATTAGGGGTTAATACAAAAAAAATACTTTCTTTTTAATATGATACAAAATACAATTTTCTAAAAAAAATACCCTTATAGATCAAGAGGAATAGGTAATTAAGTTGGGAATTAGCCCCTATTTCAAAATTCTAAAATGTGGTTCAAAGACTGCTTTTCCATGTGGATCCAAGGAGTCTATCTCCAACAAGAGTTTAGGTAAATTTTGGGATATTTATCTTCCCATCTGTTTAACTACTTGATGTAAATAATGTCAAATTACAGACGTAATAAGCTATCATAATAACTTAATAACCTATAGATAGTATATTAAATGCTCTGTGGAAAAAATGGTGAAAATGAATGAGTTGGATTTCAACATGTCAAGGAGGTAAAGCAAACATAAATATTTCCCACAATTTTTAAATCAAGAAATGGTTTCAAATATTTTATTATCGGCCTTATTATTATCATCTTTATTAATATTATGATTATTCTCAGCCCTTTATGATTATTGAATTTTTCTAATAGAAGTCAAGTGTAATAAGTTTCTAAAATTGGTATGTTTGTTAAAGTAATCCGTATGTCAAGGAAGCAGTTTTTTCCTGCGATTAGGGTACAAATGTTTCCACGAAAGTATAAATAGAATAAAATAAAAGTGAAAACGTCGTCCCAGTCGGAAAGAGCCTGAAAAACAACGAGCGCTTCCCCTCGTATTTCCGCAAAAATTTATCATTATATCTCTTTCGTACAACCACACACAATTCTCATCGTGACATCCTCTCCTCCACGATGTATACATCAGCCCCGCTAAGGTAATAAAACTCCATCAATATGATCCTAAGTCCCAACATGAGGGTATTTGAGAGCTGCCACACATTCTCATCATCAACCCTTCCTAAATCCTTACCTAAAATCCACCCCTAAAACTTCAAACACATCAACAGAAACAAATCACGGGGTGAGTTCAACACGATGAAGACTTATTCGGGGGCATTGTTGGGATTACAAGACTTTGCGGGTTGCGACGATGTAAACGAGAAAAAAAGGGGTGGTCAGAGGCCGCGACGTGCCTACTTCTGATGGATGCTAAGCTTGCTTTACGATTGTCTCCTTATTTATTAGATAAACTCGGAAATTAACCCCGACACGGGAAATGGGGGCCGCGTCCTTTTTTCTGTTATTTCAGACAGACGTTCCGCCGCTTGAACGTGAGGATTTCATTGCTTTACTCGTTCGAATAAAAATCTGTTGCAGCTGTGTGAACAGTTAAATTGATTAAGTGCTTACAGTTAATGCATGACAAATAATTTTTGATTAACACAAGTACTGAGTGTGTACTCAATACAATCCAAAGTAGGACGTCGAATAGTTTTTTGAAAACCTTATGACTAAGTAAGCCTTTTTCGTCGCATTTCGTTTTGCGATAAATGAAGAATAAACCAGAATGTGGGAGACAAAATTTCTTCGTGGTGAACTTCACCTTTTCCATAACAGTTCGTCAGTGACTAAGCTTAGCTTTGGTAGAAATCATTCTAAAAGATTTATACAGATATAAATGTAAGCTTTAGTTAATAGAAATGAAGAAATAGTTAGTAACTAAATTTTAACTAATACACCTGTCTTATGGATTAACAGTCTTTTCTATTTCTATTATATAAAACATGGATCTTGCAGAACAGATTTGGAAGATTTCTTAACTGTTAATAAAATTTCTTTCAAAATTAGCTCAAAATTTTCTAATTTACGTTTAACTTAACTAAGCTCATTTAGTTCTAAAAATCAGATAAAATATTTCCCATATACTGTTATATTGGCAAAAAAATGATTACTAAAACTAAAGATGATCTAAAAACTACCCATTTCAATGACATATATGATAAAAACTAAAACTTTAAATGCATTTTAAGTGAAAAAGCGTCTTGGTTAAGCTTGTTTTTATCTAAGAAATTTCGTTAGCTTTTAAAATATAAATAATGCAAATGTCTAAATTTTATGGAAAAAATGTTTTTAAACTCTATCTTGGAAAGTGGTGTGATAACCAATGGCGACATTCATAAAAAGAAACTAATACACTTAATCAGTTTCTGCTACTTTACTCTTATTAAACTCTGCTGTCATTTTTGTTCTGAAATACTGTCATTTTTAGTCTGAGAAAAATTATAAAATCAATATATTAGATATTAGTAATAAGACAAAAGAGTTGTAAAACTGCCTTTTATACAAATATAATTGGATTCTTCTTCAATTTTAGTTTCTTTCAAAATTAACTAAAAATAGTCTAAAAACTGAAACGTTTAAGTGAATTATTGAAAGAAGCGTTTCGATTTAGCATTTTTCTACTAGCTAATAACCTTCACTAATTCTTAGCCGATAACTCATAAAAATGGTAAATTTTATATCGAATAAATAACCTGAATGTTACGTCACATTTATTAGCTGATTGAATGGTTTTAATACAAAATGGTTACTTCATATTTTGGCCCTGTAATTTTGAGTAGAGTACGGTATTTACAGTGTGCAATAATTTCTAGGAAAATTGGATTGCGACCATTAATTTAAAACAAAAATCAATGAATTAATCAATTAATGGAATAAAAAGCAACTCAAAATTGTCTTTCTGTTGACGTGACGTCAGAGGTTAGCAAATATAGGGCAGCCATAGATCTTTAGGGCACAATATTATCCAATAAACTGCCGAGTAATATTAAAAGAATACAATACACACCAGTAAAATTTTTATGATGATTTTTGAGTTATTTTAGCTTTAATGCTGTCTGCATTTTATATATAAATCTGATGAAATTACTGTAGCGTTTTGATTTGTTTCTTCTAATTTATATAAATTAGGAGAAATAAATTATATAAATTAATATCAATTATTCAATAATAATTCGACTTCAAATGTTTAAAAAGTTTTCAAATAATATCCTTCATTTTAATTTTGTACATTCCAATTTCATAATTTCCAATAAACGACAAAGATTACATCGTCCACTTTGCCAGTAGTAGTTTTCTCAGTGTGCCTTGTCCGACATAGAAGAGCGGCCGTAGGGGGCGGATATTTATATCGTGCACCTTCTCCATCTAATGAAATATTCGTTCGCTATTGTTTCCATGATAAATAATTGCCACTCGAACATTCTCCAACACAAAGGATAGTCTAGATACTGGAGATTTATCACGAATTACATAACATTATAAGGCCTAATCTACATATTACATGTCGGCTGCGTCGAAATATTATGTAATTTCATCCTTCCCGCTTCAGATTGTTTTCGGGGGAGAATGATGGCGACAGGACAGAATATACAGAATTAAAACGTTTCGATATGGAATTTGAGGAATTTTTAACCGGCGAGAGACGGTTAGAGCCTGACGAATAGGTTTTCTAGATTTACATTTTTGTTAATCGAAAAAGTATTTTCGCGATACGGGATACTGAGTTCTTGTTGCAAAGTTACTTGTTTCCAATTATCTTTGAAATTGCCACCGTAAGGTAAATATAAGTGAAATCCGATAAAGAGAGAAGACACTGCTCTTTCCCATTTTTTTGGTGAATTCACCACTATAAATAAGACAATATATTTTTTCCATTTCCATTTCGTTCCTTTGTTCTACTTCGCTCGCCGAAATTAAGCGCCTCAGGTGTCATTTGCTTTCATTACCGGGCCGATTCCCAAAACTGGATTACATTGTTACCCAATATGAAGAAGTTATGTTCTTGTGAAAAACCACAATAATTTCTAATTGATTCCTTGATTTGGTACCGTAAAGGCAAACGTATGTTTGCACTTCGTACCATTCGTATTTAAATATCTAATTGTGCTTTAATAGTTCAGATCGCTGAGCGAGTACAAGTAATTCAGGAAAGCAATGGACAAGAGCAAATCCGTTTCGGTAAAAATCACTAACATTACGAACTGTAAAATCGACTGGTATTATAAAAGATAATGCATTTTATGAAATTATAAAAATTCGAGAATTTTTGAAGCAAGATAAAATTGCACCACGTTTTGTATCGAAATTTCAAGTTTGGTATTACATCGATCTTGCCTGGAATTTATAGACGAGACAAGATCATCAAGACCGGTCTTGATATCATAGCCAAAATCATACAAATTATGGAAATAATCAAGTGTTTATTTGAATTGTTTACGTGCGTTGTATCAGATTACAGTTCTAATTTTTATTGCAAATATTTAGCAGTAGAAATGTAATTAGAGTGTTTAAAAATATTTTTGTAAAAGATTTCAAGAAAATGTCACAAACATTAAAAAAAAACGTTAAGCGCAATCTGCCATACAGAGAAGATTGATTCAAAAATGTAGTTAAGCTTGAATGAACGTACTGATTAGTAAAATATTTGTTCAAAGTTAAAGAAAAATCCTTACGGTGGATTTTGAGAAAATTTCCAAAAACCGAAAAACGACGAGAGTAAATTGCTACTCAGACACGACTTAGCCACAACTGTTATTAAGCTTTATTATACATATTCGATAGTAGAATAAATATTAAAAATTTAGAGAACAATATTACAGTGGATTTTGAGAGAATTTCCAAAAACCGAAAAATTACAAGTGTAAACTGCTCCTTAGGGAAAGTGTGGCAAATAATGGTATTAAACCAAATGACATATATATTCTAGAGTGGAATGGCTATTAAAAAAATCTTGCAACAAATTTTTAAAAAAATTCAAAAAATCGTAAAATGAAAATAGCAAACCACCCTTCTATTCAGGCCAATTTTAATAAAATTTATTGGGAGGTCTTAATATAGTACAGTACTAAATTCGAAGTTTGAATCGTTGATGATTTTTACATACATGCACGCACTCAGACATTTGTTCAAAAACATGGTTTTTGCACTCACGGAACCTCAATACGTTTAGAAATGCTAATAACTCAAATTCGAAAAGTCAACCTGAATACAATTTTTATAATGACTTATGAGTATTGTATAGTAAGTAAGTATATTTAACAAATACCTACTTAAACTTGATGAGATAGTCATCTTGAAGCAATTTTAATTTATACGTACCCAGATTATTTGTTAAGGATAAATCACAATTTAATTTAATTTCCATTTCCAGGTGTTTGTAGGTTGTCATAACTGAACTTTTTTGTCTGAATTGATGATTGAATTGGGGTATATATGTCATTTTCAGTAGTTTTTAAAATTTAAAGCTCCATACCAAGATGATTGGTTCTTTGGCTCCTTTGTCATTTTGAGTGTCTTCTGAACACCAATGAAGTAAAATACAACCCGCCATAAAGACACTGGTGACGTTTCAAAGATTACTTCCATGGCGCAACTTCCATAGAAGATACAACAATTGGATGTGAGGAAAATGTAAACTTAGCAATTGCTGAAATTTAGTAGCAATGGTATGGGTTAAGCTAGAGGTCCATATTAACTCAACACCACAATTCTATGGATTGCACTTGCTTCTCACTACTTAAAGGTATTTTGTTATCGTGTGTGATGAAGTGCTATAGTTCATATGGATTATCTTATTGTTTGGACTGCTCGGGAATCTGTGTCAGTCTACAAGTGTTACCAGCAAATATTTGTTCCTAAAGAATGACGAGTAATTCGTATGAAATGAAAGGTACTTTGTTGAGGTACAATAGTCAGACTTGGAACTAACCAGCTTAAGCTACCACCTTTAAGCTATTAGAGTCCATTGTGGTATAGTGAGCGTTATGGCTGGAAAAATGGGTAAATGCTTGTGTGTAAAGTACACCCGGTACGTTATGTATCACGTTGTCGCATCAAGGGCGTTTCTCCTCTGGGGCCGTTCCATGTGACGTTAAAAGATTCAGCTACTAGGTGCACTACCATTTACGTGGTCGGTCCGAGAGAAAGAGCGAGAGAGAGAGAGAGAGAGAGAGAGAGAGACCGGGCGAAAAGCGGCGTGTATTATGGTTGGGATTTTGCATTGAAACCTCTCGGACTTAATTCCGCAGATGCAATATGGAGATAAACCATTGTAGATCGCGTTTTCTTTCGTGCGGCCCATAGATCTGTCAACGGCCAGTCATTTATGTCGAGCAGCGGCGATAAACAAATCCATATCTGCGCATGCGAGCTGGGCCAGTCACGACCTGTAATTTGAATACAATACTTGTCATCTGCTTCGCCCCGGTGCTGCTCTTTCTTCTTCTTCTCTCTCTCTCTCTCTCATTTTCCACTTCTTCTTTCGTTTCTTTCTATTCTTTTCGTTCCTTAAGTTCCTTCAGTCATCGCTGCTAACTATGACTGCTCGGAATTTATTGCGATTCGCGCGTGATGGCCGCGGAATGCTAAATATCCCAAGCGGATTGTTTATCGAGTCATTTTTAAGTGCATGGTGATCACTGGGGATACGGAAATGTAGACTAAAAAAAATTTTAAAGATGTTACATGAAACGTCGGTGCCACATGTAATCGTCTTGCAATCATGATATGTACCTGGCAATTAGTTATAAACCCAATTAGCTGATATCCAAAAGTTTCAATATCCAGGTTTTCTAAGCAAACTGTAAGAGTAAGAGCTGCAGACATGACGAGTCGCAAAATATTACAGCCGCGACAACTGTAACTTCTGTTCTTATAAATTATATTATTTTTAGTAAATGTAGACAACGTCCACCAAGCTACAGTTGCCAGTGATATACTACAAGCAAACTTACAGATTCTAACAACTGCAAGGCTGTGGGTTTTAAGATCTTGCAGCAGTAACAATTGCCAGCTCAGACTTTAGATTTAACTTCCAATAACAAAGTTTTTCCATGATGTTCCATAATTTTCCTCTATTTAACTTGTCGACATCTTTTTCTAAATCTATAAAGCTGATGATATGTGTCTCTTTTAGGCCTTTCCGATACCGAGACCTGCCGGTGGTATCGTCTCGGTCTCCTTGAAACTAAATTTTTCCACTCTCGTCTCGGTATTGCCTAGACGAGACAAAGGATTACTATCGTCTCGGTCTCGAATTACTCTCGCCATTGGAATAATGCCCAATTGTGTTTTTGTTAAGAAGATTGGATCTAACCGGCGTAATATTTTAATTAACAATTGATAAGTGGTGAATTATTTAATTACATAAAATATATTTTTTAAAACCTATTTTTACAGTTACACAGCTAATTAAAATTATTTACCTATGAAATTTGCCAAAAAATTTAACTAAAAATAAGAAAAACTATTGAACACAAAGATAACGCTTCATTTCGATTAAAACTTAACTAAGTATCACTCAATTTGAAATGGGAATAAATAATGAGGAAACAACTGCTTTCAATGAACACTCTCCTACATGAATTGCCAAAGAGCTTTAGAGAGCTATTTGTTTTTCTCTAATTTAGTGCTTATTACTGGTCTTCCCGAAACCATTTTTAAATATAACCTGATAACCGATTTAACATACCAATTGTTATACCAAGCTTAAAGCGTACTCATCGTTATCCTGTCTTCATTAGACATTTCTTAATAGGATGCCTTATTCTTTTCATAGAATCCACACAAAATGTTTCCTAAAAATGCCTACATGAGGCATTATGAATGAAACGTATACCACCCGCATATAATAATATGTATAAATTTGGATAATATATGGAAAAGTAATAAATTATAACGAGACCGAGAGTTTTCAAAATTTAGTATCATCTGGGCGAGACTCTCGGTTCATTGCGTCTCTATATCGGTCTCGGAAATTTTTACCACTCTCGTCTCGGTATCGGTCTCGGTCTCGTGCAATACCAATACCGAGACCGAGAGTTTGTCTCGATATCGTTAAAGCCTAGTCTCTTTATTAAATTCTCTGTGTTTCTATGCCATATATTGTTCATCGTGCTTTTCTGAAACCTATTTGTTCTTCTCCGATATTTGTTTTGTCATGGGTTTTTCAGTCTATTTATTAACATTTTGGAAAACAATTTTTCTAGGCTAATTTCATTAAGCTTATCCGTCTATACTTGTTAGTATCGTTTTAAGATAAACAAGCCTCATTTTAGCGAAAGCAAACAGTTACACATTCCAATGTAATTAAATTTTTGAAATTTAACTCATATGCTCTCATACGTACTGGGTTGGGAGTGACCCTGTATATTAAGAAAAAAGTGAGAGCAGGATTTTCAAATGCCCCTTTTAGTTAGTAAACTTATTTAAACAGTTACAATTAATTTCCACGTTTGATCCGGTTACAATTAAACTCACCCTCACGTAGCGACAGCCGTCGCGCTTCCGTAAATTCGGTAAATTTCTCAATCCACCCCTGCCGGTATCGAATTTGAGTCCATGAGCACGAATGTGGCGTCTTGAATTGCGAACGGCTGCCTCTAAAAGGCCCCTAAATCATTGTCCTAATGGCGCTATGAATCTGGATGTCCGCAATGATCAAATTAAATCCTTATAGAAACTGGCCGGGCTATTCGTTACTCCTACTTCTTCCCTCCTCCTCCTCCTCCTCCCTGGTCCGGCTCTCCTTATCCTAGTTGTCGTCAACGACGACGACGACGGCGACGTCATCTTCGTCTTCTGCCGGGCGATGTTTGACCGGTCATGGCGGAAACTCAACTCCTGGAAGTGATTTATGTTCGGCCAGCAACCGAGCATGACGTTATTTCTTGTTTTATGGTTTTCAGTTGGAGATGGTCCCGGAGCCAATGGGACGTCTAGCTCATGGACGTTCCGTTAATTACTGTAGATAGAGCCCGCGAGAAAATTCGAAGTGTTAAAGGTAAATGCAGGAAGGTTTAAATCAGTGGAAGTTTTAAAATGTGAATTTTCAATGAACTCACCTTGTACAACTTAATAGTTATCTTCTGTCTAGTCAAAGCGAATTTCGTAATGGCAAGATTTTTTGGGTGATCGTTGAACCTAACTTCTTTTGTTATATTTCATAAACTCTTATAATAAGTTTGGTAGTCAAGGCGGAAAAGGTTCTTTAAATTATACAAGAATACTCCGACTTGCAGTAAAACAAAGATCAATCCAGAAATTTTAAAAGAATGTCACTAATAATAAACTAATGATTCTTAAAAACCTGTTTTTCATGTCTTGTCCCAAAATTAATTCCCGAATCCTGTTTCACAATTTCAAATTCGACATGACATCCTTGCTTCAACATCGGCATTTTCAATTGGCTAATTTCTGTTGCTGCATGCATTTTAGAACTCTCCGCCTTATACGAGGCGCTATCGCTATCCTCCCCCTTTCCACGCAAAAACTTAACACTTAACATAATTCTTCCCCGATATTATCTAATGTTCAGCCGACAGTTCCGTTAGAATAAAGATTTATTTGATGGCTCTAATGAAAGTGAGGTATTAAAAAGACGCTGTACGTCAGCAGCCCTTCCAACGGGGGCGGCGTTGGCGTCAGCAGATACTAGACGTCGAAAAGATAAGGGATAATTGCAAGGTACCGCAGTTTCGGTTTATACTACGAATTTTCTTTTGCGATCTTTGAACTTTAATCTTTTATTATGTGAGAGATCATAATGAGAAATTTTTACGAAAAACTATGTACAAGGCCGTTTTATATAATTTTCTATTTTACGTCATTTTTAGAACGTTATGAAATGTTTACATAAAACAGTCACCAATGTAATCACTAGATTTATCATATTTGGCGAATTCGCAAGATATTTGGTTATATCTATCTGGCTGATTTAGGAAATTTCTATCAAATAGTAATGTAATAGTAGTGTAGGTACAACTCAAATTTAAGATTAAGCCTTAGGAATAACTAAAGCTACTAGAAAGACCATACTGAAAACGAGTTATATTTTGATCATAAATGAACAAGGCACGTTTTATCAAATCAGATGAATTTTCGGATTTAATTTGGTTCCATTTTGGTTAAATTTCAAAATATATTTGTTGCCATGAGAAGAAAAACAATGAATTGATATTCTATTGCTAGCAATAACAAGAATTTTGTGAAATCAATTAACAATTAAATTGAAATGCCTCTTATACAATTTTTCTAGAACAATATTTCCAAAATTGTTAATCTTACAAATCGAAATAAGAATAAGGAAACTGAGTTTTGCCCATTGATCTACATCATTTATATAATTTATCTGTTGTTGCACAACTTGATATTTCAAATGTCTTTGTAGTAAGGGGTTCTGTTAGGTAGGTACGAGCATGAGCCATAGTGTAGCAAAACAAGTGACAAAACTGAACATATGCCACCTCATTACAGTTATTCTACACTATCAGTCAAAATCAATCTTTTAATTTCTTACTTCTTAATATAGTGTTATGTGTTAAAATATCACAATGTAGGTTAGTTACTAGTGCTGTGTTTTACCAGAATGAAATCTCAATCAATCTCTTTTAGACGGTTAAATCTAAAATGTAGAGCAACTTGTTAAAATTCTATGACCCGTTATACTAGTTTTATACAGCGCATTTATTTCAGGCTAACCTTAGGATTTTACCTAATATTTAGTAATTAATTTTGTATTTCTGGTAAGTCAATATGGAAATACCTTTTGTTCATTCATGGAGAAAAAGACGTTTGGTACCTTTGTAATAATTACAGTTTTTGAAAGAATTATTGTGAAAGTATGACCCTTTCCGAAATGTTATTACTAACAAAACCGTTTACATTGCTGAGGTCAACTGACATTTCATGTTATTAAAAATAATGTAAGGGCAATAAGTAGATACAACGGTCTCCAACAAGGCTGTACTTTATCTTTCGTTATTAATAATCTGAAATTATAACTTTATGAAAATCCTTAATAAATACCTAAAGCACGCAGTATAAAATTGTCGTTGAAGCAATATACTAAGTCAAATGCTTAAATGTCATTAGTTGCTCTATTTACAATGTATAGGTATGATATATAGTAAAAAATTCAAATTATGCCATTAAGGTCAAAAAAATTTAAAAAAATGAAAAGAAACCATCTCAAGGAAGTTTATTCTTAGAATAAGCCGGAGAGGATTTGGCATACCTGTCATTTCTGATAGTTATTTAATTTCTAGTTCCAATCTGTCCTAATATGGTATTTATTCCTAAGAACTATTTTCTGAACTACATGTTTATTTACTTGAAGGAACAATACAGTAAATACAATTATTCGCTTTCAGTGTAGTACACAAAACTGTATTATAGCAATGACATTTTAAGTACAATTATTTGTAGTAATGCTATTAATTGCAGTATAGAGGACGTAATGCTGCGTAAGTAACTGCGTGGTGTAGAAAACTAATTGCACGAAGTACTCATGCGGTTGTCAGTAAAAGGCATTTTGTATGACGTTTAATTGATAAGAGCGCTTCCTGATAGATATCGTGGAATGGGATCGAGCGCTCTCCCTCAGGCGGCGAATTCTAACGGGCGCATCCTTCGTTAAATATTAACCGCTGGCTGGTGATGATAAGTACACCTCGCCACTTAACGTTGAATTAACGCTGTCAAGGCTGACTAGATCTACACACGATACTTTCAAAATTACGACGGTGCGTGCTTTTTTCACTAACGTTTCCTACGCTAAAGCACCCCGCGCCGCTAATTGGGGGCTTATCAGAATTTATGAAGGGTTGTCTCTTATATCAACCCCCCGCCTCTGGGTGCTTACGTGGAAATTGCTAAGTTTCTGTTGACAATTTTTTGGCACGGGGCCAGCTCTCCCTTTCGATGAGAGCGGGAGATCTTTTCCGTTTTTCTACTTAGCATATATTAGCTACGCTGGATTCGTTGTTTACCTTAAAATTTGTAGGTAGCACCGCGTACCTACCAGACGTACAAAAATGTCGTTTGTTATCCAGGGGAATATTTAATGTAAACACTTAACCAAATTTTGTACCTTAAAATCTATCAAGCCTCATGAAATGTACAGAAACATTGTAACACAAAATGTAATAAATATACACATACAAAGTGCTTAAACTCGCCCTTTTATCTGCATAAGAATTGGAAGATGCAAGATGATTATTTCTACTCCCAGACAGCACAAAGACGTCTTTAAGACGTCTGATAGACATCACCATTAGGCATTTGCGACATCTCAAAGATGTCCTGTGACGTCCGAAGAACGTCATAAAAGTGTCCATTTCATGTTATTTTTTACAAAACGGTACGTTTCAAAAATGCCTTCGAGGCATTAAAAGGACAACTTTACGACGTCCATTTTTCGTCTTCACGACGTCATAAGGACGCCTTCCTCAAGTCTGTAAGACGTCTTAAAGATGCCCCTTAATTTCTTAGGCACGTCTTTAGAATGTTCATTTTACGTCTATTTCACGTTATTTGTCACAAAACGGCACGTCTCAAAGATGCCATCAAGGCATTAAAAAGACAACTTTACGACGTTCAGTTTTCGTCTTTAAGTCGTCATAAGGACGCCTTCTTCACGTCTGTAAGACGTCGTAAAGATATCCTCTAATTTCTTAGTGAAGTCTTTAAAATGTTCATTTTATGTCCATTTCATGTTATTTGCCACAAAACGGTACGTCTCAAGGCAATAAAAAGATGTCCTCAAATCCGTAGTGATGTCCAAAAGACGTCTGTTTTAAAACATTTTTTATACAAAACTACGCCTTTAAGACGTCTATAGTACGGCAGGCATAAAGAAGGTCAGGCGTGAAAACGACATAGATTGGACGTCATTAAGACGTTCACTTCTGAGATAAAAAAGGGCAGGCATAAAATTGACGTAAATTAGACGTCATCAAGACGTCCATCTTTTAGTATCTTATAAACATCCAAAAATGGACGTCCTGAAGAGGTCCACTTCAGACATAAAGGAGGCAATGCATGAAATCTACAAAAACTGGAACTCATTAAGATGTGCGCCTCTTAACATCTTAGAGACATCCAAAAATAGACGTCCTAAATAGGTCCACTTTAGGGATATAAAAGATCAGGCATGAAATTGACGTAAATTAGACGTCATTACGACAGACGTCTGCTTTTGAACATTTTAGAGACATCCTGAACTGGACGTCCTAAAGAAGTTCACTTCAGGCATAAAATTGACGTCAATCAGACGTCCTTAAGGCGTCAGCCTTTTAACATCTTCAGGACATCCAAAACTGGACTACCTAAAGAGGTTCACTTCAGGCATAAAGAAGGTCAGGCATCAAAACGACATAAATTGGACGTCATTACGACGTCAGCGTTTGAACAACTTAGAGACATCCAGAATTGGACGTCATAAGGACGTTCATTTCTGGCATAAAAGAGGGCAGGCATTAAATTGACGTATATCAGAAGTCCTTATGGCGTCCGCCTTTCAACATATTACAGACATCTAAAGCTGGACGTCCTAAAGAGGCCCACTTCAGGCATAAAAAGGTCAGCCTAAAAATCGACGTAAATTAGACTTCTTTAGGACGTCCGGCCTTGGACGTCTTAGAGACTTCCGGATATGGATGTCTTATAGATGTACTTTTTATGTCTTAAGGCGTGCAGGCATAAAAAAGGCTTAAAATGGATGTCTTTAAGACGTTATGTGCTGTCTGGGCTCTTCTTTGAGATTGCTACGAAGTAGAGCGAAATAAACAATTCTCCTGGTATTACTTAATAACATACTAGCACAAAACCATATCAAATACAGGAAAATGCAATGCAAGTAATGAAAATTGTCAATAAATTTGTCAAACAAAGTTGTCTAAACTCCCACAATGGTTAATTATCGCCTATTTCCATTGGTGCATTTGAAATCTTGCGGTCTGACAATATGACTTTTATGTTCACAAAATTCAACTCCAATTTTTTTAATACAAATGACGCTAATTTTTGATCTGCATATTCTCCATTTAAAATTGCACTCCTATCCTGTAATTTTTGAAATTTGAATCCTTTGAAATCACCATAACAGTCTGTAATAGTGTTTCATCCATGTAATGTCTATACATTAAAGAAAAACGTAATATTGGCACATTTGATAGCTCCGTTCGGTTCCGAATATATTCAAAATTTCTCTATACGTTTGTGTCATATGAAAGTTTCACACTTATTTTTTCTCAGAATTTTTTAAAAGCAAAACGAAGAAAAAATTGTATTTTGCTAGTTTTTACACATTTTAATTTCAAATGTATAACAAATACTCAATTTTGGTATCTCTGGAAATCATTCTCGGCCAATGTTCTATATTTATATTATATTTCATACAATTTCAAAGCGAGTCCAAGAATTTAAATTGAACAGTATGTTCAGCAGGTAAGTTATGTGGTTAAGGGCTATTTACTTTAACCCTATTTGTCAGAATAAAAGCTCTGTGATTACTCAAATTTGTCTCAAAAATGTCCGGGTCGACATTGGTAACGGGAATTTTCGGGGAACAAATCAAATCTAATTTATTACTGAAAATTCTGAAACATGTACGTATCATACATGTCTTTATGAAGAAATCTAAATACACGGAGATTTAAATTAAGCATTACACCATTTGGCAATAATTTGTGGTGTTATTGATTGTCTAACGCCCGGTTTCATAATGCAGTTAAAGTCCACTTTAACTTAAAGTTGACTTTAACTGTGATATTTTCTTTAAGTTAAGGTGGATTTTACTGCATTATGAAACCGGGCGTAAGAAAAATTAACTCAAATATGGGCACAACAATTGATATGGTTGAAATTGGTAAAGGCAGTCATGGAATTGTTATTTGGTGGTCGATTGACATTGGAATTTCTGTTGAATATTTTTGAGGTAATGTCTAAGTCTCAAGAAAAGATTAGATAAAAGCTATAAGATGTTTCACAATACTGTCTGCCTCTTTTTTGGAGCTTAAATACTCAAATACATATGAAATGAAAAGTGGACTTCCTACACATGTTAAAACAACAGCAACCTAAAATCGAAGGTAAGGATTTCTTAAGTCGCCTAATATATCATGAAACACAACGTGTATTTAAGTTAACTTAAAGTAAGTGATTCGTGTCGAAGTGATCGACCTATCAATGCACGATTATTGCAACGTAAATCCGTGACCGTCTCTAAAAATGATCGTTACATTAATCAATTTTAACATTCCGGGAAAGTGTCTCGATAAACAGCGCCGTTACTTTAAAACAATATATCTTTGAGAAGTTATCAAAATTATTGATTCCACCCGCCGCCGAGCCATAACAATTTGATTTATAATCTGCAAGTTACAGCTATAATTTCTATATTTGTTATTTACGAAGCTGAAGATAAGTGGGTGAATTTTTTTCATTTCTAACGCCATGTATCACGCGCTTGGAGCGATAAAGTTCTGAAGGGAAGCGAACAGCAAGAATGTTCGAGAATGTGAGGAAGAAATGAAAGGCCATTCATTTTTTTGATAACATACAACGGCGACAACTGTTAAATTTGAATACGAACGTTGTATATTTTTGCCTTTCGCTTCACACACAACGATGACACACTACATTTACAAAAGTATCACAATAAAACGTACGAAATTGATTCATTTTTTATATATACAAAAACAGGGCGAAATATTAATTCTCAAGTCGCCACGATAAATCGCCGATTAGCGAAATTGCGCCATCCACCTACGCCGGCGAATGTTTAGGATATTTTCTCATAATAATAAATCGTCTTCTACCTTAAACGTCGAACTTGAATATATGAAACAATAGTTTATTAATGCTGTATAGGAGGTGCCTAAATTGACTTATGGAATTTAAGTTGAACCGTTCGACGTAACGTCTCTTCATAAATATTACTATCGTGGCTAGCAACACCTACCGATTCATCAGTGACATTGCGGTGTGGTTTTCGAAATATCGAGATCTTGCATCCAGATTTAAATGTGTCAGTTCGCACTCGAGTTATTTATGGAGATGTTCCTCTCGAAACATTTCACACTGATGGCAAATTGAACACAACTAGAACCAAATTCGTGTTATTGATATTTGTTATAAAGTTAACGATGTCACCAAATTGACTCTAGTGGTAATCTTTCGTCAAACTCAAGTTGTCATTCGAAAGTGAAATCAACGATGTCAAATACGTTATTGAGCTTGTATAAATTGAACAAAAAGTCAGTTTGAAGTAAGTACCATTTAAGCAAATGTGCGTTGAATGGACAACATTTCTTGTTAATATTATTCTTTTAACAGGTTAAGTTCGATTCTGCTAGTAATATGATTCATCAAGGTATTTCTTCCCAAATGTTCCCGTAAGTGTACAATTTGATTTAAATGTGTAGATTCTAGTGGTCATTGGTAAAAGCACCCACACCACCCCCCTAATTAAACTCGGAAGGTCTCGTCGTCGTCGCGATTTCCCAACCCCCGTCCATTCATCCTCCTCAGCGTATCATCCATCGACCTAACTCTCTCAAATATTTCACGATCCCTACCAGATATATTGACGAGAAAACTTTCAATCACTGTCAGCCAATCAATCGCTCTTTGATGCCCGATATTTGACGGAGATGAGAGTGATGGTTCTCCTCGACTGTTCCTCGAGAACGGCTGACAAATGTGATGGATTGAAATCGATTATGGATATCTCAAAAATACCGTCTATCCAGAGCTTCACCTCGTATTTCATAAGTTACCTTCATATTTTCAACCACATCAAGCTTAAATGAGATTGAAGGAAGAATGGCAGCACTGGGGACTGACTCTGGAAAGAGAGAAAGCTTCGCGATATTAAACGCTAGCCCAAAGATGATGGGTATGGAAGATTTTCAGGCTTTGGTGTGTAATGAACATTGAATTAATATTTTTGTAAAGTAGTTTCGATCGAAAGAGTGGAAGGGAAATCCTCACATTATGTGTTTCCCACCTAGTACTCATTTGCCAGAAGTTGGAGTCTTAAAAGTCGTATCAGTTTACCTTTTACTTTTCAGGCAATCAGTGTGGATTGTTGCCTTTGGTTTAAATTTCGTCTTTTCAAAGTATAATTCAAAATATGCCTTCACAAATTCACAATCTTGGATGACTCATTTTTAACGGGGCCATCCGACTTCGGCCACCATTCCCCACTGAGAAGAAAATCACAGCCGACTTCAGCCAGGCGATTTTATCAGTAGGATTAGTAAGTATTATGGCTCGTTAGGCCAGGTAGGTGCAATAAAATAAAATTGGGTGGATTTCGGCTACTTCGTTTTTAACACCATCAAAAGCAGATAGTTTTAGCGTTATTTGCCTCCTGTAAGTACCTTCAAAATCATCATTCCAATATTTTCCAGGATCCCAGAACAACTGTCTGCAGAGAAACTTTCACAGGCAATCAACTCCTTAGATTCCATCACGTACACAATATTTTGTTATTCTTAATACAGCGCTTACAGGAGGATCCTACCCTTTATTTCCAAACAAGAACTTGAGCTCCTTAAAATAAGAAAAAGGCACATCTCCTGAAGTAGTCCCGTTGGATCGACGTACATATCTTAATGCGTACTCTCGTCGTTTACGTATTAGCGAATACACCTTGACAGCAAATTTATGTATCTATCGTCTATTCTTCGACTTCTTAGAGGATGTACCTCCCAGTGTTTGATGTTATCGAACACTTTTGAAAAGACTAAGATACCTAGTGGTGTATGGTGTCTGTTTGAATATTTTACGAGACTCCTTCGTGGGCGAATTATGTTATATTGTGGTGTTATTTTTATTTAATGTTCAATGGTTTAATATCATTATTACTGCGGTTACCGTTAGTAGTGTAATCCATCTTAAGTACCATGAAAGACTTTTGGACAAAGAAATATTTTAAAGATTGTATTTAATAGTTTAGCTTTGTTATACAGGATGTCCTTAGATATTTGGTCAGCTAGTAAACGACGCACACCTTGATCTTTTTATTAAACAGTTAATTTCAAAGAAGGATCAATTTTGGCTAACACTTTTCAAGCGTATTGCATTGATGTGGATAACTTCTCATTATCTTATCGATCTATGCTTGAGTGCTTTTCAAAATGGGGCCAATGTTTTGCTGGTGGGATAATTTGGATTTGAGGCGTTGTATGGCAATTTAGACAAGGCGTTTTGGAGACTATTGCAACTGCTCCAAAACACTTCTTGCGCAGAAGGATTTCCCAAGTAACTAGAAGCTAATGCCAATGCCAAGGCAATATCAAAATCGTAGGTTGAAAATATTGGACAGATTTTTTAAGAGGCTAAACTTGCATGGAGAAACACTCCCCTTCTCAGACAAGTATATTTTATATTACTGTTGACGCTAGCGTCAACATTATTTGAAGGAATTTTAGGTGAAGAAATCGTGATTTATTGTAACCGAATTTAGGGAACTTTTTACATAATTTAGTCATTGTAACACGCGTTGTTTTACAAAACAAAAAAAAACAAGTCATAATTAAGAGCGAGGATAGTTATAAACTATTACGATTGAACGTGAGCCGGTCAAGTTCAAATCCCCATACTCAGCTGACTAATCATAATACAACGTCTAGGTAACGTGATAGCGAGCGCTTCTCGAGAAGGTCAGTCTGGTGCAAGGTAACGAAACAAATAATATCTCATTTAGCTAATATAAAATAAGATGTATAAACGCTTTGAAATTTGGGACAATAAATCAGTATACCTAGTATGCTCAAAACGACGTGTGTCGTTGGTCTTGATTCTTCAACCCAACCTACAAACTCTCACGTTACGCCCTGAGAGTCTACGAGACCTTCAAGATACGACAACTTCAAACTTCGAGAACTTCAAACCCGGATCTGCACGATACGCCCTCAGGTCACATCGGAGAGCACGTCACGCCCTCTCTCCATTCAACTAGAACTTCAACTCCAAGAACTTCAAGAGATCACGTCACGCCCTGATCTCCAATCTGCGAGACCGTCTTCAGCCTTACAACCTGGAGACGAGCTACGAGAGATCTATACAGTCCACTCTCTATAGAGACCACTTCACACTTCATTCAATTACAGATGTCATGGTGGAAACATGGGAAATTAATACAGGTGATTTAATTAACACTGTCTTTTTTGGACATCTTAAAATTTTATATAATTCTAGATTTTACCGCAATTTATCGACATAATTTGATCTCTGATCAAAGCATGGTGATTTAATGTCACACGCTCATGAAAAATGGCCGCACATCTTGTTCAACACATTTACGTATGGCTAACCATTCAGTTAATCTGTACGGCAATGAGAACTGTTTAGATGAATAGCTTTACCTCTTTGTGGTCAATATATGTTGAAAAATACTGTTTTGCTAAATTTACAATTCGTAATCATTCGCTATCGCTCCCTCAGAACTTTTCGCGTCAGCAAACCATTACCCCGACCCGCAATTACTCACATCTAGCCGGTCGCGTCTTCATAATTACAATTTATGATTTCGATATAAAAGCATAAGTTTCATCTCATTTACGTGTGTATCGAGAGAGAGTGTCGGACACCACCTGATAGATTGCTTAATTACCGCGGCCCGTGGAAGAGCACCGCCATATTTCATGTTACTGCGTCCAACAACACAACGGCTAGAAGAGAAAATAATCGTGGATAATTGGACGACTTACTCGGCGTTCTGCAATCTTGCTGACTGGCCGGCCACATTACATCCTCCTGTAATTAATAATCGAGAGGAGCAAAGCGATGCACCCATATCGATACCTTCGCCGTTTTACGGAGAGTAGAGTTAATGGGACTGTCGATGGTCGACGAGCTGTCTGTTTAACAACACAATCTTGGGAAATGTCTCGGGTAAAGATGCAGTGGACTAATCTGAAAAACAAGGAGGATTTGTTTTAAGAAGCATGCATTTCTAAAAAAAATATCACTTTGGTTTGTATTTGCAGGGGAGACCAAAAATAAGGTAATTTGTTTATAAGTGGGAATTTTGACATACATTTGGCGTAGGTTTTCAAAAATTACCACTTCGTGGATCAAACTATTTGAAACACTTGATCAACACATTTTACTCCCTAGAAAATTGAGCCCCAGTAAAATCACCGCAGAATGCTAGAATTCCAGATATATCGTCTCAATAGAGAATGTATAGGAAGAAGTAACCAGTGCAGTGACAAAGCCGCCATAGAAATGCTATTCACTTTCAAAATTGCAAAAATCGAAACGTTAACATTATCGCATGCTTATTGTGCATCGTTAAACGCAAGCAACTAATGAGCTGGAAGATGTAGAAAAGGCTCTGTTCGCCCTGACTGAATTATGGTAAACACAATTTATGAACATTTGTAATCCCATTCAGGGTTTTATGCAGATATTACTCACTCAAGCAAGGAATATGAGTTTATCAAGCTTTCAGACGTAAATCACGACGCGCTCAGTTTATCTGTAAATTGCACTTCCAAGCGTCCTGCAGTTCTCTTCTCGAGAGGGAGAGAGCGAGCGAGTGGGGAGAGGGAGGGAACGAAGGGCGAAGGGAGAGGCTCGAAACCGTGATGCTACCCATCCCACAAATCATCTCGGATGCTCTTCTTAGCACAAGGCCAATGCAGGATTTATCAATTATGAAGATGAGAAAACGAGAAAAAATGACAGAAAAACGGACATAAATTATAATTTATTGTTAATGGATTTCTTTGAGGTAATCGATGGTACCGGGGTGTGTTCCTCGAAACTTTTTACAATGAGTACGTATGTATTTAAGGTGTCGGCCCAGATGCGGTCGGTTCATTTGCGGTCGAGCCATTATGTGATGCAGATGCGGTCAACAAGAAATACGCAGGACCACTTGCGGTCAGAGTTTTACATTAATCGGGGAAGTTTTAAATAAAATATTGGTACTATATAGGAACAAAATCTTTATTCAATAAATCTTTTACACATATTAATATACCTACTACAATCTAATTTGTACATTTATTGCATATAAAGTCACAAGTAAATACATCACATTATAATTAATATTATTACTTTAATAAGAGAAAATATTACCTTTATTCAATAAATTTTTTACACATATTAATATACTACAATTAAATTTTGTACATATATTGCATATAAAGTCAGAAGTACATACGTCACATTATAATTAATATTATTACTTTAATAAGAGAAAATATTATCTTTATTCAATACATTTTTTACACATATTAATATACTACAATCTAATTTGTACATATATTCCATATAAATTCACAAGTACATACGTCACACTATAATAAATATTATTACTTTAATAAGAGAAAATATTTACACTATTAGTTCAGTTTTTGAATATACGATAGGGAAACTAAACATTTTTTCAAATCACCTGTATTTTTGTATTCTTGTATTGTATGTTTTATTCTTTCATCCGGTAGAATGTAACTTTTCTTTCTTTTCTTTGTTTCGAGGTTTAACTCTTTCCTTGCTATAACGAAGTCATTTGCTTTTGCTTCATTTCGCAACTCTTCTACTAAACTATGTATATTTGGCTGACATACTTTTAAAATACTACTTAACCGGTGATTCCAGCCTTCCACAGAAACACGGAGTTTTCCAACCACTGGTTGACGAAATAATCATAAAATTCTACCAATTTACAATTGGTTGGCGTCCCCTCTTGAATTAGCAGCCATCCGTCGTCAACGTCTTCTACAGGAATATGTGCCAATGCCGAGCACATTCTTAAATGTAATTTAATATCTTTATTTTCCCGGTACTCTTGAACCAGACCAACATTTTGTATCTTTTTCCAAAGACACTGATTCCAGTGGAAATTGCACCCCTGAATTGTACTATCTGGAAACGTTGATTTTAGTGCTACTATTGCCGCCTCCTCAAAATCCATTGTGATATTTGCAGGAACCCATTCAGAAACTACATCTTTTAAAGTTGCAATTATTTTTATATTATATATTATTATATTTTTATTATTATATTTTTACTGAAATCGTCCTGTTTTTCCCTGCTGACCGCAATTGGCACGGCCCTTCCAGGTAAATTTTTTGTTGACCGCATCTGAACCACTTCACTCATCCGACCGCAAATGCACCGACCGCATCTGAACCCAATTCGTATTTAATGCAAGAATTTAGTGTGCATGCATTGTCTCCAGTTTCTTTTCAAAGTTCGAAACTATAAGTACTCACAAGAGGACGTAAGTAATGAATTTTCCAAAATGTCTTTAGATGGTGTGATGACAATAATATCTCATCACTAAAGCTGGGATAGATCTTCTGCCTTTTTGCAAACATTTTCGTCGTTTTTCGCCTTAAAATGCTCTTCTATTCCTTTTTCATCAGTGGAAGGGACACATGTATTTCCCCAAACAAAGAATACCACAGCCATGTATAGTTTAAGTGTTAAATTACAAACTGTCAGTGGATGTATTCAAAATTGAAAAAAGTTCCTGGTCTATTAAGAAAAGATGTGTAGGTAAGTTTCAGTCCATTATTGCCAAAATTTCTGGTTTTCAAACCATTTACGAAGTAGTAAAAGGGCAATTAGCAAAAAGTAAATAGCAAATGCCAAAAGCAATTACATTATTCTTCCCAACGGGACTGATACTCCAATTAGGCAAAATTTGTTCTTTGCCCATACGTAATCTAACGGTATGAACTCGCAATTTTTGAAACTTATGGAACGTAGCAATAAGTACCATTACTGCGTTTTGTCCGCAATGTTTATGGTATCACAATGTGCAAAACTATAAGTCATCACAAGAGGACATGTTGAAGTTTCCAAAATGTTTTTAGATGGTGTGATGATAATAATACCTTATCACTTAAGCTGGGATAGATTGTCTGCCTTTTTGCAAACATTTTGGTCGTTTTTCGCCTTAAAATGCTCTACGAGTCCTTTTTTATCAGTTGAAGTCACATCAATTCAAGGGACACATGTATTCTCCCAGACAAAGAATACCACAGGCATGTATAGTTTAAGTCTTACATCACAAACGGTCAATGGATGTTTTCAAAATTGGATAAAGTTCCTGGTCTATTAAGAAAAGATGTATAGGCAAGCTATAGCCCATTATTGCCAAAAATTCTGGTTTTCGAACCATTTACGGAGTAGCAAAAGGGCATTTAGCAAAAAGCAAAAAGCAATTATATTGTTCTTCCCAACGGGACTGATACTCCAAATAGGTAAAATTTGTTCTTTGGCCATATGTAATCTAACGGTATGAACTATCAATTTTTGAAACTTATGGACGGTAGCAATAAGTACCATTAGTGCGTTTTGCGTTTTGTCCACAATGTTTATGGTATCACAATGTGCAAAACTATAAGTCATCACAAGAGGACATGTTGAAGTTTCCAAAATGTTTTTAGATGGTGTGATGACAATAATACCTTATCACTTAAGCTGGGATAGATTGTCTGCCTTTTTGCAAACATTTTGGTCGTTTTTCGCCTTAAAATGCTCTACGAGTCCTTTTTTATCAGTTGAAGTCACATCAATTCAAGGGACACATGTATTCTCCCAGACAAAGAATACCACAGGCATGTATAGTTTAAGTCTTACATCACAAACGGTCAATGGATGTTTTCAAAATTGGATAAAGTTCCTGGTCTATTAAGAAAAGATGTATAGGCAAGCTATAGCCCATTATTGCCAAAAATTCTGGTTTTCGAACCATTTACGGAGTAGTAAAAGGGCATTTAGCAAAAAGCAAAAAGCAATTATATTGTTCTTCCCAACGGGACTGATACTCTAAATAGGTAAAATTTGTTTTTTGGCCATATGTAATCTAACGGTATGAACTATCAATTTTTGAAACTTATGGAAGGTAGCAATAAGTACCATTACTGCGTTTTGTCCGCAATGTTTATGGTAATCACAATGTGCAAAACCATAAGTCATCACAAGAGGACATGTTGAATTTTCCAAAATGTCTTTAGATGGTGTGATGACAATAATACCTAATCACTAAAGCTGGGATAGATCTTCCGCCTTTTTGCAAACATTTTCGTCGTTTTTCGCCTTAAAATGCTCTTCGATTCCTTTTTTATCAGTTGAAGTCACATCAGTTGAAGGGACACTTGTATTGCCCCAAACACAGAATACCACAGCCATGTATAGTTTAAGTGTTAAATCACAAACGGTCAATGGATGTTTTCAAAATTGAAAAAGGTCCTGGTCTATTAAAAAAAGATGTATAGGCAAGCTATAGTCCATTATTGCCAAAAATTCTGTTCTTCGAACCATTTACGGAGTAGTAAAAGGGCAAAAAAAAGGGCGTTTTACTTTTTGCTAAAAGTAAAACGCAAATCCAAAAGCAATTAAATCATTCTTCCCAATGGGACTGATACTCCAAATAGGTAAAATTTGTTCTTTGGCCATATATGTAATCTAACGGTATGAACTATCAATTTTTGAAACTTATGGAATCTTCACATCTTCATCATTTTTTATGCATAATATAGACGTATCTATTGGTATTTGGTTTTGATACGTAATTTTGAAATACCTTTTTGAAAGGCTTTTGTCCTTATTTTTTTGACAATATCGTCTGAATGATACGTGGTGTTAAAAATAGATCTCAAATAATTTAAGGGAGTAGGAAGGGGGGGGGGGGGTTGGTGGCTAGTATGGTCTTATTCTACGAGCAACAATTTGCTGAGAACAGTTGATACTAATCAAATTATTGTTCCCAGCGAGACTGATACTTCAAATAGGCAAAAGTTGCTAGTAAGCAACTAGCAATATTTGATACTTATGGAACGTAGCAATAAGTACCATTACTGCGTTTTGTCCACAATGTTTATGGTATCACAATTTAAATGGTTTGTGATGAAGTAGCTTTACATTGCGATAAAACCATAGTCGAATTCTGAAAATGTGGCACAATTTGCAACTGAAAACCATATTACAAAACTCTACTTGCTTTGATTGCTGAAGTTAGATAATTTCGGTTCATTGTTACTTGCAAGTTTGTCAAAAAATGCCTATGGGTTTAATGAGGGCAAGATGCTAATTTTTCAATGAATTGATGGGTTTAAGGAATAAAATCAATTTTGTTTTCAGAGCAGAAAACTACTTATGCATCAGTCTTGAAATTATTTTTCTGAATATAGCTGCATTCATTTTCTGTCAGTTATTTTTTTAAGTCGTTAATGGCAGTTAAACTATTTTTAATTTACATTTAATGTTACACGGTCAATGTGCGAATGCGAAGAGCCGAAAGGTTACCCGAATGATACTCGAACTAAACAAAAACCATATATCTTCATCATCCCGCTCACTAACAACGAACATTATGCAAATATCGCGTCCACATTTTGTTTCGCCGATAAATCAGCAGTTACATTAGCGAAAAATTGTTTGTGCGCCATAAATCCCAACAAATGCGTCCATAAAAAGCCTTTAATTACAAAAAAGGAACTTCTTCCTCTAAGCAAACTCCAATCCGGAGCTCTAAATCAAAGTGTTTTGCCTTTATCTGTCGCCTGTCCGTGCATCCATCACCCCCTTGGCTCCTCCTTTCCATCCTGGATGAAGAACATCGAAAGAGATAGTCCCTGTTAGTACAGGAGTTGTTTCCGAAGCATTAGCGAATGGCCCCGGCTTCAATCTACCGGGCGATTTATAGCTATCACTATTTAAATAATAGTGGATTATTCGATTCCAATTAAATTCAATCACTTTTATAGCCTAGGAGAGGTCGTAAGGGTCTTTTTCGCGTTTATCTCCCCACCCAGGAGGATACTTGAGGAATTTCACCCATGATTTTATATATGTGTAATTACTTATAATGTCTCTATACTTTCTATAATTTATTTTCAAATTTTCCATCGCACCTACCATTTTATTCGAACATACAATTTCACTCGTTCTAAAAACATCATCACTTGCTTGATGCATGTCAATGACACAGGTGTATCAAAGGGATGGATGTATCAAAAACAGTCCCTTTCAACAGTTTAGTGAACGTTCACTTTATTTAAATCGGGGAGAGCTTTGATTTTGATTCTATTTGTTGTACCTACCCTTCTCTTTTGATACGTCAATGTGGGGATGGTAATGGAGTAATTTGTACATACCGTTTCCCCTATTGATTAAAACGAGTTTTTCGCTTCAGCTTTTGTTTACAAAATTATACGTTCCTTGAACGACTGGAACAGTACTTTATCGAGATGGAAGTTTATTTATTTCCTCAACGAATTTTGGCATAGGCCAAATTGTAAGTAGCTTTTGGTACCGTCTTCTTTTGATTCTAGGCTTCCTTAAATAAGTGATAATTTCTTTTT
Organism: Cryptocephalus moraei; assembly: GCA_946251905.1. Classification (NCBI taxonomy): domain Eukaryota; kingdom Metazoa; phylum Arthropoda; class Insecta; order Coleoptera; family Chrysomelidae; genus Cryptocephalus; species Cryptocephalus moraei. The sequence continues at coordinate 41,645,949 of OX276452.1, forward strand.
GAGTAAACTTTAAGATCGGGGATTTGCAATTTTCTTTAATATAGTTGTATGCCTTTTTATCGTTCTTGAGTCCTCGTCGCTTTTCCACCAGTTGAAGCATCATGTGAGTCATCCAACCTTGTTTTTAGGATCGGATTTTCTTTGCCAGAATTGTTGTGGGTCGTGGGTTGAGGAATCGAGGGTGGGTAGTCGACCCTTAATTCCGTCATACGTGAATCAGCATCCCTCGTCCTGATAGTGGGTGGTTTACTCGACACGTCGTCGATTCTCTCGGAACTCTCTCGGAATTAGCAGGAGCCACACCGACTGGCGGGGAGTTGCACCGGGCCCCATTATTCCTTCGCCGTTTTCGGATCCCCGTACGACATGCACGAGTCATTTTCATAATTCGTCCATCTGTATTCCGGCCGTTGGTCCACCGTCGAACTGTGTCACACCGAGCCATCAAACAAACGGAATTGCAGCAATGGATCTCTTAATGTTTATACCGATGCGATGCGATGCGATGCCTTCGGGCTTTTCCTTATTTACGGCGATGCGAATCGACAAATTGTGACTTAATTCGGGAGACGATCCGATGCATCGATCGATCCGGGACGACGGGTAACGTCGTTCGGAGATGGAAATGCTCTGCGTCCGAATATCGCTTTAGAGATTTTTGTTAGGCGTGGACTTGAACGTCTGGGGATAATATTTCGACAATGAAATCTAGTGTTTCCGAAAGTACTCTGAAGCAATCATTGTTTTTTGACATGGTATAACTCGGTTAACATGTTAATTAACCGAGATATACCGTATCTCGAATACGTTCATTTTTCAATACGTTTCAAATGAAGCCACTCCCGCTCGAATATGTTACAATATTTTCTAATGTAGTTATTTACTTCAATGTATACCTTTGTTAATAGAGGTATTAATCACGAGTTATTTTTTTAGTATACTCTAACCAGTAGCAATTGGAACACTCAATAAAATCTGAATTTACCGAGGACATTCGAAAAGAGCCCGTTGTCTCTATACAAAACCATGGGACTTATCTTTTTGCTTATTCAGAAATGCCCTGGTATTTTTAAAATGCAGGTGTTCAGTTGCTCAAGTGAAATCATATATGTGAATATATGGATATGTACAGATAAAGAACTAGAGGGTCCATTGGACCGCAATTTTTTTTACGACAGCGGCACTTCGATTGTATCTTCTTCATTCTTCATCTTCTAAGGTGCAGGTGTACAGTCGATCAGTGAAATCGTGTACGAGGAAGTACGCGAGACTCTACGGATACTGGATGGTCCACTGGACCATAACACAGCGGCCACGTGTGCTTTCCTTGTGATGTCTTCTTCGGCACTTATACTCGAGAAAGCAGTGGTGTGTGTATATGTGTGCCATTTGTTTGTGCGATTTGGAAGTGAATTCATTGTTAGAGTTATTATGCGTTATGATACGCCCATGGGCGACCGGGCGGCATGGCTTTTTACCACTTAAAAACCCGTTAAGTGTTTTTTTTGCCGTTCCAACTCTGACTGGACAAAGTATACATAGTGTAACAGTTTGCTTTATCATTGTAATGGTCTTGTTTTTAACTTCTTTTTCTAACCATAACAATTTCTGCCCAAACAAAATTTTCCTCGTGTGTTGTACATACTTTATTCAGAACTGGCATCATTGTACGTCTTTCGGAAATGAATACTTCTAATAGTCCAGGACCCATCTGTTTTGATGGGGATGTAAGAGGTAACCATGAATACCTCGGGAATAATACCTAGAATAAGGAATGACTTATCCTCTAAAGCGCAGAGGTCGGGAACATTGTTTAAAATGCAACAATTAAAAAAATGGAAATTTCGCGTTTTTTCCGATTTGCTTTGCTTCTAACTTTTTAAGTATTGAATATAGAAGAATGTTGAAGAGAGAAAAAAGTGGCAGAATGGCTTTTTACATAATATGGCATAGGTCAGAAATTTAAAAAAAAATTTAGCGCTTTTGCAAAATAGTAATAAACAAAAAAAACTCCCCAAAAAAGTGGATTCTTTATTTATTATTTTAGGCACTTTAAAATAGAGTTAGGACTTTCATATCACAGGTAGAAAATTGTGAAGTTATAATAACAGAATCCTGTAAATTTCGTATCGATCGGTTTATTAGATTTTGCACAATAATTTTGCAATCCAGAAAAATAGAAAAATATTGAAAAATTTCAAAATTGTTTTGAAATTTTTTTCCACAATTCGATTTTAACAAAACTGGCTGAGCATATATAAGAGGAAAGAAGCTTTCATGTGCTTTTCTCAGAATTAAAAATTTTTTATTAGAATGGTGACATCATTGTTTAAGATTGGTGTCAAATTTATAAATTTGTCAAAATTCGAAGCGAGATTTTCTTTAATGTAAATTTCAATCTTGTTAAGGTAAAATTTCAACAAAAATATTATACTGGTTGCTGTGAGAATCAATTATTTTTTAAGATATTAGAAAAAGTAGTAATTTTATTAACCATAATTAACCATTTTATTAAACACTAATCAATTTTGAGGAGTTATATCTCAAAAACTAATAAACAAAATGCCAACTTATTGTACATAAAAAGAAGCGTCTATCAGAGTACTTTCCGGCTGTGTTTTCAGAATTTCATTTAACAAAAAATTCCCCGAGATATTCTATTTGTTTATATGCAAAAATAACGACACCAAATTTAAACAATGACTATGACCGTTCTTCCACCCGAAGATTCAGTTTACGTGTGAACTTCCTAAGAATAACAACTTACCTTTTTTAGACGTCTGCATCTCTTTCAACAACGGACGTTGTATCACTAATTGGTACAGGAAGACTACATCTTCCGGTAGATATATTAATTTCCTTTCCTTTTCTCCAACGTGATACAAGCGAGCCGCCATTTTTAATCTGGTTGACAGGGCGTTTTTACTGTCCCACGAATCTTTTAGAGCGGAAAACATTAAATTCATTATGGAAACTTTAGTTAAGAACATGTACCCCACTCACTTTATTTCACACCATATAAATAGAAGAATACATCAATTAACAAATAATCCTAACAGTATCAATAGCCTAATTACCCCACATAACGCAACCCACACATCACTGGATAAAATTTTCATAAGACTCCCCTATCACAGCAATATGGAAAATTCCACTCTAAAAATCCTAAATGCCTTAAACCTATATCCAGCTTGGTATTCTTTTACATCGTTTAACAATCTCATTTTCTCCAAAATTAAGGATCCAACCCCTAAGGAATACCAAAGCTGTGTAGTTTATCAAGTAACATGTGTCGATTGCAACCCCCCGAAAGTTTACATTGGAGAAACACAACAATACATAAAAAAGAGAATGCAACAACATTTATTAAACATCTCTAGTAATAATCCGACACATTCAGGTTTAGTGGAACATGCCTTAACTAACAATCACAATTTTGATTTTACAAATATTAAGATATTAGAGCAGGAATCAAGTTGGTTCGAAAGACTTTTCAAGGAGGCCGTCCACATCAAAACATCCAACAATAATGTAAACAGACAACAAGATTTTCAGAATTTTGCTCAGGCGTACTACCAATTATTTGATAACCTAACCACTTGATACATATGTTACCGTCTAAACTCTCTCTTTTCATCCCCAAATTTACAGTTTTCATTGTCTATCCTTTTTACAATAAATATGTCCACCATTAGATGTCACCTGAAACCGACATATGTAATTTTTAAAAACTCAAATATGTTAAAAAAAGCATATTCATAATAAAAAATGGTAACACTTAGTCTTACAACTTTCGGGTACCTCATCGACCTTAGTTGTATTTCACCACTGTTCCAACAAGCGGTCAAATTTGGGGGAGTTTCTATTTTTCAATAATGGCCCTCCAATACATCTCATATTGACGATATACAGTGGTCCTATCTATGTATTGCATACAACTTGTCTCCAACTACAATGTAAGTGTTAACATTGGTTATATCAGAGATACTTACCACTTTGCTTTGTAGAGCCATGATTATGTCCGCAACAGCGTGACGAAACGTCGGCAGTAAATATTTGGCAACGATTGTTGTTTCATTTTTTGGGGTTTTACCAAGAACGTTCCTTGTTGGTTTCCCACGTCTCCCCGAGAATATCAATCCACTATTGCGGTTATCTCTTACGTCCATCTAAAGCAAATTTCTGACAGATGGGTCTTGGACCATAATAATCAGTCGTAACTATTAGCCCTATGACACGAACTTACTCATTATTCTGAATAAATATGGTTTCCTGCATTCTGACCGATTTTCAGGGATATATATTTAACATGTTTATGAAAGGTTGAAACTACACGCACTTCAGTCACTTGTCAAATAAATTTAATAAACCTGCTTGAATTTGGTACCAACATAACCCAACGACTTTGCCGGAAGTAGTAGGTTCAAAAGCTGTAAAGCAGCACAAAAAAACCATCGTAAATAATTGTCCTTCTCACTCTGTTTCTTAAATTCGTAATTTACAAAACTGTTTGTTTGATTGAGTTCTAGCAACATAATCTGCTCAGCTGATGAATTAGGCTCGAAAGTCCCGCTCGGGAAGTTCACATCTTCATTTTAGAACGCTGTCCATAAACAAAAAACTTATCATCGACTTCACCGTGCTTAGAAACGTCAATACGACTCTCCTCGAAAAGAACCTAACGCGAAAGCATCCCCGCGCCATCGACACGAGTGCTTTTTACGATCCCCGTTGGCTTGACAAAGCGTTAGTAGACGACGTCCTCGTCTCTCCTTCAAAATAACCAAACAGTGAGCTTGATTGCGAGAGCCTGATTGTTCCAAATCAACGAAATAACTGCCACAACTGCAGCAAACTTTCGACGAAATATACGACATCCGCTGGAAGAATACGGCCCGAAGTGGAAGGGAAACTTTTTTAATGCTGACTGCGCCAAGTCAGACTGAAATATTAATCCTGGACGGTAATGACTGTGGGATAAATATTCCCCGACAAAAACGTCGCCTCGGAACGGAACCGTGTGTCTCTTTTATTATTGATTACGCTTTACGGTTTCCGATTTATGACGGAATAACGTACACAGAGTTAGGATTTCGTACGTTGCTTAAAAAACGTGTGAGTGTTGTAAATGTCACTTTAAACAACTCGCTCGTTGTAACCGCGACAGCCTTCATTTGCCAACCGTTTCCGCAAGGTGACGAAATATAAATGGATATTATTCATACTTGCAATTTTCCAGTGGAAATGACAAACTATTTATGCCTGTCATAAGTAAAGTGACACGGAAACGGAGTGCTTATATGAAGAGCGTACGTGCCTCCTAAGTTTGGACTTTAATAGAGCCGGACTTGGGTAATCATAAAACATACAATTTCGATGATAAATGGTAGGCAGTAGGTGAAAAGCGAGAAAAACCTTACCTATTAGGTTTACGAAAAAACGTCTTTTCCCTGAATTTTCTTGAATTCAAGGAAAATTATAATCTATGCCAAAGAACGCAAAGTCAGATACAAACTTACATTTCCCACCAGAAAACAAAACAACTTCAGTGTTTTCTCCAATCGAAGTTTCAGCGTACCCCAAACAGCGCAGCTTGTCTTAAACTGCACTAATCTGAGATTGGAAACAAATTTCAATGTTTGCCAATGTTCTCCAAAAAATTAGCCTAATTACAATATTTTGCAGAAGTTTTTGCTACAAAGCAACTGAATTCAAACTTCTCAGTTTTTCCGGAAAAGAAGGTAACATCAAACTTGTTAGAAACAAAGGAACAACTCACCCCAAAAACCACAGCCATATTCAGTCTGTTCAGATTTTCCGGAATTCTAAGCAAATTTCAGTCTATGCCAATGGTACTCAGAAAAGTAACCTGATTGAACTTGTTGCGGAAATACAGTTAGGTACATTCTCTTCCACAAAACAATGTCAGATTCAAAATTTTGATTTTCTCCAGTAAATTAACTTCTTTTCTTTCCCGAAACAAATTTTCAACCATCCCCCACCAAAAAGCACAGCTTCTTCCTTCAATCTGTTCCAAGATTTCTGGAGATCAAAACAAATTTCAATCTTTGCCACTGTCTTCAGAAAAATCTTTCATAGAAACTTCCTTTCTTTCCCAACTCTTTCGAAGATCCAAAATTCGGTATATTACTAGATTTGTTCCAGTGAAACCGTAATTCTAGTGAAATCACTTTTTAGATTTTATTGAGATTGAGTCTATAAGTCAGATGGATTAATAGTTTTACACTAAAATTAAACACCAGATTTCTTTCTTTTTTATGTTATGTTATTAATTTCCCAGTTTGTAATTCACCACATAATTTTTCTTCCTCTCGTCGTATTTCATCGTGTTCGGCTTTCGAATTAGGAGCTCAGAACGGAACGTACAAACGAAACAATTTTCATCGGTCGCGAGGTGGAGTACGGAGGGCCATCACCATTGGAAAAATATTTTCCCACTTTCCGAGCGAAAATCCACCAATCATGCGGCCTCAGAGCAGCGCCATCAGAAGAAGAAAAGACCTCCGCAGTGGCTGCCATTTTAGCGTTCGTTTTGAAGGGGTGTTTTCTGAATGTTTGTCGTTAATTCATCATAATGATTCATATGCGTTCGAGAGACTGGGACCCGTTTTTACACCCCGAATGTTAAGGGTGTAAATTATAAGTTTAAGACAGATAGTCAATAATATCTGCTCGGGCCGCACACATTTCATTCCTCGCCTCTCTCTCGCTCCCTCTCATTTTACTACAATACATTCCGGAGGGTATTTATTATTGCTCTTGGTCGTTAGATTCCCTTTTTTTTAGTCGATGGTGACGCTTTCGTACAAATGGGTTTTTTCGGGGGGGTATTTCGGATTTTTACTTTGCACCGGAGGTTTATGTAAACAACGTGATTTGTAAGATGGAAATGTCTCTAAGGACAAACCGAATCGCAACGTACCTAAACTGAGTACGAAGGAGGGACCAATAACATAGTTGAATCTCAGGGAGAATGATAGATACTTGACTTGTAGATCCTCTTTTAGGTGATAATTCAATCTTGTTACATTGTCGAAATGAATCGTCATTTTACAGTTCACTAATCTCACTGAAATTTTTGTCCTTTGTGAAGAAAGTAATGGAAAACACCCACAGCATATGGAAACATCGTAAAGACAAAGTCCATAAAGTATGGTACCTTTACGTAGCAGTACTACCCATAAAACAGGACAAGTTCAAGTAAGCGTATAGAAATTTCAAACACAGTTCAGACACCTACAAAACCCGTAAATAGCCACTTAAGCATGTCAAAGATGCCGCCTCTACACCTGCATTGTTTGCGCCTTTTTTTATTTAACGTCTCCAATAGTCAAGTAAGTTTAATAGTGCAATAGTAGTGCATGTGTTACAGTTATTGATTTTTGTTCATTCATAAATCTGCATGAAAAATAGGTTAGGTAGATCTCTTCTACCCATCCATATTGGATTCAGGTGATTGACTTCACCGCAATATTCTTCCAATGCTCTAAGTGAATGGGATGGAGTCTCGTCCTAGATATATAGCAGAAGTGGGATCAAACATTGGTCTTCAGCTGCCTCGGCAATAAGTTCAGAAGGACTGAATCTCCTTGAATCTCACATGAACAAATTTTCATGTAGTTTATATAATTCATGTATATGTAACTCCGCCTGGGGTAAGTGCTGGGTGAATTGAGTAGCCCAGTACATGCCACTGCCGGTCCCAAGCCCGGGAAAAGGAGGAGGGTTGTGGTGCACTGTTTGCAACGGGGCCCATGGAAAATAGATTGCAAAAATAGGATGAAACATTCAATTCCTAAAAGTTTAAGGTTGGGTTTGTCTCTTATGGGATTCTAGATTTTTCCGGAAAATATCTACAAGCTTGTCTTGAAATTCAGATTCGATGTCTCGACCTTTTGAGACAAGGTAAGATAAGACAATTTTGTATGTTCGTGTGCTACTATTAGATTTGCAGGTAGATTTATGGTTTCCATTTTTATTTGAATTGTCACATTGTATGTATAAGAAATCGACATTCCAAATTTCGCCAGACAAAATCTCATTTAATCTCGTCTTGTCTTGACATTTCAAAAATTAATTTTTCTCCAATTTCCAAACAAGATAAGGTCGTCATTTGTGGTCTGGTGTCCATATATTCAGGTACTACAAATTTCATCTTTATTTAGTCAGAATATTTGTCAAAGAATATTTCAAAGAGTCTACTTTTAATTAAGAGTGAAATTTTGACATTTTGATAAGACAAAGAGTTCTTCTTACCTCCAAACTTGAATAGTTCAGCTTGTCTTGAATTTAGAGACTAGACAAACCCAAGCACTTCATGACCTCGTGTCCATATTTAGGTAATCCGGATCGTAGCCCATTTGGGTTTGAATATTCGCAATTTTACGTTATTTCAAACAGTGTTCTGTTATATATTACGTTCAGATGTGATTAAAAAATCAACTGCGTAACAACAAGGAACATTTAAACAAAATTTGCGAATTGGTAGAAGATTTTTTTCAAAATTGAAGACTTGCCACTAAATATTGACGCTCGAGCCTATCCTGATATATAAAGTTAAAATGACAATCCAAAATTAACTGCAAAATCCGAAAGAAAATTCAAACAAAACTGGAAAATGACAGGAAAATGTAATTGAAAGTTTTTTCAAGCAGGAAAATCTTGATTGATTTTCAAATGTCGATGGTCAATCCCCATTGTGATTTAAAGAATTTAAAAGGGTAAGAATAAATCTCAAAAAAATAAAATGAGAATATAAAATAAAATAAAATAAAATGAGAAAATGTTTAAGTTTGAGTATGTTGTTGGACTGTTTTTTCATAAAAAATTGTGTTTGCAAGTACGATTATTTTATTGTAACATTTACCTAACTTTTACAACTTATTTTTGAAAATTTCGTAAAAATCAATTTAAAATTCAATCATTATTTTCGCCAAATTCCAAATTAATTTTTAGCGATGTTATTCCCTCATTTCCGGTATATTTATATCAAATTAGTTTCAATTCCTAAGAAGATTCGGTGATCTGACAGCATGTCCGTTATGTCGGTTGTTTACACACAACAATTTCTACGTTTGCGTAGCTGTCAGAGGGATTCCAACATGGTGGAAGTCGGAAAATGTATCGCTATTAAATCGTTTTTTCGGTTATTTTCTAATATTTTTAAAGTGAAATTTGATTGTTAGCGTGGAATTGGATGGTCAAAGTTCAATATTATCGCAAAATTTATTAGGTTGCCTTATTAAAACATTGAAGAAATGAACGTCAAAAGTGACCATCTTTTCCGAAATTCTCTTTTTTTGACGTGATATACGTCTTATAAATCGGTGTGCGGGCTACTTACACATCCCAGAAAACATTGTAACGTTACGCCAGATCCATGCGTGTGAGCGAGAGTGAGAGCGAGAATAATAGACAGATATAGACTTAGCGTTTGCCTAGCGACGCATCTATCTTTCTTCCACTACAGAGCCTGAGTGAAAGAGAGACCGGCACCACACAACCAATGTGAGCCATGCGTGAGATGACGCATCTATCTCCCTTCCACTCCGTCGGCGGCGACGGCGACAGCACACAGCTGGACGTTAGCGGTATTGCCGACTATTATTTATAAAGTTATCTGAATATTTACTGTGCATGCCATTGCTTATTACTATTACTCTTAATGTTACTGTATATTACTGTATTAATGTTCAACTTCACACATGTCATAATAATGTGTCTAAATTGACCAGTTGGACCGGCCAACCGCAGTGCGAACAAACCTTCTAATGATAATTTAGTGATAATAATTCTATTTAATTCGTAAATGTATGCCATTTTTCATCAATGTTTTCTTATGACGTTATCACGTAATATTATCGTCCGTAAACCGACTTTACAGACAACCTTTTTTTTTGCAAAAACTACAAACTTTTCCTATCTTAATTTCCCAATATATAGTGATAGTGTCCTCTTCCACTTAAAAAAAATTCATCAAAATTTGGTGTGTCCGGTAAGACGAACCTTCACCCATTTTTTATTTAGCCAATAACAGATCGTTATTATTAGTAAACCCATCCATCCATAATTCTCCTTTGGGGCGTAAACAATAACGCGTGTACCGAAATGATTTAACAAACAACTCGGCAAACGTAAAAAATGGCGGGTGCGGGAAGTGTATAATGCGTCGCGACGCCGTCACTACGCATCAAGCCGAGCATGAATCTAAGTAGACGCTTTCGATTGTGTTTATCATATTAATTGTTGACACTGTGTTTACCTACGAGGAACAAGAAGGGGGATCCGCTGGTGACGAGGCGATTATCTCGACTGCGGAGTCTGGAATATAAGCGACAAACAGAGGAGAATAAGATTTCGATGGTTTCATCGAGAGATGATCACATTAATTTAAATTTTCCAGACTAGTTTGAATCTGTTGAATACGGACAACTCAATCTGAGTAAGAGCATCGTATCTTTTCGAAAAGGCACACACACACGAAATGTCTCCTCACCCGAGGTGATCACAAATCGTCGTCCTGCTCGCTCGGTACAGTAGCCACAGATCTCCGGGACATCACGCGGCGCATTATCATAAACATCAAATAAATTAGTCCACATAAATTAGTCGTCCAGCACACCTTACGACACAAGATTTACAGTGCCCCGACTCACACATGTCCGAATGACGTGCGGTTAAATATGACGCCGGTATTGTGATGTAAAGATGGCACCTCCATCTTCCGACCGCCATGGGATGTCCCATTCATATAAAACGTCTCGAGGTGTCAGAGGAAGTCGTTTGATCGCGTCGGTCGTGTCTATGGGAGGAGATTTCGTTAATAATTCCTTAAAAAAAAAGAAAGGATTGCTTCGGGGATGCTTGATCCTGATAGCTGATGAAAAATAGACCAGTCGTATCAATAAGATGGGAGGAGGCGTCACATGAAACCAGTTTAGGAAGTACCACGAAGAGGGAATAACTTATATGACTTGACTTACGTGTATATGTTGGTAGGTAACTATAGTAAATCCAATGAGAAGAAAACACCCACGAAACGAGAAAAGGTAGTAAAGTTAGACAACACTTAATACACGTCGTTTGCTATTGGTGGAAAAGTCATAAAACTTTTGGCGGGAATTGTTGATGTACAGAGTCGGTTCAGTAAAATAAAAAAGTTTAGTTGTCTGATCTATGGTTGTCTGTTTACAAGCGTTCAGGTAGGTTGTTCACGGTAATAGTGGACTTTTAGTTGATGGTTTATTTTAACGTATCGCGATTGTTATTCAGGTTTTTAATATAAATTTGTATAAACATATTTCTGTGATCTATTGCAATTATGGAAAGACACCTTCCACAGACACAGTCTTTCCACAAGACAATTCTACTTCATCCCAACTGACAAATAGAAAATTATATTATATTGTATAAAACTCTCATAGCTCTACAACTTTTTTTACAACAATTTGCACTTTTGGTTGTAGCGCTGCATGGATGAGAGAAATTGTAAAGAATATAAGTTATATCAATTTTTGTATAAGCAATTTCCATCTATGATTGACTGTTTTCGCAGAAAATCAAATTCAAATACTTTTTGAGATTCCCAAAACTGGTATCAGAGGGTGTCAACTTTCTGGTTTTAAGCTCGTCATATGCTCCGCTATTGATTCATAATTAAAGAAGTTTGCTTAGTTTTTCCCCAAAAAAAGCATATTACCGTAGATTTGCATTACAATAAATCCAAAAAAATCACACAAGGTACAAAATTAAATTATAAAAATTGAATAAAAACAATTAAGTACTAATATTTTTAATACTACGTTCTGAACTATATTTTTATAGAAAATTTCCTTACTGTACTCATAGGAACGTCATTTTTCATTACCTAAATTTTCTGTCGTGTTTGTGATGAAAAAAACCTGTTGTTTTCTTTCGTCAAAAATCAAAATTTTCAGGATAAGAAAAAGTTTATTTTATGGGAATTTTCAGTAATATTCCAAGTTTCCTTCTGAATAAGTTTTCTGGAAAATTCCATTTAATTGTTCCTTTTAGAACGTCGTTTTCGTACTCCTGAAATTGGAATTTTCTGGATTGAAAAAGGTTCATTTTTGGGGATATATGTAATATATGCCAATATATAGGGGTAATATACCAAATTTCCCTTCTAATGACTTTTGAACCATCCCTTTTGCGGAAAATTCCATTTATCTGGTCTCTTTAGAACGTCGTTTTCTACCGTAAGAAATAACAATTGTTAGGATGGAACAGGGTTTAGTTTTATGGATATTTCAGTGACATACTAGGGCTTTCATTCTGAATAACATCTGAAGAAAAAGTTATATGGAGAATTCTATTTAACTGCTCTCTTCAGAAAGTCATTCTCTGTTACCTGAAATTTGAATTTTCAGGATCCGGAAAGGTGCTCTTTTTGACAAATATTTCAGTAGGTATATATGCCAAGTATAAATTGTCTTTTATTGACTTCTGAACTGTACATTTTGTGGAAAATTCTGCATAACATCTCTTCAAAACGTCCTTTTCCACAGACAGGAGTCGAAATTTTCAGTATAAGAATGGGTTTACTTCGTGGGGACATTTCAGGGATATGCCAGGTTTCGTTCTGGAAACCTTCTGAAGGAAAAGTTTTATAGAAAATTATATTTAAATGCTTTCTTTATAATGCCGTTCTTTATGGCCAGAAACTGGAATTTTCAGGATAGCAGAACTTTCATTTTTTGATGATATTTCAGGAATGTGCCAAGATTTCCGTTAATTCAGTTCTAAACTATAACTGTTACGGAAAATTCCATTTAACGGTATCGATTAGAATGTTGGTCTTCATAGTCAGAAATCAGGATTTTCAGATTTATCAGATAAGATGGTGATAATCAGAATAACGAGAATCGGAAATGTTAGCTTTCTGAAGATCTTTCTGTAATATGCCAGGATTTTCATTAAATAAGACAATTCAATTTAATGATACCTATCGAAATTTCGTTCTGTTTCGCCAGAAATTAGAATTTTAGGATCGAAAAAATCAATTTTGGGGATATATCAGTTGGTAATATTCCTGGTTTCCCTTTTAATAACACTTGAACTACACTTTTTGCGGTAATTCATTTTGACTGTTCTCTTCAAAACGTCGTTTTCCAAAGCCTGAAATCTAAATTTTCAGGGTCGAAAGAGATTCACTTTTTGGGGATATTTCAGTAATATGCCAGATAATGCCATTATTGAACTGGCACCTTTTACGAAATATTTCACTTAACTTTTCTGTCCACTTTTTAGGAATATTTCGTTTGACGTGTATCATTTAATGTTCAGGCTAATTTATGGCATGTGAATACGTGATGATCAAAATGATCATTTTTGCTTAAAATTGGCAAGATTTAACATTTCATATGTAATACATAAATGACTGTCTTTTCTTGAGACATGTGCAATAATGATATTTTATTGTTATATATGAACATACATCTTGATTGAGAATGAGAAAGATAATTGGGTATTTTCACATTTTTTGAAAATTGGCTAAACGAGAGGTTATATGCCTATAAATCTTAGGTTAATATTAAAAATAAATAAATCAAACACATTCAAGTAAAAAAGTCATTTAAAATTCAATCGCTAGGAATTGGCGCCAAAACTAGCTTTCTGAAGGTTATAGCCCTCTGACGTCACATGTCGTGTAAACGTATTAACCTATTTCAGTCCTATTGTAATTTCTTTAACCTGGGGTAATCTGTGCTTTTATTTACGTGGCTACAAACAAAAGCTTGCATAAAAGCAGTTTAGGACAGCCTTTTCAAATTTTTGAACGACTACAAGGTAAATAAATGGCTATGTACGGATCTCACAACAAGTGCTGTTTTGTACCCTGTTGTACAAGCACATCTGTAAGTACACCAAACAAAATATTTGTTCGTGTACCTCGAGATTATGGGCGTAAGAAACTGCGGTTTTCAGCAGGAAGACGTGATATGCCCAAATCCAAAAGTGAATTTTTCTGTTGTGAAGACCATTTTAAAGTAAGTTAAAAGTAAGGTTATGTTATGTTATCTTATACAAAAGTAATATTTTTTTTATTTAGTTGGAAGAAGACATGGAAAATTATATACGTTTTAAACTGATGGGTGGAAAAATAATAATGAAACGAGACGTAGTTCCACATATTTTTGAGTGCCAACGAGCATGGAAAAGAACTGGGACTAACGTTGTCCCACGTTCTTTGCCTATGAAGAGAGAACGAAAACATTTAGTAGCAGAAGCTACTATCAATAGCAGTGTTAATTTTTATTGTTAGCAACAATAATTATAATCTTAAACGCCAACCAGCATGATATAGATTTGGCTTTGTTCTGAAATGTTCTTATAATTTATTTATATCAATGGTCACATTGTCTTTTACTGAATGCATATTTTGCACATATATGCTTACATTGCTGCTTTAAAAGCCCGTTCACAACCACTTAACGTACGTAACGTAACGTAAAAAATTAAATTAACAGACCACAGAAATTAATAACTTGTTCACAACCACATAACGTATTACTAAAACTTAAACTATGATCATACGCGTTGGGTCAAACAGTAATCGGGAGAGCTTCACCTAACCTAACCTAACGCTATCAACGCAATAAAATGATATAAATACATGATAAAATGACGTTATGTTTGAGTAACGATGTTTCACGTTTCACTGAGTGACAGATTTATGTCAAGCTTCAAAAAAGTGAAAGACCTGATTGGTGGAATTAAGAATCCGTAGATTTAACGTGCTGTTAAGTTGAAGTTGAACGAACTTAGCGTAGTGGGACGTTACGTTTGTTAATTTACGGGCTATTGTGAACAGACACATTTGACATAATGCATTTCAACTTTGCGTTTTCATAATTTTTTACGTTACGTTACGTACGTTAAGTGGTTGTGAACGAGCTTTAACACCTCTGATTTCAGTTGAATTAAAACATTCCTCCTTTTTTATGTAATCCATTACCATAAACATATCCGCAGATGGTAAATTGTTCGTGGAAGCTTTGACAAATCCTACGGCGGCCATAACTAATATATAACTAATCAAAAACACTGTTTTACGACGCGAATAATAAGATTTGGTCGCAATTTAACTCCTACAGTCCAGCGGAAACAACAAGAAAGTCCAAAATACTCGAAAACACAGATTACCTAGGTTAGGTTTTGAAAAAATCTATTTGTGGACTGCAGAACGGACCCGTGTTTACACGTCAAGTGACGTCACGACCAATGAGCGGCCGTTTCGCTGGTCCTTTAATTTATCGCACATTTACTGCTTTTTATACCCTGAAATACTTGGTACTGGGTCTATTACACGATTTTTTAAGATTATGAAATTTGTCCGAGGGTTCGTCCCTATGAATTTAGATACATTTCGTTTAATTTAAAATATATGGCAAATACCCAATTGTAGTAATTAGTAATAAATCTCTATTTCGACTTCAAATCGGTAAAACGGTCTGTGTCCACTGACACACTTCGCCATTTAATAGAGTCGCCCTTTATAAGAAGGTCCAGTTGTAGGTCCCTTTTCCCTGAAACGATTATATAAGATGGAATAGGTTTTCCTTAATTTCGTCTAATCCCCGGTCGATCTGTTTTTCCTTCGGAATCGGAAAATATTCATGCCGGTGCTAATTTCGTGAACAATAGCGAAAAACAAAGCTAACGACCTTCAATAAAAAGAAAGCATCCATCCGAAAGGCGACAAATTGGGACATTAGATAAAATGAGGACATCAGGAGGGTTTAATAGGAAAGGGTCCGCAGAGAATGTGCCAAACTCTCGGTGCAGATGTGAGTTTTGATGTCTGTGTCACAGAAACTTCACGGCCTGAAGTGTGTCATATTGAAGTTTTGTTATTGCCACCGTTTAGTTATTTGTTATGGGAGCACTTTCCGGTAATTGATTTAGCTTTATATCTGTGCCAGAAATATATATCTTCGAACTTTCTGTGAAAATTATTGTTTGGGGACTCTGCTAATACTTCACACTGCGTCAACCATATTTCCCTCGTATGTAAGTGTACTTCTTTTAAAACTATAACTGAAAGCACCATTTTGACTTTAATTAAACAAAAATTGTTGTCGTGGTGTATGGAGTTTAGACAATTAAATAAGTTTTGTAAGTAAAAGGATACATAAAAGGGTAACAACCGCCTTATTATATTTGAAATAGGGAAGGACGCATACAAACAGTCCCCAGGTAATATTTTTTTATTATTACAAACAAGTGATTAAAATGTGAAGTGGAACGTCGTGTGACAACCTTCGTGAATCATTGCAGGTCATTTAGTAATTGCCTCATAGTCATTTATATTGATTTATATGTTTTCTTTTATTTAGAAGTTAACACAATAGTTTTTGCAGTTTGTTTGAAATTAAAGAATTAGATTTTTCTAAATTTTCTTTATTCTTAAATAATACTATTTAAAAAATGCATACATTAGACCAATTAAACCAATAATACCAATTAAAAAAAATGAAATCTCTAATATTAGAAGTCTTTTTATTCTGTGAGATTTCCTATGATTTGTCGATGACAGATAATTGGTTTACATTTACTAAAAATTAATCACTGACAACTAACCAGATTCATTTTTTCCTAAATTTTTGAACGACGACTTTAAGGAAGTTGAACTGAATTTAAAACTTTTTTGAAATGTCATATCAAACGTCGATCCACGAACATTCAAAATAATATATACGATAAATACGAAATGTATTTTACTCAGTATACATCCAATTCTCCTTTTTTAATAGGTGGTAGTTATGTAATTATGGGTGTTGTGTTGAAGTAAATAAATGGAATTTTACTTAAATAATTCAGGTAATTATGTTTTCTTAATATTTACCTTACTGTACAGTTCAATCCTGTACAGATCAATTTAAAGCAGTTATACAAAACGCTACAATTGTTAAGAGCTGGAAAATTGTTGAAATCAATTCAGAAAGTTGTGAAAATATACAAATAACACGTAATAAAAATCTTATGGATTGAATTTTGATAAAATTCCCTTAACAACTTTGATAAGTTCGTTTATTAACATATTATAGACAAATAGTAAGATTAAATCCTATTTTTGTTTCTGAACGGCCAAGCAGGGTAAACTAATTGTTACGTGAAATATGAATAATTGTTATTAATAACGATCGGATTTTAGGAATAATAAAATAGCTCAAAATTGTGATATAAGGAGGTAAATATGTAAAATAAATAATTGAAAAAGGTTGATAAAATGGCGAAATAAGTTATAGTTCTTGAACGATAATTTTCCATCATAAATAAAATGAACAATTATTTTATGACTTATTTATTTTCCAATCAGTAATTTTTCAATGTTTTTAGGCGTTAGATTTGTTCTTTTGCATGTAATATATTCTAAAATAGAAATTCACTACTGAACTTACGTCTACTGAACTTATATATTTGGACATTTTGGACTCAAAATATAATACAGAGATTGATTAAGTATATAAGGGTGAAAATGTAAGGGTTGTAAATTTTTTGGGGTAAAAGGTGCAATTTCACTAATAAAGAAATTTTGTAGTTAGTGTTAATGTAGTCTTGTCGCTTACGTGGTAGAATATACGATTTTTAGCATTCTGAAGTTTCCAAAACAGTTTTCAAAATTACGATCGGACCTCCGTACGAGCAAGAATGAGCAAGTGAAAAATCGGCCCAAAAAAATTAAACGGGAATATTTGCCAAATAATAGATCCGATAGGGTCCAGATTTTTACCTGTTTAATAAGCATATCAACGGCTACTATTTCCGAAACAGCGCGTGCTGTAGGTTCATATTTGTAGGAAATACAAATTTTCAAAAAACGTGGATTTTTTTAAGTTTTTTCGTTTTTGGTAGATGTATATATATTGGTATGTATATATATATATATATATATATATATATATATATATATATATATATATATATATCGGATATAACGAAATTTGTCGGCAGGCTACAGGTCGCATTTTTTAAACAATCACAACGAAATTTCGTACAAAAATCAGATGGCCGAAAATCTCGGTCGAGTTCGTTAATGGGCCAAATCGGTCCAGCGGTTTCAAAATGGCGGCTTGTTATTTTCAAAAAAAAATCAAAACACTTTTATTTCGCGTCTGAGAGAAAAATGTTACTTGGCTTTTTTGTTGCTCTTATAGAAGCGAACGACTTTTGTATAAAACATTTTTTCGAGAAATGTACAGGAAAAAAGTTATTTTGTTCAAAAAATAAATAACAAAAAAAAAATATTTCGCGTCTGAGAGAAAAATGTTACTAAGGTGTTTTGTGGCTCTTATAGAGGCGAACAACTTTTGTATAAAACAATCTGTCGCGAAACGTACAAAAATAAAGTTATTTTTGTCAAAAAATAAAAAATAAGAAAAACTTTTATTTCGCGTCTGAGAGAAAAATGTTACTTAGGTTTTTTGTTGCCCTTATAGAGACGAACAACTTTTATATGAAACATATCTTTGAGAAATGTACAGAGAAAAAGTTATTTGCAAATATTTTAAAATTTTGTCGTTTGTATTTTTTCACACCTCGTATGCATTTTTTTGACACATCGTGTGTTATATTACTATATATCCTACCCATAAATCTACCTTTCAGCCTGGCATGCCATGGGGTTTTTTTTCTGCGAAAAACGCACTTACAGGGTTGCGGTAGGACACATTTCAAAGGTTTTTAAATTCTCTACAACTTTTGCATTGTAGTCGAGACGATATCTCCTGTAGTTTCTGCTAGAAACAGAAAAAAACATATTTTCTTGCAATATTTTACGGTTTTTTGGCTGCCATTTTGTTATAAACAATAATTCGTAGTTATGATTTTATCCCTTTTCATCTACGAATCATACCTTAATACCCTGCATACATTTCAACCTATTTTTTTTTTTCAATGCAAAAGTGACCACTTTTAGAGCTCTTCTGGTTGGTCTGTAAAGCGTGGTTCCCAATTCTAATAGTAGGGTAATGTGTTAATAAAATGGGTGAAAAAATAGCCAGATGTGACATCTATAAGTCACTAACCTAAGAAACTTTATGATTATTTCGTATGATTCCTTCACTTGAAACGAGCAGATATACTGCATATTTCGTCTCTGAATCTCACACATTGTGAACTACTATTATCACCTGAATAGGGTGTTTGCGTCTACTCCTCTATTCCCAGACATCTCTTGACTAGGTGTGTGAAATTTAACTTTAACACACTTCCGTTTGTCAAATAACGATAACGGCGGACAAATTTATGACGCGGAGAAGAAAGAACCAACAGAAAAAAACGCGTCAGTTAAGCAACTGCCGAGAAAATACGATTCGACTATTTAGTCTCTCATACGTACTTTTATTGCTACATTCTTCTCTATGTTTAGAATGAAAAAAAGTATTCATCTCCAAAAGGTGGGAAATGTAAATATTCAGAGCGCGATATGCGAGATTTAGAGTAGTTCATAAAGATGGGAGATTCACTGGGTAAAATTTGTCTCGTGGTTGTAAGCGGTTGGTTGAATTGAAAGAGTGGAAAATCGGACATGCCGTCGAGTGGATCGGCTAATAAATCAAGCGAGCGCGAGGAGTTTTAAATTTTCGACAGTCCCCGGTGATTTGTAAACTTCCTTTGCCCCCATGTAATTAAGAGATTTATCAATTTCACCGCAGACTTATTATTAACAAGTCCACAATCAATAAATTCATCTGCAGAACAGCGGTCCGTACAATTGCGTGCCAAACTGCGTTCGATAAATCACTTATAGACCTTTCGCGGATATTTTGCGCCCAGGGATACCAACATTCTAGGACTAACATCCAGATATTGTAGATAATTACCTTTTATATAGTGGTATATTTCATCTGTTTCGACAGGGTTGTTAAACTCTTCGGCTCTGAAGCGTTCTCCCGCTCATCGCAACTCAATACGAATCGAGAGAAAACAATTTCTATCTTATTATACGGCTAGGAAACGACTTTATTGTTTTAATTATTACTCTAATATAACACGTGGTTGGGTACGACGTATAAATTAGCGATTTAATCATATACTTACCGTTTCATTACTCTTGTCAGATTGTAACGTGTTTTAACGAGTGTAATAAAATTTAGAGAAAACAGTCGTTACATGTGCAACGGTTTGGATACAAGTTACACAGTGAATAATACGTTTTATGACAATGGGAAAACGGATGACCCGAGCCAGAGTCAAACACAAAATTTTATGTTGAGGCAGAGCTAGTTGTATAATAGTAACCTCCCTAAAATTGACTAATGTGGATCTTTGGTTCACGTTAGGGGACAGGTGACTTGCAGGTTAATTTTCGTCAAGTGAATAAGGATTGTTGGTGTAAAACGTATTATAAAACACATGTTTGCAATTACATATTAAACGATCCTTCAAAAGGTTTATGTACCTAGTTCTTCATGTAATAACTAATAACAATTGATTTGTAACAAATATTTTTTTAAATGCAGATTGGTGTAGCTTTTTCAATTTATTTATACAGAGTACTTTGAATGGGTTATGAATTTCAATTTGAAATGTTACCCTTTTGAAGGGGTTAAGATTTAGATTAAGAAAAAAAATATAATTAAATAACCAACGTCAAACGCATTTTCTTAAAATCCACTTAAAAGTACGCTGTTTTGAAGAAAACTGTTAGGTCTGTAGTAATGTAATTGTACAAAATTCTTCTAAAAATGCATAAGGAAAAAAGTGGTTGCTTGCTATAGTTAGCTTTTTGAGAAAATTCATTTTAATAGAATTTGCAATTACTATATTAATTGTTTACTTTCTCCTATCTTCGGATTCATTCTCGTACTTCATATAATATATTCTGAGAAAAGAGGTATTTTGGTCGATTTTTCGAATTTTAGTTATGTATTAGTATTTCTAGACGTTTTTGAAAAACTCTCCGCTAGATTTTTCTCGAAAATAAAAGACACATAATTAAGACTTAGCGTTATATTTTCTACTATGTCAGGATCTTCCGATACCTAAGCTTGTTAATAGAATCTTCCGGGATAAAGAGGAAGTTTTGTTTTTGACATTTTTGAATTTTTTCACGAAATTTTCTAAAAATTGTTTTTAAATTTTGATTTTCTATTCTAATATCAAATATCTCTCCTGAAGGCCAATTTACACTATCATTTTCCGGTTTTTTCGAATTCCGGAAATCTGTTTTGAGATGTTTTCTAAATTTTGAAATTCTACTCTTAAATATGTGTAATAAAATTTTGTAACATTTTTGAATAAATTTTCACCATTTTATTTTTTACCACGATGTAGCAACGAGGGGAATTAAGAGTGTAATTCAATGTCCGTAAGCCTATTTAATTGCTCTTAAAGTCTCCCTTAACTCCCCACAAGTCATAAAAATTTAAAATCGCCTATTAAAATGACGTCAGAGGTTAGTAAATATGGCTAGGGAACCCGTAGCACGTATAGTTAATTTTTTTGGAAAGTTTAAAAAACTAATTTTGGGATGACCTCTATAGTTTGTCTCTGAAGAAACCTTGCAAGTGTTACTGACATTATTCCATGTTTCTTCAAATGTTCTTAAGTCATCAAAGTCTCCTCGGGTTTTATATTGACCTGACTTAAAGAAATAGCACTTCGCGTTATAGTATTCCTATTTGAATTTCAAGTATATTCACTCTTAAAACTTCTTGAAATCATGTAGTCTAGTCGCAGAAAATTTCGAAAATCAATTGAATCACTTAACGAATTTTCATAAGTGAAATTATTTTTGTTTTTTTTTGCATAATTTCTTCTTTGTGCTTAATTGTTTCCCATTTTATAAAGCTGTAGCTAATACAAATAACTTGATTAACTTGTATTAAATATTAACTCCAGAAGTATTTGCAGCTGTGAACTAACATATTGGGGCATAATATTGTCTCGTATTGGTTGAATCAGCAATATTGTTCTGATACTATTTGCCGTTTAGGGGCCAGTGTATAGGCACTTGTTCAAACGTTTAATCCATGTTTTCAGAGTAAAAAATTATTTTTTTTAAATTTTTCCATATTTTTAACTTTGTTATTTGAATTTATTTCATTGAAAAAAGTTTTTTTTGACTTCAAAAAATATCATTTTCATAGGAAATTCAATTCTCTACAAGAAATCTTACGACACATATCTTCGAAAAATCCATAGTTTTTGCGCTATAACTGAAAAATCGAAAAGTGGACGAACTCACCCCGTTCTCAAAAAACGCAGGGCTAAATTTAGTAGGTAGCACTTTTGGATTTTATTTCTTTAGAGGTCAATTGACCGTATGAAAAAATAAAATACCTTGCACGCGTTAGTTCCTTTTACCCCTGTTATTTTCGACATAGTCAATAGCCTATAAGCTTGTTAATAGAATCTTCCGGGATAAAGAGGAAGTTTCGTTTTTGACATTTTTTAATTTTTTTTACGAAATTTTATAAAAATTGTTTTTAAATTTAGATTTTTTTATTCTAATACCAAACATCTATGATAACTCTGAATAACAGATCTCACCTGAAGGTCAATTTACACTGTCATTTTCCGGTTTTTTCGAATTCCGGAAATCCGTTTTGAGATGTTTTCTAAATTTTGAAATTCTACTCTTAAATATGTGTAATAAAATTTTGTAACATTTTTGGATAAATTTTCACCATTTTATTTTTTACCACGATGTAGCAACGAGGGGAATTAAGGGTGTAATTCAATGTCCGTAAGCGTATTTACTCTGGAAGTGGTTGTCTCCCTTAACTCCACACAAGTCCTCATAACAGCTTAAATCGCCTATTGATATGACGTCAGAGGTTAGTAAATATTGCCAGGGAATTATCTGATTATTTACCACAGGGTTTTAGGGCCCATTCGTAGCACATATATTTTTTTGAATGTTTAGAAAACTAATTCTGGGATGCCCTCTACAGATTATGTCTGAAGAAGCCTTGGAAGGGTTACTGACTCTACAAGAAATCTTACGACACATATCTTCGAAAAATCCATAGTTTTTGCGCTATAACTGAAAAATCGAAAAGTGGACGAACTCACCCCGTTCTCAAAAAACGCAGGGCTAAATTTAGTAGGTAGCACTTTTGGATTTTATTTCTTTAGAGGTCAATTGACCGTATGAAAAAATAAAATACCTTGCACGCGTTAGTTCCTTTTACCCCTGTTATTTTCGACATAGTCAATAGCCTATAAGCTTGTTAATAGAATCTTCCGGGATAAAGAGGAAGTTTCGTTTTTGACATTTTTTAATTTTTTTTACGAAATTTTATAAAAATTGTTTTTAAATTTAGATTTTTTTATTCTAATACCAAACATCTATGATAACTCTGAATAACAGATCTCACCTGAAGGTCAATTTACACTGTCATTTTCCGGTTTTTTCGAATTCCGGAAATCCGTTTTGAGATGTTTTCTAAATTTTGAAATTCTACTCTTAAATATGTGTAATAAAATTTTGTAACATTTTTGGATAAATTTTCACCATTTTAATTTTTACCACGATGTAGCAACGAGGGGAATTAAGGGTGTAATTCAATGTCCGTAAGCGTATTTACTCTGGAAGTGGTTGTCTCCCTTAACTCCACACAAGTCCTCATAACAGCTTAAAATCGCCTATTGATATGACGTCAGAGGTTAGTAAATATTGCCAGGGAATTATCTGTTTATTTACCACAGGGTTTTAGGGCCCATTCGTAGCACATATAGTTTTTTTTAAAGTTTAAAAAACTAATTCTGGGATACCCTCTATAGATTATGTCTGAAGAAGCCTTGGAAGTATTATTGACATTATCCCATTTTTCCTGAAATGTTCTTAAGTCATCAAAGTTTCCTTAGGTTTAATATTGACCTGGCTTAAAGAAATAGCACCTCGCATTATAGTATCCATATTTGAATTTCAAGTATAATATATCAAAACTTCTTGAAATCATGTAGTCTAGCCGCAGAGAATTTCGAAAATCAATTGAACCACTTAACGAATTTTTATCAGTGAAATCATTTTTGTTGTTTTTTGCATCATTTCTTCTTTGTGCTTGTTTCCCATTTTATAAAGCTATAGCTAATACAAATAACTTGATTAATTTGTATTATATATATTGACTCCAGCTGTGAACTAACTTATTGGGGCATAATATTGCCTCGAATTGGTTGAATCAGCAATATAATCCAGTCTACGTAGTCATTTTTTGACGTTTTACGACATTAATTCATAACCGGATGGGAGTGGTCAAATGTTGTAGGCTCTGATTAGTTGATCATGCCTATGGGGCATTCCACGCCATCTCAGCAGTCGATCCCACATCACCCTCTCGGATCGGGCTCAAAATTGGTACATCTATTAGTACTATCGAGAGAAGGATAGTCCCAAACTTTCAGCCCCAGGGACCGTTTCTTGTCCCCAGGGGCCCATATTGAAATTTCGGGCATAATCTCACCACCAGGTGTCCGCGCTTGGTTAATCGTGTACTGACGCGGCATTTTAGTCTAAAAAATGGTAAAAATCACACATCAGATGCCAAATTTCCTGGAGAATACGATAGCGGCATCCTTTTTCGATATCTTATGACCGGAGCTCAGAAATCGCAAAAAACCCGCTTTTTATTCAAAGTCTGATATCTCATGTGGGGCCACTTCAAATTGGCTAAAAATTTACCAGAAGGTTCTTTGATTATTGCTCTTTCGAATGTTCATATGCGTGCTGTGATCATTTTATGTAAGAAAAAAGTTACATGCATTTTACCGATTTTTCAGAGAAATTTTCATAATTTTGTGACTTAAACTCTTCTGTAGGTCGTCCTAGTTAGATGCGAGTTTCAATTTTGTGTCTCGGAAAGCGCCCTCTTTGTTTGTCGACCCTCAAAAACACAAACATTTTCATTTCTGGTAGGTATTAGGGGGAAAATAATCAGATTGATTCAATTTTTTCGTGAATTTTTCGATGTTTAAAAAATTTATATTTATTGCAGACTAATCCACCCATCATGAAAGAAGAAACAAAATTACATTGAAACGCGATCATAATCATATTAAATTTAACATTAATACTTCCCAACTCTATAATATTATCGATAATTTACATATAATTTTCTTACACATAGAACAGCGTCCCTTATTCACTGATATATTGTGACAGATAATAGCTACCGAGAAAATAAGTGAATTCAACATAAAACTGGACCAACAGGCAGCAAATTCAAGAAATATAATAATCAAAATGCTTCCATAAATTAGACAAAACTCTGTTCCAAAACTCGCTAGAGTGCGGGTGGTGGGGATGGCAGTTCGCAACCGCTCGCGCTGAGACGACCGAATTTAAGCGTTTAAATTGGCAGAGCGCGGACAAAATATCCGTCTCTCTGTCTCAAAAAAAAATTCCTATCTCGCCTTCTAATCGCCGAAAAAATTATTGTTTTTTTTCAAATCTCCGTTTTGAATCCAGCTATCCGAATTTGTAAGTCAGAAATTTGTACAAGTTATGAAAATGGCTCCAGGTCTATTAATTTATAAAAAAAATCAACCCCTTTTTTAAAGTGATAAATAAGGGGTTGACAATTGTTTTTATGATATTTTCTTAAGGAGATATGAAAATTTGGTTATTTGTGAAGAGAATAAGCCTTTGTGCACCTCGAAATGTTTATCCAAAAAGACGTAACAGCAATGAACGTTATGCGTCTTGGGATAAACAAATAGCAATATCTTAGCAACAAATTAACCAATTGACTTTTATAAAAGCTGTTTAGGTTTGTAATTTTAAATGCTAGCTTTTAAAGTAGTAAAAACCTAAATCATATTATTTTTACAATAAATAAAAACAATTGTTTTTTGCCATTTTTGCAATAAATGTTTAACAAAATTAATCGTACTGTAGCTCAAATTGTAGGTTTTTAATTTCTCTACAACTTAAGTTTGAAACTTTTCTCGACAAAATGCATACTTTGGCTTGTAGAATCAAAAAACTTGTTTTTGCTAACTTTGGACCCCTCCCTTTTGTTAATGCATACTTTTTGAATGTTTAAAACTATATAGGCATGATCAACTGATCAGAGCCTACAACATTTCAACCACTCCCATCCGGTTATGAATTAATGTCGTGGAAAATCTACACAGACTGTGCTAGTATTGTTGTGATACTATTTACCGTTTAGGGGGCAGTGTATAGGCACTTGTTTAAACGTTGAATTCACGTTTCCACGTAATCCGTAAGATATAAAAGAATATTATAACATACGGTCATAAAGACAGGAGGTTTAATCCACGTAACTGAATGATTCGAATTTATAAATTGCAAAATTAGTTAGTTACAAAGCATTTATTAGCTGCGGTGAATTTTTATGTGATGTATTTTTGATGTAAATAAGGAATAACATATTCTTTTAGGGGGATAATTGCACGCATATTTTGCGCCCTGTAATCCTAACCCTACCCATCGGCAGAATCCGTACCGGACTAAATCTCTTTAAAATTACACTTAGCATTCGGCCATTCGTTTTATCAAAGGGTGAAATCAAAGAGCTAAGGCAAACAAAAATCCGGCATCTGACCTCATGTGCGTTTTCTATGCATGATGGCGTCAAAAGAGCCCCGATATCAAAAAGTGCGAGTGTGTGTGTGTGTGTGTGTCTGTGAGACCATTACACCAGTTTGATTTACCAAACCATAAAATTGATTTATTGCCGCTAATGCATAGTGCGTTAGGTAAAACACAAAAGGATCCAGTGACATAAATCGTTCAGATCTGTCATAGTGTACGCTGACAAGGACCGAGGCCTGCCTTGATGCTACGTCATGCGGGTCATGAGAAAGCTAGATTAAGGGGGAGATGGGAGAAAGAGCGAACGAACAGAGGATCACACTGTGCGTTGTATGTGCCATAAATTTAGAACGAACGTAAATTATGTTTTTTAATAATAAGTTATATTCGGGGTTGCAGCGGAGAATTTTTAATTTATCGTCAACAGTGTTGATTAAATCGCCCCCGGATTGAGGAGAGACGCTCCGTCGAGGGGCTGCCGGGGGGAAAAGGATTCGTTAAGACGCTAACCGACGAGGGAATTTAACGAGGCCGTGGAATTCTCTTCACCGGTCCGATTATTTAAATAAATAAGATTTAACGTAAAGATGGGTCCCTCGTCAAGAGAACAGTGGCCATCATGGTCATTGGGGATGTTTAAAAGTGTCTTTGATTTATTCTTGCAATAATTCATTTTAGGACAGATAATTCCTAATCTCTTCCGAACTGTCCGTTAACCCATTACCCTTGAATCCTAAATATAATTCAAACTAAATAATAATTTCAACTTTGTCTGTTCTACACACTAATACACCTCACAGGTTTGTCAACAATTACTGGGAGATTCTAAGTAGTACTTATTGGGTCTACATTTCTAGATTAATACTGGATGTCTACCGAAAATGTTGAAACAAATTCCACGATTTTTCCATGATTTCCATGACACACCAAAAATTTTTTCCATATTTTTTTGAGGTGATAATTGCCTCTGGTGCACCTAACGAATTTTTAATCGAAATAACACACCTGTTTATTAAAACTTTATGTAGAATGTATAATAGTTATCTATGGTACTAGTGTGTTATATTGAAAATAAGTCACGCGTGATTTATACCACGAGGCCGTCAGGCCGAGTGGTATAACTTCTCAAGTGACTTAGGAAACATAACACGCGAGTGACATGCAATGTTTTATCCAACAAATGGAAGAAATCGTTTTTTTTTAATGAGATAATAATTAATAAGTTTTGTGATAAAATCAAAGCTACTTGCGTCTCAGTACCCTATAAATGTCAGATTGACTTGACAGTGACTTTTTTACATTTTGGTTAAAGTAGGTTGTTTCTTTGGTTGCCACGGGCAATAAATAAATAAATTAATAGAATACTGCTTTAAATATGAAAGTGAGTTATAATCCATAACTCAATAGTGAATTATGGATTATAACACACTAGTGTGTTATTTGATAGATTACTTGTCTAAAATGACATTAATAATCACAGTCATAACTGTCATGGGTTGGATAAAATGATTTTAAAACCTTCTTTGTTGCAATTCTTCCATTAAAACTCCTTTATTTAAAAACAACGAAACATAGCAAGAAGTGCGTCAGAATAGAGTAGTCTTTCCTGCCAATAATTCGGTTTGACAACAAATATTTATAAAAAATTATTTACAATTATTCTTACTTACAATTATTATTACCAAAATTATTAATACAAAGAAGTATTAAGAATATTGAATATTACTTGTATTGTATTAATATTTGTATTGATATAATAGTTATAAATTTTTTTTAGTATAATATTTAAATATACTATTTTTTTAAGCGCGAAAACACCAATGTATTTTATAAATACATATATATTAATTTTAAATAACGTAAACAGTATCAAAAAATTCATATCTGACATTTTAAAATCTTCTTTTTGCAAAAATACATATTCAATTTAACTTTGTTTAAAAAAATTAATTTCTTCCTCGATTTTAGCAGCCTAAGTTAGTGATTTAACGTTTTGGGAGACACCGAAACACCTACAGTTAACTTTTATTAAATGAACCACATTTAATGTTGGATGGAAGACGTGGTCCATAGTCACTCTCTTTAAAAATTACCTAACTATAATCAATAACAGTTAGTAAATTTCCCTACTTAACAAAATATTTATTAACACACCTTAATATCAATTATTATCAATGTTTGCCCGCATCTCCGGAACGGCCATCGATTCGCTAATATTTGGGTACATTTTATAACACAAACAGCGGTAAAATAAAACAAAAAAACTGTTTATCCGTATAACAACGTGGCGAATAAAGTTATGATTACTTAAAACAACTGTTGACACGAGTCGGCACGTTTAATAAATTCTCAAAGTTTACCGCAATACAAATTTCTCAATTTTATTCTCAATACGAGCGTAAAATCTACGGAGTTATGTTGTTCCGCGTTTAATACATATTTACACGAATTATCTATAAATAACAGTTGTTAATGCAAGATTTATCGATATGCGATTGTTTGTATCAGGGAATTAAGCGAAAAATAAACAATCGGGGCGGTTTTAATAATATGTAATAAAATTTATAAACGAGTAAATAATTTTGTAAAATATGGTTTCTCGGGACATGTCGAAATTCTAATTTAATACCTAACGATTTTAATGTGAAAAATACAATATTCAAAATATGGATTTGTTGTGTTAAGAAAATTTACGTAGGTAGTTCGGAAATCTAACTGTATTGTTGTAAAGTTAACTGAACAATTAAAATTATCAATCGCGACAAATGTAGTGAGTAATATGTTTATCCAATATGGAGAGTTATACAGGGATTCTCTTTGTATCGCAGTTAGGTAATTTTTACAACTAACGACTCTTAGGGCATTTACCCATACAAAACGAACTAAATTATAATCTCATGAATTTTACGATTCCCAGTTACGAGACAGCCTATATTCGATATCAATCTATACCCGAGTGTCGATTCATTCCGCAGTAAATTCCTAGAATCCCATAGACCTCCGCGGGATGAAGAAGTGAGGGGAAAGTTGAAACAGGGGCGTGTATGTTTCATTTTGTCTTGGAAATATAAATAATCGGAGTTATATCATTGAATGGAATGAAACAATGTTATCTAGATTTCTATTTTTGCAACTATAATATTGAAATAATTATAGCGCTATTACAGAAATCAGATAACTGGAAGAAATATTGCCTAATGAAAAATAAAACCGAAAAGGGTTCTCGTCTAGCCTACAAGACGAATACCCACAATTTCAATCCCGAATATTTATAAAATGTACCTAAGTCCTTTTGTTATTTACGCTTCAAAATGGATTGTTAATGAGCCTCAAGACGAATGTGTTATATTTGTAAACAACTTTCTCCATATTGCCATTCTACGGGTTTTGACCAATTTTTTCAACCAACTTACCCTTTTTTGTTTTTGCGATACAAGTTATTTATGCTTGAAGCACTAATTTTGTACTTATTCTCAATCTGCAAAACAAGGAAAACAGAATTAATTTTTCAAAATCTGTTACTAACAAAAAAATTTCTGTCTTTCTTCATTTTAGCATAGATTTAGAAGAAGTACTGAGCTTTTGTTAAAAATTAGATAGGTAGTGGATTCGTGGAGCTGCAAAAGTGAACTGATCCCACGTTGGTGCGAATCATGATGTTAATCCAACATGTCGGTTTAGTTTATGTTACGTAGTTGAATGGAATGTGTATAAAAGCCCAGTACGTCCAAGTCCATGCATAGCACAGGGCTTCCAGCAAAAAAAAACCTAAGTAAAATTCAGTTCCCCGAACAAAGAATACACATCTTTGGATTATATCGGTCGAATTTCTTAGCACTAAGTGTAAGATCAAAATTCATCTCGTTCATCTCTGCATAAACTATTAGTAAGGATTCCAATTTTAACTGGAAACCCTTTAAGCGAAATACTGAAGCTATTGAAGCGTTACTCTTTTTATCACTTACTGCATTTAAAAGTCCTGTAGATGTTGGAGGCACAACATGCAAGGGAGTGTAATCATCTTCATTTTCTTGGCGAACGTATAACATAACTCTCTCGTTAAGGGGAGGAGGTCCAGCACTTCCTGGTCCTCCGCTTATCAGTACTCCCGTCTTGTAAACTGCCGTCTTTTTTATCGGTATCTGGCGGAAAGTGATTGTGGAATTTTAAGGTGGGAGTGGTAGGAGTTTTAGCTGCTGCATGAAGTAGAAAAGGTGATCCGGTTTTTACATGATCTACGGGCCCGCTAAGGGATCCGTCTTCATGCGAGTAAAAGCCTTGCAGCTCCATTGAAGTCAGCTAAAAAACCACACTTCTCTCTGTCTTTCTCTTTACGTAATTTCCTTATCTAGAATTTTAAACTTAATGAAATTTCTTTTTCTACCTCATTTTTAAAATAACAAGTTTTGTTTCAAGAGCCAATACTAAATCAAGATTTTGCATCCAGTACGAAATTTGTGCCTAATCAATTTTCAAGCTAACAATCTTTCTTTAATTATGACACCTTTTCGGCACAAACTTTCCAAAAATATACAAGATTAATACAGATTTTGTAAGGAAATGTCATGAAATTAAATCACAAATATTAATTCAAGTAATTCTAATTTTAAGTTAGGGTCACCTCCAACTGAAACATTTCCTTAAAACAGTGGAGCAAATTTAGATAGTGTTTGTTACGAATTTTTTGAAATACCTATAAGGAGCTGATTATGAAGACCATGCAGGTCTTCAGATTCCATAAATTGGTTCCATTATCATGACGTAGGTGACTCCCCTGTTATATCCAGTTTTTAACTGTATTAAACCTTCGTTTACTTAAATGCATTTATTCATTACAACTGCGTCATTTTAACCAGTCTTGTGAATCAGCATTCTGTCGCTTTAATTTTAACCACAATGAATTAACTTCTTGTATTGGGTGAGTTAAATGGAGTGTTCTGATCCATAAGTGTTATATACGATAGTGAGTACTTGTTTACTTGCATAGTTGCAGAGTTTGTTAACCGCCCATTTATGTTTCCTTTATGGTCCTTTTAATAAAACAATTCCGTTTTACGATTATTATAAAGGGAAAGGGGTCCTCGGCCCCTCTCCACTTTTCCTTTACTATCGATATGTGTAACCGCCGGAGTAAAGTAAAAAGGTCATTGTTAGACGGGTCGGAGTGACATAAAGGGAAGGCGTCGTGCCGTATCCATAAATTAGCGGCAATGGGCCTGTGCCGCGTGTGATGTAAGCCGAAAACGCTCTAAATCTACTCTTATTATCTAAATGGGCGTCGGAGTATTTGCAGACGCTGCTTCTAAACGGCCGCTACCCAAACAATACGCGATACAAGTCCGAATAGGCGTCGCCGCCGCCGCCGAGAATGTTATCGTTAATTTTTGGTGTTTACGGAAAGTTTAAAGGAGGTAATCACCGGGTTTTCGGTGACTTTTACCAAAATACAAACACGGCATGCTGTCTATTAGTTCCCCTCCTCAAAAGTCGCGCTCGAAACTTAAGCCGCTGGAGTAGATAAAGCGATCAGACAAGCCTGTGTAATGCTTGAGCG
Source organism: Cryptocephalus moraei (assembly GCA_946251905.1). Lineage (NCBI taxonomy): Eukaryota > Metazoa > Arthropoda > Insecta > Coleoptera > Chrysomelidae > Cryptocephalus > Cryptocephalus moraei. The sequence continues at coordinate 41,678,057 of OX276452.1, forward strand.
TTGTAATGTGACCTGTAGCGGTATTAGCATGGTAAATTATTGGAAAATCAGCCCAAAATCCATCTAGAAAAAACGCAAGAAATAGTGTAACAGTATTTTGGTAGGTACTCATGTATGATAACTACATCAAAAAATGCAACTACTCTTGCGAAACAATATTTCTATGTGGAAAATTCAGTTTTTGGGTCGAGACATTTTTCCTTTTTATCCTAGGTGAAAAATTTAATGGATGAAATTTTAGACATCAGGAGGGTCTCTATTTTGAGTTGCTGTTTATCAAAATCGCTCAATTATTTATTGAGATACATACTTGCAAAACAAACCTCATTTGTGCAATTACTTAAAATGGTACTTGGAAAATGCACCAAATATCATTTAAGTTAGAAAATTATTCACCTTTTAAATAACTGTACAAATGAGGGTTTTTTGCAAGTATTTCGGTAAATATGTGACCAATTTTGATAAACGGCCACTCAAAATAAAGACGCTCCCGATACCTACAACTTCCTTAATTACCTTTTTCACCAAGGATGAAACCGGAATGTTTTACAGTTATAAAGGTTTATCTACTTTGCGTTACTAATGATCTCATTATTGCATCAAAAGTAGTGAATAATATTCATATTATTACACTACTTTTGGTAACTTTTTAGTTTTGTTAAGTTGGTATGTCAGCCTGTCATGGAGACGTGTGTAGACGTCAAGGTTAAATTATTAGTAAACATAACCTTTCAAATTTACATGAAAAATGTATTATTTGGTATTATTTTATATTATTCTAGTACAAAATGCATTACAAGTTACAAAAGACGGTATGACCCAAAAGACAAACAACTAATCAGTAGCTAAAGTACAATTAGTGAATACTTTAACTACGACATTACTGTGGCTTGGGCATTTATGCTAACGCCAGAGACATTTTGGATGATTAAAGTTAGTATTTCCCTGAATATTTCGTACGAAACTGGTCTCATTTTTGATTGAATTGATATTGTTTATAGTTCCAATTTTAGGGGGTTCTGGCTCGGACATTGGTTGTGCATTGACGGAAGTAGAAGTGGATGTCGATGATCTCAGCATATCCGCCACATCTCTTTTCCTTTTTAACGAAGTGTCAATGTATCCCTCTGCTATTGCTCAAGACTTCCAGGCCCCATGGTTTTTTATAGTAATTAAATCTGCTCCATTATTGGCCAAGTTTGATGCACTGGACCTACGGAAGCAGTGCCCCAGTGTACTGATCCGGATTAGCAAGAATCAGAAACGTAGCAATTATGCGTGGCACTTGGCTAATCTTATTAATCCCTAATAGGGCTAGTGATGCATCGGCCAGTTCGGTATGTGAGAAAAAAGAGTTTTGAAGCTATACCGATTGGACGAAGGCTGACATATTTCTTAATAAGATGAAACCCGTAGGTAATAAGTATATCCCATTATGAGTATAGCCTGAACGAAAACAATACAAGCAGATAACAAATGAAACATGATTTTTAAAAAAACAAACTTACTTTAATTGTCAAATATTGAAGATCGTCGCCTTGACTTAAAAACTGATTTATTTCAGCAATATCCAAAATTTGTGATTTTTAAAGGTACAATTCCGAACACGGCGGCAGACTGCAAACCACAGACCGCAGACTGCAGCGGCAAAGCGCAAACGGCAAGCGACAGTACCGGTTCTACTGTATTTATACGAAATACATTCAAACACGACGTCACTGTCGCCTGCCGCTGTTGCCTGGCGCTGCCGCTGACCACATTACCGCTCCGAAACCAGTAGTGTGGTCGACCGCACGCATTTTGGATCCAGAAATGAATTTCCCGGTGGAAGAATAATACGCTCTGAAGCAAATTGAGTAATTTCTAAGTTACAACTAAGTCTTACATCTACGTTACAAACGTTTGACAACTACATCGAGAAGGAGTTGCAGTTATCTTAAAGACAACCAAGCTATTCCTCTGGAGTTGAGGAGTTGTTGAGTTACTCGCGATACTTGTAATTCCTCCCAGTTCTGATATTCCAAAGAAAATTTAAGTTTCCAAAGAATTTTGAAGGTTCTAATGAACTGCAATTAACTCAAAAAGCATTGAGTTCTTGACTGTTATTATTATTAAGGAGTTTCCAAGACAATTACAAATACTTGTCATAGATGGTGGAAATGTCAGACATCCTTTCAGGAAAAACCACTGTTTCGCCTTTAAGTAATGGAACTGCAAAGATCTGTTGCCGATAAACTGCAAATGAGAACTGCCGCCGCGTGGTCGCCTTCGGAAGCATAGTATAACCATAATCGGCAGCAGCACTGTGGTTGTCGTCTGCCGCTTACAGTTGACGTCGGTCGCTGTCGCTGTGTTCGGAATTGTACCTTTATAGGCTGATATCCTTGAGACTGCCGTTTGAGAAAAGCATGCAATCGTGAAAACTTCGCTATATCTGCGGTCTTATAAGCATTTAGACATGCTCTCAGCATGCTATCACAAGAATAACTAACAATCAGAAGACCAACAGAAAGAGAGGTCCGATACGGTCCTCAATGACCCTGAACGCACGTGCTTTGATATTTGCCGATTAGCGCCGTAAGCACCCGTTCCTCCAAGTTCCTCCAAAGTCCGACCGACAACCTACCTGAATATCGGACCTCTCTTTCTGTTGGTCTTCTGATTGTTAGTTATTCTTGTGATGCTATAGTACGATGTCCAGAGCGTCGAAGACTTTTTTGTCTTGCTTTTCTCCTGAAAATACACTGTACAGGTCAGTTCTACAGTTGTGTCTTCCATTTCTCGCACGTAAGTAATAGCGTAGTTATTACTATTATTACATATTTGTCCTAGGGCTACTAGATTTTCAAATTCAAATACGAAATGTCCAAGTCAGTGACGTCAGTGTGACCAACCCAAGCAAAATTCCCTAGTGTAATACCCGAACTTCAACAGCCAAAATTTAATGAATTAATAAAGCAAAGTAGATAAAATAGTATATTACACACGTTTAATAAGACGTATTGTCACACTTGTTCTATTAAAGCACTCGTGTGACAATACTCCGTCTTATTAAACTAGTATAATAATATACTATTATTTATCAAGGACCCAAATATAACTATCTTTTGATCCAGTTATCTTCAGTTAATCCTCCTCCTCCATAGATAGGTGCCAAAATGCTGCTATATACACTTTTTGCACGAAATTGCATCATTTTTTTTTCTGACAACTGGGCTAAATGTGGGTTCTCTAAAACACCTATTTATTGTATTTATGATAGTTTTGATAAAATTTGAAACACTTCTGAAATATTATGACATAGGTAGTTTTTTGAAATTTCTCTGTCTAAACCCCAAAAATGATATTCCTCGAGTTTAGTTGATGTATAACATAAGGAAGATTAACACTTACTACATAACTGCGCAAAAATTTTTCCCAGGATTATTAACAAAAAATCATTCAATTGACGTAAATACCAGTCAATATTCCCATCCAATTTAACATTAATAAGAATACTTACTACTTACCGACTCGATAACGTTCTGTAGATCTACTGCCCGTTACGATTAGTCATATCATGATGCCGGTAAGACAGCAGATATCGACGGAGTCTCCTGAGGTAAATCAATCCCATAATCTAATCCTAATTTCTTTTAAAACGTCCCCGACATCTCTCCGAAAAGAGACTCGTCCTCCTCCACCCCTCGAGCCGTTACTCCCCCCCCCCTGAAAAGCTTCGGCGCGTAATCATTATGGATCAGTGGAGGAGGATTTCTGTGTTCTTCGGCCGTCCATCTTCCAGTTGTCACATCCTCTGCGGTCCCTTTATACCGGAGCCAGGACGATGATAAGAATGATCTTGCAGATGCAGAGGAAATGAAATTTATTTGACTTTTAGAAATTAGGGAACTTCACGGCAAATATTTATATCTAATTCATGCAAATATCCGCTGCCGTGGCCTTTTGAGATTACGCCATATCTCGCGAACGAAAATTAAATTCGGTAATTAGGTTTACGTGGATGTTGATTTTCGACTGATGGCACGACGACTGGGAATTTATAAGAGTTTAGAATAATTATGAGCTTTTATGGTGTTTGAGATAACAGGTCATTTGTTGGTAAAATCTTAGAAAGTTACTGAAATTTTAGTAATTGTTTGGATCACAAAATTGGGCCGAGCGATGACATTTTAAACAAATCATGTAGTGCCTTTTTTGTATTTTTTTTATTTTATTTACTAATTATTATTAAATAAATATTAATTTATTAAGGGACCATTTGATCAAAAATTCTTATAAATGTGTAAGCGTTCATTAGACCTATTTTTCTTCAAATGTTCATACTCTCTTAACCTAAGTCAGCCTGTCAGATGTCATAACATTCATTTGAGGAATAAAATTTAACAATGATACTTCAGATTTTCCAAAATATTTTATAAACTACGCTCTTAGTTGTTATTTTAAATTTCTTTTCAGTTTCTTGGATATTATGAAAACGTATCTTATTCTCAGTAATTTAAGCTTGCATCTTATCTGTTCTTTGGATGTAAGTAAGCATTTGGTCTTGTCGTTATTGATAAGCATGTGTAGTTCTTTTGCTGTAGTATTAAAAGAGTGTAGTAACCTTTGGCAATTATCTTCAGAGTTTGTAATAAGGGTAACATCGTCAGCATGACAGACCGTTTGTAAGTATGTGTTTTCCATTTTGTATCCAGCTCTTCTAGGAAGATTTTTTAGAAAGCTAGCTTTCTTTATGCGAGGTTCTTCTACTGTTAAAACACACGGGTGAATACGCAAAAATTCCGACCGTCAGATGACCGACGTTCTTGCCACAGAGGTCAGCACTGGCTATAGTTTTATGTTGGCATTATGTTTAGTAGTGTATTTAGGTTGGCATTATGTTTTGGAATAAAAATGCAATGACGAATGTTTTGAGAACGAAGTGCGTTGGCGTTTTTTTTTTGTATTATCAATTTTAGATATATTTTCTTATTTGATTTGTTATTATATTGTAAATTATTAAACTGTATTACAACTATATAACATTACAAATTGAATTTATAGACTGAAATAATAATATCAAGATGTAGTACTTCAAGTAAAACGTTGGCGAGCCATTCATTTACATAAATTATTCATAACCTCACAGTAATTTTTAACCTTCTAATCTATAAAGTTACGCAAAACAAAGCTAGCTTTCGACTGTCGGCACTCCCTCGTTCTCATTATTTCTAAGACATCCTTTGAGTGCAGTCTGTTAAAAGCCTTGGTGATTTCGACAAAGCACGTATGTGTAGGTTTATTAAATTCTAGGGATTTTTCAGATAATTGTTTGATAATGAATATTGCGTCGGTAGTATATGTGTTCGTTCCGAAGTCTTGTACTTGTAGTTTTGGTGATTTCTCCTAGTACAGTCTTTGGGTACAGTCTTCTCCTGTGATATTGTTATGTAGGGTTAATATTTAATTCTGTAGTTTTTCCATCCATATTTTAGCATCTCATTGGTGAATTCCAGCAGTTGTTGATTGTAATCTACAATTTACACTGCATTATCTGCATTATATAATTATAATAAATGATGGTTTATCAGGTTCATCGTGTGAAATTTCTCCAACTAACTTTCTCTGTCTTTTTCTTGCCCGGTTTATTAGGTATTATAGTCCCTTCTTTTTTGGTGAGATAGTAGTCGGTAGATATTAGCGAGATCAGTAGAAGGTCTTATCGTTTCGTTATTTACTACCGTAACCCTCCGTGCAAGACACATAAATTTCCCCAGTCCATTTTATAATTGTTTTAAAAGCGAATTCCGCGATCTCGATAAATAAAACCAGCCCCGAGGTCGTGCCGAGCCCAGGAGGAGATACCGCGACGTCGACCGCTATTTGGGGGGCGCAGCGACGACGACGACGCCGCCGACGTCGACGTCGTCGTGGCCGCGTCCGGGAGGGTTGACGCATTGCCCGAGTATATCACGGCCGATATCTCGCCGTCTCGACTTTTTAACGGCGGCAGTTAGAACAGCGTTCCTGGCATCAGAAAGGGACATTACGGTGATTTGCAACTCCGGCTATCAGCAGGAGCGCCACTTCCATACGGTCCAAATATTCCGAGGAGGTCGTCCATCGTGCGCTCCCCACCGGAGGGTCTGCGTCCCGGGGGATGCTCGGGCGATAAGGATGAGCCGCCTGGATATGTACGGATGGTACAATGTAGTAAAATTCTTACGGTACTTTCGTTGGGAATATAGCAGGAAAATTCGCTTCATACGAAAATCTCCCAGTCTATTGTCACGCACAACATAACAAAGATCTAAACGTGAATTTCCTAAAATGAGATATTTCCCAGCGAGACACGTATGTTTATTCAAATCGATAAATTCGGCCGCCAAAGAAGTACAACATCAACATTGGACGAGAACAAATGACGATGCGAATAAACATTCGGGAATCGATTTTTCACCAATTTTCCCACAGTTTTAACGTAGATATTTACTAATACAAACAACAAATTTTCGTCACTTTAACTTTTGTTATTTTTATTTCAACATATACTCCTTTTACAAACTTTTTTAAACCTATTCATTTAGCTGAATCATGTATATATTAAAAAACAAATAATCTGGCAAACAAATAACGTACTAAAAAAATATCATTTTTATGGTTTTTTCCGTCCACTTTTTTGAGCCCAATATAACGACCACGCAATTTAATTAATAACTAAATTTGTGAGTCGGCAGTTTTAAATTACAATTATTTACAAATACCTCATTTATGAAAAAATTAGATTATATATCAGATTTCAATCAAGCAATTAAATAATATTGCTGGACTTGGACTTACTGTAGCACTAATATGTATATTTAGGGCTTGCATTCATGATAGTGTTCATTTTTAAGCACAAGTATGTCAATCTAATGTGAGGCAGAATTCGCAAATGTGTAGGTTACCCCACCACTATATTTTTAGTTGGAGGGTATCTATGACTGATTCTCATGATAAAATGCCTCGTTCCTTATTAAATTACTAAATGCCATTTAATTTCTTTCTAAATATAACAGTTAATTTGTGATTACGTTTTAATTTAAATATTAGCATTTGCACATTTTTTTGACTTACAGGTCCGTAGACTACCTATACAGAATTAATATCATATCAAATGAACGGTTTAGCAATAAATTAATAATTGCGATTACCTTTTTCTCTAACTATGAGAGTTAGTCTGTAATTAAATTTTTAATTGGATATATTAGAATTTCGACATGTTTGAATAATATTTAGCAGGCGAATGAACGTTTTATTCATTTATTATCCTATTGAATTGGTTGTTTCTCTTAATAACACGTATCGTTTCTTATTAAACCAGTAATTAATTGCTACTACATTTTTCTTTTTTCTAACTATAATAGGCAATTTTTGATTAAATCGTAGATTAGAACTTGCGCATTTTTTGAATCATAATTTGGTACTCTAATAGGTACTAAATGTTTTAATGAATCAATACTTTATTGGATGAGTAGAATCTTTGCTTCTCTTGATCAAATGTCTCGTTTCCAATTAAATTTTATAATTACCATTTAATGTCTCTAACTATGTCAATTTCTAATTATTATATAAATTGAATATTAGCACTTGACACATTTTGAATAATAATTTAGTATTAGCCTGAACGTTTTATTGAACAAATGTGACTGTTATTAGTCGCTCTACGTCAAATACTACTTAACTACTACTAAATTTTTGATTATGAAAATGAATTTAATTCAGTTTACTTACCGTTTGGGTAATTCAGAACTTAATGGTAAATGTTATGATGAAACGGCTGAAAGGGGCATACGTCCCCTATTAATTTCCTAAAGATAAAATATTAGGGCATAAAAATTAGTTTAAAAATTGTCCAAAACTATAATAGGTATAGTTTAATTACATATATTAAATTACTATTGAATTATATATTTAATTTAATTATTATTATAAATTAATTATAGTTTAACTGTCGAAGATCGCACTTTTCTTCTGGTACTGAAATTTGCCGCAAAACTAGCAATTCAGTAGTAGCAAATCATACATTAAAAAAATATTTAAGAAGAACAAAATTATCCCAAATGACCATTAAGAAAAATTCCACATCTAAATGACGAGTATAAAAGTAAGTTATTTTATTAAATATTTTAATCCATTTCTCAAGTTTCTTCTTGAAGTAAAAATTAAATAATGAAAATGCGTAGTTCAGGAAAAACCCACCGAAAATTAGATTCTAGAATAACTTCTCGTAGTGATGTCATTTCACATTACTTCAAACAAACTTTAATATAAGCTATGAGCAGTACAATTCTCTATCCAATATTTTTTTATTAGGAAAAATTACAAAAATATTTTGGGATAACTTGTTGATAACGAGCTCTCTTTTTATCAATATAAAACAATACTTGGATTAAATATTTCCTTTTTCATCTATTTTTCCCTTAATATTATGAAATTTTCATTATTTCACGCATTTTTCGCATATTTATTGGGTCCACTTGTAGTGCAGTGCTTTAAGAAAACTATGCTTTCCTTCTTGGTCATTCCCGGAGTGCCTCATTTTGGTTGAGGAATTTACACAACTTTCATTTGTTTCATGTACACATATTGTATTTGCCTTAAATTAATTCTTTAGTGACAGAAATTCACTGGATAAGAATTCCTTCACGGAACACGACTTAGTTGCGATCCCTGTGCCAAATTATGTTCCATGAAGCAATTCTCTTATGAATTTATATCCATAACGAAATATTTTAGTTAATTTAGATTTATGGTTTTATAATTTAAAAATATATCCAGATTTCGAGAGGAAAGCTTGAGAGGTATATAATTTTGTAATCAAAAGAATTTTTCTAAAGAAATATTTTTTTTAATTAGTTATCTTAATAATTAAGAAAGTAAGTTTCGAGACGCAAAATTTCATAGCAAACGATGTCCTTGTTCCTTGTACTCCGACTAACATAACACAACTTGCTTAATATTTGTCGAAAAATATCCAACAAAAACACTTTCAACGTTATCCAGGTACATATAAGAATTTTTGTAAAATATGGAGATTTCTTCCAAATGAAACTCGCTTAGTATTAAAACTATTAATTAGTAGTTGGGTTGATTAGTAGAGTTATTTGATGACAGAAGGTTGTCCAGGTTCTCGAAGTTAGCCATGTTCTTAAGTATCCGAAGAAAAACACTAAGTCTTCGCCAACAAATTTATTTGGGAATTGACAAACGGAATTGTACGGTAATACTCAGTCGAGAGGATTACGTGTGTAAAGTTCTAGACTTCATAAACACAGGTTCGTTCATAAAGATTAAGCAGGATCCAACTCAAAGGTTCGCTTCATACTTGATTAGCACACTGAGACTTTCTTCCTTTTCACTAGGCCTGTTGAACGTCCAAATAAATTTGTTGGCGAAGACTTAGTGTTTTTCTTCGGATACGTAGAGTTTTTTTATTTTTGAAAGCATAGTGAAAGCTCCTCCATTAAGTGAAGAAGACTGGAGGTCGTACCCAAAGTGTTGTGAAATAAAACAATTTCCTCAATAACATGTATTTATTTGAGCTTTCATTGCGATCAAATACAACAAAATATTAAATAAAATCGAACTTTTCATAACATAAAAAGAGCTTCGCCATGAATATCAGCTAAGTTGCGTATACATTATTTTTGTATTATTTAGTATAGGTAATCACTGATAAATATTTGAAAAATTTTCATGGAAGATGAGATATTTACGAGATGTACGTATACTTGAATTTGTTTTTTAGTTTTATTGAAACTTTTACATTATTCCAACTCAATAAATAATTAAGTTAAAATCACTGTTCGTTTACGACTACAATTTTTAGTACTTCCCAAAACGTACGGTTTTTCAACCAACAGCTATTTTTTATATCTAAACGATTAAGGTTTGAAATATTTAAATAAATTACCAAATCAAAAACTAAAATCTAGTACGTATTACACTTTTTTTTGACACAGGACCCAAGATCGACTCTTGAAGAATATTTTGATTTTTAGTTTTTGATTCGATTGGCTTTATCCTAAGGAAAGAAGTATACATTCTTACAATACTGACTTAACCCTTAATTATTTACAGATCTGTGACTCAAAATTCGTATAACAATTATAATCACTTGAGATTTTTGTAATTTCGTAATGAATTTACACAATAATAATAATATATCACTATGCCCTACCTTTTATTACTATTGGTTGTATTTACGATATGATAACATCACAAAGGGCCGCTCAAAGCGGTGTTACGTCTTCAAGACTATTTTTACTTTAAAAAATAGGAATGTTTCTTTTCATATCGAATAGGTATGTTATTTACACGTATTTACTACTCAGCTGTTTGGCCAGTTCGGTATACTTGAGAAACTTGGAGTGGGGGCTCTCCTCGAAGCCGCCCGCCGATGGCGGGCTCTTCCCCTCGGCCGAGCCCGAGCCGCCCGGCACGCTCGGCATCATGGCGGTGCTCTTCAGCGGGACGCCCGACGACGACGCAGAGCCAGACGCCGGCTGCGCAGACTTGAGCGACACCGGGTCCGGTATCACGCCGTCCTTGACGAAGTGCATCTTCGACAGGTGGTGGCGGTACGCGCCCTTCGAGATGAACGGCGTGTCGCAGAACGCGCATTTCATTATCGAGTCCGACGTCATGACGGCGTCGTTGCACGCCCAACTGAACGCCAAGATCGCGCCGGGCGCGGTACCGCCGCCGCCGCCCGCCGTGCTCGCGATCGCACTGTTCGAGTTCGACGAGTTGACGTTGACGGAGGTCGAGGGATGCCCGCCGCCCCCTCGATTGTTCGTGTGGGTTTCAGTCTTATCGCACAGCTTCTGGAGAGCGGCGAGCGGATGGCTGGAGCCCTTCTTGTGCCCCGTCTGGTTCGACTCGGCGTTGGTCGAACAGTTCGCTCCCGACAGGCTGTCGAACATCGAGCTGAGCGCCCCGAGGCTGTTGGAGGGCTTCCTGTCGCCGTTCGTGCTCCTCGGGGTGCCGCTGCGGTCGCTGCTCGCCGGGCTCGACGTCGAGTTCCTGCACGGGCTCGTCGGCGGCTGCGGGTTATTCTCAGTCTGTCGGGGGCTCGTCGTCGGGCTCCTTCGCTCCTCCTCCTCCTTCGACGCGGCGTCGCCGTGGAAGCTACGCTCGTCCTCCTCGTCATCGAGCTCCCGCTTCACCTTCAGCTCCTGCGTGAGCTCGCTCAGCGGTCGGTCCTCCTCGTCCAACTCCTTCTTGATCACCACCTCTGGCTCCGCCTCGTTCTGTCTCTCGGGGAACGGAGACTTCTCCCGCTTGATGTCCGGCGTGGTGCGCGGCGTGCCCGCCGGCGGCGCCCCGGGCGGTTCCATCTTCCTCTCGGGCGTCAACGATTCCACCCTACTGCTGCCCCGCTCGGACATCGAGCTCGACTCGCTCCCGCTCCGCTCCCGCCTCGAGTAATGCTGATTCTGTTGCTGCTGATGGTAGTTCCGCAGCAGGTTCATCGTCTGCGCGTCGACCAACGGCTTCGTGTAATCGACGCTCTCGTCGATGCCCAAACGCTTCAATATGCTGCTGCCCATCGGCGCCTGGACCGGCCCGTGGGGGAACCCCGGGTTCTGCCTCGACCTGGAATCGAAACTCTTCTCGATCAGCTTTTCGATCGCGTTCAGAACGGAGGGGGACGAGCCGTTGTTGTTCTCAGACGGGGCGGGAGACTCTTTGGCGCTCAGCTCGCTCACCGACGGCGATCTCTGCTGGGGCGACGGCGATTTGTCCGTCGGCGTCTTGAGTTTCTCCCTGCCGGGACTCTCTGGAGGTAGGATGTTGCTGGAGATCAGCGCGCTTTTGAGGAAGTTCCTCTGATTGCTCGTCATGCCGCCGACGCACTGCCTGATGTGATCGACGAACAGCGTCGTCTCGATCTTATTCCCGCACTTCTCGCACGTTATCCGTCCGGCGCCGGTCGAGTCTCTCATCTTGTCCAGAATGCCGCCGGTGTCGCCGTTCTTGAACTCGTGCTGCGCCCTCTCGAGCTCCAGCAGCTTCCTGACGGGTAGGGACTTTTTTCTCTTCTCCCTCGTCTGCCGCCTCCTGCCGCCGCTCTCCGTTATCGACCTCATGATGTGCTCCTTGTAGTGGGAGTTCTTCACCATGTGATTGCTGAGTTCCTTCAGCGAGCTGAACGCCTGGTCGCAGACCTTGCACGTGAGCACGGCGCTGACGTGACTGCTCGCGCCGCCCGGGGGCGGGTTCGGGCCCGAGGAGCTGCCGCTGCCGCCGCCCTTGGCGTCGTCGGTCGACCGCCACGAGATGATCTGCTCCTGCGAGATTATGTTCGTGTAGTGTTGCGTTTGTTGCATGTGATTGGTCATCTCGGCGAGGGAGCGGAAGCTCTGCCCGCACCACATGCACTTCAGGATCTGTCTGGTTTGTTCGGCGCCCTTGCCCAGCCAGACGTCTTGTCCTCTGACGAGCTTCCTGGGCAACGGCATCGTTTCCTTGATTAGCATGTTGAGGTCCGATTGGGGTTTCGAGGAGTTGCTCGACGACGTGCTGGTGTTGGTGGTGGAGGGCGATGAGATCTGGGGTTGCGGTATTAAACTAGATGATTGCATTGGCGGGACGGGAACGTTGACGCCGCAGTGTTTGGCTTCCTTCATGTGCGTGGTCATGGCGGCCAGGCTGGGGAAGCTCTGCTTGCACCACACGCACTTGAGGACATCTTTGGCTTGCTCGGCGCCCTTGTTCAGCCAGTGGGATTGCCACGCGCTGTGGCGGTTGCTGGCGGAGTTTCCGGAGGTACTGTTCGCCGCCATCGTGCGGAACAGGTCCTCACCGCCGAGCTTGCTCAGTTCGCTCATCTTCTCCAGCGCCTTGGTGGCGTCGCTCGGCGTCGGTACCACCGGCTGCTTCAGTTTGCCGTTCCACAGCTCAGTCGAGTTATTCTTTGGGGACAGTCCGGCGGCGGCGACGGCCGCCGCGAAGTACGGTAAATGCGAGGCGCCGATCGTCGGCGGCCACTGAGGTAATGTCGGCTTGAAGTCGGTCCTCTGCTTGCGTTGCGGCGGCGTGTGTGCCGACGCGTCGTCCGAGCTACGCTTGCGGCTGCTGCTGACGGAGAGGTCGAGAGGGGCGCCCAAGTCGCCGCTCGGCGGCGACTCGCCCTTGCTGAGGTTCACGACGTCGGAATCGCTGTCGCCGGCGTCGCTCTTGTGGCCGCCTCGCTTGCTGAAGTCGAGGATGCCGTCGGCGTTGGGCGATTGGAGCGGCTGCTCGATGGGGGAATGGTGGAAGGCGCCCGGCGGCGAGGACGAGGAGGATATGAGGGGAGACGACATCGACGCCCTGTTGAAGTTGGGCGGGAGCGGCGACGTCATCATCAGTCGGTGGGATTGCTGGGCGACGGCGGCGGCGGCGGCGTTCAGGTAGGCCGCCATCGCGGCCGATTGAGGGGGTAGCAGGGCGGCGGCGGCCGGAGGGATCGTCGGCGGCAGGGCGACGCCGACGGGGCTCAGGGACGTGCCCAGCGGTATGCCGCGCAGCAACGCGGCCCTCTCGGACATCATGGACTCGCCCGAGGGGGATCTGGGGTGGTTCTGGGACTCCACCGACTCCCGTGAGTTGCAACGAGAAGGGGGATTCCTGGAACAATAGAAAAACGATGTAGTCACCGATCACCTGTAATGAAATGTAACATTTCACACCAAATGGGTTCTCTACTAGAATTAATGATGGTATGATCGTATGGTTGTTTCCTAGACAACAAGAAAAGAAATCCTACCTACATTGAGTACCTACTCCGTTTCCAAAATTCAACTTGAGAAACACTTTTTCTTGTCTGAGGTTCGTTCTATCGGACACTAAATTTCGAAGTTTTTCTAATTTCACTAAAAAGTACTTTGAATAACTAGTACAAAAAAGAACAATTATTAGTTTAGTAGATGATTCGTTTAAAAGATATGGCCTTTGGAGTTCACCATTTTACATAGGAGATGATGGGATTAAAATTTAAGAACTCACCAAAAAATCGTCATTAGTCAATCGTAGAAACATAAAAACGATGGGAAACTTCTTTTTCCCCTTAAACTTTATAAATATTTTCTAAAATCTCGCAAAATAAATTCGCCCAGATCCAGATTCTCGCAAAACCAAAATCACGCAGGTAGAAAACTCGCAAGACAAAATCACGAGAGACAAAGCTCTCGCACGTTACTCCTCGCAAACTCCTTAATTTTTTTTGTAGGCAATATTTGTAGGTAATATGTTTAAGGACCAAATTTCCCTCATTTTTAAATTAGCTTCAGTTCAGTGTAATAGTGTTATCCTGGATTTTGGACTAAAAAGTTTGCAGTAAATCTGGTCTGCTCTGGTCCACGAATACAGCTTCCAGTAACTTGGCAACTTCCTTAGCGGTGTTGCTCCCAACTGTAGCTTATAATGGTATACTTATTTGAATTGTACTTAATTTTATCATTTTTCATAATTTGTTTTGGTTGTAAATAGAATTAACAAGTTTGCGAGGGTTTACCTGTGAGTATTTTGTCTCGTGTGATTTTGTTTTGCGAGATTTCCTCCTGCATGATTTTGGTTTTGCGAAATGTTGGTCCCGCGTGATTTTATCATGCGAGATTGTGGGCGCGAGATATTGACCCACGAGATTTCGGCTGCGATATTTTGTCCGGTCACCGGTACCACTTTACTCTATGTAACACATTCGCACAACTGTACCTCTTTCTGCAATTTTTGGCAAGCACTGATTTTTTGGTCATCCCATTTCTACATTTCGTTGATATATCTATTTACCTGCAATTGTTGGGATCCTCGTTGAGGGACCTGGGGCTGGTAGGGCTCAGTACTTCCCCGGGTGTCGGTGAGGAGACGTCATCTTCATTAGGACCTGGAGATGCGGCAGAGGTTGGGGTCATCGAACCGATGTCCTCATCGCCCTCCAACTTTTCTCCTTCGTCCGGTGAGCCTTCCTCGCCTCCTTCCCCTGGAACATAAACAAAAAGTTTGAGATGCGAATGGTTAAATCTTCAAAATGCTAGAAAATGGTAGTGTACACGTGAGATCAATTGCAATGGTCACTGCATAAAGCGACTATGAGGTAATGAAACAAAATAATTAACTTCATAAAACGTAAGCTTTACCAACTAGACCGTAGTGAAAAACTTTCAACCAATACTAACAGCCTCCCTAGTTGCTAAAGGTAAAAGGGTTTAACTAGAGAAATAAAGTAGAAACATCGTTTCAAGAATACATTTGTAGAAATATTTTAGCATTGAATGAGTAATGTAGCTTCTATAAATAAATTGCTGAACATTCCATATATACGTCAATGCAAATCATTCTCAAATCTAGTACAGTATGCTTAATTAGGCAATTTGCCAAAAATATTAAGAACATTGCAACAGACGATTTATTAATAGACTACGCCTATTGTGTAGTGTCCAGTGGACGTTAATTGAAAGACACAATTAATTATTTGAATAGTTATAAACTCAAAAATTATTAAAACTCCGTCACATCGGTGTGAGGAGTTGTCAAACTCAATAAACCGTTGGCATACGTTAATTGGTTGTGTCTAATTGCTACGAGTTACGTAAACAGTTATTACAAGTTTTTCACTAAAATTAAATGAACCTAATTAATGTTGCCCAGATTAACTAACTAATTGAAGTTAAATTAAATAAAAGTTCGTCACACAATGGCGTTGTAAGTACATCATTTCCATCAGTTTACAATGAAATAAAACATTTTTTAATTTTCTCTCTTTAGAAATAGGTTTTAGAAAAATTAAGCACAAACAGTGTCTTGTTGAGCTTACTGTGAAAACCGTTTAGCGTTAATTAAAAAATGGGCTCCAGCAGTTCCAAACATTATTGACAATATTTGCACATCTCGCAAATGTTGAGCATATAAACGTATATTTTTAAAATTGTAGATATTGTCAAATTTAACGTACGTTGCGCATATTTTATACATTTTGCATTTCGTTTAATTGGATCCTCAATTATAACGAAGCGAGCAGGAAAAAAGTACCAGAAACCGCCTTAATCCGACCTGAGTAGTAAATATCGTTTTAATTAATAATAAATGTACAATTTATTCGTGCAATCATTTCGCAGAGACTGTTGGCAACTTTACCTTGACGAGAATGCCTCGGCAACATTGATTGATTTTCTATTCGAGAGTTTCCATAACAATAATAATTATTATTATAATTTATGCAATGCGTTGTTAAATTTGCATTCTCTCATTACGATATCTGCGCCGCCATAAATCCGGGGGATTTTTCCTTTTCTGTCTTATACGCCAGCCAAAGAACTGCAAATACATACAAAGTGTGAGCTGCCCATCAATTATGGCTCAGTAACACCTGGTATATAGACGATGAAAAACGTGATAGTTCAAGGCAAACAGCAGATGTCACTTCTTGAATGATTTAATGTAACTGCAGCAATAAATTTATCTTTATTAATGTGGTACGTTTGATTAAAGTCATTCTTTAGAAAAATGTCCATGTCGGGTTCGCTTAGTGTTGAAAAATGCGAGTGTACGCTTTGACTTGGACAACTTGATGTATTTCGGCTGTATTACGAGAAGTATTTGAATCCTGTTTCCAATCGTAACCTGATGCGAGACGTATTAGGAAATCAAGACGCCTTAAGTAAGAAAGATAAATGAAATTTGTCAATGACATTAGAGAATACTAAATAATCCGTAAACGATGGATCTCAGCGATGTTTCACAAACGAAAAGTTAAGTGCCTGAAATTGGGAATAATCAATTTGACGTTTTGACAGTGCACTTCTTTGTTACTGAGAAATTAACATATACACCAAGGGGGAAACAGTGAAATACAAACGGTTATATTACAGAAACTATGATCACTAAAAACCGAAAGTGACAGGTAATAACCAGTGTTGTTAAGTATTTAAATACATGTATTTTAGATTGTATTTAAAATACTTTTTAACTCATGATACAAATACATTAATTTGGTTTGTATTTCAAGTGTATTTAAAATACATTTTTTGTACATGTATTTTAAATACTGTATTTAACTCTTAAATACATTAGGTATTGATTTTTTAGGATTTTAGCCCTTAAGGCCTCAAGATACGATGCTTTAGCAAAAGTGAAAAGAGAAGTGAATACGATTAATTAATTAAATTTCAATAAAAATTGCCAATAAATTAAAATATGAAGTTTTGTTCCTTACGGTACTTAACTGTTAAATGTTAAAAGGTTAAAAAAATTCTGAAACTAAAATAACTAAATTCTTAAGCATTTAGGACTGCCAAAAGAGGAAAATCGGGTAAGTTTTGTACTAAATATTTTTTAATATAATAAATAAATAATATAAATAAAACAGACTATTTTTCTCATTTTGATGATTGAAATACCTATGCTTAAGTGTAAATTTTTTTTTAAATATGATTAAGTGCAATTAGAAAGGCGTTATACATATATCGGTAAAATTTTAAAAAGTATTTAACTACTTTTTAAATACATTGTAAAAGTATTTGTATTTGTATATAAATATATTTTTCAAAGTATTTTTAACAACACTGGTAATAACGTTGTCCATTTCAATTTAAAGTTCAATATTTATTATTACAATAATACTGATGAATTAGTAAACCAAGCAAAATTTGAAGAAGTAGGTGACAAAAGCAACCAAAAACAACTTTTACGTATATCTCTTTTTTTGAATAAATAATTGTAAATGCAACTTGGTAAGTTTTGCAATAAGACAACAATACTTTGAAATTCGAACCAACACTTAGTATGCAAGACCGAAGATTTCATACATAAATTGTAAGCGGACGACACTAACTAATCGAGGTATTATAGTCGCTTAGACGAATTAAACCATAATCCAAACGATGTAACGTGATACAAGTAAAATGTGTAATACCTTAGCTGACAAACTTGAGACTTCTAGTTACAAGACGACAGGCGAAACGCACGCACACACCTTTGAACGCGACAATTTCAGGTTTGGGACTGAAATGCCCTTAAAATGATTCAAGAACATCCAGGTTAATTTTGTTTGTTTACCTTAAAGCTAACAATTCTCCCACTACCAGATTAAATTGTGTACCGAGTGCGTCTTTACCAGATAATACACTAAATTGTTTCTTTGAAGCGCCAGCGCCTCAAAGCTGCGTTAAATACCTGAACAAATTATGAGACAACTGTGTGGATAATTTTGTTTTACAAGAGGAGAGACGGAGGGGGAGAGAGGAGATCTGATCAAACAACGCGCTGAGAGCGAGTAAGGTGCCGCTTAAGGCGTATTGTGAAAGACTTTTGGTTAGGAGGCGACATGATAAGGAATTTACTACGGTAAATCAAAAGGAGATTTTTTCAGTTGCGTTTCAGTGAAATGGACTCATAAAAGGACGTCAAAGGCTTATGAATGGGTTATTACTTTATATACTTAAACTTGAAATAGAACATTTCCTTTACATATAACGCAATTTTGGTATTGTGAAATTTACAAATAATAACATTATTAATAACATTTCTTCAACTGACAGAAAATGTGTTTCGAAGAAATGGCGAAGTCTCCGATTTACCGAGTTAGGCGTCATTATTGGTCAACGTCAGGGAGTATGCTAAATCTTCCAAAGGATGTTAATAAGGATTCAATGTATTTTGATTATAATAATGAGTTCAAATTGTGGTATCACATAGGTGGATCTGAAAAGACCTTTGTGAATCTTTTTTGGGAATTGTAGTAGGTATATCCATTGAAGAGTTAATGATATAATTCAATATGTAATGTCAATTTGTGTCAGCAGAATTATCCCTGGATATTTATGTCACAGTCACAGCCTTTTGAACATCAGCAACATAAATCGACATATCGTTGTGTATTACTGCTGATAATATTCTATTGCTGCTATAAATGACGTGCTATTACTGCTAACGTTCAAATTGTGAAAATTTGTCAGCAATTTGTGTCCAGAAATTGGTGTTATGACTTCAGCTCGTGCGAATCTTAGCAGAAATAATATTGCACTTCTTAAAACGGTCAAGTCTTATTTCAAAGAAAATGTCAGTTTCCCATGACGCCTTAGGGCATTATCCATCAAAATTCCCCATATGAATTCGATTACGGATTCAGTATTCCCCATATTCCTCCGTCTCTGTGACGTCCTCGCGAAGTCGCGTCGCATCCTCCCTCTCTCTCTCTCTCTCTTTATATATATAAATCTCTCTCTCTTTCTCTCTCTCTCTCTCTCTCTCTGTCCTTTTCTCTCTCTCTCTCTCTCTCTCTCTCTCTCTCTCTCTCTCTTTCGCGAAAGGCGGAGAATATTCGTCCGAATCTAACCAATGAGTCGACGATCCGACTCAGCATGTATATACAACAGCTTACTGAAACTAATTACGCTGATTTATGTTGCCATTGTTCATTGTTGGACCGTGTTTGGACAGCGAACTCGAGGCAAATATAGGTGCACGCCTTCCGTCGACTGTACTTAGCACATACACATACACATGGGCCTTGGTGTAAGTGGGGGTAAATACATTCGTTCGCTTTAGAAGGAAATTTCGTTCGAAAATGGCGCACATCAAAGTCTATGTAAGTGATCAGGTATCGGAATCGCACGTCGATTTTTAGGCGAGAGTAGGTAGAACGTTTGAACTGTGATCATCCTAATAAAGCACTTTCTGCGCAAGACTGAAATGGCTACACAAGCATAATTTTGACTCAAAACATAGTTCCAAGTTCCAAAATCCGTAATTTCAGATGCATCAAAAGAAAATGTGGGAAAAAATCCAATTTTTCCACTACAAAAGAAACAAATAAGTTTCCATATTACCCAAGTGTAAAATAAGAGAAAATTAATCGAATTTAAATAACTGGAAAAACGGTGCTTTACATGGTGAAACAACGTCACTTAGACTCGATGGTAAACGTGTATTTTAAGCACGATTTCGTTGCTAAGCGATCTTTGTACTAAGCTATGATTTTGATTTGATTCTTAACTAGAGTAACTAAACCGAGTTTGGCCGAACCAAGCTTAAACGGCACACGTAACACGGAATTTTAACGTTAGAATTGAAAGGATTAGTTCATTCAAATATGAAATGTTCCAGGAGATTTAACAAATAATTGGAAGTGAATAATTTTTAAGCAACTAATAAGATTATTTTTGAAATACTTTAGCTCGCTCATAAACTTCATCATCATCATCATCATCAGTCAACCATCTCGTGTCCACTACTGGACGCAGATCTCCCTCATTCTTCTCCATGCTTCTCGGTCTTGTGCTGCCTGCATCCAGTTGCTGTGGCAGCGTTTCAGGTCATCGGTACATCTTGTTGGTGGGCGGCCTCGGTTTCGGTAGGCTTCTTGTCTCGGCCTCCACTCTAATATACGTTTTGTCCATCTGTTGTCCGTCATTCTGGCGACATGTCCTGCCCAATTCCACTTGAGGGTTGTTATCTTCTCTATCGCGTCCAGGACTCCTGTTCGGCGTCGAATTTCTTGGTTTGGAATTCGTTGTCTGAGAGAGATACCCAACATGACGCGTTCCATGGCCCTTTGTGCTACGCGAAATTTGGTACACTGTTTTGTTCGTAAGTGCCAAGGTCTTTGCTCCATAGGTAAGAACTGGCAGCACGCATTGATTGACTGCTTTCCTTTTAAGGCTTACTGGGATATCTGATTTGAAAACATAGTTAAGTTTGCCGAAAGCTACCCAGGCCAGTCTAATGCGGCGGTTTAGTTCGATGGTTTGGTTATCTCTTCCAAGGCAAATCTCGTGTCCTAGGTATTTGTAAGAAGTAGTCTGATCGATGGCTGCTCCAGCAATGTTTATGCTTTCGCTGAGTACTAGATTTGTCATAATTTGTGTTTTAGACATATTTATTTTCAGTCCTACTTCTAGGGAGGAGCGGTGGAGTCTGTTCACTAAGTCTTTAGCTTCGTCTATACTGTCTGTTATTAGCACAATATCATCCGCAAATCGAAGGTGGTTTAGATTTTCTCCATTTGTATTGATACCTTTTTCACTCAGATTTGCCCTCTTGCATGCATACTCCAACACTGTTGTGAACAGTCTTGGTGAAATGGTGTCTCCTTGTCGAACTCCGCGTTGTATGGGGAATTTTTCAGTTTGCCTATCGTCCTGTCTAATACTTGCTGTGGCGTTCCAATATATATGTTTAATGATGTTTGTATATCGGTGGTCTATATACGACACTCTGTTCATAAACTTCACATTGGTATAATATTCCAGGAATTTTTCCACAACCATCAGCTTCAGTAACGAACATAATTTCAGAAATACAAACATTAATGTCTAAGTTTGTATAGTAATATGTATGTCCTGGCAACAAATCACTACAAACTTCCCATAAGTTGGGTGTCGGGACATTCACCATTTAATAAAAAAAATCGAATTTTTAAAAGTCCTGAGATAAATAGCATCCAGATTGTCTGAAAACATGTTTCCAGTGTTACACTGATTAGATATTATCTTCTAAACTCACAAAGGTACCTAAATTATGTAACTGAGCAAGAAATATATCGCAGGCAACACGTACTTCAAAAATAAATGTACGTAATCAGAAATTTGCTAAAATATCACGTGGAGGAACCAAAAAGATAATCTATTAAAATGACAAAATTCATTCGATCAAATAATAATAATCAATAACGATGTGGTAACTGTATTAGCAACAACAGAAAGTTGTGATGTTACACATTGTTCACTTCTGATCAATATGTGATCACCAGGACCAGAAATCACCAGAGAGATCATCAGAAAAGTTAATAAGATTTTTGCCTAAAACTTTTCTAAGGGGCACTTTACTCATGTCATTTTTGGGTTTTTTTTCGAAAATATCTCAAAATCCACTCGGTTAGTCTTTTTTAAACTTTGAGTATTTATTTCATTATCGAATGTGTATAATACAGTTTCAGAAATAGTTCCTGAAGGGTACTCTAATCGCGACCTTTGTTGGTTTTTTTTTCTAATTTTCTCGAAATTCGCATGAAGTATTCTTACTAAATTTTGAATATTTTTCCCATTGTCGAACATGTACCTATATTGAAGTTTAATAACATTTTTGACTAAATCGTTTCTAAAGGGTTCCTATTCTTGTCGTTTTTCAGTTCTTTCGGGTAATCTCGAAATCCCTTCGAAGGATTGTTTTTAAGCATTAAATATTTATTCTACTGAGATATATTTATAACAAAATATGAGAAAGTAGTCCCATGAACAGATCGCTATTTTTTTTAATTATGAAGCATGTTGACTATTAAAAAATCATTTGAAATAATAATGATCAGAATATTGTACACCTGTAAATGGCCCTCTGGACCATTTATAATGTAGACACTGAAATTATTTTGAAAATATAACTTTTATTATAAATACATCTGCCATAAAAAAATCATTACGACTATTAATGAATATTACTTACAAAAATGACACAACGTCTTTGATGTTCAGGTTCTAGCAATAATTCTAAGATAGCCCTGATTATTGTGTAGTATAGGAAGGGAAACCGTAGGTTCTGCCAGAAACTTGCAAGTAGTGGTGACATAGATCAGTTCTGCCGATAGGATACACAGCACCGTACATTAATTACTGTAGAAATGGAATTAATTGCTCCTATGATCGAGAAAATTCCTGCTAAATGAAGACTGAAAATTTATAAGTCAACTGATGATCATGCATGAGCAAAAAATTTATTTTTGTATTAATAATTACTTGAACTGTATTGTAACGCGAAATGTAAACAGCAGAGCGAAATGTGTTTACTCTTATCGGACCTCGGCGGCTTACCTCAAAAGAACGCCGCTACGCTAATTGAGCAATAAAAACCGTCTCGAGGCTGCCGCCAACATCTTATTAAAGAAGGAATCATTCCCGACCTCTCTAGGACAAACATTATTACAAAGGAATGACCTGGAACTATCGCGAATACAATTTGAGGTGTATATAAGCGAGCTTGCGGTCGGAGAGATTAGATTAGACGTGAAGCGAGACATAGTAAACAAGCGAAAAACGGACCAGTAAAAATAAATATCATTTAAGAGTGATATAAATTAATTAGGTAGGAAGTAGTTAGGTGTGTTATATAAATTAGTTCAGTAATAGTCAAAGATAAATTACGTAGTGTGTAGTGAATAAGTAGGGCAGTGTAAATAAATTAGAAATAAATAAACGTTACAGTATATATAATTATATTTATATACTTAAATGGCTTATAGGAGAGCACAGTATTGAAGATAATAAGGAAAATTAGATTTTTTATGTATTTAAACAGTAACCTCAAATTTAAATTGAAATAAATACAATATGTACAATATTATTATACATGATATAACAATAATAATAATAATGTACAATAAAAAAATTATTTCAATTTATATCTTCTCATTCCAGATCTACCTATCTTCCGATAACTCTACTATGTTACGACTTATTCCATATTAATTGTATGAAAGCGACGGGCGGTTTGTACATATTCTAGAGCCTAATTCAATAGGTATATTCTAATAATACAATAGGCATGATGACAGTAACAAAGAATTACTGAAATAATGATATTATAATGTATTAAATAATGAAATAATTCTAAAAAAATATATTAATGTTAGTATTTTAAGCGGGATAAACTGTATTTTGTTCAGATAAAAACATAAATTATAGCAACCCGCCATGCAACGTGAAACGGCGAATGACGTCACTCCTATGTAAACATCATTTTGTTTCATTCGAATTTCTTGTGTTAGCGTTTTTACCGATTATTTCTGTTCGGTATTTATTACTATTATACTGAACACTGAAGTTACTGAACGTTGACATGCACTTTACAAGTTGAGGTCGATGCTGTGGTCATAGGCGTGACGTCACACCTATGTAAAGCGACGCCATGACACCTACTAGTGTTTTGGCGCGAAATTTAAAAGTGTTCATAAAAGTCTCACTTTAGATACTAAATATTTGTTTTATGCAGAGATTGGTATGTTTTTGGGAACAGTACATAGTTAAGAACACAACACGGTAGTTTTAAAATTAGCCAACATGCATATTACTACTACAAAATATTAAAAATATAAAATTTTCAACATGTAAACTTTTAATACCATTTTAGGTTAGATTGTTGGGTGCTTAGATTTTTAAAAGAATTTACGACGTGTGCAATGTGCAACTTATTGCGGTGATTCTAGTGATTTACATTTTAATTAGTTAGTTCGGTTAGCGGTCACCTTTATTCTCAATGGGAAATATAAGAATGCTACTTATTAGTTATGATCACTTCCATAAACCGGCCACCTTCGTGTAATGCTCCAGGATGTAACTAGAATTGGTGAAATTGGTGAACTTAAATAGATCAATATTTGTTATATTATTATGCAAGTTTTTTTTAAAATCTTGGGAGTTTTTAAAGGTTTAAGATCATTTCATATAAGTAACGAATAATGAGAGTAACTACATGACTTAGTTGCATGGGGATATTTCGCGTTAATTACATCTAAATAATTTTTGGTATTGATGGCTTGGGGAAAATGGTGTTTTGAAATAACAACCAAATGTAACTAAAATAATTTTTTTGTTAATGTACTCTCATTCAGTTTCATTTAACTCTTCTATATGACACGTCACTGGGTGTAAAATTTACACGAATTTTCCAATAATATTAATATCAGGAAAACTCATGGGAAGAACTGTATCCTGTTTCTTATTAATTTTAGGCGTGACGTCACACCTATGTAAAGCGACGCCATGACACCTACTAGTGTTTTGGCGCGAAATTTAAAAGTGTTCATAAAAGTCTCACTTTAGATACTAAATATTTGTTTTATGCAGAGATTGGTATGTTTTTGGGAACAGTACATAGTTAAGAACACAGCACGGTAGTTTTTGAAAATTAGCCAACATGCATATTACTACAAAATCTTAAAAAGATAAAATTTTCAACATGTAAACTTTTAATACCATTTTAGGTTAGATTGTTGGGTGCTTAGATTTTTAAAAGAATTTACGACGTGTGCAATGTGCAACTTATTGCGGTGATTCTAGTGATTTACATTTTAATTATTATTATTAATATGGTGATTAAACGGTAATACTGGTAGAGATGATCTGTATTGTTTCCATAGTGAGTAAAGAGTTTTCTAAAGAAATCAGATGTGCTTGTGACTAGCCAAGTGACTAGTTGTAACGTCAAAACACTTCATCGGTTACCAATCGGAAGGAATCTATCACCGAAAGTTTCCCGGAACGTGGAACGTCCCTCCTCGATTCTATTTTATTTCCAGTAAGCTAGTTGGTAAATAAACGATTTAATTGGTGCGTGTTTTATCGGCAGGTAGAGTTATTTACGACGTGTTTTCGCCACGAATCTAACAAGGAAACGTATTAACACATCAACCATAAATAGACACGTATGAAAGTGCATGTGACAGCAATAAACAATAGCGTAACGTCGACACGTCGCCCGAATAAATGATCGCGGCAATCGATCAGAGACACGGGGGCCGATGCGCCTTAAAAAGACGTTAAGCAAAAATAATGTTGCATTAAAATGCCGGCGAAGGTGCGCGATAATTACCACAGCAGGCGCCGTCGGTATACGTGAGCGAACTCCCTGCAGTCTGCAACGGATCCTCTTCTAGACCGTCTTCGGCCCTCGTGATTGGCATGTACTGACCCCTGCGCATTCTAATTATCAATTAGCCCCCGTCTACCGAAACTTTAAGTGAGGCTGCTCACGTACGCTCCGAGGGCCCCGTATGTGTCAAATTAGGGTTTCGTGGTGTTGTTGCCGCCGCCGCCGCCGCTGCTGACGCTCGTCGCGGTGGTGGTGGACGGCTGTTTTCTTCGTTAGATTCCGTGACAGACAGCAGGACACTTTGCTCGACCTGAATACGTCCCTTAATTTCATCGGTAAACGCCGTGTTCTCCATCGATTTTCAGCGAGACGGTCAGAATTTTTCAAAGACAAAAGTTTTACGGTCTCACGCCACGTCCCATAACTCGAAAATATCTTGATTTCCATAGGGTGACACGCCAAAGTCTAACAGTCAACTTTTCTCGAATG